>OZ012741.1:300493605-302893605 GCA_963859935.3 Lathyrus sativus
TTTTGGTCCTAAAGTTTTGAGGGTCTGCGTCCAATCCTAAGGTGTTAAGGGTTGTGTCTCCTTTGTATCCTAACGCTTTAAGGATATTAGATTTTGTTCATAAGGTTTTGAGATATATATTTGTGCTTCCTGTTTGAAGATTTGGTCGTCACCAAACCCTTTGAAAGCCCAGTGGTTACTGACATCTTTTAAAGTCCAATTGTTATTGGTATCATCTAATCTGGTCGTTACCAATTATCATTCAAAAGCCTAGTAGTGGCTAGCATTGTTAAAAGCCCAATTATTATTGGTATCCTTCGAGTTGGTCGTTACCAATCTTTTCCAAAGCCCAGTCGTCACTGGCATCTTTCAAACCCAATTGTTATTGGTATCATCTAATCTGGTCGTTACCAACTATCATTCGAAAGCCTAGTAGCTACTAGCTTTGTTCAAAACCAATTTATATTGATATCGTCTGATTTGTTCGCTACCAAACATCATTCTAAAAACCCAGTGGTTACTGGCATCCTTCGGATCCAATTATTATTGGTATTGGATTTGGTCGTTACAAACTTTATCTGTTAAATCCAATTATATTGGTATCCTTTGATTTGGTCGTCACCAATAATCTTCAAAGTCCAATTATTATTGACGTTGTCTAAACTCGATTGTTATCATCACTTCGATTTGGTTGTCACCAAACCCTTTGAAAATCCAATGGTTATTGATCTTCTTTGATTTTGGTCGTTACTAATCTCCCCAGTTAAGTCTAGTGGTTACTAGCATTATCATAACCAATCGTATTTGGAACACTGATTTGGTAGTCACCATTTCTTTCTAAGTCCAGTGGTTACGGGCATTGCTTGAAAACTAATCGATATTAGTACTGTGAGGTTTGGTTGTTACCAATTTCCCCAGCTGAAGTCCTGTTTTGTCCGAAATTCCCAACTGTGATTGGAACTTTGGTTTGGTTGTCACCATCACCCCCAGGAAGTCTAGTGGTAACTAGCACTATTGGAAACTGTCTGTTGTTCTGGTCATCACCAGTACCCCTTTTGAAGCTTTTGCTTTCCCCAGTCGAGTCTCGGAGGACTAGTGTGTTAGAACACAGATTGGTTCTTAATAATTACTCTTTGTTTTGATGATAACTGTTGGGAAATTTATATTTAAGAATTATATACTCTAAAATTTGTTTGAGAGTTTTACTGCAGATTAAAATTATATTAACTCTCTAGAAGCAAATCTGTCATTGAATACAAGAAGCTATCCTGACTCTGAAGCGCCAGATGCACCTCACAGAAGAATCTGCTTGCTCCTTACAGAAGATCCTGAGCGTAGTCTCCAGAAGGATCTGAAGCAAGAAGCTCCAGAACATTCTGAGTCAGAAGCATCTGAAGCTGAAGCATCAGAAGTATAGAAGAATATTGATTGAAGAGTTTCTCAAAGCATTGATCTACAGAAGTTTCTGAAAGTACTTACGCTGCCAAGTACTGAAGTTCTGTGTCAAGATGCTCTGATGATAAACACGCTAGAAGCACACACGCTGCAGAAGACTCTGATACAGCATAGTTCTGAATCTCATCAGAAGACTCTGATTTATTCAGACTCTGAAGAACTTGCTGAAACTGAAGAAGTGTTTTCAAGAATATATCCGTTGGAACTATTCAACGTCTCTTTCCTTATTTGTGCTAGACACACTTACACAGACAAAAAGGATTTATCTGTGCCATCTATTTCAAGGAAAAGTCAGTACATGTGAAGACAAAAAGGCTCAGACCTTTTGGACTCTCTTTTCAACGTGCATGATTCAGTTGCCTATAAAAGGAGTTTCTCACTTCATTCTTCAGTTACACACTTGCTGAAAAGAAATCACAATATTCTATAAGCTCTCATTCTTATTCTTCATAGAATCTCATTGTACTTAATCTTTAAAAAAAATCACTGTTGTGATTATAGCTTTATAGAAGCATTAAAAACTCTTGTATTTAATTTACATTATTTGTAAAGGATTTTCCTTAAGAGGATTCAGTGTGAATCAGTAGCTCTTGAGAAGACTAAGAACTGTAGTTCTTAGGTGATACTATTGTAATCAGTTTGATTTAATAGTGGATTAAGTCCTTGTTAAGAAAGGCAAATCACTCTGGAAGGGTGGACTGGAGTAGTTGTTAAACGAACCAGGATAAAAATAATTGTGTGATTATTTTCAAGTATTAATTTTCCATAATTATTCAACCCCCCCTTCTAAGTATTATCTCACCTTCAGTTGGTATCAGAGCTCCGGTTCTGAGTGTGCTATCACTTAACAGTGTCAGCAAAGATCCAGAGGAGATATACTTTGATCAATATATTTATTTGTTATCATGGCTGATAATTCAATGTCAAATATCAACAATAAATATGAAGAGAGGGATAGGATCAGTACCAAACCTCCAATGTTTGATGGAGAAAAATTCGACTATTGGAAAGATAGAATAGAAAGTTTTTTTCTTGGGTATGATGCTGATCTTTGGAATTTGGTCATTGATGGATATGAACATCCTACTGGTGAGGATGGCAAAAAGATTGATAGAAAATCAATGACTGAAGTGCAGAAAAGAGATTTCAAGAATCACCACAAAGCCAGAACTATATTGCTTAATGCAATCTCTCATACTGAGTATGAGAAGATTACTAACAGAGATACTGCTCATGACATGTTTGAATCACTCAAAATGACTCATGAGGGAAACTCTCAGGTTAAAGAGACAAAGGCTCTGGCGCTCATACAGAAGTATGAGGCATTTAAAATGGAAGATTCTGAAAATGTAGAAACTATGTTTTCTAGATTTCAGATTCTTACAGCTGGTCTGAAAGTTCTGGACAAGGGCTACTCAACGTCAGATCATGTCAAGAAAATCATCAGAAGTCTTCCCACCAGATGGAGACCAATGGTGACTGCTTTGAAGATGGCAAAAGATCTGAACAAGATCTCTTTAGAAGAACTTATCAGTTCTTTGAGAAGCCATGAAATTGAGCTGGAGGAAGATGAACCCCAGAAGAAAGATAAAGGTAAATCCATAGCTTTAAAATCTAACAAAACTGCTAAAGCTTTGCAGGTTATTCAAGAAAGCTCTGAAGAATCTTCTTCTGAAGAAGAAGATGAGTTTTCCATGCTGTCCAGAAGGATTAACAAACTCTGGAAGCATAAGGGAAAGAAGTTTAACAACTTCAGAAGATCTGATAACAGAAAGGAATCTTCTAGTCACAGAAGATCTACCAAGAAAGAAGTGGTGTGCTATGAGTGCAAAGAACCTGGGCACTACAAGAATGACTGCCCTAAACTTCTGAAAGAAAAACCTAAGAAGAAGTTCAACAAGAAGAAGAAGGTTCTGATGGCAACATGGGATGACTCAGATGAGTGTGAGTCATCTTCTGAATCAGAAGAAGAATGTGCAAACGTTGCACTGATGGCCAGGACAGAGGATCAGGAGGAAGGTACCTCTGGATATGAATCAGAATCTGAATCTGATGATGATGCAGAGGAGGTAATGGCTAAACTTACCAAAGAAGAACTCATTAAAGTTTTAATAGAAGTTCTTAAAAGTTACAACAACATCAAACTCAAATACAAGAAGCTGAAAAGCAATCTTGAATCTGAGATTGACCTTCTGAAAGCAGAACTTGTTGAGCAGAAAGAAATAAATTTAAAAATCAAAAATGACTTTGATAGAACTCAACAAGAATCTGATTCTGAAACTAAGTCTTGTGAAAATATTTTAGAAAAATATGACTCTAGTTTTCAGAGGTTTCTCACTAAGAGCATAGACAGAAGCAAGATGGCTTCCATGATCTATGGTGTTAGTGGAAACAACAAAAGAGGCATTGGATATGAGTCTTCATCTGGAAGCAATCAAAAACCTGTTGACAAACTTTTCATCAGGAAGACACCTCTGTACTCTCAATTCAAATTTGGTCATCTGAATGACATTAAACACACAAGCTCTGAGAAGAGTACTTATGTGTTTAAACCAAAGGCAAGTCAGAATAAACATTATGTTGCAAAACAGAAGTTTAGACAAACCTGCAAACCAACTAACCCCAAAGGACCCAAGAAGATCTGGGTACCTAAAGACAAAATAATTCCTGTTGCAGATGTTCTTAGCAGCAAAGTCAGGACACCAATCATGGTACCTGGACTCTGGATGCTCACGACACATGACAGGAGAAAGGTTTATGTTCCAAAGCCTGGAACTTAGATCTGGAGGGGACGTGAAGTTTGGAGGGAACCAGAAGGGCAAGATCATTGGATCTGGCACTATTGGAAATGGTAAGCTTCCCTCTATTACTAATGTTCTGTTAGTTGAAGGATTGAAACATAATCTATTGTCCATAAGTCAATTAAGTGACAATGGTTATGATATAATCTTTAATCAAAAATGTTGCAAAGCTGTATGTCAAAAGGATGGCTCTATCCTATTTAGTGGAAAGAGGAAACACAACATTTATAAAATTAACCTTTCAGAACTTAAAGTTCAAAATGTAAAATGCCTTTTATCTGTGAATGATGAGCAATGGGTCTGGCATAGAAGATTGGGGCATATTAATATGAGACATATATCTCAGATTAATAAACTCAATCTGGTTAGAGGACTTCCTAAGCTGAAGTTCAACTCAGATGCTCTGTGTGAAGCATGTCAAAGAGGTAAATTTTCAAAATCACATTTTAAATCAAAAAATGTTGTGTCTACCTCCAGACCATTGGAATTACTTCACATTGATCTGTTTGGACCAGTGAAAAATGCATCCATCAGAGGCAAGAAGTATGGGTTAGTCATTGTAGATGACTACAGCAGATGGACATGGGTAAAGTTTCTAAAACACAAGGATGAGTCTCATTCTGTGTTCTTTGACTTCTGCAATCAAGTCCAGACTGAAAAAGATTCCAAAATTATTAAAGTCAGAAGTGATCATGGTGGAGAATTTGAAAATAAACATTTTGAAAAATATTTTTCTGAAAAAGGCATTGCACATGATTTCTCCTGCCCTAGAACTCCACAACAAAATGGAGTTGTAGAGAGGAAAAATAGAACATTGCAAGAGATGGCCAGAACCATGATCAATGAGACAAATCTGGCAAAACATTTCTGGGCAGAAGCAATTAACACAGCTTATTATATTCAGAACAGAGTGTCTGTAAGACCTCTTCTGGAAAAGACTCCTTATGAATTGTGGAGAAACAGAAAGCCTAACATTTCTTATTTTCATCCTTTTGGATGTATTTGTTATATGCTTAATACTAAAGATAATCTGAACAAGTTTGATTCCAAAGCACAGAAGTGTTTCATGCTTGGTTATTCTGAACGCTCTAAAGGCTACAGAGTATTCAATACTGAAACACAGATTGTTGAAGAATCTATTCATGTTAGATTTGATGATAAGCTTGGCTCTGAAAAGCCAAAGCAGTTTGAAAGTTCTGCAGATAGAGAAGTGATTCTCACAGACTCTGAAGGCTCAGAGGCAGAAAAGGCAAAAATCAAAGAATCTGAAGCAACCCCAGATGCTACACCTTTGACTTCCCAACTAAACAACTTGCATATTTCTGAAAGACCAACTGTCAGAGGATCTTCTTCCAGAATCAAATCATCTCATCCAGAAGATGTGATTATTGGAAAGAAAGATGATCCAATAAGGACAAGATCATTTCTCAGAACTTCTGAATCTTCTTTATTTGGCTTAGTGTCAATAACAGAACCAACATCTGTAGATGAGGCTCTAGAATATAATGAATGGATTATAGCTATGCAAGAAGAGTTGAATCAATTCACCAGAAATGAAGTGTGGGATCTGGTTCCTAGACCTAAAGGATTCAATATTATTGGAACAAAATGGGTCTTCAGAAATAAGCTGAATGAAAAGGGAGAAGTAGAAAGGAATAAGGCAAGGTTGGTTGCTCAAGGATACAGTCAGCAAGAAGGTATTGATTACACTGAGACATATGCTCCAGTGGCAAGGTTAGAATCTATACGCCTTCTGATTTCTTTTGCTGCACAGAATAACATCACTCTGTATCAGATGGATGTTAAAAGTGCTTTTCTTAATGGTATTATAGAAGAGGAAGTATATGTCCACCAACCTCCTGGATTTGAAAGTGAAAACTTTCCAGATCATGTTTTCAAATTAAAGAAATCCCTTTATGGATTAAAACAAGCTCCCAGAGCTTGGTATGAGAGGTTGAGCAATTTCCTTCTGAAGAAAAATTTTATCAGAGGAAAAGTGGATACAACTTTATTCTGTAAAAATGTTAAGAAAGATCTGTTGATTTGTCAAATTTATGTAGATGACATTATTTTTGGATCAACAAATATTACGCTTGGAAAGGAGTTTGCTCAATGTATGCAGGAAGAATTTGAAATGAGCATGATGGGAGAATTGAGATTCTTCTTGGGAATCCAAGTCAATCAGACTCCAGAGTGCACCTACATACATCAAACCAAATATGTTAAAGAGCTTCTGAAGAAGTTCAACATGGTTGATAGCAAAATGGCAAAGACTCCAATGCATCCTACAAGCACTCTAGGTAAGGAAGAGGTAAGTAAGAAGGTAGATCAAAAACTCTACAGAGGTATGATAGGATCTCTTTTATACTTGACTGCTTCTAGACCAGATATTCTGTTTAGTGTCTGCTTATGTGCTAGATTCCAATCAGATCCTAGAGAATCACACTTAACAGCTGTTAAGAGGATTCTAAGGTATCTGAAAGGTACTGCTAACATGGGTTTGTGTTACAGAAGATCTGATGAATTTTCATTAGTTGGATTCTGTGATGCTGACTATGCTGGAGACAGAGTTGAACGTAAAATCACTTCTGGAAGCTGTCAGTTTCTTGGAAGTCATCTGATCTCATGGTACAGCAAGAAGCAACCTACCATAGCACTATCAACTACAGAGGCAGAATACATTGCTGCTGCTGGATGTTGTACTCAGATGCTCTGGATGAAGAGTCAATTAGAAGATTATCAAATCTATGAGAGTAATCTTTCTATCTTTTGTGATAATACTTCTGCTATATGTTTGTCAAAAAATCCAATCTTGCATTCTAAGGCAAAACATATAGAAATTAAACATCACTTCATCAAAGACTATGTTCAGAAGGGTGTAATTAATTTAGCTTTTGTTGATACAGATCATCAATGGGCTGATATTTTCACAAAACCCCTTGCTGAAGATAGATTTAAGTTCATTCTGAAAAATATTTGTATGGATTTTTGTCCAGAGTAATATTTATCAGAGGCAACCTCTCAGATGCAAAATGTTTAATGATCTGAAGTATTTCCTCTGTTCATTTATTCTATTCTGATTATTATTTCTGATGTGAAAATCTGAACTAACCATCTTTAGAAGATCTGAACGTGGCTAACGTTTCATTTCTTGAGAGAATTCAGAACAACATGCAAGCAAACACGTGTCCCACAAAATCTGATGAGGTGGTGTGTGGACAACTGAAAAGACATTTGAGGTGAAATTTGAATAGTAAATATCTTGATTTTCCCCCCAAATCTGTCAGAAGCATTTATTATTTGAAATGATTTTATTCTCTTCATTTAATGCTGCTCAAACGTGTGTTATTTCTGTCTTTTGGTGTGCCTATGTGATTAGTATAAATACCTGTTGTGTATTCACTTTCACACTTTTCACTCTTAGAATTTTCATGCGTTTTCATCTTTTGTTCTCTCTTCACAAAAACTCAAAACCTAAGTGTTCTAAAAAGCATTCTTCAATGGCGTCTTCTTCATCAACAACTGCTCAGTTTCAATCAACAATGGCTGCTGTGACTTCAGATAATCTAGGTGTTAATCCATACATTCCTCCTCAGAGAACTCTTCTCACACCTGTTGAAAAGTTAGAAGTGTTGTGTGAATCCATGGTTGAATTTGATTCACTGGCTGACAATGGGTTTGATTTTCGCTCCATTGTTAGAGCTCAAGGTTGGGTGAAATACTTTGATAGACTGTTTGGACCAGTTTACCCTCTTCTAGTTAAGGAATTCTGGATTCATGCATCTGTGTATCCAAAGTTTATTCTATCATCTGTGCTGGGAAAGGAGATCATCATCACAGAGGATCTAATTAGAAAACTGATTGGTTATGAAGAAACAGATGGTGTTTCACATCTGCCAGTTGGGCGTGTTGATATGGATGAAGTCTATGAAGAGGTTATGACTGCTGGACAAGCCTCTAACAGATTCAAAGATCTGAAGCCAGATTACAAGATCTGGGCCAAGATATTCATGGGATGCATTCATCACAGAAAGTCAACAAATTCCTCAGATTATGTCAACAATGAACAGATCTATTTTATGTACTGCCTGAGTCAGAGTAATAAGGTAGATCTTCCTTACTTATTGTTCATGCATCTGTGGAATCACATCAACGCATCCAGAGAATCTGTAAAAGAAAAGAACCAGAAGATCAGGAATTGGATACCTTTTGGAAGGTTGCTCTCAGATCTTCTCACTGAAAATGGTTTAGTGGCTGCTCTGTATGATGCTGGTGTAACAGAGGAACTAGAGTTCATTATGGGAAAGCCTCTGAACGCTAAGAGCCTTCTGAGACTCAAGATTGTAGATGAACTTACCACTGCTCCAAAGAAGTTAAACATGTCTGATCTGAATAAAAGGATTCCAGTATCAGATTTCCCTCTATTCTTTGTTGAAGAACCTAGACACATTGTTCTGATGTATATAGAGGAATGTAAAAGGGAAGGAGTGCCTGTTCCTGCAAATGTGTTTCAACTTGTCAAGCAACCCCTGCCAGATGCAGAAGAAGAAGAAGAAGAAGCAGAAGTTCCACTTCAGAGGAAAAGACCTCAACCTGTAGCAGAATCTGAACCTGTCCAGAAGAAGGCTAAGATTGCTGAGAAACCCAAGGATCTTCTGAAGAGAAAAGATTCTGGAGAAGCTGTCTCTGCTAAGAGGATTAAACTCAAAGGTACTAAAGCTTCTATTACTTCTAAAACTGTTGTTATAAATGATTCATCTATTAAGTCTGTTCCCAAACCCCCTGTCACTCAAACAACATCTGTTGCTGCCCCCGGTTCTGTATCTCCTCAGAAACAACCTACTGCTTCTGTATCAAAACCACCTCAACCTAAATTACACATCAAACACTTCACTCCACGTCCACAACCTACAGAACCACAACCAACTGTTCCTCAACCAACAGAATCACAACAAACAGAACCACAACCATCAGAACTACCACAAAATTCTGATAAACAAAACTCTGCTCAACCACAAACAGAAAATCAACCAAAATCTCCTGATCATCCAGAAACACAAACCACAGAAGTTCAACCACAAAAAGAATCTGTCATTCCACCATCACCTATTCAATCTTCTGAACCTGTAGCAACTGTTACTTCTGAACCCTCTAAAGTAACTCTTGCTCCTGTTTCATCTGAACCACCTACTCAACAACCTGATATTCCTTCAGAACCATCTCATATCCCTGAGACAGAAGTTCTTGATATCACTCCATTAAAAACAGTGTTTCAAGTTTCTTCTACGTCTTGTACACCTGAAACATCTTCAAATTCATCCGAATCAGAAATTCCTCCTGATTTTCTGATTAATCCATCTGATAAATACCCTGTTCATGACCCTGAACCTGAATCAACCTTACCTACCAAAACTACCATTCCAGAACCTATGCCTCCACCTGCACCTTCATCTGAGATGATTGTTCCTACTTCCAATCCATCATCATCTGGAATATCTTGTGCTCAAGTGTCTTCTCTTTATCATAACTTATCTTATGGTTTCAAACTTAAAGATTTTTATGATAGAGTTGAGCCCTCTGAACCCTTGAAACCTCTGAGACCTAAACTCAAACCAACCCTTCCATCTGTAATCCTTTCATATATTAAATCTATGGAAAATGAAGGATCCTTAGCCCCCATATCTGCTACTTCTGGTAAAGCTGCTGTCTCAGCTCTGCATCATGCATCTGATAACACAGTTGCATCTGATAAACCATCAAACTCTGCATTCGTACCATACTCCAATGCATTTTTTGACATTGTTTACCCACGCACCAGACCTCAACCAAATCTGCTTAATGCTTTAAACAGATCCCTTCCTCAGAAACCAGAAATTCCATTCTTTCCATATGTTCCCCCTCCTCTGATTTCCATTCCAAAATCATTGATACCACCAACTCCAAAGCCTAAACAGATGACTCTGGAAACCTTGCTTAAACCTCCACCCAGACTTAATATTGAACATTTATTTCAAACGTTTTTGCAAGAAATACAGATGTCTTTAGGTACTGTTCAGAAAAGATGTTCTGAAACTATGGATGCAAATGAGACTGACATCATCTGGAAAGGATTTCTCAATAGATTCAACACTGTGGCTTCTAATCTGAAGAACATCTGTTCTGATGATGCAAAGCTCAGAGCTGAAAGAACTCAATTCTGGATTGTCAACAAGACTGAACCTCTGCTGTGTTTGGATGCTCCTCCACCTCCTCCTCCACCAGAACCAACTGCCACTGCATTAACTATGACTCTGGTAGAATCCTCTTCAGGATCTCCAGAACATATGGCAATTGACTCTGTTCAGGATACAGAACCTCCATCATCAGAGATTAAGACAGAAAATCCAGATTTGGCAAACAAGATTGCTGCTCTGGAAGCTGGTCAATCTGAAATTAGATCTTGGATGGCGAAGCAAGACAAGAAATATGAGGACATGTCAGAGTGGATGTCCAAACAAGATGAGAAGAATGAGACAATAACTAAGTTCATGTCAAAGCAAGAGCAATCACAATCTGAGATCACAGACCTATTGAAGATGCTTTTGTCAAAACACACTTAGATTTTTTTCTCATGTTTGTGCATCTGTTGTTATTGCATCTGACTGTTTTTGTTATATCTCCTGATGTACTTTTGCTCTGTTATGATTGAATGAAACAGTTTGTTTTTCTCCATTGAATTATCTGCTATTATTCCTTTTAAATTGTCTTTATTAAAAGTTTTTACTTTTTGCTTATGACAAAAAAGGGGGAGAAAATAAAGATCTGAACTATTTAATATAATTTCACTAGAATGAATCTTCAGACATATCCATTCTTTCTAATATCTAAATTGACTATTTCAGAACTTTTGATAAGAACACTCTATAAAAGAACCTCTGAGTTTCTCAGATCATTTATCTTTTATCAAACTCTGAATCTTATATCTGCAAGATATTCTGACCATTGATTATTACAAGACAAACAGGATCTGACTCTGAAGATTACTCAAGATAAAAAGGGAAGTTTCTATTCCTTTTTCATATTTAACTCAGGGGGAGATTCATCATCACAGGGGGAGTTATAATTCTTTATGTTCAATTAAATAAAATTTCTGATACTTTTTGTCATCATCAAAAAGGGGGAGATTGTTAGAACACAGATTGGTTCTTAATAATTACTCTTTGTTTTGATGATAACTGTTGGGAAATTTATATTTAAGAATTATATACTCTAAAATTTGTTTGAGAGTTTTATTGCAGATTAAAATTATATTAACTCTCTAGAAGCAAATCTGTCATTGAATACAAGAAGCTATCCTGACTCTGAAGCGCCAGATGCACCTCACAGAAGAATCTGCTTGCTCCTTACAGAAGATCCTGAGCGTAGTCTCCAGAAGGATCTGAAGCAAGAAGCTCCAGAACATTCTGAGTCAGAAGCATCTGAAGATAGTCAGAAGCATCTGAAGATAATCAGAAGCATCTGAAGCTGAAGCATCAGAAGTATAGAAGAATATTGATTGAAGAGTTTCTCAAAGCATTGATCTACAGAAGTTTCTGAAAGTACTTACGCTGCCAAGTACTGAAGTTCTGTGTCAAGATGCTCTGATGATAAACACGCTAGAAGCACACACGCTGTAGAAGACTCTGATACAACATAGTTCTGAATCTCATCAGAAGACTCTGATTTATTCAGACTCTGAAGAACTTGCTGAAACTGAAGAAGTGTTTTCAAGAATATATCCGTTGGAACTATTCAACGTCTCTTTCCTTATTTGTGCTAGACACACTTACACAGACAAAAAGGATTTATCTGTGCCATCTATTTCAAGGAAAAGTCAGTACATGTGAAGACAAAAAGGCTCAGACCTTTTGGACTCTCTTTTCAACGTGCATGATTCAGTTGCCTATAAAAGGAGTTTCTCACTTCATTCTTCAGTTACACACTTGCTGAAAAGAAATCACAATATTCTATAAGCTCTCATTCTTATTCTTCATAGAATCTCATTGTACTTAATCTTAAAAAAAAAAAATCACTGTTGTGATTATAGCTTTATAGAAGCATTAAAAACTCTTGTATTTAATTTACATTATTTGTAAAGGATTTTCCTTAAGAGGATTCAGTGTGAATCAGTAGCTCTTGAGAAGACTAAGAACTGTAGTTCTTAGGTGATACTATTGTAATCAGTTTGATTTAATAGTGGATTAAGTCCTTGTTGAGAAAGGCAAATCACTCTGGAAGGGTGGATTGGAGTAGTTGTTAAACGAACCAGGATAAAAATAATTGTGTGATTATTTTCAAGTATTAATTTTCCATACTTATTCAACCCCCCCCCCCCTTCTAAGTATTATCTCACCTTCATAGTGGATACTAGATTCCCCGGTGCGTCTGGTCTTGTTCCTAACCTTTTCCTGAAGATCCCGTTTGAACTCTTCGTTATAGGAAATTTCTCATCTGGTTATCCCTAGTGAGGTTCGTGTCTTCATTCCGTCTGTCCCCCGGTAAAGTTTTGCTTCCCCAGTGGAATTGTTCCCCAGCGAAGTTTTCCCCAGTGGACTTTTTCCCCAGTGGAGTTTTCCCCAGTGCGTCGGGTCCCCTGTGAGTAGTTACTCGTTGTGTCGACCATTCTTTTGTTTTTGCTCGTGTGTCTGCATCTGGCTTGCATTCAAGCATCATAAAGCACCATTTAGATTCATGGCATATTCACATTTGTCCTTTTGTATACCACCGGATCTAAGGGACAAAATTTTTTGTTTTCTATATTTAAATACCTTTCACTACGATTCTATGAGGATTGTCATCTCTCATTGCCATCTAGTGAAGATATTTAATAGGGGAAACTGTTGCACCCTAAATTTTGACCCCTTAGATCCTCATCATCATTTTAGGGTCATATTCGTTTGATTATCTGATCATAACC
Source organism: Lathyrus sativus (assembly GCA_963859935.3). Lineage (NCBI taxonomy): Eukaryota > Viridiplantae > Streptophyta > Magnoliopsida > Fabales > Fabaceae > Lathyrus > Lathyrus sativus. The sequence continues at coordinate 300,506,776 of OZ012741.1, forward strand.
TATTTCAAGTTGTCTTTGTCAAGATACATGCGAATTAGGGTTCCGCACCGTCAAAAATCGAGACTTCGACAGTATGATCAATCAATGTTTTGGATTTATTCTCCATAAATAAAAGTCAAAGATATCACATTGGGTCATGTTTTAATCCAATCGGGGGTTGTCACCCCCAGATCAAGCACAATGCAGTTCAGGGTACCCGATTAGGGTTTTCGAGCAGGAAAAGTCAACCGTAGTTTGACTTTGGATTTAAAGGAAGGTTCAATGATGCAACCTTGGTCCAACAAGTTTATAAGGCTTAGTGAAGTCCCCTCAAAGAGTTTCAAGGTCTTGGAAGTCCCGAAACAAGAACAGACGGTCCGATAGTCATCGATCGATCGTACGGTTGACCGAAAAGTCAACTCTTCAATCTTAAGGAATTGGACTTCATGATGTGAATCAAAAATGTTCCTTATGTCATATTAAACCTCCCCATAAAGTTTCATGACCATTGGATCAAGGGTTAGGGAGTAATCGCAAAAGTTGGGAAATTAAGGTTTTGAAAAGGGCAAAGCCATAACTCCTTAACCACACAAGGGTTTTTGACCTAGTGTCAAGGGGAATGAGTTCCTAAAACAAGCATAAATATTTTAATACCTAATTGGGGCTTTCTAAAAAGTACAAGTGGGTTCCATAACTCTTCCTGGTTAGAGAGAACCGAGGTCCACAAGTTGGCAAAAACTCACATTGGCAAAACCAGGTCAACATGAGTTTTTTTATTCCAAAACCTCTCCAAATTGATGCTAATCAAAGACTAAGCCTCATTTATGATGTTTACATTGTTAATAAACATGTTTAACATCAATTCCCACGAAAATAGACCAAAGATCAAAGGAAATCATTATTTAATGCAAGTTGTAAAAGTGAATAGTGAAGAAAGAGAAAAAAGGTGGCTACCCTTGTCAAATCATCAACTTTAATTCAACAAGTCACCTTCTATCCTATCAAGCATGATGAAAAAATATATGGGGCATGAAGAATATCTTATTAGAGTGTCTTAAAGATAAAGATGAAGATTGCATTGGAAAACTCAAAGATTTTCATGATGGAAGGTTAAAATTGGCAATTTGCTTCACTTTTGCCCATACCTTGATCCAAGGCCTTTGGCTATAAATAGAACTCACTTACTACATCAAAAACACACAAGTTCCATGCTAGAAACCAGCTAGAACTTTCTTCCTTACACAATCACAAGTTCTTACAAAATCTCATTAAGTTTCCAAAATCCCTCAAAATTTGCTTTTGAAAAACACCTTTCAAAACCATTTCCAAACTTCTTCCAACTCAAGAAACACTTCAAACACATAAAGTATGATGTATTGAAGCTATCCAAGTCACTTCCACACTTATGTAACAAGATCTTGGAAGATATCTCAAGATCTCTGGTTTTCTTATTGCTTAAGCTTGCTTCAAGAGGTAAACCTAAAACTCATAAATGTGAACTTTCCACTTGCATTCCACATGTTACCATGACTGTTTTTTTTACCATGATGATCTTGAAAATTTTCAACTTGTAACTTGATTTTTCTTGTGAGATTGATCTTTTATTATTCTTAAAATTTTGTTAACATGTTTAAATAATCAAATTTGTTTGATTCATTGTCTTACCATGTTCATTTTATTCCTTTTATCATTTAGATTTTCATGTTTTGTTCATCCAAACTTCAAAAAATCACAACTCATCCATTTTTAATCATTTTGAACCCATTATTTTTGAATTGTGTTTGTCTTGATGCCTACTTTCATGTGATATTTTTTAATTCCATGTTTGTTCATATTTTCATGCCTTTTGGTTGCTTGTAAGTTGCCTTTATATTGAGATCGTTATCTCGCGTATGCAGATGAATTTCTTTTTCACCGTGATTATTTGTGTTATGATATTAACTCATTCTCATTTATACTATGTTAGTTAACATGCTAGGGTACTCTCCCTTGGTTGTTACCATGATTTCATATTGCTCTCCTCCTAAATTATGAGGTTAAACTAATTTGCTTGTATTTGATTGTCATCGATACATGTGGTTGTTACCTTCAATCTTTGTTAAGATATACCTTTAATCTTTGTTAATATATGCTTTCATATTTGTTAAGATACATGATCTTTGGTTGTAACCATGCCCCTTTTGTTTAAAGTATTGATTACTTTGTTAATTATTTATTCCCCAAGTGATGGAACTTTTTTAGTTCTCATCCAAGTTGCCTCATCTCCTCCCTTCCAAAGGAAAGTCTCTCTATTGACCCTTGGGTCATAGATAGCTCAATACCCTCATAGGCCTCGAAAGAGCCTTAACCTCCTTTTTGGTCTGGATAGAAACAATAGGATATAAACTCATAGGTCTGGATATAACCTTCCCCTCTTTTGGTCTGGAAAGAACTAATTGATTCCTTAGTTCGAGCCCGAACTACGACCGCTCTGATTTCTCATTGGACAATGAGAATACGTAGGCACAAGATGCGATATCTTGACGAGCAACCTTCCCCCTCACTAGGAGTGTTTACAACTAGAACCCTAGGATAGAGTTGTTAACTCTATGTAAGGATCATGGATATGATCACTTACTTCCCCCTTTGAGTGTTACAACATAGACATAGAGAGTTTTGTGAAACTCTACACAAACATTATTATGTTTGTTCCCCTTTGAACCTTGATCGCAATCAAGCGTTATTCAACCCTAGTGAGGTGAACTACGATTGCTCTGATTCTATCCTAGTTAGGATACGTAGGCAGAGGACGCAATGTCTTTGCGAGCAAACTTAGAAACAATCTTAGGTCTTCATCTATCATAACCTTCACCTTTTTACCCAATACCCAAACCTTAGCAAATATTTAACAAACTTAGCATACAAACAAACAAAAGGTTCCTGTAGAGTACTATAGATGTTTAGGATGTGAAATACCTACCCTATGCATAACCAACCCCCGATCCCCGAATCTCTTAGCGTTGTTGTAACATCGCGTAAAAGGTTCTTTCTTTATTTAGACCTTTCCTTTGGATAAATTAAAGTCCGGTTGTAAAAGAATTAAGATTCAAGTTAATTCAATAGCTTAATATCTGATTTTCACCGCAACAAAGGGTATCTTGTCTGTTTGTTTGTGTTGTTGCAGGTGTAGCATATACCAGGCAGTACACTGTATGCGTCCCCAAGCAGAATGATTCCTTCCTCTCCAGCAAGTTCAGCGGAACCTCCCCGCGGAGTTTGAACATGAGATCGTAAGCATTGATATGTCTCCCCAGACAGAGAAGATTCTCTCCCCAATCAGATGTATCTTGATGGGTCGTCGTCTCCCCAGCTGAGTCATATACTGAAGTGTGCAGCGCTCGGTAGTACAAACTGAAGTCTCCAAGAGAATTGAAATTCCCCACAGAGTCGTACTCTCCCCAGTAAGCAGGATGATTCCTTCTTCCTCAGCCGGGCTGGCAGTTCCCCAAGAGAGCCGAGTCCTTGGAAGCCGTTCAGGCCATGATTGGTTTTCCCCAGTAGAGCGTTGAATAGCTGATGTTGTATTTCCCCACCGGAGTCGTTACCTCCAGGAAAGTTTTTCCGCGAAGGCTGTGCAGTTTATTTCTGCAATTGACATCTTTTTCCTCAGCAGATGTGGGTCGTACACCTAGATGAGCAGGTCCAGGTTCTCGTAGAACTTTGTTCCCCTACAGTAGTCGACTGAAGATCATTTCCCCAGGCGGAGTCCAATTGAGATTGGTGTGACTTCTTCTCTTCGGCAGGATGAATCCTTCCTCCACCAGAGTGGTTCTTTCTCCTTGACAGGAGGATCTTCCCTTCAGCATTTATTTTGCTGACGGGGTCGTAGCATTTTGCATGATTGCATAGCATTCACCCTAAAAACGCGTAGCATTTCCACCGTGTGGAGCATTGCGCCATTGTCAAACCATATGCATATGAAACATGAGCTAGGTCGTTACCGTTCTTGTTTTGCAGGTATTCCCCAGCAAGGTCGCTTGCCCAAGATAATTCTTGAATTCTCCAGCGAAGGTTTTTGCTTAAGATGACTCTTAAAATCCCCAATGAAGTCGCCAGAGAGGGTTGCTCAAGTTGATGCTTAGAATCCTCGGCAGAGTGTTTGCTCAGGATGATTCCTGAAATCTCCAGCCGAGTTATTGATTCAGGATGATTCTTGAAGTCTCCGGCGGAGTTATTTGTCCAAGATGATTCTTGAAGTCCTCAGCAGAGTTTGATTCATCCAGAATGATTTCTGGATCCCCGGAGTAGAGTTACTTGATAATTCTTCAGAATCCCCAGCGGAGATGTGTCATCCCCAGCAGGTTTGAACAAAGAAGTTGAGATTTCCCTTGAAGACTTGATGATTGAAGTCCGGCAGCGGTGCCAAAACCCCTGACTTATTGATGAAGTTTAACTGCAAGGTCAAAGCAGTTCTCCCAGCTGATGCGGAGTGCCTGACAGTAAAAGAATGTACATCCTTGGTAGTTCCTGATTGATTAAGGATTCCATTTGAAGACTTACTGACGAAGTCCAACGATGATGTCGAAGCAGTTATCTCAGCTAACGCGGAGTGCCTGATGGCAGAAGTTTGGATACCCCTATTTGGTTCATGATTGACCAAGAATTCTATTCCTGACCTACTGATGAAGTCCGGATGACGCTCGAAAATTCCTTGAATGCCCGACGGCATGATTAACTTGATTGTTAAAAAGTTCCTAATAACCCGATGAGTCCCGAGGAATTCTTCCGCAGCAGTGTCGCAGAATGCCTGATGGCAACGTCAGCTATGTATCACCGGTTACCGAGTGACCAGTGACCCCTTGATGACTTGAGGACAAAGATCTACAGCAAAATCAAATGATCATCCTGACGGAGATTTGAGATTAGACCTTTCACTGGTTACCGTGTGACCAATTCCCCAGCTAGTTGTCGTGCAGCTATTATTTCTGTTTCCAAAGATTTGTCCCCATCAGAGTACCGTGTACTTGTGCAGTTGGAAAATTTCCGGGTTTATTGGTATTCAACTGTCTTTTACCTTGATTGTTTGAGAGCCGTTCGCTTCTCACCCAGTCAGGTCCAAGCCGTTTGAATAGGGGCAGCTGTTGCACCCCAAAATTTGCCCAACATTTCTTTACCTAGCTTGTGTTTCATTTCATTCACATTAGCATTATCATTTGCATTTCATTGACATGTATGCAGGAGATCAAGAGGTATGATTACCAATCAAGCGCTACACAAGACTTTGAAGCTAGATAAGAAGGTTATTCAAGTGTTCAAGGGTTAATATCCTTGTCAGAGAAGTTAAAAGATCCTCAGAGAGAATGGTTGAAGCCAAGTGTGTAAGTCTCCTAACTTGAGAGTTGTAGGGAAGTCATCAGATGATTCTGAAGCCATGAAGTTAGATTTGAGGTCTTGAGAGAGCTCATGAGAAGTGTTGAAGATCACTTTGAGGCCTAGACATCTCATTGTGCAAGATTAAGAAACCTCAGCCATGAGTGGTGCAACTAGGGTTTGACTGGGTCAACCCTAAGTCAATTGATGATTTGAACAAGGTTGAGACCTAATTCAAAGGCCATGTGATCATGGATTGATACATTGAGATGTTCTAAGGATGATTCCAAGGTCAACTCATCATGATTGAAGAGTTTGAGAAGTTTCAAGCTAGGGTTTCTAAGGCTTGACAGTGTAAAATCCCCTAGTTTGACCCCTATCTTCAAGGCAATTTAGCTCAAGATGTGATTGTCATATCATCTTGCCCCCAACATGATTGTTGTAGAGCATGGTCTTATCTTTAGTTTGAGTGCTAGAAGTCCTTGATAGGATTTATATAACTCAATTTATGGCTTTGACAAGTTACAAGTCATCTGAGGAATGTGAATTTGGAGTTTGAAAGTTACCCAACTTGCATGAAATTTTTGCCCTAGAAGGATGACTCCTATGAACTTTTGGTCAACATGAATGTTGTTCCTTATCCTCTTATATTTCTAGAGAGTACTATAAGTCCTTGATAGGATATTTAGAACTCAAGTTATGGCTTTGACAAGTCAAGGGTATTTTGGACATTTGGTGATTATAGGTCATTTGTGATCATAGGCCATTTTCACCAACTTAGAGGCCTCAAATGAAGTTTTGTTCAACTAGAAAGTTGCTCAAAATGGGGTTTTAACCTTGACCATTCATCAAGGAGACATTGAAATGGCTCAAGGAGAGACTTGGTTTAAGAAATTTTGAAAAAGGAAGACTTAAAGTTCATTAAAAAGACCAAATTTGTGATTCTTCATTCCAAGGCCAAAATAAGACATGTAATATGTCATTTTGATCATAAATGACATTTTAAAGACAATGGCAATAGTACTTTTCTCATTTGAGGTCAAAGTCTAAGAGTTGCATTTGCTTGCTTAAGACATAAGTTACATTTGCCAAACTACACACAAGTGCAAAACCAAGGTGCTAACACATTCAAACACACTCAGAATCTCATGTGGAGAGAAATTGAACAAGGTTGAAGGGCAAATGCAAGCTGTTAGCAAAACTGTCATACATGTAGCATATCATGAGATTTCCATGACATGAGATTTTGAAATTCTCCTTGGATGGATCCAGAAGCTTCTAGATCATTCATTCATGTTCTATATAAGCATATGAAGTGATTCAGAGCACTTGTTGGTGAGAATTGAGAGGTAATAGAGAGATTGCATTTTGAATTTGCTCATTGCAAATCAAAATCGGTTACAACCATTGAAGCCATTTCAACCCAAGTTCTTGATCTCAATAGTTTCCATTTGTGTTAGAGATTGATTCCAGATCAAATTCAAGGCAAAACCATTGAAGGATCGTGAGTTGGCATTGCAAATTCCTCATCTGCAACTCAGAATCGGGTTTAAGAATCTACCAAGTTTCAACTCATTTCTTTGCATACAGAAGGTTGATTGGATGCTAGTGAAGGAATCTGGAAGCTCTTGAAGGTTAATTTGGAGGTTTTGTCACTTTGTTCATCAAGAATTTGCAGGTATGTACTTTTCATCGTGTAGCTTAATTTAAGTAGAATCAATAGTATTTGTTAGGTTAGATGCATTGTAGATCATTGCTAGAAGCTTTCAGGATCATTAATTTGAATATTAGTGACAATTTAGGGTTTATGCAATTTTCGGTTGAGATTGCTATTCTTGGATTCTTGAGTTTTTAGAACGATTGAGTAGTATAGGTGGATTCCTTGTGAAATTTGGGACAAGATTCATGTTGAACCCATGTGGAATGGAGGCCTGTAGAGAGAGTTAGGGTTTGATGAGGCTGACCGGAAAAGTCACCGGCGGTGACCTTCGCACGCGCAGGTGGAGGAAGTTTCAGAAATTTAAAATGAAGAAGACAAACTCATAGCCATTAGATCTGGGGTGAGACTTTGACCAGGTGATGATCCAAGGGCCACGATTGATTTCATTTTATGAAGGATTCTGAAAGAAGCTGCAACGCAGCGTTTCATTTAAGTGATAGGTTGGGCTTAGTGTAAAAACATGATACTCACACCCCCTTTAGAGGCCCACCTGAGATTAACACTAATATGGGTTGCTATTCATACCGCGCGCTTTTCTTTTTCCATTTGATTTTCATTTTGTTTTCTGATTAATGAGTGGGCCTAGAACGTGCTTGATGTCCACAGCCCCCTTTTGGGCCCAGCATTGAAATGAACTGGAAATGTTTGCTATTTGCCACGCTGAGTTTATTAATTTCTTTTAATTTCTTTTAATTTCTTCATTTCATGTGGTTTAGTAAATAATCCATAAAAATTTGAAAAATAACTCAATTAATTCCATTCTTTTTTCCATTGATTCATGATTGAATCTAGTTTTTGTTAGATAAAAAATATCAATGTTTCATGCATTTTTGATTTTATTAGCATTTGTTGAATTTTAATTGATGTTAAAATAATCATGGTTGATGCTTGGTTTTGTTGAATTTGGTTTGATCATTTGATGATGATTCTTGCCTTGATTTCTTGTGTGTAGCTAGCATAGATATGCATGTTACCCCTAGATTTTTCTCACATTTTTGTGATGAATGTAAGTGGTAGTTTTAGGTTGAAACTTTAGGAGCTCCATTTTTTAGGGTTTGTGGTTAGTACCTTATGATTTAGGTTTTATATCTAGAACTTGGTAGATGATTCAACCTCTGAATTTTGTATGGTAGATTCATGATTGGATTATGGTCCCTTAGGAATTTTTGTAGGAATTTACAATGTAGTTTACTATTTTAGTTTGATTTTAGTTTAGGTGCTAACTTTGGATGATTCTAATGCACTAATTTGACTAGATTAACCCCTTAAGTTCCCTTAGAGTAAGCTTGTGTTTTTTTTGCCCATGGTTGAGCATGAAGGCTTGTTTGTTGCACCCCAAATTTGTCCTACCTTTACATAGTTTCTAGTGCCACTTTATTTTGAATGAATAAAATGGCACAATTGGCAAGAGACCGTGTATAAGGAGTTGTGAGTGTGAGAGGTCGAGTTTGAATCCCACCTTCTTCACTTTTTGTTTTTCTTTTATTTTTATTCTAACTTTTCTATTTTTATAAAAAAAAATAACAAAATAGTTTTTTTTATTATTTAATTATTATTTTCGTATTTTATTTAAATTATTTTTTAAAAAATATTATTTTTTCACTTTTTTTCATATTATTCATAAAAACATCCAAAAATTATAAAATTATAAATATTAGAAAAGATTTTATTCTTTTTATACTATTTTTAATGTTTAGTAAATAAATAGGGTTTTAAGTTTGTTTTAATTTATTTAAATTTTAGTTAGTTTTGACTAATTCTTTAAGTTGGGCTTTAAAGTGGGCATTAGGTTAGAGTTAACCCTAATTTGTTACCTATATAAACATGAGTTTCATTTGAGAAAAGGGGAGAAGGAGACAAAAGAAAAAACGGCGGCCGTTCTCACGATTTATCAGAAGCGGGGAGATTTTTGAAAAAACCTTCAAGGCTTCATCATCAAGATCAAAGATTCACCACCATCGTCCGATAAAAGCTTTGAATCCGTCCGTTATTCCGTAAGAAATTTATCAAAATTGATTTATGGTTTTGTTTTCATGGTTTTTTTTAGGGACACATTCAGCGGGAGAGGAACCGCACATGCAACACGAAAGAGATGAGAGAAGCTTTGGAAAAATGGAGCGAAAAGCTCTTTGGAGCTTTAATGGCCGCCGCGTGGGACAAAGAGAATGAAGAAGATGAGAAACCTCTTATAATAACAAATGATTCGTTTCCCCCTCCCCTTTTAATTAGGTTTCTTTTCTTTTTTTTCTTTATTTTTATTAATTATTAATTATTTTATTATTTTATTAGTTTATGATTTAATAATAGTAATAATTAATATAACATTTTTCTTAATTAATCTTTTTCCTTTAATAAATCTAAAATAAAAACTCTGTTTTTCATTAAAAAAAACTTTATTTTTTCTCATAATAAAATAAAAACTATGTTTTCATAATAAAAAATCTTTATTTTCTCTCATAATAAAAATTTAAACTCATTTTTTTTATAATAAAATTTAAGACTCTATTTTTCACAAAAAGTTATGAACTCTTCTAAATTTAGATCTTAAAATAGTCATGAAATTAACACATTTGTTTTTAGTAAAAATTCGAAATCCATTATTCTCTTTTAAATAAAAAAAAAGAAGTTCCTAACGTTCCTGTCCTTTTTCTTTTTCGTCTAACACTCCTTAATTTGTTTGTTTCAGCTTATTATTATTTTATTTGTTCGTCTTTGTCCCATGGATGTAATTTACGCGAGGCCATGGTCGCGGTTTATTTTTTATTTCGCATTTTTTGGGGATTTGTAATTTACGCGAGTGATCGTCGTGATGCTTTCTTTATCGCTTTCATTATTTTCCGTACTTTATTTCTGCCGTATAATAATTTGCTATATCTTGCATGATTTGCCGTTAAAATCCCCTCTGAAGGATTAGGTATAATAGTTTGACCGCCGAGTCAATAACCCTAATCTTTGACCATTTCAAAACCCTATTTGACTAGGTGTCCCGCCGTGGACAAGTTTACCCTTTTACCCTAGCATTAGGTCAAAGAGTCGTCGTACTCTGTTTAGGGTTTCCTGCCGTGGAATCCCTAATTTCAACCCTAATTTCAATTAACAAATTCAACCTAGAAATAGGAGTTTTAAGACTCCACGTAAGCATATCCTTAAGAGACGTTTTCACCCCTTGAAACCTTGACCACAGTCAAGACGTTTCTAACCTCCCTTTCGAGGGGAACTACAATTACTCTGATTCCATTCCCGTCAGGATATGTAGGCACAAGATGCGACGTCTTGCCGAGTAAACTTAGGACTAACCCTTAGGTCTTTAGGTCACTTTATCCCTTAGCTCAATATATATTAAAACAGATGATAAAATATAAAAAAAAAAGCATACAATAAACAAAAGGTTCCTGTAGAGTACTATAGAAGTTTAGGGTGCTAATACCTTCCCTAAGCTTAACCAACCCCTTACCTAGATCTCTCCCCGCATTGTCTTTACAATACAAAATTAGGTTTTCCTCTTTTGAACTTTTCCTTCGGATAAATCAAAGAGCGGTTGTGAACTAAAGATGCAATTCAAATTAATTAATAATTTGATATCATATTCTAACCGCAACATTGTTGAAGATGCATTGGAATGCTTGAAGAAGTTTGGATGTGAAGATCTTCCCTTCTTTTGGTGTAGTGTTGATTAGGTGTTAAGGTTAGGGTTTGTAGGCAGAGCTTCTAGATAGATTCTCTTCCTTCATAAACATGGAAGATGTTGATCACTTCCATTCTTCCCTATGATGCAAGGTCCCTTGTAAAGGCCTCATCCCTCCTTTGGTAGGATGTTTGGCTCTTTACAAATTGGTAGAACCTTTGAGGGTCCCTTTCTCTGATGATGGGATGCTTAGTGGTGACCCTTGGTCTTCACTCTGCTACCAATCATCCAAACTTTGCTCTTGTTAGATGAATCTTTCTCCCTTACTAGAGGATGGAGTTACTTGCTTGAAGAATATTGAAGGCTAGAAGTTGATACTTCTTTGTATTTGAAGACTGCCTTTGAAGCTGCAGCTTGAAGACCCAGGAGAACAAGTTGACACTTGTGTGAAGAAGATTAAGTGAGATTGAAGAAAAAGCTGAAGCTTGAGAGACAAGCTGATACTTGTGTTTGGTACATTGAGAGCCTGAAAGACCAAGTTGATACTTGCTATTGGGATTGAAGCCTGAAGGTGGAGTCTGCCATTGAAGCTGAAGCTTGAAGATCAGGAAGAGCAAGTTGATACTTGTAAGGAAGAAGGAGCTGAAGCTTGAAGAAGAAGAGGAACAAGTTGACACTTGTGAAGAGTATCCAGTTGAGATCAGATGAAGAAGCAGAAGCTTGAGGAAGAAGCAAGCTGATGCTTATGTGATTAATGCATTGAGTCCCTGAAGGAACAAGTTGATACCTGATATTAGGAGTGAAGCCTGAAGGTGGAGTTTACTGAAGAGCTGAAGCTTGAAGTTGAAGGAGAGGTATAAGTTGGTACTTATGTGGATGTGTTGGAATCTTGAAAGAAGCAAGTTGATACTTGCTATTAAAGATGAAAGACTTGAAGAGCAGCTGAAGTCTGAGGACTGAACTGCTGTCAGACGAGAGCTTTACTGTGAAGCTGTGGGGGCTGTTGATTTGCTTTCTTTCCTGTCTGTTTGTTTGCTGTGCAACTGTATAGATGTGACTTGTTTGATTTGCTTGATGCATTAGAATAAGTTCATATTTAGACTGATTTAAGCTAGGAGCAGGATTGCACTAGAGGTTGAGTGGCTCCCTCTGCTTGTATTTTTATTGTATGGCTTTGCTTACGGGTATTCGGTAGAGCCCTGCTCCCTTGCCTATGTGGTTTGTGATTTGCTTGATAGCATTTTACTTCTTCTATATGATTGCAGTTATTGTGATTTGCTTGATAGCATTTTACTTCTTCTGTATGATTGCAGTTACTCATATCTTGCTTGATGGCATGTTGTTTCCTCTGTATGATTGCAGTTATTCATATCTGGCTTGAGGTTGAGATGAGCTTGTGGAGGCTGCTGCCCCACACACATTTCCTCCCTCACTTGCATTGCATGCATTTTACAGTGGCTTACTGTTTACTGATTCAACTGATGCTTTACCTGTTTCTGTTTATCATTGACATGATCCCCTAAGAATCTCATTTCCTTTGATAAGGAAGTGATGATTAGAACTTTAGGTTGAAACCTATGCATGATAACTTCTAGAAGTTCCCTGTTTCAAACCTCAACCATAGGATGAATCCTTGGCATGACAACAGTAGGACTTGATAGTCTCCCTTTAGTTGAGCCTGTTCTCTTCTCATCTCAAAACAAATTAAAATACAGTAATAAAGGTTAACTGATGTCGTACGTTATGAGCCTTAAGCTATCTAAGAAAAGGTTGTCGGAGAGTTTCTTTTCGACAGCTTGGATGTTTAGTATGGCACCCTTCGGGTGACATGCGACGCATTCACTCTCAGGTCATAGTCTCTAGTGCGATGTTGGTTGCAAACATCCATACAAAACAGTTCTTCCGTAAAAGACAGAAAACAAACTTCAAACCTTTTTTGCCCCGTGGGCCCATAATTCAAAGGAAGCTTTTCTGAAGAAAAGAGTGTCGTTAACTCCCAGTTCTACCGCAAACGGTAACGCCTAAGTCTCCAAGGGTCGAGCTGCGTACACCAAACTGCTGGAACTATTTGTTAACCCTACTCGAAAAAACAGATGAATCTGAATCCCCGTAATCCGTATTATCCCGAACTATGTAAGCTCTGATCTCTCATACCTGTTGAGAGTACGTAGGCACAATACTGATGTATTGGCGAGCCACCTTCCCCGTAACCCGCAGTTAGGCGAACTACGTTGACTCTGATTTCTCATTCTCTGATGAGAATACGTAGGCATAAAGCGCGACGCTTTGTCGAGTCATTTTCTTTTCTTTTTAGACCAGCCTTGATAGGTAGATAGTAAAACCAACCCAACAGATAAACACAACAAGCGTGGATCCCATCGAGTATGATGGACGTGAGGGGTGCTAATACCTTCCCCTTGCGTAACAGAATCCCGAACCCAGACAATGGTTGCGATGACCTTGTCTTATACCCTTTCGTCAGGTTTTTCCGATCGTTTCCTTTCCCGTTCTGAGGGATAAATAACGAAAGGCGGCGACTCTTCTGTTTTGCCGGCACCTTATTTTCGCGGTAGCGACAACTGACCTTCCATTTCCTAAGAAACGGGCATACGCTAATAAAAGCGAGTACTGTCAATATCACTAACCTTAAATTTCCTAAGAAACGGGCATACGCTAATAAAAGCGAGTACTGTCAATATCACTGACCTTCCATTTCCTAAGAAATGGGCACACGCTAAATAAAAGCGAGAAATGTCAATATCACTGACCTTCCATTTCCTAAGAAACGGGCATGCGCTAATAAAAGCGAGTACTATCAATATCACTGACCTTCCATTTCCTAAGAAACGGGCATACACTAATAAAAGCGAGTACTGTCAATATCACTGACCTTCCATTTCCTAAGAAACGGGCATACGCTAATAAAAGCGAGTACTGTCAATATCACTGACCTTAAAATTTCCTAAGAAACGAGCATACGCTAATAAAAGCGAGTACTGTCAATATCACTGACCTTCCATTTCCTAAGAAACGGGCATACGCAAATAAAAGCGAGAAATGTCAGTATCACTGACCTTCCATTTCCAAAGAAACGGGCATACGCTAATAAAAGCGAGTACTGTCAATATCCATGACCTTCCATTTCCTAAGAAACGGGCATACGCTAATAAAAGCGAGTAATGTCAATATCACTGACCCTCCATTTCCTCGGAAATGGGCACACACTAAATAAAAGCGAGAAATGTCAATATCACTGACCTTCCATTTCCTAAGAAATGGGCACACGCTAAATAAAAGCGAGAAATGTCAATATCACTGACCTTCCATTTCCTAAGAAACGGGCATGCGCTAATAAAAGCGAGTACTGTCAATATCACTGACCTTCCATTTCCTAAGAAACGGGCATACGCTAATAAAAGCGAGAAATGTCAGTTTCACTGATCTTCCATTTCCTAAGAAATGGGCATACGCTAATAAAAGCGAGTACTGTCAATATCCCTGACCTTCCATTTCCTAAGAAACGGGCATACGCTAATAAAAGCGAGTACTGTCAATATCACTGACCCTCCATTTCCTCGGAAATGGGCACACGCTAAATAAAAGCAAGAAATGTCAATATCACTGACCTTCCATTTCCTAAGAAATAGGCACACGCTAAATAAAAGCGAGAAATGTCAATATCATTGACCTTCCATTTCCTAAGAAACGGGCATGCGCTAATAAAAGCGAGTACTGTCAATATCACTGACCTTCCATTTCCTAAGAAACGGGCATACGCTAATAAAAGCGAGTACTGTCAATATCATTGACCTTGCATTTCCTAAGAAACGGGCATACGCTAATAAAAGTGAGTATTGTCAATATCACTGACCTTAAATTTCCTAACAAACGGGCATACGCTAATAAAAGCGAGTACTGTCAATATCACTGACCTTCCATTTCCTAAGAAACGGGCATACGCTAATTAAAGCGAGTAATGAGCATCCGAAGACTTGAACAAGCAAATCTGCGGGTAAACTCTGACATCAGCTGCCAGACATCCATCTTGAACCAAAATGGGTAGCAACTTCGAAGGTATAATCATGAAGCTTTCATTTTCGACGTAACAACCATCCGAGGAAAACTCTACTGGGGAAATTCTGACGTCAACCGCCAGACATTTTCAATGGTCTAATTCCTGAAATCTTTCTTTTTAAAACGCTGGCGTAACAGCAACCTGAGGAAAACTCCACTGGGGAAGAAGAGAAACTTAAACAAGCAACTCTGATGAGGGAACACATGATAGGACGAATGCGATCATCACATATCTCATGCCAAGAATTTGAACACCCGAAACCATCCTGAACAAGAATTCCAAACCTGTAGGGAAACACCTGAAATAAAATAGGTAACCAACCTGGTTTATGCTTCAAAATGCATATGTTGATAATGGCGTAATGCTCCATACAAAATGGAATGCTACGTATTTGCAAATATGATGATATATGCAAGATGCAAATGCAAGCTCGGGTTACTGGAGAAAAGCTGGATACAGAACCGCTTCAGCACAATAAATGCCGAAGACAAAGACAACTCCACTGAGGATAACCGGGTATCACATAATTATTCCAGCAAAATAAATGCTGGCAAGGGTAACCCGACTCCACTGGGGAAAGAAACAATCATGTTGAGGAACTAGCTTAATAAATCCGTAACTACGAACTCTGCAGAGGATGATCAACCTACTGGAGGAAAGATAACCTGCCGGAGAACAGAAAGAACCATCCTAGGGATTACATCATTGTCGGACAGCTTGCGGACTCGCATCCCACTCTCCTGGGGATAAAGATGTGGCCTCCATCTGCTGGGGAGGGATAGAATCACATAAAGCCTGCTCCTACGTTAAAGGACTCCTACTACTAAGCTCAAAGGGGTTAACAAGAGATTATCTTCCTTATATCTCCAGTGTTTGGGAATTGAAACAATGCTTGTACATCATCAACAAGTTTTTTATTCAAAAGCATACATTTGGAAGCTTGCGCTTCATTGGATTTCGCCATCCTCCCCAGATTCCACTTAAACAAGCGTTTGAAAATAAAAGCAAACAATGGAGTGAACACTAATGAATTAACTCAAAACATGCATATTTATTTCATTATCAATGTCAATGGAAAACAACCAGCTTTACAAACAAAATTTGCAATTAAACAGGAAAGAAACTACAAATGTAAAGAAATGACATGAAAAATGCAGATTTCCATCTTCTAGGAACTGGGCTTTCATACTTATTTGCTGTTGAGGCAGCCATCTTCAGAGTTTACTTGTCGAGGTCAGTCTTAAAGGCTTCTGATCCTTCACTCTCGGGGGACTCTTCCACAGCATGAACTGATGTACCTACCTGGATGGATGAAGGAAAATTGTTAATCTGAATTCCCTGAGGCGTAATCGAGAACCTGTTGGCGTCCAATAGGGTCTGAACCTGGCTCTTAAGCACCTTGCAGTCATTCGTTGAATGCCCCAGCGTTCCAACAAGGTACTCACAGCAGGCGCTGACATCAAACCCTGGGGGATACAGCGGGATCATTGGATTAGCCTCTTTCGGCACTATCATCCTACTGTTGACCAAATCCGGCAACACCTGACTGTGTAACATGGGCAACTGAGTGAATTGCCTTTTGGACTTCTTTGGTCTTGGTTTGGTGTGCCGTCCCTGTTGATGGCGACATGACTGTTGATTCCGGAAGGGAGATGATGTCTGAGGCGCGGACCCTAGAGGTTGTTGACTTTGAACGATCAAGACATCTGGAAATTGAGCCTGAGATACCAAGGACTCCTTTTGCTCGGATGCACTTAGCCTCAAGTTTAGCCCCAGAATTGGCAACAGCTGCGGGCATGGAGATTTAGAAGTCAAAAATTGCAAGGCCTCCTTTGTGTCCGATGCAGTTTAGGGGACGAAAGCGGGAAGGTCCACCTTAGTGCTTGGAATGAGACCCTCTGTTACACTCGTGTCTCCTGACGCGAACTTAACGGCCTTTGAGTCAATCAAGTCTTGAACTGTGTGCTTAAAAGCTTTGCAGTTCTCAATGTAGTGTTCGGGTGCCCCCTCATGGAAATCACAATGGGCGTTTTCATTATAGCCACGCGGTAGGGTCCTAGTTAGTGGATGTAACTTCCGTAATTCAACCAACCGAAGCTGAAGTAAGACTGGCAGCAACTGAGCGTAAGCCATGGGGATCAGATCGAAAACTCTTTCAGCTGATTTTACCTTCTGAGCATTCCCCCTCTTAGTCACATAATTATCCCCAGAAGCAATACGTTGAAGAGAAAAATTCAAAGCTCTTTGTTGCCTATTAGACATCTGAGGCTTATCAACCCTTGGCACAGGTTGCACAAGCATAGGTTCCACAGGCCCAAGTGGAACAAGCATCTTTGTTGCGGCTTCATGTAGTTGATCATCTTCTTTCCTGAGCACATCCTTTAACACCTCCATGATCAATCCCACCTGGGTCTTCAGCTGATTGTTTTCATCTTTGAGTGCCTTATGCTCCAGACGCAACTCTTGCATGTTCCCCATAACCCGTCTCATCTGGCCTCGGACCTCACTCAGCTCTGCTCGTATCTGTTCCATAGCCTTGTGGGGGATTTCTGATCGGATCCTGAAATAACCTGCATCAACAGAGGATTAAGGAAACAGCTCGAGGTACCCGCTATGCAAATGATTTATGCAAATGCAAACGTGTGTTTGTGTGTTAGGGAGATTTTTCCCCCAATTCGAGCGCCAGAGTGCAAGTGTTGATAACGAGAAGTCCGGGTATAGCCACTGGAATAACATCTCATATACAGATAAGGCCCACAAGGCGGTAGTACAAAGTCAATGAATACAATAGGAATCAATAGCAGGACCTCAACCAACAAGCCTGGTGATGGTCAGCCTACAACAAGAATAGAAAACAAAGACCTACAAAGATAATCCAGTGTGACTGCGGGCACGAAACTCTTCCAGCAACTCTATAGTCTCGGGGTGATCAGGACGAGTGAGTAACCCTTCAACAAGCAAATCTCTCTGTAGGATAGTACACTGGAGACCCTCAACTGAATCTTCCCATGCTCCCTGGTTAAAGAAATCCTCCAACTTTCGCTTCTTGGACTCGAACCTCTGCTTATGATCCTTCAAGTTAGCGAGAGCTTTGTTCAAAACATCTTCATTGGCGTATCTGCGAGCGGTCTCCTCATCAAACCTCTTCTCACTAGCCTTCGCCTGAGCCCTCAAAGTGGAGATCTACTGCTTTAGTTTATCTTCCCTCTCTTTGTTGTTGGTTATGGTGGCATTCCACTACTGATTAAACTTGGATATTCTTCGGTACGCTTAGTCCAAGTGCTGCTTCTTAGTGGTCAGTACCTCATTGACAGATTTGAAGTCCCGACCCAAACGCTCATGCTCAGCCATCTGCTTAGTCAAATCCGTACCTAACCTGTTCACCAACTCTGTTTGCCTCTTGAAGGAGTGGACGGCCTCGTTTCTTTCGCTTCTGATATGTGCCAACTCTCTCTCTAACTCTTCATTTGCCTTCTTCAGCTCTTCTCTCTTAGCTAACACCTGATTATACTACTGAATGGACACGGTAGTAGGCTCTTCCACCACTGGAGGGCATTCCTGGTTAGCAGGTGGAAAAGGCATCCCTACAATCTCTGCTCTGGCTCTGATCCAGGTCACATATGGAGCGTAGGCTTGGCTATTACTTTTCCCCAACAATGGTTTCCCACGTCTACTGATATCATTCCAAGCATGCTGAAGCTTAGATAACATATTCCCCTCTAGAAGACCAGTGAGGTACAAAGATTCCTGCACTTCTTCATCCTTTGGCGGAACCCTCAAAGCATAAGCAAACTGTCGGACAAGCAAAGATGGATTATAGTTGATACAACCCTTCCTTCCTATCAAAGGCACATTCGGAAACCCACTACAACTGAATATAACCTCGGTACCCAACATATCTCTATCAAACCAAAGAACATCCTCTACTGATAAACTCATCAAACGCTCCGACCACTCAGCTGTGGCTGCAGATGAAGCAAAACGACCCTTCTTGGGTAGGTGACTATCAAACCATCTATAGAACAAAGGCACACAGCATGACACATTATTACCTCTTCTATTCTCGTTCTTGTAATGGATGGAATGATACACATTGTCAATCAAGGTAGGAACTGGATTCCCTGATGCAAAGATATGAAAGGCATCTAAGTCCACAAAGTCAGGCATATTAGGAAACAAAATGATACCATATATGCAGAGAGCAAGAATGGCGTTGAACACAATCCAACAACCATCTTTGGCACACTGTTGGGCTTTCCCAACTAAGAACTGCAAAGAAAAACCAGGAACTCCGTTCCAACTAGACAAGACCAACTTAGAGGCATCCAGATGAAGAGAAAGAGCTAGATTAGCCAGATTAGGCTCAACATCCATATGAACGAAAGGCATCTGACTCCTGATAGGCACACCCAATAAATCAGCATACTCCTCTAATGTAGGTGCAAGAATGAAGTCCGAGAAATTAAAGCATCTCAAAGGAGGATCATAGAACTACAACAAGGCGTATAACCCATTCAACTCATACACAGAAGGTTTACGGACCAAACTGAGCAGCTTCCCATAAGACTTTCTGAATTCACCTCTCACAGTATCATCTGCCAAAGCAATCAAACTGGACAACTGAGCAACATCTGGAGTGGGGAACTTATAGGCCACATTCTTCCTCAGAGAACCCATAATAGCACAATAGGAGGCAAGAAAACCTGAACCGGGGGATAATGTACCTGCAACACAGACACACATTAATGATATGCAAATGAGTATGCAAAAATGCAAAATGCAATGCAACAGAGGATCAAGCTGCCGAGAAGATCAAAGCTCTGATCCAACACCATCACCACACTGCTCTGATAGCACAACCCTGAAGAGGACCAATAAATACACACTGTCGAGAACAACCACATCTCTGACGATAAGAACCTCTGAACCCAACAACACTGATTCACTGACAAGAAAACCAGGTAGTCTGAAGGTTAAAGTTTCCTACAATAAACCCGACCCCGCTCACAGGTATGGACCTAAATCACAAACAAGGTATGGCATCCTATGCGTTTCCCAGCGTCACAGACTTTCAAGAGCGATGATATGATACCCAGAAGGTGTGGCATCATCATCCCTTGAAGTGGCCTTACTCTGCTGAGTCACAAATGATCGGTCCCCAGAGTCGACAATCCTCCAAACCAACAAACCCTCAAGCCCAAAGGGCCGGAAAAGAAGTCAACCGGGAGAACCTCGTCTGAGCGCGAATTTCATGAGACACTAGTGCCTGCAAAGCAAGCACGCGCCCACTAATTTCCACAACTAATTCTAAGTACACTCAAGCCTGGGTCTGGCTTCTCAATCCTCAGAGCCCCTTCCCACAACAGCACAATAATAATAATCATACTAAAAATAAAATGCGGAAAGTAAATGTGATAAATAAAATCCAACAGGTAAACACACAAGCGCTAGGATTGACTCGCATAGGGAACCGTTGAAGTCCCCAGCAGAGTCTCCAGTTGTCGCTACTGCGAAAAAACGAGGCCGGCAAGACAGAAGAGTCGTAACCTTTCGTTATTTATCCCTCATAATGGGAAAGGAAACGATCGGAAAAAACCTGACGAAAAGGTATAAGACAAGGTCATCGCAACCATTGTCTGGATTTGGGAGTCGGTTACGCAAGGCGAAGGTATTAGCACCCCTCACGTCCATCGTACTCGATGGGATCCACGCTTGTTGTGTTTATCTGACAGGTTGGTTTCATCTATCTACACTAAAGATTGGTTTGAAAAGAAAAGAAAAATGACTCGGCAAAGCGTCACACTTTATGCCTACGTATTCCCGTCTGGAACGAGAAATCAGAGTCAATGTAGTTCGCCTAACTACGAGGGAAGGTTGCTCGCCAAGATATCGCATCTTGTGCCTACGTACTTTCACACGACACGAAAGATCAGAGAAAACGTAGTTCGGGACACGAACGATACAAGTTTGTCTTTTTTATCTGAGTATGGTTAACAGACGGTTCCAGCAGTTGGTGTATGCAGCTCGACCATTGGAGACTTAGGCATTTACCATTTGTGGTAGAACCGGGAGTTAACAGAACTCTCCTTCTGAAAAAGGTTTCCCAAGGGATTAAAGGTCTGAGAGGACAAAAAGAGTTTGATCTTTGTTTTCTGCTTTTTAGAGAAGTGTCTTTTATGGATGTTTGCAACTGATATCGCACTAGAGACTATGACCTGAGAGTGAACGCGTCGCATGTCACCCAAAGGGTACCATGCTAAACATCCAAGATGTTGAAAAGAAACTCTCCAACTACTCTTTCTCAAGTAGCTTAAGGTTCATAGCGTACGATCTCAATTAACCTTTATTATTGTATTTTGATTTGTTTGCAGATGAGAAGAGAAAAGACGCACTAAAGGGAACTAGTCCAATCCTAAAGTTGTCATGCAAAATAGACCTACAGTTGAGGTTAGGAGGGAATCTACCTAATGTTATCATGCATGGTTAGAACCCTAATGTCTGTCATAACTTCTCTAGAACCAGAGAAGTCAGAGTTCCTAGGGGAACATGGCAAAGGAAAACAAACAGTAAACAAATAAACTGAAAAAGAAATTACTGTAAACAAAATGCTGTAAATAAAATGCATGCTATGCATCACACAAGCAGAAGGAGCCAAGCTCAACTTCTAAACAAACAAGGCACAAAGGCCACACACCACACAGGCAAGGGAGCTGAGCTATACCAAATACCAGCAAGCAAAGCCACACAGTAAAAATACAAGCAAAGGGAGAAACTCAACCTCTAATGCAATACAAGCAAGGGGAGAAGCTAAACCCTTAGGATGCTCTTAGGCATATGATTATCTACATGAAGCCTAAATCTAATGCAACACTCCAAGCAAATCATATCAATACAGTTGAACAAGAAGAAAACAGACAAACAGGGAAAACAAGCCAGCAATCTCCACAGCAGAGGAATCTTCTAACATCAATCCAATCCAAAGTCTGTAATTGCTCTTCAAGTTCACACCATCTTCAAGAGAAGGAAAGGGATGCTCCATCTTCAAGGTCAACTAAACCACTCCACCATGAATGAAGAGAATCAACAAGATGAATATTTGATGATGGGAAGCAGGAAGGAAACCAAAGGAATCCCACCTGACACTCAATCAGTCATCAGAGAAAGGCATCCTCAAAAGTTCTACTCATTGTAAGATGTCACACATCCCTCCAAAGGAGAGATGAGACTTTCACATAAGGACTTTGAATCATAGGATAGGATGGGAGGTAAATGAAACCAACCATGTTTATTTGAAGGAAAAACTACTTCTAAAGCTCTCTCCTAAAAACCCTAATCTTATAAGCTACAAAAAGCTAACAAAAAGGAGAGAAAAGCTCCAAGCCAAGCTCCACCAGTCACTCTAGAAAAACTTAATCATGTCCATGACACCATCCAAGAGGGACCAGAAGCCAAAAATGCAAGAAAAGCCCACTTTGAGTCCATTCCAAAACAATCACCAAGGTTGAAGCACCAAATGAACAATCAACTTGAATATTCTATCTAAAATAGCAAAGCACATCCTAAAAATCTAATTATTTTTCTATTGGAACATGCATTTGTTAATGATCTATAGTTCAAAAATCATGACCTAATTCAATTTCTAAGTCCTCTAATAAAATCCTAAGTTGAAAGGTATCAAGGGAAACCATTAATGGGGAAAGGCTCTAAACCTATCTCTAAACCAGAAGCTATGATTATCTAAAAAATGTGAGAAAATTCATATGGGAGCATACATCTCCAACCTAGCAGCTATCAAAAATTCATAACAAAATTCCACACCAATTGAGAGAACAAAAATCGACAAACAGACAGCTCAATTATGCAAAATTAATGAAATAACCAAAACAAGAAAATATGAATTAAATTGAAAAATCAACAAAAATCAAATCTAATGCTACAGAAAAATCAAAAATTAAGCAAGGATCATGGAGATATTTTTATTTTATTTTTCTGACAATTATTGAAATTAAAAATGATTTTAGAATGAAAATAGAATAAAAGAAAATCAAAAAAAGAATTAAACTAAATAAAACTGGGGAATTAATCAGGGGCGTAGGATCATCAGACTTAGTAAACAGATCCAAGAGTAGCGCGCATGTCCATGTGAGGAGCTCACTCATCTGCTGAGTCATAAATGAAACGCTGCATTTCATCTGTTGGAGGCAAACTCAAGTTTAAATCTCAGCCTTTGATCCTGCATACGAAGTCCACTCTCTAGACTCATCCAATGACCACGACATCGTCCCCTTCCTTGAGCTCAGGCAAGACACAAAACATAGACGGTGGCCCAGACGGTGGTGCCACCATCTTCTCCGGCGAAGAGGTAATTACAGGCAACCAAAAATCACAAACCTTATATCAATCTTGCTCAGAATCTCATGCTGATCACGAATAACCTATCCAAATTAATTGAAACCTTCTAGATTTTCAAAACTGAATCAAGATCCAAATTATGTCATGTCATTCATCCTCACCAACTATACAATTAATGTTATAGAAATGATCCTGACCTAACACTGATCAACCTAAGCTATTCATTGTGTATTAATTCATCCAGATCAGAGAGTTTCGAATCAAAACAGAAATGGTACCACATGATCAATCATCACCAATTGCTACCAATTCAAACCTAAAACGTGCTACATTTCACATAGGTCCTATCCACATGTTCATTTCTAACTACATCATGCTAGATTAAGAGAAAATTTAAGATCTACCAACCTGACTTGAAGCTTCAAACAGAGGTGTCTATGGCTCGTTTCTTGCTCTCAAAATCTCCAGATTCCTTCAATGAAGTGTAAGAAAGAGGATCCAATCTTCAATTTGACCTGAAAATGGCGTGAAATGAGAATTCGAATTTGAGTTGAAGCTTGAAAACTTGAGTCGCAATCTCTAAATTCAGCTCCAATGAATCACCAACCTTGCCCAAATGAATTTCTGAACATATATAGAACTAGTTGGAACCTTCTAGAGGCTCAGCCCAGGCCCAATTCAGAAGATCCAATTTCAAAATTTCTTCCAAAAGTTCAACATGCCATACGCGAAATTTGGCTCAAAAGCTTGCTTGGGAAGCTTTGGTTAGCTTGCATAACACATTTGGAATGAATTCAGACCACAAGGAGCTTCCAAATTGGCTTTGTGAATGATTTCTTGTGATGTTGCTTATTTGTGAAGAAACATGTCAAAACACCATGAATTATAGGTCAATTGCAAATTCTAGAATTGCCAATGTTTCTAAATCATCATTTCTGATCAAATTGAGTGGTCATTTGGCATATTTTGTGCATATAACAATTTATTTGAATTTCCCACCAAATAATGCCTTTAATTTCTCTTTCTTTCAAACCACTTCAAGTCAACTCTTACTATGGACCAAATAAATTCACCATGAGCTCTTGGTTGACCTAAAAACCATATTTTGAGAAAGTTCCATGTTGAAAAAACTTGCATTTGAGATGTGCAAGTTGGAGATTTTGGCCTATAATCTCACTTTCCCAAAATACCCCTAACTTGTAAACCTCATAAGTTGAGTTCTACAAATCAGATGGAAGACTTCTAATACGATTTGGAAAGCTAAGATCAAGAGGAACAACTTTCATGTTGGGCAAAAGTTTAGGAGAAACACCATCCTAGGTCAAAAGTTCCTTGGAAGTCAGATGATTTTCACAGACAAATTTCAGAGGCATCAGAGGACCTGTAACTTGTCTGGACCATAACTTGAGTTCTATAAATCCAATGGAGGAATTCTAGTACTCAAATTAAAGCTAAGAGCATGATCTACAAGTTTCATGTTGGCCAAAAGTGGAGATGAAACTTGCATCTTGAGATGAGTGGTCTTGAAGTTAGGCACTAAATAGGGGAGTTTACCTTGAGAACCCTAATTTAGCAACTCCTCACACCTTGAACTTTTCTTGCATAGATCTTGAAATATCATCTCATGTGACTCAAAACAACTATCCATGATTGTAAAGACCTAGAATTGAGTTTTGATCCTCTTCAATTGGTCAGTTGACTTAGGATTACTCAGATGAAAACCCTACTTGCAACACCTTCAACTGTGGCTCTTCACACTTGGCACAATGACTTGATGGAGCTCCACCATGACCTTCAAGGCACTTCAATGAGCTCTAATCACACCCTCTCACCTTGGTCAAGACCTCACTACATATTGATGATATTCAATTGGTCCTTAAATTAGGAGACTAACCCCATACAAACAAATGAACTTCTTGAGAAACCAACCCTCTTCCTGATGATTATGGTGACTTCTCAAACCTGAATAAGACCTCTAGATAGGCTTCACACTTGAACCCCTGTTAAATGAACAATGCTATGCTATGTAAATGTTAGACCAATGATATGCTAATGCAAATGAAACATAAACCAAGTAAGAAAAGGTTAGGCAAATTTTGGGGTACAACAATGCCCTTTGGGCGATATGCGACGCATTCGCTCTCAAGTCATAGTCTTTAGTGCAACATGAGTTACAAACTTAACTCAATTCACTTGTTCTTTTAAAAACACAAACCAAAAAATCAAACCTTTTTATCCCTCAGGATTGTTTGCAAAATCATTTTCAGAAAGAGTGTTTTAAGTCTTGGTTCTACCGCAAATAGGTTACGCGTAAGTCTCCAATGGTCGAGCAGCAATACACCTAACTGCTAGAACGAAGACTTAACCCTACTCAGTTAAAACACTTGAACCAATATGTGGTTGTGTCAGCCCGAACTACGTTTGCTCTGATTTCTTATACCAGATTAGGATACATAGGCACAAGACGACGATGTCTTGGCGAGCAACCTTCCCGACCTTCACCCGTAGTTTTCCAAACTACGTTGACTCTGACTTTTTCATTGCACGAGGGAATACGTAGGCATAGAATAACGATGCTCTATCGAGTTTTTTTTCTTTTCTTTTGTCCCTGTAAGCCAGCCTTTTGATAGATTACACCCTTTTAGATAGACAACAAGCGTGGATCCCATTGAGTACAACAGATGTGAGGGGTGGATCCCATTGCGTAACCGACTCCCGAACCTAAGATTTGGTTGCGATGACCTGTCTTTTCCCTTTTCCGTAGTTTTTCTCTGATCGTTTCATTTCCCTCTCTTTGGAATAAATAATGAATGATGGCGAGTCTTCTGTTCTTGCAGGCCTTTTTTTCGCAGCGATACGACAGCTGGCGACTCTGCTGGGTGTTTTATCTTTGGGTGTGTACATATGTGTATATGTGTTGTATTTGTATTTTATTGCATTTGCATTTTACTTTTAGCATTTATATCATTATCATATTGATGTGTTGTTGGGTGGGACTGTTCCTTTGAGTGATAAGCCAAAACTCAGGCTTGAGGATATACATAGCATTAGAGTGGAAAGTAGTGAGGACTTGTATGGTAGCATGCACTAGTCCTCACGAAATTCGCGTCCAGATGAGGTTTTCTTTGAAGATGTCTCATCCTGTACATTGGTCAGGAGGGGGATGTTGGATCTGAAAACTGTCGACTCTAGAGACCGTTCATTTGGGAGTCAACTAAGTGAGGGCGCTTTGTTTGACTATGATGCCAAACCAAAAATGGTGAATGTATCATCGTTTCTCGAAAATCTGTGACGCTGATGACCACATAGGATGCCGAACCTTATCATATTAGGTCCATACCTTGTGAGTGGGAGGGTCATGCAGGAAAATTGACCTCCTGGCTACCCGAATTTCTTATCAGTGTGGACCTTTGATCTCTGATGTTATGAGGTTCCCATATCTTGGTCTTGTGATGTTTTGGGTATTTTCTCGCCAAAGCGAAGCTCTGGTTCAGCTCAGTCAACAGCACAACATTCTTGATCCCCTGTTTGCATTTGCATATTCATCTGCATTTTAACATTTGCATGTATTTGTGTTTCAGGTGTATATTTTCCTCTTGATTCTAGTAATCTAATTCACAATCATGGAGCTTAGTCTCAAGAATGCTGTTGTGTACAAGTTCCCTGTACTAGATGCAGGATCTTTGGTTGGCCTTATTTCTGTAGTTGAGCGTGGGGTTATGGAAGATTTTAGAAAAAAGTATGGGAGGCTTTTGAGCTTTGCCTGCAAGGTCTCTAAGTATGAGCTAGATGGTATCCATACGCTGCTGCAATTTTATGATCCTCAGTTGCGTTGCTTTATATTCCCCGGATATGTTTTGTTACCAACCTTGGAAGAGTTTGCTCAGTTGCTGGGGATTCCTGTATTGGAAGAAATGCCTTTTGTGCATTCTGAAAGGGAGCCTAATTTGATTAAGCTAGCCAGCGCTCTTCATTTTGATGTTTCTGAATTGGATGGGAAAATGGTATGGTGAAATGGAGTTCCTGGGATCCCGCTATCATTCCTGGTGACTAAGGCTCAGTGTTTTGCAAAAGAGGGATGTTGGGTCGTTTTCAATTCCGTTTTGGCTCTCTGCATCTATGGCATAGTATTGTTCCCCTGTATACCTGATTTTGTTGATTTGGATGCCTTCCATATCTTTGCTTCTAAGAATACTGTGCCAACACTCTTAGGGGATGTCTATCATTCTATCCACTATAAGAATGAAAATAGAAGAGGGAGGAACGTCTCCTGTTGCGCTCCGCTGCTATACTGATGGTTTATTTCACATCTGCCCAAGTATGGACCCTTTATCGATATGGAAAATACAGTTGAGTGGTATGAGAGGCTCATGGGCTTAACATCGGAGAATATTGTGTGGTTCAATAGGGACCTTCTTGGCAGTGAAATTATCTTTAGTTGTGGAAGCTTCCCCAATGTTCCTTTGATTGAGTGCAAAGGTGGCATCAATTATAATCCTGCTCTCGCCACTAGACAGTTTGGCTATGCTCTAATGGAACCCCCGAGGGAGGAAGAAATATAGGAATCTCTGTATTTCACAGGGCTAGCTGATAGTGACATTCTGACTAGATTGCAACAAGCCTGGAGTAATGTTCAATGCAAAGGAAAGATTGCTTTGTGCAAGAGCGATTGCAGAGCTTATAGACCATATGTGGAATGGATACAAGAGAGAGTTGAAAGACTGTTGCTACCATTTGCAGTCAGGGAGCCTTTGTATCCTCTAGTAGTTAAAGAACCAACGACAGTTGACATCCAGAAGTACAATCAATTGTGGGATAAAAAGGAAGAACTACGCAGAGTGAACGAAGAGTTGGAAAAGGAGGTCATTCAGCTTAGGAGTGAGAAGAATCAAGCCACTCATCTATCGAAGAAGCAGACAGATACCCTGAATAAGATATGGAGGGAGTTGACTAAAGAAATTCGCGTCAGAGAACGTCTTGGTCAAGACATGAGAAGCTTGGGTAATGCTCTCAAGGGAAAGAAGAAAGAATTTAAGAAATCACACCTTGAAATATCAAAGTTCAACGCTCAATGGAATGTTATCTTGACTAACAACAAAGAAATAGAAGATGGACTTCGCCAATAGATTGACAGGTTGAAGACTTAACTCTGAATCAAAAGTGAAAAAGATCCAAGTGAGTCCTCTCGTCATTATGAATGCGACCGTAAACTACGAGAAGCTCTTGCAACATTGGAAGAGTACAAGCTGAAAGTAGACCTGAAAAAGCCCAGGCTTGAAGATGCATTTGGGGAGGATGCTTGGGAAGACTATGCTCAAGGCTTACAAGCTACCATCAGTAGGAGGGAGTTTCATATCTAGGGATTAATTGCCAGACCTGATCACCCTGATACGAAGGAGTTATTGGAAGAATTCCAGACTCGCTGTCGTACTTGATGTATTTTCTCTTTTGTATTTTGTTGTTTTGTACTCCGACCATCACCAGGATTGTTAGATGAGGTCGTGTTTGACTCAGTTGTGTTTCCTTGGTGATGTGTTGTTGATACTCTGTTTCTCATTCTATTTATGAGAGAATTTTTGTGGCTCCATCTGTTGGCTCTTCATTCTCCTATTGCTCCCTTGGAACTAGAATCAAGGGGAAGATTTCCTTGAACCATATTTACATGTCTGCATTTTGCATTATTTTTCATATTGCATTGCAGGTGTCCTGGTTCCGTTTACCTTATTTCTTTCTGTGGTTTTCTCAGAACTGTTTCAGGATTGAAAATCGCACAATTCACCGTAATTTAACAAGGGGAAATCAACAAAAGGCCATGGACCAAATTCAAATAGAGCGACATGAGTTCCATGACCGCGTGGCACAATTCATGGACCTGATGCAAGGGGTTGCTAACGGTCAGGAACAACTGAGAACACTCGTTCAACCTCTGATCGCTAGGGTTGATAGAAGAGGAGTTCTGCATGGTGGGACCGATGTTGTTCCTCCTCCAGCTGACAATGACACTCCTCATGCCACTGCCAACCCAACAGTTGTTATTCCTCTGGGCGGAGGTAATCAGAATGGAGTCCATGTTCCAGGGGCTACGTGCACTGTGCATTGAAATGCTGGTCCTCAGTGGGAGGAGGACGAACAAGATGATATTTTCTCCATGGGAGATCTGGGAGCAGGTTTGCATCCCGATGCGGACAGAAGGTTCAAATTGATAGAAGAGAAGATGAGGAACCTTGAAAATCAGAATTCTCTTGGTCTGGAGACGTAAAACTTGTTCAAGGTTCTAGACTTTGACAAATACAAGGGGACGACCTGTCCCAGGGTGAACCTCCATTCATACTATAAAAAAATGTCCGCGTACTCTGATGACAAGAAGTTGCTGATGCATTTCTTTCAGGATAGCCTCTGGTCCATCCTTGGAGTGGTATATGGGTTTGGAGCCGGTCAATATTAAAAGCTAGAGAGACTTTGCGGGGCTTTTGTCCGACACTATCAATATAATAGTGATCTGGCGCCTAACTGTGTGCAGTTGCAGAATCTGTCGCAACAGAGTAATGAGGGATTTAAAGAGTACGCCCAGAGGTGGCGCGAGCTTGCTGCAAGGGTTCAACCTCCCATGGTAGAGAGGGAACTCATTGACATGTTTGTAGCTACACTGCCTGGTGTGTACTATGAGAAGTTGATAGGGAATATGTCTAGCAGCTTTTTAGATTTAATCATCACTGGTGGACGAGTTAAAGATGGGATTAAATTGGGAAAGATCCAAGCGGTAGAGGGATCCTCATCTGGAGGAGGAAGGAAGAACTTCGGTAACAAGAAGAGGGAAGGAGAGACGAACACGGTCTCAGGATACAGGAATAATAACAGAAATAGAAATAGAAATCAACAATATCATCAACAACAGCCCCAGGTTGCGAGTATTGCTATTCCAGCAGTGCAGCCTCAACAACAACAACGTCCACAACAACAACAACAACAATAGAATTACGCACCGCGACAGTTTAAAGACCGTGGAAGAGTAATGAATAGACAACTTGATGCACCACCAATGCCATACTCACAACTCTTACAACACTTGTTGCGACTTCAGTTGGTCCAAAAAGGACAATGGCACCTTTGACTGGCGCGCAACCCCTAAGGAATGACGCAAACGCCAGATGTGACTTTCACTCAGGCGGTCCCGACCATCATATAGACAACTATAAGTCCTTCAAACATAAGGTTCAGGACCTTATAGATAGCAAGGCAATCAATTTTACAAATGATGCGCCTAATGTTGTCCAAAATCTTATGTCTAACCATGGAGCGGCTGGGGTAAATGCTATTGTGGAGGAAGAGAATTTGAATTCGGTGACCAACATTGAAGAACTGAGAACTCCTTTCCATTTTGTTAAGAGTAGGCTGTTGAAGGGTGGAGTGTTTCCCAGCTATATTGAAAGTTGTGAAGGTTGTTTGGCCCATCCTGAGGGATGTGATAACATGAAAAATCATGTGCAGAGATTAATAAATAAAGGCGTGCTACAATTTGACAGAATTGGTGAAGAGAAAGATGAGAAGGTGATTGGTCAAGAGCAGGATGAGGTTGCCACAATCTCAATTCCTTTTAGAACCATTAACATATTTGCACCGCCGAGGCCAGCTACCGTTATAATCACCAAGGTAGGGCTTATGCCTTACGAAAGCACTAAAGCGATCCCGTGGAATTATGGGGCTGAAGTCTTTTGTAATGGCCAAAAACAAGAGCTGAAGGGAACAACATTTAATTCTGTGGATAATCTGGTGGGAACAGGCGGAATGACGAGAAGTGGGAGGGTGTTTGTGTAACGCCCATTTTAATTATTTGAGAAGTTGTGGCCTTTAATATTAATATATTATAAATGATAATGACAATAAATTAATAATTAATAGTAATGTTAATATTATTATTATTATTATTATTATTATTATGGATATTAATATTATGAGGATTTATATTATTAGAATTAATTTGGAATACAAGAAAATAAGATTTTCTTTATTATTTGGGATTAAGGGCAAGAGTGACATTTAGAAAAGATTGAAGAGAAAGAAGCACGATCAAAAGGAAGGAGAAGCAAGGACATGGTAAAGTGAAGCAAGCTTGAGCAAGAGGAGGAAGAAGATCAAGCAGTTGGAATTTACGGATTATCATCGATCAAGCTGCTTATTGAGGTAAGGGGGGAGAAAATAGATGGGAAATTGGTAATGCATGAATAAGGGTAGTTGGAGAGTCCTTAACCCCATAGGTTTTGATGATGATGAATTGCATGATGATGATTGCATGTGGTTGATTAAGTTTCTGATTTTTGTTGTTCATGGTGGGAATCATTGCATGTAATGTTTGATGATTGTTTGGGTGAATTGGATATTTCGGAGTAGATTAAGGTTTTAAGCCGAAAGTGGATTAATCGGCAGAAGTTGATGTTTTATTGGGTGATTTTAGAATTAGTTGGGTAGAATTTATGTTGAATGCTATGTTGAGGTTGTAGGTACTGATCTAGAGAGAATTTGTTAAGTTTTGAGCTGATATCGAGATTCTGCACAGTGGGATTTTTTTAAAATCGCAGACACTCGCTAGCTCATCGCTAGGTGAATGAGTAGCGAGCACTCGTTAGGTTCTCGCTAGGCGAGCTAGGTCGCGAGCCATTCCAGTGGCCATTTTTCTGTACTCGCTAGCAGGTTCGCTAGGCGAGTGGTGTAGCGAAGGATTTGCGAGGCGAAGTCCCAGCGAGGTGGTAGCGAACACTTCCCGTAGCTCAGAAGTGTGATTCGCGAGCAGGTTCGCTAGGAGAACGTGTAGCGAGTGTAGCAGGATTTTGTTTTATTTGAGTTGTGTTCATCTGATGTTGATGATTGTGATCTGTTTGATGTACAGAGATAGTGCAAGGATGCTGGGTGTATGTTGAGTGTTATAGGGCAGTTTTGTCGATGTTTAATGTGATTAATTTGATTGATTGATTGTGTGATATATATATATATATATATATATATATATATATATATATATATATATATATATATATATATATATATATATATATATAAATATATATATATATATATATATATATATATATATATATATATATATATATATATATATATGCGATGTATGATGATGGATCAATAGGATCGTGTGCACCTAGTGTGCTTGATGTTGGTGTATGCATAGCATGATGCATGATGGGATCAGTAGGATCGTCTTGCTCCCTTGAGGAGGGTTGATGGCCAAGTGTCCATCGGCGATTGCGCAGTTAAATCGTTGCTCGGATGGAGTGTATGTGATTCACCCGTAATCATGGTAGGGATAGATCGTTGCTCGGATGGAGTGTATGCGATTTATCCTGAGATTTGATTATATGGGCTCAGGAGGAGCGTGGTAGGGATAGATCATTGCTCGGATGGAGTGTATGTGATCTATCCTGAGTTTAATTCGGTACAGCATGCATGTGTTGAGTTGTATTTATGCATTATTGTATGCTGTGATTGATGATTGGACAGTAGGTCATGTATGATGATTTTTGGGGTGATGATGTATTTATTTACTGCCTTTCTTTCATGAAAATATTTACCGTTATATTTCAATCATGTTTTCTCACCCCTTTGCTGTTGTTGTGGTCTGTGCTTCTTCGGAAGTACAGATAATTCAGGTGTTTAGCTAGTTGGATAGTGGTGTGCTGATCGAGTCTAGGATTCTCTGATACGTAACACGAGGCTTTGGGGAATTTATTGCCTATTTGATGATTTTGTTTATACTCCGTGTCGTATCGTGTTTTGATGATGGATTCTATTGATGATGTTTTGTATATTTTGGGCTGATGACCGAACTTAATGTATGAGATGATGTGTATATATATATATATATATATATATATATATATATATATATATATATATATATATATATATATATATATATATATATATATATATATATATATATATATATATATATATATATATATATATATATATATATATATATATATATATATATATATATATATATATATATATATATATATATATATATATATATATATATATATATATATATATATATATATATATATATATATATATATATATATATATATATATATATATATATATATATATATATATATATATATATATATATATATATATATATATATATATATATATGACTAAATAATTTTGGAAGAGAAACTCTGATAATTTAATTGATTATTCGCATTTTATTTAATTTGGGAAGTGGGGTGTTACAAGTTGGTATCAGAGCAGGTCGGTCCGTCCGGCCAGTGTAGTGTTTTGAGTCTGTTCTTAGGATGGAGGTTGTGTGTCTTTTGACCCTATGTTGTTTTGGTTGAGCAGTATGGCAGGAATGAATGATGCTTCTTTGGCTGCAACTATGCAAGCGATGGCGCAGGTGGTTGCCAATCAGAATCTGGCTGCGGGTGCGCAATTCATAGATTTGAAGCAGTTCAAGAGTAATAAGCCACCAAAGTTTGAAGGAGGAATTTTGGATCCGGAAGCTGCACAGAAATGGCTGAAAGCGATTGAGAATATTTTCAGAACTATGGGTTGCAGTGATGAGTAGAAGGTGAGGTTTGGTACTCACATGTTGGAGGGTGAAGCTGAGGCTTGGTGGGACAACAGTCGCCAGAGATTGGAGGCTGCGGGAACTGCCATTACTTGGGAGGTGGTTCGGACAATTTTTCTGGAGAAGTATTTTCCGGAGGATATCAGAAGTACTAAGGAGATTGAGTTTCTAGAGCTAAAGCAGGGTAACCTCTCTATAGCAGAGTATGCTGCTAGATTTGAAGAGCTGTCTCAGTATTGTCCCCATTACAATACTGATGAGGCAATGACTTCTAAGTGTTTGAAGTTTGAGAACAGACTGCGTCCGGAGATCAAGATGGGAATAGCTTGTCAGAAGATCAGGAGCTATCCTGAGTTGGTGAGTAGAAGCCGAATTTATGATAATGACAATCGGGCAAGGATTGCATACTATAAGGCTGCGAATGACCGTAAGGGTAAGAAGAGGTTTGATGGTACTCCTTACAGCGTGCCGGCTGATAAGGGAAAATAGAAGGTTGTTGCTGATAAGAAGTTCAGAGAGTGGAGAGCATCGATGGATTTGAAATGTTTTCGGTGTGGTGCCGCGGGGCATCGTGTTAGTGATTGTCCTCATGAGATGAAGAAGTGCTTCAAGTGTGGGAAGTCGGGCCACGTGATGGGGGAGTGCAAGACTAATATGCCTACTTGCTATAACTGCGGTGAGAAAGGTCATATTAGTACTCATTGTGAGAAGCCGAGGAGGACTCAGGCGCCTCAGGTCAGTGGTAAAGTGTTTGCTGTTGTAGGAACTTAATCGATGGATAAGGAGCGTGCTATCAAAGGTACTTATTTTATCAATAATGTTCCTTTGACTGCTATGATTGAAATGGGTGCAACCCACTCGTTCATTTCTGTTGAGTGTGTGAAGAGGTTAGGTTTGGTGTTGTCCACTCTTGAGCGGCGGATGACTATCGAAACTCCCTCTATTGGTTTAGTGACTACTTCTTTGGTGTGCTTGAAGTGTCCACTGACTATTTTCGGTAGAGATTTTGGGGTGGATTTGATTTGTCTACTACCACTTGGTGGTTTGGATGTTATTCTGGGTATGAACTGGTTGGAGTTCAACCGAGTCTACATCGATTATTTTCGGAAGGTGTTGTTGTTCCTTACTCCAGAAGAGGAAGCATTGGAAGATTCCTTATCTACTAAGGAATTAAGAGTCTTGTTGGAAGATGAAGCTAAGGTGTTTGCTTTGTTTGTTTCGTTATCTGTTGACAGCAAGACGTTATTGGGTGAGTTGGCGGTGGTGAATGAGTTTCCAGAGGTGTTCTTGTAGAAGCATGCTTCAATCTCAAGTTTTGATGATGTCAACACTACTCAAGATCATCTCTTGATTGCAAAAAGACAAGCCTTTCATAGTTATCAAGATCAAGTCAAGCTATCTTTCAAGTCAAGCTACATATGGAACTATGATTCTTCAAGACTTGGACGCATTGCGGGTATATCAAATTCTACCCTTATAATTGATATACGAGTGTTCAAAAACATCAAGCATTT
Organism: Lathyrus sativus; assembly: GCA_963859935.3. NCBI lineage: Eukaryota > Viridiplantae > Streptophyta > Magnoliopsida > Fabales > Fabaceae > Lathyrus > Lathyrus sativus. The sequence goes on from OZ012741.1 coordinate 300,541,984, forward strand.
TAGCATAATACATGAGCATGTTTTTGAAACTTTAAAATTGGTATAACATTTATTTTTAAAAGCATTTTTCTGAAAAATAGCAGTGTTAACCGATTAACCATTTCAAATTTTAAATAATCTGGGCTAACGTTCCAGTGTTAACCGATTAACCATATAGGTTAACCGATTAACACTGAACGTACAGTGAAAAATGGCTTTGTTTCAAGTTCAAAAATTGTTTGAAAATTACACCATTTCATATTTTTTGAAATCTACTCAAATATACCTTTTTGAAAGGGTATTTTACTCATATAAACTCTGAGTTTTTCAATTTTGAAAAACACAACAAAAAAACCTCCAATCTCCAAACACTTTCTACATTCATTTTCAAATTTTCTTAGAATCAAATTCACCATTTTCAAAATCTTTTATTAAGTGTTCATATGTGCATAAAATTTCATATTCATCTTTGAACACTTGTGTTGAAAATTATAAGAGTGAATTTTGATCATTTGGAGAAGATCAACTTTGATATTATTATTCTCAAAACAAAGAATCTTTACAAGTATTTGTATTCTGACTTGTGATCCAGGATTGTTGGACACAAGGGTGAGTGTTTACAAGAGGATTGTTCTTGTACACTTGTTAATTTTATTGTTTGATAGTAGGCCTCACCGGTTGATGGTGTGATAGGTTGTACTTTATTAAACAATAGTAAAAACTCTCTTTCGTGTTGAAAGGGGAGTGGAGTACTCTCGGATTGTGAGGGGAACCACTATAAATCCTGGTGTCCATTGTTCTTTTACTTTCTTCTGCTTTCATAACCAAGAACACAAACCAGTAAAATTTCAAGAAACCATAAAAACCGGAAAAATTTCTAAAGTCCTAATTCACCCCCCCCCCCCCCCTCTTAGGCTTACTCTGTACTTACAATTGGCATCAGAGCAGGTTAAGGTAACCTGTTCCTACCGATCCTAATGGCTTCCGCTAGTACTAACCCGGTTTTCAAAGATGGTGGAAGTAGTAACAAGCCACCACTCTTTTCTGGAGAATACTTCGATTTTTGGAAAATCCGTATGAAGGCACATCTTGAGGCTCAAGGAGATGGTATATGGGAAATCGTTGAAACTGGTCCACATGTTCCTACAAGTGTGGTAAATAGTGTTGGAACCCCAAAGATTAAATCCTCATATGATGAAGATGACAAGAAGAGAATCTTGAATGAGAAGAAAGCAATCAACATACTTCAAAGCGCTCTCAGTATGGATGAATTCTTTCACATATCACAATGTCAATCGGCAAAACAGATTTGGGATACCTTGGTAGAAACGCATGAAGGAACAGCAGAAGTAAAAAGATCAAGACTTAACACGTTAAGTCAAGAATATGAGATGTTCCGTATGCAGCCCGGTGAATCTATTGTTGCCTTGCAAAAAAAGTTCGTTCATCTAACAAATCATCTGATTGCTCTCGGGAAGACCTTCACCAATGATGACCTCAACTTAAAAGTCCTAAGATCCTTGACAAGAGAATGGCAACCGAAGGTGACCGCCATTTCGGAAAAGAAAAGTCTTTCAACAATGACATCCGCTTCATTATTCGGAAAACTTCAAGAGCATGAACTGGAACTTGGAAGGCTTGAGAAACATGAAAGTCAAGACAAGAAGTCCAAAGGAATTGCCTGAAGATTGACACAAGGGATGATAAAAATGACGAATCTTCCGAAGAAGAAAATTTCATGCTTCTAGTAAAGAAGCTTGGTAAGTTTTTTAATAATAATAAAACTTCTTCTGTTTCTAAAAAGAATAGACATTTCAGGAAAAAGGAGGCACCCACATCAAACCAAGAAATTACATGTTACGAATGTGGGAAACAAGGTCACATAAAGCCAGATTGCCCGAAACTCGCAAATAAAAGAAAATTCAAGGGCAAGAAGGACTTCAAAACGAAGAAGGCTTATGTCGCATGGGACGACAACGAAGTGAGTTCATCATCGGAATCAGATAACGATGAATGCGCAAATATGGCTTTAATGGCCTCTCACCATTCAGATGACGAAAATGAGGTTAGTAGTAATTTTTCTGTCTATGATAATGATGCACAAGAAGTTATAGATGAACTTCTAAAAGAATGCAAGACTTTGTATAAAGACATCTCATCACAAAAGAAAAGAACTTTACTTTTAGAAAAACAAAATTCTGATTTCTTGAAAAATATTGAAGATGAAAAACAAAAAGTGATGGATGAAAAACAAAGTCTTGTATGTAAGAATTGTGAGTCTTTGTCTTTTCAAATTGTTCAACTTAAAAAAGTTTTAGAAAGATATGAAAAAGGTCAAATTGGCTTGGAAGAATTTCTTAAACATCAAAGGTATCCTAATGATAAAAGTGGATTGGGATATTCTAAATTTTCAAAACCAAGCACCAATAAGACCATTTTCGTAAGAGCAAGTGAACAAATTGTTAAAGAAGAGACAAGCACTTCTAAAATTCAGCATCAAAATCATAACAAGAAAAGAATTGATAAGAAAAGGAATTTTATTCCTAGGTATAGAAGTCATTTTCAACCTACGTGTTTTTACTGTGGAATTAAAGGGCACACACCTAATGCCTGCTATGTACGTAATATTGGTGTTGCAAAGGGGCATTATGTGTGGGTTGAAAAGGGTACTAACTATCAAGGACCCAAAGCAATTTGGGTACCTAACACTACCTAATTTTGTTTTGTAGGTATGCTTGAAGACAACCACAAATCAATGGTATCTTGATAGTGGTTGCTCGAAGCATATGACGGGAGACATAAACAAATTTTCAAGTATATCATTAAAGGCCAAAGGATACGTCACTTACGGTGATGATAATAAAGGAAAACTTCTTGGAGTTGGAACCATTCGTACGCCTCCATGTACAATCATCGAAGACGTTCTTTATGTTGAAGGCCTTAAGCACAACCTGCTTAGCATCAGTCAATTCTGTGACAAAGGGTTCAGAATCAACTTCACAAAGGAGGAATGCTTGATCGAACACGAAGTCACTCATGAGATTCTGCTAAAAGGTAAAAGATATAATAATATTTTTATGATCTCTTTTGATGATTCTTCCTTGAAGGTAAAATGTCTTATGGCAAACAACAACGAGGCATGGCTTTGGCATAAAAGATTTACTCACATTCACATGGAGCATCTAAACAAATTAATCAAACATGATCTGGTTGTTGGGCTTCCGAAGATAAAATTCATCAAGGATAAATTATGAGATGCATGTCAAAAGGGAAAATAGACCAAGACAACTTTCAAATCCAAGCAAGTGGTTTCTACATCAAGACCACTTCAATTGTTGCACATGGATCTTTTTGGTCCATCAAGAACAAAAAGCTTCGGAGCGACCACGGTGGAGAATTTCAAAATTGAGACTTTGAAGAATTTTGCGAAGAGCATGGAATTTCTCATAATTTTTCGGCACCAAGGACTCCTCAAAAAAACGGCGTCGTAGAACGGAAGAATCGTTCACTAGTGGAACTTGCTAGAACAATGCTCAGCGACACAAATCTTCCAAAATATTTTTGGGCAGAAGCAGTAAGCACGGCGTTTTTTGTAAGCAACCGCGTGAATATTTGACCGTTACTCAAAAAGACTCCGTATGAGTTGTTCAAGGGAAGGAAATCAAATATATCATTCTTTCACATATTTGGCTACAAATGCTTCGTTCTCAACAACAATGAGGACAATCTCGGTAAGTTTGATGAGAAGTCCGACGAAGGTATATTTCTTGGTTACTCTCTTTATAGTAAAGCATTTAGAATTTTTAATAAAAGAACTCTTACCATTGAAGAGTCTATTCATGTTTCGTTTGATGAGACTAACCCCTCGAAAGAGGATAATATTGTTTTGGATGATGATGATGATTTTGTAGATACTCCACAAAATGAAGAAAGTGTTTCAAAAGATCAAACAATATTACAAGAAGATGTTACTCAAGAAAATCAAGATCTTCCGAAAGAATGGAGAACACACAGAGATCACCCAATTGATAAAGTTATTGGTGATATTAGTCAAGGCGTTGCAACTCGACTTAATTTAAAGGATGCTTGTCTCAACATGGCGTTTGTATCTCAAATTGAACCATCAAAGATCGATGAAGCTTTATGCGACGACCAATGGATTATAGAAATGCAAGAAGAACTTAATCAATTTGAAAGAAATCAAGTTTGGACCCTTGTACCAAGACCAGATAATAAGCATATCATAGGAACCAGATGAGTGATCAAGAACAAACTTGACGAGAATGGGATTATAGTTCGTAACAAGGCAAGACTGGTCGCACAAGGCTACAACCAGGAGGAAGGAATTGATTTTGATGAAACATTCGCTCCGGTAGCAAGGTTAGAAGCAATTAGATTATTGCTTGCTTACGCTTGTTCTATGAATTTTTAGTTGTTCTAGATGGATGTCAAAAGCGCTTTCCTGAATGGGTACATTAATGAGGAAGTCTACGTCAAACAACATCCGGGTTTTGAGGACTTCAAAAATCCCTCACATGTCTTCAAACTGAAGAAGGCTCTCTACGGTTTAAAACAAGCACCACGAGCATGGTATGATCGCCTTAGCAACTTCTTATGTGAGAAAGGATTTACAAAAGGAAAGGTTGACCAGACACTGTTTATAAAGAAAATCAAGGGTAACACCTTGTTGGTACAAGTCTACGTCGACGACATCATATTCGGATCAACAAACAAAGAACTTTGCGAAGAATTCTCACTCATGATGCAAGGGGAATTCGAGATGTCCATGATGGGAAAGTTAAATTATTTTCTTGGACTACAAATCAAGCAAACCAAGGATAGAATCTTTCTCAACCAATCCAAGTACTATAAGGAATTAATAAAGAAATTCGATATGGATAGTTGCAAGATGATGTCTACTCCTATGGGATCTGGAACGTATGTTGATCAAGATGAATCTGGTACTCCAATTGATATTACTAAATATCGAGGTATGATTGGTTCATTACTATATTTGACGGCAAGCCGTCCTGACATTATGTTTAGTGTTTGTTTATGTGCGCGCTTCCAAGCAAATCCGAAGGAATCACATCTCACTGCTGTGAAGAGAATTATTAAGTATCTCAAAGGAACGACCAACGTTGGATTATGGTATCCTAAAGGTAGTACTTGTTCTTTAGTTGGTTATTCTGACGCTGACTATGCAGGATGCAAAACCGATAGAAAAAGTACAAGTGGTACATGTCACATTCTCGGAAATGCTCTAGTATCATGGGTCTGCAAGAAGCAAGCTTGTGTAGCACTCAGCACCGCCGAAGCAGAATACATCGCCGCGGGAAGTTGTTGTGCACAGATTTTATGGCTGAAACAACAACTTCTGGATTATGGTGTTGACCTCGGATGCATTCCTCTACGATGTGACAATACTAGTGCCATAAATATCACGAAGAATCCGGTTATGCATTCCAGAACAAAGCATATCGATATCCGGCATCACTTCCTTCGAGATCACGTATTGAACAGAGATTCCGATGTTACGTTCGTCGACACACACAACCAACTCGCCGACATCTTTACCAAGCCTTTGGCGAAAGAACCGTTCTACAAAATTCGGAGAGAACTTGGGATTCTTGATGAAGGTGACATTTGACCTTTTCTCTAATATGTGTATGCATCATTTGTGATATGTTTTCATATGTTTTCATTCTGTTTTTAAGTATTTTTCAAAAATTCGAGTGTGTTAATCGATTAACCATATGGGTTAACCGATTTACACTGTTGAATTTTCAATTCTGATTCAATTTTTTAATGTGTTAACCGATAAACCTATATGGTTAACCGATTAACACTGTTAAATTTTCTAAAAATCAGAAACGAAAATTAATTAAATTTTTGAAAATATTATATATTATAAATGTATTTTTATGTGGTCCATATTCTCTCAAATATCCAAATCCATATCCAAAATCCATATTCCCTCTTCAAACCCTAACTTCTCTCTCCCACTCTCTAAAGTTGGAAAACTCCCCACAACTTCTCAAACCCTAACTTCCTCAGAACCCACAACCTCAGTTCTCTCAAACCTTCATCCATGGCTTCAACATCAAATCGCGGCAAGGGAAAACTACCAGAACATCATTCTGCATCAGAATCTGATGACGACAGCATTCCAATGGAAACCACCAAAAAGAGGCGGATGGATTTCAAAGTTCGTGTTTGTCAACTTATGCCGGTAAAGTACGTAAATCTTCGAGCTTTTCCTGCAATATCTTTTGATTTTCCTACTCTATTGAAATATCAGCGTATCGACAAGTTCGTCACCGACTCTGGTATTATTTATCCTGATCTTGTTAAATCTTTTATGAATAAAATGGCTGTATATCTGGACATGGATGAGAACCACATGATCTATTCCACCATTAGAGATCATGAGTTTGTTGAGAATTTATCCACCCTTGCTAGACACCTTAAGATTCCATCAAAAGGCTGCTTCCTGAGGAAAGGTGTAAACCATGTAGATGGACCCTGGGCAAACTATGATAAAATGGAATATTACTATCAGATTTGCAGGTTCCCAAAAGAAACAGTTATTGCAAACTCTCGCATCGCTCGTATGTTGTGCTATGCCAAGAATCTGACAGTATCTGATCGAATGCTTCACTACATAATCTTCTATGTCCTCATTCCAAAGGACTCAAATCACTCTCAGATCAATGACTTGGAAATGCAGCTGCTCTTTGCAATTAAGAATCGCATCAAGTTCAATTGGATTTTGACTATTATGTATCATCTGCAGCAACAACTTCATTGCATTACCCGGCTGCCGTATGCTCGTTTGGTTTCTAGAATTCTGGAATTAACTGAACTTGATCTCAACAGAGAACCATCCTGCAAGATGAAACCTACAACTAATGAGATCAATGAGATTAATATTGTGAAGAATACTGGAATCATCAAAGCAGCTGACGGTACCTACAGGTATACTGATGACGGTCCTGTCCATCACGCATATCCAATGCCTGAAGGGGGTCTTACAAGTGAGTTTCTCTATACAACCATGATGAACCAGCATCGAGAATCAATGAATATGCATAGAGAGACCTCCTGAGCCATTGCCTCCCTTAGAAACCTCATTCTTAACCCTCCACATTCCAACACCCGAGTTGTGGACGAAGAGATTGAAGAAGAGGTTGATAGTGATGAAGAAGAAGATGAGGAGGATATGGCGGATGAGGATTCTTAGAGAATATGTTCCTGTTGTTGTTTTATTGCATTGCTTTCTAGTCTTAAGTTTTATGCTTCCATTTGAACTATGTTTTATTGTAACAAGTACAATTTCTATTTGCTGCATTTTATATGTACTACGTTTTATGCTATGTGTTTACTTGGCTTTGCATGTGCTTATTATTATATGCTGCTATCTTGTGTTGTCTTTGAAAGCTCTTCCTTTTTGCTGATGTCAAAGGGGGATAAGAGCTTAGTTCTGTTAATGTCTCTCTGTGTGCAGATTTTTTTCCTCTGTTAAGATAGGGGGAGTTGCTAGACATAGGGGGAGAAACTTATCAAGAACCAAGAGATATCGCACAACATTTTTTGATTTCCATCATAAAAAAGGGGGAGAATGTAGAAGCATGCTTCAATCTCAAGTTTTGATGATGTCAACACTACTCAAGGTTATCTCTTGATTGCAAAAAGACAAGCCTTTCATAGTTATCAAGATCAAGTCAAGCTATCTTTCAAGTCAAGCTACATATGGAACTATGATTCTTCAAGACTTGGATACATTGCGGGTATATCAAATTCTACCCTTATAATTGATATACGAGTGTTCAAAAACATCAAGCATTTTAGCATAATACATGAGCATGTTTTTGAAACTTTAAAATTAGTATAACATTTATTTTTAAAAGCATTTTTCTGAAAAATAGCAGTGTTAACCGATTAACCATATAGGTTAACTGGTTAACCATTTCAAATTTTAAATAATCTGGGCTAACGTTCCAGTGTTAACCGATTAACCATATAGGTTAACCGATTAACACTGAACGTACAGTGAAAAATGGCTTTGTTTCAAGTTCAAAAATTGTTTGAAAATTACACCATTTCATATTTTTTGAAATCTACTCAAATATACCTTTTTGAAAGGGTATTTTACTCATATAAACTCTGAGTTTTTCAATTTTGAAAAACACAACAAAAAAACCTCCAATCTCCAAACACTTTCTACATTCATTTTCAAATTTTCTTAGAATCAAATTCACCATTTTCAAAATCTTTTATTAAGTGTTCATATGTGCATAAAATTTCATATTCATCTTTGAACACTTGTGTTGAAAATTATAAGAGTGAATTTTGATCATTTGGAGAAGATCAACTTTGATATTATTATTCTCAAAACAAAGAATCTTTACAAGTATTTGTATTCTGACTTGTGATCCAGGATTGTTGGACACAAGGGTGAGTGTTTACAAGAGGGTTGTTCTTGTACACTTGTTAGTTTTATTGTTTGATAGTAGGCCTCACCGGTTGATGGTGTGATAGGTTGTACTTTATTAAACAATAGTGAAAACTCTCTTTCGTGTTGAAAGGGGAGTGGAGTACTCTCGGATTGTGAGGGGAACCACTATAAATCCTGGTGTCCATTGTTCTTTTACTTTCTTCTGCTTTCATAACCAAGAACACAAACCAGTAAAATTTCAAGAAACCATAAAAACCGGAAAAATTTCTAAAGTCCTAATTCACCCCCCCCCCCCCCCCCTCTTAGGCTTACTCTGTACTTACAGTTCCCTGATGATGTTTCGGAATTGGCTCCGAAGAGAGAAGTTGAGTTTAGTATTGATCTTGTTCCTGGTACGAAGCCTATTTCTATGGCGCCGTACAGGATGTCAGCAGTGGAATTGGCCGAGCTGAAGTCTCAAATTGGAGAGTTGTTGGATAGAAATTTTATCAGACCGAGTGTGTCGCTGTGGGGAGCTCCAGTGTTGTTGGTGAAAAAGAAGGATGGTAGTATGCGTTTGTGCATCGATTACCGACAGTTGAATAAAGTGACCATCAAGAACAAATATTCTCTTCCAAGGATTGATGATTTAATGGATCAATTGGTGGGAGCTCATGTGTTCAGTAAGATTGATTTGAGGTCGGGTTATCATCAGATCAAAGTGAAAGAATGTGATATTCAGAAGACGGCGTTTAGAACTCGATATGGACATTATGAGTGTATGGTGATGCCTTTTGGAGTGTCTAATGCGCCAGTAGTATTTATGGAATATATGAACCAGATCTTCCATTCTTATTTGGATCAGTTTGTTGTTGTGTTCATTGATGATATACTGATTTATTCTAAGCCTGAAGAAGAGCATGCAGAGCATTTGAGGATCGCTTTGCAGGTGTTGAAAGATAACAAGTTGTTTGCCAAGTTGTCGAAGTGTGAGTTCTGGATGAAGACCGTGAGTTTCTTGGAGCATGTGATTTCTAGTGACAGTTTGGCAGTAGACCCATCGAAGGTCAGTGCGGTGTTACAGTGGGAACCGCCGAAGACGGTAACGAAAGTTAGAAGCTTTTTGGGTTTGGCAGGGTATTACCAGAGGTTTATATAAGGATTCTTCAGATTGTCGTTGCCATTGACTCAGTTGACACGAAAGGATCAAGTTTTTGTGTGGGATGCGGCTTGTGAGCAAAGTTTTGAGGAACTGAAAAAGAGATTGACTTCAGCACCAGTGTTGGTTTTGCCAAATCCGAGTGAGCCTTTTTTGGTGTATTGTGATGCGTCTAATATGGGATTAGGAGGAGTTCTTATGTAGAATGGAAAAGTGGTAGCTTATGCTTCACGACAATTGAGGGTGCATGAAAGGAATTATCCTACTCGTGACCTTGAATTGGCTGTGGTGGTTTTTGTGTTGATGATCTGGAGGTACTATTTGTATGGTTTGAGATTTGAGGTATTCAGCAATCATAAGAGCTTGAAGTATCTGTTTGATTAGAAAGAGCTGAATATGAGACAAAGAAGATGGTTGGAATTCTTGAAGGATTACGATTTTAGTCTAAGCTATCATCCAGGAAAAGCGAATGTGGTTGCAGATGCTTTGAGCAGGAAGACAATTCATATGCCGGCTTTGATGGTGAAAAAGATGGAGCTAATTGAGCAGTTCAGATACTTAAGCATGGTTTGTGAATTTTCGGCGAATGGTGTGACGTTGGGCAAGTTGTAAGTGAGGAATGATTTCTTGGATATGATAAGAGAACACCAAAAGCTGGATATGAAATTGGTGGATTTGATGCAAGGAGCCGAAGGTGACTCCGATAATGATTTTAAATTGGATAGTACAGGTGTGTTGAGGTTCAGAGGCAGGATTTGTGTGCCGGATAATGATGAGCTGAAGAATTCAATCTTGGACGAAGGGCATCGTAGTAGCCTGAGTATCCATCCAGGAGCTACGAAGATGTATCAGGATTTGAAAAAGTTGTTTTGGTGGTCAGGTATGAAAAGAGAGATCGCTCGTTTTGTTTATGCTTGTTTGACATGTCAGAAATCGAAGGTGGAACATCAAAGACCTTCTGGATTTATGCAACCGTTAGAGATTCCGATTTGGAAATGGGATTGTGTGACCATGGATTTTTTTACGGGTTTTCCGAACACGGCGAGAGGATTTGATGCCATTTGGGTGATTGTGGATCGGCTTACGAAGTCCGCTCATTTTGTGCCGATCAGTAATAGTTTTCCATTAGAGAAGCTGGTAGAGATTTATGTTTGGGTGATTGTGAAGCTTCATGTTGTACCGTTGAGTATTGTGTCGGATAGAGATCCGAAGTTCACTTCATAATTTTGGAAAAGTTTGCAGGAAGCTTTAGGTACTAAGTTAAAGTTGAGTTCAGCTTATCACCCACAAACTGATGGTCAGTCAAAGAGGACTATTCAGTCGCTGGAGGATTTGTTACGGGCTTGTGTGTTGGAAAAAGGCGGTGCGTGGGATACTCATTTACCGTTGGTAGAGTTCACGTACAACAACAGTTACCATTCTAGTATCAGAATGGCACCATTTGAGGCTCTTTATGGTAGGAGGTGCAGAACTCCTCTGTATTGGTATGAGACAGGCGAGAATGTAGTTTTGGAACCAGAAATTGTGCAGCACACTACTGAGACCGTTCAGATGATTCGTGAGAAGATGAAAGCGTCTCAGAGCAGGCAGAAGAGTTATCATGATAACCGAAGGGAAGAGTTGGAATTCAATGAAGGTGATCACGTATTCTTGAGGGTTAACCCAGTGACTGGTGTGGGTCGTGCATTGAAGTCCAAGAAGTTGGATCTGAAGTTTATCGGGCCGTATCAGATTTTGCAGAGGATTGGTGTTGTGGCTTATAGGGTGGTGTTGTCGCCGGAGCTTTCGAACTTGGATGACGTGTTTCATGTGTCGCAACATTGGAAGTATGTATCAGATCCATCTCATGTGATTCAGAGAGATGATGTTCAAGTAAGAGAGAATCTTACTGTTGAGACGATGCCTTTGAGGATTGAGGATCGTAAGATGAAGCGACTCTGAGGGAAGGAGATACCTTTGCTGAAAGTAGCTTGGGGAGGTTCTGTAGGAGACAATATGACCTGGGAATTGGAAAGCAAGATGCGGGAAGCGTATCCAGAATTGTTTCCATCAGGTATTTTCGAGGACGAAAATAATTAAAGTGGGGGAGAGTTGTAACACCCATTTTAATTATTTGAGAAGTTGTGGCCTTTAATATTAATATATTATAAATGATAATGATAATAAATTAATAATTAATAGTAATGTTAATGTTATTATTATTATTATGGATATTAGTATTATGAGGATTTATATTATTAGAATTAATTTGGAATGCAAGAAAATAAGATTTTCTTTATTATTTGGGATTAAGGGCAAGAGTGGCATTTAGAAAAGATTTAAGAGAAAGAAGCACGATCAAAAGGAAGGAGAAGCAAGGACACGGTAAAGTGAAGCAAGCTTGAGCAAGAGGAGGAAGAAGATCAAGTTGTTAGAATTTGGGGATTATCATCAATCAAGCTGCTTATTGAGGTAAGGGGGGAGAAAATAGATGGGAAATTGGTAATGCATGAATAAGGGTAGTTAGGGAGTCCTTAACCCCATAGGTTTTGATGATGATGAATTGCATGATGATGATTGCATGTGGTTGATTAAGTTTATGATTTTTGTTGTTCATGGTGGGAATCATTGCATGTAATGTTTGATGATTGTTTGGGTGAATTGGATATTTCGGAGTAGATTAAGGTTTTAAGCCGAAAGTGGATTAATCGGCAGAAGTTGATGTTTTATCGGGTGATTTTAGAATTAGTTGGGTAGAATTTATGTAGAATTCTAAGTTGAGGTTGTTGGTATTGATCTAGAGAGAATTTGTTGAGTTTTAAGCTGATATCGAGATTCTGCACCGTGGGATTTTTCTAAAATCGCAGACACTCGCTAGCTCATCGCTAGGCGAGTGAGTAGCGAGCATTCGCTAGGTTCTCGCTAGGCGAGCTAGGTCACGAGAAATTCTAGTGGCCATTTTTCTGTACTCGCTAGCAGGTTCGCTAGGTGAATGGTGTAGCGAAGGATTCGCGAGGCGAAGTCCCAGCGAGGTGGTAGCGAATACTTCCAGTAGCTCAGAAGTGTGATTCGCGAGCAGGTTCGCTAGGAGCTCGCATAGCGAGAAAGGTAGCGAACATAGTAGGATTTTGTTTTTATTTGAGTTGTGTTCATCTGATGTTGATGATTGTGATCTGTTTGATGTACAGAGATAGTGCAAGGATGTTGGGTGTATGTTGAGTGTTATAGGGCAATTTTGCCGATGTTTAATGTGATTAATTTGATTGATTGATTGTTTGATATATATATATATATATATATATATATATATATATATATATATATATATATATATATATATATATATATATATATATATATATATATATATATATATATATATATATATATATATATATATATATATATATATATATATATATATATATATATATATATATATATATATATATATATATATATATATATATATATATATATATATATATATATATATATATATATATATATATATATATATATATATATATATATATATATATATATATATATATATATATATATATATATATATATATATATATATATATATATATATATATATATATATATATATATATATATATATATATATATATATATATATATATATATATATATATATATATATATATATATATATATATATATATATATATATATGCGATGCATGATGATGGATTAGTAGGATCGTGTTGCTCCCTTGAGGAAGGTTGATGGCCAAGTGTCCATCGGTGATTGTGGAGTTGAATCGTTGCTCGGATGGAGTGTATGTGATTCACCCGTAATCGTGGTAGGGATTGATCGTTGCTCGGATGGAGTGTATGCGATCTATCCCGAGATTTGATTATATGGGCTCAGGAGGAGCGTGGTAGGGATAGGTCGTTGCTCTAATGGAGTGTATGGGATCTATCCTGAGTTTAAGTCGGTACCGCATGCATGTGTTGAGTTGCATTTGTGCATTATTGTATGCTGTGATTGATGATTGGACAGTAGGTCGTGTATGATGATTTGTGGGGTGATGATGTATTTATTTACTGCCTTTATTTCATGTAAATATTTACCATTATATTTCAATCATGTTTTCTCACCCCTTTGTTGTTGTTGTGGTCTGTGCTTCTTCGGAAGTACAGATAATTCAGGTGTTTAGCTAGTTGGATAGCGGTGTATTGATCGAGTTTAAGATGCTCTGATACGTAACACGGGGATTTGAGGAGTTTATTGCCTATCTGATGATTTTGTTTATACTCTGTGTCGTATCATGTTTTGATGATGGATTCTATTGATGATGTTTTGTATATTTTGGGCTGATGACCGAACTTGATGTATGACTAAATAATTTTCTTTCCGCTGCTTATTTTGAAAATCTTTTGATAAAATGTTTGGTCGATTTTCTGGTGAAAAGTAATATCCCACTTTTGGAAGAGAAACTCTTATAATTTAATTGATTTACTCGCATTTTATTTAATTTGGGAAATGGGGTGTTACAGTTTGCACCTCCAAAGGCTAATGTTAAAAGTCCGGATAAAGGAAAGGGGAAGGCTGTTGTTGAAGAAAGTTCTCAAGGGGGTGAGAAGGATGCTTTGTTGAAAGACGCTGAGGAATTCATGCGTGTGATTAGAAAAAGTGACTACAAGATTGTGGACAACCTACAAAAAACCCCGTCAAAAATATCAATCTTATCATTATTATTATGCTCTGAGGCACATCAAAATGTCCTTCTGAGAATTCTAAACACTGCATATGTACCACAAGAGATATCAGTGAACCAACTGGAAAGAGTGGTGGCGTATGCGAATGCTAGAAATGGATTAGGATTTACTGATCTTGACTTGACGCCTAAAGGAAGAAACCACAATCATGCCCTGCACATTTCCATTGAGTGCAGAGGAGCTGTATTATCTCATATTCTGGTGGATACTAGGTCTTCACTTAATGTGTTGCACAAAAAGGATTTGATGAAGCTTGACACCCAAGGAGTAATATGCATTCCGAGTGACTTGATTGTGCGAGCGTTCGACGGAAAAAGGAGGTCTGTATTTGGAGAAGTGACTCTTCCTATCCAAGTTGGGCCAAAGGTTTTTGATGTTGTCTTTTACATAATGGATATCCAACCAGCATACAGTTTCTTGTTAGGTCGGCCCTGGATTCACTCGGAAGTGGCAGTGACGTCGACCTTGCATCAGAAGTTAAAATATATTGTTGAGGGTAACATTGTCACCGTTTGTGGTGGGGAGATACATGAGACTCTATGCCAAGCATTTGAAACAGTCCAAGTCAGAGAGAAGGTGCCAGTTGTGGGCAGAGTCCCTGAGGTTGTTATGTCCTCATTCAAAGAAGCGCAGGCTGTGGTAATGTATGGATCATCTCAAGGTTGGGGGCAGATGTTGAGTATCCTCAATAAGCAAGATAAGTTTGGATTAGGCTACAGCCCGTCGTCTTCTTCTTCACATAGAGCTCCATGCTACAGAGGACCGGTCCAGTTTACAAGTGGTGGAGTGATATTTGACCGAATTAACATTGTGTCCGAGGATGAGGGTGATAGTGGTTGTGATATGGATCCATGGATCCGACCATGTGTTCCCGACCAAAGTCTGAGCAACTGGACTATTGAAGATGTTTTCCGAGTGACCCGTGAAAAGTAATTATCTTTTTTTCTGATTATGTGTAGCCCTATGTTCTACCCGGAGCATAGTGGTCTTTGTCTGTAAGGCCTTATCCTTGTTTATGTTTTGAACAATTGTTTTACCGTTAATCAAAGGGCGTTTTTTGCATTCAAATATTGTGATCCTTGTTTTTTCCCGTTTTTATTTTTAACAATAAAGTGGCAATGTGGTTTGTGTTGTTTGCATATCATTTTAAGCATCAAATCATCATCATTGCAGGTTTCACATAGCAGATACCACCGATTCAGACTCGTTTATGACTCGGTATGACTTTGATAATCCAATCTTTCAAGCTGAAGAAGAGATTGGAGAAGACAAAGACTTGCATGAAGAGCTCGTTAGGTTGCTGAGACAAGAGGAAAAGGTTATTCGGCCTCATCAGGAGGAGATCGAAGTAATCAACCTGGGTACAGAGGAAGCCAAGAAAGAGGTCAGGATAGGGGCTACTTTAGAGGATGATGTCAAACAAAGACTGGTAGAAATGCTCCGAGAGGATAAAGATGTCTTTGCTTGGTCATACGAAGATATGCCCGGACTTGATATGTATATTGTGGTTCTCGCTTGCCTCATCGAGAAGAGTGCCCACCTGTGAAACAGAAGCTAAGAAGAACCAGACCGAACATGGTAGTTAAGATCAAAGAAGAGGTCCAAAAGCATTTGGACACCGAATTTCTTATTGTGATGAACTACCCTCTGTAACACCCCAAATCTAAACTTGCGGATAACAGGAAAAACACCAATTCATATAGCAAACAAAGCGCAGCAGCGCAAACATTGACTGCATGACGGTCGTCATGAGCCTGTGACGGTCGTCACATGGACAAAATTCCTCATATCAGAGATGTTACACTTCAACCTGACAGACAACAATCATTATGCAACAACTTGCAAATATCATACGTAGCACGAAATTGGATGAACAATCACCAATGTATTACTTAACCATTTAATCATAAAACAACTCGTCATTACTTCCGGGGGAAGTTCGATAAAGTATATAGCATATTCTCTTAAAGCAATTTAATAAAAACATCGTAACAAGTTCAATCAACAATAACATCGACTCAAATGATAACAACAATCGTCCATCCCCCGAAGAGTGCTGCGTATCAGAGCGACCAACGACACCTTGACGGGAACTACGCTCTATTCCTGACTACTTGCAAATTACCACCAGAGGAGGTAACATACAACGGAAAAGGGTGAGATATCAATAATATAACATAAAGCATGATAGAAAACATGCCGGAAACTCATCACAACATTATAGGTTTCGAAATCATAAACATCATTGACAACAACTGCGAGTAATCCATATCCTACATAAGCAACATTAACATACAACTAGCGTAATTATGTGACTTCATGCGACTCAACAATGCGACTCAACTGTGCACATGCATGTGGTACCATTTAGGGGCCAACACCCGAACCCATCTAGGAGCCAACACTCCAAAACTCGGGACAGGGCCAACACCCCGAACCCATCTAGGAGCCAACACTCCAAATAACGCCAATACAGGCACAACCGTCGCCAATCCAGGCCAAATTCTATGCCATGAAATGCATTTATTATGGACTACCACACAACCATAGTAACCATATAACAAGGCATTACGCCTACAACCAGAATGTCCATAACAGAGCATCATAACATCATACCACTCATACAACCATCACTTTCTACCCGTTCACATACGGGAACAATAGCAACATAATTTCAACATTTACGACTGTTCATGTAAAGAACATTACAACATCGTACCAACAAATAGGAACTCAAAGTGTTCATACAAAACGGCTATTCCTATACAGGTATAACATCAACATCAGTTCCACAATTAAGGATTCAGCATCTTATCGTAATAACAACATTACGGCATTTTCTCACATAATTAATTACAAATCAATCACAACCAGGTAACTGTCCTTTTTGGCCCATTAGGGAAAACCATTAGACCGTTGTACGAATAACCGTATAGCATATTCTTTCTACGTATTTACCCAAAAGGAAAACCTTAGAGCATCACACTAATAACTACATAACACATTTATTCCTACATAGAAATCTTGTCCCATTAGAGAAACCTTTTCCTTAACATTTATCGATTAACGAAAACTATACCTATGACTCGATTCCCCACATGAATTCAATCATACCCACAGTTATAGAATTGAACCCCACCCTTACCTTAGAATTGAGGTCAACTCCACGCTCTCCGGTTCCGCTTCCGCTCTACGGTGACTTTTCTGCAGAAATCCTCCAAATTCGCCGGTGGTTGATTCTTTGCTCTCAACTTTCCTCAATGCGTAACTTCTCTTTTCAGTCTTTCTTTTCCCCAAATGGTGTAATTGAGGGTAAAAGAGTCTATGGGAATGTATTTTTGCTACCCACTCTCAGCCATGTCCAAATTCTGCATTTAATTGAATTTCGTTACTATGACGGTCGTGGCAAGTCCATGACGAGCGTCACGGTTGTGACGGTCGTCATATCAGAAAAATTAAATTTTTTTCTAGATATAACATCTCTTTAGCTTTCCAACGCTTCGAACGGGGGTCAAATCCGACTTACGGATCAAGAGATATGATTTTTTGAAGTTTTCCCTAAAACTGCTACGGGATTCTGCACTTTTGCCCGAAATTCGACCGATTCAATTCCTTTCTTTGAAACAAACACATTTTCAAATACGACTACGACGCAACGAGACATAGCAAATTCATAATTTAATTTAATCAAAATAAAACGGGCGTTACAACTCTCTCCTACTTACAAGAATTTCGTCCTTGAAATTACCTTAATCAAACAGCTCGGGATAAGACTCCCGCATCTTGCTCTCTAGTTCCCACGTCATGCTTTCGCCAGCAGCTCCCAACCAGACCACTCTCACCAAAGCAATTTCCTTACCTCGTAACGTCTTCACCTCCCGATCATCAATTCTCACAGGCTTCATCTCCACAGTAAGATTCTCACGTACTTGCACATCGTCCGTGGGAATGACATGCGACGGATCTGAAATATACTTGCGGAGTTGTGACACATGAAATACATCGTCTAGATTCGACAAATTTGGCGGCAATGCCACTCGATATGCCACCTTTCCAACTCTGTCCAATATCTGATACGGACCAATGAAACGAGGAGTAAGCTTCTTAGATTTCAAAGCTCTACCAACACCGGTCACAGGCGTGACTCTCAAAAATACATGATCTCCAGCTTCAAATTCTAAATCCTTCCTGCGCTTATCATGATAACTTTTCTGCCTACTCTGTGAAGCTTTCATCTTTTCTCGAATTAACTTCACCTTCTCGATAGTCTCTCGATTCATACCAACACAACGGAGTCCTACACCGCCGACCATACAAAGCTTCGAATGGTGCCGTTCCGATACTAGAGTGATAACTGTTATTATAAGTAAACTCTATCAACGGAAGGTATGTATCCCACGAACCACCTTCCTCAAGTACACATGCTCTCAGCATATCGTCTAAAGACTGAATAATCCGTTCAGTCTGACCATCTGTTTTAGGATGGTATGCTGAACTCAACCTCAACTTAGAACCCAAAGCCTCTTGCAGACTCTTCCAAAACTCAGAAGTAAACCGCGGATCTCTATCCGACACAATACACAACGGAACACCATGAAACTTAACAACCACTCTAACATAAATCTCTGCCAACTTCGATACTGGAAAAGTGATGTTAATAGGAATAAAGTGAGCTGACTTTGTAAGCCTATCAACAATCACCCAAATAGAATCACATCCTCTCAAAGTTTTCGGCAAACCCGTTACAAAGTCCATTGAAATGCTGTCCCATTTCCATTCTGGAATTTCTAACGGTTGCATCAACCCAGCAGGTTTCTGATGCTCAACTTTCGACTTCTGACAAGTCAAACATGCATACACAAAACGTGTTACATCACGCTTTATACCAGGCCACCAAAACAGATTCTTCAAGTCATTATACATTTTCGTCGCTCCTGGATGAATACTCAACTTACTTCTGTGAATCTCTTTCCAGAATTGCTTTCTTCATATCTGCATTATTAGGAATGCAAATACGACCACAAAATCTCAACACTCCTTGCGCATCCAACTGATAATCATTATCTTCCGCATGATCTACTCCAAGCATTAAATCCACCAACTTCACATCTAATTTCTGAGCTTCTCTAATGCTGTCCATAAAATCATTATTAATCTTTAACATGCCCAACTTTACACTCTTCGGTGTTACTTCACAAACTAAACTCAGATCTCTGAATTGCTCAATCAACTCTAATTCTTTAGCCATCATTGCTGACATATGCAAAGTCTTGTGGCTTAAGGCATCAGCTACAACATTAGCTTTTCCCGGATGGTAATGTAACCCAAAATCATAATCCTTTAACAACTCTAGCCACCTTCGTTGCCTCATCTTCAGCTCTTTTTGGTCAAACAAGTATTTCAAACTCTTATGGTCGTTGAACACTTCGAATCTCGAGCCATACAGATAATGTCTCCAAATCTTCAGCACAAAAACAACGGCAACAAGTTCTAAATCGTGCGTGGGATAATTCTTCTCATGGATTCTCAGCTGTCTTGAGGCATACGCAACTACTTTATTATTCTGCATGAGTACTCCTCCTAAACCAAACTTAGAAGCATCACAGTATACAACAAACGATTCTTCTGGGTTAGGCAAGATCAACAGCGGAGCACACGTCAACCTTTTCTTTAACTCCGTAAAACCTGCTTCGCATTGAGCATCCCATACAAAAGTTTTCCCTTTACAAGTCAACTTAGTTAATGGAAGGGACAACTTAGAAAAACCTTCAATAAACCTTCTATAATAACCAGTAAGTCCCAAAAAGCTTCTAATCTCCGCTGCCGACTTCGGAGTTTCGCATTTCAACACGGCATCAACCTTAGATGGATCTACGGCAATCCCATCACCTGATATAACATGACCCAAAAAGCTAACTTCCTCCAACCAAAAGTCACATTTCGACAGTTTCGCAAACAACTTCCTTTCTTTCAACACTTGCAGCACAAATCTCAAGTGCTCAACATGCTCCTCCTTCGACTTCGAATAAATTAAGATATCATCAATGAATACTACCACGAACCGATCCAAATACTCATGGAAGATACGGTTCATGTATTCCATGAAAACTCCCGGCGCATTAGTAACGCCAAAAGGCATTACCGTAAACTCATAGTGTCCATACCTGGTTTTGAACGCAGTTTTCTGAACATCGTCATCTTTTACCTTAATCTGGTGATACCCCGACCTCAAATCAATTTTACTAAACACTCGCACTCCAACCAATTGATCCATCAAGTCATCAATTCTCGGAAGCGGGTATTTGTTCTTAATCGTAACTTTTTTCAGTTGCCGGTAGTTAATACACAACCTCATACTTCCATCTTTCTTCTTCACTAACAATACCGAAGCTCCCCACGATGATACACTTGGTTTAACGAACTTCTTCTCAAGTAAGTCTTCCAACTGTTTCTTCAACTCTGCCAAATCAGATGCAGACATCCAGTACGGTGCCAGAGACACAAGTCTGGTACCGGGTACAAGATCAATAGAAAATTCAATTTCCCGTTCCAGAGGAACTTCAGGAATTTCATCTGGAAACACCTCAGGGAAATCACAAACAACTTCCAATTCATCGATTATCGCTTGATTCTCAATGGATAATGATGCCACCAACGCAAACACCTGAGCATCTTCTAGAAATATCTGCTTCATATGTTTGGTAGTTACCCAACACGCTCCCTCCTCCTCAGGAGTAGAGAATCTCACCGACTTATCAAAGCAATTAATATTAACGCAGTTATACTCTAACCAGTTCATACCCAAAATTATGTCTATCCCACTTAGTGGCAAACAGACTAAGTCAACCAGGAAATCTCTATCAAACATCGACAGAGGACATTTCAAACACACAAGAGACGTAGTTACCGATCCCTTAGTTGGGGTCTCAACTACCATCTCTCCACTCATGTGTGACAACATAAGACCCAAACGTTCAACACAATCCGCAGCAATAAAGCAATGAGACGCACCAGTGTCAATAATAGCAAGTAAAGGACTACCATTAATGAAATAAGTACCTTCAATCAATTTGTCATCACTGGATGTCTGAGTCCCAGATAGCGCGAACACTCTTCCGCCATTCTGTTCCTCTTAGGCTTCTGGCACTTGTCTCACAGGTGTCCCTCTTCACCGCAGTTGAAACAAACCATTCCTTTGCGTTTGCACTCACCAACAGCGTGTCCCAACTCTCCGCAACGGTAACATTTCAATGATCCAGAATTACATACATTACTCTTGTGACCTGGCTTTCTGCACTTATAGCAAACAATACTAGCTGGAGCATCTCCCCTACTAGCTTTCTGGCCGTCAGCTACTTTTTGTTTCCCTTTGCCAGCTGGAGGATCATAAGGCTTACCACGACTCTGCTGTGATTTTCCTCTCCCCTCACTCACCAACTTGTAATGAGCATTGCTATCCTCTTCATAAATCCTACAGCTTTCAACCAATGAATCAAAGACACGGATATTCTGATACCCGATTGCTTTCTTGATTTCAGACTTCAATCCATTCTCAAACTTGATACATTTAGAGAATTCAGCAGTCTCTGCGCATACTCAGTAATAGATCTGTCTCCTTGCTTCAGTTCAAGGAATTCAATCTCTTTCTTACCACGGACATCTTCCGGGTAATACTTCTTCAGAAATTCCCTACGGAATATAGTCCAAGTAACTTCTTCACCTGCAGCTTCCAACACTGGACGGGTCTCTAGCCACCAGTCATCAGCTTCGACTGCTAGCATATGAGTCCTATAACGGACCTTCTGTGCTAGAGTACAATCCATCACACGAAAGAATCGCTCCATTTCCTTTAACTACTCCAATGCACCATCAGGATCATGCTTACCCTTGAGGGTAGGCGGATTCTCTCGTTGAAACATTGCCAAACTGCGAGACCCAGCATCTCCAGCAGGATTCGGCTGATGTTCCATAGCATTAGCTAAAGCTTGCAGAGCATCAGCAATTACAACATCATTCCTCCCACCCATTTCACTTAAGCTGCAACAACCAACAGTCAGATTTCATAATTAACGAGACTCTAGTGTTAGGCACGACGACTGACTCGACGAGACTAGACAACTTGGCCGGACGGACCGACCTACTCTGATACCACTAATGTAACACCCCAAATCTAAACTTGCGGATAACAAGAACAACAATAATTCATATAGCAAACAAAGCGCAACAGCGCAAACATTGACTGCATGACGGTCGTCATGAGCCTGTGACGGTCGTCACACGGACAAAATTCCACATATCAGAGATGTTACACTTCAACCTGAAAGACAAAAATTATTATGCAACAACTTGCAAATATCATACGTAGCACGAAATTGGATGAACAATCACCAATGTATTACTTAACCATTTAATCATAAAACAACTCGTCATTACTTCCGGGGGAAGTTCGATAAAGTATACAACATGTTCTCTTAAAGCAATTTAATAAAAACATCGTAACAAGTTCAATCAACAATAACATCGACTAAAATGATAACAACAATTGTCCATCCCCCCAAGAGTGCTATGTATCAGAGCGACTAACGACACCTTGACGGGAACTACGCTCTATTCCTGACTACCTGCAAATTACCACCAGAGGAGGTAACATACAACGAAAAAGGGTGAGATATCAATAATATAACATAAAGCATGATAGAAAACATGCCGGAAACTCATCACAACATTATAAGTTTCGAAATTATAAACATCATCGACAACAACTGCGAGTAATCCATATCTCACATAAACAACATTAACATACAACTAGCATAATTATGCGACTTCATGCGACTCAACAATGTGACTCAACTGTGCACATGCATGTGGTACCATTTAGGGGCCAACACCCCAAAACTCGGGACAGGGCCAACACCCCGAACCCATCTAGGAGCCAACACTCCAAAACTCGGGACAGGGCCAACACCCCGAACCCATCTAGGAGCCAACACTCCAAATAACGCCAATACAGGCACAACCGTCGCCAATCCAGGCCAAATGCTATGCCGTGAAATGCATCTATTATGGACTACCACACAACCATAGCAACCATATAACAAGGCATTACGCCTACAACCAGAATGTCCATAACAGAGCATCATAACATCATACCACTCATACAACCATCACTTTCTACCCGTTCACATACGGGAACAATAGCAACATAATTTCAACATTTACGACTGTTCATGTAAAGAACATTACAACATCGTACCAACAAATAGGAACTCAAAGTGTTCATACAAAATGGCTATTCCTATACATGTATAACATCAACATCAGTTCCACAATTAAGGATTCAGCATCTTATCATAATAACAACATTACGGCATTTTCTCACATAATTAATTACAAATCAATCACAACCAGGTAAGTGTCCTTTTTGGCCCATTAGGGAAAACCATTAGACCGTTGTACGAATAACCGTATAGCATATTCGTTCTACGTATTTACCCATAAGGAAAACCTTAGAGCATCACACTAATAACTACATAACACATTTATTCCTACATAGAAATCTTGTCCCATTAGGGAAACCTTTTTCTTAACATTTATCGATTAACGAAAACTATACCTATGACTCGATTTCCCACATGAATTCGATCATACCCACAGTTATAGAATTGAACCCCACCCTTACCTTAGAATTGAGGTCAATTCCACACTCTCCGGTTCCGCTTCCGCTCTACGGTGACTTTTCTGCAGAAATCCTCCAAATTCGCCGGTGGTTGATTCTTTGCTCTCAACTTTCCTCAATGCGTAACTTCTCTTTTCAGTCATTATTTTCCCCAAATGGTGTAATTGAGGGTAAAAGATTCTATGGGAATGTATTTTTGCTACCCACTCTCAGCCACGTCCAAATTCTGCATTTAACTGAATTTCGTTACTATGACGGTCGTGGAAAGTCCATGACGAGCTTCACGGTCGTGACGGTCGTGGCAAGTCCATGACGATCGTCATATTAGAAAAATTCAATTTTTTTTCTAGATAGAACATCTCTTTAGCTTTCCAACGCTTTGAACGGGGGTCAAATCCGACTTACGGATCAAGAGATATGATTTTTCGAAGTTTTCCCTAAAACTGCTACGGGATTCTGCACTTTTGCTCGAAATTCGACCGATTCAATTTCTTTCTTCGAAACAAACACATTTTCAAATACGACTACGACGCAACGAGACATAGTAAAGTCATAATTGAATTTAATCAAAATAAAACGGGCGTTACACCCTCCGTGGGTCGCTAACATCGTACCTGTACCTAAGAAAGATGGTAAGGTAAGGATGTGTGTATATTATCGTGATCTAAACAGAGCGAGCCCGAAAGACGATTTCCCGCTCCCCCACATTGATGTGCTAGTTGATAACACGACCTAATATTTAGTGTTTTCCTTCATGGATGGTTTCTCTGGGTATAACCAGATCAAGATGGCCCCGGAGGACATGGAGAATACGACCTTTATCACGCTGTAGGGAACTTTTTGCTATAAGGTAATGCCCTTTGGATTGAAAAATGCAGGGGCAACATATAAGCGGGTGATGGTCACTTTGTTTCATGATATGATTCATCATGAGATTGAGGTCTATGTTGATGACATGATCGCAAAGTCACAAACAGAGGAAGAGCATCTGGTGAGTCTGTTGAAGCTATTTGAGAGGTTAATGAAATTCAGACTAAGGTTGAATCCGAACAAGTGCACTTTTGGTGTACGGTCAGGAAAGCTATTGGGGTTGATAGTCTGTGAAAAAGGAATCGAGGTCGATCCTACAAAATAAAAGCTATACAAGATATCCCAGCGCCGAAAATAGAGAAGGAGGTTCCTGGCTTCTTGGGTAGATTGAACTACATTGCAAGGTTTATATCTCACCTCACAGCCATGTGTGAACCAATGTTCAAGCTGTTAAAGAAAGATCAGGCGGTGGTCTGGAATGAAAACTGCTAAAAGGCATTTGAAAAAATAAAATAATATTTGGAGGAGCCACCGATACTGATGCCCCCAGTGGCAGGAAGACCACTGATAATGTACTTGACGGTTCTTGAGAACTCCATGGGTTGTGTTCTCGGTCAACACGACGAGACAGGAAGAAAAGAACATGTCATCTATTATTTGAGTAAGAAGTTCAAAGATTGTGAATCTAGTTACTTAATGTTAGAAAAGACGTGTTGTGCACTTGTTTGGGCCGCCAAACGCCTAAGGTAATATATACTGAATCACACAACCATGCTGATTTCGAAGATGGATCCAATTAAGTACATATTCGAAAAGAATGCACTTTCAGGAAGGATTGCTAGACAGAAGATGGTTTTGACAGAATACGACATTCAATACGTCTCCCAAAAGGCTATCAAGGGGAGTGTTCTGTCAGAATATCTCGCAGAACAACCAATCGATGATTATTAACCGATGAGGTTTGGATTTCTTGATGAGGATATCATGTTCTTGAAGATGAAAGATTGCAATGAGCCATTACCGGATGAAGGTCCTGAGATAGGCTCCCAGTGGCAAATGATCTTTGACGGTGCTATTAACTCTTATGGCAGTGGAATTGGGTCATTACCACTTCCTATGGTTCACACATACCATTTCCCTACACTAATAACGAAGCTGAATATGAAGCATGTATCATGGGCATTGAAGAAGCAATTGATCTGAGGATCAAGAACCTTGATATTTATGGTGTTTCAGCTTTGGTAGTCAATCAGATCAAAGGAGAATGGGAGACTCGTCATCCTAACTTGATTCCCTACATGAACTATGCGAGGAGGTTGTTACCTTTCTTTGATAGGGTAGAGTTCCATCATGTGCCAAGAGCAGAGAATCAGATGGCATATGCCTTGGCTGCATTATCCTCAATGTATAAGGTGAATTATTGGAACGATGCTCTGAGAATTGTCATCACTCGCCTCGATAGGCCAGCGTTCGTACTTGCAATAGAGGAAGCTTCAGATGGGAAGCCATGGTATTATGATATCCGGAACTTTCTTAAAAATCAAGAATATCTACCTAGGGCATCGAGCCGGGATAAGAAGACCTTGAGAAGATTGTCTGGAAACTTCAACTTGAAGAAGGATGATGTGCTTTACCGAAGAAATTTTGATCTGGTTCTGTTGAGATGCGTGGACGAAAAAGAAGCAAGTTTACTTATGGAAGAAGTCCACGAGGGCACTTTTAGTACGCATGCAGGTGGACATGAAATGTCTCGAAAACTGTTGAGGGCAGGCTAGTATTGGTTGACTATGGATTCTGATTGTTTCAAATACGCCAAGAAATGCCATAAATGCCAGATTTATGCTGATAAGATGCATGTACCGCCAAGTCCTCTGAATGTCATGGCGTCTCCCTAGCCCTTTTCCATGTGGGGCATTGATATGATCGGTAAGATTGAACCGACCGCATCCAATGGACACCGTTTCATCTTAGTGGCAATTGATTATTTCACTAAGTGGGTTGGAGCAACTTCTTTTTCCAACGTCACCAGACAGGTCGTGGCTAGATTCATCAAGAAGGATATCATCTGTCGTTACAGAGTGCCTGAAAGAATCATTACTGATAATTGTTCAAATTTGAATAACAAGATAATGAAGGAACTGTGCCAGAGTTTCAAGATTGAACATCACAATTCTTCTCCTTATCGCCCGAAGATGAATGGCGTTGTTGAAGTGGCCAATAAGAACATCAAGAAGATTATATAGAGGATGGTTGTGACCTACAAAGATTGGCACGAGATGTTGCCCTTTGCATTACACAGATATCGTACTTCTGTATGTACTTCAACTGGGGCAACTCCTTTCTCGCTAGTGAATGGTATGGAAGTTGTCCTACCATTGAAAGTCGAGATTCCTTCTTTGAGAGTTTTGGTTGACGTTAAACTGGATGAGGCAGAATGGGTGAGGAACAGATTGAATCAACTCAGCTTGAGGGATGAGAAGAGATTGGCATCCATTTCATATGGTCGTCTGTATCAAAGCAGGATGAAGAAAGCTTTTGATCAGAAGGTGCGCCCACAGAGCATTCAGGCAGGTGACTTAGTATTGAAGCGGATTCTCCCTCCATAGATAGATCACAAGGGTAAATGGACTCCCAACTACGAAGGTCCATACATGGTAAGGAAAGTTTTTTCTGGAGGAGCCTTGCTACTCTCAACCATGGATGGAAAAGATTTCACATCCCCTATGAACGCATACGCAATTAAAAAATACTTTATTAAATTGACCCGCTGGAATAAAAAAAGAAAATTCAGGCAAAAATGGGGCATCCCAGCAGACCATAAGAAGAATGGGTTCGAGCAAAAATTAGGGATAAAAAAGAAAAGATGTAAACCCGTAACGTTGAAAACCTAAAAAGGCGACTTTGGCAAAAATGGGTATCCCGGGGAATCGAAAACCCGAAAGGGAGATTCAAGCAAAAGTTAGGGATCTGAAAAGCAAATGAGTGTAGTCTGCGTGTGTTGCACCCCAAAATTTGCCCAACTTTTTTTTATCTAGCTCGTGTTTCACTGCATTTCATATGGCATCAGCATTTTGCATGGCATTGGTTCTTGAGGCAGGGGATCAAGGTTCCCGTGGCTCAAGTTTCATCCCCGTGCAAGCAACTGAACAACGAGCATAAGAAGAGACGACATTTATTTTGCCCAGCGACCGATTTTATTTTGCAGGTTATGCTTAGATCAGGAGACAACATTTAGTCTATATCCAGCATTATCACAGTCACAATATTCAAGAGCAAGTGTCGGAAGCTTAACAGAGCTCAAAACGGCGAGAAATACGCAAACGGGCAGGTTTCCCTCCAAAAGGCGCCAAATTCAAAATTTTGAAGGTCTTAATCGGTTAACACATATGGTTAACCGATTAACCATTGGAGAATCAGCCCAGAATTCAAATTTTAACAGTGTTAACCGATTAACGCATATGGTTAACCGGTTAACCATAGAAGATTTTGCGTTGTACGTGATTTTGCAAGCCATTTGCACTTGTGGTCCGAATTTGATCACCTTGAAACTCATTTTTACCAAAAAGAAAGATCTAGAAGGTGCTTGAAAGTTGGTTATTTCGAATTTCCCTCCAAATTCCCATGCCTAGCTCCAAACCAACTTTCCAATCCAAAGTCCAAACCTAGATGGTATTTAAATGATCTACTCCAAACCAAAAAGAGCCAATTCTCATTTCTCACATTAATTTTTTAGAATTGATCAAGAACTCTCTCAAATTCTCTCAATTCCCTCCATTTCCAAAACTCACTCAAAGCTCTCTCTTCATTAGGATTCATTGATTTTTCATTGAAATCAATGGATTCTTGAGCATAAACCTTCATCCATCCTCATCTTTGGATCAATCTTCATCATCAATTTTCGTGCAAAGTGAGATATGATTTTGGAGCTTGAGTTGGAAGTGATTATTCGAAGCGTTTCGACTCGAATTTGGTGGATCTTCTTTCGTATAACTACAATTGGCTTGGATCTCGAACTTTTCTGGGTTTCTAGTGTTTGAACTACTCAATTACAAAAAAATCAACATTAACCGGAGAAAATCTCCGCTTCGAAGGTTGGAGATTCTAGATCTATAACTGTGTTTGAGCTTATTTGCATTTCCATGATGATTTTCATATTCGATTGAATTTTGTGAAGTCTAATCCGTGTGAATTGCGATTGTGCTGTATAGACATGTTTGCATGTCTATTGGTTTTCTGTTTGCAAGTGTAATTTCATATTTATTTGATAAGCTGATCTGTTGGATCACTTGATTAAGTGATTCTGTGCATTAAGTGCTTTTTCTGTTGCATTTTTTCACTTTTGGTACAGTGTTAACCGGTTAACGTATGTGGTTAACCGGTTAACCAATTCAAACATTCAAAATTTTCAAATGTTTTAGGGTGTTAACCGGTTAAAGCCTGGTGTTAAGTGATTAACACCTACGAATTTCCAGATTTTCCCTTGTTTTACATAGGTTAACCGATTAACCGTATGTGTTAACCGATTAACACTGTACCAAAATGCCATGTTTGCTGTTTTGTTTGCATGTTCGCATACCGATTCGATTCGAATCATCATAGATTAGTGTGATGCATTATGATTGAATTTTTTTGGCTGATTGCCACTGTTTGTGAATGATTGATCATGATGTTGTTGATATGTATGATAATTCTTCCATTTATTACATTCTTGTGTATGTGGTTCGAATCGATCATTCGTTTACATGTCTAATTGCTTGCATTTCTCGCTGTTCTCCACATGTTTGCACCATTCTTGCATCGTTGTTGAGGTCGAGACGCGCTTGTGGTGGTTGCGGCCCAACACATTTTCCCGCCCTCCCACCATTCTAATTGTGCATTTTTCGTGTTTGCATTTCTCTACTTGTGATTGATTCTTCCTTTGTTCTTCTTGTGCTTTCTTGCCATGATCCCTATAGGATTCCTAGTCCCTCCGTTTAGGATGGGAGTAGGAGAGACATTAGGCGTTCAATCCAAGTATGCTAACATTAGGGTAAATTTTTCCCCTTTTTAATCCTAACTCTAGGATCACTTTGCATGACAACGTTAGGGCCAAGTTTCCCTTAGACCTTCTGTGCGTCTTCTCTTCTCATCTTCATACAATCGTAACACACTTAATAAGGATAATGGATATTGTGCCATGAGCCTTATACTTCGGAATTGGTGATTGAGGGGCTTCTCCTTAATTACCTAGAGTGTTTAGTATACATCCTTAGGACGATATGCGACGCATTCGATCCTAGGTTCTAGACTTTAGTACAACATACGTTATAAACACTCAAAATCAAAACACTTCATCTCCGATAAAAAACACAAAACAAATTCAAACCTTTTTCCTTCAGAATTAATCGAAAACTTCTTTTTTTCAGAAAAGAGTGTTGTTAAACTTCGGTTATACCACAAACAGGCTTTGTCCTTAACTGCTGGAACAGATGTTTAACCATACTCGGATAAAACACTTAATCAACCCGTGGTTTCGTGTCCGCTCGAACTATGTTCACTCTGATCTTTCATACCAGATGAAAGTACTTAGGCACAAGACGCGATGTCTTGGAGAGCAACCTTCCCCCCTTCTATCCCGTAGTTAGCCGAACTACGTTGACTCTGACTTTCCCATTGCACGAGGGAATACGTAGACAGAGAGCGTCGATGCTCTGTCGAGTCTCTTTTCTTTTTGCTTTTATCCCGTAAGCCTGTAGCATAGATAGATAAACAACCCCTTTAGATAGCCAACAAGCGTGGATCCTGTCGCGTACGACAGACGTGAGGGGTGCTAATACCTTCCCATTGCATAACCGACTCCCAAACCCAAGACTTGGTTGCGATGACCTTGTCTTTCCCTTTCCCTCTCTTTGGGATAAATAATGAAAGGTGGCGACTCTTCCGTTTCCCGCCGGTGGTTTTTGGCAGTTGCGACAGCAAGCGACTCTGCTGGGGATCTCTGGTTCCCTATGCGAGTCAATCCTATCGCTTGTTTGGTTTCTCTTTTTGGGTTTTGTACATGTGTGTTGTGCTTTATTTACTTCCGCGATTTCCTTTCCCGCATTTTATTTTCAGTATATATTATCATTATTGTGTTGTTGTGGGAGGGAAGTTCTGATGAGTGAAAAGCCAGATCCAGGCTAGAGAGCAACGTAGCATTATAGTGGAGATTAGTGGAGGACCTGTTTGCTTAGCAAACACCAGTTCCCATGAAATTCACACTTAGACGAGATCTTCTTTGATGATTTCTTTTCTGGTCCTTAGGATTGGAATTGATTTTGGATCTGAGGATTGTCGACTCTGGGGACCGATCATCTATGACTCAGTTAAGTGAGGCCTCTTCAGGGGGTGATGATGCCAAACCAGAAATGGTGAACGTATCATCATTTCTTGAAAGTATGTGACGCTGAGAAACGCGTAGGATGTCGTACCCTTGTCAGTGGATTAGGTCCATACCAGTGAGTGAGACTGGGGTTATGCAGGAAATATTTACCTTCAGACTACCCAGTTTTCTCTACAGTTTGAATCCGATTTACTGGTCAGTTGGTTCCTATCAGAGTAGTGCTATGTTCTTGTTGAAGCCGAATCTTGGTCCTTCTCACTCAACAGCACAGTCGAGTCTTGATCTCCTGCCTGCATCCTTAGCATTTACATCCTTGCATTTTCATTTTGCATTTCATTAATGTGTGTCTGTGTTGCAGGTGCGTATTTCTCCCCGATTCTAGTAATCTTGTTCTATATTTCTGATATGGAGATTTTGAAGAGGACAATAGCATACAGATTTCCCACTCCAGACATTGGTCCCATACTGAAGTTGATTGCCCTGGCCGATGGTTCAGTAACAGAAGACTTTAGGAAATCATATGGGAGGTTGTTGAAATTTGTTTGCAAGCCTACCGCACACGAGATCAGTGGCTTGTACACTCTGCTGCAGTTCTATGATGCTCCATTGAGATGCTTTGTGTTTCCAGATTATGTTCTAGCACCCACTCTAGAAGAATACTCCAATTTGCTAGGCATTCCCGTCAAGGATCAGATGCCTTATCATCATGTTGACACTAAGCCTAATCTGGCCAATCTTGCCGCTGCTTTACACTTGGATGAGTTTGAGTTGAAAGCAGGATTGACTCAAAGGAATGGGATGTATGGTTTTCCTCTATCTTTCCTAGTGGAGAAGGCTCAGAAGTTTGCCAAGGAGGGTTGTTGGATCGTGTTCAACGCCATTTTAGCTCTTTGCATATATGGTACCATACTGTTTCCTAACTTGCCAGACTTAGTGGATGTAGATGCTTTCCACATTCTCGCCTCAGGGAATCCAGTACCCACTCTTCTTAGAGATGTTTACCACTCTATCCATTATAAGAACGAAAATCGGAGAGGGTAGATGGTGTCTTGTTGTGTTCCCTTGCTATACCGATGGTTTTCCAACCACATGCCTAAAGCGGGTCCCTTTGTCTCTTCTGTGGGCACCTTAGATTGGTCTGAGCATCTAATGGGTTTAACTACAGAGAATATCTCTTGGTTCGACAGGGATGTGTTGGGTACAGAACTCGTCTACAGTTGTAGTGGTTTTCCCAATGTTCCTCTGATTGGGAGAAAAGGGTGTGTCAATTACAACCCGTCATTGTTGATTAGGCAGTTTGGTTATGCATTGAAGGAGGCTCCCAAAGAAGACGAGATACAGGAATCTCTGTATCTCACCGAGCTATTGGATGGTGATGCATTGGTTAAGCTTGAGCATGCTTGGAAAAATCTTCACAGGAAAGGTAAAGCTATGTTGGGGAAGAGCAACAACAAAGCCTTTGATCCATACCTGGTTTGGATTCGTGAGCGAGCCACGAAGTTTCTAATGCCTTATCCTGCTGCTAAACCATTATATCCGCCTGTGGTTGAGAAGTCCACTACGGTTGACATTCAGAAATACAACCTGGTGCTACAAGAGAAGGAAGAGTTGAAGAGAGCCAACGAAGAGCTAGAGAGAGAAATTTCTCAACTCCGAAGCGAGAAGAGTGAAGTTGTGTACTCCTGCAAGAAGTAAACTGAGTTGATAAACCATTTGGGTGCCAGCTTAACTAAAGAGACTGATGCTCGGGAGCATCTGGGGTTAGACTTCAAAGCTGTTAACAATGTTCTCGTCACCAAGAAGCAAGAATTGGATAGGGCATATCTGAAGATCTCTAAATTCGAGGCATTGTGGAACACTACTCTGACCAATCACAAAGAGCGAGAGGAGAAGCTAAAGCATCAGATTGCCAAATTGACGATTCAGCTTGAGGCCAAGAACGAGAAGATTGAAGCTGAAGCATCTCTCAGGCATAACACTGAGTGCAAGTTGAAAGAAGCTGTGGCAAATCTAAAGGAGGGCAAACCAAAGGTTGATTCCAAGAGACGTAGATTGGAAGACTGCTTCGGAGAGGGGGCCCGGGAAGACTTTGTTGAAGATATTCAGAGCACCGTCGGACAGAGAGAGCTGCTTATTCGAGGATTGCTCACCCAACCTAATCACCCCGAGACAAAGGAATTATTGGAAGATTTTCGTGCCCGCTGCTGCACTTGATTTCTCTTGTATTCTTTGTAGCTTTCATTCACTGTTGTATTGTTGACCACCACCAGGCTTGTTGGATGGGGTCAATATATTACTGTTGATTCAGTTGTATTCAGCCACTCTTGTATGCTGCCTATGTGGGCTCTTTATATATCAGATGTTGATTCGTCTCCGTAATTGGCGCTTTATTTGTCTCACTATTATTCTGGAACTAGAATGGGGGGGGGGGGGAATTTCTCCTAAAGCACAGAGACATGTTTGCATTTGCATATCATTTTGCATAATACGTACCTTGGACGTGTTTATCTGACTCCTGTGTTTTCTTTCGAAGGTGTGTTTCAGGATTGAATGTAGACCAATTCACCGCTACTCCACCCGAGCCAATCAACTCAGACGCATGGAGCAAGTTCAGGCTGAAATGCAAGAGTTTAGAGAGAGGATGTCCCAGTTCATGGACATCATGCAGGTGGTTTCCAGTGGGAAAGAGCAACTCAGAACTCTCGTGCAACCATTGATTGCACGCGTTGACACCAACGAGGTTTTGCACGAAGGTGAAACTACCAACCCTCCTTATGTGGAGACTCCCCGGGTTCACAATTTTGGCCCGACTGTGATCATTCCCAATGCTGGAGGCAATGGGAATGCTGGATTAGGTACTGGCCATGCTGAGGCTGGTAATGGCAACATCAGAGCTGCTATTGGTAATATCGGTACAAGTGGTAACAACACTGGAGTTAATGCTGGTAACAATGGAAACTTCCATGGACCCGAAGTTGTAGGAATCGTCCATGGAAATGTTCATCAACCCTGGAACGAGGATCGTCAAGCTGACATATTCTCGATGAGAGGTGACGAAGCTGAGCTACCTTTCGAGGCCAGTCGGAGATTCAAAATGCTTGAGGATAAGATGAAAAGCCTTGATAATTTGAATTCCATGGGGCTCGACATGGCCAACTTGGGGCTGATCCCTGACCTCAAGATACCATCGAAATTCAAAGTGCCAGACTTTAATAAATACAAGGGCACCACCTTGTCGCAACTGCGAAAAACAACCGACGGAAAAAATAGAAGAGTCACCACTTTCATTATTTATCCCAAAAAGAGGGAAAGGAAACGATTGAAAAAACCTGACGAAAAAGGGAAAAGACAAGGTCATCGCAACCATGTCAGGAGTCGGGTGTCGGTTACGCGAGGGGAAGGTATTAACACCCCTCATGTCCGTCGTACTCGATGGGATCCACGCATTGTTATCTATCTAAAAGGGTGTGTTGAAACTATCTACACTACAAGCTTAGGGACAAAAAAAAAGAAAAGGGAAATGACTCGGCAGAGCATCGCCGCTCTGTGCCTACGTACTCCCTCGTGCAATGGGAAAGTCAGAGTCAACGTAGTTCGACTGACTACAGGTAAAGAAGGGGGAAAGGTCGCTCGCCAAGACATCGCGTCTCGTGCCTACGTACTTTCATCTGGTTATGAAAGATCAGAGCGAACGTAGTTCGGGCTAAAAGGACCACAGGTTGGTTTAAAAGATTTTAGGCCCGAGTAGGGTTAACAAGTAGTTCTAGCAGTTGGTGTATGCAGCTCGACCATTGGAGACTTAGGCGTTACCGTTTGCAGTAGAACTAAGAGTTAACGACACTCTTTTATCTGAAAATATTTTCCTGATTGAGATCCCGAAGGATGAAAAAGGTTTGAAGTGTTTTTGTGTTTTTTTAAAGAAGAAGTGTTTTGAATTTGATTTGTAACTCATGTTGCACTAAAGACTATGATTTAGGAGCGAATGCGTCGTATATCATCCAAAGGACATATACTAACATTCTAAACAATTGAGAGGCAACCACCCAATAATCATTTCCCAAATAGCTTAAGGCTTGAAGCGTGCAACACTTGTCATTCTTTATTAAGTGTTTTATGAAGGTTTGAAGATGAGAAGAGAAGAAGGAACACTAATGGGAGACTAATCAATCCTAAACGTTATCATGCAAAGTACACCTAAAGTTGAGATTCAAAAGGGAACTACCTAATGTTATCATGCATGGTAAAACACCTAAGGTCTATCATAACCTCAAGGGGTTAAAGAACTTATGGGGAGCATGGCAAAGAAGAGCAAAAGAAGAAGAAATAGAAGAATGCATATGCAAATGAAAATGCAAACATAAGATGCACAAATAGAATGAAAGTGGGAGGAAAATAGTGTGGGAAAGTAGCATCCACAAGCTCATATCAACCAAGCACGCATATGGGAATGCAAGAAAAGAGAAGAAGGAGAAGTGCACAAGAAGAAATCAATCCAACAAGAGAAAACTACACAAAGATGCATCAAAAAGTGGGATGAAATGACCTGAGTCAAACCACATCAACCACATCACCAAAACTAAACCAAATGAAAGGTAAAAAAAAACCAAAGCCAAGTGAGGATGGGAGACCAAATGAGGGCAGCAAGGGCCTCATAATAGGTACTCAACCATAAGCATCACAAGCCAAGTGCAAAGGAAGCACAAAAGAGTCCTCAAGGATCCATCATTTTAGGTATACTTCAAGTACCTCCTCAAGAGGGACTAAGATGCCTTAAATGAGGTTCCAAAGTCATTGGACAAAAGGGAGATGAATAGAAGAAATCTCAAAAGCAATATCAATTCAATTCAAAAGGAAATGCAAGCAAAAGCTCAAAGAGTGCAAGAAAACATCACATAGAAGTTCAAGTTGAAAACTTAAAAGGAAACACACAAATGAACAAGGAAGAAACAATATCATGACCTAAAATTTAACCAACATCATCCTTAACATGTTAGCAACATGAAACAAAAGTCATTGAGGGTTTAAAGGATCCAAAAATGTCGTATCCAAATCAAACTAGGTCAAGGTACATGTGTGAACCTCCCTTGGAGGTAACTTGACTTGCAAGTTACCTCAAAAACAGGAAAAATGGTTCAAAAATAATCAAATAAAATGCACAAGGTAGCTAAACATGTTGGCAAACAGAGGACAAAAGCTCAAAGCAAATATCCCCTCAAAGTACCATCAAAAGAAAATAATATTCAAGATGTACCACTTTGAAATGGGAGAATCGGGAGTCAAAATAAAAGCACCAAAAGTCAACCAACCAGGGGCAAAATGGTCCTAAAAAAATTTTCAACTCATCATGGATATGAAGATCAATTTTCATTCATTGGACCCAAAGGAAATGGATGAAACAAATAAAAGAACAAACAATGCACAATTTAATTCATTTAAAAACACCTCCAATATTTAATTGTATTTCAAAATTAAAAATAATCTGAAAAATAAAATAAAAAATGCCTAAAAATAATAGACATCTCAAGGTTTGTAAAAAATATTTTTGTGGAATTTTTGGAGAATTGGAGTTGTTTTAATGAATTAAATTCAAACCAAAATAAAAAGAAAATATTAAAAGAAATAAAAGAAAATGAAAAATACAAGCAAAAACATCAGCCAGAGGATTAGGAGACAAGTCAACAGATCTAAGGCACACAAGCGCGCCACGTACGCGCTGGGGAACTTAAGTGAAACAGGGCGTTTCACTGGGGGATTGAATGTGGTTCATTGACTTCAGCCTACCATGAGTCTTAATCCTGAGTGTTCAATCCAAAAGTAATCAAATCTAACAATCCACACACGGCCACGTAAGCAAGTCAAAGTCAGCCCTAATTGAAATCAAATCTCACGCGTTGGATCCAATTATTGAGTCAAGGGAGGTCACAAGTTCATGTGGCTGGGGAGTTGTCTTCTTCATTCAAACTGAAACAAAAGGGAGGGAAGTATGTGGTGGCCGGAGAAGACTCTGGTCGTCTTCTCCGGCGAGGGGAACAAGGCTCTGATCAAAACTTCACCAATTCCAACAAACCATACATGAAAAATAATCTACAGCTTACAAGGATCATGAATCCAAGGTTAATTTTCCTTAATTCCTCATAACAAGCTCAAATCGAAGCCAAACAGAAATGTGCACCAAGAACAAAAATTCACCAAACTCATTCAAATTGTCCAGAAATCATCTAGAGGTTATGGAGATTACAGATCAAGCAACAATTAAGCAAAACAACACAAGAACAAGCCATATCAGATCCAAACAGTTTTGAGCTTCATTCAACAATCATCACAAATGCCAGTTCGTTTTAGTGATTAATGATCTACATGTTGTCTAGGTCTCAAATATGTAAAAATGGCAGAGAATCATTGCATATTGAAAGTGTAAGGTTGATTTGTAAATACCTAGTGGAGAACTTCCACTGAGCCTTCAATTGATGCTTAAGCTTGAAGAAAAGTATCCAGAAATGTTCAGTGATCTTCAATGAAGCCTTTGCAACCTTTAATTTTGTTTGAATCTTGCTAAATCTCAAAATTCGAATTTCAATTTTTCACCACTTTTTCAAAATGCTATAGCTCCAATTCTGCTTCCAATTCGTGTTCTGAGGATTTGTTCATGATGGAAACCTTTTATGTGATGGATTTGAAAAGAAATTAAGCCCAATTTCAACCTCTAAGAGCCCATTTGAAATCCATGGAATTTGAGTTTTTTCTACTTGTCATGTGCATGAAAACTGTACCAATTTGGCTCCAAAATGATGCATTTTGCTTGCTGAGGACATGAGGAGTGTGAAGGGCTGGGATTTGATCCTTGTTTAATCTCAATGGTTGATGTTTCAAGTGTAACTTAAGCTTGAAGAAAGCTTGAAAATGGCTCATCAAAACTCACCCAATTCAAATTCTATTATTGCCAATGTGTTCAAAACATCAAATGCACTCAAAATATGCACAAGCTTGCATAATTTTGAGCCAATATGAACTATTTTGAATTTTTCCATTTTAATGCCTTTAAAATGCCTTTTCTTCAACCAATTCTCATTCATATCCATATCAATGAACCCTTGATGCCTGGTTGAGTAAATAACCCCATTTGGAGCACATTTGATGTTGGAAAAATCTTCATTTGAAGTGTGCAAGTTGGTGAAATGGACCTATAATTTTATGACCTATAATCTTACTTTCCCAAAATACCCCTGACATGCAAGCCTCATAACTTGAGTTCTACAAATCATATGAAAGACTTCTAGTACTCTTTGGAAAGCTAAGACCAAGACCCACAACTTTCATGCCCATCAAAAGGTGAGTAGAAACATCCTTCTAGGTCAAAAATGGCTTGGAAGTTGGTTGACTTTTGTTGACCAAATTCACATTCATCTGATGACCTGTAACTTATCTGCATCATAACTTGAGTTCTATAAATCCAATCAAAGACTTCTAGTACTCAAAAGAAAGCTAAGAACATGCTCTACAAGTTCCATGTTGGTCAAAAGTTGAGATGAAACTTGAATCTTGAGATAGGTGGTCTTGAAGTTGGGCACTAAACAGAGGATTTTACACTAAGAACCCTAATTTAGTAACTTCTCACACTCTTGATTCTTGATGAACTGATCTTAAAATGATATCTCATGTATCTTAACACAACATCCCATTACCATAGAGACTTGGAATTGAGTTTTAATCTCCTTCAATTTCACAATTGACTGAGGATTTACCAGATGAAAACCCTAGATGCAACATCTTTGACTATGGCTTCTTTACCATCACACAACAACCTGAATAAGCTCCAACATGGCTCTCAAAGCACCCAATGAGCTCTCTCAACATCTTATATCCATAATCATGAATTCACAATCCTCTGATGATCTTGAACTGGCCTCCAAGTTAGGAGCTGACCCACATACATCCATCAATCCTTTCACAAGACTATTGTCCACTTCTAGATGACTTGATAACAATTCAAACTTGAGTAACATCCCTTGTTTAGGCTCAACCCTCTGAGTAGACTGCTCTTGATATGCACAACTTCTTGATCCCCTGTTCAATGAAAAATGCTATGCAATGCAAATGTTAGAAAGAAATGAAATGAAACATAAACCAAGTTAACTAAAGGTTGGGCAAATTTTGGGGTGCAACAGCTCCCCCTATTCAAATGATTTGGACCTGAATGAGTGAAAAGCGAATGACTTTCACGCAATCAAGGTAAAAGACGGTTGAATACCAAAGAACCTGGAAATTTGCTAACCGCAGAAAATAAAACTGCCAACAAGAATCTCCGAAGATAACTGCTCTGATTACAAACACATTCCGTTGGGGAAAAGAGAAACTTAACGAGTAACTCTGCTTGGGGAAAAACCTTGAAATAGGGGAATACTTCAAGTTGCCAAAATCTGGATATTCGACGAACAAAAATGAATCAATGAAATTGCCGCAGCCTGAATGCTCAACGTAATAGCCGAAGCCTGAACGCTCGATGTAAAAACCGGAGCCTGAACGCTCAATGTAAAAAAAACCGGAGCCTGCACGCTTCAACGAACAAAAGGATATATCATTTGCAAATTCACTGGAGCCTGGATACTCAACGGAGAAGACGGAGCCTGGATGCTCAATGTAAAATTGACCGGAGCCTGAATACTCAACAGACCAAAAAAGTACACCATAAACTGGAATTTCATCGGAGCCTGGATACTCAACGAAATTGGAATCCCAGATCAAATGTCGGAGTCTGGAAACTCAACGCACAAGAGAAATTACAATTGGAAATCAGCCGGAGTCTGGATACTCAACGTAATACATCGGAGCCTGAACACTCAACGAAAATAAACCGGAGCCTGGATGCTCAATGAACTAAATCGGAGCTTGAACGCTCAACGAAATTGACCGGAGCCTGGAGACTCAATGGACACAACAATATACCACAATTTGGAAATTCACCAGAATTTGGATATTCAACGGAGAAGAAGTACAACCACAAAACGTATCAAGGTTCGAATACCCAATTGACTTTACCGGAGTCTGAACACTCAATAGAAAAAGCAATGTTTCACAAATTAACAATATACCGGAGTCTGAATACTCGACGGAGATTGACCGAAGCCTGGATGCTCAACGAAGATTAACCGGAGCCTGAATACTCAACGGACGAAGGGAAAATATCACAAATATAACAATCAAAAACTGAACACCACACTGTCCTCACCGGAGTCTGGACACTCAACGGAAGCACACAATAATATTAATAACCGTGGCCTGGATACCACAACCATCTTTACCGGAGTCTGGATACTCGACGGAAAAAGGAAAACCTCATCAACTAGGAATGGACCAGAGTCTGGATACTCAACAGGGAAAGGAGATCCTCACCATACCTATCATGATCCACTCAGATCTGAAGATACTGTTGGGGAATAACATGAGCCGGGGTCTGGATACCATGCGGGCTAAGAGAAATCACATGGTCCGGATACCAAAGGAGAAGATCAAACCTCCGAAGATACACTTGAAACAAAGAGATAACAACCTGGTCTATGTTTCAAATGCAAATGTTTGAAAATGGCGTAATGCTCCATTCAAAATGGAAATGCTACGCATTTGGGTAGATGCTATGCACGCATGCAGATGCAACGAAACTAACTCAGCAAAATAAATGCTAGAGATACAGAGAACGCCTTGTTGGAGCAAGAAAATAGCCCTGTATAGGGAATCACTGATTCTGTCGGGGATAGAGCACAGACTTGCTCATGCCAATAACAATTGGACTTATGCCGAGAAACGGGCCCTTGCTGGCTTCCGACGTGACAACATTCCTTCATTCTGCTAAGGAAAAAAAAGCAAACTCTGTTGGGGAAACCACCCCTTTCAATTTTCTAGGGATTGCTACGTCAGGGAACGAACCTAACCATGCTGCAAATTACTCTGCGGGGAGAAAAAATCCCATCATAACTCACTGGGGATAAAGATGTAAACTTCACTGATCGGGGAAGTAGATTCAGGCTGGGAATATGACGAACTTCATCCATACCTTTTGCCCCAAGGGTAACGGCCCTGCAAACCTGAACAAACAGACAAGATATCCTACACAAACGGAAACATCTTAGTCATCATTCATGACATTGTTCAATTAATTCAAAGTTTTAACAATTATTGGCCAAGGCCTGTAAGTTTATGTTAGCGCAAGTTCATCAAAACATTGGGCATTTTCACAAACAAAATAGTAAGAATTAAAACAAAGCACACGGATCAAGTACTGAATAGTATATGTTTATTGATAAACGACCTGTAAATAGGCAAAGTTTTACAATAGATGCAACTCCTGAAAAGAGGAAGCTGCGCAAAAACAAATACAGATATGTACATGAAATATACAACAGTGTACAAAAATGTCGGCAATGTGGCACAGACAAACACCATGAGCTGATCCCTCTATGACTCGCCTGACTCTGACACTTTCCCGACGCTTCATCCTCAGAAGAGATTGATTCGGATAAACACGACCCTCAGGCTCTCCCAATCCACTACGCAATGAAGTTCTAACGCAGACCATAATCATTTGCTTTTTCAATCCCTAACTTTTGCCTGAACCGCCCTTTCGGGTTTTCGATTCACCGAGATACCCATTTTTTCCAAAGTCGCCTTTTCAGGTTTTTGACTTTGCGGGTTTATATCTTTTCATTTTTATCCCTAATTTTTTCCCGAACCCATTTTTCTTTTTTTTATGGTTCGCCAGGATGCCCCATTTTTGCCTGGACTTTTCTTTTTGTGTCCAGCGGGTCTCTTTTAAGCAAAGTATTTTTTAACTGCATCTGTGTTCACAGGAGATGTGAAATCCTCACCATCCATGGTGGCTAACAACAAGGCTCCTCTAGAGAAAACCTTTTGTATAACATATGGGCCTTCATAGTTGGGAGTCCATTTGCCCCTGTGATCTGACTGTTGTGGGAGAATCTTTTTCAGCACAAGATCGCCCGTCTGAAAGCTTCGAGGGTGCACCTTCTTATTGTAAGCTTTCTTCATCCGGCTCTGGTACAAACGACCATATGCAATTGATGCTAGCCTCTTTTCATCCATCAAGCTAAGCTGATTCAATCGGTTCTTTATGCATTCTGCCTCATCGAGTTTTACGTCAACCAAAACTCTTAAAGAAGGAATCTCGACCTCCAATGGCAGGACAACTTCCATACCATATACCAGCGAGAAAGGAGTTGCCCCGATTGATGTGCGTACCGTTGTACGATAACCATGCAAAGCAAATGGCAACATTTCATGCCAATCTTTGTATGTGACAACTATCTTTTGCACTATCTTCGGCCAATAGAGGGATGAGTTGCGATGCTCAATTTTGAAGTTCTGGCATAAATCCTTCATCATTTTGTTGTTCAGATTCGAACTATTGTCAGTAATGATTCGCTCGGGAATTCCATATCTGCAAATGATGTCCTTCTTTATGAATTTTGCTACCATTTGTTTGGTCACATTGGCATACGAAGCTGCGTCAACCCACTTGGTGAAGTAATCGATGGCTACCAAAATGAAACGATGACCGTTGGATGCGGTTGGCTCAATCTTTCCAATCATATCAATGCCCCACATGGAGAAAGGCCACAGGGACGCCATAACATTCAATGGGCACGGCGGTACATGTATCTTATCTGCATAAATCTGACATTTATGGCATTTCTTCGCAAATTTGAAACAATATGACTCCATAGTTAGCCAATAATACCCTGCTCGTAACAGTTTCCAAGACATGGCATGCCCGCCGGCATGTGTACCGAAAGTACCCTCGTTGACTTCTTCCATAAGCAACGTTGCTTCTTTTTCATCCACACATCTCAACAACACCAAATCATGGTTCCTTCTATATAGCACACCATCTGGGTTTATATAAAAATTGCCAGACAACCTCATCAGCGTCTTCTTATCCTGAGTCGAAGCCCATGGTGGATACTCCTGCTTCTTGAGGAAGTTCTGTATATCGTAAAACCATGGCTTGCCATTAGTAGCCTCTTTAATGGCGAATACGAAAGCGGGTCTGTCAAAGCAAGAAATGACTATTCTGGGAGCATCATTCCAGAAATTCACTTTATACATTGAAAATAGTGTTGCCAAAACATCAACCATGTGATTCTCTGCTCGTGGTACATGGTGGAAATCTACCCGATCATAGAAGGGTAACAACCTCGCACAATCTTTGTAAGGAATTAGATTTGGTTGACGAGTTTCCCATTCTCCCATGATTTGATTAACCACCAGTGCTGAATCTCCATATACATCCAAATTCTTGATTCTCAAATCAATAGCCTCCTCCAGACCCATGATACATGCTTCGTACTCAG
Source organism: Lathyrus sativus (assembly GCA_963859935.3). Classification (NCBI taxonomy): domain Eukaryota; kingdom Viridiplantae; phylum Streptophyta; class Magnoliopsida; order Fabales; family Fabaceae; genus Lathyrus; species Lathyrus sativus. Next base: position 300,585,498 of record OZ012741.1, read on the forward strand.
CTTCATTGTTGGTGACTGGAAATGTCAATCTGGCAGTGAATGGGATGTGATTTCCATGAGGAGTTGTAATAATTTCCCCAATTCCACTACCATAGAAGTTGACAGCACCATCGAATATCATCTGCCACTGAGAATCCTTCTCTGGACATTCACCGTGTAATGGCTCTTCACAATCTTTCGCTTTAAGGAACATGATATCCTCATCAGGAAATTAAATCTTCTTTGGTTGATGATCTTCGATTGGCTGCTCACCAAGGTGTTCTGACAAATCACTTCCTTTGATGGCTTTTTGAGAAACATATTGTATATCGTACTCTGTCAGTACCATCTGCCACCTGGCAATTCTTCCTAAGAGCGCTTGCTTCTCGAAGACATACTTAATCGGATCCATCTTCGAAATCAGCATGGTTGTATGATTGAGCATATATTGTCTCAAACGTTTGGCAGCCTAAGCAAGTGCATAACACGTTTTCTCGAGCATTGAGTAACGGGACTCACAATCTGTTAACTTTTTACTCAAATAATAAATCGCATGCTCCTTTCTTCCAGTCTCGTCGTGTTGATCGAGAACATAACCTATACTATTCTTAAGAACCGTTAAGTACATGATTAATGGTCTTCCATCTACAAGGGGTATCAATATCAGAGGCTCCTGCAAATACTCTTTTATTTTATCAAACGCTTTTTGACAATTTTCATTCCAGACGACCACCTATCTTTCTTTAACAATTTAAACATTGGTTCACACGTGGCTGTGAATAGCATGTGTTGCATTCTTGGTCAACAAGACGAGACTGGCAGAAAGGAGCATGCCATTTATTATCTGGGTAAAAAGTTCATAGATTGTGAGTTCCGTTACTCAATGCTGGAGAAAACTTGTTGCGCACTCGCGTGGGCTGCCAAACATTTAAGACAGTATATGCTCAATCACACAACCAAGCTAATTGCAAAGATGGATCCGATCAAGTACGTCTTTGAGAAGCAAGCCCTTTCAGGGAGGATTTCCAGGTGGCAGATGGTACTGACAGAGTATGATATCCAATACGTATCCCAAAAGGCCATCAAAGGAAGTGTTCTGTCAGAGCACCTTGCCGAACAACATATCAAAGACTATCAACCGATGAAATTCGAATTTCCTGATGAAGATATTATGTTCCTCAAGATGAAGGACTGTGATGAACCAGTGCCCGATGAAGGACCAGAGCTTGGCTCCCAGTGGAAGCTAATATTCAACGGTGCAGTTAATTCCTATGGAAGTGGGATTGGGGCAATCATTACGACTCCTCAGGGATCTCACATTCCATTCACTGCCAGGCTGACTTTTTCGGTCACCAACAACGAAGCAGAATATGAGGCATGCATCATGGGTTTAGAAGAAGCCATTGATTTGAGAATAAAAAACCTGGATGTATACGGTGACTCAACACTCATTGTTAACCAGATCAAAGGAGAGTGGGAGACTAGACAGTCGAACTTGGTCCGTTACATGAATTATGCGAGGAGGCTGCTACCCTTCTTCGATCGAGTGGAATTCCACCATGTGCCGAGGGAAGAAAATAAAATGGCTGATGCTTTAGCAACCTTGTCTTTCATGTAAAAGGTCAATTTCTGGAATGAAGCTCCCAGAATTGTCATTTCTCGCTTCGACAGACCTGCATTTGTATTTGCAATTGAGGAAGCCTCCGATGACAATCCGTGGTTCTATGATATCCATAACTTCCTCAAGACCAAGGAGTATCTGGTGGGGGCATCGAACCAGGATAAGAAGACTCTTAGGAGGTTGTCTGGAAATTTCAACCTCAACCCGGATGGGGTTCTCTACAGGAGGAATCATGATCTAAAGCTACTTAGATGCGTGGACGAAAAAGAAGCAAGTCTGCTTATGGAAATGGTCCATGAAGGCACATTTGGTACGCACGCCAGCAGACATGCCATGACTCGAAAGATATTATGAGCAGGGTATTATTGGATGACAATGGAGTCAGATTGTTTCAAATTCGCAAAGAGATGTCACAAATGCCAGGTTTATGCAGACAAAATCCACGTGCCGCCGTGCCCGTTAAATTCCATCTCATCCTCGTGGCCGTTCTCCATGTGGGGAATTGATATGATTGACAAGATCGAACCCACCGCATCTAATGGACACTGCTTCATCCTGGTGGCCATCGACTACTTCACCAAGTGGGTAGAGGCAGCGTCGTACGCTAACGTTACCGAGCAAGTGGTAGCCAGATTCATAAAGAAGGACATCATCTGCAGATATCGAATTCCAGAGCGGATCATTACTGATAATGGTTCAAATTTGAACAATAAGATGATGAAGGAGTTATGCTAGAACTTCAAAATGTAACATCACAACTCATCACCCTATCGGCCGAAGATGAATGGTGTTGTCGAAGCGGCCTACAAGAATATCAAGAAGATAGTGCAAAAGATGGTTGTCACTTACAAAGATTGGCATGAGATGTTGCCCTTTGCCTTGCACGATTATCGTATGATGGTACGTACGTCAACCGGGGAAACTCCTTTCTCACTAGTGTACGGTATGGAAGTTGCCATACCGCTAGAAGTCAAGATTCCTTCATTAAGAGTTATGGTCGATGTGAAGCTCGATGAGGCAGAATGGATAAAGAATAGGTTGAATCAACTCAGCCGAATGGATGAGAAAAGGTTAGCGTCCATCGCATATGGGAGATTGTACCAAAGTTGGATGAAGAAAGCTTATGATAAGAAGATGCACCCTCGAAGCTTTCAGATGGGCGATCTTGTGTTGAAAAAGATTCTCCCGCCACACTCAGATCACAGGGGCAAATGGACACAAAAATACGAAGGTCCATATGTCGTCAGAAAGGTCTTCTTGGGAGGAGCCATGTTGTTATCCACGATGGATGGTGAAGATTTCGCATCCCCTGTGAACGTGGACGCAGTCAAAAAATACTTTGCTTAAAATGACCCGCTGGAAAGAAAAAGAATATCCAGGAAAAAATGGGGCATCCCGGCGAACCAGAAAAAGAAAAGGTTCGGGCAAAAATTAGGGATATAAATGAAAAGATATACACCCGTAAAGTCGAAAACCTGAAAAGGCGGCTTTGGAAAAAAATGGGTATCCCGGTCAATCGAAAACCCGAGAGGGCGGTTCAGGCAAGAGTTACGGATTGAAAAAGCAAATGACTACGGTCCACGTGTGAAATTTCATTGCTTAGTGGTTTGCGGAGACCTGAGGGCCGTTTATCCAAATCAATCTCTTCTGAAGACGAGACGTCGAGAAGGTATCAAAGTCGAATGAGTCATGGAGGGATCAACTCATGGTGTTCGTCTACACCACATCGCCGACATTTGTACATGTTTTTGTACCTTTCTGTATATGCTTGCGCAGCTTCCTCATTTCAGGAGCTTGCGTCTATTGTAAAACATTTTGCCTATTTACAGGCCCATCTTATCAATGAACATGTTATTCAGTACTCTATTTACCTTGTGTTTTTTTTTAGCTTTTATCTGTTTTGTTTGCGAAAAAAATGCCCGATGTTTTTGTTAAAATGCGCATACATAAACTTGCTGGCCTAGGCCAATAATTGTTAAAACTTTGAATTACCTGAACATTGTCACAAATGATATCCTCGATAGTTCCTTTCGTGAAGGGTATCTTGTTTGTTTGTTCACTTTGTTGCAGGGTGGTGACCCCCGGGGCACGTTGTTAGAGATGAATCCTCGGCATAAGCAACATACCCTTAGTTGAATCTTGTGCAACAATCCCTCTCTGGGAATGTTTCCCCACAGAGTCGAAACGTTAACATGGATCTGTCTCCCCAAGCAGAGACAAATTATCCCCAACCAGAGTCCATTCTCCAGCAGTGGGAGTTGGTGTCTCTATCCCCAGTAGAGTTACGTGCAAGATAATGAGAACAGTCAAGTCTGCACCCTTTGTCCACGGCAGTTGGTCGGTATACAGCCAACCCCCACATATTGCAGGTATATACTCACTCCTAGAAAGTCAAGATCGGGGTTCCTTATACCAGGCAGGTGTGGCATTTTCCCTAGCAGTGAGTTAACACGTAGCTTTCTCCAGCAGGTTGTCTGTAAGCATTCAACTCTCAGCAGTTCAGACCAGGGTCTCCGACAGAGTTGATTTCCCCGCAGAGTTGTATCCTTCCCGGCAGGTAAGATCAATTCCAGCGTCTGGTTGTCTAGCCTCAGCCGAAGTTTACAGTCCCCCGAGAGAGCCATATCTCGGAAGGCCAGTTGTGGCGTTGTTTCTCTTCAGTAGGTGAGAGTGGCTGTGTAGCAAGTTGTTTTGTCCCCCAGAGGAGTTTGTATTCCGGAAAGCTGTTCATGGAATGTTCCCCAGCTAAGTTAGCCATTCAGGTTTCGTTCCTCAGCATAAGTCCAATTATCATTGGCATGCGGAAGTTATTCCCAGCAGGATCCTTTTTCCCCAGAGGAATTGGCTTCGGCTCTCCAGCATTTATTTTGCTGGAGCGGTTCCTTTGCATTTTTCATCGTGCATAGCACTACCCAAATGCGTCGCATTTCCATTTCTTATGGAGCATTACGCCATTTTCAAACATCTGCATTTTGAAACATGAGCTAGTTTGTTACCTTTCTGATTGCAGGTAATTGATATCCCCTACAGGTGATCTTCAGGTCCCGACTTTTCCGTTGAACATCCAGATTTCGGTGAATTTTCCATTTGAGACGTTTTGTTCCACCCGGGCAGTGCTCAGACTCCGATTGGTTATTATATCCTTGATGAACTCTACGATGGTACTTCTGTTCTGTTGAATGGTTAAATTCTTGTGAGTGTTCAGTTCATGACGTATCTCTGTGACCGTTGAATTTCCAGACTCCGATAAATCCCCAGTAAGGGTTTGTTTCATTGAGGGTTCCACCTATAATTTGTTTCATTGAGGGTTCTGCCTCTGATTTGTTTCATTGAGGGTTCCGCCTCTGATTGTGTTTCATTGAGGGTTCCGCCTCTGATTTGTTTCATTGAGGGTTCCGCCTCTGATTTGTTTCATTGAGGGTTCCGCCTCTGATTGTGTTTCATTAAGGGTTCCGCGTCTGATTTGTTTCATTGAGGGTTCCGCCTCTCATTGTGTTTCATTGGGGGTTCCGCCTCTAATTTGTTTCATTGAGGGTTCCGCCTTTGATTATGTTTCATTGAGTGTTCCGCCTCTAATTTGTTTCCTTGAGTGTTCCGGCTCTGACTTTGGTTCCTTAAGGGTTCCGCCTCTGATTTGTTGCATTGAACGTTTCGCCCCTGATTTGTTTCATTGGGTACCCCAACTCTGGTTCCTCGCGTGAGTGTCTTGGCTCTGGTGGTTATTGTGTTAAGTGTCTTGGCTCCGGTTTGTTTGTCGGTTTATCTCGTTGAGTATCTTGGCTTTGATTCGTTTCATCAGTTTATTGCGTGAGCGTCTTGGCTCCGGTTCTTTCGGTCGGTTCACTCGTGAGTGTCTTGGCTCCAGTTCGTTCGTTGCTTCTCGCATTGAGTGTCTTGGCTCCGGTTTGTTTGTTCGTTTCTCGCGTGAGTGTCTTGGCTCCAATTTGTTCATTTATCGCGTGAGCGTCTTGGCTTTGGTTCGTTTCGTTCAGTTTTCTCGCGTGAGCGTCTTGGCTCCGGTTCGTTCGTTCGTTTCTCGCGTGAGTGTCTTGGCTCCGGTTTGTTTGTTCCTTTCTCGCGTGAGTGTCTTGGCTCCAGTTTGTTCGTTTATCGCGTGAGCGTCTTGGCTCCGGTTCGTTTTGTTCGGTTATCTTGTTGAGCGTCTGGGCTCTGGTTTTTCGTTCGTTTATCGCGTGAGTGTCTGGGCTCCAGTTTGTTACAGCTTATCACATTGAGTGTTCATACTCCGGCCAATACCAAGTGATGATGTATTCCTCGAGTATCTAGGCTCCAACAGGTTTCGCTGGTTCGTTGTGTTCATCGAGTATCCAAATTCTGACCATTTTGACGTGCCACCCTTCAACCCACGTGGTATTCAGACCATAACACCAGTTTTATTACGGAGTTCCCCAACAGAGTTACTTGATTAGGTCTCTCTTTCCCAACGGAATGTTCGAGGCGTCCATCATGTTCAATTCTGTGGTTGGAAAATTTTCGGGTTTCTTTGGTATTCAACCGTCTTCTACCTTGATTGGTTGAGAGTCGTTCGCTTCTCCCCCATTCAGGTCCAATCCGTTTGAATAGGGCCAGCTGTTGCACCCCAAAATTTTCCCAACTTTTTTTTTATCTAGCTCATGTTTCATTGCATTTCATATGGCATCAGCATTTTGCATGGCATTGGTTCTCGAGGCAGGGGATCAAGGTTCACGTGGCTCAAGTTTCATCCCCGTGCAAGCAACTGAACAACGAGTATCATAAGAGACGACATTTATTTTGCCTAGTGGTCGAGCGACCGATTTTATTTTGCAGGTTATGCTTAGATCAGAAGACAACATTCAGTTTATATCCAGCATTATCGCAGTCACAGTATTCAAAAGCAAGTGTCGGAAGCTTAACAGAGCTCAAAACGGCGAGAAATAGGCAAACGAGCAGGTTTCCCTCCAAAAGGCGCCAAATTCAAAATTTTGAAGGTGTTAATCGGTTAACACATATGGTTAACCGATTAACCATTGGAGAATTAGCCCAGAATTAAATTTTAACAGTGTTAACCGGTTAACGCTTATGGTTAACCGGTTAACCATAACAGATTTTGCCCTGTACATGATTTTGCAAGCCATTTGCACTTGGGGTCCGAATTTGATCACCTTGAAACTCATTTTTACCAAAAAGAAAGATCTAGAAGGTGCTTGAAAGTTGGTTATTTCAATTTTCCCTCCAAATTCCCATGCCTAGCTCCAAACCAACTTTCCAATCCAAAGTCCAAACCCCACCTTTGGGATCCAAACCTAGATGGTATTTAAATGATCTACTCCAAACCAAAAAGAGCCAATTCTCATTTCTCACATTCATTTTTCAGAATTGATCAAGAACTCTCTCAAATTCTCTCAATTCTCTCCATTTCCAAAACTCACTCAAAGCTCTCTCTTCATTAGGATTCATTGATTTTTCATTGAAATCAATGGATTCTTGAGCATAAACCTTCATCCATCCTCATCTTTGGATCAATCTTCATCATCAATTTTCGTGCAAAGTGAGATCTGATTTTGGAGCTTGAGTTGGAAGTGATTATTCGAAGCGTTTCGACTCGAATTTGGTGGATCTTCGTTCGTACAACTACAATTGGCTTGGATCTCGATGTTTTCCGGGTTTCTAGTGTTTGAGCTACTCAATTACAGCAAAATCAACATTAACCAAAGCAAATCTCCGCTTCGAAGGTTGGAGATTCTAGATCTATAACTGTTTTTGAGCATATTTGCATTTCCATGATGATTTTCATATTCGATTGAATTTTGTGAATTCCAATCCGTGTGAATTGCGATTGTGCTGTATAGACATGTTTGCATGTATATTGGTTTTCTATTTGCAGGTGTAATTTCGTGCTTATTTTTAAGTTGATATGTTGGATCACTTGATTAAGTGATTATGTGCATTAAGTGCTTTTTCTGTTGCTATTTTTCACTTCTAGTACAGTGTTAACCGGTTAACGTGTATGTGGTTAACCGGTTAACCAATTCAAATATTCAAATTTTTCAAAGGTTTCAGGGTGTTAATCGGTTAACGCCTGGTATTAACCGATTAACACCTATGAATTTCCAGATTTTCACTTGTTTTACACAGGTTTACCGATTAACCGTATGTGTTAACCGATTAACATTGTACCAGCATGCCATGTTTGCTGGTTTGTTTGCATGTTCGCATACCGATTCAATTCGAATTATCATAGATCAGTGTGATGCATTAGGATTGAATTTTTTTGGTTGATTGCCACTGTTTGTGATTGATTGATCATGACGTTGTTGATATGTATAATCATTCTTCCATTTATTGCATGCTTGTGTATGTGGTTCGAATCGATCATTCGTTTGCATATCTAATTGCTTGCATTTCTCGTTGTTCTCCATATGTTTGCATCATTCTTGCATCGCTGTTGAGGTCGAGACGCGCTTGTGGTGGCTGTTGCCCCACACATTTTTCCTCCCTCCCACCATTCTAATTGTGCATTTTTCATGTTTGCATTTCTCTACTTGTGATTGATTCTTCCTTTGTCCTTCTTGTGCTTTCTTGCCATGATCCCCATAGGATTCCTAGTCCCTCCGTTTAGGATAGGAGTAGGAGAGACATTTGGCGTTCAATCCAAGTATGCTAACATTAGGGTAGATGTTTCCCATTTTCAATCCAAACTCTAGGATCACTTTGCATGACAATGTTAGGGTCGAGTTTCCCTTAGACGTTCCGTGCGTCTTCTCTTCTCATCTTCATACAATCGTAACAAACTTAATAAGGATAATGGATATTGTGCCATGAGCCTTATACTTGGGAAATGGTGATTGAGGGGCTTCTCCTCAATTACCTAGAGTGTTTAGTATACGTCCTTAGGACGATATGTGATGCATTTGATCCTAGGTTCTAGACTTTAGTACAACATACGTTATAAACACTCAAAATCAAAACACTTCGTCTCCGATAAAAAAACAAAACAAATTCAACCCTTCTTCCCTTGGGATTAATCGAAAACTTCTTTTTTTCAGAAAAGAGTGTTGTTAAACTTCGGTTGTACCACAAACAGGCTTTGTCCCTAACTGCTGGAACGGATGTTTAACCCTACTCGGATAAAAGACTTAATCAACCTGTGGTTTCGTGTCCGCCCGAACTACGTTCGCTCTGATCTTTTATACCAAATGAAAGTACGTAGGCACAAGACACGATGTCTTGGCAAGCAACCTACCCCCTTCTCTCCCGTAGTTAGGCGAACTACGTTGACTCTGACTTTCCCATTGCACGAGGGAACACATAGGCACAGAGCGTCGATGCTCTACCGAGTCTCTTTTCTTTTTTCTTTCGTCCTGTAAGCCTGTAGCGTAGATAGATAAACAACCCCTTTAGATATCCAACAAGTGTGGATCCCGCCGAGTACGACGGACGTGACAGGTGCTAATACCTTCCCCTTGCGTAACCGACTTTCGAACCCAGGACTTGGTTGCGATGACCTTGTCTTTCCCTTTTTCGTCAGGTTTTTCCGATCATTTCCTTTCCCTCTCTTTGGGATAAATAACAAAAGGTGGCGACTCTTCTGTTTCCCGCCGGTTGTTTTCCGCCGTTGCGATAGTGTGTGATACGAGCACATTGGATTCTGGGAGAACCCGAGGGTCAATTAATCAAGTCAATCTCTTCGGAAGATGAATCATCAGGAGAAGCATCAAAGTCATGCGAGTCATAGATGAATCGATGCATGGTGGTTGTCTGTACCACATTGTCGATATTTTGTATATTTTTTGCACCTGTTGTTAATCCGCCTATTTTTTGCACTTGTTTGTTATTCATAAATCTTTTGTGCTTGTTTTAGCTTTTACTGTTTTGTTTGCAAAACACGGTTGATGTTTTTGATAAAACTTTGCATACATAAACTTGTGGGCTTTGCTAATAATCATTAAAACTTTGATTTTCTTGAACAATATCATGGACAATAACCAATATAACTCTTGTTATATACAAGATACTTTATTTGTATTTGTTGTGTCGCTACTGCAAAAATCGAGGTCGGCAATGACAGAAGAGTCGCCACCGTGCGTTATTTATCCCAAGAGAGGGAAAGGAAACGCTCAGAGAAAACCTAACAAAAAGAGGGATAATATCGGTCATTGCAACCAACTCTCGGGTTCAGGAGTCGGTTAAGTAAGGGGAAGGTGTTAGCACCTCTCACGTCCGTCGTACTTGACGGGATCCACGCTTGTTATCTATCTAAAAGGGTGATCGAAACTATCTAACTACAGGCTTGAGGACAGAAGAAAAAGAAGTGACTCGGCAAAGCAATGGCGCTTTGTGCCTACGTATCTCATATGAGGTGAGAAGTCAGAGTCAACGTAGTTCGACTAACTACGGGTGAAAAAGGGGGGGAGGTTTCTCCCCAAGACACCGCGTCTTATGCCTACATACTTTCATCTGGTATGAAAGATTAGAGCAAACGTAGTTTAGGTCAAAAGGGAACACAAGTCTGTTCAACTTGTTTTACCCGAGTAGGGTTAACAATCAGTTCTAGCAGTTTGGTGTATGTAGCTCGACCATTAGAGACTTAGGCGTTACCCTTTATGATAAAACCAAGGGTTAACAAAACTCTCCTTACGAAAATGATTTTCCAAGATTAAAGGCCATAAAGGGGAAAAAGTAGTTTGAATGATTTGTTTTTGTGTTTTTTAGCGAAGAAGTGTTTTTGAATTGTTTGCAATTCATATCGCACTAGAGACTATGACTTAGGAGTGAATGCGTCGCATATCACCCAAAGGGTGCTACACTAAACATCCAAGCCATTGAAGGGAAACCCCTCAACAACCCTTTCCCAAGTGCTTAAGGCTTATAACGCACAATAATCCTTAACCTTTATTAGGTGTTTTATGATTGTTTTTGAGATGAGAAGAGAAAGGAAACTAAAGGGGGACTAAATCCAAACCTAAAGTTGACATGCAATGGTGATCCTAAGATTGAGATAAAGGAATGCTACCTAATGTTATCATACATGGTTAAGATCCTAGTGTCTATCATAATCTCCCTTGAACAAGAGAGATTAGAGGTCCTAAGGGAAATGAGACAAAAGAAACAAGAAACAACATAAACATGCAAGAATGCAAACATAGAATGCAAATGAGGGAGGAAATTGGTGTGGGACAGTAGCCTCCACAAGCTCATCTCAACCTCAAGCAACAATATAACAAATGCAAGAAATGAAAGGAACAAGAAATGCATCAAAAGAAACACACAAGAGCATAAACAATGGGATGAAATGGCCTAAACCAAACAACATCAACCGTAATGCCAAAACATAAACACAAATGAAAGGCAAAGAAGACCCAAAACAAAGTGAGGATGGGAGGTTGTATGAGGACAACAAGGAACTCATAATGTGCACTCAACCATAAGCATCACAAGAAAGGTGCACAAGAAAGCACAAAGAAGTCCTCATGGATTCATCATTTTAGGCTTGCTTCAAGTACTTACAAAGGAGGGACCAAGCTACCTTAATTGAGATCCCAAAGTCATTGGACTGCAAGGGACATGAAATAAAAGTTCTCAAAAGAAAAAGCAATTAAACCACAAGGAAATGCAAGCAAATTCCCAAAGGAAAGCAAGCATGTTTCACATAGAAACCCTAATTGGAAACTCAAAAGCAATCAAATGAACAAGAAAAATACAATATAATGACCTAAAAATGAGCAAACATTATCCTTAACATGTTAACAACATGAATCAATAGGCATTGAGAGCTCAAAGGATCCAAAAATGTCATATCCAAGTCAAACTAGGTCAAGAGGTATGTGTGAACCTCCCTTTGGGTAACTTGAGTTGCAAGTTACTCTAAAATTAGGAAAATGATTAAAAAATTATCAAATAAAATGCAAGAAGCTCACAAACATGTTGACAACCAGAGGCCAAAAGATTACAATCAAAATCACTTCACAACATCACTATAGAAATTGATTCACAAGGGTGCTCCATTGTGAAGGTCAAACAACAGGGACAAAATGGTCCTCAAAAATTCATCAATGCATCATTGATATGAGGATTGAATTTTATTCATTGGATCAAAAGGAAATGAGAGAAATAAAATAAAAACCAAAACATGTCAAGATTTAAGTCAAATAAAACACTTCCAATGTTAAATTCCATTTTTAATTGAAAAATAATTAGAAAAAATAAAATAAAAATTTCATAAAATAAAAGATATCTCAAGGAGTCCAAAAGATATTTTTGTGGAATTTTATCACTCTTGGAAGTATTTTAAAATAATTTAAATCTAAACAGAAATAAAATAAAAACAAAAAGAAAATAAAATAAAAATAAATAAAAGCTGGGTGCAAATAGCAACCCAGCAACATTGGAAATCAATGGGCCAGCCAGAGGGGTGCAGATAGCAAGCCCAATCCATCAGAAATGAAAAAGAAATAAAAACGTGTGGATCCAATGTGATGAGTCAACCAAGGTCCATGGTGGAAAGCAATTAGGCGCGTTGGCTGAAAAAGTAATCCAATCCAAGGATTCACATTCCCACATGTGGCTCAGACAAAAGAATAAATGAAATGGTGAGTTTTGCAGGGGATCACGTGTGGCAAGTCAAACATGGAACATGATGTGTCTTAATCTGGAGCGTCAAAGTGAAAAGTAAGCAAATCCTCAGGCTGGAAATGATACAGGTGGCTCAGGCGAGGTTCAAAACCTTGGAGAGAAACCAAACGGCCGGAACCACTGTTCCGGACGTCTTCTACGGCGGCATCTCAAACACCAATCACGGCCAAAAACCCAAATACCTTAAAACTTAACCAAAATGAGCAAAATAAAAGCCAAAAATGATCTCCAGGTTACGTGGATCATGAATCCACTAGCCATTTTCATTGATTATGCTTTAAAAAGCCAAAACGAACAGAAAAAGAAATAAGGTCAAATAAAAAAAGTTAACAAACAACCATGAAATCAATCCAGAAACCAACTACACATCAAGAGGTTTACAAATACATGAAAATGGCGTGATATAGATGCATAAACAGTGAGATACTTTGAAAGAAAAGAAATCTAAAATCAAGCTTCCACAGAGCTCATTTTGTTAGTGAAGCATGCAATAAACCACCCAAAAATGTTCTATGAGTCTCAAGGAATGTTTTGAAATGTTTTATTTGGATTGAAACTCAGTGAAAGTTGAAAAACGATTTTGACTTTTTCACCACTTTTTCTCAATGTGTTCTCTCTCAAATTCTCACCAAAACCAGTTATGAAGGCTTGTAAACAATCCTGAGATTAAATATGATGGATTCTTATTAAAAGAAAACCCAATTCTATGCTCTTTAGGACCAATTAGATTTTCACTTTTTCACCTTATGGCCATTTCAATAGTGCACGAAAATCACCTTGATCAGCTGTAAAAATGGCTCAGCTAGCTTGCATTTGAGGTAGGTTGATCAAAGGGCTGAGAATGGTTCCTTGATTTGATCTTATGGCAAGGTTTGGATATGTTACTTAATCTTGAAGAATGCTTGAAAATGGCCACCAAGATGTACTCAAATATCAAATCCAAAGTTGGCATTGTGTTTGAAATGTGTTTGGCACTCAAAAAATGCACAAGGTTGGTACAAAATGATTCCAAATGATTTTAATTTGATTTTCCCCTTTTAAGGCCTTTTCCATGGAAATTTCATTAGGGATTCTTCAATCCAAGCCAAACCTTTGATGCCTTGATGTTTGGTTGAGCAAATGACCCCATTTGGAGAAAGTTTGAAGTTGGAAAGATTTCCATTTGAAGTGTGCAAAGTGGTGAAATGGACCTATAATGAAAATGACCTGTAATCCTGCTTTCCCAAAATACCCCTGCCTTGCAAGCCTCATAACTTGAGTTCTACATATCATATGAAGGACTTATAGTACTCTTTGGAAATCTAAGATCATGAGGAACCACTTTTATTTTCATCAAAAGTTGAGGAGAAACATCCTTCTACGTCAAAAATGGCTTGGAAGTTGGTTGACTTTTGTTAACCAAAATCACATTCATCTGAGGACCTGTAACTTGCCAGCATCATAACTTGAGTTCTAGAAATCAGATTAATGACTTCTAGTACTCTTGGGAAAGCTAAGATCATGAGGAACAACTTTCATTTTCATCAAAAGTTGAGATGAGACTTGTATCTTGAGATAGGTGGTCTTGAAGTTAGGCACTGAATAAAGGATCTTACACTGAGAACCCTAATCTAGATACTCCTCACACCCTTGATTCATGATGAATTGATCTTGAAATGATATCTCATGTATCTCAACACAACATTCCATGACTCTAAAGACTTGGAATTGAGTCTTAATCTCCTTCAATTTCACAGTTTACTGAGGGCTGACCAGATGAAAACCCTAATTTCACCATCTTCAACTATAGCTCTTCACACTTGGTATAAACACTTGAATGAACTCCACAATGACCGTCAAGGCCTCCAATGAGCTTAAATGATCATCTCCCTCCATAACCATGGGCTTGTGATCCTCAGATGATCTTCAAATAGCCTCCTAGACAGGAGGTGAACCACATACACTTATCTGCCTATCTAAAAGGCTTTGACTTGTCTCTGGTGATGGTAACCCCTCTATTGACTTGAATACAAACTTTTGATTAGGTTTATAACCCTTGGAAAATTCCTCTTGTCATACACACATCTCTTGATCCCCTGTAAAATGCAAAATGCTATGCAATGCAATATGCTAGAACAATGAAATGAAACATAAACCAAGTAATGAAAAGGTTGGGAAAATTTTGGGGTACAAGAACTACCCCTATTCAAACAACTTAGACCTGAATGGATGAAAAGCGAATGGCTTTCAAACAATCCAGGTAAAAGACGGTTGAATACGAGAGATCCTGGAAATTTGCCAACCGCAGAAATAAACTGCGAACGAGAATCTCCGGAGATAACTATTCTGATTACAAACATCCCCCGCCGGGGGGAAGAGAAACTTAACGAGTAACTCTGCTTGGGGAAAACTTCAAATTGTCGGAATCTGGATATTTAACGAACCAAAGTGAATCAATGAAATTTGTCGGAGCCTGAATACTTAACAAGATGAGGAGCACATCAACAAAGGAAAACTGGCCGGAGTCTGAACACTCAAAGAATCAAACCAACCGGAGCCTAAACACTCAACGAAACAAACCAACCGGAGCCTAAACACTCAACGAAGCAAACCAACCGGAGCCTAAACACTCAACGAAACAAACCAACCAGAGCCTAAACACTCAATGAAGCAAACCAACCGAAGTCTAAACACTCAACGAAACAAACCAACCGGAGCCTAAACACTCAACGAAGCAAACCAACCGGAGCCCAAACACTCAACGAAACAAACCAACCGGAGCCTAAACACCTAACGAAGCAAACCAAATGGAGCATAAACACTCAACGAAGCCAAACAACCAGAGCCTAAAGACTCAACGAAGGAAACGAACCGGAGCCTAAACATTCAACGAAGCAAACGACCGGAGCCTAAACACTCAACGAAGCAAACGACCGAAGCCTAAACACTCAATGAAGCAAACGAACCGGAGCCTAAATACTCAACGAACCCAAAAAAACCGGAGCCTAAACACTCAACGAAGCAAACGAACCGGAGCCTAAACACTCAACGAAGCAAACCAACCGGAGCCTAAACACTCAACAAAGCAAACCAACTGGAGCCTATTCACTCAACGTAGCAAACCAACGGAAACTGGAGTATCTGACAGACAAACGGAATATGTCAGAAGCTGAGCCTTCATCGGAACTTGGATATTCAACGGAGCAAGAGATACCATCACAAAACTTAATGGGATTAATATAGCAAAACGGAGTCTGGGAACTTCACGGGTAAAGCAAAACGTCACAAATAGAAAATGCCGGAACCTAGATGTTTAACGGAGGAGCCAGAGTCTGAATGCTCGACGTAAAAACCGAAGCCTGAATATCACCTATAACGACCTGGTTTATGTTTCAGAATGCACATGTTTGAAAATGGCGTAATGCTCCATACGAAATGGAAATTCTACGTGTTTAGGTAGATGTTATGCACGCATGCAGATGCAACGGAACCACCCTAGCAAAATAAATGCTAAAGAGGAAAACAAACTCCGCTGGAGGAAGACTAGGCACGCCTAGTGCAAATGGACTCATGCTGGGGAATATAAGCCTTGAATGGATTCCGAGAAAACTTCTAGGTAAAACTGCTCTGCTAAGCACAAATCCACTCTGCTGGAAATTAAAAACGTGTATCGACCAACTGTTAGGGATAACCGCATGCCTATGCGCACACCACCATGCTGGGATGAAGCCACCACTTTTAATTGCTAAGGAATAAAACTATGGATGGGGAAAACAACTCCATCCATACCTTCTTAGAGAGATGCCCCGAGGGTAACAAACCTGCAAAAACAACAGACAAGATACTACACAACAAAGGCTATCTTGGTCATCATCAGTGACGTTGTTCAGTTAAGTCAAAGTTTTAACAATTATCAGCCAAGGCCTGCAAGCTTATGTATGTGTAAATTCATCAAAAACATTGGGCTTTTTCATAAACAAAGGTAAAAGATAAAAACTAAGCACACAAAGATTTTCTGAATAGCAAGTTTTATTGATAAACGGCCTGAAAGTAGGCAAATTTACAAAGGATGCAACTCCTGAAATGAGAAAGTTGCACCAAAGACAAATAAGATATGCACAAAGATATACAAAATGTCGGCAATATGGTGTAGACAACCACCATGAGACGACTCATCTATGACTCACATGACTTCGATGCTTTTCCGATGCTTCGTCTTTGGAAGAGATTGACTTGACGGTTTCCCACGGGTTCTCCCATAATCCGTTAAGTTCTGAAGACCGATACGCAGATCGCAGTTGTTTGCTTTTCAAATCCCTAACTTTTGCCTGAATTGCCCTCGTGGGTTTTGAATTCACCGGGATACCCATTTTTTCCAAAGTCGCCTTTTCAGGTTTTCAACTTTGCGATTTAACATCTTTTCTTTTTTTTTATCCCTAATTTTTGCCCGAACCCATCTTTTTATGGTTCACCGAGATGCCCCTTTTTTTCCTGGACTTTTCTTTTTTTCTTTCCAGCGGGTCTCTTTAAGCATAGTATTTTTTGACTGCGTCTGCGTTCACAGGGGACGTGAAGTCGTCACCGTCCATAGTCGAAAGTAGTAAGGCTCCTCCAGAGAAAACTTTCCTTACAACATACGGACCTTCGTAATTGGGAGTCCATTTTCCCCTGTGATTGTTCTGTGGTGGGAGAATCCGCTTCAACACTAAATCACCTGCCTGAAAGCTTCGAGGATGTATCTTCTTATCGAAGGCTTTCTTCATTATGCTTTGGTATAGACGACCGTATGCGATGGACGCCAACCTTTTCTCATCCATCAAGTTGAGTTGATTCAACCTGTTCTTGACCCATTCTGCTTCATCTAGTTTGACGTCATCCAGAACTCTCAAGGATGGTATCTCGACTTCTAGTGGCAGGACAACTTCCATACCATATATCAACGAGAAGGGAGTTTCCCTAGTTGAAGTATGCACCGAGGTGCGATATCCATGTAAAGCAAAGGGAAACATCTCGTGCCAATATTTGTAGGTCACAACCATCTTCTGCACAATCTTCTTGATATTTTTATTAGCTGCTTCGACCGCGCCATTCGTCTTCGGACGATAGGGAGACGAATTATGATGCTCAATCTTGAAGTTCTGGCACAACTCCTTCATCATCTTGTTATTCAGATTGGAACCATTATCAATAATGATCCTTTCAGGTATTCCATATTGGCAGATGATGTCCCTCTTGATGAACCGAGCCACAACTTGGTTGGTGACATTGGCATAAGAAGATGCTTCGACCCATTTGGTGAAATAGTTGATGGCTACTAGGATGAAACAGTGTCCATTGGATGCAGTAGGCTCAATCTTTCCAATCATACCAATGCCCCATATGGAAAAGGGCCATGGAGATGACATGACATTCAAAGGACACGGCAGCACATGAATTTTGTCGGCATAGATCTGACATTTATGACATCTCTTCGCGAACTTGAAACAATCTGACTCCATCGTAAGCCAATAATACCCAGCTCGCAACAACCTTCGAGACATGGCATGTCCGCCTGCTTGCGTACCAAAAGTACCCTCGTGGACTTCCTCCATAAGCAGATTTTCTTTTTTTTCATCCACGCATCTCAACAGTACCAAATCATAGTTTCTTCTATAAAGCACACCATCCTGATTCAGATAAAAATTGCCAGACAATCTCCTTAGAGTCTTCTTATCTCGACTGGATGCCCCAGTCGGATACTCCTAGTTCTTGAGGAAATTCTGGATGTCAAAATACCACGGCTTGCCATCGGAAGCCTCCTCAATGGCGAATATGAAAGTGGGTCTATCAAGGCGGGAGATAACTATTCTGGGAGCTTCATTCCAAATATTAACCTTGTACATCGAAGACAGCATTGCCAGAGCATCTGCCATCTGATTCTCCGCTCACGGCACATGGTAAAACTCTACCTTGTCGAAGAAAGGTAACAACCTCCTTGCATAATTCATGTAAGGAAGAAAATTAGGTTGACGAGTTTCCCATTTCCCCTTAATTTGATTCACAACTAGCGTGGAATCGCCATACACATCGAGATTCTTGATCCTCAAATCAATAGCTTCTTTGAGACCCATGATACACGCTTCATACTCAGCCTCATTGTTGATGACCGGAAATGTCAATCTGGCAGTGAATGGGATATGAGTGCCATGAGGAGTTGTAATGATTGCCCCAATTCCACTTCCGTATGAGTTGACAGCACCGTCAAATATCAACTGCCATTGGGAACCAAGTCCAGGACCTTCATCTGGTAGTGGTTCGTCACAATCCTTCATCTTGAGGAACATAATGTCTTCGTCAGGAAATTCAAACTTCATTGGCTGATAGTCTTCGATAGGCTGTTAGGTGAGGTACTCTGACAAAACACTTCCTTTGATGGCCTTCTGAGAAACATACTGAATGTCGTATTATGTCAGTACCATTTGCCATCTGGCAATTCTTCCTGAAAGTGCTTGCTTTTCGAAGACATACTTGATTGGATCCATCTTCTAAATCAGCATGGTTGTATGGTTAAGCATATACTGTCTTAAACGTTTGGCAGCCCAAGCAAGTGTACAACACGTTTTCTCAAGCATTGAGTAACGGGAATCACAATCTGTGAACTTTTTACTTAGATAGTAAATCGCATGCTCTTTTCTTCAAATCTCGTCGTGTTGACCGAGAACAAAACCCATACTATTCTCAAGAACCGTTAAGTACATAATTAATGGTCTTCCAGCTACTGGAGGTATCAATATCGGAGGTTCCTGCAAATACTCTTTTATTTTCTCAAATGCTTTCTGACAATTCTCATTCCAAACGACCGCCTGATCTTTCTTCAATAACTTAAATAATGGCTCACAAGTGGTTGTGAGGTGAGATATGAACCGAGCAATGTAGTTCAATCTACCTAAGAAACCACAAACTTGTTTCTCGTTCTTTGGTGCTGGAATTTCTTGAATTGCTTTGATCTTTGCAGAATCAACCTCAATACCTTTCTCACTGACGATAAACCCTAACAACTTTCCTGACCGTACGCCGAAAGTACACTTGTTTGGATTCAGCCTAAGTTTGAACTTCCTCAATCTCTCAAACAGCTTTAGAAGATTCACCAAATGCCCCTCCTCCATTTGGGACTTCACAATCATATCATCGACATAAACCTCAATCTCATGACGAATCATGTCGTGAAAAAGTGTCACCATTGCTCGTTGATAAGTTGCCCTTGCGTTCTTCAAACCAAAAGGCATTACTTCATAGCAAAATGTCCCACATGGCGTGATAAAAGTCGTTTTCTCCATATCCTCTGGTGCCATCTTGATTTGATTGTATCCCAAAAAACCGTCCATGAAGGAAAACACTGAGTATTGTGCGGTGTTATCAACAAGCACGTCAATATGAGGGAGCGGGAAATCATCCTTTGGGATCGCTCTATTCAGGTCTCTATAGTCAACACACATTCTGACTTTGTCGTCCTTCTTAGGCACGGGCACGATGTTTGCAACCCATGGAGGGTAATTGGTCACAGCATGAAATCCGACGTCCAATTGCTTCTGGACTTCTTCCTTGATCTTCACTGCCATATCAGGCCTGGTTCTCGAAGAGGCAGGCGATGAACTACAATATCCGTGTCGAGTCCAGGCATATCTTCATATGACCAAGCAAAGACATCCTTATACTCTTGGTGTAACTCAACCAGTCTTTGCTTGACATTATCTTGTAGTGCAGCCCCTATTCTAACTTCCTTCTTATCCTCTTCCGTTCCCAGATTGATGACTTCAACTTCCTCCTGATGAGGCAGGATGACCTTCTCTTCTTGTCTCAATAATCTAGCAAGCTCTTCGGGTAAGTCTTCATCTTCATCGATCTCTTCTTCTGCTTGAAAGATCGGATTGTCAAAGTCATACCGAGTCATAGACGAGTCTGAGTTGATGGTATCTGAAATGTGTAACCTGCAATGATGATGACTTTATGCTTAAATGATATGCAAACAAAACAAACACAAACCACATTTCCATTTTATTGTTAGAAAACAAAAAGAAGAAAAACAAGGATCATAAAATTCAAATGAGAAAAACGCCTTTTGATTAATGATTAAAAGATGGTTCAAACATAAACAAGCATGCCCTGAACAAAATACCGCTATGCTCTGGGTAGAACATAGGGTTACACAACAACTGAGAAAACAAAGTATTACTGTTCACGTGTCACTTGGACAAGTTCCTCAATGGACCAATTGCATATCTTCTGTCCGGGAGCGCTCGGCTGGATCCAAGCGTCCATGTCACAATCACTGTCTTCAGCTTCATCATCAGAAACAACATTGATTTGCTAAAAAATGACACCCCTACTGGTGAACTTTAGACGGGCCCCTTGTAGCGTGGCGCGCTTTGCGAAGATGATGGGTGGTACCCCAACCCGAACTTGTCCTGCTTCTGAGGTATGACTAGCACCTTTCCCCATCCTTGCGATGCCCCAGCCTGAACTGCCGCTTGAGCCTCCTTAAAAGATGTTATAGCCACTTCTGGTTCTTTATTCACAACTGGAGATTTGTCCTTCAATTGTACAGTTTCGAAGGCCTGACACAAAGTGATAGTTCCATGGTGTTGCGGTGAGAATCGTGATACTAAGCTATTGATTAACTTGAATCTTAAATTCTTAAATTACAACCGGACTTTAATTTATCCAAAGGAAATGTCTAAAGAAAGGAAAAACCTTTTGCGCGATGTAACAACAATGCTAAGAGATTCGGGGATCGGGGGTTGGTTATGCATAGGGTAGGTATTTCACATCCTAAACATCTGTAGTACTCTACAGGAACCTATTGTTTATTTGCATGCTAAGTTTGCTAAATGTTTGCTAAGGTTTGGGAATGGGTAAAAGGTGTAGGTTAAAACCTAATGACATTTTCTAAGCTTGCTCGCAAAGACATCGCGTCCTCTACCTACGTATCCTAACTAGGATAGAATCATAACAATCTTAGTTCACCTTACTAGGGATGAAGAACACTTGATTATGATCAAGGTTCAAAGGGGAACAAACATAACAATGTTTGTGTAGAGTTTGACAAAACTCTCTAGATCTATGTTATAACACTCAAGAGGGGAGTAAGTAATCATTGTTATGACTCTTACATAGAGTTTACAAACTCTATCCTAGGGTTCTAGTTGAAGAACACTCCTAGTGAAGGTGGGTCTTTTAGACTTAAGGCAAAGTCTAAGGCTTATACTAATGTTCAAGATGACTTCACAAAGTCAAGGAAGAGTAATGAGCTATCCAATGAAACAAGGGTCAAGGGAGATACTTTTCCTTTGGAAGGGAGGAGAGAGAGACAACTTGGATGTGAACTAAAAAGTTCCATCACTTGGGGAAAACAAAATACTTAACAAAGCAAGATTACAATCAGATGAACATGCATATTACAATAGGCAGATACTTCAAATAATACCAATGGTTACAACCAATAAATCATCTTAACAATGATTGGGGACCTATCTTGACAAAGATTGGAACATGATGAAGGTAATTACCTCATAAACAAATCATAATTTGAAGATAGGCAAGTCACAGGTTCAAAGCATAACAAATGTAACAACAAAATGCATAAATGATAATCAAACACAGTTAAATCAGTTTAAACCTCATAATTTAGGAGGGATAAATGATACAAGATTATGGTGACAACCAAAGGGGGTACCCTAGCATGTTAACTAACAAAGGGAATAAAGACCTCACAAGAAAAACAAACGTGCTCAAAGGAAATCAACTGTAAGTAGAATCACTAATCACAATAAATGAACAATTTCCATATGGGCAAAATATATCACAATTTATGACAACAAGTAATATTTTCACATCATATAAAAGTATACATCATAACAAACATAATGCAAAAAGAATGAGCAAAATAGGATGAAAAATGAGAGAGTTGTGATTATTTGAAGTTTCATGAATTTTAATACACAAAACAATATTAACAAATAAAAATTAAAGGAAAATGCAAAGGGTGGGAATTGAACCCACGCCCTCTAGCTTGCAGGCAAGTAACCTGGCCACTAGAGCACACACGCGCGCGCTATCCAGGTAGAAACAAGGTGAAACATGAAAAATATGAAAAGAGAAAAAAACAAAAGGGTTGATCCTCCTCAGGGATCGAACCCAGGTTCAGGCAATGATAGGCGAGTTTATGGGCGAGGCTTCTACCACTGGGGTGGCTATACATCCGTTGATATAGCCACCCCCATAAATATATATGGCTTGGTGTGTTAATTTTCTGGGCACAAAACGGAACAAAAACAAGGCAAGTTCACAAATACGTTTTGATATCCAACTCACTCATTTCTCAACCAAATCAAGCAAACCTTAGATCAATTTTGGGTATTTTTAAACAAGGAAAAGAATGGTCTAGGTGGATTTTTGAAAACATTTCTTGAAATAAAAACACGATAGTAATTGCTTATTGTTGCACCCCAAAATTTGCCCAACATTTCTTTACCTAGCTCATGTTTCATTTTGTTCACATTAGCATTATCATTTGCATTTCACTGACATGTATGCAGGAGAGGTATGATTACCAATTAAGAGCTATACAAGAGTGTGAAGCTAGCTAGAGAAAGTTATTCAAGTGCTCAGGGGTTGATATCCTTGCCAGAGAGGTTGAAAGAGCCTCAGAGAGATTGATTGAAGCCAAGTGTGTAGATCTCCTAACTTGAGAATTGTGGGAAGTCACCAGATGATTCTGAAGCCATGAAGATAGACTTGAGGTCTTGAGAGAGCTCATGAGAAGTGTTGAAGATCACTTTGAGGCCTAGACAGGTCAATGTGCAAGATTAAGAAGGCTCAGCCATGAGTGGTGCAGCTAGGGTTTGACTGGGTCAACCCTAAGCCAACTAAGGATTTGGAGAGGTTTGAAACCTAATTCAAGAGCCATGTGATTATGGATTGATGCATTGAGATGTTATAAGGATGATTCCAAGGTTAACTCATCATGATTGAAGAGTTTGAGAAGTTTCAAGCTAGGGTTTCCAAGGTTTGACAGTGTAAAATCCCCTAGTTTGACCCTTGTCTTCAAGGTAATGTAGCTCAAGATTTTAGTGTCACCTCATCATGCCCCCAACATTATTGTTGTAGAGCATGGTCTTAGCTTTAATTTGAGTGCTAGAAGTCCTTGATAGGATTTGTAGAACTCAAGTTATGGCTTTGAAAAGTTACAAGTCATCTGAGGCATGTGAATTTGGAGCTTGAAAGTTACCCAACTTGCATGAAACGTTTTCCCATGAAGTATGATTCCTATGAACTATTGGTTAACATGAATGTTCTTCCTTATCCTCTTAGCTTTCCATAGAGTACTAGAAGTCCTTGATAGGATTTGTAGAACTCAAGTTATGGCTTTGACAAGTCAAGGGTATTTTGGGTATTTTGAAATTATAGGTCATTTGTGATCATAGGTCATTTTCACCAACTTAGAGGCCTCAAATGAAAATTTTTTTCAACTTGAAAGTTGCTCAAAATGGGTTTTTAACCATGACCATGCATCTAGGAGACATTGAAATGGCTCAATGAAGGATGTGGTTCAAAGAATTTTGAAGAAGGAAGAATTAAAGGGATTTAATGACCAAAAATTGAAATAAATCATTTTGTGTCCAAACAAGGCAAAATAATAGGTCATTTTGATTGGAGAAATAGTTTTAGAGACTTTGGCAATATTGGAATTTTGGTTTGAGGTCATTTTCATACCATTCCATGTTGTTTCTTCATGATGAAGCAACACATCAAACTCACACCATTGGCTTGCAAACAAGGAAATTAACCTAACAAGCTAATCCAATATCTCATGAGATGATGATTACAAGCATTTTCATGCCCAAAGGGAGCCAGAATCGTGACTGGTGTGAATGACATTTTGGAGAGAAATTGAAATTGCAAAATCTCCTATGGAAGGTTACATAACTTTCTAGACATTTCTAAGGAGTTCTATATAAGCATTAGAGTGTGTTCAGCCATTTTTTTGGTGAAGATTGATCCCTGAAGCAGAGAGAGCCATTGAAAATTCAGAGGTGCAAGTTGAAATCGTATTCTAAGTTCAAGGCCAATCCAAGAGAAATTGAAGATTGCATTAGCTTTTGAAGGTGATTTAGAGTGAATCTGCATCATCTTGAAGGTTGAATCGAGCAAGAAGTGCATCTGTTACAAGCTCAAACACAGGTTTTAACTTCTTGAAATTTCTCTCTGATTATGCGTTTTCAGTGAACTAGAAGCATGTGGTTAGGTACCTCTTTTGATCTAGATGGATTTAGGATGGTTAATTACACGGTTAGAGACAATGCTAGGTGTTGTCCAACTTCTGTTGAGATGGATTTCTCATGATTCTTGGGGTGTTATTCATGATTGGATAGAGGAATGTGATCTCTGATGAGTGTAGTTTCCATTAGTGTCATTAATTTTGAGGATCATGATGATCAAGATTTGGTGGATTTCTGCAAATGCTATCGTGTTTGGAGATAGAGAAAGAATTAGGTAATTTAGATGATGGATTCGTGATCAGGGTGAAAAATTGAGTAAGATGATGATTCGTTTTGTCATTTTTATGGACCTGTGGTGAGCAGCTCGCCGGAGAAGACGGTGGCGCTGCAACTCAGGCCACCGTCTGAGAACTCCCTCCATTTCAGTTCAAATTTGGGACGATAAGCCACAACCGTTGGTTGAAGAGTGGACCTTTGACTTAGGCAAGGAACGGATGGCCTGAGTTAATTTTTTGTGTGAGCAATTGGTCATGATTCTTGAGCTAATTTTTTGTGTGTAGTTAATTTAGATATGCATGCTCCCCTTAGATTTTTCTCACATTTTTGTGATGGAATTAGGTAGTAGTTTTAAGTTGAAACTTTAGGTGCTCTAGTTTTAGGGTTTAAGCTTAGTACCTTGTGATTTAGGACTTATTTCTTAGGCTTTGTGGATGATTCAACCCTTGTATTTTGTATGGTAGATTCATAATTGAATTAGGTTCCCATAGTTATTTTTGTAGGAATTTACAATTAGTTTTAGTATTTTAGTTAGGATTAACTTTAGTACTAAGTTTTAGGTGATCCTAACTTGCTAGTTCACCTAGAATGATTTCTTTAGTTCCCTTAGATTAGGGTTTTGCCTCTCTTGCTCTTGGATGATGATGAAGACATGTGTAGGCTGCTGAGGAATGCTTGAAGAAGCTTGGATGTGAAGATTTCCCTTCTTTTGGTGTAGTCTTGTTTAGGTGCTAAGATTAGGGTTTGTAAATAGAGCTTCTAGATAGATTCTCTTCTTTCATAAACATGGAAGGTGTTGATCACTTCCATTCTTCCCTATGATGTAAGGTCCCCTTGTGAAGGCCTCATCCCTCCTTTGGTAGGATGTGTGGCTCTTCACAAGTTGGTAGAACCTTTGAGGGTTCCTTTCCTTGATGGTGGAGTGTTTAGTGGTGACCTTTGGTCTTCATTTTGCTTTCCACTATCCAAACCTTGCTCTTGTTATATGAATCTTTCTCCCTTGCTAGAGGATGGGGTTCCTTGCTAGAAGATTGAAGATGCTAGAAGTTTCTACTTCTTTGTACTTGAAGACTGCCATTGGAGCTGAAGCTTGAAGACCAAGAAGAACAAGTTGACACTTGTGAAGAAAATCCAGTTGAGATCAAACGAAGAGCTGAAGCTTGAAGTTGGAGAACAAGTTGATACTTGTGTTGGATGCATTGAGAGCTTGAAGAAGCAAGTTGATACTTGCTATTGAAGATGAGAGTCTTGAAGAACAGTTGCAGACTAAGGACTGAACTGCTGTCAGAGGAGAGCTTTGCTGTGAAGCTGTGGGAGTGGTTGATCTGCTTTCTTTCTTGTTTGTTTGCTTTCTGTGCAACTGCATTGATGTGACTTGTTTGATTTGCTTGATGCATTAGAATAAGTTCATGTTTAGATTATGTTAGCCTAGGAGCATGATTGCACTAGAGGTTGAGTTGCTCCATCTGCTTGTATTTTTACTGTGTGGCTTTGTTTTTCTGTATGATTACGGTTATTCATGTCTGGCTTGAGGTTGAGATGAGCTTGTGGAGGCTGATGCCCCACACACATTTCTTCCCTCACTTGAATTGCATGAATTTTACAGTCGCTTACTGTTTACTGTTTAAGCTGATGCTTTATCTGTTTTTGTTTATCATTGACATGATCCCCTAGGAATCTCACTTCCTTTGATAAGGAAGTGATGATTAGAACTTTAGGTTGAAACCTCTGCATGATAACTTCTAGGAGTTCCCTGTTTCAAACCTCAACCATAGGATGAATCCTTGGCATGACAACTTTAGGACTTGATAGTCTCCCCTTAGTTGATCTAGTTCTCTCTTCTCATCTCAAAACAAATTAAAATACAGTAATAAAGGTTAACTGACGTCGTACGTTACGAGCGTTAAGCTATCTGAGAAAGGATTGTTGGAGAGCTTCTTTTCAACAGTCTGGATGTTTAGTATGGCACCTTTTGGGTGACATGCGACGCATTCACTCTCAGGTCATAGTCTCTAGTGCAATATTGGTTGCAAACATCCATAAAAAACAGTTCTTCCGTAAAAGACAGAAAATAAACTTCAAATCTTTTTGCCCCGTGGGCCCGTAAGTCAAAGGAAAGCTTTTCTGAAGAAAAGAGTGTTGTTAACTCTCACTTCTACCGCAAACGGTAACGCCTAAGTCTCCAAGGG
This sequence comes from Lathyrus sativus, assembly GCA_963859935.3. Taxonomy (NCBI): domain Eukaryota; kingdom Viridiplantae; phylum Streptophyta; class Magnoliopsida; order Fabales; family Fabaceae; genus Lathyrus; species Lathyrus sativus. The sequence continues at coordinate 300,612,413 of OZ012741.1, forward strand.
TCGAGCTGCGTACATCCAACTGCTGGAACTGTTTGTTAACCCTACTCGATAAAACAGATGAATCTGAATCCCCATAATCCGTATTATCCCGAACTACGTAAGCTCTGATCTCTCACACCTGTTGAGAGTACGTAGGAACAATACTGATGTATTGGCGAGCCACCTTCCCCGTACCCCGTAGTAGGCCGAACTACGTAGACTCTGATTTCTCATTCTCTGATGAGAATACGTAGGCATAAAGTGCGACGCTTTGCCGAGTCATTTTCTTTTCTTTTCAGACCAGCCTTGATAGGTAGATAGATAAAACCAACCCGTCAGATAAACACAACAAGCGTGGATCCCATCGAGTACGATGGACGTGAGGGGTGTTAATACCTTCCCCTTGCGTAACCGACTCCCGAACCCAGACAATGGTTGCGATGACCTTGTCTTATACCCTTTTCGTCAGGTTTTTCCGATCGTCTCCTTTCCCGTTCTGAGGGATAAATAATGAAAGGTGGCGACTCTTCTGTTTTGCCGGTACCTTATTTTCGCGGTAGCGACAGCTGGCGACTCTGCTGGGGACTTGATAGTTTCCTGGGATCCAACGTCCCTTATGCGAGTCAGTTTGGGGATCCAACGTCCCCTGCGAGAGTTAATCCTAGCGCTTGTATGATTAATTGTTGGGTTGTGTTTATTTATCTCACTATATTTCCCGCACTTTATTTTCAGTATGATATGATTATCTGTGCTGTTGTGGGAGGGGCATTCTGATGAGTAAGAAGCCAGACCCAGGCTTGAGGGTACCTAGCATTAGTTGTGGAAATTAGTGGCCGCGTGCTTGCTTTGCAGGCACTAGTGTCTAATGAAATCCACGCTCAGACGAGGTTCTCCCGGTTGACTTCTTTTTCGGCCCTTTGGGCCTGAGGGGTTGTTGGTTTGGAGGATTGTCGACTCTGGGGACCGATCATTTGGGATTCAGCTAAGTGAGGCCGCTTCAGGAGACGGTGATGCCACACCTTCTGGGTGTCGTATCACCCCTCCTGAATATCTGTGACGCTGATGACCACATGGGATGCCGAACTTGTGTCAGTTTAGGTCCATACCTATGAGCAAGGTCGGGTTTGTTGCAGGAAACCTTAACCTTCAGACTACCTGGTTTTCTTGATAGTGAATCAGTTTTGTTGGTATCAGAGGTTCTCATCATCAGATATATGATTGTTCTTGACAGAGCAGGTTTATGGTCTGATATCAGAGGTTCTCATCATCAGATGTGTGTGTTCTTGACATAGCAGAGTTATAGTCTAACATCAGGGGTTTCTCCTCGTCATCAGATATGTGTGTTCTTGACAGAGCAGATTTATGGTCCGATATCAGGGTTTTCTTCGCATCAGAGATAGGGTCGTTCTTGACAGAGCAGTATTGTGGTTTTGTTGATACAGAACCTTCATCTCCTCAACAACACAGTCGTCTTGATCTCATGCTGCATGATTGCATTTTGCATTGTTTTGCATACTTCATTTGCATGTCATTAACGCGTGTTTGTGTTGCAGGTACCGTTTCCCCCGATTCAGGTTTTCTTGCCTCCTATTGTGCTATCATGGGTTCTCTGAGGAAGACTGTGGCTTACAAGCTCCCCACTCCTGATGTTGTTCAGCTGTCTAGTTTGATTGCTTTAGCAGATGATTCTGTGAGAGGTGAATTCAGAAAGTCTTATGGGAAACTGCTCAGCTTGGTTCGTAAACCTTCTGTGTTTGAGTTGAATGGGTTGCACGCCTTGTCGCAGTTCTATGATCCTCCTTTGAGATGCTTTACTTTCCCGGACTTTATTCTCGCACCCACACTAGAGGAGTATGCTGATTTGTTAGGTGTGCCTATCAAGAGTCAGATGCCCTTTGTTCATATGGATGCTGAGCCTAATCTGGCTAGTCTAGCTCCTTCACTTCATCTAGATGCCTCCGAGTTGGTCTTGTCTAGGTGGAACAGGGTTCCCGGTTTCTCCTTGCAGTTCTTAGTGGGAAAGGCCCAGCAGTGTGCCAAAGACGGTTGTTGGATCGTGTTCAACGCTATTCTGGCTCTTTGCATATACGACATCATTCTGTTCCCTAATATGCCTGACTTTGTAGACTTCGACGCCTTTCACATCTTTGCAGCAGGGAATCCTGTCCCTACCTTGATTGGAGACGTCTACCATTCCGTCCACTACAAAAACGAGAATAGAAGGGGCAAGAATGTCTCGTGCTGTGTGCCCCTATTCTATAGATGGCTTGATAGTCACCTACCCAAAAAGGGTCCCTTTGCTTCGTCTGCAGCCACAACTGAGTGGTCTGAGCGTTTGATGAGTCTATCAGCGGAGGATGTTGCCTGGTTTGATAGAGATAGGTTGGGTACTGAGATTATCTTCAGCTGCAGCGGATTTCCGAATGTGCCTTTGATAGGCAGGAAGGGCTGTATCAACTATAATCCATCTCTGCTGGTCCGACAATTTGCTTATGCTTTGAGAGCTCCGCCGAAGGATGAAGAGGTGCAGGAATCTCTGTACCTCACCAGTCTTCTAGAGGGGGATATGTTATCTAAGCTTCAACACGCTTGGAATGGCATCAGTAAGCGGGGAAAACCATTGCTGGGAAAAAGTAATAGCCAAGCCTACGCTCTATATGTGACCTGGATCAGAGCCAGAGCAGATATCATAGGGATGCCGTTTCCTCCTGCCAAGCTAGAAAGCCCTTCAGTGATTGAAGAGCCTACCACCGTGCCTATTCAGCAGTACAATCAGGTGTTGGCTGAGCGAGAGGAGCTGAAGAAGGCAAATGAAGAACTGGAGAAAGAATTGGCTCAGCTCAGAAGCGAGAGAAGCGAAGCCGTCCATTCCTTCAAGAGGCAAACAGAGCTGGTAAAAAAGTTAGGTACGGATTTGACTAAGCAGTTGGCTGAGCGTGAGCGTTTGGGTCGGGACTTCAAATCTGTCAACGACGTATTGGCCACTAAGAAGCAACACTTGGATGAAGCGTACTGGAGAATATCCAAGTTTAATCAGCATTGGAAGGCCACCCTAGCCAACGACAAGGAACGAGAGGATAAATTGAAACAACAGATCTTCAAGTTGAAAGCCCAGGTGAAGGCTAGTGAGAAGAGGTTTGATGAAGAAACCACTCGCAGATATGCCGCTGAAGGCCTGCTGAATAAGGCTCTTGCTAACCTGAAGGAGCGCAAACTGACGTTTGAAGCCAAGAAGCGGAAGCTAGAAGATTGTTTCGGTGAAGGAGCATGGGAAGACTCAGTTGAAGGTCTTCAATACACTATTGTGAAGAGGGAGTTACTCGTCGAAGGGTTGCTCACTCAGCCTGATCATCCAGAAACGAGGGATCTGTTAGAAGAGTTTCGAGCCCGTGGCCGTCCTTGACTATATTTGTAATCCTTTTGTTTTGATCATTGTTGTATGCTGACCATCACCAGGCTTGTTGGTCGAGGTCATGCTATTGATTCTGCTTGTACTCAGTGACGTTGTGTACCGCCTTGATGGGCTTTCTTTATATATATGAGATGTTATTTCCATGACTGGACGCAGACTTCTTATTATCGGCACTGGCACTCAGGCACTAGGATCGGGGGAAGTCTCCCTAACGCACAGACACGCGTTTGCATTTGCATGAAGCATTTGCGCAACGAGCACTTTGTCGTTTTTTCGAACCCTTTTGTGTATACAGGTTGTTCCAAGATTGATCGAAGGCTAATCCACCGCTATCCGACCAGAGCAAATCAGGCTAGAGCAATGGAGCAAGTGCAGACTGACGTTCAGGAACTCCGAGAGAGGATGGACCGCTTCATGGAGCTCATGCAAGCGGTTGCCAATGGCCAAGACCAGCTCAGAACCTTGGTCCAGCCTCTGATCTCAAGGGTAGATAGCAACGGTGTACTCCATAGCAGGAATGTCCCAACCCCTCCACCTGTTGAAACTCCTCAAAATGGAATCCCCGTGACCAGGGGGAATGGCAGTGGCAACGGCAATGTGATCGCTAATATGGGGCTCAATGGTAATATGACTGGCGTCGGTAATGGAAATTTTGAAGCTAATGGCAATGCTGGACTGGGCAACGGCAACACAGGTGTTGGAAATCTATATGGGCCTCAGCCATGGTTAGAAGACCGTCAAGAAGATTTATTCTCACAGAAGGGTGCTGAAGGAGAGCTGACTGCTGAAGCACGTATGAGGTTTAAGGCACTCGAGGACAAAATGAGGAATTTCGAGAACTAGAACACTATGGGTGTCGACATGAGTAAATTGGGATTGATTGCTGATTTCAAGGTGCCTCCCAAATTTGAGGTACCCGACTTTGAGAAGTACAAGGGCACCACCTGTCCTCGTGTCCACTTAAGGTCATACTACCGAAAGATGTTCGCTCACTCTGAAGACGAGAAGTTGCTGATGCACTTCTTTCAGGATAGCTTGTCCGGGCCATCCTTGGAATGGTACATGAGTTTGGAACCTACCAGTGTGCGCACGTGGAAGGAACTTGCTGAGGCATTCGTGCACCATTACCAGTATAACAGTGACTTGGCGCCGAACCGGGCTCAGCTGCAGAACTTATCACAGAGGAACAATGAAGGGTTCAAAGAATACGCCCAGCGGTGGTGTGAATTAGCAGCTAGAGTTCAGCCGCCGCTGGTTGAACGAGAGCTTGTTGAAATGTTTGTAGCCACCCTCCCAGGGGTTTATTACGAGAAATTGGTCAGCGGTATGTCTGGAAGCTTCTAAGATCTCATCATCACGGGCGAGCACATTGAAAATGGGATCAAACTGGGGAAAATTCAAGGCGATCTATCCTCATCTGGAGGAGGAAAGAAACCATATGGTAGCAAAAGGCGTGAAGGGGAGACGAGCGCCGTGTCCAACGCTCGCAGGAAAGGTAAAGGCTCGCGCCAGCAGGTGGCTAGCATAACCATCCCTGCAGTCCAACAACCCCAGCAGCAGCAGCAGCAGCCAAATCAGCAAGGGTACAGAAAGTATCAGAACAGGGCACCTTTGTCAAGACGTCACCTTGAGACACCGCCCATGTCGTATGCTCAGCTGTTACAAACTCTGCTTCAATTGCAGTTAGTCCAGAAGAGAACCCTGGCTCCCTTGACAGGGGCACCTCCGCCAGGTTATGATGCAAACGCTACATGTGATTTTCACTCAGGGGCACCCGACCACACGATAGAAAATTGCAAAGCCTTCAAGCACAAGGTGCATGATATGGTGGATGCTAAGATCATCAATTTCTCAGATAATGTGATGAATGTCACGAAGAACCCTATGCCGAATCATAGGGGAGGTGGGGTGAATGCCATTATTGAAGATGAGAACTTGGATTTATTGACTGACGTCAAGGATCTGAAGACACCGCTTAGCTTCGTTAAAGCCAAGCTGATGAAGAGAGGCTTCTTTCCGGGCTGTGGAGAACTATGTATGGGTTGTGCGACTCGTCCTGAAGGATGTGAACAGTTGACAGAAGGGATTCAGAGTCTGATGACCGAAGGAATCTTGCAGTTTAGCCGAAGGGCCGAAGGGGGATCTGGAGAGGTAATGCTGATGCAAGATGATGAGGTTGTCACCATCACCATCCCTCGCTGGACGATAACCATTTCTGCACTCAGGCGGCCCACCATTATCATCACAAAGGTTGGGCCGATACCTTTTGAAAGCACCAATGTTATCCCATGGCATTATGGGGCAGACGTCTACTGTAACGGACAGAAACTTGAATTGGAACCATTTGGGCGGTCTGTGGATAACCTAGAGAGAGTCGGCGGAATCACGCGCAGCGGAAGAGTATTTGCTCCACCTGAGATCGTGGTGGACAAAGCTGAGGTAAATGATAAGGGAAAAAGTAAAGTCGTTGAGGAAACCCCTCATGGGGTAGAGAAGGACTTACTGGTAAAGGACGCTGAAGAGTTCATGAGGTTGATCAAGAAGAGTGATTACAAGATCGTGGATCACCTCCATCAAACACCCTCGAAAGTTCAATCCTGAATTTGCTGCTGTGTTCGGAGTCACATCGCAACGCGCTGTTAAAGGTTTTGAATGTCACGTATGTACCGCAGGAAATCTCGGTCAACAAGTTGGAAGGGGTCGTAGCCCACGTGAATGCTGGAAACGGGTTAGGGTTCACTGACCTGGAGCTGATGCCGAAGGGAAGGAACCACAATAGTGCTTTGCGCATCTCAATAGAGTGTAGGGGAACGATTATGTCTCATGTGTTGGTGGACACAGGGTCGTCGCTCAATGTTCTTCCGAAGAGGGCATTGATGAAGTTAGATACTCGAGGATTGATCTGCACGCCCAGTGATCTGGTTGTGAAGGCTTTCGATGGAACCAAGCGTCATGTCTTTGGAGAGGTAACGTTGCCAATCCAGGTCGGGCCGGAAACTTTCGACGCATTCTTTTACATTATGGACATCATGCCAGCCTACAGCTGTCTCCTAGGCCGGCCATGGATCCACTCTGCTGGTGCCGTGACTTCCACGTTGCACCAGAAACTCAAGTACGCTGTCGGAGGCAGCATCGTGACGGTATGTGGCGAGGAAGACATAATGGTGAGCCATTTGTCGTCCTTCAAATATGTTGAGATGGATGGGGAAATCCACGAAACCCTATGTTAGGCGTTCGAAGCTGTTAAAGTTAAGGACGTGGCTCTAGTAATGACCGAGAAACCAGAGATGACTCTCTCTTCCTTCAAGGAAGCCTGAGCCGTTGTTCAAGCCGGATCTACCCCAGGCTGGGGACAAGTTCTAGAAATACCTAACAAACAGGACAAGTTTGGGTTAGGATACTCTCCTGCAGCTGAAGCCTCCTCTTCTCACAGTGTGCCGCAAGGTAAAGGGCCGATCCAGTTTACCAGTGGTGGGGTGATATTCGAAAGTGTCAACGCAGTGTCTGAAGACGGCGAAGACAGCGATTGTGACCTAGACTCCTGGATCCAGCCAAGTAAACCAGGCCAGAGCCTTACCAACTGGTCCATCAGGGATACCATCCAAGTGACAGGCAAAGAGAAATGATTTACTTTCTCCAATCATTGTACAACCCTATGTCCTACCCGGGGCATAGTGGCTTTATTGTCAGGGCCTTGTTTGATTATGTACATGCATTTTACCAATAAATCTAAAGGCGTTTTTCTTCGCATTCAAATTTTGTGATCTCTGTTATTCCTGTTTTATATTTGTTTTGAAAAACAATAAAATGGAAATGGGGTTTATGCTAACCTGCATATCCTTGTCTTAAGCTTAACCCTTGTTATTGCAGGATCCACATAGCAGATGACATCGACTCTGGACCTTCTACGACTCACTTCGACTTCGATTGCCCGATCTATCAAGCCGAAGAAGAGATTGATGAAGACGAAGACCTTCCTAAAGAGTTGGCCCGCTTGTTGAAACAAGAAGAGAAAGTTATTCTGCCTCACGAGGAAGAGATTGAGATTGTGAATCTAGGTTCTGAATAGCTGGTCAGGAACGTCAGAATAGGGGCTGCATTGCAGAGTAACGTCAAGCAGAGATTAGTCGAGATGCTTCGAGAGTATAGTGACATCTTTGCTTGGTCATATGAAGATATGCCCGGACTTGATACTGACATCGTGGTCCACCACTTGCCGCTGCGAGAAGATTGTCCTCCCGTTAAGCAGAAGCTTAGGAGGACATGACCAGATATGGCCGTTAAGATCAAGGAAGAAGTGCAGAAATAGCTTGATGCTGGCTTCTTAGCGGTCACTACTTACCCTCCGTGGGTCGCCAACATAGTGCCTGTACCGAAGAAGGACGGTAAGGTACGAATGTGCGTCGATTATCGGGATTTGAATAGGGCAAGCCCTAAAGAGGATTTCCCGCTCCCTCATATTGATGTGTTGGTCGACAATACAGCTCAGTTCTCCGTATTTTCGTTCATGGATGGATTCTCCGGCTACAATCAGATCAAGATGGCGTCGGAGGACATGGAGAAAACTACATTTATTACACCTTGGGGAACGTTTTGCTACAAGGTAATGCATTTCGGTCTGAAGAACGCAGGGGCCACTTACCAACGAGCAATGGTTACTTTGTTTCATGATATGATTCATCATGAGATTGAAGTCTATGTTGATGACATGATTGCGAAGTCCCAAACGGAGGAGGGACATCTGGTCAATTTGCTGAAGCTTTTTGAGAGGCTTAGGAAGTTCAGGTTGAGGCTGAATCCTAACAAGTGTACTTTCGGAGTACGGTCTGGAAAGCTACTGGGGTTTATCGTGAGTGAAAGAGGCATCGAGGTTGATCCTACGAAGATAAAAGCAATACAAGAAATGCCAGCGCCAAAAACCGAAAAAGAAGTTCGTGGTTTCTTGGGCAGAATAAACTACATTGCAAGGTTTATTTCTCAGCTCACAGCCACATGTGAACCGATGTTCAAACTTCTAAAGAAAGATCAGGCGATTATCTGGAACGAGGATTGCCAGAAGGCATTTGATAAGATAAAACAGTATCTACAGGAACCTCCAATCTTGATACCCCCGGTAGCCAGAAGACCCTTAATCATGTACTTGACAGTTCTTGAGAATAGTATGGGGTGTGTTCTCGGTCAGCACAACGAGACGGGCAGAAAGGAGCATGCCATTTACTACTTGAGTAAAAAGTTCACAGATTGTGAATCTCGTTACTCGATGCTGGAGAAAACGTGTTGTGCACTAGCATGGGCTGCCAAACGTTTACGACAGTACATGCTTAATCACACGACCATGCTAATTTCGAAGATGGATCCGATCAAGTATGTTTTCAAGAAGCAAGCGCTTTCGGGTAGGATTTCCAGATGGCAAATGCTGTTGACGGAATATGACATTCAGTATGTTTCCCAGAAGGCCATCAAGGGCAGCGTACTGTCTGAATATCTTGCCGAGCAGCCGATCGATGATTATCAGCCGATGCAATTTGAATTCCCTGATGAGGATATCATGTTTCTCAAAGCAAAAGATTGCAATAAACCGTTTCCCAACGAGGGGCCAGATAGGAAATCCCAATGGAAATTGATATTTGACGGGGCGGTTAATTCTTATGGAAGTGGCATTGGGGCGATCATCACAACTCCCCATGGATCCCACATCCCGTTTACTACGAGACTGACGTTTCCGGTCACCAATAACGAAGCGGAGTACGAAGCATGCATCATGGGTCTAGAAGAAGCAATTGATTTGAGAATCAAGAACCTAGATGTATATGGTGACTCGTCAATCAAATTTGGTGCCATACATGAATTATGCCAGAAGGCTGCTTCCGTTCTTTGATCGAGTGGAACTCCATCATGTGCCCAGAGCCGAAAATCAGATGGCTGATGCCTTGGCCATATTGGTTACAATGTATAAAGTCAATTTTTAGAATGAAACTCCAATGGTTGTCCTTTCTCGTCTTGATAGACCTGCATTCGTCTTTACAATCGAGGAAGCCTCCGACGGCAAGCCATGGTTCCATGACATCCAGACTTTCCTTATGACTAAGGAGTATCCTGCGGGAGCGTCAACCCAGGATAAGAAGACTCTGAGGAGACTGTTTGGAAATTTTTATCTTAATCCTGATGGAGTTTTGTATAAGAGAAACCACGATCTCGTGCTACTCAGATGTGTAGATGAGAAAGAAGCGAGTATGCTCATGGAAGAAGTCCATGAAGGCACATTTGGTACGCACGCCGGCGGGCATGCTATGACAAGAAAGATCCTGAGAGTAGGATACTACTGCCTGACGATGGAATCGGATTGCTTTGAATTCGCGAAGAGATGTCATAAATGCCAGATTTATGCTGATAAGATTCACGTGCCGCCGTGCGCGTTAAATGTCATGTCCTCCCCGTGGCCGTTCTTCATGTGGGGCATCGACATGATAGGCAAGATCGAGCCCACTGCATCTAACGGTCATCGCTTCATTTTAGTAGCCATCGACTACTTCACCAAGTGGGTGGAGGCAGCCTCGTATGCTAACGTGACCAAGCAGGTGGTGGCTAAATTCATAAAGAGGGACATCATCTGTCGATACGGAATTCCCGAGCGGATCATTACTGATAATGGTTCGAATCTGAATAACAAGATGATGAAGGAGTTGTGCCAGAGTTTCAAGATTAAACACCACAACTCATCTCCTTACTCGCCAAAGATGAATGGTGCCGTTGAAGCAGCCAATAAGAACATTAAGAAGATTGTATAGAAGATGGTTGTGACCTACAAGGATTGGCACGAGATGTTGCCATTTGCACTGCACGGTTATCGTACAACGGTATGTACGTCGACCGGGGCAACTCCTTTCTCACTGGTGTACGGTATGGAAGTTGTCCTACCGTTAGAAGTTGAGATCCCCTCGTTACGAGTTTTGGTTGACGTGAAACTCGAAGAGGCATAATGGATTAAGAACCGACTAAACCAACTCAGCCTGATGAACGTGAAGAGGTTAACATCGATTGCATACGGTCGTCTGTACCAAAGCCGAATGAAGAAAGCTTATGGCAAGAAGGTGCGTCGTAGAAGCTTTCAGACGGGTGATCTCGTCCTGAAGAAGATTCTTCCTCCACACTCCGATCACCGGGGCAAGTGGACTCCCAATTACGAAGGTCCGTACGTCGTCAGCAAGGTCTTCTCGGGAGGAGCCTTGTTGTTATCCATGATGGATGGCGAAGATTTTGCATCCCCGGTGAACACAGACACAGTAAAAAAATACTTTGCTTAAAAAATGACCCGCTGTAAAGAAAAAGAATGTCCAGGAAAAAATGGGGCATCCCGGCGAACCATAAAAAGAAAAAGGTTCGGGAAAAAATTAGGGATATAAATGGAAAAAATGTACACCCGCAAATTCGAAAACCCGGAAGGGCGACTTTGGCAAAAAAGGGCATCCCGGTGAATCGAAAACCCGAAAGGGCGATTCAGGAAAAAGTTAGGGATTTGAAAAAGCAAATGACTGCGTTTCGCGTGTGGACTTTCATTGTTTAGTGGTTTGGAAGACCTGAGGGCCATTTATCTGAACCAATCTCTTCTAAAGCTGAAGTATCAGAGAGGTATCAAAGTCGAGTGGGTCATAGAGGGATCAACTCATGGTGTTCGTCTACGCCTCATCGCCGACATTTGTGTATATACTGATGTATATTTATGTTTTTTTGCGCAGCTTCCTCATTCCAGGAGCTTGCATCTATTGTAAAACATTTTCACCCATTCAGGGGTTCATTATCAATAAAATATATACTATTCAGCAATTCTGTTTGCCTATTTAGCATTTATCTGTTTTGTTTGCGAAAAAGAACGCCGATGTTTTTGATAAAATGTGCATACATAAACTTATTGGCCTAGGCCACTGATTGTTGAAACAATGAATTACTTGAACATTGTCACAAGAGGTTAACCTTGATAGGTCCCTTTGAGAAGGGTATCTTGTCTGTTTGTTTGTGTCGTTGCAGGTATAGCGTATTTCGGGCAATACACCGTATGTTTCCCAAGCAGGATGATTCCTTCTTCCCCGGCGAGATCAGCAGTGTCTCCCCACGGAGTCTAAACATGGGACCGCGAGCATTGATATGTCTCCCCATGCAGAGAAGACTCTCCCCAACCAGATGTTACCTGAGGCAGAATCATCATCTCCCCAGCTGAGTCATACGCCAAAGTGTAGATTCGTTCCCCAGCACTGGGTAAGTGTGCAGCTTCTCGTGGAAGACTATTCGCAAGTATGCAACTTTCGATAAGTTCAGACTGAAGTCTCCAGCGGGATTGAAATTCCCCACAGAGTCGTACTCTCCCCAGCAAGCAGGATGATTCCTCTTTCCCCAACCGAGCTGGCAGTTCCCCAAGAGAACCGAGTCCTTGGAAAGCAGTTGGGGCCATGATTGGTTTTTCCTCAATAGAGTGTTGAATAGCTGATGCTGTATTTCCCCATCAGAGTCGTTATCCCCAGGAAAGTTTTAGCCGCGAAGGCCGTGCAGTTTATTTCTGCGATTGACATCGTTTCCGTCAGCAGTTGTGGATCGTATACCCAGATGAGCAGGTCCAGGTTCTCGTAGAACTTTGTTCCCCTACAGCAGTCGACTGAAGTTCGTTCCCCAGGCGGAGTCCAATTGAGATTGGTGTGATTTCCTCTCCTCGACAGGATGATTCCTTCCCCCACCAGAGTGGTTTTTTCTCCTTGACAGGAGGATTCTCCCTTCAGCATTTATTTTGCTGATGGGGTCATAGCATTTTGCATGATTGCATAGCATTTACCCTAAAAAACGCGTAGCATTTCCACCGTGTGGAGCATTGCGCCATTGTCAAAGCACATGCATATGAAACATGAGCTCGGTCGTTACCGTTCTTGTTTTGCAGGTATTCCCCACCAAAGTCGCTTGCCCAAGATGATTCTTGAATTCTCCAGCAAAGGTATTTGCTTTAGATGATTCTTAAAATCCCTAGTGAAGTCGCCAGAGAGGGTTGCTCAAGCTGATGCTCGGAGTCCCCGGCAGAGTGTTTGCTCAGGATGACTCCTGAAATTTCCAGCATAGTCTGCTCAGGATGATTCCTGAAATCTCCAACATAGTTATTGGTTCAGGATGATTCTTGAAGTCCTTGGCGGACTTATTTGTCCAAGATGATTCTTGAAGTCCTCAGTAGAGTTGATTCACCCAGAATGATTTCTGGATCTCCGAAGCAGAGTTACTTGATAGTTCTCCAGAATCCCCAGCGGAGATGTGTCATCCCCAGCAGGTTCTAAACCGAGAAGTTGAAACTTCCCTTGAAGACTTGATGATTGAAGTCCGGCAGCGGTGCCGAAACCCCAGACTTACTGACGAAGTCCAACCATGATGTCAACACAGTTCTCTCAGCTGATGCGGAGTGCCTGATGGCAGAAGTTTGGATATCCCTATTGGTTCATGATTGACCAAGGTTTCTATTCCTGACTTACTGACGAAGTCCGACTGACACCCGAAAATTTCTTTGAATGCCCGATGGCATGATTAACTTGATTGTTAAAAAGTTCCTAATGACCTGATGAGTCCCTAGGAATTCGTCTGCCGCCGTGCCGTAGAATGTCTGACGACGATACCAGCTATGTATCACCAGTTACCGTGTAACTGGTGATCCCTTGATGACTTGAGGACGAAGATCTACAGCAAAATCAAACGATCATCCTAACGGAGATTTGAGATTAGACCCTTTACAGGTTGCCGTGTAACCAATTCCCCAACAGAGTTGTCGTGCAATCGTCATGCTCAGTTTGAAGACCTGCCTACCAATCAAATCGTTTACCTGTGCGGTTGGAAAATCACCAGTTACCATGCAACCGGTGATCCCTTGATGATTTGAGGATGCAATGATATCAGATAAATCAGAGAATCATCCTGACGGAGGTTCAGATCAGTATTTCTCTAGCTATTTATCGTGCAACTATCATTTTAGTTTCCGAAGATTTGTTCCCATCAGAGTACCGTGTACTTGCGCAGTCAACAAATTTCCGGGTTTGTTGGTATTCAACCGCCTTTTACCTTGATTGTTTGAGAGCCATTCACTTCTCACCCGGTCAGGTCCAAGCCGTTTGAAAAGGGGCAGCTGTTGCACCCCAAAATTTGCCCAACATTTCTTTACCTAGCTCATGTTTCATTTCGTTTACATTAGCATTATCATTTGCATTTCATTGACATGTATGCAGGAGATCAAGAGGTACGATTACCAATTAAGAGCTATACAAGACTGTGAAGCTAGCTAGAGAAAGTTATTCAAGTGCTCAGGGGTTGATATCCTTGCTAGAGAGGTTGAAAGAGCCTCAGAGAGATTGATTGAAGCCAAGTGTGTAGATCTCCTAACTTGAGAATTGTGGGAAGTCACCAGATGATTCTGAAGCCATGAAGATAGACTTGAGGTCTTGAGAGAGCTCATGAGAAGTGTTGAAGATCACTTTGAGGCCTAGACAGGTCATTGTGCAAGATTAAGAAGGCTCAACCATGAGTGGTGCAGCTAGGGTTTGACTGGGTCAACCCTAAGCCAACTAAGGATTTGGAGAGGGTTGAAACCTAATTCAAGAGCCATGTGATCATGGATTGATGCATTGAGATGTTATAAGGATGATTCCAAGGTTAACTCATCATGATTGAAGAGTTTGAGAAGTTTCAAGCTAGGGTTTCCAAGGCTTGACAGTGTAAAATCCCCTAGTTTGACCCCTGTCTTCAAGGCAATGTAGCTCAAGATGTGAGTGTCACCTCATCATGCCCCCAACATGATTGTTGTAGAGCATGGTCTTAGATTTAATTTGAGTGCTAGAAGTCCTTGATAGGATTTGTAGAACTCAATTTATGGCTTTGACAAGTTACAAGTCATCTGAGGCATGTGAATTTGGAGCTTGAAAGTTACCCAACTTGCATGAAACTTTTGCCCAAGAAGGATGATTCCTATGAACTTTTGGTTAACACGAATGTTATTCCTTATCCTCTTAGCTTTCCATAGAGTACTATAAGTCCTTGATAGGATTTGTAGAACTCATGTTATGGCTTTGACAAGTCAAGGGTATTTTGGGTATTTGGACATTATAGGTCATTTGTGATCATAGGTCATTTTCACCAACTTAGAGGCCTCAGATGAAATTTTATTCAACTTGAAAATTGCTCAAAATGGGGTTTAAACCTTGACCATGCATCAAGGAGACATTGAAATGGCTCAAGGAAGGATGTGGTTCAAAGAATTTTGAAAAAGGAAGAATTAAAGGGATTTAATGACCAAAAATTGAAATAAATCATTTTGTGTCCAAACAAGGCAAAATAATAGGTCATTTTGATTGGAGAAATAGTTTTAGAGACTTTGGCAATATTGGAATTTTGGTTTGAGGTCATTTTCATACCATTCCATGTTGTTTCTTCATGATGAAGCAACACATCAAACTCACACCATTGTCTTGCAAACAAGGAAATTAACCTAACAAGCTAATCCAATATCTCATGAGATGATGATTACAAGCATTTTCATTCCCAAAGGGAGCCAGAATCGTGACTGGTGTGAATGACATTTTGGAGAGAAATTGAAATTGCAAAATCTCCTATGGAAGGTTACATAACTTTCTAGACATTTCCAATGAGTTCTATATAAGCATTAGAGTGTGTTCAACCATTTTTTTGGTGAAGGATCCCTGAAGCAGAGAGAGCCATTGAAAATTCAGAGGTGCAAGTTGAAATCGTATTCTAAGTTCAAGGCCCATCCAAGAGAAATTGAAGATTGCATTAGCTTTGGAAGGTGATTTAGAGTGAATCTGCATCATCTTGAAGGTTGAATCGAGCAAGAAGTGCATCTGTTACAAGCTCAAACACAGGTTTTAACTTCTTGAAATTTCTCTCTAATTATGCGTTTTCAGTGAACTAGAAGCATGTGGTTAGGTTCCTCTTATGATCTAGATGGATTTAGGATGGTTAATTACACGGTTAGAGACAATGCTAGGTGTTGTGCAACTTCTGTTGAGATGGATTTCTCATGATTCTTGGGGTGTTATTCATGATTGGATAGAGGAATGTGATCTCTGATGAGTGTAGTTTCCATTAGTGTCATTAATTTTGAGGATCATGATGATCAAGATTTGGTGGATTTCTGCAAATGCTATCGTGTTTGGAGATAGAGAAAGAATTAGGGAATTTAGATGATGGATTCGTGATCAGGGTGAAAAATTGAGTAAGATGATGATTCATTTTGTCATTTTTATGGACCTGTGGTGAGCAGCTCGCCGGAGAAGACGGTGGTGCTGCAACTCAGGCCACCGTCTGAGAACTCCCTCCATTTCAGTTCAAATTTGGGACGATAAGCCACAACCATTGGATGAAGAGTGGACCTTTGACTCAGGCAAGGAACGGATGGCCACGATTGCATCTCAACTCTGAAGAGAGACTTCTAAATGACACGCACCATTTCATTAATTGAAATGGTTTGGGCTTGGTTAGCTGAGTGGTATCCACGCCCCCCTCTGGGCCCAATCCAGGATTTAAACTTGACATCTTTGCTATTTGTCACGCACCTTTTATCATTTTCTTATTATTTCTTTTATTTTTATCATTTCATATGGTTTAGAGAATAATTCATAAAAAAATAGAAAAATAATCCAAATTGATCCAAGTTTTTTTTCCCTGACTCATGAATGAGTCTAGAATTTTATTGAATAAAAATATTAGGAATTGATGCATTTGTGATTTTATGTGCATTTTTTTTATTTTAATTGATATTAAAATCATTATGGTTGGTACCTTGTTTTGCTGATTTTTGTGTGAGCAATTGGTCATGATTCTTGAGCTAATTTTTTGTGTGTAGTTAATTTAGATACGCATGCTCCTCCTAGATTTTTCTCACATTTTTGTGATGGAATTAGGTAGTAGTTTTAAGTTGAAACTTTAGGTGCTCTAGTTTTAGGGTTTAAGCTTAGTACCTTGTTATTTAGGATTTATTTCTAAGGCTTTGTGGATGATTCAACCACTGGATTTTGTATGGTAGATTCATGATTGAATTAGGTTCCCATAGTTATTTTTGTAGTAATTTACAATTGGTTTTAGTATTTTAGTTAGGATTAACTTTAGTACTAAGTTTTAGGTGATCCTAACTTGCTAGTTCACCTAGAATGATTTCTTTAGTTCCCTTAGATTAGGGTTTTGCCTCTCTTGCTCTTGGATGATGATGAAGACATGTGTGGGCCACTGAGGAATGCTTGAAGAAGCTTTGATGTGAAGATTTCCCTTCTTTTGGTGTAGTCTTGTTTAGGTGCTAAGATTAGGGTTTGTAAATAGAGCTTCTAGATAAATTCTCTTCTTCCATAAACATGGAAGGTGTTGATCAGTTCCATTCTTCCCTATGATGTAAGGTCCCCTTGTGAAGGCATCATCCCTCCTTTGTTAGGATGTGTGGCTCTTCACAAGTTGGTAGAACCTTTGAGGGTTCCTTTCCTTGATGGTGGAGTGTTTAGTGGTGACCTTTGGTCTTCATTTTGCTTTCCACTAACCAAACCCTTCTCTTGTTAGATGAATCTTTCTCCCTTGCTAGAGGATGGGGTTCCTTGCTAGAAGATTGAAGATTCTATAAGTTTCTACTTCTTTGTATTTGAAGATTGAAGACTCTATAAGTTTTCACCACTTTTTCAAAATGCTCTAGCTCCAATTCTGCTTCCAATTCGTGTTCTGAGGATTTGTTCATGATGGAAACCTTTTATGTGATGGATTTGAAAAGAAATTAAGCCCAATTTCAACCTCTAAGAGCCCATTTGAAATCCATGGAATTTGAGTTTTTTCTACTTGTCATGTGCATGAAAACTGTACCAATTTGGCTCCAAAATGATGCATTTTGCTTGCTGAGGACATGAGGAGTGTGAAGGGCTGGGATTTGATCCTTGTTTAATCTCAATGGTTGATGTTTCAAGTGTAACTTAAGCTTGAAGAAAGCTTGAAAATGGCTCATCAAAACTCACCCAATTTAAATTCTATTATTGCCAATGTGTTCAAAACATCAAATGCACTCAAAATATGCACAAGCTTGCATAATTTTGAGCCAATATGAACTATTTTGAATTTTTCCATTTTAATGCCTTTAAAATGCCTTTTGTAAGATTTTCTTCAACCAATTCTCATTCCTATCCATATCAATGAACCCTTGATGCCTGGTTGAGTAAATAACCCCATTTGGAGCACATTTTATGTTGAAAAAATCTTCATTTGAAGTGTGCAAGTTGGTGAAATGGACCTATAATTTTATGACCTATAATCTTACTTTCCCAAAATACCCCTGACATGCAAGCCTCATAACTTGAGTTCTACAAATCATATGAAAGACTTCTAGTACTCTTTGGAACGCTAAGACCAAGACCCACAACTTTCATGCCCATCAAAAGGTGAGTAGAAACATCCTTCTAGGTCAAAAATGGCTTGGAAGTTGGTTGACTTTTGTTGACCAAATTCACATTCATCTGATGACCTGTAACTTGTCTGCATCATAACTTGAGTTATATAAATCCAATCAAAGACTTCTAGTACTCAAAAGAAAGCTAAGAACATGCTCTACAAGTTCCATGTTGGTCAAAAGTTGAGATGAAACTTGAATCTTGAGATAGGTGGTCTTGAAGTTGGGCACTAAACAGGGGATTTTACACTAAGAACCCTAATTTAGTAACTTCTCACACTCTTGATTCTTGATGAATTGATCTTAAAATGATATCTCATGTATCTTAACACAACATCCCATTACCATAGAGACTTGGAATTGAGTTTTAATCTCCTTCAATTTCACAATTGACTGAGGATTTACCAGATGAAAACCCTAGATGCAACATCTTTGACTATGGCTTCTTTACCATCACACAACAACCTGAATAAGCTCCAACATGGCTCTCAAAGCACCCAATGAGCTCTCTCAACATCTTATATCCATAATCATGAATTCACAATCCTCTGATGATCTTGAACTGGCCTCCAAGTTAGGAGCTGACCCACATACATCCATCAATCCTTTCACAAGACTATTGTCCACTTCTAGATGACTTGATAACCATTCAAACTTGAGTAACATCCCTTGTTTAGGCTTAACCCTCTGAGTAGATTGCTCTTGATATGCACAACTTCTTGATCCCCTGTGCAATGAAAAATGCTATGCAATGCAAATGCTAGAAAGAAATGAAATGAAACATAAACCAAGTTAAGAAAAGGTTGGGCAAATTTTGGGGTGCAACAGCTCCCCCTATTCAAATGATTTGGACCTGAATGAGTGAAAAGCGAACGACTTTCACGCAATTAAGGTAAAAGACGGTTGAATACCAAAGAACCTGGAAATTTGCTAACCGCAGAAAATAAAACTGCCAACAAGAATCTCCGGAGATAACTGCTCTGATTACAAACACATTCCGTTGGGGAAAAGAGAAACTTAACGAGTAACTCTGCTTGGGGAGAAACCTTGAAATAGGGGAATACTTCAAGTTGCCAAAATCTGGATATTCGACGAACAAAAATGAATCAATGAAGTTGTCGCAGCCTGAATGCTCAACGTAATAGCCGGAGCCTGAACGCTCGATGTAAAAACCGTAGCCTGAACGCTCAATGTAAAAAAAAACGGAGCCTGCACGCTTCAACGAACAAAAGGATATATCATTTGCAAATTCACTAGAGCCTGGATACTCAACGGAGAAGCCGGAGCCTGGATGCTCAATGTAAATTGACCGGAACCTGAATACTCAACAGACCAAAAAAGTACACCATAAACTGGAATTTCATCGGAGCCTGGATACTCAACGAAATTGGAATCCCAGATCAAATGTCGGAGTCTGGATACTCAACGCACAAGAGAAATTACAATTGGAAATCAGCCGGAGTCTGGATACTCAACGTAATACATCGGAGCCTGAACACTCAACGAAAATAAACTGGAGCCTGGATGCTCAATGAACTAAATCGGAGCTTGAACGCTCAACGAAATTGACCGGAGCCTGGAGACTCAATGGACACAACAATATACCACAAATCGGAAATTCACCAGAATTTGGATATTCAACGGAGAAGAAGTACAACCACAAAACGTATCAAGGTTCGAATACCCAATTGACTTTACCGGAGTCTGAACACTCAATAGAAAAAGCAATGTTTCACAAATTAACAATATACCGGAGTCTGAATACTCGACGGAGATTGACCGAAGCCTGGATTCTCAACGAAGATTAACCGGAGCCTGAATACTCAACGGACGAAGGGAATATATCACAAATATAACAATCAAAAACTGAACACCACACTGTCCTCACCGGAGTCTGGACACTCAACGGAAGCACACAATAATATTAATAACCGTGGCCTGGATACCACAACCATCTTTACCGGAGTCTGGATACTCGACGGAAAAAGGAAAACCTCATCAACTAGGAATGGACCAGAGTATGGATACTCAACAGGGAAAGGAGATCATCAGCATACCTATCATGATCCACTCAGATCTGAAGATACTGTTGGATAATAACATGAGCCGGGGTCTGGATACCATGCGGGCTAAGAGAAATCACATGGTCCGGATACCAAAGGAGAAGATCAAACCTCCGAAGATACACTTGAAACAAAGAGATAACAACCTGGTCTATGTTTCAAATGCAAATGTTTGAAAATGGCGTAATGCTCCATTCAAAATGGAAATGCTACGCATTTGGGTAGATGCTATGCACGCATGCAGATGCAACGAAACTAACTCAGCAAAATAAATGCTAGAGATACAGAGAATGCCTTGTTGGAGCAAGAAAATAGCCCTGTATAGGGAATCACTGATTCTGCCGGGGATAGAGCACAGACTTGCTCATGCCAATAACAATTGGACTTATGCCGAGAAACGGGCCCTTGCTGGCTTCCGACGTGACAACATTCCTTCATTCTGCTAAGGAAAAAAAAGCAAACTCTGTTGGGGAAACCACCCCTTTCAATTTGCTAGGGATTGCTTCGTCAGGGAACGAACCTAACCATGCTGCAAATTACTCTGCGGGGAGAAAAAATCCCATCATAACTCACTGGGGATAAAGATGTAAACTTCACTGATCGGGGAAGTAGATTCAGGCTGGGAATATGACGAACTTCATCCATACCTTTTGCCCCAAGGGTAACGGCCCTGCAAACCTGAACAAACAGACAAGATATCCTACGCAAACGGAAACATCTTAGTCATCATTCATGACATTGTTCAATTAATTCAAAGTTTTAACAATTATTGGCCAAGGCCTGTAAGTTTATGTTAGCGCAAGTTCATCAAAACATTGGGCATTTTCACAAACAAAATAGTAAGAATTAAAACAAAGCACACGGATCAAGTACTGAATAGTATATGTTTATTGATAAACGGCCTGTAAATAGGCAAAGTTTTACAATAGATGCAACTCCTGAAAAGAGGAAGCTGCGCAAAAACAAATACAGATATGTACATGAAATATACAACAGTGTACAAAAATGTCGGCAATGTGGCACAGACAAACACCATGAGCTGATCCCTCTATGACTCGCTTGACTCTGACACTTTCCCGACGCTTCATCCTCAGAAGAGATTGATTCGGATAAACACGACCCTCAGGCTCTCCCAATCCACTACGCAATGAAGTTCTAACGCAGACCATAATCATTTGCTTTTTCAATCCCTAACTTTTGCCTGAACCGCCCTTTCGGGTTTTCGATTCACCGAGATACCCATTTTTTCCAAAGTCGCCTTTTCAGGTTTTCGACTTTGCGGGTTTATATCTTTTCATTTTTATCCCTAATTTTTGCCCGAACCCATTTTTCTTTTTTTTATGGTTCGCCAGGATGCCCCATTTTTGCCTGGACTTTTCTTTTTGTGTCCAGCGGGTCTCTTTTAAGCAAAGTATTTTTTAACTGCATCTGTGTTCACAGGAGATGTGAAATCCTCACCATCCATGGTGGCTAACAACAAGGCTCCTCTAGAGAAAACCTTTTGTATAACATATGGGCCTTCATAGTTGGGAGTCCATTTGCCCCTGTGATCTGACTGTTGTGGGAGAATCCTTTTCAGCACAAGATCGCCCGTCTGAAAGCTTCGAGGGTGCACCTTCTTATTGTAAGCTTTCTTCATCCGGCTATGGTACAAACGACCATATGCAATTGATGCTAGCCTCTTTTCATCCGTCAAGCTAAGCTGATTCAATCGGTTCTTTATCCATTCTGCCTCATCGAGTTTTACGTCAACCAAAACTCTTAAAGAAGGAATCTCGACCTCCAATGGCAGGACAACTTCCATACCATATACCAGCGAGAAAGGAGTTGCCCCGGTTGATGTGCGTACCGTTGTACGATAACCATGCAAAGCAAATGGCAACATTTCATGCCAATCTTTGTATGTGACAACTATCTTTTGACCTATCTTCGGCCAATAGAGGGATGAGTTGCGATGCTCGATTTTGAAGTTCTGGCATAAATCCTTCATCATTTTGTTGTTCAGATTCGAACTATTGTCAGTAATGATTCGCTCGGGAATTCCATATCTGCAAATTATGTCCTTCTTTATGAGTTTTGCTACCATTTGTTTGGTCACATTGGCATACGAAGCTGCCTCAACCCACTTGGTGAAGTAATTGATGGCTACCAAAATGAAACGATGACCGTTGGATGCGGTTGGCTCAATCTTTCCAATCATATCAATGCCCCACATGGAGAAAGGCCACAGGTACGCCATAACATTCAATGGGCACGGCGGTACATGTATCTTATTTGCATAAATCTGACAGTTATGGCATTTCTTCGCAAATTTGAAACAATCTGACTCCATAGTTAGCCAATAATACCCTGCTCGTAACAGTTTCCAAGACATGGCATGCCCGCCGGCATGTGTACCGAAAGTACCCTCGTTGACTTCTTCCATAAGCAACGTTGCTTCTTTTTCATCCACACATCTCAACAACACCAAATCATGGTTCCTTCTATTTAACACACCATCTGGGTTTATATAAAAATTGCCAGACAACCTCATCAGCGTCTTCTTATCCTGAGTCGAAGCCCATGGTGGATACTCCTGCTTCTTGAGGAAGTTCTGTATATCGTAAAACCATGGCTTGCCATTAGTAGCCTCTTTAATGGCGAATACGAAAGCGGGTCTGTCAAAGCAAGAAATGACTATTCTGGGAGCATCATTCCAGAAATTCACTTTATACATTGAAAATAGTGTTGCCAAAACATCAACCATCTGATTCTCTGCTCGTGGTACATGGTGGAAATCTACCCGATCATAGAAGGGTAACAACCTCGCACAATCTTTGTAAGGAATTAGATTTGGTTGACGAGTTTCCCATTCTCCCATGATTTGATTAACCACCAGTGCTGAATCTCCATATACATCCAAATTCTTGATTCTCAAATCAATAGCCTCCTCCAGACCCATGATACATGCTTCATACTCAGCTTCATTGTTGGTGACTGGAAATGTCAATCTGGCAGTGAATGGGATGTGATTTCCATGAGGAGTTGTAATAATTTCCCCAATTCCACTACCATAGAAGTTGACAGCACCATCGAATATCATCTGCCACTGAGAATCCTTCTCTGGACCTTCACCGTGTAATGGCTCTTCACAATCTTTCGCTTTAAGGAACATGATATCCTCATCAGGAAATTCAATCTTCTTTGGTTGATGATCTTCGATTGGCTGCTCACCAAGGTGTTCTGACAAATCACTTCCTTTGATGGCTTTTTGAGAAACATATTGTATATCGTACTCTGTCAGTACCATTTGCCACCTGGCAATTCTTCCTAAGAGTGCTTGCTTCTCGAAGACATACTTAATCGGATCCATCTTCGAAATCAGCATGGTTGTGTGATTGAGCATATATTGTCTCAAACGTTTGGCAGCCTAAGCAAGTGCAGAACACGTTTTCTCGAGCATTGAGTAACGGGACTCACAATCTGTTAACTTTTTACTCAAATAATAAATCGCATGCTCCTTTATTCTAGTCTCGTCGTGTTGATCGAGAATACAACCTATACTATTCTTAAGAACCGTTAAGTACATGATTAATGGTCTTCCAGCTACAAGGGGTATCAATATCAGAGGCTCCTGCAAATACTCTTTTATTTTATCAAACGCTTTTTGACAATTTTCATTCCAGACGACCACCTATCTTTCTTTAACAATTTAAACATTGGTTCACACGTGGCTGTGAATAGCATGTGTTGTATTCTCGGTCAACAAGACGAGACTGGCAGAAAGGAGCATGCCATTTATTATCTGGGTAAAAAGTTCATAGATTGTGAGTTCCGTTACTCAATGCTGGAGAAAACTTGTTGCGCACTCGCGTGGGCTGCCAAACATTTAAGACAGTATATGCTCAATCACACAACCAAGCTAATTGCGAAGATGGATCCGATCAAGTACGTCTTTGAGAAGCAAGCCTTTCAGGGAGGATTTCCAGGTGGCAGATGGTACTGACAGAGTATGATATCCAATACGTATCCCAAAAGGCCATCAAAGGGAGTGTTCTGTCAGAGCACCTTGCCGAACAACATATCAAAGACTATCAGCCGATGAAATTCGAATTTCCTGATGAAGATATTATGTTCCTCAAGATGAAGGACTGTGATGAACCAGTGCCCAATGAAGGACCAGAGCTTGGCTCCCAGTGGAAGCTAATATTCAACGGTGCAGTTAATTCCTATGGAAGTGGGATTGGGGCAATCATTACGACTCCTCAGGGATCTCACATTCCATTCACTGCCAGGCTGACTTTTCCGGTCACCAACAACGAAGCAGAATATGAGGCATGCATCATGGGTTTAGAAGAAGGCATTGATTTGAGAATCAAAAACCTGGATGTATACGGTGACTCAACACTCGTTGTTAACCAGATCAAAGGAGAGTGGGAGACTAGACAGTCGAACTTGGTCCGTTACATGAATTATGCGAGGAGGCTGCTACCCTTCTTCGATCGAGTGGAATTCCACTATGTGCCAAGGGAAGAAAATAAAATGGCTGATGCTTTAGCAACCTTGTCTTTCATGTAAAAGGTCAATTTCTGGAATGAAGCTCCCAGAATTGTCATTTCTCGCTTCGACAGACCTGCATTTGTATTTGCAATTGAGGAAGCCTCCGATGACAAGCCATGGTTCTATGATATCCATAACTTCCTCAAGACCAAGGAGTATCTGGTGGGGGCATCGAACCAGGATAAGAAGACTCTTAGGAGGTTGTCTGGAAATTTCTACCTCAACCCGGATGGGGTTCTCTACAGGAGGAATCATGATCTAAAGCTACTCAGATGCGTGGACGAAAAAGAAGCAAGTCTGCTTATGGAAGAGGTCCATGAAGGCACATTTGGTACGCACGCCAGCAGACATGCCATGACTCGAAAGATATTATGAGCAGGGTATTATTGGATGACAATGGAGTCGGATTGTTTCAAATTCGCAAAGAGATGTCACAAATGCCAGGTTTATGCATACAAAATCCACGTGCCGCCGTGCCCGTTAAATTCCATCTCATCCCCGTGGCCGTTCTCCATGTGGGGCATTGATATGATTGGCAAGATCGAACCCACCGCATCTAATGGACACTGCTTCATCCTGGTGGCCATCGACTACTTCACCAAGTGGGTAGAGGCAGCGTCGTACGCTAACGTTACCAAGCAAGTGGTAGCCAGATTCATAAAGAAGGACATCATCTGCAGATATCGAATTCCAGAGCGGATCATTACTGATAATGGTTCAAATTTGAACAATAAGATGATGAAGGAGTTATGCTAGAACTTCAAAATTTAACATCACAACTCATCACCCTATCGGCCGAAGATGAATGGTGTTGTCGAAGCGGCCTACAAGAATATCAAGAAGATAGTGCAAAAGATGGTTGTCACTTACAAAGATTGGCATGAGATGTTGCCCTTTGCCTTGCACGATTATCGTATGATGGTACGTACGTCAACCGGGGAAACTCCTTTCTCACTAGTGTACGGTATGGAAGTTGCCATACTGCTAGAAGTCGAGATTCCTTCATTAAGAGTTATGGTCGATGTGAAGCTCGATGAGGCAGAATGGATAAAGAATAGGTTGAATCAACTCAGCCGAATGGATGAGAAAAGGTTAGCGTCCATCGCATATGGGAGATTGTACCAAAGTTGGATGAAGAAAGCTTATGATAAGAAGATGCACCCTCGAAGCTTTCAGATGGGCGATCTTGTGTTGAAAAAGATTCTCCCGCCACACTCAGATCACATGGGCAAATGGACACAAAAATACGAAGGTCCATATGTCGTCAGAAAGGTCTTCTTGGGAGGAGCCATGTTGTTATCCACGATGGATGGTGAAGATTTCGCATCCCCTGTGAACGCGGACGCAGTCAAAAAATACTTTGCTTAAAATGACCCGCTGGAAAGAAAAAGAATATCCAGGAAAAAATGGGGCATCCCGGCGAACCAGAAAAAGAAAAGGTTCGGGCAAAAATTAGGGATATAAATGAAAAGATATACACCCGTAAAGTCGAAAACCTGAAAAGGCGGCTTTGGAAAAAAATGGGTATCCCGGTGAATCGAAAACCCGAGAGGGCGGTTCAGGCAAGAGTTACGGATTGAAAAAGCAAATGACTACGGTCCACATGTGAAATTTCATTGCTTAGTGGTTTGCGGAGACCTGAGGGCCGTTTATCCAAATCAATCTCTCCTGAAGACGAGACGTCGAGAAGGTATCAAAGTCGAATGAGTCATGGAGGGATCAACTCATGGTGTTCGTCTACACCACATCGCCGACATTTGTACATGTTTTTGTACCTTTCTGTATATGCTTGCGCAGCTTCCTCATATCAGGAGCTTGCGTCTATTGTAAAACATTTTGCCTATTTACAGGCCCATCTTATCAATGGACATGTTATTCAGTACTCTATTTACCTTGTGTTTTTTTTTAGCTTTTATCTGTTTTGTTTGCGAAAAAAATGCCCGATGTTTTTGTTAAAATGCGCATACATAAACTCGCTGGCCTAGGCCAATAATTGTTAAAACTTTGAATTACCTGAACATTGTCACAAATGATATCCTCGATAGTTCCTTTCGTGAAGGGTATCTTGTTTGTTTGTTCACTTTGTTGCAGGGTGGTGACCCCCGGGGCACGTTGTTAGAGATGAATCCTCGGCATAAGCAACATACCCTTAGTTGAATCTTGTGCAACAATCCCTCTCTGGGAATGTTTCCCCACAGAGTCGAAACATTAACATGGATCTGTCTCCCCAAGCAGAGACAAATTATCCCCAACCAGAGTCCATTCTCCAGCAGTGGGAGTTGGTGTCTCTATCCCCAGTAGAGTTACGTGCAAGATAACGAGAACAGTCAAGTCTGCACCCTTTGTCCACGGCAGTTGGTCGGTATACAGCCAACCCCCACATATTGCAGGTATATACTCACTCCTAGAAAGTCAAGATCGGGGTTCCTTATACCAGGCAGGTGTGGCATTTTCCCTAGCAGTGAGTTAACACGTAGCTTTCTCCAGCAGGTTGTCTGTAAGCATTCAACTCTCAGCAGTTCAGACCAGGGTCTCCGACAGAGTTGATTTCCCCGCAGAGTTGTATCCTTCCCGGCAGGTAAGATCAATTCCAGCGTCTGGTTGTCTAGCCTCAGCCGAAGTTTACAGTCCCCCGAGAGAGCCATATCTCGGAAGGCCAGTTGTGGCGTTGTTTCTCTTCAATAGGTGAGAGTGGCTGTGTAGCAAGTTGTTTTGTCCCCCAGAGGAGTTTGTATTCCGGAAAGTTGTTCATGGAATGTTCCCCAGCTGAGTTAGCCATTCAGGTTTCGTTCCTCAGCATAAGTCCAATTATCATTGGCATGCGGAAGCTATTCCCAGCAGGATCCTTTTTCCCCAGAGGAATTGGCTTCGGCTCTCCAACATTTATTTTGCTGGAGCGGTTCCTTTGCATTTTTCATCGTGCATAGCACTACCCAAATGCGTCGCATTTCCATTTCTTATGGAGCATTACGCCATTTTCAAACATCTGCATTTTGAAACATGAGCTAGTTTGTTACCTTTCTGATTGCAGGTAATTGATATCCCCTACAGGTGATCTTCAGGTCCCGACTTTTCCGTTGAACATCCAGATTTCGGTGAATTTTCCATTTGAGACGTTTTGTTCCACCCGGGCAGTGCTCAGACTCCGATTGGTTATTATATCCTTGATGAACTCTACGATGGTACTTCTGTTCTGTTGAATGGTTAAATTCTTGTGAGTGTTCAGTTCATGACGTATCTCTGTGACCGTTGAATTTCCAGACTCCGATAAATCCCCAGTAAGGGTTTGTTTCATTGAGGGTTCCGCCTATAATTTGTTTCATTGAGGGTTCTGCCTCTGATTTGTTTCATTGAGGGTTCCGCCTCTGATTGTGTTTCATTGAGGGTTCCGCCTCTGATTTGTTTCATTGAGGGTTCCGCCTCTGATTTGTTTCATTGAGGGTTCCGCCTCTGATTGTGTTTCATTAAGGGTTCCGCGTCTGATTTGTTTCATTGAGGGTTCCGCCTCTCATTGTGTTTCATTGAGGGTTCCGCCTCTAATTTGTTTCATTGAGGGTTCCGCCTTTGATTATGTTTCATTGAGTGTTCCGCCTCTAATTTGTTTCCTTGAGTGTTCCGGCTCTGACTTTGGTTCCTTAAGGGTTCCGCCTCTGATTTGTTGCATTGAACGTTTCGCCCCTGATTTGTTTCATTGGGTACCCCAACTCTGGTTCCTCGCGTGAGTGTCTTGGCTCTGGTGGTTATTGTGTTAAGTGTCTTGGCTCCGGTTTGTTTGTCGGTTTATCTCGTTGAGTATCTTGGCTTTGATTCGTTTCATCAGTTTATTGCGTGAGCGTCTTGGCTCCGGTTCTTTCGGTCGGTTCACTCGTGAGTGTCTTGGCTCCGGTTCGTTTGTTGCTTCTCGCATTGAGTGTCTTGGCTCCGGTTTGTTTGTTCGTTTCTCGCGTGAGTGTCTTGGCTCCAATTTGTTCATTTATCGCGTGAGCGTCTTGGCTTTGGTTCGTTTCGTTCAGTTTTCTCGCGTGAGCGTCTTGGCTCCGGTTCGTTCGTTCGTTTCTCGCGTGAGTGTCTTGGCTCCGGTTTGTTTGTTCCTTTCTCGCGTGAGTGTCTTGGCTCCAGTTTGTTCGTTTATCGCGTGAGCGTCTTGGCTCCGGTTCGTTTTGTTCGGTTATCTTGTTGAGCGTCTGGGCTCTGGTTTTTCGTTCGTTTATCGCGTGAGTGTCTGGGCTCCAGTTTGTTACAGCTTATCACATTGAGTGTTCATACTCCGGCCAATACCAAGTGATGATGTATTCCTCGAGTATCTAGGCTCCGACAGGTTTCGCTGGTTCGTTGTGTTCATCGAGTATCCAAATTCTGACCATTTTAACGTGCCACCCTTCAACCCACGTGGTATTCAGACCATAACACCAGTTTTATTACGGAGTTCCCCAGCAGAGTTACTTGATTAGGTCTCTCTTTCCCAACGGAATGTTCGAGGCGTCCATCATGTTCAATTCTGTGGTTGGAAAATTTTCGGGTTTCTTTGGTATTCAACCGTCTTCTACCTTGATTGGTTGAGAGTCGTTCGCTTCTCCCCCATTCAGGTCCAATCCGTTTGAATAGGGGCAGCTGTTGCACCCCAAAATTTTCCCAACTTTTTTTTTATCTAGCTCATGTTTCATTGCATTTCATATGGCATCAGCATTTTGCATGGCATTGGTTCTCGAGGCAGGGGATCAAGGTTCACGTGGCTCAAGTTTCATCCCCGTGCAAGCAACTGAACAACGAGTATCATAAGAGACGACATTTATTTTGTCTAGTGATCGAGCGACCGATTTTATTTTGCAGGTTATGCTTAGATCAGGAGACAACATTCAGTTTATATCCAGCATTATCGCAGTCACAGTATTCAAAAGCAAGTGTCGGAAGCTTAACAGAGCTCAAAACGGCGAGAAATAGGCAAACGAGCAGGTTTCCCTCCAAAAGGCGCCAAATTCAAATTTTTGAAGGTGTTAATCGGTTAACACATATGGTTAACCGATTAACCATTGGAGAATTAGCCCAGAATTAAATTTTAACAGTGTTAACCGGTTAACGCTTATGGTTAACCGGTTAACCATAACAGATTTTGCCCTGTACATGATTTTGCAAGCCATTTGCACTTGGGGTCCGAATTTGATCACCTTGAAACTCATTTTTACCAAAAAGAAAGATCTAGAAGGTGCTTGAAAGTTGGTTATTTCAATTTTCCCTCCAAATTCCCATGCCTAGCTCCAAACCAACTTTCCAATCCAAAGTCCAAACCCCACCTTTGGGATCCAAACCTAGATGGTATTTAAATGATCTACTCCAAACCAAAAAGAGCCAATTCTCATTTCTCACATTCATTTTTCAGAATTGATCAAGAACTCTCTCAAATTCTCTCAATTCTCTCCATTTCCAAAACTCACTCAAAGCTCTCTCTTCATTAGGATTCATTGATTTTTCATTGAAATCAATGGATTCTTGAGCATAAACCTTCATCCATCCTCATCTTTGGATCAATCTTCATCATCAATTTTCGTGCAAAGTGAGATCTGATTTTGGAGCTTGAGTTGGAAGTGATTATTCGAAGCGTTTCGACTCGAATTTGGTGGATCTTCGTTCGTACAACTACAATTGGCTTGGATCTCGATGTTTTCCGGGTTTCTAGTGTTTGAGCTACTCAATTACAGCAAAATCAACATTAACCAAAGCAAATCTCCGCTTCGAAGGTTGGAGATTCTAGATCTATAACTGTTTTTTAGCATATTTGCATTTCCATGATGATTTTCATATTCGATTGAATTTTGTGAATTCCAATCCGTGTGAATTGCGATTGTGCTGTATAGACATGTTTGCATGTATATTGGTTTTCTATTTGCAGGTGTAATTTCGTGCTTATTTTTAAGTTGATATGTTGGATCACTTGATTAAGTGATTATGTGCATTAAGTGCTTTTTCTGTTGCTGTTTTTCACTTCTAGTATAGTGTTAACCGGTTAACGTGTATGTGGTTAACCGGTTAACCAATTCAAATATTCAAATTTTTCAAAGGTTTCAGGGTGTTAACCGGTTAACGCCTGGAATTAACCGATTAACACCTATGAATTTCCAGATTTTCACTTGTTTTACACAGGTTTACCGATTAACCGTATGTGTTAACCGATTAACATTGTACCAGAATGCCATGTTTGCTGGTTTGTTTGCATGTTCGCATACCGATTCAATTCGAATTATCATAGATCAGTGTGATGCATTAGGATTGAATTTTTTTGGCTGATTGCCACTGTTTGTGATTGATTGATCATGACGTTGTTGATATGTATAATCATTCTTCCATTTATTACATGCTTGTGTATGTGGTTCGAATCGATCATTCGTTTGCATATCTAATTGCTTGCATTTCTCGTTGTTCTCCATATGTTTGCATCATTCTTGCATCGCTGTTGAGGTCGAGACGCGCTTGTGGTGGCTGTTGCCCCACACATTTTTCCTCCCTCCCACCATTCTAATTGTGCATTTTTCATGTTTGCATTTCTCTACTTGTGATTGATTCTTCCTTTGTCCTTCTTGTGCTTTCTTGCCATGATCCCCATAGGATTCCTAGTCCCTCCGTTTAGGATAGGAGTAGAAGACATATTTGGCGTTCAATCCAAGTATGCTAACATTAGGGTAGATGTTTCCCATTTTCAATCCAAACTCTAGGATCACTTTGCATGACAATGTTAGGGTCGAGTTTCCCTAAGACGTTCTGTGCGTCTTCTCTTCTCATCTTCATACAATCGTAAGAAACTTAATAAGGATAATGGATATTGTGCCATGAGCCTTATACTTGGGAAATGGTGATTGAGGGGCTTCTCCTCAATTACCTAGAGTGTTTAGTATACGTCCTTAGGACGATATGTGATGCATTCGATCCTAGGTTCTAGACTTTAGTACAACATACGTTATAAACACTCAAAATCAAAACACTTCGCCTCCGATAAAAAAACAAAACAAATTCAACCCTTCTTCCCTTGGGATTAATCGGAAACTTCTTTTTTTCAGAAAAGAGTGTTGTTAAACTTCGGTTGTACCACAAACAGGCTTTGTCCCTAACTGCTGGAACGGATGTTTAACCCTACTCGGATGAAAGACTTAATCAACCTGTGCCTTCGTGTCCGCCCGAACTACGTTCGCTCTGATCTTTTATACCAAATGAAAGTACGTAGGCATAAGACGCGATGTCTTGGCAAGCAACCTACCCCCCTTCTCTCCCGTAGTTAGGCGAACTACGTTGACTCTGACTTTCCCATTGCACGAGGGAACACATAGGCACAGAGCGTCGATGCTCTACCGAGTCTCTTTTCTTTTTTCTTTCGTCCTGTAAGCCTGTAGCGTAGATAGATAAACAACCCCTTTAGATATCCAACAAGTGTGGATCCCGCCGAGTACGACGGACGTGACAGGTGCTAATACCTTCCCCTTGCGTAACCGACTTTCGAACCCAGGACTTGGTTGCGATGACCTTGTCTTTCCCTTTTTCGTCAGGTTTTTCCGATCGTTTCCTTTCCCTCTCTTTGGGATAAATAACAAAAGGTGGCGACTCTTCTGTTTCCCTCCGGTTGTTTTCCGCCGTTGCGATAGTGTGTGATACGAGCACATTGGATTCTGGGAGAACCCGAGGGTCAATTAATCAAGTCAATCTCTTCGGAAGATGAATCATCAGGAGAAGCATCAAAGTCATGCGAGTCATAGATGAATCGACGCATGGTGGTTGTCTGTACCACATTGCCGATATTTTGTATATTTTTTGCACCTGTTGTTAATCCGCCTATTTTTTGCACTTGTTGTTATTCATAAAGCTTTTGTGCTTGTTTTTAGCTTTTACTATTTTGTTTGCAAAACACGGTTGATGTTTTTGATAAAACTTTGCATACATAAACTTGTGGGCTTTGCTAATAATCATTAAAACTTTGATTTGCTTGAACAATATCATGGACAATAACCAATATAACTCTTGTTATATACAAGATACTTTATTTGTATTTGTTGTGTCGCTACTGCAAAAATCGAGGTCGGCAATGACAGAAGAGTCGCCACCGTGCGTTATTTATCCCAAGAGAGGGAAAGGAAACGCTCAGAGAAAACCTAACGAAAACAGGGATAATATCGGTCATTGCAACCAACTCTCGGGTTCAGGAGTCGGTTAAGTAAGGGGAAGGAGTTAGCACCTCTCACGTCCGTCGTACTTGACGGGATCCACGCTTGTTATCTATCTAAAAGGGTGATCGAAACTATCTAACTACAGGCTTGAGGACAGAAGAAAAAGAAGTGACTCGGCAAAGCAATGGCGCTTTGTGCCTACGTATCTCATATGAGGTGAGAAGTCAGAGTCAACGTAGTTCGACTAACTACGGGTGAAAAAAGGGGGGAGGTTTCTCCCCAAGACACCGCGTCTTATGCCTACATACTTTCATCTGGTATGAAAGATCAGAGCAAACGTAGTTCAGGCCAAAAGGGAACACAAGTTTGTTCAACTTGTTTTACCCGAGTAGGGTTAACAATCAGTTCTAGCAGTTTGGTGTATGTAGCTCGACCATTAGAGACTTAGGCGTTACCCTTTATGATAGAACCAAGGGTTAACAAAACTCTCCTTACGAAAATGATTTTCCAAGATTAAAGGCCATAAAGGGGAAAAAGTAGTTTGAATGATTTGTTTTTGTGTTTTTTAGAGAAGAAGTGTTTTTGAATTGTTTGCAATTCATATCGCACTAGAGACTATGACTTAGGAGTGAATGCGTCACATATCACCCAAAGGGTGCTACACTAAACATCCAAGCCATTGAAGGGAAACCCCTCAACAACCCTTTCCCAAGTGCTTAAGGCTTATAACGCACAATAATCCTTAACCTTTATTAGGTGTTTTATGATTGTTTTTGAGATGAGAAGAGAAAGGAAACTAAAGGGGGACTAAATCCAAACCTAAAGTTGACATGCAATGGTGATCCTAAGATTGAGATAAAGGAATTCTACCTAATGTTATCATACATGGTTAAGATCCTAGTGTCTATCATAATCTCCCTAGAACAAGAGAGATTAGAGGTCCTAAGGGAAATGAGACAAAAGAAACAAGAAACAACATAAACATGCAAGAATGCAAACATAGAATGCAAATGAGGGAGGAAATTGGTGTGGGACAGTAGCCTCCACAAGCTCATCTCAACCTCAAGCAACAATATGACAAATGCAAGAAATGAAAGGAACAAGAAATGCATCAAAAGAAACACACAAGAGCATCAAAAATGGGATGAAATGGCCTAAACCAAACAACATCAACCGTAATGCCAAAACATAAACACAAATGAAAGGCAAAGAAGACCCAAAACAAAGTGAGGATGGGAGGTTGTATGAGGACAACAAGGAACTCATAATGTGCACTCAACCATAAGCATCACAAGAAAGGTGCACAAGAAAGCACAAAGAAGTCCTCATGGATTCATCATTTTAGGCTTGCTTCAAGTACTTCCAAAGGAGGGACCAAGCTACCTTAATTGAGATCCCAAAGTCATTGGACTGCAAGGGACATGAAATAAAAGTTCTCAAAAGAAAAAGCAAGTAAACCACAAGGAAATGCAAGCAAATTCCCAAAGGAAAGCAAGCATGTTTCACATAGAAACCCTAATTGGAAACTCAAAAGCAATCAAATGAACAAGAAAAATACAATATAATGACCTAAAAATGAGCAAACATTATCCTTAACATGTTAACAACATGAATCAATAGGCATTGAGAGCTCAAAGGATCCAAAAATGTCATATCCAAGTCAAACTAGGTCAAGAGGTATGTGTGAACCTCCCTTTGGGTAACTTGAGTTGCAAGTTACTCTAAAATTAGGAAAATGATTCAAAAATTATCAAATAAAATGCAAGAAGCTCACAAACATGTTGACAACCAGAGGCCAAAAGATTACAATCAAAATCACTTCACAACATCACTATAGAAATTGATTCACAAGGGTGCTCCATTGTGAAGGTCAAACAACAGGGACAAAATGGTCCTCAAAAATTCATCAATGCATCATTGATATGAGGATTGAATTTTATTCATTGGATCAAAAGGAAATGAGAGAAATAAAATAAAAACCAAAACATGTCAAGATTTAAGTCAAATAAAACACTTCCAATGTTAAATTCCATTTTTAATTGAAAAATAATTAGAAAAAATAAAATAAAAATTTCATAAAATAAAAGATATCTCAAGGAGTCCAAAAGATATTTTTGTGGAATTTTATCACTCTTGGAAGTATTTTAAAATAATTTAAATCTAAACAAAAATAAAATAAAAACAAAAAGAAAATAAAATAAAAATAAATAAAAGCTGGGTGCAAATAGCAACCCAGCAACATTGGAAATCAATGGGCCAGCCAGGGGGGTGCAGATAGCAAGCCCAATCCATCAGAAATGAAAAAGAAATAAAAACGTGTGGATCCAATGTGATGAGTCAACCAAGGTCCATGGTGGAAAGCAATTAGGCGCGTTGGCTGAAAAAGTAATCCAATCCAAGGATTCACATTCCCACATGTGGCTCAGACCAAAGAATAAATGAAATGGTGAGTTTTGCAGGGGATCACGTGTGGCAAGTCAAACATGGAACATGATGTGTCTTAATCTGGAGCGTCAAAGTGAAAAGTAAGCAAATCCTCAGGCTGGAAATGATACAGGTGGCTCAGGCGAGGTTCAAAACCTTGGAGGGAAACCAAACGGCCGGAACCACTGTTCCGGACGTCTTCTACGGCGACATCTCAAACACCAGTCACGACCAAAAACCCAAATACCTCAAAACTTAACCAAAATGAGCAAAATAAAAGCCAAAAATAATCTCCAGGTTACGTGGATCATGAATCCACTAGCCATTTTCATTGATCATGCTTTAAAAAGCCAAAACGAACAGAAAAAGAAATAAGGTCAAATAAAAAAAGTTAACAAACAACCATGAAATCAATCCAGAAACCAACTACACATCAAGAGGTTTACAAATACATGAAAATGGCGTGATATAGATGCATAAACAGTGAGATACTTTGAAAGAAAAGAAACCTAAAATCAAGCTTCCACAGAGCTCATTTTGTTAGTGAAGCATGCAATAAACCACCCAAAAATGTTCTATGAGTCTCAAGGAATGTTTTGAAATGTTTTATTTGGATTGAAACTCAGTGAAAGTTGAAAAACGATTTTGACTTTTTCACCACTTTTTCTCAATGTGTTTTCTCTCAAATTCTCACCAAAACCAGTTATGAAGGCTTGTAAACAATCCTGAGATTAAATATGATGGATTCTTATTAAAAGAAAACCCAATTCTATGCTCTTTAGGCCCAATTAGATTTTCACTTTTTCACCTTATGGCCATTTCAATAGTGCACGAAAATCACCTTGATCAGCTGTAAAAATGGCTCAGCTAGCTTGCATTTGAGGTAGGTTGATCAAAGGGCTGAGAATGGTTCCTTGATTTGATCTTATGGCAAGGTTTGGATATGTTACTTAATCTTGAAGAATGCTTGAAAATGGCCACCAAGATGTACTCAAATATCAAATCCAAAGTTGGCATTGTGTTTGAAATGTGTTTGGCACTCAAAAAATGCACAAGGTTGGTACAAAATGATTCCAAATGATTTTAATTTGATTTTCCCCTTTTAAGGCCTTTTTCATGGAAATTTCATTAGGGATTCTTCAATCCAAGCCAAACCTTTGATGCCTTGATGTTTGGTTGAGCAAATGACCCCATTTGGAGAAAGTTTGAAGTTGGAAAGATTTCCATTTGAAGTGTGCAAAGTGGTGAAATGGACCTATAATGAAAATGACCTGTAATCCTGCTTTCCCAAAATACCCCTGCCTTGCAAGCCTCATAACTTGAGTTCTACAAATCAGATGAAGGACTTCTAGTACTATTTGGAAATCTAAGATCATGAGGAACCACTTTTATGTTCATCAAAAGTTGAGGAGAAACATCCTTCTACGTCAAAAATGGCTTGGAAGTTGGTTGACTTTTGTTAACCAAAATCACATTCATCTGAGGACCTGTAACTTGCCAGCATCATAACTTGAGTTCTAGAAATCAGATTAATGACTTCTAGTACTCTTGGGAAAGCTAAGATCATGAGGAACAACTTTCATTTTCATCAAAAGTTGAGATGAGACTTGTATCTTGAGATAGGTGGTCTTGAAGTTAGGCACTGAATAAAGGATCTTACACTGAGAACCCTAATCTAGATACTCCTCACACCCTTGATTCATGATGAATTGATCTTGAAATGATATCTCATGTATCTCAACACAATATTCCATGACTCTAAAGACTTGGAATTTAGTCTTAATCTCCTTCAATTTCACAGTTTACTGAGGGCTGACCAGATGAAAACCCTAATTTCACCATCTTCAACTATAGCTCTTCACACTTGGTATAAACACTTGAATGAACTCCACAATGACCGTCAAGGCCTCTAATGAGCTTAAATGATCATCTCCCTCCATAAACATGGGCTTGTGATCCTCAGATGATCTTCAAATAGCCTCCTAGACAGGAGGTGAACCACATACACTTATCTGCCTATCTAAAAGGCTTTGACTTGTCTCTGGTGATGGTAACCCCTCTATTGACTTGAATACAAACTTTTGATTAGGTTTATAACCCTTGGAAAATTCCTCTTGTCATACACACATCTCTTGATCCCCTGTAAAATGCAAAATGCTATGCAATGCAATATGCTAGAACAATGAAATGAAACATAAACCAAGTAAAGAAAAGGTTGGGAAAATTTTGGGGTACAACAACTACCCCTATTCAAACAACTTAGACCTGAATGGATGAAAAGCGAATGGCTTTCAAACAATCCAGGTAAAAGACGGTTGAATACGAGAGATCCCGGAAATTTGCCAACCGCAAAAATAAACTGCAAACGAGAATCTCCGGAGATAACTATTCTGATTACAAACATCCCCCGCCGGGGGGAAGAGAAACTTAACGAGTAACTCTGCTTGGGGAAAACTTCAAATTGTCGGAATCTGGATATTTAACGAACCAAAGTGAATCAATGAAATTTGTCGGAGCCTGAATACTTAACAAGATGAGGAGCACATCAACAAAGGAAAACTGGCCGGAGTCCGAACACTCAAAGAATCAAACCAACCGGAGCCTAAACACTCAACGAAACAAACCAACCGGAGCCTAAACACTCAACGAAGCAAACCAACCGGAGCCTAAACACTCAACGAAACAAACCAACCAGAGCCTAAACACTCAATGAAGCAAACCAACCGAAGTCTAAACACTCAACGAAACAAACCAACCGGAGCCTAAACACTCAACGAAGCAAACCAACCGGAGCCTAAACACTCAACGAAACAAACCAACCGGAGCCTAAACACCTAACGAAGCAAACCAAATGGAGCCTAAACACTCAACGAAGCCAAACAACCAGAGCCTAAACACTCAACAAAGGAAACAAACCGGAGCCTAAACATTCAACGAAGCAAACGACCGGAGCCTAAACACTCAACGAAGCAAACGACCGAAGCTTAAACACTCAATGAAGCAAACGAACCGGAGCCTAAATACTCAACGAACCCAAAAAAACCGGAGCCTAAACACTCAACGAAGCAAACGAACCGGAGCCTAAACATTCAACGAAACAAACCAACCGGAGCCTAAACACTCAACAAAGCAAACCAACTGGAGCCTAAACACTCAACGTAGCAAACCAACGGAAACTGGAGTATCTGACAGACAAACGGAATATGTCAGAAGCTGAGCCTTCATCGGAACTTGGATATTCAACGGAGCAAGAGATACCATCACAAAACTTAATGGGATTAATATAGCAAAATGGAGTCTGGGAACTTCACGGGTAAAGCAAAACGTCACAAATAGAAAATGTCGGAACCTAGATGTTTAACGGAGGAGCCAGAGTCTGAATGCTCGACGTAAAAACCGAAGCCTGAAGATCACCTATAACGACCTGGTTTATGTTTCAGAATGCACATGTTTGAAAATGGCGTAATGCTCCATACGAAATGGAAATTCTACGTGTTTGGGTAGATGTTATGCACGCATGCAGATGCAACGGAACCACCCTAACAAAATAAATGCTAAAGAGGAAAACAAACTCCGCTGGAGGAAGACTAGGCACGCCTAGTGCAAATGGACTCATGCTAGGGAATATAAGCCTTGAATGGATTCCGAGAAAACTTCTAGGTAAAACTGCTCTGCTAAGCACAAATCCACTCTGCTGGAAATTAAAAACGTGTATCGACCAACTATTAGGGATAACCGCATGCCTATGCGCACACCACCATGCTGGGATGAAGCAACCACTTTTAATTGCTAAGGAATAAAACTATGGCTGGGGAAAACAACTCCATCCATACCTTCTTAGAGAGATGCCCCGAGGGTAACAAACCTGCAAAAACAACAGACAAGATACTACACAACAAAGGCTATCTTGGTCATCATCAGTGACGTTGTTCAGTTAAGTCAAAGTTTTAACAATTATCAGCCAAGGCCTGCAAGCTTATGTATGTGTAAATTCATCAAAAACATTGGGCTTTTTCATAAACAAAGGTAAAAGATAAAAACCAAGCACACAAAGATTTTCTGAATAGCAAGTTTTATTGATAAACGGCGTGAAAGTAGGCAAATTTACAAAGGATGCAACTCCTGAAATGAGAAAGTTGCACCAAAGACAAATAAGATATGCACAAAGATATACAAAATGTCGACAATATGGTGTAGACAACCACCATGAGACGACTCATCTATGACTCACATGACTTCGATGCTTTTCCGATGCTTCGTCTTTGGAAGAGATTGACTTGATGGTTTCCCACGGGTTCTCCCATAATCCGTTAAGTTCTGAAGACCGATACGCAGATCGCAGTTGTTTGCTTTTCAAATCCCTAACTTTTGCCTGAATTGCCCTCGTGGGTTTTGAATTCACCGGGATACCCATTTTTTCCAAAGTCGCCTTTTCAGGTTTTCAACTTTGCGATTTAACATCTTTTCTTTTTTTTTTATCCCTAATTTTTGCCCGAACCTATCCTTTTATGGTTCACCGGGATGCCCCTTTTTTTCCTGGACTTTTCTTTTTTTCTTTCCAGCGGGTCTCTTTAAGCATAGTATTTTTTGACTGCGTCTGCGTTCACAGGGGACGTGAAGTCGTCACCGTCCATAGTCGAAAGTAGTAAGGCTCCTCCAGAGAAAACTTTCCTTACAACATACGGACCTTCGTAATTGGGAGTCCATTTTCCCCTGTGATCGTTCTGTGGTGGGAGAATCCGCTTCAACACTAAATCACCTGCCTGAAAGCTTCGAGGATGTATCTTCTTATCGAAGGCTTTCTTCATTATGCTTTGGTATAGACGACCGTATGCGATGGACGCCAACCTTTTCTCATCCATCAAGTTGAGTTGATTCAACCTGTTCTTGACCCATTCTGCTTCATCTAGTTTGACGTCATCCAGAACTCTCAAGGATGGTATCTCGACTTCTAGTGGCAGGACAACTTCCATACCATATACCAACGAGAAGGGAGTTTCCCCAGTTGAAGTATGCACCGAGGTGCAATATCCATGTAAAGCAAAGGGAAACATCTCGTGCCAATATTTGTAGGTCACAACCATCTTCTGCACAATCTTCTTTATATTTTTATTAGCTGCTTCGACCGCGCCATTCGTCTTCGGACGATAGGGAGACGAATTATGATGCTCAATCTTGAAGTTCTGGCACAACTCCTTCATCATCTTGTTATTCAGATTGGAACCATTATCAATAATGATCCTTTCAGGTATTCCATATTGGCAGATGATGTCCCTCTTGATGAACCGAGCCACAACTTGGTTGGTGACATTGGCATAAGAAGATGCTTCGACCCATTTGGTGAAATAGTTGATGGCTACTAGGATGAAACAGTGTCCATTGGATGCAGTAGGCTCAATCTTTCCAATCATACCAATGCCCCATATGGAAAAGGGCCATGGAGATGACATGACATTTAAAGGACACGGCAGCACATGAATTTTGTCGGCATAGATCTGACATTTATGACATCTCTTCGCGAACTTGAAACAATCTGACTCCATCGTAAGCCAATAATACCCAGCTCGCAACAACCTTCGAGACATGGCATGTCCGCCTGCTTGCGTACCAAAAGTACCCTCGTGGACTTCCTCCATAAGCAGATTTGCTTCTTTTTCATCCACGCATCTCAATAGTACCAAATCATAGTTTCTTCTATAAAGCACACCATCCTGATTCAGATAAAAATTGCCAGACAATCTCCTTAGAGTCTTCTTATCTCGACTGGATGCCCCAGTCGGATACTCCTGGTTCTTGAGGAAATTCTGGATGTCAAAATACCACGGCTTGCCATCGGAAGCCTCCTCAATGGTGAATATGAAAGTAGGTCTATCAAGGCGGGAGATAACTATTCTGGGAGCTTCATTCCAAATATTAACCTTGTACATCGAAGACAGCATTGCCAGAGCATCTACCATCTGATTCTCCGCTCATGGCACATGGTAAAACTCTACCTTGTCGAAGAAAGGTAACAACCTCCTTGCATAATTCATGTAAGGAAGAAAATTAGGTTGACGAGTTTCCCATTTTCCCTTAATTTGATTCACAACTAGCGCGGAATCGCCATACACATCGAGATTCTTGATCCTCAAATCAATAGCTTCTTTGAGACCCATGATACACGCTTCATACTCAGCCTCATTGTTGATGACCGGAAATGTCAATCTGGCAGTGAATGGGATATGAGTGCCATGAGGAGTTGTAATGATTTCCCCAATTCCACTTCCGTATGAGTTGACAGCACCGTCAAATATCAACTGCCATTGGGAACCAAGTCCAGGACCTTCATCTGGTAGTGGTTCGTCACAATCCTTCATCTTGAGGAACATAATGTCTTCGTCAGGAAATTCAAACTTCATTGGCTGATAGTCTTCGATAGGCTGTTAGGTGAGGTACTCTGACAAAACACTTCCTTTGATGGCCTTCTGAGAAACATACTGAATGTCGTATTATGTCAGTACCATTTTCCATCTGGCAATTCTTCCTGAAAGTGCTTGCTTTTCGAAGACATACTTGATTGGATCCATCTTCGAAATCAGCATGGTTGTATGGTTAAGCATATACTGTCTTAAACGTTTGGCAGCCCAAGCAAGTGCACAACACGTTTTCTCAAGCATTGAGTAACGGGAATCACAATCTGTGAACTTTTTACTCAGATAGTAAATCGCATGCTCTTTTCTTCAAATCTCGTCGTGTTGACCGAGAACAAAACCCATACTATTCTCAAGAACCGTTAAGTACATAATCAATGGTCTTCCAGCTACTGGAGGTATCAATATCGGAGGTTCCTGCAAATACTCTTTTATTTTCTCAAATGCTTTCTAACAATTCTCATTCCAAACGACCGCCTGATCTTTCTTCAATAACTTAAATAATGGCTCACAAGTGGTTGTGAGGTGAGATATGAACCGAGCAATGTAGTTCAATCTACCTAAGAAACCACGAACTTGTTTCTCGGTCTTTGGTGCTGGAATTTCTTGAATTGCTTTGATCTTTGCAGGATCAACCTCAATACCTTTCTCACTGACGATAAACCCTAACAACTTTCCTGACCGTACGCCGAAAGTACACTTGTTTGGATTCAGCCTAAGTTTGAACTTCCTCAATCTCTCAAACAGCTTTAGAAGATTCACCAAATGCCCCTCCTCCATTTGGGACTTCGCAATCATATCATCGACATAAACCTCAATCTCATGACGAATCATGTCGTGAAAAAGTGTCACCATTGCTCGTTGATAAGTTGCCCTTGCGTTCTTCAAACCAAAAGGCATTACTTTATAGCAAAATGTCCCACATGGCGTGATAAAAGTCGTTTTCTCCATATCCTCTGGTGCCATCTTGATTTGATTGTATCCCAAAAAACCGTCCATGAAGGAAAACACTGAGTATTGTGCGGTGTTATCAACAAGCACGTCAATATGAGGGAGCGGGAAATCATCCTTTGGGATCGCTCTATTCAGGTCTCAATAGTCAACACACATTCTGACTTTGCCGTCCTTCTTAGGCACGGGAACGATGTTTGCAACCCATGGAGGGTAATTAATTGGTCACAGCATGAAATCCGACGTCCAATTGCTTCTGGACTTCTTCCTTGATCTTCACTGCCATATCAGGCCTGGTTCTTCTCAACTTATGTTTAACAGGAGGACACTCTTCTCGAAGAGGCAGGCGATGAACTACAATATCCGTGTCGAGTCCAGGCATATCTTCATATGACCAAGCAAAGACATCCTTATACTCTTGGTGTAACTCAACCAGTCTTTGCTTGACATTATCTTGTAGTGCAGCCCCTATTCTAACTTCCTTCTTATCCTCTTCCGTTCCCAGATTGATGACTTCAACTTCCTCCTGATGAGGCAGGATGACCTTATCTTCTTGTCTCAATAATCTAGCAAGCTCTTCGGGTAAGTCTTCATCTTCATCGATCTCTTCTTCTGCTTGAAAGATCGGATTGTCAAAGTCATACCGAGTCATAGACGAGTCTGAGTCGATGATATCTGAAATGTGTAACCTGCAATGATGATGACTTTATGCTTAAATGATATGCAAACAAAACAAACACAAACCACATTTCCATTTTATTGTTAGAAAACAAAAAGAAGAAAAACAAGGATCATAAAATTCAAATGAGAAAAACGCCTTTTGATTAATGATTAAAAGATGGTTCAAACATAAACAAGCATGCCCTAAACAAAATACCGCTATGCTCTGGGTAGAACATAGGGTTACACAACAACTGAGAAAACAAAGTATTACTGTTCACGTGTCACTTGGACAAGTTCCTCAATGGACCAATTGCATATCTTTTGTCCGGGAGCGCTCGGCTGGATCCAAGCGTCCATGTCACAATCACTGTCTTCAGCTTCATCATCAGAAACAACCTTGATTTGCTAAAAAATGACACCCCTACTGGTGAACTTTAGACGGGCCCCTTGTAGTGTGGCGCGCTTTGCGAAGATGATGGGTGGTACCCCAACCCGAACTTGTCCTGCTTCTGAGGTATGACTAGCACCTTTCCCCATCCTTGTGATGCCCCAGCCTGAACTGCCGCTTGAGCCTCCTTAAAAGATGACATAGCCATTTCTGGTTCTTTATTCACAACTGGAGATTTGTCCTTCAATTGTACAGTTTCGAAGGCCTGACACAAAGTGATAGTTCCATGGTGTTGCGGTGAGAATCGTGATACCAAGCTATTGATTAACTTGAATCTTAAATTCTTAAATTACAACCGGACTTTAATTTATCCAAAGGAAATGTCTAAAGAAAGAAAAAACCTTTTGCGCGATGTAACAACAACGCTAAGAGATTCGGGGATCGGGGGTTGGTTATGCATAGGGTAGGTATTTCACATCCTAAACATCTGTAGTACTCTACAGGAACCTTTTGTTTATTTGCATGCTAAGTTTGCTAAATGTTTGCTAAGGTTTGGGAATGGGTAAAAGGTGTAGGTTAAAACCTAATGACTTTTTCTAAGCTTGCTCGCAAAGACATCGCGTCCTCTGCCTACGTATCCTAACTAGGATAGAATCATAACAATCGTAGTTCA
Organism: Lathyrus sativus; assembly: GCA_963859935.3. Lineage (NCBI taxonomy): Eukaryota > Viridiplantae > Streptophyta > Magnoliopsida > Fabales > Fabaceae > Lathyrus > Lathyrus sativus. The sequence continues at coordinate 300,656,508 of OZ012741.1, forward strand.
CCTTACTAGGGATGAAGAACACTTGATTATGATCAAGGTTCAAAGGGGAACAAACATAACAATGTTTGTGTAGAGTTTGACAAAACTCTCTAGATCTATGTTATAACACTCAAGAGGGGAGTAAGTAATCATTTTTATGATTCTTACATAGAGTTTACAAACTCTATCCTAGGGTTCTAGTTGAAGAACACTCCTAGTGAAGGTGGGTCTTTTAGACTTAAGGCAAAGTCTAAGGCTTATACTAATGTTCAAGATGACTTCACAAAGTCAAGGAAGAGTAATGAGCTATCCAATGAAACAAGGGTCAAGGGAGATACTTTTCCTTTGGAAGGGAGGAGAGAGAGACAACTTGGATGTGAACTAAAAAGTTCCATCACTTGGGGAAAACAAAATACTTAACAAAGCAAGATTACAATCAGATGAACATGCATATTACAATAGGCAGATACTTCAAATAATACCAATGGTTACAACCAATAAATCATCTTAACGCTGATTGGGGACCTATCTTGACAAAGATTGGAACATGATGAAGGTAATTACCTCATAAACAAATCATAATTTGAAGATAGGCAAGTCACAGGTTCAAAGCATAGCAAATGTAACAACAAAATGCATAGATGATAATCAAACACAGTTAAATCAGTTTAAACCTCATAATTTAGGAGGGATAAATGATACAAGATTATGGTGACAACCAAAGGGGGTACCCTAGCATGTTAACTAACAAAGGGAATAAAGACCTCACAAGAAAAACAAACGTGCTCAAAGGAAATCAACTGTAAGTAGAATCACTAATCACAATAAATGAACAATTTCCATATGGGCAAAATATATCACAATTTATAACAACAAGTAATATTTTCACATCATATAAAAGTAGACATCATAACAAACATAATGCAAAAAGAATGAGCAAAATAGGATGAAAAATGAGAGAGTTGTGATTATTTGAAGTTTCATGAATTTTAATAGACAAAACAATATTAACAAATAAAAATTAAAGGAAAATGCAAAGGGTGGGAATTGAACCCACGCCCTCTAGCTTGCAGGCAAGTAACCTGGCCACTAGAGCACACACGCGCGCGCTATCCAGGTAGAAACAAGGTGAAACATGAAAAATATGAAAAGAGAAAAAAACAAAAGGGTTGATCCTCCTCAGGGATCGAACCCAGGTTCAGGCAATGATAGGCGAGTTTATGGGCAAGGCTTCTACCACTGGGGTGGCTATACATCCGTTGATATAGCCACCCCGATAAATATATATGGCTTGGTGTGTTAATTTTCTGGGCACAAAAGGGAGCAAAAACAAGGCAAGTTCACAAATACGTTTTGATATCCAACTCACTCATTTCTCAACCAAATCAAGAAAACCTTAGATCAATTTTGGGTATTTTTAAACAAGGAAAAGAATGGTCTAGGTGGAGTTTTGACAACATGTCTTGAAATAAAAACACGATAGTAATTTCTTATTGTTGCACCCCAAAATTTGCCCAACATTTCTTTACCTAGCTCATGTTTGATTTTGTTCACATTAGCATTATCATTTGCATTTCATTGACATGTATGCAGGAGAGGTATGATTACCAATTAAGAGCTATACAAGAGTGTGAAGCTAGCTAGAGAAAGTTATTCAAGTGCTCAGGGGTTGATATCCTTGCCAGAGAGGTTGAAAGAGCCTCAGAGAGATTGATTGAAGCCAAGTGTGTAGATCTCCTAACTTGAGAATTGTGGGAAGTCACCAGATGATTCTGAAGCCATGAAGATAGACTTGAGGTCTTGAGAGAGCTCATGAGAAGTGTTGAAGATCACTTTGAGGCCTATACAGGTCAATGTGCAAGATTAAGAAGGCTCAGCCATGAGTGGTGCAGCTAGGGTTTGACTGGGTCAACCCTAAGCCAACTAAGGATTTTGAGAGGTTTGAAACCTAATTCAAGAGCCATGTGATTATGGATTGACGCATTGAGATGTTATAAGGATGATTCCAAGGTTAACTCATCATGATTGAAGAGTTTGAGAAGTTTCAAGCTAGGGTTTCCAAGGCTTGACAGTGTAAAATCCCCTAGTTTGACCCCTGTCTTCAAGGTAATGTAGCTCAAGATGTTAGTGTCACCTCATCATGCCCCCAACATGATTGTTGTAGAGCATGGTCTTAGCTTTAATTTGAGTGCTAGAAGTCCTTGATAGGATTTGTAGAACTCAAGTTATGGCTTTGACAAGTTACAAGTCATCTGAGGCATGTGAATTTGGAGCTTGAAAGTTACCCAACTTGCATGAAACGTTTTCCCATGAAGGATGATTCCTATGAACTTTTGGTCAACATGAATGTTCTTCCTTATCCTCTTATCTTTCCATAGAGTACTAGAAGTCCTTGATAGGATTTGTAGAACTCAAGTTATGGCTTTGACAAGTCAAGGGTATTTTGGGTATTTTGACATTATAGGTCATTTGTGATCATAGGTCATTTTCACCAACTTAGAGGCCTCAAATGAAAATTTTTTTCAACTTGAAAGTTGCTCAAAATGGGGTTTTAACCTTGACCATGCATCTAGGAGACATTGAAATGGCTCAATGAAGGATGTGGTTCAAAGAATTTTGAAGAAGGAAGAATTAAAGGGATTTAATGACCAAAAATTGAAATAAATCATTTTGTGTCCAAACAAGGCAAAATAATAGGTCATTTTGATTGGAGAAATAGTTTTAGAGACTTTGGCAATATTGGAATTTTGGTTTGAGTTCATTTTCATACCATTCCATGTTGTTTCTTCATGATGAAGCAACACATCAAACTCACACCATTGGCTTGCAAACAAGGAAATTAACCTAACAAGCTAATCCAATATCTCATGAGATGATGATTACAAGCATTTTCATGCCCAAAGGGAGCCAGAATCGTGACTGGTGTGAATGACATTTTGGAGAGAAATTGAAATTGCAAAATCTCCTATGGAAGGTTACAGAACTTTCTAGACATTTCTAATGAGTTCTATATAAGCATTAGAGTGTGTTCAGCCATTTTTTTGGTGAAGATTGATCCCTGAAGCAGAGAGAGCCATTGAAAATTCAGAGGTGCAAGTTGAAATCGTATTCTAAGTTCAAGGCCAATCCAAGAGAAATTGAAGATTGCATTAGCTTTGGAAGGTGATTTAGAGTGAATCTGCATCATCTTGAAGGTTGAATCGAGCAAGAAGTGCATCTGTTACAAGCTCAAACACAGGTTTTAACTTCTTGAAATTTCTCTCTGATTATGCGTTTTCAGTGAACTAGAAGCATGTGGTTAGGTACCTCTTTTGATCTAGATGGATTTAGGATGGTTAATTACACGGTTAGAGACAATGCTAGGTGTTGTCCAACTTCTGTTGAGATGGATTTCTCATGATTCTTGGGGTGTTATTCATGATTGGATAGAGGAATGTGATCTCTGATGAGTGTAGTTTCCATTAGTGTCATTAATTTTGAGGATCATGATGATCAAGATTTGGTGGATTTCTGCAAATGCTATCGTGTTTGGAGATAGAGAAAGAATTAGGTAATTTAGATGATGGATTCGTGATCAGGGTGAAAATTTGAGTAAGATGATGATTCATTTTGTCATTTTTATGGACCTGTGGTGAGCAGCTCGCCGGAGAAGACGGTGGCGCTGCAACTCAGGCCACCGTCTGAGAACTCCCTCCATTTCAGTTCAAATTTGGGACGATAAGCCACAACCGTTGGTTGAAGAGTGGACCTTTGACTTAGGCAAGGAACGGATGGCCTGAGTTAATTTTTTGTGTGAGCAATTGGTCATGATTCTTGAGCTAATTTTTTGTGTGTAGTTAATTTAGATATGCATGCTCCCCTTAGATTTTTCTCACATTTTTGTGATGGAATTAGGTAGTAGTTTTAAGGTGAAACTTTAGGTGCTCTAGTTTTAGGGTTTAAGCTTAGTACCTTGTGATTTAGGACTTATTTCTTAGGCTTTGTGGATGATTCAACCCTTGGATTTTGTATGGTAGATTCATAATTGAATTAGGTTCCCATAGTTATTTTTGTAGGAATTTACAATTAGTTTTAGTATTTTAGTTAGGATTAACTTTAGTACTAAGTTTTAGGTGATCCTAACTTGCTAGTTCACTTAGAATGATTTCTTTAGTTCCCTTAGATTAGGGTTTTTCCTCTCTTGCTCTTGGATGATGATGAAGACATGTGTGGGCTGCTGAGGAATGCTTGAAGAAGCTTGGATGTGAAGATTTCCCTTCTTTTGGTGTAGTCTTGTTTAGGTGCTAAGATTAGGGTTTGTAAATAGAGCTTCTAGATAGATTTTCTTCTTTCATAAACATGGAAGGTGTTGATCACTTCCATTCTTCCCTATGATGTAAGGTCCCCTTGTGAAGGCCTCATCCCTCCTTTGGTAGGATGTGTGGCTCTTCACAAGTTGGTAGAACCTTTGAGGGTTCCTTTCCTTGATGGTGGAGTGTTTAGTGGTGACCTTTGGTCTTCATTATGCTTTCCACTATCCAAACCTTGCTCTTGTTAGATGAATCTTTCTCCCTTGCTAGAGGATGGGGTTCCTTGCTAGAAGATTAAAGATTCCAGAAGTTTCTACTTCTTTGTATTTGAAGACTGCCATTGGAGCTGAAGCTTGAAGACCAAGAAGAACAAGTTGACACTTGTGAAGAAAATCCAGTTGAGATCAAACGAAGAGCTGAAGCTTGAAGTTGGAGAACAAGTTGATACTTGTGTTGGATGCATTGAGAGCTTGAAGAAGCAAGTTGATACTTGCTATTGAATATGAGAGTCTTGAAGAACAGTTGCAGACTGAGGACTGAACTGCTGTCAGAGGAGAGCTTTGCTGTGAAGCTGTGGGAGTGGTTGATCTGCTTTCTTTCTTGTTTGTTTGCTTTCTGTGCAACTGTATTGATGTAACTTGTTTGATTTGCTTGATGCATTAGAATAAGTTCATGTTTAGATTATGTTAGCCTAGGAGCATGATTGCACTAGAGGTTGAGTTGCTCCATCTGCTTGTATTTTTACTGTGTGGCTTTGCTTGCGGGTATTCGGTAGAGCTCAGCTCCCTTGCCTATGTGGTTTGTGATTTGCTTGATGGCATTTTGTTTTTCTGTATGATTACAGTTATTCATGTCTGGCTTGAGGTTGAGATGAGCTTGTGGAGGCTGATGCCCCACACACATTTCTTCCCTCACTTGCATTGCATGCATTTTACAGTCGCTTACTGTTTACTATTTAAGCTGATGCTTTATCTGTTTTTGTTTATCATTGACATGATCCTCTAGGAATCTCACTTCCTTTGATAAGGAAGTGATGATTAGAACTTTAGGTTGAAACCTCTGCATGATAACTTCTAGAAGTTCCCTGTTTCAAACCTCAACCATAGGATGAATCCTTGGCACGACAACTTTAGGACTTGATAGTCTCCCCTTAGTTGAGCTAGTTCTCTCTTCTCATCTCAAAACAAATTAAAATACAGTAATAAAGGTTAACTGACGTCGTACGTTACGAGCGTTAAGCTATCTGAGAAAGGATTGTTGGAGAGCTTCTTTTCAACAGTCTGGATGTTTAGTATGGCACCTTTTGGGTGACATGCGACGCATTCACTCTCAGGTCATAGTCTCTAGTGCAATATTGGTTGCAAACATCCATAAAAAACAGTTCTTCCGTAAAAGACAGAAAACAAACTTCAAATCTTTTTGCCCCGTGGGCCCGTAAGTCAAAGGAAAGCTTTTCTGAAGAAAAGAGTGTTGTTAACTCTCACTTCTACCGCAAACGGTAACGCCTAAGTCTCCAAGGGTCGAGCTGCGTACATCCAACTGCTGGAACTGTTTGTTAACCCTACTCGATAAAACAGATGAATCTGAATCCCCGTAATCTGTATTATCCCGAACTACGTAAGCTCTGATCTCTCACACCTGTTGAGAGTACGTAGGAACAATACTGATGTATTGGCGAGCCACCTTCCCCGTACCCCGTAGTAGGCCGAACTACGTAGACTCTGATTTCTCATTCTCTGATGAGAATACGTAGGCATAAAGTGCGACGCTTTGCCGAGTCATTTTCTTTTCTTTTCAGACTAGCCTTGATAGGTAGATAGATAAAACCAACCCGTCAGATAAACACAACAAGCATGGATCCCATCGAGTACGATGGACGTGAGGGGTGTTAATACCTTCCCCTTGCGTAACCGACTCCCGAACCCAGACAATGGTTGCAATGACCTTGTCTTATACCCTTTTCGTCAGGTTTTTCCGATCGTCTCCTTTCCCGTTCTAAGGGATAAATAATGAAAGGTGGCGACTCTTCTGTTTTGCTGGTACCTTATTTTCGCGGTAGCGACAGCTGGCGACTCTGCTGGGGACTTGATAGTTTCCTGGGATCCAACGTCCCTTATGCGAGTCAGTTTGGGGATCCAACGTCCCCTGCGAGAGTCAATCCTAGCGCTTGTATGATTAATTGTTGGGTTGTGTTTATTTATCGCACTATATTTCCCGCACTTTATTTTCAGTATGATATGATTATCTGTGCTGTTGTGGGAGGGGCATTCTGATGAGTAAGAAGCCAGACCCAAGCTTGAGGGTACCTAGCATTAGTTGTGGAAATTAGTGGCCGCGTGCTTGCTTTGCAGGCACTAGTGTCTAATGAAATCCACGCTCAGACGAGGTTCTCCTGGTTGACATCTTTTACGGCCCTTTGGGCCTGAGGGGTTGTTGGTTTGGAGGATTGTCGACTCTGGGGACCGATCATTTGGGATTCAGCTAAGTGAGGTCGCTTCAGGAGACGGTGATGCCACACCTTCTGGGTGTCGTATCACCCCTCCTGAATATCTGTGACGCTGATGACCACATGGGATGCCGAACTTGTGTCAGTTTAGGTCCATACCTATGAGCAAGGTCGGGTTTGTTGCAGGAAACCTTAACCTTCAGACTACCTGGTTTTCTTGATAGTGAATCAGTTTTGTTGGTATCAGAGGTTCTCATCATCAGATATATGATTGTTCTTGACAGAGCAGGTTTATAGTCTGATATCAGAGGTTCTCATCATCAGATGTGTGTGTTCTTGACATAGCAGAGTTATAGTCTAACATCAGGGGTTTCTCCTCGTCATCAGATATGTGTGTTCTTGACAGAGCAGATTTATGGTCCGATATTTGGGTTTTCTTCGCATCAGAGATAAGGTCGTTCTTGACAGAGCAGTATTGTGGTTTTGTTGATACAGAACCTTCATCTCTTCAACAGCACAGTCGTCTTGATCTCATGCTGCATGATTGCATTTTGCATTGTTTTGCATACTTCATTTGCATGTCATTAACGCGTGTTTGTGTTGCAGGTACCGTTTCCCCCGATTCAGGTTTTCTTGCCTCCTATTGTGCTGTCATGGGTTCTCTGAGGAAGACTGTGGCTTACAAGCTCCCCACTCCTGATGTTGTTCAGCTGTCTAGTTTGATTGCTTTAGCAGATGATTTTGTGAGAGGTGAATTCAGAAAGTCTTATGGGAAACTGCTCAGCTTAGTTCGTAAACCTTCTGTGTTTGAGTTGAATGGGTTGCACGCCTTGTCGCAGTTCTATGATCCTCCTTTGAGATGCTTTACTTTCCCGGACTTTATTCTCGCACCCACACTAGAGGAGTATGCTGATTTGTTAGGTGTGCCTATCAAGAGTCAGATGCCCTTTGTTCATATGGATGCTGAGCCTAATCTGGCTAGTTTAGCTCCTTCACTTCATCTGGATGCCTCCGAGTTGGTCTTGTCTAGTTGGAACAGGGTTCCCGGTTTCTCCTTGCAGTTCTTAGTGGGAAAGGCCCAGCAGTGTGCCAAAGACGGTTGTTGGATCGTGTTCAACGCTATTCTGGCTCTTTGCATATACGACATCATTCTGTTCCCTAATATGCCTGACTTTGTAGACTTCGACGCCTTTCACATCTTTGCAGCAGGGAATCCTGTCCCTACCTTGATTGGAGACGTCTACCATTCCGTCCACTACAAAAACGAGAACAGAAGGGGCAAGAATGTCTCGTGCTGTGTGCCCCTATTCTATAGATGGCTTGATAGTCACCTACCCAAAAAGGGTCCCTTTGCTTCGTCTGCAACCACAACTGAGTGGTCTGAGCGTTTGATGAGTCTATCAGCGGAGGATGTTGCCTGGTTTGATAGAGATAGGTTGGGTACTGAGATTATCTTCAGCTGCAGCGGATTTCCGAATGTGCCTTTGATAGGCAGGAAGGGCTATATCAACTATAATCCATCTCTGCTGGTCCGACAATTTGCTTATGCTTTGAGAGCTCCGCCGAAGGATGAAGAGGTGCAGGAATCTCTGTACCTCACCAGTCTTCTAGAGGGGGATATGTTATCTAAGCTTCAGCACGCTTGGAATGGTATCAGTAAGCGGGGAAAACCATTGCTGGGAAAAAGTAATAGCCAAGCCTACGCTCTATATGTGACCTGGATCAGAGCCAGAGCAGATATCATAGGGATGCCGTTTCCTCCTGCCAAGCTAGAAAGCCCTCCAGTGATTGAAGAGCCTACCACCGTGCCTATTCAGCAGTACAATCAGGTGTTGGCTGAGCGAGAGGAGCTGAAGAAGGCAAATGAAGAACTGGAGAAAGAATTGGCTCAGCTCAGAAGCGAGAGAAGCGAAGCCGTCCATTCCTTCAAGAGGCAAACAGAGCTGGTAAAAAAGTAAGGTACGGATTTGACTAAGCAGTTGGCTGAGCGTGAGCGTTTGGGTCGGGACTTCAAATCTGTCAACGACGTATTGGCCACTAAGAAGCAACACTTGGATGAAGCGTACCGGAGAATATCCAAGTTTAATCAGCATTGGAAGGCCACCCTAGCCAACGGCAAGGAACGAGAGGATAAACTGAAACAATAGATCTTCAAGTTGAAATCCCAGGTGAAGGCTAGTGAGAAGAGGTTTGATGAAGAAACCGCTCGCAGATATGCCGCTGAAGGCCTGCTGAATAAGGCTCTTGCTAACCTGAAGGAGCGCAAACTGACGTTTGAAGCCAAGAAGCGGAAGCTAGAAGATTGTTTCGGCGAAGGAGCATGGGAAGACTCAGTTGAAGGTCTTCAATACACTATTGTGAAGAGGGAGTTACTCGTCGAAGGGTTGCTCACTCAGCCTGATCATCCAGAAACGAGGGATCTGTTAGAAGAGTTTCGAGCCCGTGGCCGTCCTTGACTATATTTGTAATCCTTTTGTTTTGATCATTGTTGTATGCTGACCATCACCAGGCTTGTTGGTCGAGGTCATGCTATTGATTCTGCTTGTACTCAGTGACGTTGTGTACCGCCTTGATGGGCTTTCTTTATATATATGAGATGTTATTTCCATGACTGGACGCGGACTTCTTATTATCGACACTGGCACTCAGGCACTAGGATCGGGGGAAATCTCCCTAACACACAGACACACGTTTGCATTTGCATGAAGCATTTGCGCAACGAGCACTTTGTCGTTTTTTCTAACCCTTTTGTGTATACAGGTTGTTCCAAGATTGATCGAAGGCTAATCCACCGCTATCCGACCAGAGCAAATCAGGCTAGAGCAATGGAGCAAGTGCAGACTGATGTTCAGGAACTCCGAGAGAGGATGGACCGCTTCATGGAGCTCATGCAAGCGGTTGCCAACGGCCAAGACCAGCTCAGAACCTTGGTCCAGCCTTTGATCTCAAGGGTAGATAGCAACGGTGTACTCCATAGTGGGAATGTCCCAACCCCTCCACCTGTTGAAACTCCTCAGAATGGCATCCCCGTGACCAGGGGGAATGGCAGTGGCAACGACAATGTGATCGCTAATATGGGGCTCAATGGTAATACGACTAGCGTCGGTAATGGAAATTTTGAAGCTAATGGCAATGCTGGACTGGGCAACGGCAACACAGGTGTTGGAAATCTATATGGGCCTCAGCCATGGTTAGAAGACCGTCAAGAAGATTTATTCTCACAGAAGGGTGCTGAAGGAGAGCTGACTGCTGAAGCACGTATGAGGTTTAAGGCACTCGAGGACAAAATGAGGAATTTCGAGAACTAGAACACTATGGGTGTCGACATGAGTAAATTGGGATTGATTGCTGATTTCAAGGTGCCTCCCAAATTCGAGGTACCCGACTTTGAGAAGTACAAGGGCACCACCTGTCCTCATGTCCACTTAAGGTCATACTACCGAAAGATGTCCGCTCACCCTGAAGATGAGAAGTTGCTGATGCACTTCTTTCAGGATAGCTTGTCCGGGCCATCCTTGGAATGGTACATGAGTTTGGAACCTACCAGTGTGCGCACGTGGAAGGAACTTGCTGAGGCATTCGTGCACCATTACCAGTATAACAGTGACTTGGCGCCGAACCGGGTTCAGCTGCAGAACTTATCACAGAGGAACAATGAAGGGTTCAAAGAATACGTCCAGCGGTGGTGTGAATTAGCAGCTAGAGTTCAGCCGCCGCTGGTTGAACGAGAGCTTGTTGAAATGTTTGTAGCCACCCTCCCAGGGGTTTATTACGAGAAATTGGTCAGCGGTATGTCTGGAAGCTTCTAAGATCTCATCATCACGGGCGAGCACATTGAAAATGGGATCAAACTGGGGAAAATTCAAGGCGATCTATCCTCATCTGGAGGAGGAAAGAAACCATATGGTAGCAAAAGGCGTGAAGGGGAGACGAGCGCCGTGTCCAACGCTCGCAAGAAAGGTAAAGGCTCGCGCCAGCAAGTGGCTAGCATAACCATCCCTGCAGTCCAACAACCCCAGCAGCAGCAGCAGCAGCAGCCAAATCAGCAAGGGTACAGAAAGTATCAGAACAGGGCACCTCTGTCAAGCCGTCACCTTGAGACACCGCCCATGTCGTATGCTCAGCTGTTACAAACTCTGCTTCAATTGCAGTTAGTCCATAAGAGAACCCTGGCTCCCTTGACAGGGGCACCTCCGCCAGGTTATGATGCAAATGCTACATGTGATTTTCACTCAGGGGCACCCGACCACACGATAAAAAATTGCAAAGCCTTCAAGCACAAGGTGCATGATATGGTGGATGCTAAGATCATCAATTTCTCAGATAATGTGCTGAATGTCACGAAGAACCCTATGCCGAATCATAGGGGAGGTGGGGTGAATGCCATTATTGAAGATGAGAACTTGGATTTATTGACTGACGTCAAGGATCTGAAGACACCACTTAGCTTCGTTAAAGCCAAGCTGATGAAGAGAGGCTTCTTTCCGGGCTGTGGAGAACTATGTATGGGCTGTGCGGCTCGTCCTGGAGGATGTGAACAGTTGACAGAAGGGATTCAGAGTCTGATGACCGAAGGAATCTTGCAGTTTAGCCGAAGGGCCGAAGGGGGATCTGGAGAGGTAATGCTGAAGCAAGATGATGAGGTTGCCACCATCACCATCCCTCGCCGGACGATAACCATTTCTGCACTCAGGCGGCCCACCATTACCATCACAAAGGTTGGGCCGATACCTTTTGAAAGCACCAATGTTATCCCATGGCATTATGGGGCAGACGTCTACTGTAACGGACAGAAACTTGAATTGGAACCATTTGGGCGGTCTGTGGATAACCTAGAGAGAGTCGGCGGAATCACGCGCAGCGGAAGAGTATTTGCTCCACCTGAGATCGTGGTGGACAAAGCTGAGGTAAATGATAAGGGAAAAAGTAAAGTCGTTGAGGAAACCCCTCATGGGGTAGAGAAGGACTTACTGGTAAAGGACGCTGAAGAGTTCATGAGGTTGATCAAGAAGAGTGATTACAAGATCGTGGATCACCTCCATCAAACACCCTCGAAAATTCAATCCTGAATTTGCTGCTGTGTTCGGAGTCACATCGCAACATGCTGTTAAAGGTTTTGAATGCCACGTATGTACCGCAGGAAATCTCGGTCAACAAGTTGGAAGGGGTCGTAGCCCACGTGAATGCTGGAAACGGGTTAGGGTTCACTGACCTGGAGCTGACGCCGAAGGGAAGGAACCACAATAGTGCTTTGCACATCTCGATAGAGTGTAGGGGAACGATTATGTCTCATGTGTTGGTGGACACAGGGTCGTCGCTCAATGTTCTTCCGAAGAGGGCATTGATGAAGTTAGATACTCGAGGATTGATCTGCACGCCCAGTGATCTGGTTGTGAAGGCTTTCGATGGAACCAAGCGTCATGTCTTTGGAGAGGTAACGTTGCCAATCCAGGTCGGGCCGGAAACTTTCGACGCATTCTTTTACATTATGGACATCATGCCAGCCTACAGTTGTCTCCTAGGCCGGCCATGGATCCACTCTGCTGGTGCCGTGACTCCCACGTTGCACCAGAAACTCAAGTACGCTGTCGGAGGCAGCATCGTGACGGTATGTGGCGAGGAAGACATAATGGTGAGCCATTTGTCATCCTTCAAATATGTTGAGATGGATGGGGAAATCCACGAAACCCTATGTTAGGCGTTCGAAGCTGTTAAAGTTAAGGACGTGGCTCCAGTAATGACCGAGAAACCAGAGATGACTCTCTCTTCCTTCAAGGAAGCCCGATCCGTTGTTCAAGCCGGATCTACCCCAGGCTGGGGACAAGTTCTAGAAATACCTAACAAACAGGACAAGTTTGGGTTAGGATACTCTCCTGCAGCTAAAGCCTCCTCTTCTCACAGTGTGTCGCAAGGTAAAGGGCCGATCCAGTTTACCAATGGCGGGGTGATATTCGAAAGTGTCAACGCAGTGTCTGAAGACGGCGAAGACAGCGATTGCGACCTAGACTCCTGGATCCAGCCAAGCAAACCAGGCCAGAGCCTTACCAACTGGTCCATCAGGGATACCATCCAAGTGACAGGCAAAGAGAAATGATTTACTTTCTCCAATCATTGTACAACCCTATGTCCTACCCGGGGCATAGTGGCTTTATTGTCAGGGCCTTGTTTGATTATGTACATGCATTTTACCAATAAATCTAAAGGCGTTTTTCTTCGCATTCAAATGTTGTGATCTCTGTTATTCCTGTTTTATATTTGTTTTGAAAAACAATAAAATGGCAATGGGGTTTATGCTAACCTGCATATCCTTGTCTTAAGCTTAACCCTTGTTATTGCAGGATCCACATAGCAGATGACATCGACTCTGGACCTTCTACGACTCACTTCGACTTCGATTGCCCGATCTATAAAGCCGAAGAAGAGATTGATGAAGATGAAGACCTTCCTGAAGAGTTGGCCCGCTTGTTGAAACAAGAAGAGAAAGTTATTCTGCCTCACGAGGAAGAGATTGAGATTGTGAATCTAGGTTCTGAATAGCTGGTCAGGAACGTCAGAATAGGGGCTGCATTGCAGAGTGGCGTCAAGCAGAGATTAGTCGAGATGCTTCGAGAGTATAGTGATATCTTTGCTTGGTCATATGAAGATATGCCCGGACTTGATACTGACATCGTGGTCCACCACTTGCCGCTGCGAGAAGATTGTCCTCCCGTTAAGCAGAAGCTTAGGAGGACACGACCAGATATGACCGTTAAGATCAAGGAAGAAGTGCAGAAATAGCTTGATGCTGGCTTCTTAGCGGTCACTACTTACCCTCCGTGGGTCGCCAACATAGTGCCTGTACCGAAGAACGACGGTAAGGTACGAATGTGCGTCGATTATCGGGATTTGAATAGGGCAAGCCCTAAAGATGATTTCCCGCTCCCTCATATTGATGTGTTGGTCGACAATACAACTCAGTTCTCCGTATTTTCGTTCATGGATGGATTCTCCGGCTACAATCAGATCAAGATGGCGTCGGAGGACATGGAGAAAACTACGTTTATTACACCTTGGGGAACGTTTCGCTACAAGGTAATGCATTTCGGTCTGAAGAACGCAGGGGCCACTTACCAACGAGCAATGGTTACTTTGTTTCATGATATGATTCATCATGAGATTGAAGTCTATGTTGATGACATGATTGCGAAGTCCCAAACGGAGGAGGGACATCTGGTCAATTTGCTGAAGCTTTTTGAGAGGCTTAGGAAGTTCAGGTTGAGGCTGAATCCTAACAAGTGTACTTTCAGAGTACGGTCTAGAAAGCTACTGGGGTTTATCGTGAGTGAAAGAGGCATCGAGGTTGATCCTACGAAGATAAAAGCAATACAAGAAATGCCAGCGCCAAAAACCGAAAAAGAAGTTTGTGGTTTCTTGGGCAAAATAAACTACATTGCAAGGTTTATTTCTCAGCTCACAGCCACGTGTGAACCGATGTTCAAACTTCTAAAGAAAGATCAGGCGATTATCTGGAACGAGGATTGCCAGAAGGCATTTGATAAGATAAAACAGTATCTACAGGAACCTCCAATCTTGATACCCCCGGTAGCCGGAAGACCCTTAATCATGTACTTGACAGTTCTTGAGAATAGTATGGGGTGTGTTCTCGGTCAGCACAACGAGACGGGCAGAAAGGAGCATGCCATTTACTACTTGAGTAAAAAGTTCACAGATTGTGAATCTCGTTACTCGATGCTGGAGAAAACGTGTTGTGCACTAGCATGGGCTGCCAAACGTTTACGACAGTACATGCTTAATCACATGACCATGCTAATTTCGAAGATGGATCCGATCAAGTATGTCTTCAAGAAGCAAGCGCTTTCGGGTAGGATTTCCAGATGGCAAATGCTGTTGACGGAATATGACATTTAGTATGTTTCCTAGAAGGCCATCAAGGGCAGCGTATTGTCTGAATATCTTGTCGAGCAGCCGATCGATGATTATCAGCCGATGCAATTTGAATTCCCTGATGAGGATATCATGTTTCTCAAAGCAAAAGATTGCAATAAACCGTTTCCCAACGAGGGGCCAGATAGGAAATCCCAACGGAAATTGATATTTGACGGGGCGGTTAATTCTTATGGAAGTGGCATTGGGGCGATCATCACAACTCCCCATGGATCCCACATCCCGTTTACTGCGAGACTGACGTTTCCGGTCACCAATAACGAAGCGGAGTACGAAGCATGCATCATGGGTCTAGAAGAAGCAATTGATTTGAGAATCAAGAACCTAGATGTATATGGTGACTCATCAATCAAATTTGGTGCCATACATGAATTATGCTAGAAGGCTGCTTCCGTTCTTTGATCGAGTGGAACTCCATCATGTGCCCATAGCCGAAAATCAGATGGCTGATGCCTTGGCCACATTGGTTACGATGTATAAAGTCAATTTTTGGAATGAAGCTCCAATGGTTGTCCTTTCTCGTCTTGATAGACCTGCATTCGTCTTTAAAATCGAGGAAGCCTCCGACGGCAAGCCATGGTTCCATGACATCCAGACTTTCCTTATGACTAAGGAGTATCCTGCGGGAGCGTCAACCCAGGATAAGAAGACTCTGAGGAGACTGTTTGGAAATTTTTATCTCAATCCTGATGGAGTTTTGTATAAGAGAAACCACGATCTCGTGCTACTCAGATGTGTAGATGAGAAAGAAGCGAGTATGCTCATGGAAGAAGTCCATGAAGGCACATTTGGTACGCACGCCGGCGGGCATGCTATGACAAGAAAGATCCTGAGAGTAGGATACTACTGGCTGACGATGGAATCGGATTGCTTTGAATTCGCGAAGAGATGTCATAAATGCCAGATTTATGCTGATAAGATTCACGTGCCGCCGTGCCCGTTAAATGTCATGTCCTCCCCGTGGCCGTTCTCCATGTGGGGCATCGACATGATAGGCAAGATCGAGCCCACTGCATCTAACGGTCATCGCTTCATTTTAGTAGCCATCGACTACTTCACCAAGTGGGTGGAGGCAGCCTCGTATGCTAACGTGACCAAGCAGGTGGTGGCTAAATTCATAAAGAGGGACATCATCTGTCGATACGGAATTCCCGAGCGGATCATTACTGATAATGGTTCGAATCTGAATAACAAGATGATGAAGGAGTTGTGTCAGAGTTTCAAGATTAAACACCACAACTCATCTCCTTACCTGCCAAAGATGAATGGTGTCGTTGAAGCGGCCAATAAGAACATTAAGAAGATTGTATAGAATATGGTTGTGACCTACAAGGATTGGCACGAGATGTTGCCATTTGCACTGCACGGTTATCGTACAACGGTACGTACGTCGACCGGGGCAACTCCTTTCTCACTGGTGTATGGTATGGAAGTTGTCCTACTGTTAGAAGTTGAGATCCCCTCGTTACGAGTTTTGGTTTACGTGAAACTCGACGAGGCATAATGGATTAAGAACCGACTAAACCAACTCAGCCTGATGGACGAGAAAAGGTTAGCATCGATTGCATACGGTCGTCTGTACCAAAGCCGAATGAAGAAAGCTTATGACAAGAAGGTGCGTCGTAGAAGCTTTCAGACGGGTGATCTCGTCCTGAAGAAGATTCTTCCTCCACACTTCGATCACCGGGGCAAGTGGACTCCCAATTACGAAGGTCCGTACGTCGTCAGCAAGGTCTTCTCGGGAGGAGCCTTGTTGTTATCCATGATGGATGGCGAAGATTTTGCATCCCCGGTGAACACAGACGCAGTAAAAAAATACTTTGCTTAAAAAATGACCCGCTGTAAAGAAAAAGAATGTCCAAGCAAAAATGGGGCATCCCGGCGAACCATAAAAAGAAAAAGGTTCGGGAAAAAATTAGGGATATAAATGGAAAAAATGTACACCCGCAAAGTCGAAAACCCGGAAGGGCGACTTTGGCAAAAAAGGGCATCCCGGTGAATCGAAAACCCGAAAGGGCGATTCAGGAAAAAGTTAGGGATTTGAAAAAGCAAATGACTGTGTTTCGCGTGTGGACTTTCATTGTTTAGTGGTTTGGAAGACCTGAGGGCCATTTATCTGAACCAATCTCTTCTAAAGCTGAAGCATCAGAGAGGTATCAAAGTCGAGTGGGTCATAGAGGGATCAACTCATGGTGTTCGTCTACGCCTCATCGCCGACATTTGTGTATATACTGATGTATATTTATGTTTTTTTGCGCATCTTCCTCATTCCAGGAGCTTGCATCTATTGTAAAACATTTTCACCCATTCAGGGGTTCATTATCAATAAAATATATACTATTCAGCAATTTTGTTTGCCTATTTAGCATTTATCTGTTTTGTTTGCGAAAAAGAACGCCGATGTTTTTGATAAAATGTGCATACATAAACTTATTGTCCTAGGCCACTGATTGTTGAAACAATGAATTACTTGAACATTGTCACAAGAGGTTAACCTTGATAGGTCCCTTTGAGAAGGGTATCTTGTCTGTTTGTTTGTGTCGTTGCAGGTATAGCGTATTTCGGGCAATACACCGTATGTTTCCCAAGCAGGATGATTCCTTCTTCCCCGGCGAGATCAGCAGTGTCTCCCCACGGAGTCTAAACATGGGACCGCGAGCATTGATATGTCTCCCCAAGCAGAGAAGACTCTCCCCAACCAGATGTTACCTGAGGCAGAATCATCATCTCCCCAGCTGAGTCATACGCCAAAGTGTAGATTCGTTCCCCAACACTGGGTCAGTGTGCAGCTTCTCGTGGAAGACTATTCGCAAGTATGCAACTTTCGATAAGTTTAGACTGAAGTCTCCAGCGGGATTGAAATTCCCCACAGAGTCGTACTCTCCCCAGCAAGCAGGATGATTCCTCTTTCCCCAACCGAGCTGGCAGTTCCCCAAGAGAACCGAGTCCTTGGAAAGCAGTTGGGGCCATGATTGGTTTTTCCCCAATAGAGTGTTGAATAGCTGATGTTGTATTTCCCCATCAGAGTCGTTATCCCCAAGAAAGTTTTAGCCGCGAAGGCCGTGCAGTTTATTTCTGCGATTGACATCGTTTCCGTCAGAAGTTGTGGTTCGTATACCCAGATGAGCAGGTCCAGGTTCTCGTAGAACTTTGTTCCCCTACAGCAGTCGACTGAAGTTCGTTCCCCAGGCGGAGTCCAATTGAGATTGGTGTGATTTCCTCTCCTCGGCAGGATGATTCCTTCCCCCACCAAAGTGGTTTTTTCTCCTTGACAGGAGGATTCTCCCTTCAGCATTTATTTTGCTGATGGGGTCATAGCATTTTGCATGATTGCATAGCATTTACCCTAAAAAACACGTAGCATTTCCACCGTGTGGAGCATTGCGCCATTGTCAAAGCACATGCATATGAAACATGAGCTCGGTCGTTACCGTTCTTGTTTTGCAGATATTCCCCACCAAAGTCGCTTGCCCAAGATGATTCTTGAATTCTCCAGCAAAGGTATTTGCTTTAGATGATTCTTAAAATCCCTAGTGAAGTCGCCAGAGAGGGTTGCTCAAGCTGATGCTCGGAGTCCCCGGCAGAGTGTTTGCTCAGGATGACTCCTGAAATTTCCAGCATAGTCTGCTCAGGATGATTCCTGAAATCTCCAGCATAGTTATTGGTTCAGGATGATTCTTGAAGTCCTTGGCGGAGTTATTTGTCCAAGATGATTCTTGAAGTCCTCAGTAGAGTTGATTCACCCAGAATGATTTCTGGATCTCCGAAGCAGAGTTACTTGATAGTTCTCCAGAATCCCCAGCGGAGATGTGTCATCCCCAGCAGGTTCTAAATCGAGAAGTTGAAACTTCCCTTGAAGACTTGATGATTGAAGTCCGGCAGCGGTGCCAAAACCCCAGACTTACTGACGAAGTCCAACCGTGATGTCAACACAGTTCTCTCAGCTGATGCGGAGTGCCTGATGGCAGAAGTTTGGATATCCCTATTGGTTCATGATTGACCAAGGTTTCTATTCCCGACTTACTGACGAAGTCCGGCTGACACCCAAAAATTTCTTTGAATGCCCGATGGCATGATTAACTTGATTGTTAAAAAGTTCCTAATGACCTGATGAGTCCCTAGGAATTCGTCTGCCGCCGTGTCGTAGAATGTCTGACGACGATACCAGCTATGTATCACCAGTTACCGTGTAACTGGTGATCCCTTGATGACTTGAGGACGAAGATCTGCAGCAAAATCAGACGATCATCCTGACGGAGATTTGAGATTAGACCCTTTACAGGTTGTCGTGTAACCAATTCCCCAACCGAGTTGTCGTGCAATCGTCATGCTCAGTTTGAAGACCTGCCTACCAATCAAATCGTTTACCTGTGCGGTTGGAAAATCACCAGTTACCATGCAACCGGTGATCCCTTGATGATTTGAGGATGCAATGATATCAGATAAATCAGAGAATCATCCTGACGGAGGTTCAGATCAGTATTTCTCCAGCTATTTATCGTGCAACTATCATTTTAGTTTCCGAAGATTTGTTCCCATCAGAGTACCGTGTACTTGCACAGTCAACAAATTTCTGGGTTTGTTGGTATTCAACCGCCTTTTACCTTGATTGTTTGAGAGCCATTCACTTCTCACCCAGTCAGGTCCAAGCCGTTTGAATAGGGGCAGCTGTTGCACCCTAAAATTTACCCAACATTTCTTTACCTAGCTCATGTTTCATTTCGTTCATATTAGCATTATCATTTGCATTTCATTGACATGTATGCAGGAGATCAAGAGGTGCGATTACTAATTAAGAGCTATACAAGACTGTGAAGCTAGCTAGAGAAAGTTATTCAAGTGCTCAGGGGTTGATATCCTTGCTAGAGAGGTTGAAAGAGCCTCAGAGAGATTGATTGAAGCCAAGTGTGTAGATCTCCTAACTTGAGAATTGTGGGAAGTCACCAGATGATTCTGAAGCCATGAAGATAGACTTGAGGTCTTGAGAGAGCTCATGAGAAGTGTTGAAGATCACTTTGAGGCCTAGACAGGTCATTGTGCAAGATTAAGAAGGCTCAGCCATGAGTGGTGCAGCTAGGGTTTGACTGGGTCAACCCTAAGCCAACTAAGGATTTGGAGAGGGTTGAAACCTAATTCAAGAGCCATGTGATCATGGATTGATGCATTGAGATGTTATAAGGATGATTCCAAGGTTAACTCATCATGATTGAAGAGTTTGAGAAGTTTCAAGCTAGGGTTTCCAAGGCTTGACAGTGTAAAATCCCCTAGTTTGACCCCTGTCTTCAAGGCAATGTAGCTCAAGATGTGAGTGTCACCTCATCATGCCCACAACATAATTGTTGTAGAGCATGGTCTTAGCTTTAATTTGAGTGCTAGAAGTCCTTGATAGGATTTGTAGAACTCAATTTATGGCTTTGACAAGTTACAAGTCATCTGAGGCATGTGAATTTGGAGCTTGAAAGTTACCCAACTTGCATGAAACTTTTGCCCAAGAAGGATGATTCCTATGAACTTTTGGTTAACACTAATGTTGTTCCTTATCCTCTTATCTTTCCATAGAGTACTAGAAGTCCTTGATAGGATTTGTAGAACTCATGTTATGGCTTTGACAAGTCAAGGGTATTTTGGGTATTTGGACATTATAGGTCATTTGTGATCATAGGTCATTTTCACCAACTTAGAGGCCTCAGATGAAATTTTATTCAACTTGAAAATTGCTCAAAATGGGGTTTTAACCTTGACCATGCATCAAGGAGACATTGAAATGGCTCAAGGAAGGATGTGGTTCAAAGAATTTTGAAAAAGGAAGAATTAAAGGGATTTAATGACCAAAAATTGAAATAAATCATTTTGTGTCCAAACAAGGCAAAATAATAGGTCATTTTGATTGGAGAAATAGTTTTAGAGACTTTGGCAATATTGGAATTTTGGTTTGAGGTCATTTTCATACCATTCCATGTTGTTTCTTCATGATGAAGCAACACATCAAACTCACACCATTGTCTTGCAAACAAGGAAATTAACCTAACAAGCTAATCCAATATCTCATGAGATGATGATTACAAGCATTTTCATGCCCAAAGGGAGCCAGAATCGTGACTGGTGTGAATGACATTTTGGAGAGAAATTGAAATTGCAAAATCTCCTATGGAAGGTTACAGAACTTTCTAGACATTTCCAATGAGTTCTATATAAGCATTAGAGTGTGTTCAACCATTTTTTTGGTGAAGATTGATCCCTGAAGCAGAGAGAGCCATTGGAAATTCAGAGGTGCAAGTTGAAATCGTATTCTAAGTTCAAGGCCCATCCAAGAGAAATTGAAGATTGCATTAGCTTTGGAAGGTGATTTAGAGTGAATCTGCATCATCTTGAAGGTTGAATCGAGCAAGAAGTGCATCTGTTACAAGCTCAAACACAGGTTTTAATTTCTTGAAATTTCTCTCTAATTATGCATTTTCAGTGAACTAGAAGCATGTGGTTAGGTTCCTCTTATGATCTAGATGGATTTAGGATGGTTAATTACACGGTTAGAGACAATGCTAGGTGTTGTGCAACTTCTGTTGAGATGGATTTCTCATGATTCTTGGGGTGTTATTCATGATTGGATAGAGGAATGTGATCTCTGATGAGTGTAGTTTCCATTAGTGTCATTAATTTTGAGGATCATGATGATCAAGATTTGGTGGATTTCTGCAAATGCTATCGTGTTTGGAGATAGAGAAAGAATTAGGGAATTTAGATGATGGATTCGTGATCAGGGTGAAAAATTGAGTAAGATGATGATTCATTTTGTCGTTTTTATGGACCTGTGGTGAGCAGCTCGCCGGAGAAGACGGTGGCGCTGCAACTCAGGCCACCGTCTGAGAACTCCCTCCATTTTAGTTCAAATTTGGGACGATAAGCCACAGCCATTGGATGAAGAGTGGACCTTTGACTCAGGCAAGGAACGGATGGCCACGATTGCATCTCAACTCTGAAGAGAGACTTCTAAATGACACGCACCATTTCATTAATTGAAATGGTTTGGGCTTGGTTAGCTGAGTGGTATCCACGCCCCCCTCTAGGCCCAATCCAGGATTTAAACTTGACATCTTTGCTATTTGTCACGCACCTTTTATCATTTTCTTATTATTTCTTTTATTTTTATCATTTCATATGGTTTAGAGAATAATTTATAAAAAAAATAGGAAAATAATCCAAATTGATCCAAATTGGTACCTTGTTTTGCTGATTTTTGTGTGAGCAATTGGTCATGATTCTTGAGCTAATTTTTTGTGTGTAGTTAATTTAGATACGCATGCTCCCCCTAGATTTTTATCACATTTTTGTGATGGAATTAGGTAGTAGTTTTAAGTTGAAACTTTAGGTGCTCTAGTTTTAGGGTTTAAGCTTAGTACCTTGTGATTTAGGATTTATTTCTAAGGCTTTGTGGATGATTCAACCACTGGATTTTGTATGGTAGATTCATGATTGAATTAGGTTCCCATAGTTATTTTTGTAGTAATTTACAATTGGTTTTAGTATTTTAGTTAGGATTAACTTTAGTACTAAGTTTTAGGTGATCCTAACTTGCTAGTTCACCTAGAATGATTTCTTTAGTTCCCTTAGATTAGGGTTTTGCCTCTCTTGCTCTTGGATGATGATGAAGACATGTGTGGGCCGCTGAGGAATGCTTGAAGAAGCTTTGATGTGAAGATTTCCCTTCTTTTGGTGTAGTCTTGTTTAGGTGCTAAGATTAGGGTTTGTAAATAGAGCTTCTAGATAAATTCTCTTCTTCCATAAACATGGAAGGTGTTGATCAGTTCCATTCGTCCCTATGATGTAAGGTCCCCTTGTGAAGGCCTCATCCCTCCTTTGGTAGGATGTGTGGCTCTTCACAAGTTGGTAGAACCTTTGAGGGTTCCTTTCCTTGATGGTGGAGTGTTTAGTGGTGACCTTTGGTCTTCATTTTGCTTTCCACTATCCAAACCTTGCTCTTGTTAGATCAATCTTTCTCCCTTGCTAGAGGATGGGGTTCCTTGCTAGAAGATTGAAGATTTTATAAGTTTCTACTTCTTTGTATTTGAAGATTGAAGATTCTATAAGTTTTCACCACTTTTTCAAAATGCTCTAGCTCCAATT
This sequence comes from Lathyrus sativus, assembly GCA_963859935.3. Taxonomy (NCBI): domain Eukaryota; kingdom Viridiplantae; phylum Streptophyta; class Magnoliopsida; order Fabales; family Fabaceae; genus Lathyrus; species Lathyrus sativus. The sequence goes on from OZ012741.1 coordinate 300,679,287, forward strand.
CTGCTTCCAATTCGTGTTCTGAGGATTTGTTCATGATGGAAACCTTTTATGTGATGGATTTGAAAAGAAATTAAGCCCAATTTCAACCTCTAAGAGCCCATTTGAAATCCATGGAATTTGAGTTTTTTCTACTTGTCATGTGCATGAAAATTGTACCAATTTGGCTCCAAAATGATGCATTTTGCTTGCTGAGGACATGAGGAGTGTGAAGGGTTGGGATTTGATCCTTGTTTAATCTCAATGGTTGATGTTTCAAGTGTAACTTAAGCTTAAAGAAAGCTTGAAAATGGCTCATCAAAACTCACCCAATTCAAATTCTATTATTGCCAATGTGTTCAAAACATCAAATGCACTCAAAATATGCACAAGCTTGCATAATTTTGAGCCAATATGAACTATTTTGAATTTTTCCATTTTAATGCCTTTAAAATGCCTTTTGTAAGATTTTCTTCAACCAATTCTCATTCCTATCCATATCAATGAACCCTTGATGCCTGGTTGAGTAAATAACCCCATTTGGAGCACATTTGATGTTGGAAAAATCTTCATTTGAAGTGTGCAAGTTGGTGAAATGGACCTATAATTTTATGACCTATAATCTTACTTTCCCAAAATACCCCTGACATGCAAGCCTCATAACTTGAGTTCTACAAATCATATGAAAGACTTCTAGTACTCTTTGGAAAGCTAAGACCAAGACCCACAACTTTCATGCCCATCAAAAGGTGAGTAGAAACATCCTTCTAGGTCAAAAATGGCTTGGAAGTTGGTTGACTTTTGTTGACCAAATTCACATTCATCTGATGACCTGTAACTTGTCTGCATCATAACTTGAGTTCTATAAATCCAATCAAAGACTTCTAGTACTCAAAAGAAAGCTAAGAACATGCTCTACAAGTTCCATGTTGGTCAAAAGTTGAGATGAAACTTGAATCTTGAGATAGGTGGTCTTGAAGTTGGGCACTAAACAGGGGATTTTACACTAAGAACCCTAATTTAGTAACTTCTCACACTCTTGATTCTTGATGAATTGATCTTAAAATGATATCTCATGTATCTTAACACAACATCCAATTACCATAGAGACTTGGAATTGAGTTTTAATCTCCTTCAATTTCACAATTGACTGAGGATTTACCAGATGAAAACCCTAGATGCAACATCTTTGACTATGGCTTCTTTACCATCACACAACAACCTGAATAAGCTCCAACATGGCTCTCAAAGCACCCAATGAGCTCTCTCAACATCTTATATCCATAATCATGAATTCACAATCCTCTGATGATCTTGAACTGGCCTCCAAGTTAGGAGCTGACCCACATACATCCATCAATCCTTTCACAAGACTATTGTCCACTTCTAGATGACTTGATAACCATTCAAACTTGAGTAACATCCCTTGTTTAGGCTCAACCCTCTGAGTAGACTGCTCTTGATATGCACAACTTCTTGATCCCCTGTTCAATGAAAAATGCTATGCAATGCAAATGCTAGAAAGAAATGAAATGAAACATAAACCAAGTTAAGAAAAGGTTGGGCAAATTTTGGGGTGCAACAGCTCCCCCTATTCAAATGATTTGGACCTGAATGAGTGAAAAGTGAACGACTTTCATGCAATCAAGGTAAAAGACGGTTGAATACCAAAGAACCTGGAAATTTGCCAACCGCAGAAAATAAAACTGCCAATAAGAATCTCCGGAGATAACTGCTCTGATTACAAACACATTCCGTTGGGGAAAAGAGAAACTTAACGAGTAACTCTGCTTGGGGAGAAACCTTGAAATAGGGGAATACTTCAAGTTGCCAAAATCTGGATATTCGACGAACAAAAATGAATCAATGAAATTGCCGCAGCCTGAATGCTCAACGTAATAGCCGGAGCCTGAACGCTCGATGTAAAAACCGGAGCCTGAACGCTCAATGTAAAAAAAGCCGGAGCCTGCACGCTTCAACGAACAAAAGGATATATCATTTTCAAATTCACTGGAGCCTGGATACTCAACGGAGAAGCCGGAGCCTGGATGCTCAATGTAAAATTGACCGGAGCCTGAATACTCAACAAACCAAAAAAGTACACCATAAACTGGAATTTCATCGGAGCCTGGATACTCAACGAAATTGGAATCCCAAATCAAATGTCGGAGTCTGGATACTCAACACACAAGAGAAATTACAATTGGAAATCAGCCGGAGTCTGGATACTCAACGTAATACATCGGAGCCTGAACACTCAACGAAAATAAACCGGAGCCTGGATGCTCAATGAACTAAATCGGAGCTTGAACGCTCAACGAAATTGACCGGAGCCTGGAGACTCAATGGACACAACAATATACCACAAATCGGAAATTCACCAGAATTTGGATATTCAACGGAGAAGAAGTACAACCACAAAACGTATCAAGGTTCGAATACCCAATTGACTTTACCGGAGTCTGAACACTCAATAGAAAAAGCAATGTTTCACAAATTAACAATATACCGGAGTCTGAATACTCGACGGAGATTGATCGAAGCCTGGATGCTCAACGAAGATTAACCGGAGCCTGAATACTCAACGGACGAAGGGAAAATATCACAAATATAACAATCAAAAACTGAACACCACACTGTCCTCACCGGAGTCTGGACACTCAACGGAAGCACACAATAATATTAATAACCGTGGCCTGGATACCAAAACCATCTTTACCGGAGTCTGGATACTCGACGGAAAAAGGAAAACCTCATCAACTAGGAATGGACTAGAGTCTGGATACTCAACAGGGAAAGGAGATCATCACCATACCTATCATGATCCACTCAGATCTGAAGATACTGTTGGGGAATAACATGAGTCGGGGTCTGGATACCATGCGGGCTAAGAGAAATCACATGGTCCGAATACCAAAGGAGAAGATCAAACCTCCGAAGATACACTTGAAACAAAGAGATAACAACCTGGTCTATGTTTCAAATGCAAACGTTTGAAAATGGCGTAATGCTCCATTCAAAATGGAAATGCTACGCATTTGGGTAGATGCTATGCACGCATGCAGATGCAACGAAACTAACTCAGCAAAATAAATGCTAGAGATACAGAGAACGCCTTGTTGGAGCAAGAAAATAGCCCTGTATAGGGAATCACTGATTCTGCCGGGGATAGAGCACAGACTTGCTCATGCCAATAACAATTGGACTTATGCCGAGAAACGGGCCCTTGCTGGCTTCCGACGTGACAACATTCCTTCATTCTGCTAAGGAAAAAAAAGAAAACTCTGTTGGGGAAACCACCCCTTTCAATTTGCTAGGGATTGCTTCGTCAGGGAACGAACCTAACCATGCTGCAAATTACTCTGCGGGGAGAAAAAATCCCATCATAACTCACTGGGGATAAAGATGTAAACTTCACTGATCGGGGAAGTAGATTCAGGATGGGAATATGACGAACTTCATCCATACCTTTTGCCCCAAGGGTAACGGCCCTGCAAACCTGAACAAACAGACAAGATATCCTACGCAAACGGAAACATCTTAGTCATCATTCATGACATTGTTCAATTAATTCAAAGTTTTAACAATTATTGGCCAAGGCCTGTAAGTTTATGTTAGCGCAAGTTCATCAAAACATTGGGCATTTTCACAAACAAAATAGTAAGAATTAAAACAAAGCACACGGATCAAGTACTGAATAGTATATGTTTATTAATAAACGGCCTGTAAATAGGCAAAGTTTTACAATAGATGCAACTCCTGAAAAGAGGAAGTTGCGCAAAAACAAATACAGATATGTACATGAAATATACAACAGTGTACAAAAATGTCGGCAATGTGGCACAGACAAACACCATGAGCTGATCCCTCTATGACTCGCCTGACTCTGACACTTTCCCGACGCTTCATCCTCAGAAGAGATTGATTCGGATAAACACGACCCTCAGGCTCTCCCAATCCACTACGCAATGAAGTTCTAACGCAGACCATAATCATTTGCTTTTTCAATCCCTAACTTTTGCCTGAACCGCCCTTTCGGGTTTTCGATTCACCGAGATACCCATTTTTTCCAAAGTCGCCTTTTCAGGTTTTCGACTTTGCGGGTTTATATCTTTTCATTTTTATTCCTAATTTTTGCCCGAACCCATTTTTCTTTTTTTTTATGGTTCGCCAGGATGCCCCATTTTTGCCTGGATTTTTCTTTTTGTGTCCAGCGGGTCTCTTTTAAGCAAAGTATTTTTTTAACTGCATCTGTGTTCACAGGAGATGTGAAATCCTCACCATCCATGGTGGCTAACAACAAGGCTCCTCTAGAGAAAACCTTTTGTATAACATATGGGCCTTCATAGTTGGGAGTCCATTTGACCCTGTGATCTGACTGTTGTGGGAGAATCTTTTTCAGCACAAGATCGCCCGTCTGAAAGCTTCGAGGGTGCACCTTCTTATTGTAAGCTTTCTTCATCCGGCTCTGGTACAAACGACCATATGCAATTGATGCTAGCCTCTTTTCATCCATCAAGCTAAGCTGATTCAATCGGGTCTTTATCCATTCTGCCTCATCGAGTTTTACGTCAACCAAAACTCTTAAAGAAGGAATCTCGACCTCCAATGGCAGGACAACTTCCATACCATATACCAGCGAGAAAGGAGTTGCCCCGGTTGATGTGCGTACCGTTGTACGATAACCATGCAAAGCAAATGGCAACATTTCATGCCAATCTTTGTATGTGACAACTATCTTTTGCACTATCTTCAGCCAATAGAGGGATGAGTTGCGATGCTCGATTTTGAAGTTCTGGCATAAATCCTTCATCATTTTGTTGTTCAGATTCGAACTATTGTCAGTAATGATTCGCTCGGGAATTCCATATCTGCAAATGATGTCCTTCTTTATGAATTTTGCTACCATTTGTTTGGTCACATTGGCATACGAAGCTGCCTCAACCCACTTGGTGAAGTAATCGATGGCTACCAAAATGAAACGATGACCGTTGGATGCGGTTGGCTCAATCTTTCCAATTATATCAATGCCCCACATGGAGAAAGGCCACAGGGACGCCATAACATTCAATGGGCACGGCGGTACATGTATCTTATCTGCATAAATCTGACATTTATGGCATTTCTTCGCAAATTTGAAACAATCTGACTCCATAGTTAGCCAATAATACCTTGCTCGTAACAGTTTCCAAGACATGGCATGCCCGCCGACATGTGTACCGAAAGTACCCTCGTTGACTTCTTCCATAAGCAACGTTGCTTCTTTTTCATCCACACATCTCAACAACACCAAATCATGGTTCCTTCTATATAGCACACCATCTGGGTTTATATAAAAATTGCCAGACAACCTCATCAGCGTCTTCTTATCCTGAGTCGAAGCCCATGGTGAATACTCCTGCTTCTTGAGGAATTTCTGTATATCGTAAAACCATGGCTTGCCATTAGTAGCCTCTTTAATGGCGAATACGAAAGCGGGTCTGTTAAAGCAAGAAATGACTATTCTGGGAGCATCATTCCAGAAATTCACTTTATACATTGAAAATAGTGTTGCCAAAACATCAACCATCTGATTCTCTGCTCGTGGTACATGGTGGAAATCTACCCGATCATAGAAGGGTAACAACCTCGCACAATCTTTGTAAGGAATTAGATTTGGTTGACGAGTTTCCCATTCTCCCATGATTTGATTAACCACCAGTGTTGAATATCCATATACATCCAAATTCTTGATTCTCAAATCAATAGCCTCCTCCAGACCCATGATACATGCTTCGTACTCAGCTTCATTGTTGGTGACTGGAAATGTCAATCTGGCAGTGAATAGGATGTGATTTCCATGAGGAGTTGTAATAATTTCCCCAATTCCACTACCATAGAAGTTGACAGCACCATCGAATATCATCTGCCACTGAGAATCCTTCTCTGGACCTTCACCGTGTAATGGCTCTTCACAATCTTTCGCTTTAAGGAACATGATATCCTCATCAGGAAATTCAATCTTCTTTGGTTGATGATCTTCGATTGGCTGCTCACCAAGGTGTTCTGACAAATCACTTCCTTTGATGGCTTTTTGAGAAACATATTGTATATCGTACTCTGTCAGTACCATCTGCCACCTGGCAATTCTTCCTAAGAGCGCTTGCTTCTCGAAGACATACTTAATCGGATCCATCTTCGAAATCAGCATGGTTGTGTGATTGAGCATATATTGTCTCAAACGTTTGGCAGCCTAAGCAAGTGCAGAACACGTTTTCTCGAGCATTGAGTAACGGGACTCACAATCTGTTAACTTTTTACTCAAATAATAAATCGCATGCTCCTTTCTTCCAGTCTCGTCGTGTTGGTCGAGAACACAACCTATACTATTCTTAAGAACCGTTAAGTACATGATTAATGGTCTTCCAGCTACAAGGGGTATCAATATCAGAGACTCCTGCAAATACTCTTTTATTTTATCAAACGCTTTTTGACAATTTTCATTCCAGACGACCACCTATCTTTCTTTAACAATTTAAACATTGGTTCACACGTGGCTGTGAATAGCATGTGTTGCATTCTCGGTCAACAAGACGAGACTGGCAGAAAGGAGCATGCCATTTATTATCTGGGTAAAAAGTTCATAGATTGTGAGTTCCGTTACTCAATGCTGGAGAAAACTTGTTGCGCACTCGCGTGGGCTGCCAAACATTTAAGACAGTATATGCTCAATCACACAACCAAGCTAATTGCGAAGATGGATCCGATCAAGTACGTCTTTAAGAAGCAAGCCCTTTCAGGGAGGATTTTCAGGTGGCAGATGGTACTGACAGAGTATGATATCCAATACGTATCCCAAAAGGCCATCAAAGGAAGTGTTCTGTTAGAGCACCTTGCCGAACAACATATCAAAGACTATCAGCCGATGAAATTCGAATTTCCTGATGAAGATATTATGTTCCTCAAGATGAAGGACTGTGATGAACCAGTGCCCGATGAAGGACCAGAGCTTGGCTCCCAGTGGAAGCTAATATTCAACGGTGCAGTTAATTCCTATGGAAGAGGGATTGGGGCAATCATTACGACTCCTCAGGGATCTCACATTCCATTCACTGCCAGGCTGACTTTTCCGGTCACCAACAACGAAGCAGAATATGAGGCATGCATCATGGGTTTAGAAGAAGCCATTGATTTGAGAATCAAAAACCTGGATGTATACGGTGACTCAACACTCGTTGTTAACCAGATCAAAGGAGAGTGGGAGACTAGACAGTCGAACTTGGTCCGTTACATGAATTATGCGAGGAGGCTGCTACCCTTCTTCGATCGAGTGGAATTCCACCATGTGCCGAGGGAAGAAAATAAAATGGCTGATGCTTTAGCAACCTTGTCTTTCATGTAAAAGGTCATTTTCTGGAATGAAGCTCCCAGAATTGTCATTTCTCGCTTCGACAGACCTGCATTTGTATTTGCAATTGAGGAAGCCTCCGATGACAAGCCGTGGTTCTATGATATCCATAACTTCCTCAAGACCAAGGAGTATCTGGTGGGGGCATCGAACCAGGATAAGAATACTCTTAGGAGGTTGTCTGGAAATTTCTACCTCAACCCGGATGGGGTTCTCTACAGGAGGAATCATGATCTAAAGCTACTCAGATGCGTGGACGAAAAAGAAGCAAGTCTGCTTATGGAAGAGGTCCATGAAGGCACATTTGGTACGCACGCCAGCAGACATGCCATGACTCGAAAGATATTATGAGCAGGGTATTATTGGATGACAATGGAGTCAGATTGTTTCAAATTCGCAAAGAGATGTCACAAATGCCAGGTTTATGCAGACAAAATCCACGTGCCGCCGTGCCCGTTAAATTCCATCTCATCCCCGTGGCCGTTCTCCATGTGGGGCATTGATATGATTGGCAAGATCGAACCCACCACATCTAATGGACACTGCTTCATCCTGGTGGCCATCGACTACTTCACCAAGTGGGTAGAGGCAGCGTCGTACGTTAACGTTACCAAGCAAGTGGTAGCCAGATTCATAAAGAAGGACATCATCTGCAGATATCGAATTCCAGAGCGGATCATTACTGATAATGGTTCAAATTTGAACAATAAGATGATGAAGGAGTTATGCTAGAACTTCAAAATTTAACATCACAACTCATCACCCTATCGGCCGAAGATGAATGGTGTTGTCGAAGCGGCCTACAAGAATATCAAGAAGATAGTGCAAAAGATGGTTGTCACTTACAAAGATTGGCATGAGATGTTGCCCTTTGCCTTGCACGATTATCGTATGATGGTACGTACGTCAACCGGGGAAACTCCTTTCTCACTAGTGTACGGTATGGAAGTTGCCATACCGCTAGAAGTCGAGATTCCTTCATTAAGAGTTATGGTCGATGTGAAGCTCGATGAGGCAGAATGGATAAAGAATAGGTTGAATCAACTCAGCCGAATGGATGAGAAAAGGTTAGCGTCCATCACATATGGGCGATTGTACCAAAGTTGGATGAAGAAAGCTTATGATAAGAAGATGCACCCTCGAAGCTTTCAGATGGGCGATCTTGTGTTGAAATAGATTCTCCCGCCACACTCAGATCACAGGGGCAAATGGACACAAAAATACGAAGGTCCATATGTCGTCAGAAAGGTCTTCTTGGGAGGAGCCATGTTGTTATCCACGATGGATGGTGAAGATTTCGCATCCCCTGTGAACGCGGACGCAGTCAAAAAATACTTTGCTAAAAATGACCCGCTGGAAAGAAAAAGAATATCCAGGAAAAAATGGGGCATCCCGGCGAACCAGAAAAAGAAAAGGTTCGGGAAAAAATTAGGGATATAAATGAAAAGATATACACCCGTAAAGTCGAAAACCTGAAAAGGCGGCTTTGGAAAAAAATGGGTATCCCGGTGAATCGAAAACCCGAGAGGGCGGTTCAGGCAAGAGTTACGGATTGAAAAAGCAAATGACTACGGTCCACGTGTGAACTTTCATTGCTTAGTGGTTTGCGGAGACCTGAGGGCCGTTTATCCAAATCAATCTCTTCTGAAGACGAGACGTCGAGAAGGTATCAAAGTCGAATGAGTCATGGAGGGATCAACTCATGGTGTTCGTCTACACCACATCGCCGACATTTGTACATGTTTTTGTACCTTTCTGTATATGCTTCCGCAGCTTCCTCATTTCAGGAGCTTGTGTCTATTGTAAAACATTTTGCCTATTTACAGGCCCATCTTATCAATGAACATGTTATTCAGTACTCTATTTACCTTGTGTTTTTTTTAGCTTTTATCTGTTTTGTTTGCGAAAAAAATGCCCGATGTTTTTGTTAAAATGCGCATACATAAACTTGCTGGCCTAGGCCAATAATTGTTAAAACTTTGAATTAACTGAACATTGTCACAAATGATATCCTCGATAGTTCCTTTCGTGAAGGGTATCTTGTCTGTTTGTTCACTTTGTTGCAGGGTGGTGACCCCCGGGGCACGTTGTTAGAGATGAATCCTCGGCATGAGCAACATACCCTTAGTTGAATCTTGTGCAACAATCCCTCTCTGGGAATGTTTCCCCACAGAGTCGAAACGTTAACATGGATCTGTCTCCCCAAGCAGAGACAAATTATCCCCAACCAGAGTTCATTCTCCAGCAGTGGGAGTTGGTGTCTATATCCCCAGTAGAGTTACGTGCAAGATAACGAGAACAGTCAAGTCTGCACCCTTTGTCCACGGCAGTTGGTCGGTATACAGCCAACCCCCACATATTGCAGGTATATACTCACTCCCTAGAAAGTCAAGATCGGGGTTCCTTATACCAGGCAGGTGTGGCATTTTCCCTAGCAGTGAGTTAACACGTAGCTTTCTCCAGCAGGTTGTCTGTAAGCATTCAACTCAGCAGTTCAGACCAGGGTCTCCGACAGAGTTGATTTCCCCGCAGAGTTGTATCCTTCCCGGCAGGTAAGATCAATTCTAGCGTCTGGTTGTCTAGCCTCAGCCGAAGTTTACAGTCCCCCGAGAGAGCCATATCTCGGAAGGCCAGTCGTGGCGTTGTTTCTCTTCAGTAGGTGAGAGTGGCTGTGTAGCAAGTTGTTTAGTCCCCCAGAGGAGTTTGTATTCCGGAAAGCTGTTCATGGAATGTTCCCCAGCTGAGTTAGCCATTCAGGTTTCGTTCCTCAGCATAAGTCCAATCATCATTGGCATGCGGAAGCTATTCCCAGCAGGATCCTTTTTCCCTAGAGGAATTGGCTTCGGCTCTCCAGCATTTATTTTGCTGGAGCGGTTCCTTTGCATTTTTCATCGTGCATAGCACTACCCAAATGCGTCGCATTTCCATTTCTTATGGAGCATTACGCCATTTTCAAACATCTGCATTCTGAAACATGAGCTAGTTTGTTACCTTTCTGATTGCAGGTAATTGATATCCCCTACAGGTGATCTTCAGGTCCCGACTTTTCCGTTGAACATCAAGATTTCGGTGAATTTTCCATTTGAGACGTTTTGTTCCACCCGGGCAGTGCTCAGACTCCGATTGGTTATTATATCCTTGATGAACTCTATGATGGTACTTCTGTTCTGTTGAATGGTTAAATTCTTGTGAGTGTTCAGTTCATGACGTATCTCTGTGACCGTTGAATTTCCAGACTCCGATAAATCCCCAGTAAGGGTTTGTTTCATTGAGGGTTCCGCCTATAATTTGTTTCATTGAGGGTTCTGCCTCTGATTTGTTTCATTGAGGGTTCCGCCTCTGATTGTGTTTCATTGAGGGTTCCGCCTCTGATTGTGTTTCATTAAGGGTTCCGCGTCTGATTTGTTTCATTGAGGGTTCCGCCTCTCATTGTGTTTCATTGAGGGTTCCGCCTCTAATTTGTTTCATTGAGGGTTCCGCCTTTGATTATGTTTCATTGAGTGTTCCGCCTCTAATTTGTTTCCTTGAGTGTTCCGGCTCTGACTTTGGTTCCTTAAGGGTTCCGCCTCTGATTTGTTACATTGAACGTTCCGCCCCTGATTTGTTTCATTGGGTACCCCAACTCTGGTTCCTCGCGTGAGTGTCTTGGCTCTGGTGGTTATTGTGTTAAGTGTCTTGGCTCCGGTTTGTTTGTCGGTTTATCTCGTTGAGTATCTTGGCTTTGATTCGTTTCATCAGTTTATTGCGTGAGCGTCTTGGCTCCGGTTCTTTCGGTCGGTTCACTCGTGAGTGTCTTGGCTCCGGTTCGTTCGTTGCTTCTCGCATTGAGTGTCTTGGCTCCGGTTTGTTTGTTCATTTCTTGCGTGAGTGTCTTGGCTCCAATTTGTTCATTTATCGCGTGAGCGTCTTGGCTTTGGTTCGTTTCGTTCAGTTTTCTCGCGTGAGCGTCTTGGCTTCGGTTCGTTCGTTCGTTTCTCGCGTGAGTGTCTTGGCTCCGGTTTGTTTGTTCCTTTCTCGCGTGAGTGTCTTGGCTCCAGTTTGTTCGTTTATCGCGTGAGCATCTTGGCTCCGGTTCATTTTGTTCGGTTATCTTGTTGAGCGTCTGGGCTCTGGTTTTTCGTTCGTTTATCGCGTGAGTGTCTGGGCTCCAGTTTGTTACAGCTTATCACATTGAGTGTTCATACTCTGGCCAATACCAAGTGATGATGTATTCCTCGAGTATCTAGGCTCCGACAGGTTTCGCCGGTTCGTTGTGTTCATCGAGTATCCAAATTCTGACCATTTTGACGTGCCACCCTTCAACCCACGTGGTATTCAGACCATAACACCAGTTTTATTACGGAGTTCCCCAGCAGAGTTACTTGATTAGGTCTCTCTTTCCCAACGGAATGTTCGAGGCGTCCATCATGTTCAATTCTGTGGTTGGAAAAGTTTCGGGTTTCTTTGGTATTCAACCGTCTTCTACCTTGATTGGTTGAGAGTCGTTCGCTTCTCCCCCATTCAGGTTCAATCCGTTTAAATAGGGGCAGCTGTTGCACCCCAAAATTTTCCCAACTTTTTTTTTATCTAGCTCATGTTTCATTGCATTTCATATGGCATCAGCATTTTGCATGGCATTGGTTCTCGAGGCAGGGGATCAAGGTTCCCGTGGCTCAAGTTTCATCCCCGTGCAAGCAACTGAACAACGAGTATCATAAGAGACGACATTTATTTTGCCTAGTGGTCGAGCGACCGATTTTATTTTGCAGGTTATGCTCAGATCAGGAGACAACATTCAGTTTATATCCAGCATTATCGCAGTCACAGTATTCAAAAGCAAGTGTCGGAAGCTTAACAAAGCTCAAAACGGCGAGAAATAGGCAAACGGGCAGGTTTCCCTCCAAAAGGCGCCAAATTCAAATTTTTGAAGGTGTTAATTGGTTAACACATATGGTTAACCGATTAACCATTGGAGAATTAGCCCAGAATTAAATTTTAACAGTGTTAACCGGTTAACGCTTATGGTTAACCGGTTAACCATAACAGATTTTGCCCTGTACATGATTTTGCAAGCCATTTGCACTTGGGGTCCGAATTTGATCACCTTGAAACTCATTTTTACCAAAAAGAAAGATCTAGAAGGTGCTTGAAAGTTGGTTATTTCAATTTTCCCTCCAAATTCCCATGCCTAGCTCCAAACCAACTTTCCAATCCAAAGTCCAAACCCCACCTTTGGGATCCAAACCTAAATGGTATTTAAATGATCTACTCCAAACCAAAAATAGCCAATTCTCATTTCTCACATTCATTTTTCAGAATTGATCAAGAACTCTCTCAATTTCTCTCAATTCTCTCCATTTCCAAAACTCACTCAAAGCTCTCTCTTCATTAGGATTCATTGATTTTTCATTGAAATCAATGGGTTCTTGAGCATAAACCTTCATCCATCCTCATCTTTGGATCAATCTTCATCATCAATTTTCGTGTAAAGTGAGATCTGATTTTGGAGCTTGAGTTGGAAGTGATTATTCGAAGCGTTTCGACTCGAATTTGGTGGATCTTCGTTCGTACAACTACAATTGGCTTGGATCTCGATGTTTTCCGAGTTTCTAGTGTTTGAGCTACTCAATTACAGCAAAATCAACATTAACCAAAGCAAATCTCCGCTTCGAAGGTTGGAGATTCTAGATCTATAACTGTTTTTGAGCATATTTGCATTTCCATGATGATTTTCATATTCGATTGAATTTTGTGAATTCCAATCCGTGTGAATTGCGATTGTGCTGTATAGACATGTTTGCATGTATATTGGTTTTCTATTTGCAGGTGTAATTTCGTGCTTATTTTTAAGTTGATATGTTGGATCACTTGATTAAGTGATTCTGTGCATTAAGTGCTTTTTCTGTTGCTGTTTTTCACTTCTAGTACAGTGTTAACCGGTTAACGTGTATATGGTTAACCGGTTAACCAATTCAAATATCCAAATTTTTCAAAGGTTTCAGGGTGTTAACCGGTTAACGCCTGGTATTAACCGATTAACACCTATGAATTTCCAGATTTTCACTTATTTTACACAGGTTTACCGATTAACCGTATGTGTTAACCGATTAACATTGTACCAGAATGCCATGTTTGCTGGTTTGTTTGCATGTTCGCATACCGATTCAATTCGAATTATCATAGATCAGTGTGATGCATTAGGATTGAATTTTTTTGGCTGATTTCCACTGTTTGTGATTGATTGATCATGACGTTGTTGATATGTATAATCATTCTTCCATTTATTACATGCTTGTGTATGTGGTTCGAATCGATCATTCGTTTGCATATCTAATTGCTTGCATTTCTCGTTGTTCTCCATATGTTTGCATCATTCTTGCATCGCTGTTGAGGTCGAGACGCGCTTGTGGTGGCTGTTGCCCCACACATTTTTCCTCCCTCCCACCATTCTAATTGTGCATTTTTCATGTTTGCATTTCTCTACTTGTGATTGATTCTTCCTTTGTTCTTCTTGTGCTTTCTTGCCATGATCCCCATAGGATTCCTAGTCCCTCCGTTTAGGATAGAAGTAGGAGAGACATTTGGCGTTCAATCCAAGTATGCTAACATTAGGGTAGATGTTTCCCATTTTCAATCCAAACTCTAGGATCACTTTGCATGACAATGTTAGGGTCGAGTTTCCCTTAGACGTTCCGTGCGTCTTCTCTTCTCATCTTCATACAATCGTAACAAACTTAATAAGGATAATGGATATTGTGCCATGAGCCTTATACTTGGGAAATGGTGATTGAGGGGATTCTCCTCAATTACCTAGAGTGTTTAGTATACGTCCTTAGGATGATATGTGATGCATTCGATCCTAGGTTCTAGACTTTAGTACAACATACATTATAAACACTCAAAATCAAAACACTTCGTCTCCGATAAAAAAATAAAACAAATTCAACCCTTCTTCCCTTGGGATTAATCGGAAACTTCTTTTTTTCAGAAAAGAGTGTTGTTAAACTTCGGTTGTACCACAAACAGGCTTTGTCCCTAACTGCTGGAACAGATGTTTAACCCTACTCGGATAAAAGACTTAATCAACCTGTGGTTTCGTGTCCGCCCGAACTATGTTCGCTCTGATCTTTTATACCAAATGAAAGTACGTAGGCACAAGACGCGATGTCTTGGCAAGCAACCTACCCCCCTTCTCTCCCGTAGTTAGGCGAACTACGTTGACTCTGACTTTCCCATTGCACGAGGGAACACATAGGCCCAGAGCGTCGATGCTCTACCGAGTCTCTTTTCTTTTTTCTTTCGTCCTGTAAGCCTGTAGCGTAGATAGATAAACAACCCCTTTAGATATCCAACAAGTGTGGATCCCGCCGAGTACGACGGACGTGACAGGTGCTAATACCTTCCCCTTGCGTAACCGACTTTCGAACCCAGGACTTGGTTGCGATAACCTTGTCTTTCCCTTTTTCGTCAGGTTTTTCCGATCATTTCCTTTCCTTCTCTTTAGGATAAATAACAAAAGGTGGCGACTCTTCTGTTTCCCGCCGGTTGTTTTCCGCCGTTGCGATAGTGTGTGATACGAGCACATTGGATTCTGGGAGAACCCGAGGGTCAATTAATCAAGTCAATCTCTTCGGAAGATGAATCATCAGGAGAAGCATCAAAGTCATGCGAGTCATAGATGAATCGACGCATGGTGGTTGTCTGTACCACATTGCTGATATTTTGTATATTTTTGCACCTGTTGTTAATCCGCCTATTTTTTGCACTTGTTGTTATTCATAAAGCTTTTGTGCTTGTTTTAGCTTTTACTGTTTTGTTTGCAAAACACGGTTGATGTTTTTGATAAAAATTTGCATACATAAACTTGTGGGCTTTGCTAATAATCATTAAAACTTTGATTTGCTTGAACAATATCATGGACAATAACCAATATAACTCTTGTTATATACAAGATACTTTATTTGTATTTGTTGTGTCGCTACTGCAAAAATCGAGGTCGGCAATGACAGAAGAGTCGCCACCGTGCGTTATTTATCCCAAGAGAGGGAAAGGAAACGCTCAGAGAAAACCTAACGAAAACAGGGATAATATAGGTCATTGCAACCAACTCTCGGGTTCAGGAGTCGGTTAAGTAAGGGGAAGGTGTTAGCACCTCTCACGTCCGTCGTACTTGACGGGATCCACGCTTGTTATCTATCTAAAAGGGTGATCGAAACTATCTAACTACAGGCTTGAGGACAGAAGAAAAAGAAGTGACTCGGCAAAGCAATGGCGCTTTGTGCCTACGTATCTCATATGAGGTGAGAAGTAAGAGTCAACGTAGTTCGTAACTACGGGTGAAAAAGGGGGGGAGGTTTCTCCCCAAGACACCGTGTCTTATGCCTACATACTTTCATCTGGTATGAAAGATCAGAGCAAACGTAGTTTAGGCCAAAAGGGAACACAAGTTTCTTCAACTTGTTTTACCCGAGTAGGGTTAACAATCAGTTCTAGCAGTTTGGTGTATGTAGCTCGACCATTAGAGACTTAGGCGTTACCCTTTATGATAGAACCAAGGGTTAACAAAACCCTCCTTACGAAAATGATTTTCCAAGATTAAAGGCCATAAAGGAGAAAAAGTAGTTTGAATGATTTGTTTTTGTGTTTTTTAGAGAAGAAGTGTCTTTGAATTGTTTGCAATTCATATCGAACTAGAGACTATGACTTAGGAGTGAATGCGTCGCATATCACCCAAAGGGTGCTACACTAAACATCCAAGCCATTGAAGGGAAACCCCTAAACAACCCTTTCCCAAGTGCTTAAGGCTTATAACGCACAATAATCCTTAACCTTTATTAGGTGTTTTATGATTGTTTTTGAGATGAGAAGAGAAAGGAAACTAAAGGGGGACTAAATCCAAACCTAAAGTTGACATGCAATGGTGATCCTAAGATTGAGATAAAGGAATGCTACCTAATGTTATCATACATGGTTAAGATCCTAGTGTTTATCATAATCTCCCTTGAATAAGAGAGATTAGAGGTCCTAAGGGAAATGAGACAAAAGAAACAAGAAACAACATAAACATGCAAGAATGCAAACATAGAATGCAAATGAGGGAGGAAATTGGTGTGGGACAGTAGCCTCCACAAGCTCATCTCAACCTCAAGCAACAATATGACAAATGCAAGAAATGAAAGGAACAAGAAATGCATCAAAAGAAACACACAAGAGCATCAAAAATGGGATGAAATGGCCTAAACCAAACAACATCAATCGTAATGCCAAAACATAAACACAAATGAAAGGCAAAGAAGACCCAAAACAAAGTGAGGATGGGAGGTTGTATGAGGACAACAAGGAACTCATATTGTGCACTCAACCATAAGCATCACAAGAAAGGTGCACAAGAAAGCACAAAGAAGTCCTCATGGATTCATCATTTTAGGCTTGCTTCAAGTACTTCCAAATGAGGGACCAAGCTACCTTAATTGAGATCCCAAAGTCATTGGACTGCAAGGGACATGAAATAAAAGTTCTCAAAAGAAAAAGCAAGTAAACCACAAGGAAATGCAAGCAAATTCCCAAAGGAAAGCAAGCATGTTTCACATAGAAACCCTAATTGGAAACTCAAAAGCAATCAAATGAACAAGAAAAATACAATATAATGACCTAAAAATGAGCAAACATTATCCTTAACATGTTAACAACATGAATCAATAGGCATTGAGAGCTCAAAGGATCCAAAAATGTCATATCCAAGTCAAACTAGGTCAAGAGGTATGTGTGAACCTCCCTTTGGGTAACTTGAGTTGCAAGTTACTCTAAAATTAGGAAAATGATTCAAAAATTATCAAATAAAATGCAAGAAGCTCACAAACATGTTGACAACCAGAGGCCAAAAGATTACAATCAAAATCACTTCACAACATCACTATAGAAATTGATTCACAAGGGTGCTCCATTGTGAAGGTCAAACAACAGGGACAAAATGGTCCTCAAAAATTCATCAATGCATCATTGATATGAGGATTGAATTTTATTCATTGGATCAAAAGGAAATGAGAGAAATAAAATAAAAACCAAAACATGTCAAGATTTAAGTCAAATAAAACACTTCCAATGTTAAATTCCATTTTTAATTGAAAAATAATTAGAAAAAATAAAATAAAAATTTCATAAAATAAAAGATATCTCAAGGAGTCCAAAAGATATTTTTGTGGAATTTTATCACTCTTGGAAGTATTTTAAAATAATTTAAATCTAAACAAAAATAAAATAAAAACAAAAAGAAAATAAAATAAAAATAAATAAAAGCTGGGTGCAAATAGCAACCCAGCAACATTGGAAATCAATGGGCCAGCCAGGTGATAACACGAAATCATATAGATATTTTCATGCATAATTCGACTAAAAGCTAACCGTTTTCGATCCGATTTCGGGTTATTTCCATGTATTTGTCTGATGTTTTTGCAGGTATTCAACGATCACGTCTAAACAAGGCAACATGAAGAAAAGAAGCAATCCCAGATGAAATATGGACGAAAAAGGAGTGAAAACACAATGAAAAGCGCAGCAGACAGTTTTTGCTGATGTGACGACCGTCACAGATGCATGACGACCGTCACACGGGTGACGACCGTCACACGGGTGACGACCGTCACACCTTGTGACGACCGTCATACAGGCAAAAACGCCCCACTCAGATTACACGTCAAAAGAGCAGTTCCAATTCTCATTTCATGGTCCACTACTCCCTAAATTATCTGCCTCAAGGTCCATCATCCTCAGAGGTAACCGTTGGAATCCCACCTCTATAAAAAGGGAAGCAGGGGACTTCAAAAAGAGAGCTGCATTCATACCACGAAGTGCTGCCCAAATTTATTTTCAAGAGCAAATTTAATTTCCAGCCTTTTTATTATTTGTATCCATTTCTCCAGTTTCAATTGTACCCCTTTCCTTTATTTCCCTTTCCATTCTACTCATTCCCATTTCCGCTCTTCTGTATTTGTTACTGCACTGTACGATCGAATTGGAACTAAAGACAGAATCCTGCCAACATCTGTGGAGGATCTGCCCAAAGGCCAATTGGCATTATTTACAGGTTTTCATTTTGATCGACTCTTATTTTATCATAATGCAATTTATTATTTATTATTATTATTTATGTTTTGTTTTTCCAAATTCCATGTCTAGCTAAACTTAGGTAATCGATATGTAGTAATAATTCGGATGGGATTTGATAACTCTTGTTTGGAAACTTTCTTTTCACAAAAATCACTTATGGTCTAAGTGTTTAAAAATTGATTTACGAAATAAACTTCATCGCGAAAGCGAGAACTTGTTTTAAAGTAGTTTTGCCACGAAAGTGGGAAATTAATTAAGATACTGTCGCTTGCGCGAAAATAAGGTGTCGGCATGACAGAAGAGTCGCCACCTTTCGTTATTTATCCCTCAGAGCGGGAAAGGAAACGATCGGAAAAACCTGACGAATAAGGGTAAGACAAGGTCATCGCAACCATTGTCTGGATTCGGGAGTCGGTTACGCAAGGGGAAGGTATTAGCACCCCTCACGTCTGTCGTACTCGATGGGATCCTCGCTTGTTTGTTTACTTGGACGGGTTGGTTATAATCTATCTACCTATCAAGGTTGGCTGAAAAAGAAAAGAAAAATGACTCGGCCAAGCGTCGCACTTTATGCCTACGTATTCTCATCAGAGAATGAGAAATCAGAGTCAACGTAGTTCGGCCTACGAAGGGTTATGGGAAAGGTTGCTCGCTAGGATATCGCATCCTATGCCTACGTACTTCCACACTGTATGGAAGATCAGAGCTCACGTAGTTCGGGACACTATGCATTATTTTCTGTCTTTTACGGAAGAAGTGTTTTTTATTGCGTTTGCAATCTCAATCGCACTAGAGACTATGACCTGAGAGTGAATGCGTCGCATGTCACCCAAAGGGTACCATGCTAAACATCCAAACTGTGGGAAAGAAGCTCTCCCACAACCCTTTCTCAGATAGCTTAAGGCTCGTAACGTACGAAAGAAATCATTCATGATTACTGTATCTTAAACTGTTTTGAGATGAGAAGAGAACAGGCCCAACTAGGAGGGAGACTATCAAGTCCTACTGTTATCATGCCATGGATTCATCCTATGGTTGAGGTTTGAACAGGGAACTCCTAGAAGTTGTCATGCATAGGTTTCAACCTAAAAGTCTATCATCAAATCCTTATCAAAGGAAATGAGAGTCCTAAGGGATCATGTCAATGATACACCAAAACAGACAAAGCATCAGCTTAACGGTAAAATGCATGCAATGCAAGTGAGGGAGGAAATGTGTGTGGGGCTTCAGCCTCCACAAGCTCATCTCAACCTCAAGCCAGTCATGAAATAACAGCAATCATACTGAAAAATAAACAACATGCTATCAAGCAATAAACAGTAAACTGCAATCATACAGATAAAATGAAAACGTGCTATCAAGCAAAATAACCACATGGGCAAGGGAGTTGGGCTCTACCGAATACCCGCAAGCAAAGCCACGCAATAACAGTACAAGCAGAGGGAGCAACTCAACCTCTAATGCAATCATGCTCTTAGTCTGAATTTACTCTAGATGAACCTAGTCTAATGCAACAGACAAATCAGACAAAACATACAATACAAAAAAGAAAAACAGAAGAAAGCCTCAGCTCCTCCAGCAGCTACTCAGTCTTCAGACTTCAATCATCAATTGCTTTCCAGGTATCAACCCTACAATATGAGTATCAACTCATCTTCTCCCTTAAGCTTCAGCTTCCTTGATCAGCTTCACCTTCAGGCTTCACTATCTTCAGGGATCTTCAAGTATCAACTTGATCTTCACAAAGTCTTCAGACTTCAACAATCTCCAAAGGATCATCCTCTTCAAAGCTTCAGCTTCTAACTCCAATGGCTCAAATGCTCCAGCAAACAGGATTCAATCAACAAGATGAGGGGAGGATGTTAAAGTGCTCACTGACTTCCAAAGGATGCCATTAAGGGCTTAACATCAAAAGGAAAGGCTCTCTCAAAGTTCTACCTCAGAGGGCAAGGTCACTAATCCCTTCAAAGGAGAGAGGTGAATACCCTTAAGGGACTTCATGTCATAGAGAAGGAAGGAGGTGAACAAGGCACTCCTTGTTTACTGAATGGAAGTATTCTATCTAAAGCTCTACCTATGTACTTATGCTCCTATAAACAGAACAAACAAATGCTAAGCTCCTCCTCAAGGTCTTCAAAGTATTCAATGATGATCCACAAGGTCCTCAACTCAATCTTCAAGGCTCACACACTCAAAGGAGAAGAAAAGCAAACACAACAATACAAACTATGCCCTTAAGCAACACCCATACTAACCATACATTCAAAAATCAGTTAAAAATACTAAAATACTATATAATACTCTATCAAAATTCTAGGGGATTCTATACATACTTACCCTTAACCCACATATTCCCCATACACTAATTTGGCCCATAAAACCCAAAACAAAATTGTTAAGTCTACTTATGCAACCTAAAACCCTAATTTGAGTACACTAAGACTAGCCTAAACAAAATGATCAAATTTTAATCTACAAATTGTGAATTAAATCCTATATGAACTATGATTCAATATCTAACTATGCCAAAACGAATGGCTCAAAAATCCTAAGGGAAGGTCCTAAAAGAAATTCTACAAGATTAAGTATCAACTAAAATCAATTAAAAAGACTATTTACAAGAATAATATGCTAAAAATATTAAAAGAAAAATAAAAATGGAATTTTATTTATTTACATTTTTCTAGACAGAATTATGAATATGTGAAAAAAACAAGAAGTGAAAAATAATCATTTTTGAATTTTATATGATTTTTATAAAGTGCAAGAAATATTAAAAATGAGAAAATAAAAAGAATTGAATTAAAAGGGATGGGGGTATCAAAAGTAACTGCGCCCAATTCAATTGCTGTTGGGCTGAGCATGTGGGGGTGCGCGTAGCAATCTGGGTTAGGCCCATGCGCTCAGAAAATCAAAGAAAAAATCATCAGAAAAATAAAATGAATACGGTGCAAATAGCATGCTTTTCACGTTCAGAATTGGATTTGGGCCGCGGGTGGGGTGTGAGTATCAAGAAGTTCTGAGGCCCAGGATTCATCACTTATTCAAACGCACCGTTTTGATGTTGAGTCTTTCCCTCCCTTTCTGAAATGAATCACGCCCCTTGGATCAGATGAAGAAGTCAAAAATTGAGAGTGATCAGACGGTTGCTGGCCATCGTCCCCAAATATCATTAGGGTTTCGTCCAAAACAGAAATCATGCACGATTCTTCCCCATCCTCGTTCTCCATGATTACTTGATGAAATCCAGAAATTCCAAAAGCAAAATTGTGCTACTGATTACCATGAACACGACCATACAAGTAGTTTTCCCTGAAACCCCTTAAATCGTTCAAACAAAAAGCTCCAACATTAGGGTTTCAACCTTTTTCTCTATTATCAACCTTGATAGAACTTCAATCTAATGATCCAAATTTGTTCTACATATTACCCTAACCAAACTACACTATATCATATCCATTAAAACTCAGTATACAGCTTGTTGTACAATCTTGAAAAAATCGTGACCTGCCATGAAACCTTATGCCAAGCTCTCTACTTCTCAGAACATCATCAACTAACCTAGCATGCTATCTTTCCACCTAGAATTCTAACAGAATGCACCTAAATAAGGACCTATGGATCAAGTTACCAACCTGTTAAGAATCAATGGTGAGTGATGTTAGGGCTCGATTTGGCACTTGAAATCTTCTCCAAATGCTCCTCCAATGGTGGATACCTTTCTGTTTGCAAGAGTTGAGATGGATGAGGCTTGTGGATGAAGAAATGGAAGCTTGCTTGATTTTGAAGAAATATTGCAATGGCACTTTCTCTCTCACTCTCTCCAATGAACTTAGCAACTTTCACCAACCTTCTCCTCATGGTGATTCACTCTTTTTATAACAACCAATGGAATAGTCTAGGAACTTCTAGAATGAGCTAGAAAGTTATGGAATTTCTCATGAAGTGATACATTGTACATCTCATATCTCATGTGCCAAGCCTTGTCATTCTGCTTTAAAATCTCCTTACAAGAGATATTGAGAAGGAATGTGTGGAAAACAAGCCTTGGTTTTGCCTTATGTGAAGATTTGCAAGTTGCCTTATTATGCAAGAATGAAAATTACAAAGCAACCTCCATTTTGAGACCTCAAATCAAAATTCTACTTGAACCATTGTTTTTAAAATAATGTTTGAAGTCAAAATGACATATTGGATGACCTATTTTGGATTTGTGGATCTCCCAAACCAATTTCCAACTTGGATCCATTTACTTTATAAGTCATTTTTAGGTCATTTTTACCCAATCTTGAAAATGCTTGCTACAAGCTTTTTCAATAACTCATGACCTCTTTTATAGGCTTAAAATCCCATTTTGAACAACTTTTATGTTTTGAGTTTTTTCATTTGAGGCTTCGAAATAGGAGATATGGCCTTTGCTTAAAATGACCTATAATCACCAAATGACCAAAATACCCCTGTCTTGTTCACACCATAAGTTGGGTTCTACAAATCCTATCAAGGACTTCTAGTACTCTATAGAAAGCTAAGAAGATTCTCTTCAACATTCATGTTGACCAAGAAATCATAGGAATCATCCTACTAGGGAAAAAGTTGTCTGCAAGTTGGGTGACTTTCAAGGACCCAGATTCACACACCTCAGCTGACCTGTAATTTGCCAAAACCATAACTTGAGCTATGCAACTCCTATCAAGGACTTCTACCACTCAAATTAAATCTAAGAACAAGCTCTACAACATTCATGTTGTTGGGAAGATGAGATATCACTCACATTTTGAGCTAAAACTGCCTGGAAGATAGGGATCAAATTAGGGTTTTTCCACTGACAATCCTTAGAAACCCTAACTCAAAACTTCTCAAACTCCTCAATCATGATGAGTTGGTCTAGGAATCATCTTTATAACATCTCCATACATCATTCCATGATCTCATGGCCCTTGGATTAGGTCTCAACCTTCTCCAAATCTTCAGCTGATCTAGGATTGACCCAGTCAAAACCCTAATTCTACCATTCCTGGTTGAATCTTCTGAATTCTTGCACAATGACCTCTCTGGGCTTCATGATGGCTTTCAAGACATCTCATAGGCTTTCTCAAAGCTTCAAGTCCATTCTCATAGTCTCAGAATCATCTGGGGAACACCCACAACTCTCAGGTTATGAGACACACAACCTTGGTTTCAACCAATTCCTCTGAGGATCTCTTGAACTTTCTGATGAAGGTGTCAACTTTCAAGCACTTGATAGATGAATAAATGTTGGTCAAATTTTGGGGTGCAACAACTGCCCCTATTCAAACGGCTTGAACATGACTGGGTGAGAAGCGGACGGCTCTCAGCCAATCACGGTGCGAGACGATTGAATACCGGTAAACCCGAAAATTTGCCAACTGCACGAGCACACGATACTCTGCGGGGAACAAATCTTCGAATACTGCAATACTAGCTGCACGACAACTAGCTGGAGAGATACTGGTCTGACATCGCCGTCAGTTATCCACGTTAACTTCTTCTGATATTGCCTTCGGACAACCACAACACCCAACCTCGCCGCTGGAAGACTAAACCATCTGACATCGCCGTCGGACAATCAAAATACCCTGCGTCACCGCTGGAGAACTAAATCATCTGGCACACCCAACATAGCTGCTGGAAAACTGAATCTGACATCGCCGTCGGAAACAACCATCACTCTGAGAGACACTCGACATCGCCGTCGTGCAAACATCATCTCTGCTGGGAATTTAAAGAGTCTGACCTCGCCGCCAAACAAACGTAATCTGACCTCGCCGTCAAAATGAACATTCAACCTCGCCGTCGAACAAACATCCAACCTCGCCGCCAAACAAAATATAATCTGAAAACGAACATTCAACCTCGCCGTCGAACAAACATCCAACCTCGCCGTCGGAAACAAACATAATCTGACCTGGGGTTCACCCCTGGTAAATGGAACAAAAGGTACACTTGCGTATTTGAAACTACTCCGCTGGGAATGAGAGACTCAACCAAGCACCCTCTGATCTGGGGTTCACCCTTAGAACCATAACGAATATTCACATACTACTGCATACTGAGTTCACCGTAGAACTTCAACATTAGAGACATATGAAACCCCGACCCCTGGCCACTTCCAGCTTCAGCTAGAAGAGATCTTCACGCATTTTTGAAGATAAGCATCCTTGGCCTTCAAGGATGGCAACTCTGCAGGAGGTATCTTCGACTTCAGTCTGAAGAAAATGGTCCTTGGCCTTCAAGGATACATGGACCTACCTTCAGGCAACTCCGCCTCTGCTATAGAGTATCCGAGACTTCAGTCAGGGATATACTTCGGCCTTCAGTCCGAAAAATGAATCCTAGGTCATTCATGACCTTGGGGATAACCTTGCCCTTAGGCACCTTCGCTTCAGCTTGAGAAATCTGTGACTTCAGTCAGAGAAGTGGTATCCTGAGCCATTCATGACTCTACGGGGATTCAAACACTTTGCCTTCAGGCAAAACTCCGCTTCAGCTGGAGAAACATATTCGACTTCAGTCAGAAGAAGCACTATTCACTTGATCGCAATCAATCATCACCTCAGGACAACTGACTTGGTCTTCAGGCCAGCACGGATCACCTTGCATACAAAAGCTGCATCTACAAACTTTTGAACTTTGTCTTCAGACACACGTTGATTCATCAACACGGAAATCCGAATCCACAGGGACATTCTGATATCGCCTTCAGGCGTTTACGAAGTCAATCTTCAGATTAGACGTCACTGTTGGAGCAAACATATCACGCTGCTAGGGACTTCAAGAATCATCTTGAACAAACCACTCCGTCGGGCACCTTCAAGAATCATCCTGAACTGATAACCTTTCTGGAGACTTTCTGCTAGGGGTTCCTGGAATCTTCCTGGGCAACTCTTGCTGGGGACGCTACTGGGGAGCTCAAGAATCATCCTAAGCAACCAACTCGGGAAACTGCGCTGAGGTCTTAAGAATCATCTTAAGCAAACGGCTCTGCTGAGGAATTCAAGAATCGTTTTGAAATGAAGACTTCGCTGGGGATCTCAAAAATCATCTTGAGCGAGCGACTGTGGGGATTACACCGGGGTCTTTAAGAATCATCTTAAGAAAGCGACCTCGTTGGGGAGAATATCAGGAATCGTCCTGAGCAACTGGTCCTTTGGTGGAACACCTGTAAAACGAGAATGATAATAACCTAGATCATGCGTGTTATGCATATGCTTCGGCGCCATGCTCCACACTGTGGAAATGCTATGCGTTTGTGCTAGATGTTATGCAATCATGCATAATGATGCAATCCCGTCAGCAAAATAAATGCCGAAGGGGAGAGTCCTCCCGTCAAGGAGAAAGAACTACTCAGATAGAGGAATCATCCTGCTGAGGAGAACGTGGACATGCCAATATCAATCGGACGCTGTCTGGGGAATTGATCTTCTGTTGACTGCTACAGGGAAAACAACTTCAGCTGATTACTGCAGTGGACGAAGCTGTACGAGAACCTGGACCTGCTGATATCAATCGCGAGAATGAACTGCGCGGCCGTCTCGGCTACTCTTCTGGGGATGATAACTCTGTGGGGAAACAACTTCAGCTGCTCCACACTCCACTGGGGGGAAGAGGGAAGCATCCGACCTCGGGAGGGAATACGGCTCTGGTGGGGAATTTCAATTCCGCTGGAGACTTCAGTCTGGCACCATCAGTTACTGCATCCTTCGGCATACGAATAGCTTCTTACGAATCCTGCACTTGTGACCCGGTGCTGGGGATGGCACCTGCTTCGGCGACTTTACTGGGGAAACACGAGCTTCGGCACCCGAACATTTCTATGGAGCCTGCACTTGTGACCCGGTGCTGGGGAAGCGAGCTTCGGCCCTTGACTCAGCTGATGGGGTGACGTTCCTTCAGGATGCGTCTGCTTGGGGAAGAGAGTCATCTCTGCCTGGGGAAGACATATCAATGCTCACTATTCTGCGTTTAGATTCTGCGAAGGAGAAACTACTGAACACTGCTGAAGAAGGAGGACTCGCCCTGCTTCGGGGATGTGCACGGCACACCGTCTGAACGGCGCTACACCTGCAACAACACAAACAAACGGACAAGATACCCTCCTCAAAGGGACCTATCAAGGTTATTATCTTGTGACAATATTCAGGTAATTAATTGTTTCAACAATCAATGGGCCTGGGCCCGTATGTTTATGTATGTGCATTTTATTAAAAACATCGGCGTTTTCATTCGCAAACAAAACGGATAAATGCTAAACAGGCAAACAGCATTGCTGAGTAATATGCATTTTATTGATGGTGAACCCCTGAATGGGCAAAAATGTTTTACAACATAGGCAAACTCCTAGAATGAGGAAGCCGCGCAAAAATAAAACATAAATATACATCAGTATATACAAATGTCGGCAACGAGGCGTAGACGAACACCATGAGTTGATCCCTCTAAGACCCACTCGACTTCGATCTTTCTCCGACGCTTCAGCTTCGGAAGAGATTGATTCAGATAAGCGGCCCTCAGGTCCTCCAAACCACAAAACAATGAAAGTCCCTACGTGGAACACAGTCATTTGCTTATTCGAATCCCTAACTTTTGCGTGAACCGCCCTTTACGGGTTTTCAGTTCACCGGGATACCCTTTTTTGCCGAAGCCGCCCAGTGTAGGTTTTCGACTTCGCGGGTGTACATTTTTTCAATATATCCCTAATTTTGCCCGAACCTTTTATTCTGTTTTTGATTCGCCGGGATGCCCCTTTTTTGCCTGGACTCTTTCTTTTTTGTCCAGCGGGTCTCTTTCAAGCAAAGTATTTTTTAACTGCGTCCGCGTTCATCGGGGATGCAAAATCTTCACCATCCATCGTGGATAACAACAAAGCTCCTCCCGAGAAGACCTTGCTGACGACATACGACCCTTTGTAATTCGGAGTCCACTTGCCCCGGTGATCGGAGTGTGGCGGAAGAATCTTCTTCAGGACGAGATCACCCGTCTGAAAGCTTCTAGGACGCACCTTCTTATCATAAGCTTTCTTCATTCGGCTTTGGTACAGGAGACCAAATGCAATCGATGCTAACCTCTTCTCGTCCATCAGGCTGAGTTGGTTCAAACGATTCGTAATCCATTCTGCCTCGTCGAGTTTCATATCAACCAAAACTCGCAAAGAAGGAATCTCCACTTCTAACGGTAGGACAGCTTCCATATCGTACACCAAGGAGAAAGGAGTTGCCCCGGTCGACGTACGCACCGTCGTACGATAACCGTGCAAGGCAAACGGCAGCATCTCGTGCCAATCTTTGTACGTCACAACCATCTTCTGAACAATCTTCTTTATGTTCTTGTTGGCCGCTTCAACAGCGCCATTCATCTTCGGCCGGTAAGGAGATGAGTTGTGGTGTTCAATCTTGAAGCTCTGGCACAACTCCTTCATCATCTTGTTATTCAAATTCGAACCATTATCAGTAATGATCCGCTCGGGAATTCCATAGCGACAGATGATGTCCCTCTTTATGAATTTAGCTACCACCTGCTTGGTCACATTAGCGTACGAGGCTGCCTCCACCCATTTGGTGAAGTAGTCGATGGCTACCAGAATGAAACGATGACCATTGGATGCAGTGGGCTCGATCTTGCCTATCATGTCTATGCCCCACATGGAGAACGGCCAAAGGGAGGACATGACATTCAATGGGCACGGCGGCACATGAACTTTATCAGCATAAATCTGGCATTTATGACATTTCTTCGCGAATCTGAAGCAATCCGACTCCATAGTCAGCCAGTAATACCCTGCTCTCAGGATCTTTCTCGTCATGGCATGCCCGCCGGCGTGCGTACCAAATGTGCCCTCATGGACTTCTTCCATGAGCATACTTGCCTCTTTCTCATCTACACATCTGAGTAGCACGAGATCGTGATTTCTCTTATACAACACTCCATCAGAATTGAGATAAAAGTTTCCAGATAGCCTCCTCAGAGTCTTCTTATCCTGGGTTGACGCACCCGCAGGATACTCCTTAGTCATAAGGAAGGTCTGGATGTCGTGGAACCATGGCTTGCCGTCATTGGCATCCTCGATTGCAAAAACGAATGCCGGTCTATCAAGACGCGAAAGAACAATTCTTGGAGCCTCATTCCAAAAATTGACCTTGTACATTGAAGCCAACGTGGCTAAGGCATCAGCCATCTGATTTTCAGCCCTGGGTACATGATGGAGTTCCACTCGGTCGAAGAACGGAAGCAGCCTCCTGTCATAATTCATGTACGGCACCAAATTCGCTTGACGAGTTTCCCACTCCCCTTTAATCTGATTGATTACAAGCGCTGAGTCACCATATACGTCTAGATTCTTGATTCTCAAATCAATTGCCTCTTCTAGCCCCATAATACATGCTTCATATTCCGCTTCATTGTTGGTAACTGGAAACGTCAGTCTCGCAGTAAATGGGATGTGGGATCCGTGAGGAGTCGTGATGATAGCCCCGATACCACTTCCATAGGAATTAACCGCTCCGTCGAATATCAACTTCCACTGAGACTTCCTATCTGGCCCCTCATCGGGCAATGGCTCATCGCAATCCTTCGCTTTGAGAAACATAATATCCTCGTCAGGGAATTCGAACTTCATCGGCTGGTAGTCTTCGATTGGCTGTTCGGCAAGGTAATCAGACAATACGCTTCCCTTGATGGCCTTTTGGGAGACGTACTGAATATCATATTCTGTTAACACCATTTGCCATCTGGCAATCCTGCCCGAAAGAGCCTGCTTCTCGAAGACGTACTTGATCGGATCCATCTTCGAAATTAGCATAGTGGTGTGATTGAGCATATACTGTCGTAGACGTTTAGCGGCCCAAGCTAATGCACAACACGTCTTCTCCAGCATCGAGTATCGAGATTCACACTCAGTGAACTTTTTACTCTAATAATAAATGGCATGCTTTTTTCTGCCTGTCTCGTCATGCTGACCGAGAACACACCCCATACTATTCTCCAGAACCGTCAGGTACGTGATTAATGGTCGTCCAGCCACTGGGGGTATCAAGATTGGAGGTTCTTGAAGATACTGCTTTATTTTGTCAAATGCCTTCTGGCAATCCTCATTCTAAGTAATCGCCTGATCTTTCTTTAAAAGCTTGAACATCGGTTCACAAGTGGCCGTGAGCTGAGAGATAAACCTTGCAATGTAGTTTATTCGGCCCAAGAAACCACGAACTTCTTTTTCTGTTTTCGGCGCTGGCATTTCTTGAATAGCTTTTATTTTCGCAGGATCAACTTCGATACCTCGTTCGCTAACGATAAACCCCAATAACTTTCCGGACCGCACTCCGAAAGTGCACTTGTTAGGATTCAGCCTTAGCCTGAACTTCCTAAGCCTCTCAAAAAGCTTCAATAAGTTGACCAGATGCTCTTCCTCCGTTTGGGACTTTGCAATCATGTCATCAACATAGACCTCGATCTCATGATGAATCATATCATGAAACAACGTTACCATTGCTCGCTGGTAAGTGGCCCCTGCGTTCTTCAGACCGAAGGGCATTACCTTATAGCAAAATGTTCCCCAGGGGGTGATAAACGTCGTTTTCTCCATGTCCTCCGGTGCCATCTTAATCTGATTGTAACCGGAGAAGCCATCCATGAACGAAAACACGGAAAACTGGGCTGTGTTGTCGACCAACACATCGATATGAGGCAACGGGAAATCATCCTTAGGGCTCGCCCTATTCAAATCCCGATAATCGACGCACATGCGTACCTTACCGTCCTTCTTCGGTACAGGCACTATGTTGGCGACCCACGGAGGGTAAGTGGTAACGGCTAAAAATCCTGCGTCCAACTGCTTCTGGACCTCTTCTTTGATTTTTACAGCCATGTCTGGTCTCGTCCTCCTAAGCTTCTGCTTGACTGGAGGGCAATCTTCTCGCAACGGCAAGCGATGAACCACGATGTCTGTGTCAAGTCCGGGCATATCTTCGTATGACCAAGCAAAGAAGTCACTATACTCTCGAAGCATCTCGACCAGTCTATGCTTGACATCATTCTGCAGCGCAGCCCCTATTCTGACATTTCTGATGAGCTCCTCGGAACCAAGATTTATGATCTCAATATCCTCCTCGTGAGGCATAATAACCTTTTCCTCTTGTCTCAACAAGCGGGCCAACTCTTCCGGAAGGTCTTCGTCTTCATCAATCTCATCCTCGGCTTGATAAATCGGGCAATCAAAGTCGTAGTGAGCCGTAGAGGGTCCAGAGTCGATGTCATCTGTTATGTGGATCCTGCAATAACAAGGGTTAAGTTTAAAAGCAAGAATATGCAGGTTAGCACAAACCCCGTTGCCATTTTGCTGTTTTTCGAAATAAACATAACAGGAATAACAGAGAACACAATATTTGAGTACGAAGAAAACGCCTTTTATTCATTAACAAAATGCATGTACATAATCCAACAAGGCCCTGACATTAAAACCACTATGCCCCGGGCAGGACATAGGGTTGTACAAAGATTGTAAAAAGCAAATCATTACTCTTCACTTGTCAGCTGGATAATATCCTTGATGGTCCAATTGTTGAGGCGCTCGCCCGGCTTGCTTGGTTGAATCCAGGGCGTCAAGATCACAATCGCTATCCCCGCTGTCCTCAGACGCTGCGTTGATGCTTTCGAAAATCACTCCGCCCTTGGTGAATAGGATTGGCCCCTTCCCACGAGACGAAGACGAAGAAGATGAAGCTTCAGCTTCAGGAGAATACCCCAATCCAAACTTATCCTGCTTGAACGGTACATCCAAAACATGCCCCCAGCCTGGGGTGGAACCGGCTTCGACGACGGCTCGAGCTTCTTTGAATGAGGAGAGATTCATCTCTTGCTTCTCTGTGACGACAGGAGCTACCTCTTTCATCTTAACGGCTTCAAATGCTTGGCAGAGAGTTTCATGGATTTCGCCATCCATTTCAACATATTTAAAGGATGACAAGTGGCTCACCATGATGTCCTCCTCACCACAGACGGTCACTATGCTTCCCCCGACAGCATATTTGAGCTTTTGATGCAGCGTGGACGTCACGGCACCAGCAGCATGGATCCATGGCCGACCTAAGAGGCAACTGTAGGCAGGCATGATATCCATGATATAAAAAACCGTATCGAACGTCTCCGGACCAACCTGAATCGGCAGGGTCAACTCTCCGAAAACGTGGCGCTTAGTTCCATCAAAGGCTTTCACTACCAGATCACTGGGCGTGCAAAGCAATCCACGAATGTCCAACTTCATTAGTGTCTTCTTCGGAAGCACATTAAGCGACGAACCCGTATCCACCAGGACATGCGACATGATAGTGCCTCTGCACTCGATCGAGACGTGCAAGGCACTGTTGTGATCTCTTCCTTTAGGAGTCAGCTCTAAATCTGTGAATCCCAGCCCATTGCCAGCGTTAACATGGGCTACCACCTCCTCTAGCTGATTTACTGATATCTCCTGCGGCACGTAGGCAGCGTTCAATACCTTCAGTAACGCGTTGCGGTGCGCTTCAGAACACAGCAACAAGTTAAGAATTGAGATCTTTGACGGAGTCTGATCAAGATGATCTACAATCTTGTAGTCTCTCTTCTTGATTAATCGCATGAACTCTTCAGCATCTTTAACCAGCAATTCCTTTTCTGCCCCAGAAGGGACCTCTTCGACGGCTCTGCTTTTACCCTTTTCCGCAGCGTCAGCTCGGACCACTTTCTCTGCTGCAACCTCTGCTGGCGCAAACACTCTACCGCTTCGAGTGATACGACTGACTCCGGCAAGATTCTGCACAGTCGATCCGTATGGCTCAAGCTCTATCTTCTGACCATTGCAATAAACTTCGGCGCCATAATGCCATGGAACGGCGTTAGTGCTTTCGAATGGGATTGGCCCGGCCCTGGTGATAGTAATTGTAGGTGGTCGGGGCGCAAAAATAGTAATAGGGTGACGAGGGATGGTAATGGTGGCAACTTCATCTGCTTGCTTCAGCACGACCTCCCCTGATACACTTTCAACGCTCCGGCTGAACTGCAAAATACCCTCAGACATCAGACTTTGGATACCTTCTACCAGCTGCTCACACCCATCAGGAAGTGTAGCACAAGCCATACATAACTCTCCGCATCCAGGAAAGAAGCCCTTCTTCAGCAACTTAGCCTTGACAAAACTAAGCGGCGTCTTCAAGTCTTTGACATCAGTCAGCAAGTCTGCGCTCTCCTCAGTGATAATGGCATTCACTCCGCCTCCCCTATGATGAGGCATAGGGTTTTTGGTGACGTTGGGCACACTATCAGAAAAGTTAATAACCTTGGCGTCCACCAAGTCCTGCACTTTGTGCTTAAAAGCTTTGCAATTCTCAATCGTATGGCCTGGTGCCCCAGTATGGAAATCACAAGTAGCATTTGCATCATACCCCGGTGGTGGTGCCCCTGTTAAGGGAGCCAACGTCCTTTTTTGAACTAGCTGAAGTTGAAGCAAAGTTTGCAGAAGCTGCGCATATGACATAGGTGGAGTTTCAAAATGACGATTTGCCAAAGGAGCCCGATTCTGATATTTCCTATATCCCTGCTGATTCTGCTGCTGAGGTTGCTGCTGCTGCTGCTGAGGCTGCTGCTGCTGCTGCTGCGGTGGAGCTGCCGGGATATTTATGCTAGCAATCTGCTGCTGAGGGCCCTTGCCCTTTCTCCGAGCATTGGTGACAGCACTGGCATCTCCTTCTCGACGCTTGCCAGCGTAGGGTTTCTTACCACCTCCTCCAGCTGAGGATGATTCACCTTGAATTTTTCCAATCTTTATACCGTTCTCAACATGCTCGCCCATAGTGATGAGAGCCGAGAATGTCCCAGACATGCCACTGACCAGCTTTTCATAGTAGATCCCAGGAAGGGTAGCCACGAACATTTGCACTAGCTCGTGCTCAACCATCGGCGGTTGAACCCGAGCAGCCAATTCACGCCACCACTGGGCGTACTCTTTAAAGCTTTCATTGTTCCGCTGTGAGAGATTCTGGAGCTGAACTCGGTTGGGAGCCAGGTCGCTATTGTACTGATAGTGGAGGACAAACGCTTCTGCGAGGTCTTTCCAGGTACGCACAGTAGCAGGCTCCAGGCCCATATACCACTCGAGTGATGGACCAGAAAGACTATCTTGGAAGAAGTGCATCAGCAACTTCTCATCATCAAAATAGGCAGACATCTTTCTGTAATAAGATCGAAGGTGGACCCGGGGGCAAGTAGTACCCTTATACTTCTCAAAGACAGGCACCTTGAACTTATGAGGCACCTTGAAATCAGCAATTAACCCGAGCTTGGACATATCAACGCCCAATGTATTCTGATTTTCAATGTCTCTCATCTTGTCTTCCAGCGCTTTGAACCTGAGTCGAGCTTCAGCATTCAACTCTGCTTCTACACCTCTTTGAGAAAATACGTCATCCTGATGGTCCTCAAGCCACGGTTGAGGCACCAACAGATTTCCGACACCAGCATTGCCGTTGACCGGCCCTGCATTAACATTGGCTCCCAGACTACCATTGCCGACGCCTGCCGCATTGAGTCTGATATTAGTCATCAGATTGCCGTTAGCACTGCCGTTGCCCCCGGCAACAGGAACAACATTCTGTGGAGCATCCACTGGAGGAGGAGTAGGAACAACCCCTCCATGAAGTATGCCATTACTATCAACCCTGGAGATCAGAGGTTGAACCAAAGTACGAAGCTGGTCCTGACCATTAGCGACCACTTGCATCAGTTCCATAAAACGGTCCATCCGTTCACGGAGCTCTTGAACATCTGACTGCACCTGATCCATGATCCTTGTCTGATTAGCGCGAGTTGAGTAGCGGTGGATGAGTCTTTGATCAATCCTGGAGACCGGAGACAGCTCGGAACCTGCGAACCTGAAAAACCTGTTAACATTAAAGGTTAGGAAAAATAACAAAATGTACGCCATGCAAATATGCTTCATGCAGATGCATGCGTGTGTCTGTGTGCGTGGGAGGTTTTCCCCCGATCCTAGTGCCTTAGTGCCAGTGCTGATAATAATAAGAAGACGAAGAAATCCGAGCCCAATCATTGAAACATCAATCTCATATATATATATGGAAAGGCCTGTCAAGGCAGTACACAGTATCAGCGAGTACAAAACAAATCAACAGCATGACCTCAGCCGACAAGTCTGGTGATGGTCAGCATACATCAAAGATCAGAACAACAGGAATACAACTAGTCAAGTACGGCCACGGGCGCGATACTCTGCTAATAACTCCTTCGTCTCTGGATGATCTGGCAAAGTGAGCAACCCCTCGACGAGTAGTTCCCTCTGCAGGATGGTATGCTGAAGCCCCTGAACTGAACTCTCCCAAGCTCCTTCGCCAAAGCAATCCTCCAGTTTCCGCTTCTTAGACTCAAACATCAGCTTATGTTCCTTCAGGTTAGCAAGAGCTTTGTTGAGTCGGCTTTCGGCGGCGTATCTGCGGGCGGTCTCTTCATCAAACCTCCGCTCACTGTCCTTGACTTCGGCTTCCAGCTTAGAGATCTGCAGCATCAGCTTGTCCTCTCGCTCCTTCCTGGTGGCCAAGGAGGTCTTCCCATGCTGGTCGAACTTAGATATCCTCCGATATGCCTCCTCCAAATGCTGCTTCTTCGTGGCTAGTACATCATTAACAGCCCTGAAGTCCTGACCCAAGCGTTCCCGATCAGCAATCTGCTTTGCCAAGTCTGCACCCAGTTGGTTTACCGACTCTGTTTGCTTTTTGAAAGCATGCACGGCTTCGTTCCTCTCACTTCGAAGCTGAGCTAACTCCTTCTCTAATTCTGTGTTCGCCCGCTTCAGTTCATCTCGCTCAGCTAATACCTGGTTGTGCTGATGAATGGACACAGTGGTAGGCTCTTCGACTGGTGGAGGACTCTCTGGTCTGACATGAGGAAATGGCATCCCTATAACGTTGGCTCTGGCTCTGATCCAAGCTGAATAAGGAGGGTAGGCTTGACTGTTGCTCTTTCCCAACAAAGGCTTTCCCCTCTTACTGATACTGTTCCACGCACGCTGAAGCTTGGACAACAAATCCCCCTCTAGAGTACCCGTGAGGTACAGAGATTCCTGTACCTCTTCCTCCTTCGGTGGAGTCCTCAAAGCATATGCGAACTGACGAACTAGCAATGACGGATTGTAGTTGATGCAACCCTTCCTACCTATCAGAGGTACATTAGGAAACCCACTACAACTGAAGATCACCTCGGTGCCTAACCTGTCTCTGTCAACGAACCAATCAATATCTTCTGCAGACAAACTCATCAGACGCTCAGGCCATTCAGCTGTGGCTGCAGACAAGACGGAAGAACCCCTCTTGGGCAAATGACTATCAAACCATCTGTACAGCAACGGTACGCAGCATGAGACATTCTTCCCTCTCCGGTTCTCATTCTTGTAATGCACTGAGTGATATACGTCCCCAATCAGAGTAGGGACTGGATTCCCTGAGGCGAAGATATGGAATGCATCAAAGTCCACGAAATCCGGCATGTTGGGGAACAGGATAATGCCATATATGCATAAAGCAAGGATGGCATTGAATGCATCCCAACATTTGTCCTTAGCACACTGCTGAGCCTTAGCTACCAGAAACTGCAAAGAGAACCCAGGAACCTTGTTCCAGCTCGTCACCACTAACTCAGAGGCGCCCAAATGGAGTGAAGAAGATAAACCAGTCAGATCAGGCTCAGCATCCATGTGGACAAAAGGCATCTGCCTTTTGATAGGCACACCCAGCATATCAGCATACTCTTCCAGCGTCGGTGCGAGAACGAAGTCCTGAAAAGTGAAGCACCTCAGAGGAGGGTCATAAAACTGCAGAAGAGCATGTAACCCATTCAACTTGGACGTAGAAGGTTTGCAAACCAGACTGAGCAACCTGCCATAAGACTTCCTGAACCTATCCTTCACAGAATCACCTGCCAGAGTTATCAATCCAGTCAACTTCGACACATCAGGGGTCGGGAATTTGTACGCAACAGTCTTCCTGAGAGAGGCCATAATAACCGTAAGAGGCGGGAAATCCTGGATCGGGGAAACGGTACCTGCAACACAGAAACACGTTAATGGAATGCAAATGAACATGCAAACTAATGCAAAATGCAGGCATGCAATAATATATCCGGGTAGCTGCTATGGAGATTCTGTATCAACAATCACTGATGAGAAGAAAACCCCGGTGTAAGACCACTAATCTGATCTGCTGAGAATAACCATCTGATAGGACCGAGATCAAAATTCCGCTCTGCCAAAAATAAGTGCCTGATAATAAGGACCCCAGATGCATGATCGAGAAACATCTGTTGATGAAGTCTTCAGACCCCAAATCAAAAATTTGCCCTATCAAGAACAAACACACAGCTGCTGATGAGATCTTCAGACCCCACTCAAAATCTGCCCTATCAAGAACAAATAACATCTGCTGATGAGATCTTCAGACCCCACTCAAAATCTGCCCTATCAAGAACAAACCACTGATAACAATATTCTGATCAAAACCTGCTCTATCAAGAACAGACATACACCCGATGAGAAGATCCTCTGATCAAAAACTTGCTCTGTCAAGAACAGACGAGTCTGCAACTGAGAACCCTGGTACCAACATAACTGATTCACTATCAAGAAAACCAGGTAATCTGAAGGTCTAAGTTTCCTGCAATAAACCCAATCCCGCTCACAGGTATGGACCTAAACTGACTCAAGGTACGACATCCTATACGTTCATCAGCGTCACAGACTTTCAAAACTGACGATACGATTCCCAGAAGGAGTGGCATCATCAAGTCTTGAAGAGGCCTCACTTAGCTGAATCACAAATGATCGGTCCCCAGAGTCGACAATCCACCAAACCAGCAACCGTCTCAACCCAAAGGGTTGAAAGTGAAGCCAACCGGATGAACCTCGTCTGAGCGTGGATTTCATGAGACACTAGTGCCTGCAAAGCAAGCACGCGCCCATTAATTTCCACTCTAAATCTATGGTGCACTCAAGCCTGGGTCTGGCTTCTCACTCATCAGAACTCCCATCCCACAACAGCACAAATAATCATATTATACTGAAAATAAAATGCGGGAAATAAAGTGCGAGAAGTAAAAATGCGATAAATAAACGCAACCCAACAAGCAAACATACAAGCGGTAGGATTGACTCTCTTAAGGGACGTTGGATCCCAAAACTGACTCGCTTTCGGGACGTTGGATCCCTGGGAAACTATCAGAAGTCCCCAGCAAAGTTGCCAGCTGTCGCTTGCGCGAAAATAAGGTGCCGGCATGACAGAAGAGTCGCCACCTTTCGTTATTTATCCCTCAGAGCGGGAAAGGAAACGATTGGAAAAACCTGATGAATAAGGAGGTGAACAAGGCACTCCTTGTTTACTGAATGGAAGTATTCTATCTAAAGCTCTACCTATGTACTTATGCTCCTATAAACAGAACAAACAAATACTAAGCTCCTCCTCAAGGTCTTCAAAGTCTTCAATGATGATCCACAAGGTCCTCAACTCAATCTTCAAGGCTCACACACTCAAAGGAGAAGAAAAGCAAACACAACAATACAAACTATGCCCTTAAGCAACACCCATACTAACCATACATTCAAAAATCAGTTAAAAATACTAAAATCCTATATAATACTCTAGCAAAATTTTAGGGGATTCTATACATACTTACCCTTAACCCACATATTCCCCATACACTAATTTGGCCCATAAAACCCAAAACAAAATTGTTAAGTCTACTTATGCAACCTAAAACCCTAATTTGAGTACACTAAGACTAGCCTAAACAAAATGATCAAATTTTAATCTACAAATTGTGAATTAAATCCTATATGAACTATGATTCAATATCTAACTATGCCAAAAAGAATGGCTCAAAAATCCTAAGGGAAGGTCCTAAAAGAAATTCTACAAGATTAAGTATCAACTAAAATCAATTAAAAAGACTATTTACAAGAATAATATGCTAAAAATATTAAAAGAAAAATAAAAATGGAATTTTATTTATTTACATTTTTCTAGACAGAATTATGAATATGTGAAAAAAACAAGAAGTGAAAAATAATCATTTTTGAATTTTATATGATTTTTATAAAGTGCAAGAAATATTAAAAATGAGAAAATAAAAAGAATTGAATTAAAAGGGATGGGGGGTATCAAAAGTAACTGCGCCCAATTCAATTGTTGTTGGGCTGAGCATGTGGGGGTGCGTGTAGCAATCTGGGTTAGGCCCATGCGCTCAGAAAATCAAAGAAAAAATCATCAGAAAAATAAAATGAATACGGTGCAAATAGCATGCTTTTCACGTTCAGAATTGGATTTGGGTCGCGGGTGGGGTGTGAGTATCAAGAAGTTCTGAGGCCCAGGATTCATCACTTATTCAAACGCACCGTTTTGATGTTGAGTCTTTCCCTCCCATTCTGAAATGAATCACGCCCCTTGGATCAGATGAAGAAGTCAAAAATTGAGAGTGATCGGACGGTTGCTGGCCATCGTCCCCAAATATCATTAGGGTTTCGTCCAAAACAGAAATCATGCACGATTCTTCCCCAGCCTCGTTCTCCATGATTACTTGATGAAATCCAGAAATTCCAAAAGCAAAATTGTGCTACTGATTACCATGAACACGACCATACAAGTAGTTTTCCCTGAAACCCCTTAAATCGCTCAAACAGAAAGCTCCAACATTAGGGTTTCAACCTTTTTCTCTGTTATCAACCTTGATAGAACTTCAATCTAATGATCCAAATTTGTTCTACATGTTACCCTAACCAAACTACACTATATCATATCCATTAAAACTCAGTATACAGCTTGTTGTACAATCTTGAAAAAATCGTGACCTGCCATGAAACCTTATGCCAAGCTCTCTACTTCTCAGAACATCATCAACTAACCTAGCATGCTATCTTTCCACCTAGAATTCTAACAGAATGCACCTAAATAAGGACCTATGGATCAAGTTACCAACCTGTTAAGAATCAATGGTGAGTGATGTTAGGGCTCGATTTGGCACTTGAAATCTTCTCCAAATGCTCCTCCAATGGTGGATACCTTTCTGTTTGCAAGAGTTGAGATGGATGAGGCTTGTGGATGAAGAAATGGAAGCTTGCTTGATTTTGAAGAAATCTTGCAATGGCACTTTCTCTCTCACTCTCTCCAATGAACTCAGCAACTTTCACCAACCTTCTCCTCATGGTGATTCACTCTTTTTATAACAACCAATGGAATAATCTAGGAACTTCTAGAATGAGCTAGAAAGTTATGGAATTTCTCATGAAGTGATACATTGTACATCTCATATCTCATGTGCCAAGCCTTGTCATTCTGCTTTAAAATCTCCTTACAAGAGATATTGAGAAGGAATGTGTGGAAAACAAGCCTTGGTTTTGCCTTATGTGAAGATTTGCAAGTTGCCTTATTATGCAAGAATGAAAATTACAAAGCAACCTCCATTTTGAGACCTCAAATCAAAATTCTACTTGAACCATTGTTTTTAAAATAATGTTTGGAGTCAAAATGACATATTGGATGACCTATTTTGGATTTGTGGATCTCCCAAACCAATTTCCAACTTGGATCCATTTACTTTATAAGTCATTTTTAGGTCATTTTTACCCAATCTTGAAAATCCTTGCTACAAGCTTTTTCAATAACTCATGACCTCTTTTATAGGCTTAAAATCCCATTTTGAACAACTTTTATGTTTTGAGTTTTTTCATTTGAGGCTTGGAAATAGGAGATATGGCCTTTGCTTAAAATGACCTATAATCACCAAATGACCAAAATACCCCTGTCTTGTTCACACCATAAGTTGGGTTCTAAAAATCCTATCAAGGACTTCTAGTACTCTATAGAAATCTAAGAAGATGCTCTTCAACATTCATGTTGACCAAGAAATCATAGGAATCATCCTACTAGGGCAAAAGTTGTCTGCAAGTTGGGTGACTTTCAAGGACCCAGATTCACACACCTCAGCTGACCTGTAATTTGCCAAAACCATAACTTGAGCTCTGCAACTCCTATCAAGGACTTCTACCACTCAAATTAAAGCTAAGAACAAGCTCTACAACATTCATGTTGTGGGGAAGATGAGATATAACTCACATCTTGAGCTAAAACGGCCTGGAAGATAGGGATCAAATTAGGGTTTTTCCACTGACAATCCTTAGAAACCCTAACTCAAAACTTCTCAAACTCCTCAATCATGATGAGTTGGTCTATGAATAATATTTATAACATCTCCATACATCATTCCATGATCTCATGGCCCTTGGATTAGGTCTCAACCTTCTCCAAATCTTCAGCTGATCTAGGATTGACCCAGTCAAAACCCTAATTCTACCATTCCTGGTTGAATCTTCTGAATTCTTGCACAATGACCTCTCTGGGCTTCATGATGGCTTTCAAGACATCTCATAGGCTTTCTCAAAGCTTCAAGTCCATTCTCATAGTCTCAGAATCATCTGGGGAACACCCACAACTCTCAGGTTATGAGACACACAACCTTGGTTTCAACCAATTCCTCTGAGGATCTCTTGAACTTTCTGATGAAGGTGTCAACTTTCAAGCACTTGATAGATGAATAAATGTTGGTCAAATTTTGGGGTGCAACAGATACGAACCAACAAGCGAAAGCTGCGGTAAGGTCAGATAGTAAACACTAGGCATTCGTTTTAATAACAGCGAAAGCACTTTAAAACTAATTAGAACTTAGAGATTTCCAAAAAGTAATTTTAACCCTGAACGGAACACGAAAGTGTACGTTAGGCCCTTAGGATTATGATTAGCGTCAATAACCATCATGAGACGAGAGTCTTCAAATCTCCACTTTCTGCTTAA
Organism: Lathyrus sativus; assembly: GCA_963859935.3. Lineage (NCBI taxonomy): Eukaryota > Viridiplantae > Streptophyta > Magnoliopsida > Fabales > Fabaceae > Lathyrus > Lathyrus sativus. The sequence goes on from OZ012741.1 coordinate 300,720,618, forward strand.
GTAAACTGCGAAAACTATTTCATACACCAGTAACTTATCAAATCCCTGAAGAACATAATTACTACGTATCGATTTAATTAATTAAAAATCCAAACAGTAATCTTAGTTCCCCTTTTAGTGACAACCTTATTCCCTTAAAACATATTCTACCTAGCTAAACATAGTAACTCCCGAGAACACTAGTTTGATTACGAGTCCCTGTGGGATCGATATCTTTTATTACTACGCGATAGACTGTGCACTTGCAGTTAGAATTGTTAGACATAGAAAGTCGCGATCAAGTTTTTGGCGCCGTTGCCGGGGACCCGTTTAGTCAATAGTGTAACCTTCTGTTACGCCGTATAGACTAGGTAAACAATTTTCATTTTTCCTTTACTAGTGTTGTCGATTGTATGCCAAGTGATCGCCCACAAAGCGATATCTTGAAACCTTCAGTCGCAGAACTAGAACGCTTCTTACATCTAAGAAGCCGAATCATTGAGTACCAACTCAAACATAACATTCCTGATCCTCTCACTCCCATTCCCAAATCCGAAGAAGAACCAAAGATGGCTGAAGGACCTCCGAACAAACCGCTGAAGGCATATGCTACACCATCTCAGATGGAGCCTAGAAGTAGCATTGCTGCCCCAGCTATTACCCGAAATGATTTTGAGCTGAAACCATCATTGTTGTCGGCTGTACAACAAAACCAATTCTCAGGAAACGCAACTGAGGATCCGAACGATCATCTAACGAAGTTTGTACAATACGCAGACACAGTGAAAGCAAATGGAGTAACTCCAGACGCGATAAGACTTCGTCTTTTCCCATTCTCTCTTAGAGACAGAGCGTGGACATGGTTACAATCGTTACCATCCAACTCCGTTACAACGTGGGAGCAATTGAAGAACGTCTTCTTAGCGAGATATTTTCCACCAAGCAAAACTGCTATGCTTAGAGCTCAAATCAACGGATTTCGACAGAAAGATACTGAATCTCTCTACGAAGCATGGGAACGATTCAAAGATATGATGAGAACATGTCCTCACCACGGTCTAGAAGACTGGGTGACAATCCATACTTTCTATAATGGGCTTCTATACAATACTAGATTAACCACAGACGCTGCCGCAGGCGGTGCACTTATGGATAAACCACACGATGAAGCCTATCAACTAATAGAAAACATGTCACAAAACCATTGCCAATGGGGAGGTGAACGCACTCCAAATGAGAAAACCTCAGCGAAAGGTGGGATGTACGAAATCAGTAGCCTTGAAAAGTTCAATGCTAAAGTAGATGCTCTAGCACAGAAGATCGATAGTCTGACCGTTAAGCATCTGCTGCCGCACCTGCTGGCACATTTCCTGGACAACCCGAACAGAATCCCAAAGGCCAAGCAAATGCTGTGATACTAAGAAGTGGAAAAGAATTGGACGAACCGATCGATCCGAGGACCGAAAACTCAGCCATGCAACAGAAACCAACTGAACAAGCAGAAAAGGAATCTGAGTTAGAGAACAAGGAAGACAACGAGAAGGAGGATACCGCGAGTGAAAAAACTCAAACACCTCCAGCGCCATATAAACCACCTATCCCTTATCCGCAAAGACTAATAAACTCTAAAACTTCAGGACAGTTTAAGAAATTTGTAGAGCTCCTTAAACAGCTGAATATTACTATTCCTTTTACAGAAGCGATAACTCAAATGCCGTCATACGCCAAATTTCTCAAAGAGATCCTGTCGAATAAGAGAAAGATCGAGGATAACGAAACAGTTACACTCACTGCAGAGTGTAGCGCTATTATTCAGAACCGCATGCCTCCTAAATTAAAAGACCCAGGTAGTTTCTCCATACCCTGCGTCATAGGAAAGTTCGTAATAGATAAAGCTCTATGCGATTTAGGAGCCAGTATCAGTGTTATGCCCTTATCTATATGCAAAAAGCTGAATATGGGAGACCTCAGACCAACCAAAATGTTCGTACAATTAGCTGACAGATCAGTAAAATACCCCGTCGGAATACTGGAAAACGTTCCAGTACGCATAGGACAATTCTACATTCCAACCGACTTCATAATCATGGACATCAAGGAGGACACTGTAACCCCAATTATCTTAGGAAGACCATTCCTAGCTACAGCCGGAGCGATTATAGACGTGAAGAAAGGAAGGCTAACATTCGAAGTAGGAGAAGAAAAGATAGAGTTCATTCTCACCAAGTTCTTACAAGCACCAGCCATAGACGATACCTGCTATGTAGTAGATGAAATTGACGAATGCATAAGAGAACTTGAAAATGAGGAGACCACGTATTCAGAAATAATAAAGATTCAAATACCCGATATTTCTGAAGACGACGATTGGCGTAAACCGTATAAAGATGACAGTCTAAGCGAAAGCTTAGCACTGACACCAAACCATATGCCAGGTCCGAAGAACCCATCTTTAGAACTTAAAACACTACCCAAAAACCTCAGATATGAATTTCTAGACGATGAACTAAAAAGACCAGTGATAGTCAACGCCGACTTAGGACAACCAGAAACCGAAAAGTTATTAGAAGTCCTAAAGAAGTACCCTACCGCGTTAGGCTATAACATAAGCGATTTAAAAGGTATAAGCCCTTCGATCTGTATGCATCGAATTACAATAGAGGAAGACTCTAAAACTTCTCGAGAGCATCAGAGAAGACTAAACCCCATCCTGAGCACTGTAGTCAGAGATGAAGTAAAGAAATTACTAGATGCAGGAATCATCTATCCGATCTCCGATAGTGAATGGGTTAGCCCAGTTCATGTCGTACCAAAGAAAGGAGGAGTCACAGTAGTTAAAAACGAAAAAGACGAATCGATAACAAAAAGAGTCGCGACTGGAAGTAGGATGTGTATTGATTATAGGAAGCTTAACAAGGCTACGCGCAAAGATCACTTCCCGTTACCCTTCATAGACCAAATGTTGGAAAGATTAGCCAAACATTCATATTTCTGCTATCTAGATGGTTACTCAGGATTCTTCCAAATTCCCATCCATCCCGATGACCAAGAAAAGACTACATTCACCTGTCCTTACGGTACTTTTGCTTACCGCTGAATGACGTTCGGACTCTGTAACGCTCCAGCAACCTTCCAAAGATGCATGATGGCAATCTTCGCAGATTTCATAGACGACATTATGGAAGTGTTTATGGACGATTTCTCGGTATGTGGACAGAGTTTCGAAGGATGCTTACAAAACTTAGAAATGGTACTAGAACGTTGCGTAAAAGTAAACCTCGTCCTAAACTGGGAGAAATGCCATTTTATGGTCCGACAAGGAATAGTTCTAGGACACGTCATATCAGATAGAGGGATTGAGGTAGACAAAGCCAAAATAGAGATTATAAAAGATCTCCAACCTCCAAAATCCGTACGAGAGATACGGAGTTTTCTAGGACATGCCGGTTTCTACAGAAGATTTATAAAAGATTTCTCAAAAATCACAAAACCGCTAACCGGCCTGTTAATGAAAGATGCTGAGTTCGTCTTCGACGACGACTGTTTAAAAGCATTCGAAACATTGAAATCAGCCCTTATCACCGCACCAATCATGCAACCACCAGACTGGAGACTACCATTTGAAATCATGTGCGACGCGAGTGATTACGCTGTAGGCGCAACTCTAGGACAAAGAAAGGACAAGAAGCTCCATGCTATCTACTATGCCAGTAGAACCTTAGATCCTGCCCAAATGAACTACGTTACCACAGAAAAGGAACTTCTAGCAGTTATATTTGCACTTGACAAATTCCGTTCTTACTTAGTAGGAGCGAAAATTATCATATACACAGACCACGCTGCCATAAGGTACCTAATAAGCAAAAAGGATGCCAAACCAAGACTATTGAGATGGATCCTATTACTACAAGAGTTTGACTTAGAAATCAAAGATAAGAAAGGAACCGAGAACGTTGTTGCGGATCACTTATCCCGAATAGAAGGCATCAGACACGAACCAGTACTGATAAATGACGATTTCCCGTACGAACGTATGATAGCTAAATTAGAAAGTGACACACCCAATGCAATCTCGGAAGGTCCAGAATTCGAAAAAGCCGTAGAAGCCGTCTATGCCCAAGTCACATTACCTTGGTATGCTGACATCGTTAATTACCTCGCCGCAGGCGTGCTTCCACCAGATCTTACTTATCAGCAAAAGAAGAAATTCTTCCACGATCTGAAACACTATTATTGGGACGAACCCCTACTTTTCAAGAGAGGGGCCAACAACATATATCGTCGCTGTGTCCCGGAGGAAGAAATAGAAAATATTATTTCCCAATGCCACTCAGCACCATATGGTGGTCATGCTAGTACGTCCAAGACGTGCGCTAAGATTCTCCAAGCTGGCTTATTCTGGCCTAATCTCTGGAAAGACGTTCACATCGCTGTGCAAAAGTGCGATAGATGCCAACGAACTGGCAACATCTCACGACGCGATGAAATGCCTCAAAAAGGAATCTTAGAGGTAGAAATCTTCGACGTCTGGGGAATAGATTTCATGGGACCTTTCCCACCTTCTTTTGGAAATAACTACATACTCGTCGCTGTCGATTACGTGTCTAAACGGATAGAAGGCATAGCTGCTCCAACAAATGACGCACGAGTAGTAATCAAACTCTTCAAGAACACTATCTTTCCTAGATTCGGTGTACCCAGACTCGTCATTAGTGACGGAGGATCTCACTTCATATCACGAATATTCGATAAACTTCTCTCTAGATATGGAGTCAAGCACCGAGTAGCTACACCTTATCATCCGCAAACTAGAGGACAAGTAGAGGTCTCAAACAGAGAAATAAAACAGATCTTGGAAAAGACTGTCGCTACCTCAAGGAGAGACTGGTCATCAAAGCTACAAGAAGCTTTATGGGCTTATAGGACCGCATTTAAGACACCAATAGGTACTACCCCCTATAAATTAGTTTACGGTAAATCCTGCCATCTCCCTGTAGAGTTAGAGCGTAAGGCCTTCTGGGCCATTAAAACACTCAACTTCAACTACACCGAGGCAGGAGAAAAGCGAATCTTGAACTTACACGAGTTGGAAGAACTTCGATTAGACGCTTACGAAAATGCCCGTATCTACAAAGAACGAACTAAAAGTTGGCATGATAAATGTTCAATCAGGAAACAATTTAGTGTGGGAGACATCATATTGCTTTTTAATTCACGATTAAAACTCTTCCCAGGAAAACTAAAATCTAGGTGGTCTGGACCCTATGAAGTGACTAAAATACTTCAGAGTGGAGTTGTCGAAATTACCGACAAGACGAATGCACCGTTTATCGTAAACGGGCAACGTCTGAAACATTACAATAAGAACGACAACAGTCCTCAAGTCAGCAATATAACATTGCTTGAGCTTCCGGCTCAAACACAAGAATAGCTTCTCACCAAGCTATTGTCAGGCTTTAGACGTTAAAAACAACGCTTATTGGGAGGCAACCCAAATTTCCCTCGTTATTGCATTTCATTTTTCTCTAAAATTCTACTTTGAAAAATCCAACAAAAATCCTAAAATTACTACTACTTTCTACTTTCGTTCATTTTCGTACTTTTATTCTTATTTTATTTTTTCTCTTTTGCCTTTTGTTTCTACCATTTTTCGTTTCTAAAAATCCTGACTTCAAATTTCTTGTTTCAAACTTTTCAGGATTTTTAAAGCCTTCAAAACATTTCTTTTGTTTTCTCCGAATTACCTGCGAATATGGCCGAGTACGATTTCACAAAGGTTCACTTCAAAGGACTCGCTCAGAAGGCAAGATTTGCAGCACTGACCGAAAGAGAATTCGCCTTAACGCTGTATTATGATAAGGCTACTATGGATAAACTAGGGATCACGGATAGCATTCAATACCTGTTCAATCAACTGGGTTGGGAGAACACTGCTCTGAAAACACGCTTTGCTACCTACAAGGATCTTACATACGAATTCCTCAGTTCTTTCAGATACACACCCAACTATGGCTTTGGAACCCGCTCAGAGTTGATTACCTTCAGATTGTTTGGAATGGACCAAACTCATAGCCGGATGTCACTAGCTAACCTCCTAGGATTCCCTAGCGGACCGCATGTGTTCATCAGTGCAGAAGATGACGATATTGATTTGCAACTCGAGCACTTCTGGGGTAGAATCACAGGCGACTATCACTCTGAACCAGACAGAATGTACAATGATGACATTCATAACCCAACCTTTAGATACTTCCATAAGATACTAGCTCACACCTTATTTGGAAAAGAAGGAAATATTACCACAGTGTCTAAGGAAGAGTTATTCATCATGTTCTGTGCTTCTCAGGGACGGACAATAAATGCAGTGCCTTTCATGATGAGATCCTTCAAACGCCTCACGCTGGAACCTCAGACACCTATTCTTATAGGAGGACTAGTAACAATGATAGCCCACGAGCTTGGCCTTCGATTCCATCAAAATGCCAGCACTCGTTTTGGTACCATCAGACCCATGAACATACAATTCTGCTTTAACAGACGCATCTTAGGGAATATGGGACCTGGATCGTATGAGTACCTTATTAATGAAAAACCAGTACAGCTATTCACATTGCCTGATCATCTGATGACAAGCATCCACAACAAGGATAACTGGCTCTATGAATTGGATGAGCCTATGGGACCTCCTTCACCACAGTCAACACCCCAGAACTATATGTATGACAGTGACCACATTTTTGAGGCACACGATTACATGTACTTTGAGGACGCCGCCTCTGAAAATGAAGTAGACCCTATGACTCCTCTATACTACAATACTTATCCTGAGCCTATCCCTGAGGAAACAACCGACAAAATGGATATCGTGTTACTCAGATTGGATGACGTTGATAAAGCTCTGACAAATGTAAAAGCTGATATCGCAGGCATGCACAGTGACCTGGTAGGCTTCATGGATCTAGTCTGCGACCAACTCGACTACTATTCACGGGAATTTGATGAGTTGAAGGCACGGAAAAATTAGTTATTAGCTCATAGCAGTAGTCTCAGTTTAATCTAGTCTAGTTTAGTTTAATTTACTCATTTGGCATTTTCACATTGTTCGTTTCATTATGTACTACATACAATTGTTTCCATTTTATGTTATTTCAATTCTAGTTTTGTTCAATTATCCTGTTTTCTCATTATTTATTGATTGTTGGCTGTTATATTACATCACCGTAGCAATACTACGCCTTAAAATCACCGTGAATACGCCCTCAGAGCAAAATTCTGCGTTCTGCAGATTTTGCTGCTGTGACGACCGTCACAGCCCCATGACGAGCGTCACACGGGTGACGACCGTCACACCCTTGTGACCACCGTCACGCAGCCCAGAACTGCAATCTGGTATAACAGAGGTCGTGTAACCCTCCACTCCCCCCATTATCACATTCAAACCTCCAACATCCATACCCCACTACGATTTTCGTCATCTCCATCTAAACTATAAACCCCAACTCCAAATTCAATCTCCAAACCACCGTTCTGTCACATTCCCATCTCTGCCGAAAAACCCCAAAACCTCCGAAACCTCTTCATCTTCAACAATGGCCGGAAACGCAGACATCAACAACATTTCCTTCCCTGAGGGCGAGTTTGGCGAGAGACAACGAGCACAGTACAATGCATTTCATCAGAGGTCTCTCCAGCCAACTCACTACCCGCACCTTCCATCACTTACGAAGCTCAGACTCCTCGAAGGTGTAACATGGATGCTTCAACGAGCAGGCATCTGGAACCTCTGCTCCAACCCCCAGCCGACCTACGAACAGCTCACCTTGGAGTTCTTGAGTTCGTTCTCCTACATGACCAGCAGCGGCGAACTCAACCAACACTCAGGCGCCGCTTGTTTCCGGATGTTTGGCGTTAACTATCAGCTGCACCAAAACCAGATTGCCGGCATCCTACAGTTTCCCCGCGGCGAGAACACTCATTGCCGCATCACTGATCAGTTCCAGCACGACGCCTTCGCGCTGTGGCATCAGTTGACCGGCCTAAACGCCGATGGTTGGGACTCCCTACACGCCACTCACATCCATAACCCCGCCATCAGGTACTTTCACAGGGTGCTGAGCAACATCATCTTTGCCAGAGACAGCAACCACAAAGTGAACTCCAAGGAGCTCTTCTTTCTGCATTGCGTCTTCAACAACGAACCCGTCAACGCTTCCCCGTTCCTACTGGCCCACATTCAGGCCAACTACAACCGTGGCTCGAAGCCATTCTACTTTGGCGGGATTGTCACGGCGATTGCACTTGGGCTGAACCTTGGCGACCGCCTTCAGCACCTCCATTCCATCCCATCGGTGTTCCTTGACACCGACCACTGCAGGGCCTCCCATCTCATCTGCTCCCGAGCTGACGGGAAATATCATCCGGTTGTGCGTGGCAAGACCGTCAGAAGCATCATCCTTCCGTCCCGCACCCGCATCCATCCTGAGGACCGTACCAACTGGTTGTTCGACCTCACTGCCCCTCCTGCTGCCTCTGTTCCTACTCAGGATCCCACTCATGATTCCGAAGATGAAATCCAAGCTGAGTTGGACAGGGCCGAGCAGCCAGAGGCATCGCAGCCTCCTCCTCTAGTAGGTACATCATCCCGCCGCCGCCGTCACCACCCCGTGCCCGACTACATTGAAGAGGACCTCCGTCGCTCCCTAGACCAGCAGGCACAAATACTCACGATGCTGCAGCAGCAGAACCAGCGAGCTGACCAGTTCGAAGCTTGGCACCGGACTCAAATGCAACAACTTCACACCGGCCAAGCTACGATTACTGAGAGTCTAGCGAACCTGACCCTGCAGGTCGAAGGCCTCCGCGACACGGTCTACCACACCGGAGCCATGAGCTATGAGGATAGAGTCGCCCTTGCTAGAGCCAGAGGACGCCAGCATGGACGTGACAGGCCCCGGGACTAGATTTTCATTTTTCCTTTATTGTTTACTATATTTCTGTTCTATGTATTTTCATTTTCAGTTGTATCTCCCTCTCGCATGCTTCAAGAATCAGTGAGGACACTGATCGAGATAGTGTGGGAGCGGAGCCTTATTTCCACTGTATTCAGAACTTCCCTTATTTACTGTATTTTCATTTCACTGCACTTTTGAATTTTAGTAAGTTCTACTTTACACTTTCTATTTCTAGCAAATAAAGCGCGTCTATATATCTTTCACATTACGCAAACAATCCCCACATTTTTCGACGTAAACAAAAACTTTCGTTTGTTCCTCAAAAGCAAAAGCATCACGAGAATGCACCTGAGTTCAAACCGAGCTTTGAAACTCCGAGGAAACGACATTTCTAACAAACCAGTATCGTCCAGACACCTTAGATCTCTAGTTTATGCAAGTCGGTTTCACCACCTACGTGTACCAAAGTCTCAAGTGTCTACGCAAACTCAACCCCAAGTAGTTTATACTAGCAGTCAGCACCATCCTAAAAATACCTCTAAGCAAGCGACCGATGCAAATAAGTGTATGATCTCCAAAAAGATGAAAAATCATGAAAAGAGAGCTAAAAAGCCCAAGAATATAAGATTAATTTCCTTCTAAGTTAGGTGCTCCTCACCCGAGCATTTAGCCCAACGACACGAAAAACTCATTGAAAAATCAATGACACCAAACTATGATCAACAAAGAAGATCAAAAACAAAAACGAGATCATATTCACTAACAGTTCGACTTGCCATGAGAGTGTGCGGATAACGGGCTTAATGTGATTGCGCTAGAACAAACAGGGTGAACTTGCCACGAGAACCTTGACACCAAGATACGGTAGCATGACTGAGACCGATTTGCATAAAAGGGAGACCTCCGGAGGCTTGTAGTCCAGTGTCGCCGCGATACTCGTCTTGTTCCTACCAAGAATCCCAGTTTTTCCAAACTCCGCGAACGAAGAAGCAGCCTCGTGCTTGCCGACTTTTTCACGTTTTACTTGAGGACAAGCAAAGATTCAAGCTTAGGGGAGTTTGATAACACGAAATCATATAGATATTTTCATGCATAATTCGACTAAAAGCTAACCGTTTTCGATCCGATTTCGGGTTATTTCCATGTATTTGTCTGATGTTTTTGCAGGTATTCAACGATCACGTCTAAACAAGGCAACATGAAGAAAAGAAGCAATCCCAGATGAAATATGGACGAAAAAGGAGTGAAAACACAATGAAAAGCGCAACAGACAGTTTTTGCTGATGTGACGACCGTCACAGATGCATGACGACCGTCACACGGGTGACGACCGTCACACCTTGTGACGACCGTCATGCAGGCAAAAACGCCCCACTCAGATTACACGTCAAAAGAGCAGTTCCAATTCCCATTTCATGGTCCACTACTCCCTAAATTATCTGCCTCAAGGTCCATCATCCTCAGAGGTAACCGTTGGGATCCCACCTCTATAAAAAGGGAAGCAAGGGACTTCAAAAAGAGAGCTGCATTCATACCACGAAGTGCTGCCCAAATTTATTTTCAAGAGCAAATTTAATTTCCAGCCTTTTTATTATTTGTATCCATTTCTCCAGTTTCAATTGTACCCCTTTCCTTTATTTCCCTTTCCATTCTACTCATTCCCATTTCCGCTCTTCTGTATTTGTTACTGCACTGTACGATCGAATTGGAACTAAAGACAGAATCCTGCCAACATCTGTGGAGGATCTGCCCAAAGACCAATTGGCATTATTTACAGGTTTTCATTTTGATCGACTCTTATTTTATCATAATGCAATTTATTATTTATTATTATTATTTATGTTTTGTTTTTCCAAATTCCATGTCTAGCTAAACTTAGGTAATCGATATGTAGTAATAATTTGGATGGGATTTGATAACTCTTGTTTGGAAACTTTCTTTTCACAAAAATCACTTATGGTCTAAGTGTTTAAAAATTGATTTACGAAATAAACTTCGTCGCGAAAGCGAGAACTTGTTTTAAAGTAGTTTTGCCACGAAAGTGGGAAATTAATTAAGATACGAACCAACAAGCGAAAGCTGCGGTAAGGTCAGATAGTAAACACTAGGCATTCGTTTTAATAACAGCGAAAGCACTTTAAAACTAGTTAGAACTTAGAGATTTCCAAAAAGTAATTTTAACCCCGAACGGAACAGGAAAGTGTACGTTAGGCCCTTAGGATTATGATTAGCGTCAATAACCATCGTGAGGCGAGAGTCTTCAAATCTCCACTTTCTGCTTAAGTAAACTGCGAAAACTATTTCATACACCAGTAACTTATCAAATCCCTGAAGAACATAATTACTACGTATCGATTTAATTAATTAAAAATCCAAACAGTAATCTTAGTTCCCCTTTTAGTGACAACCTTATTCCCTTAAAACATATTCTACCTAGCTAAACATAGTAACTCCCGAGAACACTAGTTTGATTACGAGTCCCTGTGGGATCGATATCTTTTATTACTACGCGATAGACTGTGCACTTGCAGTTAGAATTGTTAGACATAGAAAGTCGCGATCACCAGGGGGTGCAGATAGCAAGCCCAATCCATCAGAAATGAAAAAGAAATAAAAACGTGTGGATCCAATGTGATGAGTCAACCAAGGTCCATGGTGGAAAGCAATTAGGCGCGTTGGCTGAAAAAGTAATCCAATCCAAGGATTCACATTCCCACATGTGGCTCAGACCAAAGAATAAATGAAATGGTGAGTTTTGCAGGGGATCACGTGTGACAAGTCAAACATGGAACATGATGTGTCTTAATCTGGAGCGTCAAAGTGAAAAGTAAGCAAATCCTCAGGCTGGAAATGATACAGGTGGCTCAGGCGAGGTTCAAAACCTTGGAGGAAAACCAAACGGCCGGAACCACTGTTCCGGACGTCTTCTACGGCGACATCTCAAACACCAGTCACGGCCAAAAACCCAAATACCTCAAAACTTAACCAAAATGAGCAAAATAAAAGCCAAAAATGATCTCCAGGTTACGTGGATCATGAATCCACTAGCCATTTTCATTGATCATGCTTTAAAAAGCCAAAACGAACAGAAAAAGAAATAAGGTCAAATAAAAAAAGTTAACAAACAACCATGAAATCAATCCAGAAACCAACTACACATCAAGAGGTTTACAAATACATGAAAATGGCGTGATATAGATGCATAAACAGTGAGATACTTTGAAAGAAAAGAAACCTAAAATCAAGCTTCCACAGAGCTCATTTTGTTAGTGAAGCATGCAATAAACCACCCAAAAATGTTCTATGAGTCTCAAGGAATGTTTTGAAATGTTTTATTTGGATTGAAACTCAGTGAAAGTTGAAAAACGATTTTGACTTTTTCACCACTTTTTCTCAATGTGTTCTCTCTCAAATTCTCACCAAAACCAGTTATGAAGGCTTGTAAACAATCCTGAGATTAAATATGATGGATTATTATTAAAAGAAAACCCAATTCTATGCTCTTTAGGCCCAATTAGATTTTCACTTTTTCACCTTATGGCCATTTCAATAGTGCACGAAAATCACCTTGATCAGCTGTAAAAATGGCTCAGCTAGCTTGCATTTGAGGTAGGTTGATCAAAGGGCTGAGAATGGTTCCTTGATTTGATCTTATGGCAAGGTTTGGATATGTTACTTAATCTTGAAGAATGCTTGAAAATGGCCACCAAGATGTACTCAAATATCAAATCCAAAGTTGGCACTGTGTTTGAAATGTGTTTGGCACTCAAAAAATGCACAAGGTTGGTACAAAATGATTCCAAATGATTTTAATTTGATTTTCCCCTTTTAAGGCCTTTTTCATGGAAATTTCATTAGGGATTCTTCAATCCAAGCCAAACCTTTGATGCCTTGATGTTTGGTTGAGCAAATGACCCCATTTGGAGAAAGTTTGAAGTTGGAAAGATTTCCATTTGAAGTGTGCAAAGTGGTGAAATGGACCTATAATGAAAATGACCTGTAATCCTGCTTTCCCAAAATACCCCTGCCTTGCAAGCCTCATAACTTGAGTTCTACAAATCAGATGAAGGACTTCTAGTACTCTTTGAAAATCTAAGATCATGAGGAACCACTTTTATGTTCATCAAAATTTGAGGAGAAACATCCTTCTACGTCAAAAATGGCTTGGAAGTTGGTTGACTTTTGTTAACCAAAATCACATTCATCTGAGGACCTGTAACTTGCCAGCATCATAACTTGAGTTCTAGAAATCAGATTAATGACTTCTAGTACTCTTGGGAAAGCTAAGATCATGAGGAACAACTTTCATTTTCATCAAAAGTTGAGATGAGACTTGTATCTTGAGATAGGTGGTCTTGAAGTTAGGCACTGAATAAAGGATCTTACATTGAGAACCCTAATCTAGATACTCCTCACACCCTTGATTCATGATGAATTGATCTTGAAATGATATCTCATGTATCTCAACACAACATTCCATGACTCTAAAGACTTGGAATTGAGTCTTAATCTCCTTCAATTTCACAGTTTACTGAGGGCTGACCAGATGAAAACCCTAATTTCACCATCTTAAACTATAGCTCTTCACACTTGGTATAAACACTTGAATGAACTCCACAATGACCGTCAAGGCCTCCAATGAGCTTAAATGATCATCTCCCTCCATAACCATGGGCTTGTGATCCTCAGATGATCTTCAAATAGCCTCCTAGACAGGAGGTGAACCACATACACTTATCTGCCTATCTAAAAGGCTTTGACTTGTCTCTGGTGATGGTAACCCCTCTATTGACTTGAATACAAACTTTTGATTAGGTTTATAACCCTTGGAAAATTCCTCTTGTCATACACACATCTCTTGATCCCCTGTAAAATGCAAAATGCTATGCAATGCAATATGCTAGAACAATGAAATGAAACATAAACCAAGTAAAAAAAAAGGTTGGGAAAATTTTGGGGTACAACAACTACCCCTATTCAAACAACTTAGACCTGAATGGATGAAAAGCGAATGGCTTTCAAACAATCCAGGTAAAAGACGGTTGAATACGAGAGATCCCGGAAATTTGCCAACCGCAGAAATAAACTGCGAACGAGAATCTCCGGAGATAACTATTCTGATTACAAACATCCCCCGCCGGGGGGAAGACAAACTTAACGAGTAACTCTGCTTGGGGAAAACTTCAAATTGTCGGAATCTGGATATTTAACGAACCAAAGTGAATCAATGAAATTTGTCGGAGCCTGAATACTTAACAAGATGAGGAGCACATCAACAAAGGAAAACTGGCCGGAGTCCGAACACTCAAAGAATCAAACCAACCGGAGCCTAAACACTCAACGAAACAAACCAACCGGAGCCTAAACACTCAACGAAGCAAACCAACCGGAGCCTAAACACTCAACGAAACAAACCAACCAGAGCCTAAACACTCAATGAAGCAAACCAACTGAAGTCTAAACACTCAACGAAACAAACCAACCGGAGCCTAAACACTCAACGAAGCAAACCAACTGGAGCCCAAACACTCAACGAAACAAACCAACCGGAGCCTAAACACCTAACGAAGCAAACCAAATGGAGCCTAAACACTCAACGAAGCCAAACAACCAGAGCCTAAACACTCAACGAAGGAAACGAACCGGAGCCTAAACATTCAACGAAGCAAACGACCGGAGCCTAAACACTCAACGAAGCAAACGACCGAAGCCTAAACACTCAATGAAGCAAACGAACCGGAGCCTAATAGGGATGGCAAACAAACCCGGGCCCGCCCACACCCGCCCGGGCCCGCCCCAAAATTAACGGGGGAAATCCGATTTAATTGGGTGCGGGTGCGGGTGCGGGTGAAACCCGGTTCTTAACTACGGGTGCGGGTGCGGGTGCGGGTAGACACTAAGACCCGCCCGCACCCGCCCCCGCCCCGCCCCAAATAATATATTTTATTTTGATTTCTTTATTTTATTTATTTTAATTTTTGTTTATTAATTATACTTTTAATTGAGTTATTAATATTCTTATTGCAATTAATATAATAAAATTAATCAAGTTAATATTCATTTATTAATTAAAATTTTGATTAAATAATTAATTAATTTATTAAAATAATTAATTTTTTAATTAAATTACTAATTTTTATTATAATTAAAAAAATAATATTTTTTTGCGGGTGGGGGCGGGGCGGGTGCGGGTGCACCCGTTTTCTAATGGGGGCGGGTCTGGGTGGTAAATTTTCACCCCCGATTGGATTTGGGGGCGGGGGCGGGTCTGTTACATGGAGGCGGGTGCGGGTGCGGGTATAGTTAAACCCGCCCCCGACCCGCCCTGTTGCCATCCCTAGAGCCTAAATACTCAACGAACCCAAAAAAACCGGAGCCTAAACACTCAACGAAGCAAACGAACCGGAGCCTAAACACTCAACGAAGCAAACCAACCGGAGCCTAAACACTCAACAAAGCAAACCAACTGGAGCCTAAACACTCAACGTAGCAAACCAACGGAAACTGGAGTATCTGACAGACAAACGGAATATGTCAGAAGCTGAGACTTCATCGGAACTTGGATATTCAACGGAGCAAGAGATACCATCACAAAACTTAATGGGATTAATATAGCAAAACGGAGTCTGGGAACTTCACGGGTAAAGCAAAACGTCACTAATAGAAAATGCCGGAACCTAGATGTTTAACGGAGGAGCCAGAGTCTGAATGCTCGACGTAAAAACCGAAGCCTGAAGATCACCTATAACGACCTGGTTTATGTTTCAGAATGCACATGTTTGAAAATGGCGTAATGCTCCATACGAAATGGAAATTCTACGTGTTTGGGTAGATGTTATGCACGCATGCAGATGCAACGGAACCACCCTAGCAAAATAAATGCTAAAGAGGAAAACAAACTCCGCTGGAGGAAGACTAGGCACGCCTAGTGCAAATGGACTCATGCTGGGGAATATAAGCCTTGAATGGATTCCGAGAAAACTTCTAGGTAAAACTGCTCTGCTAAGCACAAATCCACTCTGCTGGAAATTAAAAACGTGTATCGACCAACTGTTAGGGATAACCGCATGCCTATGCGCACACCACCATGCTGGGATGAAGCAACCACTTTTAATTGCTAAGGAATAAAACTATGGCTGGGGAAAACAACTCCATCCATACCTTCTTAGAGAGATGCCCCGAGGGTAACAAACCTGCAAAAACAACAGACAAGATACTACACAACAAAGGCTATCTTGGTCATCATCAGTGACGTTGTTCAGTTAAGTCAAAGTTTTAACAATTATCAGCCAAGGCCTGCAAGCTTATGTATGTGTAAATTCATCAAAAACATTGGGCTTTTTCATAAACAAAGGTAAAAGATAAAAACCAAGCACACAAAGATTTTCTGAATAGCAAGTTTTATTGATAAACGGCCTGAAAGTAGGCAAATTTACAAAGGATGCAACTCCTGAAATGAGAAAGTGGCACCAAAGACAAATAAGATATGCACAAAGATATACAAAATGTCGACAATATGGTGTAGACAACCACCATGAGACGACTCATCTATGACTCACATGACTTCGATGCTTTTCCGATGCTTCGTCTTTAGAAGAGATTGACTTGACGGTTTCCCACGGGTTCTCCCATAATCCGTTAAGTTCTGAAGACCGATACGCAGATCGCAGTTGTTTGCTTTTCAAATCCCTAACTTTTGCCTGAATTGCCCTCGTGGGTTTTGAATTCACCGGGATACCCATTTTTTCCAAAATCGCCTTTTCAGGTTTTCAACTTTGCGATTTAACATCTTTTCTTTTTTTTATCCCTAATTTTTGCCCGAACCCATCCTTTTATGGTTCACCGGGATGTCCCTTTTTTTCCTGGACTTTTCTTTTTTTCTTTCCAGTGGGTCTCTTTAAGCATAGTATTTTTTGACTGCGTCTACGTTCACAGGGGACGTGAAGTCGTCACCGTCCATAGTCGAAAGTAGTAAGGCTCCTCCAGAGAAAACTTTCCTTACAACATACGGACCTTCGTAATTGGGAGTCCATTTTCCCCTGTGTTCGTTCTGTGGTGGGAGAATCCGCTTCAACACTAAATCACCTGCCTGAAAGCTTCGAGGATGTATCTTCTTATCGAAGGCTTTCTTCATTATGCTTTGGTATAGACGACCGTATGCGATGGACGCCAAACTTTTCTCATCCATCAAGTTGAGTTGATTCAACCTGTTCTTGACCCATTCTGCTTCATCTAGTTTGACGTCATCCAGAACTCTCAAGGATGGTATCTCGACTTCTAGTGGCAGGACAACTTCCATACCATATACCAACGAGAAGGGAGTTTCCCCAGTTGAAGTATGCACCGAGGTGCGATATCCATGTAAAGCAAAGGGAAACATCTCGTGCCAATATTTGTAGGTCACAACCATCTTCTGCACAATCTTCTTGATATTTTTATTAGCTGCTTCGACCGCGCCATTCGTCTTCGGACGATAGGGAGACGAATTATGATGCTCAATCTTGAAGTTCTGGCACAACTCCTTCATCATCTTGTTATTCAGATTGGAACCATTATCAATAATGATCCTTTCAGGTATTCCATATTGGCAGATGATGTCCCTCTTGATGAACCGAGCCACAACTTGGTTGGTGACATTGGCATAAGAAGATGCTTCGACCCATTTGGTGAAATAGTTGATGGCTACTAGGATGAAACAGTGTCCATTGGATGCAGTAGGCTCAATCTTTCCAATCATACCAATGCCCCATATGGAAAAGGGCCATGGAGATGACATGACATTCAAAAGACATGGCAGCACATGAATTTTGTCGGCATAGATCTGACATTTATGACATCTCTTCGCGAACTTGAAACAATCTGACTCCATCGTAAGCCAATAATACCCAGCTCGCAACAACCTTCGAACATGGCATGTCCGCCTGCTTGCGTACCAAAAGTACCCTCGTGGACTTCCTCCATAAGCAGATTTGCTTCTTTTTCATCCACGCATCTCAACAGTACCAAATCATAGTTTCTTCTATAAAGCACACCATCCTGATTCAGATAAAAATTGCCAGACAATCTCCTTAGAGTCTTCTTATCTCGACTGGATGCCCCAGTCGGATACTCCTGGTTCTTGAGGAAATTCTGGATGTCAAAATACCACGGCTTGCCATCGGAAGCCTCCTCAATGGCGAATATGAAAGTGGGTCTATCAAGGCGGGAGATAACTATTCTGGGAGCTTCATTCCAAATATTAACCTTCTACATCGAAGACAGCATTGCCAGAGCATCTGCCATATGATTCTCCGCTCACGGCACATGGTAAAACTCTACCTTGTCGAAGAAAGGTAACAACCTCCTTGCATAATTCATGTAAGGAAGCAAATTAGGTTGACGAGTTTCCCATTTTCCCTTAATTTGATTCACAACTAGCGCGGAATCGCCATACACATCGAGATTCTTGATCCTCAAATCAATAGCTTCTTTGAGACCCATGATACACCCTTCATACTCAGCCTCATTGTTGATGACCGGAAATGTCAATCTGGCAGTGAATGGGATATGAGTGCCATGAGGAGTTGTAATGATTGCCCCAATTCCAGTTTCGTATGAGTTGACAGCACCGTCAAATATCAACTGCCATTGGGAACCAAGTCCAGGACCTTCATCTGGTAGTGGTTCGTCACAATCCTTCATCTTGAGGAACATAATGTCTTCGTGAGGAAATTCAAACTTCATTGGCTGATATTCTTCGATAGGCTGTTAGGCGAGGTACTCTGACAAAACACTTCCTTTGATGGCCTTTTGAGAAACATACTGAATGTCGTATTATGTCAGTACCATTTTCCATCTGGCAATTCTTCCTGAAAGTGCTTGCTTTTCGAAGACATACTTGATTGGATCCATCTTCGAAATCAGCATGGTTGTATGGTTAAGCATATACTGTCTTAAACGTTTGGCAGCCCAAGCAAGTGCACAACACGTTTTCTCAAGCATTGAGTAACGGGAATCACAATCTGTGAACTTTATACTCAGATAGTAAATCGCATGCTCTTTTCTTCAAATCTCGTCGTGTTGACCGAGAACAAAACCCATACTATTCTCAAGAACCGTTAAGTACATAATCAATGGTCTTCCAGCTACTGGAGGTATCAATATCGGAGGTTCCTGCAAATACTCTTTTATTTTCTCAAATGCTTTCTGACAATTCCCATTCCAAACGACCGCCTGATCTTTCTTCAATAACTTAAATAATGGCTCACAAGTGGTTGTGAGGTGAGATATGAACCGAGCAATGTAGTTCAATCTACCTAAGAAACCACGAACTTGTTTCTCGGTCTTTGGTGCTGGAATTTCTTGAATTGCTTTGATCTTTGCAGGATCAACCTCAATACCTTTCTCACTGACGATAAACCCTAACAACATTCCTGACCGTACACCGAAAATACACTTGTTTGGATTCAGCCTAAGTTTGAACTTCCTCAATCTCTCAAATAGCTTTAGAAGATTCACCAAATGCCCCTCCTCCATTTGGGACTTCGCAATCATATCATCGACATAAACCTCAATCTCATGACGAATCATGTCGTGAAAAAGTGTCACCATTGCTCGTTGATAAGTTGCCCTTGCGTTCTTCAAACCAAAAGGCATTACTTTATAGCAAAATGTCCCACATGGCGTGATAAAAGTCGTTTTCTCCATATCCTCTGGTGCCATCTTGATTTGATTGTATCCCAAAAAACCGTCCATGAAGGAAAACACTGAGTATTGTGCGGTGTTATCAACAAGCACGTCAATATGAGGGAGCGGGAAATCATCCTTTGGGATCGCTCTATTCAGGTCTCTATAGTCAACACACATTCTGACTTTGTCGTCCTTCTTAGGCACGGGCACGATGTTTGCAACCCATGGAGGGTAATTGGTCACAACATGAAATCCGACGTCCAATTGCTTCTGGACTTCTTCCTTGATCTTCACTGCCATATCAGGCCTGGTTCTTCTCAACTTATGTTTAACAGGAGGACACTCTTCTCGAAGAGGCAGGCGATGAACTACAATATCCGTGTCGAGTCCAGGCATATCTTCATATGACCAAGCAAAGACATCCTTATACTCTTGGTGTAACTCAACCAGTCTTTGCTTGACATTATCTTGTAGTGCAGCCCCTATTCTAACTTCCTTCTTATCCTCTTCCGTTCCCAGATTGATGACTTCAACTTCCTCCTGATGAGGCAGGATGACCTTCTCTTCTTGTCTCAATAATCTAGCAAGCTCTTCGGGTAAGTCTTCATCTTCATCGATCTCTTCTTTTGCTTGAAAGATCGGATTGTCAAAGTCATACCGAGTCATAGACGAGTCTGAGTCGATGGTATCTGAAATGTGTAACCTGCAATGATGATGACTTTATGCTTAAATGATATGCAAACAAAACAAACACAAACCACATTTCCATTTTATTGTTAGAAAACAAAAACAAGAAAAACAAGGATCATAAAATCCAAATGAGAAAAACGCCTTTTGATTAATGATTAAAAGATGGTTCAAACATAAACAAGCATGCCCTGAACAAAATACCGCTATGCTCTGGGTAGAACATAGGGTTACACAACAACTGAGAAAACAAAGTATTACTGTTCACGTGTCACTTGGACAAGTTCCTCAATGGACCAATTGCGTATCTTCTGTCCGGGAGCGCTCGGCTGGATCCAAGCGTCCATGTCACAATCACTGTCTTCAGCTTCATCATCAGAAACAACATTGATTTGCTAAAAAATGACACCCCTACTGGTGAACTTTAGACGGGCCCCTTGTAGCGTGGCACGCTTTGCGAAGATGATGGGTGGTACCCCAACCCGAACTTGTCCTGCTTCTGAGGTATGACTAGCACCTTTCCCCATCCTTGCGATGCCCCAGCCTGAACTGCCACTTGAGCCTCCTTAAAAGATGACATAGCCACTTCTGGTTCTTTATTCACAACTGGAGATTTGTCCTTCAATTGTACAGTTTCGAAGGCCTGACACAAAGTGATAGTTCCATGGTGTTGCGGTGAGAATCGTGATACCAAGCTATTGATTAACTTGAATCTTAAATTCTTAAATTACAACCGGACTTTAATTTATCCAAAGGAAATGTCTAAAGAAAGAAAAAACCTTTTGCGCGATGTAACAACAACGCTAAGAGATTCGGGGATCGGGGGTTGGTTATGCATAGGGTAGGTATTTCACATCCTAAACATCTGTAGTACTCTACAGGAACCTTTTGTTTATTTGCATGCTAAGTTTGCTTAATGTTTACTAAGGTTTTGGAATGGGTAAAAGGTGTAGGTTAAAACCTAATGACATTTTCTAAGCTTGCTCGCAAAGACATCGCGTCCTCTGCCTACGTATCCTAACTAGGATAGAATCATAACAATCGTAGTTCACCTTACTAGGGATGAAGAACACTTGATTATGATCAAGGTTCAAAGGGGAACAAACATAACAATGTTTGTGTAGAGTTTGACAAAACTCTCTAGATCTATGTTATAACACTCAAGAGGGGAGTAAGTAATCATTGTTATGATTCTTACATAGAGTTTACAAACTCTATCCTAGGGTTCTAGTTGAAGAACACTCCTAGTGAAGGTGGGTCTTTTAGACTTAAGGCAAAGTCTAAGGCTTATACTAATGTTCAAGATGACTTCACAAAGTCAAGGAAGAGTAATGAGCTATCCAATGAAACAAGGGTCAAGGGAGATACTTTTCCTTTGGAAGGGAGGAGAGAGAGACAACTTGGATGTGAACTAAAAAGTTCCATCACTTGGGGAAAACAAAATACTTAACAAAGCAAGATTACAATCAGATGAACATGCATATTACAATAGGCAGATACTTCAAATAATACCAATGGTTACAACCAATAAATCATCTTAACAATGATTGGGGACCTATCTTGACAAAGATTGGAACATGATGAAGGTAATTACCTCATAAACAAATCATAATTTGAAGATAGGCAAGTCACAGGTTCAAAGCATAGCAAATGTAACAACAAAATGCATAGATGATAATCAAACACAGTTAAATCAGTTTAAACCTCATAATTTAGGAGGGATAAATGATACAAGATTATGGTGACAACCAAAGGGGGTACCCTAGCATGTTAACTAACAAAGGGAATAAAGACCTCACAAGAAAAACAAACGTGCTCAAAGGAAATCAACTGTAAGTAGAATCACTAATCACAATAAATGAACAATTTCCATATGGGCAAAATATATCAAAATTTATGACAACAAGTAATATTTTCACATCATATAAAATTAGACATCATAACAAACATAATGCAAAAAGAATGAGCAAAATAGGATGAAAAATGAGAGAGTTGTGATTATTTGAAGTTTCATGAATTTTAATACACAAAACAATATTAACAAATAAAAGTTAAAGGAAAATGCAAAGTGTGGGAATTGAACCCACACCCTCTAGCTTGCAGGCAAGTAACCTGGCCACTAGAGCACACACGCGCGCGCTATCCAGGTAGAAACAAGGTGAAACATGAAAAATATGAAAAGAGAAAAAAACAAAAGGGTTGATCCTCCTCAGGGATCGAACCCAGGTTCAGGCAATGATAGGCGAGTTTATGGGAAAGGCTTCTACCACTGGGTTGGCTATACATCCGTTGATATAGCCACCCCCATAAATATATATGGCTTGGTGTGTTAATTTTCTGGGCACAAAAGGGAGCAAAAACAAGGCAAGTTCACAAATACGTTTTGATATCCAACTCACTCATTTCTCAACCAAATCAAGCAAACCTTAGATCAATTTTGGGTATTTTTAAACAAGGAAAAGAATGGTCTAGGTGGAGTTTTGAAAACATGTCTTGAAATAAAAACACGATAGTAATTGCTTATTGTTGCACCCCAAAATTTGCCCAACATTTCTTTACCTAGCTCATGTTTTATTTTGTTCACATTAGCATTATCATTTGCATTTCATTGACATGTATGCAGGAGAGGTATGATTACCAATTAAGAGCTATACAAGAGTGTGAAGCTAGCTAGAGAAAGTTATTCAAGTGCTCAGGGGTTGATATCCTTGCCAGAGAGGTTGAAAGAGCCTCAGAGAGATTGATTGAAGCCAAGTGTGTAGATCTCCTAACTTGAGAATTGTGGGAAGTCACCAGATGATTCTGACGCCATGAAGATAGACTTGAGGTCTTGAGAGAGCTCATTAGAAGTGTTGAAGATCACTTTGAGGCCTAGACAGGTCAATGTGCAAGATTAAGAAGGCTCAGCCATGAGTGGTGCAGCTAGGGTTTGACTGGGTCAACCCTAAGCCAACTAAGGATTTGGAGAGGTTTGAAACCTAATTCAATAGCCATGTGATTATGGATTGACGCATTGAGATGTTATAAGGATGATTCCAAGGTTAACTCATCATGATTGAAGAGTTTGAGAAGTTTCAAGCTAGGGTTTCCAAGGCTTGACATTGTAAAATCCCCTAGTTTGACCCCTGTCTTCAAGGTAATGTAGCTCAAGATGTTAGTGTCACCTCATCATGCCCCCAACATGATTGTTGTAGAGCATGGTCTTTGCTTTAATTTGAGTTCTAGAAGTCCTTGATAGGATTTGTAGAACTCAAGTTATGGCTTTGACAAGTTACAAGTCATCTGAGGCATGTGAATTTGGAGCTTGAAAGTTACCCAACTTGCATGAAACGTTTTCCCATGAAGGATGATTCCTATGAACTTTTGGTCAACATGAATGTTCTTCCTTATCCTCTTAGCTTTCCATAGAGTACTAGAAGTCCTTGATAGGATTTGTAGAACTCAAGTTATGGCTTTGACAAGTCAAGGGTATTTTGACATTATAGGTCATTTGTGATCATAGGTCATTTTCACCAACTTAGAGGCCTCAAATGAAAAAAATTTTCAACTTGAAAGTTGCTCAAAATGGGGTTTTAACCTTGACCATGCATCTAGGAGACATTGAAATGGCTCAATGAAGGATGTGGTTCAAAGAATTTTGAAGAAGGAAGAATTAAAGGGATTTAATGACCAAAAATTGAAATAAATCATTTTGTGTCCAAACAAGGCAAAATAATAGGTCATTTTGATTGGAGAAATAGTTTTAGAGACTTTGGCAATATTGTAATTTTGGTTTGAGGTCATTTTCATACCATTCCATGTTGTTTCTTCATGATGAAGCAACACATCAAACTCACACCATTGGCTTGCAAACAAGGAAATTAACCTAACAAGCTAATCCAATATCTCATGAGATGATGATTACAAACATTTTCATGCCCAAAGGGAGCCAGAATCGTGACTGGTGTGAATGACATTTTGGAGAGAAATTGAAATTGCAAAATCTCCTATGGAAGGTTACAGAACTTTCTAGACATTTCTAATGAATTCTATATAAGCATTAGAGTGTGTTCAGCCATTTTTTTGGTGAAGATTGATCCCTGAAGCAGAGAGAGCCATTGAAAATTCAGAGGTGCAAGTTGAAATCGTATTCTATGTTCAAGGCCAATCCAAGAGAAATTGAAGGTTGCATTAGCTTTGGAAGGTGATTTAGAGTGAATCTGAATCATCTTGAAGGTTGAATCGAGCAAGAAGTGCATCTGTTACAAGCTCAAACGCAGGTTTTAACTTCTTGAAATTTCTCTCTGATTATGCGTTTTCAGTGAACTAGAAGCATGTGGTTAGGTACCTCTTTTGATCTAGATGGATTTAGGATGGTTAATTACACGGTTAGAGACAATGCTAGGTGTTGTCCAACTTCTGTTGAGATGGATTTCTCATGATTCTTGGGGTGTTATTCATGATTGGATAGAGGAATGTGATCTCTGATGAGTGTAGTTTCTATTAGTGTCATTAATTTTGAGGATCATGATGATCAAGATTTGGTGGATTTCTGCAAATGCTATCGTGTTTGGAGATAGAGAAAGAATTAGGTAATTTAGATGATGGATTCGTGATCAGGGTGAAAAATTGAGTAAGATGATGATTCATTTTGTCATTTTTATGGACCTGTGGTGAGCAGCTCGCCGGAGAAGACGGTGGCGCTGCAACTCAGGCCACCGTCTGAGAACTCCCTCCATTTCAGTTCAAATTTGGGACGATAAGCCACAACCGTTGGTTGAAGAGTGGACCTTTGACTTAGGCAAGGAACGGATGGCCTGAGTTAATTTTTTGTGTGAGCAATTGGTCATGATTCTTGAGCTAATTTTTTGTGTGTAGTTAATTTAGATATGCATGCTCCCCTTAGATTTTTCTCACATTTTTGTGATGGAATTAGGTAGTAGTTTTAAGTTGAAACTTTAGGTGCTCTAGTTTTAGGGTTTAAGCTTAGTACCTTGTGATTTAGGACTTATTTCTTAGGCTTTGTGGATGATTCAACCCTTGGATTTTGTATGGTAGATTCATAATTGAATTAGGTTCCCATAGTTATTTTTGTAGGAATTTACAATTAGTTTTAGTATTTTAGTTAGGATTAACTTTAGTACTAAGTTTTAGGTGATCCTAACTTGCTAGTTCACCTAGAATGATTTATTTAGTTCCCTTAGATTAGGGTTTTGCCTCTCTTGCTCTTGGATGATGATGAAGACATGTGTGGGCTACTGAGGAATGCTTGAAGAAGCTTGGATGTGAAGATTTCCCTTCTTTTGGTGTAGTCTTGTTTAGGTGCTATGATTAGGGTTTGTAAATAGAGCTTCTAGATAGATTCTCTTCTTTCATAAACATGGAAGGTGTTGATTACTTCTATTCTTCCCTATGATGTAAGGTCCCCTTGTGAAGGCCTCATCCCTCCTTTGGTAGGATGTGTGGCTCTTCACAAGTTGGTAGAACCTTTGAGAGTTCATTTCCTTGATGGTGGAGTGTTTAGTGGTGACCTTTGGTCTTCATTTTGCTTTCCACTATCCAAACCTTGCTCTTGTTAGATGAATCTTTCTCCCTTGCTAGAGGATGGGGTTCCTTGCTAGAAGATTGAAGATGATAGAAGTTTCTACTTCTTTGTATTTGAAGACTTCCATTGGAGCTGAAGCTTGAAGACCAAGAAGAACAAGTTGACACTTGTGAAGAAAATCCAGTTGAGATCAAACGAAGAGCTGAAGCTTGAAGTTGGAGAACAAGTTGATACTTGTGTTGGATGCATTGAGAGCTTGAAGAAGCAAGTTGATACTTTCTATTGAAGATGAGAGTCTTGAAGAACAGTTGCAGACTGAGGACTGTACTGCTGTCAGAGGAGAGCTTTGCTGTGAAGCTGTGGGAGTGGTTGATCTGCTTTCTTTCTTGTTTGTTTGCTTTCTGTGCAACTGTATTGATGTGACTTGTTTGATTTGCTTGATGCATTAGAATAAGTTCATGTTTAGATTATGTTAGCCTAGGAGCATGATTGCACTAGAGGTTGAGTTGCTCCATCTGCTTGTATTTTTACTGTGTGGCTTTGCTTGCGGGTATTCGGTAGAGCTCAGCTCCCTTGCCTATGTGGTTTGTGATTTGCTTGATGGCATTTTGTTTTTCTGTATGATTACAGTTATTCATGTCTGGCTTGAGGTTGAGATGAGCTTGTGGAGGCTGATGCCCCACACATATTTCTTCCCTCACTTGCATTGCATGCATTTTACAGTCGCTTACTGTTTACTGTTTAAGCTGATGCTTTATCTGTTTTTGTTTATCATTGACATGATCCCCTAGGAATCTCACTTCCTTTGATAAGGAAGTGATGATTAGAACTTTAGGTTGAAACCTCTCCATGATAACTTCTAGGAGTTCCCTGTTTCAAACCTCAACCATAGGATGAATCCTTGGCACGACAACTTTAGGACTTGATAGTCTCCCCTTAGTTGAGCTAGTTCTCTCTTCTCATCTCAAAACAAATTAAAATACAGTAATAAAGGTTAACTGACGTCGTACGTTACGAGCGTTAAGCTATCTGAGAAAGGATTGTTGGAGAGCTTCTTTTCAACAATCTGGATGTTTAGTATGGCACCTTTTGGGTGACATGCGACGCATTCACTCTCAGGTCATAGTCTCTAGTGCGATATTGGTTGCAAACATCAATAAAAAACAGTTCTTCCGTAAAAGACAGAAAACAAACTTCAAATCTTTTTGCCCCGTGGGCCCGTAAGTCAAAGGAAAGCTTTTCTGAAGAAAAGAGTGTTGTTAACTCTCACTTCTACCGCAAACGGTAACGCCTAAGTCTCCAAGGGTCGAGCTGCTTACATCCAACTGCTGGAACTGTTTGTTAACCCTACTCGATAAAACAGATGAATCTGAATCCCCGTAATCCGTATTATCCCGAACTACGTAAGCTCTGATCTCTCACACCTGTTGAGAGTATGTAGGAACAATATTGATGTATTGGCTAGCCACCTTCCCCGTACCCCGTAGTAGGCCGAACTACGTAGACTCTGATTTCTCATTCTCTGATGAGAATACGTAGGCATAAAGTGCGACGCTTTGCCGAGTCATTTTCTTTTCTTTTCAGACCAGCCTTGATAGGTAGATAGATAAAACCAACCCGTCAGATAAACACAACAAGCGTGGATCCCATCGAGTACGATGGACGTGAGGGGTGTTAATACCTTCCCCTTGCGTAACCGACTCCCGAACCCAGACAATGGTTGCGATGACCTTGTCTTATACCCTTTTCGTCAGGTTTTTCCGATCGTCTCCTTTCCCGTTCTGAGGGATAAATAATGAAAGGTGGCGACTCTTCTATTTTGCCGGTACCTTATTTTCGCGGTAGCGACAGCTGGCGACTCTGCTGGGGACTTGATAGTTTCCTGGGATCCAACGTCCCTTATGCGAGTCAGTTTGGGGATCCAACGTCCCTTGTGAGAGTCAATCCTAGAGCTTGTATGATTAATTGTTGGGTTGTGTTTATTTATCGCACTATATTTCCCGCACTTTATTTTCAGTATGATATGATTATCTGTGCTGTTGTGGGAGGGGCATTCTGATGAGTAAGAAGCCAGACCCAGGCTTGAGGGTACCTAGCATTAGTTGTGGAAATTAGTGGCCGCATGCTTGCTTTGCAGGCACTAGTGTCTAATGAAATCCACGCTCAGACGAGGTTCTCCCGGTTGACTTCTTTTCCGGCCCTTTGGGCCTGAGGGGTTGTTGGTTTGGAGGATTGCCGACTCTGGGGACCGATCATTTGGGATTCAGCTAAGTGAGGCCGCTTCAGGAGACGGTGATGCCACACCTTCTGGGTGTCGTATCACCCCTCCTGAATATCTATGACGCTGATGACCACATGGGATGCCGAACTTGTGTCAGTTTAGGTCCATACCTATGAGCAAGGTCGGGTTTGTTGCAGGAAACCTTAACCTTCAGACTACCTGGTTTTCTTGATAGTGAATCAGTTTTGTTGGTATCAGAGGTTCTCATCATCAGATATATGATTGTTCTTGACAGAGCAGGTTTATGGTCTGATATCAGAGGTTCTCATCATCAGATGTGTGTGTTCTTGACATAGTAGAGTTATAGTCTAACATCAGGGGTTTCTCCTCGTCATCAGATATGTGTGTTCTTGACAGAGCAGATTTATGGTCCGATATCAGGGTTTTCTTCGCATCAGAGATAGGATCGTTCTTGACAGAGCAGTATTGTGGTTTTGTTGATACAGAACCTTCATCTCTTCAACAACACAGTCGTCTTGATCTCATGCTGCATGATTGCATTTTGCATTGTTTTGCATACTTTATTTGCATGTCATTAACGTGTGTTTGTGTTGCAGGTACCGTTTCCCCCGATTCAGGTTTTCTTGCCTCCTATTGTGCTGTCATGGGTTCTCTGAGGAAGACTGTGGCTTACAAGCTCCCCACTCCTGATGTTGTTCAGCTGTCTAGTTTGATTGCTTTAGCAGATGATTCTGTGAGAGGTGAATTCAGAAAGTCTTATGGGAAACTGCTCAGCTTGGTTCGTAAACCTTCTGTGTTTGAGTTGAATGGGTTGCACGCCTTGTCGCAGTTCTATGATCCTCCTTTGAGATGCTTTACTTTCCCGGACTTTATTCTCGCACCCACACTAGAGGAGTATGCTGATTTGTTAGGTGTGCCTATCAAGAGTCAGATGCCCTTTGTTCATATGGATGCTGAGCCTAATCTGGCTAGTCTAGCTCCTTCACTTCATCTGGATGCCTCCGAGTTGGTCTTGTCTAGTTGGAACAGGGTTCCTGGTTTCTCCTTGCAGTTCTTAGTGGGAAAGGCCCAGCAGTGTGCCAAAGACGGTTGTTGGATCGTGTTCAACGTTATTCTGGCTCTTTGCATATACGGCATCATTTTGTTCCCTAATATGCCTGACTTTGTAGACTTCGACGCCTTTCACATCTTTGCAGCAGGGAATCCTGTCCCTACCTTGATTGGAGACGTCTACCATTCCGTCCACTACAAAAACGAGAACAGAAGGGGCAAGAATGTCTCGTGCTGTGTGCCCCTATTCTATAGATGGCTTGATAGTCACCTACCCAAAAAGGGTCCCTTTGCTTCGTCTGCAGCCACAACTGAGTGGTCTGAGCGTTTGATGAGTCTATCAGCGGAGGATGTTGCCTGGTTTGATAGAGATAGGTTGGGTACTGAGATTATCTTCAGCTGCAGCGGATTTCCGAATGTGCCTTTGATAGGCAGGAAGGGTTGTATCAACTATAATCCATCTCTGCTGGTCCGACAATTTGCTTATGCTTTGAGAGCTCCGCCGAAGGATGAAGAGGTGCAGGAATCTCTGTACCTCACCAGTCTTCTAGAGGGGGATATGTTATCTAAGCTTCAGCACGCTTGGAATGGTATCAGTAAGCGGGGAAAACCATTGCTGGGAAAAAGTAATAGCCAAGCCTACGCTCTATATGTGACCTGGATCAGAGCCAGAGCAGATATCATAGGGATGCTGTTTCCTCCTGCCAAGCTAGAAAGCCCTCCAGTGATTGAAGAGCCTACCACCGTGCCTATTCAGCAGTACAATCAGGTGTTGGCTGAGCGAGAGGAGCTGAAGAAGGCAAATGAAGAACTGGAGAAAGAATTGGCTCAGCTCAGAAGCAAGAGAAGCGAAGCCGTCCATTCCTTCAAGAGGCAAACAGAGCTGGTAAAAAACTTAGGTACGAATTTGACTAAGCAGTTGGCTGAGCGTGAGCGTTTGGGTCGGGACTTCAAATCTGTCAACGACGTATTGGCCACTAAGAAGTAACACTTGGATGAAGCGTACCGGAGAATATCCAAGTTTAATCAGCATTGGAAGGCCACCCTAGCCAACGGCAAGGAACGAGAGGATAAACTGAAACAACAGATCTTCAAGTTGAAAGCCCAGGTGAAGGCTAGTGAGAAGAGGTTTGATGAAGAAACCGCTCGCAGATATGCCGCTGAAGGCCTGCTGAATAAGGCTCTTGCTAACCTGAAGGAGCGTAAACTGACGTTTGAAGCCAAGAAGCGGAAGCTAGAAGATTGTTTCGGCGAAGGAGCATGGGAAGACTTAGTTGAAGGTCTTCAATACACTATTGTGAAGAGGGAGTTACTCGTCGAAGGGTTGCTCACTCAGCCTGATCATCCAGAAACGAGGGATCTGTTAGAAGAGTTTCGAGCCCGTGGCCGTCCTTGACTATATTTGTAATCCTTTTGTTTTGATCATTGTTGTATGCTGACCATCACCAGGCTTGTTGGTCGAGGTCATGCTATTGATTCTGCTTGTACTCAGTGACGTTGTGTACCGCCTTGATCGGCTTTCTTTTATATATATGAGATGTTATTTCCATGACTGGACGCGGACTTCTTATTATCGGCACTGGTACTCAGGCACTAGGATCGGGGGAAATCTCCCTAACGCACAGACACACGTTTGCATTTGCATGAAGCATTTGCGCAACGAGCACTTTGTCGTTTTTTCTAACCCTTTTGTGTATACAGGTTGTTCCAAGATTGATCGAAGGCTAATCCACCGCTATCCGACCAGAGCAAATCAGGCTAGAGCAATGGAGCAAGTGCAGAATGACGTTCAGGAACTCCGAGAGAGGATGGACCGCTTCATGGAGCTCATGCAAGCGGTTGCCAACGGCCAAGACCAGCTCAGAACCTTGGTCCAACCTCTGATCTCAAGGGTAGATAGCAACGGTGTACTCCATAGTGGGAATGTCCCAACCCCTCCACCTGTTGAAACTCCTCAGAATGGCATCCCCGTGACCAGGGGGAATGGCAGTGGCAACGGCAATGTGATCGCTAATATGGGGCTCAATGGTAATACGACTGGCGTCGGTAATGGAAATTTTGAAGCTAATGGCAATGCTGGACTGGGCAACGGCAACACAGGTGTTGGAAATCTATATGGGCCTCATCCATGGTTAGAAGACCGTCAAGAAGATTTATTCTCACAGAAGGGTGCTGAAGGAGAGCTGACTGCTGAAGCACGTATGAGGTTTAAGGCACTCGAGGACAAAATGAGGAATTTCGAGAACTAGAACACTATGGGTGTCGACATGAGTAAATTGGGATTGATTGCTGATTTCAAGGTGCCTCCCAAATTCGAGGTACCCGACTTTGAGAAGTACAAGGGCACCACCTGTCCTCGTGTCCACTTAAGGTCATACTACCGAAAGATGTCCGCTCACTCTGAAGACGAGAAGTTGCTGATGCACTTCTTTCAGGATAGCTTGTCCGGGCCATCCTTGGAATGGTACATGAGTTTGGAACCTACCAGTGTGCGCACGTGGAAGGAACTTGTTGAGGCATTCGTGCACCATTACCAGTATAACAGTGACTTGGCGCCGAACCGGGTTCAGCTGCAGAACTTATCACAGAGGAACAATGAAGGGTTCAAAGAATACGCCCAGCGGTGGTGTGAATTAGCAGCTAGAGTTCAGCCGCCGCTGGTTGAACGAGAGCTTGTTGAAATGTTTGTAGCCACCCTCCCAGGGGTTTATTACGAGAAATTGGTCAGCGGTATGTCTGGAAGCTTCTAAGATCTCATCATCACGGGCGAGCACATTGAAAATGGGATCAAACTAGGGAAAATTCAAGGCGATCTATCCTCATCTGGAGGAGGAAAGAAACCATATGGTAGCAAAAGGCGTGAAGGGGAGACGAGCGCCGTGTCCAACGCTCACAGGAAAGGTAAAGGCTCGCGCCAGCAGGTGGCTAGCATAACCATCCCTGCAGTCCAACAACCCCAGCAGCAGCAGCAGCAGCCAAATCAGCAAGGGTACAGAAAGTATCAGAACAGGGCACCTCTGTCAAGTCGTCACCTTGAGACACCGCCCATGTCGTATGCTCAGCTTTTACAAACTCTGCTTCAATTGCAGTTAGTCCAGAAGAGAACCCTGGCTCCCTTGACAGGGGCACCTCCGCCAGGTTATGATGCAAATGCTACATGTGATTTTCACTCAGGGGCACCCGACCACACGATAGAAAATTGCAAAGCCTTCAAGCACAAGGTGCATGATATGGTGGATGCTAAGATCATCAATTTCTCAGATAATGTGCTGAATGTCACGAAGAACCCTATGCCGAATCATAGGGGAGGTGGGGTGAATGCCATTATTGAAGATGAGAACTTGGATTTATTGATTGACGTCAAGGATCTGAAGACACCGCTTAGCTTCGTTAAAGCCAAGCTGATGAAGAGAGGCTTCTTTCCGGGCTGTGGAGAACTATGTATGGGCTGTGATACTCGTCCTGAAGGATGTGAACAGTTGACAGAAGGGATTCAGAGTCTGATGACCGAAGGAATCTTGCAGTTTAGCCGAAGGGCCGAAGGGGGATCTAGAGAGGTAATGCTGAAGCAAGATGATGAGGTTGCCACCATCACCATCCCTCGCCGGACGATAACCATTTCTGCACTCAGGCGGCCCACCATTACCATCACAAAGGTTGGGCCAATACCTTTTGAAAGCACCAATGTTATCCCATGGCATTATGGGGCAGACGTCTACTATAACAGACAGAAACTTGAATTGGAACCATTTGGGCGGTCTGTGGATAACCTAGAGAGAGTCGGCGGAATCACGCGCAGCGGAAGAGTATTTGCTCCACCTGAGATCGTGGTGGACAAAGCTGAGGTAAATGATAAGGGAAAAATTAAAGTCGTTGAGGAAACCCCTCATGGGGTAGAGAAGGACTTACTGGTAAAGAACGCTGAAGAGTTCATGAGGTTGATCAAGAAGAGTGATTACAAGATCGTGGATCACCTCCATCAAACACCCTCGAAAATTCAATCCTGAATTTGCTGCTGTGTTCGGAGTCACATCGCAACGCGCAGTTAAAGGTTTTGAATGCCACGTATGTACCGCAGGAAATCTCGGTCAACAAGTTGGAAGGGGTCGTAGCCCACGTGAATGCTGGAAACGGGTTAGGGTTCACTGACCTGGAGCTGACGCCGAAGGGAAGGAACCACAATAGTGCTTTGCACATCTCGATAGAGTGTAGGGGAACGATTATGTCTCATGTGTTGGTGGACACAGGGTCGTCGCTTAATGTTCTTCCGAAGAGGGCATTGATGAAGTTAGATACTCGAGGATTGATCTGCACGCCCAGTGATCTGGTTGTGAAGGCTTTCGATGGAACCAAGCGTCATGTCTTTGGAGAGGTAACGTTGCCAATCCAGGTCGGGCCGGAAACTTTCGATGCATTCTTTTACATTATGGACATCATGCCAGCCTACAGCTGTCTCCTAGGCCGGCCATGGATCCACTCTGCTGGTGCCGTGACTTCCACATTGCACCAGAAACTCAAGTACGCTGTCGGAGGCAGCATCGTGACGGTATGTGGCGAGGAAGACATAATGGTGAGCCATTTGTCATCCTTCAAATATGTTGAGATGGATGGGGAAATCCACGAAACCCTATGTTAGGCGTTCGAAGCTGTTAAAGTTAAGGACGTGGCTCCAGTAATGACCGAGAAACCAGAGATGACTCTCTCTTCCTTCAAGGAAGCCCGAGCCGTTGTTCAAGCCGGATCTACCCCAGGCTGGGGACAAGTTCTAGAAATACCTAACAAACAGGACAAGTTTGGGTTAGGATACTCTCCTGCAGCTGAAGCCTCCTCTTCTCACAGTGTGTCGCAAGGTAAAGGGCCGATCCAGTTTACCAGTGGCGGGGTGATATTCGAAAGTGTCAATGCAGTGTCTGAAGACGGCGAAGACAGCGATTGCGACCTAGACTCCTGGATCCAGCCAAGCAAACCAGCCAGAGCCTTACCAACTGGTCCATCAGGGATACCATCCAAGTGACAGGCAAAGAGAAATGATTTACTTTCTCCAATCATTGTACAACCCTATGTCCTACCCGGGGCATAGTGGCTTTATTGTCAGGGCCTTGTTTGATTATGTACATGCATTTTACCAATAAATCTAAAGGCGTTTTTCTTCGCATTCAAATGTTGTGATCTCTGTTATTCCTGTTTTATATTTGTTTTAAAAAACAATAAAATGGCAATGGGGTTTATGCTAACCTGCATATCCTTGTCTTAAGCTTAACCCTTGTTATTGCAGGATCCACATAGCAGATGACATCGACTCTGGACCTTCTACGACTCACTTCGACTTCGATTGCCCGATCTATCAAGCCGAAGAAGAGATTGATGAAGACGAAGACCTTCCTGAAGAGTTGGCCCGCTTGTTGAAACAAGAAGAGAAAGTTATTCTGCCTCACGAGGAAGAGATTGAGATTGTGAATCTAGGTTCTGAATAGCTGGTCAGGAACGTCAGAATAGGGGCTGCATTGCAGAGTGACGTCAAACAGAGATTAGTCGAGATGCTTCGAGAGTATAGTGACATCTTTGCTTGGTCATATGAAGATATGCCCGGACTTGATACTGACATCGTGGTCCACCACTTGCCGCTGCGAGAAGATTGTCCTCCCGTTAAGCAGAAGCTTAGGAGGACACGACCAAATATGGCCGTTAAGATCAAGGAAAAAGTGCAGAAATAGCTTGATGCTGGCTTCTTAGCGGTCACTACTTACCCTCCGTGGGTCGCCAACATAGTGCCTGTACCGAAGAAGGACGGTAAGATACGAATGTGCGTCGATTATCGGGATTTGAATAGGGCAAGCCCTAAAGATGATTTCCCGCTCCCTCATATTGATGTGTTGGTCGACAATACAACTCAGTTCTCCGTATTTTCGTTCATGGATGGATTCTCCGGCTACAATCAGATCAAGATGGCGTCGGAGGACATGGAGAAAACTACGTTTATTACACCTTGGGGAACGTTTTGCTACAAGGTAATGCATTTCGGTCTGAAGAACGCAGGGGCCACTTACCAACGAGCAATGGTTACTTTGTTTCATGATATGATTCATCATGAGATTGAAGTCTATGTTGATGACATGATTGCGAAGTCCCAAACGGAGGAGGGACATCTGGTCAATTTGCTGAAGCTTTTTGAGAGGCTTAGGAAGTTCAGGTTGAGGCTGAATCCTAACAAGTGTACTTTCGGAGTACGGTCTGGAAAGCTACTGGGGTTTATCGTGAGTGAAAGAGGCATCGAGGTTGATCCTATGAAGATAAAAGCAATACAAGAAATGCCAGCGCCAAAAACCGAAAAAGAAGTTCGTGGTTTCTTGGGCAGAATAAACTACATTGCAAGGTTTATTTCTCAGCTCACAGCCACGTGTGAACCGATGTTCAAACTTCTAAAGAAAGATCAGGCGATTATCTGGAACGAGGATTGCCAGAAGGCATTTGATAAGATAAAACAGTATCTACAGGAACCTCCAATCTTGATACCCCCGGTAGCCAGAAGACCCTTAATCATGTACTTGACAGTTCTTGAGAATAGTATGGGGTGTGTTCTCGGTCAGCACAACGAGACGGGCAGAAAGGAGCATGCCATTTACTACTTGAGTAAAAAGTTCACAGATTGTGAATCTCGTTACTCGATGCTGGAGAAAACGTGTTGTGCACTAGCATGGGCTGCCAAACGTTTACGACAGTACATGCTTAATCACACGACCATGCTAATTTCGAAGATGGATCCGATCAAGTATGTCTTCAAGAAGCAAGCGCTTTCGGGTAGGATTTCCAGATGGCAAATGCTGTTGACGGAATATGACATTCAGTATGTTTCCCAGAAGGCCATCAAGGGCAGCGTATTGTCTGAATATCTTGCCGAGCAGCCGATCGATGATTATCAGCCGATGCAATTTGAATTCCCTGATGAGGATATCATGTTTCTCAAAGCAAAAGATTGCAATAAACCGTTTCCCAACGAGGGGCCAGATAGGAAATCCCAATGGAAATTGATATTTGACGGGGCAGTTAATTCTTATGGAAGTGGCATTGGGGCGATCATCACAACTCCCCATGGATCTCACATCCCGTTTACTGCGAGACTGACGTTTCCGGTCACCAATAACGAAGCGGAGTACGAAGCATGCATCATGGGTCTAGAAGAAGCAATTGATTTGAGAATCAAGAACCTAGATGTATATGGTGACTCGTCAATCAAATTTGGTGCCATACATGAATTATGCCAGAAGGCTGCTTCCGTTCTTTGATCGAGTGGAACTCCATCATGTGCCCAGAGCCGAAAATCAGATGGCTGATGCCTTGGCCATATTGGTTACGATCTATAAAGTCAATTTTTGGAATGAAGCTCCAATGGTTGTCCTTTCTCGTCTTGATAGACCTGCATTCGTCTTTACAATCGAGGAAGCCTCCGACGGCAAGCCATGGTTCCATGACATCCAGACTTTCCTTATGACTAAGGAGTATCCTGCGGGAGCGTCAACCCAGGATAAGAAGACTCTGAGGAGACTGTCTGGAAATTTTTATCTCAATCCTGATGGAGTTTTGTATAAGAGAAACCATGATCTCGTGCTACTCAGATGTGTAGATGAGAAAGAAGCGAGTATGCTCATGGAAGAAGTCCATGAAGGCACATTTGGTACGCACGCCGGCGGGCATGCTATGACAAGAAAGATCCTGAGAGTAGGATATTACTGGCTGACGATGGAATCGGATTGCTTTGAATTCGCGAAGAGATGTCATAAATGCCAGATTTATGCTGATAAGATTCACGTGCCGCCGTGCCCGTTAAATGTCATGTCCTCCCCGTGGCCGTTCTCCATGTGGGGCATCGACATGATAAGCAAGATCGAGCCCACTGCATCTAACGGTCATAGCTTCATTTTAGTAGCCATCGACTACTTCACCAAGTGGGTGGAGGCAGCCTCGTATGCTAACGTGACCAAGCAGGTGGTGGCTAAATTCATAAAGAGGGACATCATCTGTCGATAAGGAATTCCCGAGCGGATCATTACTGATAATGGTTCGAATCTGAATAACAAGATGACGAAGGAGTTGTGCCAGAGTTTCAAGATTAAACACCACAACTCATCTCCTTACCCGCCAAAGATGAATGGTGCCGTTGAAGCGGCCAATAAGAACATTAAGAAGATTGTATAGAAGATGGTTGTGACCTACAAGGATTGGCACGAGATGTTGCCATTTGCACTGCACGGTTATCGTACAACGGTACGTACGTTGACCGGGGCAACTCCTTTCTCACTGGTGTACGGTATGGAAGTTGTCCTACCGTTAGAAGTTGAGATCCCCTCGTTACGAGTTTTGGTTGACGTGAAACTCGACGAGGCATAATGGATTAAGAACCGACTAAACCAACTCAGCCTGATGGACGAAAAGAGGTTAGCATCGATTGCATACGGTCGTCTGTACCAAAGCCGAATGAAGAAAGCTTATGACAAGAAGATGCGTCGTAGAAGCTTTCAGACGGGTGATCTCGTCCTGAAGAAGATTCTTCCTCCACACTCCGATCACCGGGGCAAGTGGACTCCCAATTACGAAGGTCCGTACGTCGTCAGCAAGGTCTTCTCGGGAGGAGCCTTGTTGTTATCCATGATGGATGGCGAAGATTTTGCATCCCCGGTGAACACAGACGCAGTAAAAAAAATACTTTGCTTAAAAAATGACCCGCTGTAAAGAAAAAGAATGTCCAGGCAAAAATGGGGCATCCCGGCGAACCATAAAAAGAAAAAGGTTCGGGCAAAAATTAGGGATATAAATGGAAAAAATGTACACCTGCAAAGTCGAAAACCCGGAAGGGCGACTTTGGCAAAAAAGGGCATCCCGATGAATCGAAAACCCGAAAGGGCGATTCAGGAAAAAGTTAGGGATTTGAAAAAGCAAATGACTGCGTTTCGCGTGTGGACTTTCATTGTTTAGTGGTTTGGAAGACCTGAGGGCCATTTATCTGAACCAATCTCTTCTAAAGCTGAAGCATCAGAGAGGTATCAAAGTCGAGTGGGTCATAGAGGGATCAACTCATGGTGTTCGTCTACGCCTCATCGCCGACATTTGTGTATATACTGATGTATATTTATGTTTTTTTGCGCAGCTTCCTCATTCCAGGAGCTTGCATCTATTGTAAAACATTTTCGCCCATTCAGGGGTTCATTATCAATAAAATATATACTATTCAGCAATTCTGTTTGCCTATTTAGCATTTATCTGTTTTGTTTGCGAAAAAGAACGCCGATGTTTTTGATAAAATGCGCATACATAAACTTATTGGCCTAGGCCACTGATTGTTGAAACAATGAATTACTTGAACATTGTCACAAGAGGTTAACCTTGATAGGTCCCTTTGAGAAGGGTATCTTGTCTGTTTGTTTGTGTCGTTGCAGGTATAGCGTATTTCGGGCAATACACCGTATGTTTCCCAAGCAGGATGATTCCTTCTTCCCCGACAAGATCAGCAGTGTCTCCCCACGGAGTCTAAACATGGGACCGCGAGCATTGATATGTCTCCCCAAGCAGAGAAGACTCTCCCCAACCAGATGTTACCTGAGGCAGAATCATCATCTCCCCAGCTGAGTCATACGCCAAAGTGTAGATTCGTTCCCCAGCACTAGGTCAGTGTGCAGCTTCTCGTGGAAGACTATTCGCAAGTATGCAACTTTCGATAAGTTCAGACTGAAGTCTCCAACGGGATTGAAATTCCCCACAGAGTCGTACTCTCCCCAGCAAGCAGGATGATTCCTCTTTCCCCAACCGAGCTGGCAGTTCCCCAAGAGAACCGAGTCCTTGGAAAGTAGTTGGGGCCATGATTGGTTTTTCCCCAATAGAGTGTCGAATAGCTGATGCTGTATTTCCCCATCAGAGTCGTTATCCCCAGGAAAGTTTTAGCCGCGAAGGCCGTGCAGTTTATTTCTGCGATTGACATCGTTTCCGTCAGCAGTTGTGGTTCGTATACCCAGATGAGCAGGTCCAGGTTCTCGTAGAACTTTGTTCCCCTACAGCAGTCGACTGAAGTTCGTTCCCCAGGCGGAGTCCAATTGAGATTGGTGTGATTTCCTCTCCTCGGCAGGATGATTCCTTCCCCCACCAGAGTGGTTTTTTCTCCTTGATAGGAGGATTCTCCCTTCAGCATTTATTTTGCTGATGGGGTCATAGCATTTTGCATGATTGCATAGCATTTACCCTAAAAAACGCGTAGCATTTCCACCGTGTGGAGCATTGCGCCATTGTCAAAGCACATGCATATGAAACATGAGCTCGGTCGTTACCGTTCTTGTTTTGCAGGTATTCCCCACCAAAGTCGCTTGCCCAAGATGATTCTTGAATTCTCCAGCAAAGGTATTTGCTTTAGATGATTCTTAAAATCCCTAGTGAAGTCGCCAGAGAGGGTTGCTCAAGCTGATGCTCGGAGTCCCCGGCAGAGTGTTTGCTCAGGATGACTCCTGAAATTTCCAGCATAGTCTGCTCAGGATGATTCCTGAAATCTCCAGCATAGTTATTGGTTCAGGATGATTCTTGAATTCCTTGGCGGAGTTATTTGTCCAAGATGATTCTTGAAGTCCTCAGTAGAGTTGATTCACCCAGAATGATTTCTGGATCTCCGAAGCAGAGTTACTTGATAGTTCTCCAGAATCCCCAGCGGAGATGTGTCATCCCCAGCAGGTTCTAAACCGAGAAGTTGAAACTTCCCTTGAAGACTTGATGATTGAAGTCCGGCAGCGGTGCCAAAACCCCAGACTTACTGACGAAGTCCAACCGTGATGTCAACACAGTTCTCTCAGCTGATGCGGAGTGCCTGATGGCAGAAGTTTGGATATACCTATTGGTTCATGATTGACCAAGGTTTCTATTCCCGACTTACTGACGAAGTCCGGCTGACACCCGAAAATTTCTTTGAATGCCCGATGGCATGATTAACTTGATTGTTAAAAAGTTCCTAATGACCTGATGAGTCCCTGGGAATTCGTCTGCCGCCGTGTCGTAGAATGTCTGACGACGATACCAGCTATGTATCACCAGTTACCGTGTAACTGGTGATCCCTTGATGACTTGAGGACGAAGATCTACAGCAAAATCAGACGATCATCCTAACAGAGATTTGAGATTAGACCCTTTACAGGTTGTCGTGTAACCAATTCCCCAACAGAGTTGTCGTGCAATCGTCATGCTCAGTTTGAAGACCTGCCTACCAATCAAATCGTTTACCTGTGCGGTTGGAAAATCACCAGTTACCATGCAACCGGTGATCCCTTGATGATTTGAGGATGCAATGATATCAGATAAATCAGAGAATCATCCTGACGGAGGTTCAGATCAGTATTTCTCCAGCTATTTATCGTGCAACTATCATTTTAGTTTTCGAAGATTTGTTCCCATCAGAGTACTGTGTACTTGCGCAGTCAACAAATTTCCGGGTTTGCTGGTATTCAACTGCCTTTTACCTTGATTGTTTGAGAGCCATTCACTTCTCACCCAGTCAGGTCCAAGCCGTTTGAATAGGGGCAGCTGTTGCACCCCAAAATTTGCCCAACATTTCTTTACCTAGCTCATGTTTCATTTCGTTCACATTAGCATTATCATTTGCATTTCATTGACATGTATGCAGGAGATCAAGAGGTACGATTACCAATTAAGAGCTATACAAGACTGTGAAGCTAGCTAGAGAAAGTTATTCAAGTGCTCAGGGGTTGATATCCTTGCTAGAGAGGTTGAAAGAGCCTCAGAGAGATTGATTGAAGCCAATTGTGTAGATCTCCTAACTTGAGAATTGTGGGAAGTCACCAGATGATTCTGAAGCCATGAAGATAGACTTGAGGTCTTGAGAGAGCTCATGAGAAGTGTTGAAGATCACTTTGAGGCCTAGACAGGTCATTGTGCAAGATTAAGAAGGCTCAGCCATGAGTGGTGCAGCTAGGGTTTGACTGGGTCAACCCTAAGCCAACTAAGGATTTGGAGAGGGTTGAAACCTAATTCAAGAGCCATGTGATCATGGATTGATGCATTGAGATGTTATAAGGATGATTCCAAGGTTAACTCATCATGATTGAAGAGTTTGAGAAGTTTCAAGCTAGGGTTTCCAAGGCTTGACAGTGTAAAATCCCCTAGTTTGACCCCTGTCTTCAAGGCAATGTAGCTCAAGATGTGAGTGTCACCTCATCATGCCCCCAACATGATTGTTGTAGAGCATGGTCTTAGATTTAATTTGAGTTCTAGAAGTCCTTGATAGGATTTGTAGAACTCAATTTATGGCTTTGACAAGTTACAAGTCATCTGAGGCATGTGAATTTGGAGCTTGAAAGTTACCCAACTTGCATGAATTTTTTGCCCAAGAAGGATGATTCCTATGAACTTTTGGTTAACACGAATGTTGTTCGTTATCCTCTTAGCTTTCCATAGAGTACTAGAAGTCCTTGATAGGATTTGTAGAACTCATGTTATGGCTTTGACAAGTCAAGGGTATTTTGGGTATTTGGACATTATAGGTCATTTGTGATCATAGGTCATTTTCACCAACTTAGAGGCCTCAGATGAAATTTTATTCAACTTGAAAATTTCTCAAAATGGGGTTTTAACCTTGACCATGCATCAAGGAGACATTGAAATGGCTCAAGGAAGGATGTGGTTCAAAGAATTTTGAAAAAGGAAGAATTAAAGGGATTTAATGACCAAAAATTGAAATAAATCATTTTGTGTCCAAACAAGGCAAAATAATAGGTCATTTTGATTGGAGAAATAGTTTTAGAGACTTTGGCAATATTGGAATTTTGGTTTGAGGTCATTTTCATACCATTCCATGTTGTTTCTTCATGATGAAGCAACACATCAAACTCACACCATTGTCTTGCAAACAAGGAAATTAACCTAACAAGCTAATCCAATATCTCATGAGATGATGATTAAGGGAGCCAGAATCGTGACTGGTGTGAATGACATTTTGGAGAGAAATTGAAATTGCAAAATCTCCTATGGAAGGTTACAGAACTTTTTAGACATTTCCAATGAGTTCTATATAAGCATTAGAGTGTGTTCAACCATTTTTTTGGTGAAGATTGATCCCTGAAGCAGAGAGAGCCATTGAAAATTCAGAGGTGCAAGTTGAAATCGTATTCTAAGTTCAAGGCCCATCCAAGAGAAATTGAAGATTGCATTAGCTTTGGAAGGTGATTTAGAGTGAATCTGCATCATCTTGAAGGTTGAATCGAGCAAGAAGTGCATCTGTTACAAGCTCAAACACAGGTTTTAACTTCTTGAAATTTCTCTCTAATTATGCGTTTTCAGTGAACTAGAAGCATGTGGTTAGGTTCCTCTTATGATCTAGATGGATTTAGGATGGTTAATTACACGGTTAGAGATAATGCTAGGTGTTGTGCAACTTCTGTTGAGATGGATTTCTCATGATTCTTGGGGTGTTATTCATGATTGGATAGAGGAATGTGATCTCTGATGAGTGTAGTTTCCATTAGTGTCATTAATTTTGAGGATCATGATGATCAAGATTTGGTGGATTTCTGCAAATGCTATCGTGTTTGGAGATAGAGAAAGAATTAGGGAATTTAGATGATGGATTCGTGATCAGGGTGAAAAATTGAGTAAGATGATGATTCATTTTGTCATTTTTATGGACCTGTGGTGAGCAGCTCGCCGGAGAAGACGGTGGCGCTGCAACTCAGGCCACCGTCTGAGAACTCCCTCCATTTCAGTTCAAATTTGGGACGATAAGCCACAGCCATTGGATGAAGAGTGGACCTTTGACTCAGGCAAGGAACGGATGGCCACGATTGCATCTCAACTCTGAAGAGAGACTTCTAAATGACACGCACCATTTCATTAATTGAAATGGTTTGGACTTGGTTAGCTGAGTGGTATCCACGCCCCCCTCTGGGCCCAATCCAGGATTTAAACTTGACATCTTTGCTATTTGTCACGCACCTTTTATCATTTTCTTATTATTTCTTTTATTTTTATCATTTC
Source organism: Lathyrus sativus (assembly GCA_963859935.3). Lineage (NCBI taxonomy): Eukaryota > Viridiplantae > Streptophyta > Magnoliopsida > Fabales > Fabaceae > Lathyrus > Lathyrus sativus. Next base: position 300,763,735 of record OZ012741.1, read on the forward strand.
ATATGGTTTAGAGAATAATTCATAAAAAAATAGGAAAATAATCCAAATTGATCCAAGTTTTTTTTCCCTGACTCATGAATGAGTCTAGAATTTTATTGACTAAAAATATTAGGAATTCATGCATTTGTGATTTTATGTGCATTTTTTTTATTTTAATTGATATTAAAATCATTATGGTTGGTACCTTGTTTTGCTGATTTTTGTGTGAGCAATTGGTCATGATTCTTGAGCTAATTTTTTGTGTGTAGTTAATTTAGATACGCATGCTCCCCCTAGATTTTTCTCACATTTTTGTGATGGAATTAGCTAGTAGTTTTAAGTTGAAACTTTAGGTGCTCTAGTTTTAGGGTTTAAGCTTAGTACCTTGTGATTTAGGATTTATTTCTAAGGCTTTATGGATGATTCAACCACTGGATTTTGTATGGTAGATTCATGATTGAATTAGGTTCCCATAGTTATTTTTGTAGTAATTTACAATTGGTTTTAGTATTTTAGTTAGGATTAACTTTAGTACTAAGTTTTAGGTGATCCTAACTTGCTAGTTCACCTAGAATGATTTCTTTAGTTCCCTTAGATTAGGGTTTTGCCTCTCTTGCTCTTGGATGATGATGAAGACATGTGTGGGCCGCTGAGGAATGCTTGAAGAAGCTTTGATGTGAAGATTTCCCTTCTTTTGGTGTAGTCTTGTTTAGGTGCTAAGATTAGGGTTTGTAAATAGAGCTTCTAGATAAATTCTCTTCTTCCATAAACATGGAAGGTGTTGATCAGTTCCATTCTTCCCTATGATGTAAGGTCCCCTTGTGAAGGCCTCATCCCTCCTTTGGTAGGATGTGTGGCTCTTCACAAGTTGGTAGAACCTTTGAGGGTTCCTTTCCTTGATGGTGGAGTGTTTAGTGGTGACCTTTGGTCTTCATTTTGCTTTCCACTATCCAAAGCTTGCTCTTGTTAGATGAATCTTTCTCCCTTGCTAGAGGATAAGGTTCCTTGCTAGAAGATTGAAGATTCTATAAGTTTCTACTTCTTTGTATTTGAAGACTGCCATTGGAGCTGAAGCTTGAAGACCAAGAAGAACAAGTTGACACTTGTGAAGAAAATCCAGTTGAGATCAAATGAAGAGCTGAAGCTTGAAGTTGGAGAACAAGTTGATACTTGTGTTGGATGCATTGAGAGCTTGAAGAAGCAAGTTGATACTTGCTATTGAAGATGAGAGTCTTGAAGAACAGTTTCAGACTGAGGACTGAACTGCTGTCAGAGGAGAGCTTTGCTGTGAAGCTGTGGGAGTGGTTGATCTGCTTTCTTTCTTGTTTGTTTGCTTTCTGTGCAACAGTATTGATGTGACTTGTTTGATTTGCTTGATGCATTAGAATAAGTTCATGTTTAGATTGTGTTATCCTAGGAGCATGATTGCACTAGAGGTTGAGTTGCTCCCTCTGCTTGTATTTTTAATGTGTGGCTTTGCTTGCGGGTTTTCGGTAGAGCCCAGCTCCCTTGCCTATGTGGTTTGTGATTTGCTTGATGGCATTTTGTTTTTCTGTATGATTACAGTTATTCATATCTGGCTTGAGGTTGAGATGAGCTTGTGGAGGATGATGCCCCACACACATTTCCTCCCTCACTTGCATTGCATGCATTTTACAGTCGTTTACTGTTTACTGTTTAAGCTGATGCTTTATCTGTTTCTGTTTTTCATTGACATGATCCCCTAGGAATCTCACTTCCTTTGATAAGGAAGTGATGATTAGAACTTTAGGTTGAAACCTCTGCATGATAACTTCTAGGAGTTCCCTGTTTCAAACCTCAACCATAGGATGAATCCTTGGCACGACAACTTTAGGACTTGATAGTCTCCCCTTAGTTGAGCTAGTTCTCTCTTCTTATCTCAAAACAAATTAAAATACAGTAATAAAGGTTAACTGACATCGTACATTATGAGCCTTAAGCTATCTGAGAAAGGATTGTTGGAGAGCTTCTTTTCAACAGTCTGGATGTTTAGTATGGCACCCTTTGGGTGACATGCGACGCATTCACTCTCAGGTCATAGTCTCTAGTGCGATATTGGTTGCAAACATCCATAAAAAACAGTTCTTCCGTAAAAGACAGAAAACAAACTTCAAATCTTTTTTCCCCATGGGCCCGTAAGTCAAAGGAAAGCTTTTCTGAAGAAAAGAGTGTTGTTAACTCTCAGTTCTACCAAAAACGGTAACGCCTAAGTCTCCAAGGGTCGATCTGCGTACATCCAACTGCTGGAACTGTTTTTTAACCCTACTCGATAAAACAGATGAATCTGAATCCTCGTAATCCATATTATCCCGAACTACGTAAGCTCTGATCTCTCATACCTGTTGAGAATACGTAGGCATAATACTGATGTATTGGCGAGCCACCTTCCCCGTACCCCGAAGTAGGCCGAACTACGTAGACTCTGATTTCTCATTCTCTGATGAGAATACGTAGGCATAAAGTGCGACGCTTTGCCGAGTCATTTTCTTTTCTTTTCAGACCAGCCTTGATAGGTAAATAGATAAAACCAACCCGTCAGATAAACACAACAAGCATGGATCCCATCGAGTACGATAGACGTGAGGGGTGTTAATACCTTCCCCTTGCGTAACCGACTCCCGAACCCAGATAATGGTTGCAATGACCTTGTCTTATACCCTTTTCGTCAGGTTTTTCCGATCGTCTCCTTTCCCGTTATGAGGGATAAATAACGAAAGGCGGCGACTCTTCTGTTTTGTCGGCACCTTATTTTCGCGGTAGCGACACTTATGTGGAAGAAATATGAATTTATGAAGCAAATGGACAAACCAATCATGCTATGGTTAGAGAAGAGGCTCAAACACAATTCAAATGTCATATACAACATGTTCATTCATCCAAACAAACTAATTATGAGTTGAAAATCCAACTTCTATGTGAAACTGAGGTGAAAATCAAAACATGGCAAGTGAGATATTGAGTTTATGAAACAGGTCAAATTAGAGTGAAGCAAACACACATACACACTCAAAACCATATATAGGATGTGTCTAAACCATAAAGAAGTTTACAAACCAAGTGAATTTCAAAAACCTATGACAGCTGCAATGTTGGTGAATTGACATGCCTTTTCAAAGCCACATTTCAAATTGCTCATGCTTAAATCAAATTAAATGTCCTCACACATTCCAAATACAACATATGTGAAGTTTCAAAACAGATGAAGTCCAAAATCCAACTTAAATACAAAGTGACTCATGATTTGCAATTTGTGACATAAGTTGCAAACAAAACAAATTCCAAAACAGTTGGACAGTTAATGGTATGCAAGCATACTTCAAATGCAAGAAGAAGAGCTCTCATGGACAAACAAACTCATACACACATCACAAATATAGGGCCAAATGAGTTACCACTCTGAGATTGATCATTGTGTAAGTGAACATGGTTTTGGTATGTGCTCTTGGCAGTTTTAGTTCAAAATGAAGTTAAGTGGTGAAATGCAAATATAGGCAAGCTCAGACCAAACCAAACATGTGTACATCTTAGAAACAAGCATATGGATGAGTTACAACTCATAGATTAGGCATGTGCAAGCAAAATAACAATTTGGTAATGCTTATGGCAAATTTAGTGTAAAAATGCAATTGTGAGTGGAATTGTGAAAACAAATAAACTCAGACCAAAACAAACATACACACACCTTAAAATCAAACATGTGAGTGAGTTACAACCCTACTATCATGCATACACAAATAGAAGAGACAAATTGATCAGGCTGTGGCAGTTTTAGCATGTGAGTGTGATTGGAATGTGAAATGTAAAAGTGAGCCATGGCAGCACAAGTGATCAATGCACACACACCACAAATATCATTATGAAAGTGTTTTAGGTTCATGGAAGAGCTTGTGTCAAGTGATATGAGAATTGGTGTTTTGGTGCAAAAATTGAAAATCTGCCTAGGCAAGATATTCACCTCAACAGGGAAATTTTTAAGGCCAAGATGTATTTCATGCAAGAGAGGACATGTACACATGATGATGATGCTAATAGATGAGATGCAAGTCAGAAAATGAGTGAAACTTTTATCAAAACAGAACTTGGCGTTTGGAAACTTATGTTATGCAAGAACAACAATTTGAACATACAATAAGAAAAAACCATGACAGTTGGAGAAAATGAGATTGTGCACAAGTTTTAAATGGATATGATGAAGATTTAATGCACACAAATCATATAAACAATGCTTGAAACAGAAAATGATGTATTGACCTTATGGTATTTGAAAAATGCAACAGTTTGAGGCATGACATAGCAAATTGAATCTTGGGAAGATTTTAAGCATAACAACAACATACACACTCTTGAAATGGGTAAGCAAATGAGTTCACAACTTCAAGTTAAGCAAAAACTCATTAAATCAAAGAATGACATATTGAATCAAATTGGACAGCAAAACCAAGCACACATGTCTTACAAGACAGCCCTAAAGTTCAAAGCCTCATGTTTCTCAAATTTCCACCAAAAAAAACATTATGAGCTTGATCAAGTAAGCATTAAACAAATGACTTAGAACAATTGAGATGCAAAGTAGTAATCACAACAGCCCAACACACAATTCATAGTAGTGACAAGCAAGAAGACCTCAAAATAACATAAGAGCAAAAACAATAGCCATATTGATTCTAACATGATCAAAGGCAAGGGGGATCTATGAGCAACTTACAAGTCATCTACCTATCCTAATAGTGAGCCAAGATTTATAGTTCTAGGGCAAGCATACTACTTTTCATGTTTGGAGTCCTAAAACTACCAAATGACCAAAAACTCACTAACAAGCTTAAACATGATAATAAGGCACAAACTTACAATCTAACATCCACATATCATTTACAAATGATAAAATATTTGACAAAAAAAGTATTATGATCACAAAAATAGGATTCTTGACAAAGAAACATAATAGGGCAGCCATGGTACATTTTCACACAAATCACCATAAAATGACAATACATGACAATGTATGATTTCTAGACAGTTAGAACATCACATACCTCTTGTTGACCAGCCTTGAACAAGCTAAAAAGCTTAGCAACCCAGAGATGCTCATTCCTTTGCAATGATATGAGGCTTACTTCCTCTTAAAGCAACAAGACCAAACATTAAGACAGTTGGAGTTAGGGGGTTTCCAGTTGGTTTTCAATGCTTTAGACAGTTGTAATATGACATATGTGAGGTGTGTGGATAGTTAGAACAGCAAGAAACACCTTAGACAAAGATTTGGCAAGTTTTGAGGGTGGTGGTCAAACTTTCCTAGTGTGAAAGTTGACTTTTGGCAAAATGGTATTTTTGAGAGGTTTGAAGGTATAGACACCTTCTATATTATATTTAGGGATTGTGTGGATGCTTTTTAGAGGTTTGGAAGTGGTGGAACTGGTCTTGAGCAGAGTTTGGCTCAAGACATTTTTTTAGTGAAAATGGAGATTTTGGTGTTTTTGAAATTCTTGAGGAATGAGGGGAGAGTGAGAGCTATGTTTTCTCTGGTTTTCTGAGATTGCTTTGGTGTGTTTGAACTCATAGAAGAGGCCTCTATTTATAGCCAAGCAAGAGTGAGGGTAGCCTTGGTCATTTACCCATTTGGAGGGAGATTTATGAAGTTTTTGAAATATCTTGCCAAAATCTCCATACATCAGTTCCATGGACCAAAGAAGATCAGAAAATCAAGTGGAGAGGTGGACATGAAGTGACTGAGGTGAGCTTAGGGTGTAGGGGATTGCAGCTGCTTCAAGTCATCCAAAAAAGTTTCTCTTTCTTCCTTACATTTAAATATAATAATGCCAAGTTGCAACCTACCATCTCTCTCTCTCCAAACCTTACATTTTATGCATTTCCTTTCCTCTACACATCTGAATATCATATTGGATCATGATCCAAGGGTTGAGGATGTCTCAAGTTGTGAAAATCTGATTTTTGGGAAGTGTTGGATGTGGTTTCAAGTGTTGACAGGCCCAACTTCTATGGTGCATAACTTCCTGCTCAAACATGCTATTGAGGAGTTCTACCACAATTTGGAAAGCCCTTAAGTAGCTCTACAACTTTCAGTTTTGGGAATTTCCAAATTCTTGATGGAAATAGGTTGAAAAACCCTTCAAAGTTTCTGAAAAAACCACTTACAAGTGCTAAATAACTTAGAATTTTTCTAAGTTATTTCCCCTTCAAAAATGAATTTTGCTTTAACTCCAATTCTATGCATTTTTTGATCATGGACCACTTTGAGGCTTTTGTAGGATTTGTCAAGAGCTTTCCAATGAGCTTTGAACCACTTCAATTGGATGTGTGGTTGAGGATTTATGGTCTTGCCCCTTTCGAAACCCTAATTCCCGATTTTTGCAATTACTCCTTAACCCTTGATCCAATGGTCATGAAATTTTATGGGGAGGTGTAATATGACATAAGGAACATTTTTTATTCACATCTTGAAGTTAAATTCCTTATTGTTGAAGAGTTGACTTTTCGGTCAACCGTTCGACCGATCGGTACCTACCGAGCCGCCCGTTGATGATCCGGACATCCTGAGGACTTGAAACTCTTTGTATGGACTTTAATAAGTCATATGAAGTTTATGGACCAAAATACCACCATTTAAATACTCTTTAAAACAAAAGTCAAACTACGGTTGACTTTTCCTGATCGAAAACCCTAATCGGGTATCTCAAATTGCACTGTTCTCAATCCCCGGGTGACCACCTCAAATTAAATTCATACTTGATCCAATGTATTATCCTTGATCTTATTTGAAGTTGGATCAATCCAAAACATTGATTGATCAAACCACTGAAGCCTCGATTTTGACGGTACGGAACCCTAATTCATCTGCATCTTAACAAAGATAAACTGAAAATGGGTTAAGGTTAGTTAATCAAGCAAATATGATCCTACAATGATGATGAGGATCTAAGGGGTCAAAATTTAGGGTGCAACAGATGCCCCTATTTAAATATCTTCACTAGATGGTGATGAGAGATGACAATCCTCATAGAATCGCAGTGAAAGGTATTTAAATATAGCAAACCAGAAATTTTGTCCCTTAGATCCGATGATATGCAAAAGGACGAAAGCCGATATGCCATGAATCTAAATGATGTTATATGATGCTTGAATGCAATACGGATGCAGACACACGAGCAAATATAAAAGAACGACAATACAACGAGTAACCACTCACGAGGACCCAACACACTGGGGAAAGGTTCAAGACAAAGTAAGCAAGATAGTTCAAACATGACTAAAGATGTTGCTCAAGGAAATCTTTCACACAGGGGACACGAATTCCACCAGGGAAGACACCTCTTCAATGGGGAAAGGAGATACGAACCTCACTGGGGATAACCAGATGAGGAAGCCCACCGGGGAACATGACAATTCTTCATTGGGGAAACGAAAGAAAAGAAGCGCAAACCACACCGGGGAAGGAACCCACTAGGGATAACTTTGCTGGGGAACAATTCCACTGGGGAAGCAGAACTTCACCAGGGAAAAGACGGAACGAAGACACGAATCTCACTGGGGATGACCAGATGATAAATTTTCCTATAACGAAGAGTTCAAACGGGATCTTCAGGAAAAGGTTAGAGACAAGACCGAATGCGCAGGGGAAACTAGTATTCACTAGTTCTCTGAGACTCGATTGGAAAAGCAAAAGCTTCAACTGGGGAGACTGGTGACGACCAAGAATAACAAATAGCTTCAAACAGTGCTAGTTTCCACTAGACTTCCTGGGGATATGGTGACAACCAATCCAAAGTTCGATTTCCAAAAAGTGCTAATACCATTAGACTTCCTGGGGATATGGTGACAACCAAATCAACAACGGTTTCCAAAAAGTGCTAAACATTATCAGACTTCCTGGGGAAATGGTGACGACCAAATCAAAGTTCCAATCACAATTGAGCATTCCACACAATGTTGTTAAAACAACAGGACTCTGGCTGGGGAAGTTGGTAACAATCAACTTTCAACACTAATAATGATTAGTTTTCAAGCAATACCAGTAATCACTGGATTTAGAGGGGACTGGTGATAACCAAATCAGGGTATACCAATAACAATTGGTTCTGGATGATGCTAGTAACCACTAGACTTAACTGGAGAATTTGGTGACGACCGAATCCAAGGAGACCAATGAACATTGGATTTTCAAGGAGTTTGGTAACGACCAGACCAATGCGGTGATAACAATCTGCTTTAAGCGATGCCAATAATCATTGGACTTTTAAGGAATTTTGGTGACGATCAAATCAGGTATACCAATAACAATTGGTTCTGGATAATGCTAGTAACCACTAGATTTTCCAAACGAGGCTAGCGACCACTAGACTTATAGAGATTGGTAATAACCGAATCAAGGGGTACCAATAACAATTGGATCTGAAGGTAGTACTAATAACGACTAGATTTAGGAAGACTGGTAATAACCGAATCAAACGGGTACCAATAACAATTGGATTTGAAGGTGATGCCAATAATCATTGGACGTTTAGGGAATTTTGGTGACTACCAACTCCAATGTCAATGACCATTGGTTTTTTAGAGGGCAATACTAGTAACCACTAGATTTTTAGCCAGATTGGGGAAAACCGAATCAAAGGGACTTCAATAACAATTGGTTCCCTTTATAACAGAATCGGTAACAAATGGGTTTGGAAAATGGTTGGTGACGACCAAATCACGGTACCGAATGTAATTAGTTCTGAACGTGTGCTAGTGACCACTAGTCTTTCAAAGATTGTTGGTGACGACCAGATCAAAGATGAAAATTGTTAACAACCCCTTGTTTGTGTAAATTGGATATTGCTAGTCATCACTAGCTTCCCAGAGAAGATAAGGAAACCCCAGGACGTCAACTTTGAAGCGAATTTGTTACAACAGATCAAAGATAATGGTAACAACCGAAGGATCTCAAAGGCGACAGCCAAAACCAGAAATGCAAACAAATGCGTATGCTGGCATAATGATGTATGTAAAATGCAAACCGACCCGCAGGAACAAAGGAAAGCAACACAAAGAAAGCGAAGAGAGAACTCGTCATGCTGAGTTTCAAAGTTCTTTAAGTCAGCGACACTTTCTTCTTTGGTGTAGATAACGATCTTTTTCAATAATATCCTCGTAATTCTGCAGAGAAGAAGTCTTGGTTTAAGAGCCAGAGTTGCTGTCGGGAACATCTAGCTTGGTCGAAGGTACATCAACCTTCCACAACTTTGAAGACTGTGTAATGTCATCAGATTACCTCTAGAATTTTTCAATCGTTTTGTCAAATCGTGTTTCCCTTTAAAACAAAAATTTAAATTTTTTTCAAAACACTTTGCTTTTATGAAAATTTGTATTAACAAATAAGTGAAATTGCATAACAAAAACAGAGGATCATAACAATGATTTGGCCAAAAACTGATCTTATTGATAGACAAGAACTTTACAAAGGGCAAAGCCTTGGGAACTTTATAAGTTTGAAAAATGGCAGACAGAAAAGGTTACAGAATCCCATAATAATCTGGTCCTTCCGACTGCCAGTTAACTTGCTTCGCTGCCTCTGACGAGAATGACAAGAGTTGATCTTTCTTCTGATATCTTGCACAAGACTCCGTCCCGACATCCGTCAGCTTTCAAACGTTTGGGTTTCGTCTTGATGAAGCATTGAAATCTCCTTTCTAGGTACTTTGCTTCAGGTGTAGTATTTTCTCACTACGTCTGAGTTGATGGGATACTTGAGTTGTTCGCCATCCATAGTTTCAAGAATTAGAGATCCTCTGGAGAAGACAGTCTTTACAATGAAAGGGTCGTCATAGTTGGGCATCCACTTGCCACGCATATCCTTTTGAGTTGGCAGGATCTTTCTAAGCACAAGCTCTCCTTCCCTATACTCTTTGGGATGAACCTTTTTGTTGAACACTCTGATCATCCTTTGTTGATAGATTTGACTGTGACACATGGCCGTCATTCTTTTTTCGTCAATAAGGTTCAACGAGTCGAATCTTTCTTTTATCCATTCGTCTTCATCAAGCTTTGCTTCCGTCAAGATCTTTAAGGAAGGTATTCTGACCTCGATGGGTAGCACAGTGTCCATCCCATACACCAAGGAAAATGGAGTTGCCCCTGTCGAAGTGCGCACTGATGTTCGGTATCCGTGCAAGGAAAATGGTAGCATCTCGTGCCAATCTTTGTAAGTTACGACCATCTTTTGTATTATCTTTTTGATGTTTTTGTTTGCAGCTTCAACTGCACCATTCATCTTAGGTCTGTAAGGAGACGAATTGTGATGTTTGATCTTGAAATCGTCACAAAGTTCCTTCATCGTTTTGTTGTTCAGATTCGACCCATTGTCAGTGATGATTTGGTTAGGGATACCATATCGGCAGATGATCTCCTTTTTTATGAAGCGAGCAACCACTTGCTTTGTCACGTTCGCGTACGACGCTGCTTCCACCCATTTGGTGAAGTAATCAATTGCGACAAGGATGAAGCGATGGCTGTTGGAAGCTTTTGGCTCTATTTCCACAATCATATCTATGCCCCACATTGCAAAAGGCTATGGTGATGTCATCACATTGAGAGGATACGGAGGGACATGCACTTTATCAGCATAGACTTGACATTTATAACATCTTCGAGCAAAGAGTATGCAGTCTGTCTCCAAAGTTAAACAGAAGTAGCCTGCTCTTAAGATTTTCTTAGCCATGGCGTGACCGTTGGCATGGGTGCCGAAGGTTCCTTCGTGTACTTCAGTCATTATAAGGTTTGCCTCATTTTCATCGACACATCGGAGTAAGATCATGTCATGATTTCTTTTGTACAAGGTACCATTGCTGATGAAGAATTTAGATGACAATCTTCGTATTGCTCTTTTGTCAATTGTGGATACGTCAGCGGGATACTCTTGATTTTGGAGAAAATTCTTGATATCGTGAAACCACGGCTTCTCATCAGATTCTTCATCTATTGCCATGACGTATGCGGGAACTGCCCTTCTTTCGATGCGGATCAGAGGTGCCTCGTTGACAAACTAGACCTTCCACATTGATGCCATCATGGCTAGCGCATCGACAATGTGATTTTCTGCTCTTGGTACGTGCTTGAAGGTAATTTCATCAAAATATTCAGCCATCTCCAAGATATGGGTCTTGTAATGGATCAACTTTTCATCGCTGGTTTCCCATTCTCCTTTAAGTTGGTAGATCACCAAGGCAGAATGACCAATTACTTCCAAGATTTTGATGCGAAGATCAATGGCAGCTTCCAACCCTAAGATGCAGGCTTCGTACTCGACTATGTTGTTTGTACATGAGAAACAAAGTCGGGCTGTGACGGCAGTGTACCCTCCAGTTGGATTTTTCAGAACAGCTCCGACACCATGTCTGTTTTTGTTTGACGCTCCGTCTAACATCATTTCCCAGCGGGATCCAGGCTCGGGACCTTCTTCCGGACCAGGCTCTGGTTTCGTGCGCTGAATATACATCACATCTTTATCAGGAAAATCAAATTTGAGTGGTTGATAATCCTCCATAGGATGCTCTGCGAGGTGTTCTGACAAGACACTTCCTTTGATAGATTTATGAGCAACATATTGGATATCGTACTCTGATAAGAGCATATGCCATCTGGCTAATCTTCCTGTTTGAGTTGGCTTTTCAAAGATGTACTTGATGGGGTCCATCTTGGAAATCAGCATTGTAGTGTGACAAATCATGTATTGCCTCAGACGCTTGGCGGACCATGCTAACGCACAACAAGCTTTTTCCAGGGGAGAGTAATGACTCTCGTAATCAGTGAACTTCTTGCTTAGATAATAGATTGCGTGTTCTTTCTTTCCTGACTCATCAGTCTGACCTAAGACACAGCCCATTGAATCCTCTAGCACCGTCATATACATGAACAAAGGCCTTCCGGGTACCGGAGGAATCAACACTGGAGGTTCTTGCAAGTACTGCTTGATTTTCTCAAATGCGGCCTGGCAGTTTTCATTCCATACCACTGTTTGATCTTTTCGTAACAACTTGAAGATCGGTGTGCAAGTAGGGGTCAGGTTGGAGATGAATCTGGAGATGTAATTCAGACGTCCGAGGAAGCCTCTGACTTGTTGCTCTGTTTTGGGAGCAGGCATCTCCTGGATTGCTTTAACCTTGTCGTGGTCTACTTCAATTCCTTGCTGACTGTTGCACCCTGAAATTTGCCCAACCTTATTCATTTGGTTCATGTTTTAATATCATTAGCATTTGCATATAGAGTCATGTACATAGACTAACCATCTGCATAGCATAAGCATAGCAAGTCATTCAACAGGGGACCAATCATTATTCTCATCTCTAGAGGCCTATCAAGAGGTCATTATCCCAATTCAATCCTATTCAAGTCATCAGGAAAGAATTTGAAAGCAAAGAGTTCAGCAGATCAAGCCTTGAGTCCATCTCCTAGCTGAGGGTATCTGAGGATCAATAAGAGGGTTGTGAGCTGTGGAATGGAAGCATGGAGAGCATCTAGACATTATGAGAGATTTAGAAAGTCATTTGGAGAAGAAAACAAGTCATTGATGAAAGCACAAGAGCTACAGTTGAAGACAGTCAACTAGGGTTTCATCTGGGTCAACCCTAGGTCAACCCTAGGTCAATTGACTGACTTAAGAGGGCATTCAAGTCTATTGGAGAGATGTGGGGATCAACATTTGACATATGAAGAAGGATATGGAGATATGACAAGGAGAATTCAAGAGAAATCAAGGAGAAGAGGAGTTACTAAATTAGGGTTTCTCTGTAAAATCCCCTAGTTTAGGTCAAATTTCCAAGCAAGATAAGTCAAAATGCTAGCTTCAAATGGCTTCTTGGCCAACATGAAACTTGTAGAGGATCTCAAGACCTTTAATTTGAGTGGTGGAAGACCTCAAGGAGATTTATAGAACTCAAGTTATGGTCCTTACAAGTTACAGGTCATCTGGGGTGTCTGAATTTTTGTCTGTGAAAGTGACTTGACTTCCAAGCTAGTTTTTCCCCTCAAGGAGATTTCAAATGAATTCTTGGTCAACATAAGAATTGTTCCTCATTGTCTTAGCTTTCTAGAATGGTATGGTATGCCTTCATATGATGTGGAGAACTCAACTTATGGTCTTGACAAGCAAAGGGTATTTTGGGCATTTGTGAATTACAGGTCATTTTAACCTATACCCAAAACTCATACAAGGAGGCCTCAAATGGAAAAACTTACAACATCAAACTTGCTCCAAATGGGATTTTAAGTCTAGAAAGAAGGTCACAAGTTATTGGAGAAGCTCATAGCATGGAGTTGCATGATTGGTCAAAATATGAACTAAAAAGGCTTATAAAGTGAATAATTTCAAATTGAAAAATGGTTTGGGAGATTTCCAAGTCCAAATGGAGACTTCCAATATATGATTTTGAATGGAAAAACAATTTTAAGAACAATGGTTCAAACACTTTTTTGAGTTTAGAAGAAAAAAAGAAAGTTATCCATGGTTGCTTGCCTTTTAAGAAACATAATCAAAATGAACCAAAGTTGGAAAACAAGGGAATGTGCAAGATGGATCTAGAATGTTCATTTGGGGTCTATATAAGCATGAAATGAGAATTTGGCAAGGGTTGGCTTCATTTGCACCAAGAATTCCATAAATTTCTCTCATACTTTTCATTGAAGTTTCATTCCAAATCTCACAAATTCCTCACCAATTCTCATCCACATCAATTCAATCTTGTGCCATCATCATCATAGATCATAATTGAAGCAAGGATCAAGTGATTATCATCCATTTTCGAGCAACTTTTTCATCAACATCAAAATCACAATCTCAAGTGGACAGCATAATTCAAGCAAGGAATCTCCAAAATTTTGCATACAGAAGTGAGTACTGAATTGGTGAATCAAGATCCAAGCCTCAAAAGCTTCAGATCTTCAATCTCCATAGCTGTTTGCAAGGTTTCACATCAGGTATGTTTTCACTCAAATTGCTCGATTCATTTAGTTAGGCATGTTGTTGTTAGTGTAGATTTGATCTAGGTGGTTAGGAGATTAGTTTAGGTGAATTTGGAAAGGTTTGGTGATGGTTGTGAGCAGGTGCAATGAACTGTTAGGGTGAAGATCTCTTAGGTTAAGCCATTAGAATCTTAGCTAGATAGCGCAGGTTGATCTCCATTATGTGTAGATTAGTTTAGGTTAAGTTTGAAGAAGAATTGAGTTGGTGCATATCAGTGCAATCTCATGGTGACCATATGTTGATTCAATCGTGTTTGTCGTTGTGGTGAATTTCAAAGAAAACTGATGCCCTAGGATTGTAGAGGGAGAGTTGTAGAGTAGTTTTCATGTTCACAGCATGTGGATTAGTGGCGTGTAGGATGAGAACAGAGAGGTGGAAGATTGCTCGTGCATGGCTTCCATGGTGAATTGAAACCCTAACTTGCAGAACCAAGGAGGAAGAAATAATCGTGGCCGTTCCTTATGTGTTGGACTTTTGACTTTCAGCGAGATCCAATGGCCCTTGTTTAATCTGAATTTGGAGGGAAATGGAGCTGGCCAAAACGCGCCGTTTCATTAATTGAAACGGGCGGGCCTGAGTTGGCTTGTGTTATCCCCACCCCCCTAAACCAAGCCCAAACCAATTTCAACATGAATCTGACGCTATTTTCACCCCCAGTGTGTTTATTTCATTTTCTTTAATTCTGACTCGTTTGGGCTTAAGCCAGAAGCGCTAATTGCACCCCCCATTATGAGGCCCATCCTGGATATAACTGGGGCGAACTTCTATTCTGACCCCCCCTCATTCATTTCATTCATTTTATTTTCTTAATTCCATTAATATTTTTACCAATTTCATAAATTCATAACTAATTCATAAAAAATGCTTTTTAATCCATTCTTTTTACCATATCTTCATTAAAATGTCTAGAATATTATAGGAAAATAAAATTTCATTTTTAGTTTTATCTCATATTTTTTACATATTTTCTAAATAAATGTCATATTAAATAGATTCATTTCATGCATTATTTTTATGATTTTTGTTCTCTCACATGCTTTAATATTTTTTGGTCATTCTTTTTATATTGTTTAGATGAGATATTAGGCTTGTAGAAATATTTTAGTTTCCATTTTTAGAGGCTAATTTTAGGTGATTAATAAATGCTTGAATATCAGGAACAAAACTAGGGTTTTAGGTGACAACTTAGGAGTTTGATTTCATTTCCCTTAGGACTTAGGGTTTGAATAAATTAGTTATGGGACTATATGGGCTATGGGTAGCTATTAGATCCCTTAGCAAAGTCAGGATTCCCCTACTGCTATTATTACTGTCTGTATATCTGTTGTCTGGTGTGGTGTGCCCTCTGGGGTTTATTGATTGGTTGTATGGGTATTGGGTTTGTCTGGGGCCCTGGGGAAGCTGAAGATTTGTGGAGATAAAGCTATTGGAGATTCAAAGATTGAAGATCAACTGTCAGAGTTGAGGAGGAGTTTCCTGCTATCAGTTGCTGAGGAGACTAGGGTTTAGGAGCTAGGCAGAGCTCTAGATTAGAAATCTTGCTTCTCAAACATGGATTGACTTGTCTGCATCCATTCTTCTCTGTGATTCAGAGTCTCTCTAAGACACTCACCCCCTTCCTTTGGAAGGCTTGGTGATAGTGTCTATGAGATAGAACTCTTGAGAGAAATGTCTTTTGTGTTAGAAGCAGTCTGTTCACCACCTTTGGTAGTCAGCTGATTGCTTAACACCCATTCACTCTTGTGACTGATCCCTTATCCTGGAGGTTTGAGCTTGAAGAAAAGCCATTGCAGATGGAAGACTGATGATCAAAGCCCTTACCTGAAGGCCATGAAGATGGAGATTAATGCTGGTTGAAGCCTGTAGCTGATTGGAGATTACTTGAAGCCAGATGTTGATTCAGAGCTGCTGATGCTGTTTCTTTTGGCTGTATTTCATTTGTTGATGTATTGATTGGTTTTCTGGACTGTATTGCTTGCTGTTTACCCTGTTGGGTTGAAAGTGAAGCCTGTTCACTTTCACCTATTGTTTTCTAGGTTCGAGGTTGAGTGGGACTCCCTTGCCTCGCTTGTACTGTTGCATCCATGCATTTTACTGTTTTACTGTATATATCTGATATTGTTTCTGTTTCTGCCTATCCCGTAGGATCTCTGTTTCTCTCTGTGCAAGAGAGGAGCATGATAGACACTAGGTCTCAACCCATGCATGATAACATTAGGTTAGTCTGTTTCCATTCGCAACCGTAGGTTAGAGTTCTGTCTCTTTCTTTCTCAAAACAAACAGAAAAACACATAAAGATTTCAAACACAATAAAAGACACTTCTTCCGTAAAAGAATGTGAACTCATCAAAACGTCATTTTTGTCCTCTTGGACTGTTAATCAGAAAAACCTTTTTCAGAAGGAATAAAATCAATCAAGGACAGACTTGTGTCGTACGTGGCCCGAACTACGTTTGCTCTGATCTTTCATGCTGTATGAAAGTACGTAGGCATAGGATGCGATATCCTAGCGAGCAACCTTCCCTTCCTTTCCCGTAGGTAGGCGAACTACGTTGACTCTGATTTCTCGTTCCAGACGGGAATACGTAGGCATAAAGTGCGATACTTTGCCGAGTCATTTTATTTTCATTCTCTTTTCTTTTTAACCCCAGACCTTTAGCGTAGATAGAATAACAATCCATACCCGAAAACAAGCGTGGATCCCATCGAGTACGATGGACGTGAGGGGTGCTAATACCTTCCCCTTGCGTAACCGACTCCCGAACCCAGGTTTTGGTTGCGATGACCATACCTTTCCCGTGTTGTGCGAGGTTTACTCTGAGCGTTTCCTTTCCCTCCCGTGGGATAAATAACGCACGGTGGCGACTCTTCTGTTCAGCCGGCGCCGATTTTCGCAGTAGCGACAGCTGGCGACTCTGCTGGGGATCCAACGTCCCCCGGCTGCTAAGGACTGCGATGGTTCTTATGCATTTGGGATCCAACGTCCCTTGAGAGAGTCAATCCTAACGCTTGTTTTCCCGTCGAGGATTTTGTATGGAGTTATTTTTATATTTCTAACCTTGTATTTTCAGCTTTATATATTGTTTATTATTGCTGTAGCGGGGTGTGACGGGTGTTCTGATATTGAGAGATAAGCCGGACCTGGGCTTGAGTGCACCTAGAATTAGAGTAGAAATTAGTGGGCGCCCGCTTGCTTTGCTTGCTTTGGTGTCCCATGAAATCTACACTCAGACGAGGTTCCTCTGGTTGGTCTCCTGCCCCTTCCTTTGGTTGGCGTGGGTTGCTGGTTAGTTGGATTGTCGACTCTGGGGACCGATCATTTGGAAGTTGGCTGAGTGAGGCCTCTTCAGGAATTGATGATGCCACTCCTTCTGGGAATCGTATCATCAACCCTGAAAGTCTGTGACGCCGACGACCGTATAGGATGCCGTACCTTGTGCCAGTTATAGGGCCACCCACCTGTGAGGGGATACAGGGTTATGCAGGTAACTAGACCTTCAGACCACCGGTTTGTTTCTTGATCAGGATCTTGGATATTTATGGAGGGTTCTAAGGTCTGTCAGAGACCAGTTGGTGTGTTCCGAGGTCTGTCAGAGACTATTTGGAGATGTGTTCTGAGGTCTGTCAGAGACCAGTGGGGGATATGATCTGAGGTCTGCCAGAGACCATTCAGGTTATGATTATGGGGTCTATCAAAGACCAATATTGGAGCTTTGTTTGAGGTATATCTGAGACCAGGGCTTGAGGACTTCTGGATGGTCTATCTGAGACCTTTCTTGATTGGGTTTAGGCTATTCAGCTGCAGCTTTGGTCCCTGTTGAATGTTACTTGCATTGCATCCCTGCATATCCATTATCATTTGCATTTCACTAACGTGTGTCTGTGCTTCAGGTGCATTTGCATTTCCCTAGTTCTAGTGCCCAGACTTCTGAGTGTTTGATCATGACTAGCTTAAGGAGAACAGTTGCCTACAAATTGCCTACGCCGGATATTGTTCCTTTACTGGGGTTGATCTCTCTTGCTGATGAGAGTGTTCGTAGGAGTTTCCGGATGAGCTATGGTAGATTATTGAGATTGGTGTGCAAACCTACAGAGGTAGAGTTAGATGGGCTGTATGCTTTGATGCAATTCTATGACCCTGCTTTGAGGTGTTTCACGTTCTCTGACTTTATTATGGGACCAACCTTGGAGGAATATGCTGAGTATGTTGAGCTGCCCGTGCAGAACCAGGTTCCATTCATTCATTATGATGCCAAGCCCAAGCCGGAGGAATTGGCAAAAGCCTTGCATGTTGATGCTTCTGAACTTGTGACTACTGTTTCCCGTGGAGTTCCAGGATTCTCATTTCAGTTCTTAGTGGGTAAAGCCCAAGAGTACGCTAAGAATGGGTGCTGGGTTGCTTTCAATGCTGTGTTGGCTTTGTGCATTTATGGCATAGTTTTGTTCCCCAACATACCGGATTTTGTGGACTTCGATGCCTTCTACTTGTTCGCCGCTGGTAATCCTGTACCTACCTTACTCGGAGACCTCTACCACTCACTGCATTACAAGAATGAGAAGGGAAGAGGGAAGAATGTTCATCTGTGTGTGCCCTTATTGAGTATGTGGTTTGAGAGTCATCTTCCTAAGAGAGGATCTGCTGCAGAGACTACAGCTCCAGTTGGTTGGCCGGAGCGTTTGATGAGGCTATCGTCGGAAGATATGGAGTGGTTTGATAGAGATCTGTTGGGATCTGAGCTCATCTTCAGTTGTTCTGGGTACCCTAATGTGCCATTGATAGGAAGAAAAGGGTGTATCAATTACAACCCTTCTCTATTCATTCGCCAGTTCGGATATGCGCTGAAGAATCCACCTCAAGAGGAAGAAGTACAGGAATCTCTATACTTCACTGGTGACGTAAAGGGGGAGTTATTAGCCAAGTTGCGACGTGCCTGGACGAGTATTAACCACAAAGGGAAGCCGTTGTTGGGAAAGAATGACTGTCGGGCCTATGCACCTTATAGAGCTTGGATTCAGGAGAGGGCTAGTCAGTTGAAGATGCCGTTTCCAGATGCACCAATTCTTGATCCTATTCCGGTAGAAGAGCCGACTACTGTTTCTAGAGAAGCATATGAACAGGTTGTGAAGGAGAAAGAAGCCCTGATGAAGATTAACGAAGGGTTAGAGCAAGAGTTAGCCCAGGCACGCAGCGAGAAACACAAGGCTGTATATGCTTTCCAACAACAGATCGAGCTGGTAAACAGGTTAGGAGCCGAGTTGACCGAGGAGAAGAAAAAGCGTGAACGTCTGGGGCAAGAGTTCAGAAGTTCCCATGACATGCTGGAAGCCAAAAAGAAGGCGCTCGACGCAGCACACCGAGAGATATCTTCTTGCAATAAGACTTGGAATGCTACACTCACTAACAACAAGAAGAGGGAAGATAAGCTGAAGCAGCAAATCTCCGACCTCGAAGAGAAGTTGAAGTCTAGCATCAAGAAGTGCGAGGAGGAAGTGATGAACCGGTATAGTGTCCAGCATGCACTGAACAAGGCAATCAAATCCAGAGATGAAGCAGTGTCCCAGAAGCGAAAGTTAGAAGATTGCTTCGGAGAAGCAACATGGGAAGAAACTGCTGAAGACGTACGCCGTGTCCTTAAAAGGAGAAACCAGCTTGTTGAAGGGCTGCTTGATCGACCAAGCCATCCGGAGACCAAGAAGCTGATAGAGGAGTACCAGACTTTTGGGAGGATTTGATCATTCCATTATTTGTATGCTTTATTTGCATAGTGCTGACCATCACCAGGATTGTTGGTTGAGGTCATGCCTTCTTTGTACCCTCAGTGATATTGTACCCTGGGCTTATTGATTCTCTCTGCAATATACGAGGCTTTCTATGATTCAACTCCGATATTCTTATTGTCAGCACCGTCACTGCACCGGCACCTTCACACTAGAACTGGGGGAATGAACTTCCCTAATGCACAGACACATTGCATTGCATTCATATTCATATTGCATAACAGGTAATCTATGAATGGTGTCTTATCTCCTGCTTTGATTCAGGTACTTAACAGGATTCCAGATCAACATCTGCACCGCTATTCTACACGATCCAACTGTCGGAAAGTCATGGACCAGATTCAGAACGAGATGCAGGATGTACGCGAGAAGCTCACCCTCTTCATGCAGACCATGGAGGCTATAGCAAAAGGGCAAGAGAACTTGCAGGCCATGGTCCAGCCTCTGTTGACTCGCAACGCTGGTCATGGTAACGAAGATCATCAGTCTGTCCGGGTTGATACTGCTCATGGAGATGGCACTCCAACGCCAGTGGCTCCGCCTGTCGTCAATATGCCTGCCGCTAACGTCAACAACGCTACCACTGCTGTGAATGGTAACGTCGGAGTTGGAAATGAAACTGCTGTCCATAACGCTGGGCTGGGTGATGTCAATTTGGGAGATAATCTCGGAGGCAATGGCTTTGTCAATGCTGGGTTCGGATTCAACGATCAGGGATTCGACAACACTGGCAAGTATGGCTTTAATGCTCAAGGCTTTGGGCAAGATGGTTATGGTATGGTCAATCAGGGTTACGGAGGCTTTGGAAACGGAAATGGTACTGGATTTATGGCTGGTGGTCCTGCTGGAGGTGTTCAAGGGTACGGCAACAGAGGCCGAGGTCCCGGGATGAATCAGGTCAGAGCTGGACGTAACAATGCGTACGATGGGTACGGGGCTGGAAACGGTATGTGGCAAGAGGATCAACAGGAGGATGCCTTCTCTGGAGGGGGTTTTGACGGGCCGATGGATGATTCTCAAAAGATTAGAATGCTGGAAGAGCAAATGAAAGGAGTCCTAAATCAGAGTGCTGTGGGTCTGGACATGGCAACAATGGGCTTGGTACCTGGGCTGAGGGTGCCAATCAAGTTCAAAGCGCCTGCGTTCGATAAGTACAAAGGAGATACATGTCCGAAGGTGCATGTCCGAGCTTATTACAGAAAGATGTCTGCATACTCCACTGACGAAAGAATGCTCATGCATTTCTTTCAGGATAGTCTATCGGGTCCTTCCCTAGAGTGGTACATGGGGTTGGAGCCAACTGATATCAAGACTTGGAAGCAATTGGCGGAGGCGTTCGTAGCCCATTACAAGTATAACAGCGACCTGGCGCCCAATCGGGTCCAGTTGGCCGGGCTTTCGCAGAAGAAGGGGGAGAGTTTTAAGGAATACGCGCAAAGGTGGCGCGATATGGCTGCCAGGGTCCGTCCTCCTGTGGAAGATAAAGAAATGAATGACATGTTTGTCGGCACATTCACCGGGCTGTTTCATGATATGCTGTTTCATACGTCTCTGGCCAGTTTTTCAGACCTGATTCTGATGGGTGAAAAGATTGAGCGGAACATTAAGCAAGGGAAGTTCCAAGTCGATGAATCAACTGCATCTGGCAGTAATAGGAAAGCTTATGGTGGGCGCCGTCAGGGCGAAGCTAGCGCGGTATTTGGAGGCCGAGGCCGAGGCCGAGGCAGGGGAAGAAATCAATATCGTCAGCAGCAGCAAGTGTCGAGTGTCACCATCCCGTATCAACAACAACCAATTCAGCAACAACAACAGGTTCAGCAGCAACCAATGCCACAGCAGCAGCAGCCTCAGCAGGGGGCACAGCAGGCTCAGAGAAAATTCCAGGGTGGTAAGCCGAGAAGGGTGTTCGAGAAGCCTCCCTCTAACTATGCTGATTTATTGCAGACCTTGTTGGGATTGAATCTGGTGGAGAAAAGAACCTTGGCACCGATAACGGGAACTCCCCCGTTCGGCTATGATGCAAATAGGCGCTGCGAGTTTCATTCTGGGGCCCCGGGCCATGATATAGAAGGTTGTCATGCTTTTAAGCACGTTGTGCAGGATCTCTTGGACAACAAGTCTATCAACTTCGGAACGACCGGTGCGAATATAGTCCAGAAACCCATGCCTAATCATGGGGCGAACGCCGTGCTGACTGAGGAAGGTCTGAATCTGATTATGAATGTTGAGGATTTAAAGACGCCGCTGAGCGAAATAAAGAGCCGACTGTTGCAAGGAGGTGTTTACCCGGGTTGTAATGAGTACTGCTTAGATTGTTGGGCCCTGTCTGGGGGGTGTGAGGATTTGAAGAAAGGCATTCAGGCCTTGATTGATGAAGGTGTATTGCAGTTTGATAGAACAGCAACTGAGGAACCGGCAGGGGCGGTAATGGATAATCAGAGTGATGTTGCCACAGTGACAATTCCTAGGAAGACGATCACTATTTCAGCACCAGTTCAGCGACCACCGATTACTATAACTAAAGTCGGGCCAATCCCGTATGAGAGCACGAAAGCGGTCCCATGGTCATATGGGCTAGAGGTGTATTGTGACGGGATTAAAATCGATGTTAACAAGCGGTCAGCGGAGGTTGTGGATAATGTTGTTGGCCCGGGAGGCATGACGAGAAGCGGCAGGATCTTTATATCTCCTGAAGTAGAGGCCGAAAGGCTAGCGAAAGGAAAGGGGAAAGCGGTTGAGAATGTTCCGGTACAAGCAAATGAAAAGGAAGCAGCGTCGAAGGACGTAGAGGAATTCATGCGCTTAATTCGGAAAAGCGATTATAAAATCGTGGAGCATCTGCAGCAAACGCCATCCAAAATATCTATTCTGTCATTGCTGTTGTGTTCGGAAGCCCACAGGAACGCTTTGCTGAAAGTCCTGGACACTTCTTTTGTACCACAGGATGTCTCCGTGAACCAGCTAGAAGGAGTATTGGCACATGTAAATGCGGGCCACAGTCTGGGCTTTACTGATTTCGACTTGACTCCGAAAGGAAGGGATCATAATATGGCATTACATGTATCCGTTGAGTGCAGAGGGTCGACAATGTCGCATGTATTGGTTGACACCGGGTCGTCTTTGAATGTGCTGCCTAAGAAGGCGATGATGAAGCTGGATGTTCGAGGGATTTTGTGTACACCAAGTGATTTGGTAGTCAGAGCGTTTGACGGCACGCGGAGAACAGTCTTCGGATCGATTACCTTGCCTCTGCAAGTGGGGCCGGAAGTGTTTGCAACGGAGTTTTATATCATGGATATACAGCCTGCGTACAGCTGCTTGCTGGGAAGACCTTGGATTCACGGGGCAGGGGCAGTCACGTCTACCCTGCATCAAAAGTTAAAGTATATGGTCGGAGACAGTGTAGTCACCGTGTGCGGAGAAGAAGACATCCTGGTCAGCCATCTTTCTTCGTTCAAATATGTGGAAGTCGACGGGGAGATCCATGAGACGCCATGCCAGGCATTCGAAGGTTTGCGCATTAAGGACAAGAGTCCCGGGCCAAGCAAAGTGCCGGAGATAGCTGTCTCATCGTATAAAGAAGCCCAAGCGCTAGTGAAGGCAGGAGAAGCCACGGGCTGGGGCAAAGTATTGGACATTCCGGTGAAAATGGACCGGTTCGGACTGGGGTACCGACCGTCGTCATCAACTCCTTCCGTGGGGGCCCCTCATTTCAGAAAGTCAATCACCATCTCTGCCAGTGGAGTATGCCAGGAATCTGCCAATGCTGCTTCGGAATCCGATGAAGGGGACAGCGACTGTGATATGGATGCCTGGATTCAGCCAAGCACGCCAGGACAAGGACTGTGCAACTGGTCTATTCAGGAGCTTGTTCCTGTGACTTTTAAACAGTAATGCTTTGCTTTATTAATTGTTGAATAATCTGATGTCTTGCCCGGGGCATCAGGATTTGCTTAGGGCTGTGTTGTTATAAACATTGCTTCGTTAATCATTAAATAAATGGCGTTTTTCATGTGCAAATACTGTAATCCCTGTCTTTCTTGTTTTGTATTTTTCAATAAAATGGCAACGTGGTTATCCGCTTTATACGCATTTTGAAGCACTTAACCATTTCTTTTGCAGGATAACATTTTCAGATGACATCCTTGAGCCACCTATGACTCGTCCCGACTTCGAGCACCCGGTATTCCAGACCGAAGAAGAGGTTGTCGAAGATAGCGACGTTCCTGAAGAACTGTCTTGGTTGGTGAAGCAAGAGGAAAGAGCCATTCTGCCTCACGACGAGGCTATCGAGATTATCAATTTGGGGTCGGAAGGGGTTGAGAAAAATATTCGTATTGGAGCCGCACTGCAGAGTGATATCAAGCGAAAACTGGTTGAAATGCTCCGAGAGTATAATGATGTATTCGCTTGGTCGTATCAAGATATGCCAGGGCTCGATACAGATATGGTTGTGCATCGTCTGCCACTGAAAGAAGACTGCCCGCCTGTCAAACAAAAACTTCGCAGAACTCGCCCAGATATGGCAATGAAGATCAAAGAGGAGGTTCAGAAACAGTGGGACGCTGGGTTCCTGGCTGTGACGAAGTATCCCTCATGGGTTGCTAACATCGTGCCAGTGCCAAAGAAAGATGGCAAGGTTCGAATGTGCGTGGATTATAGAGATTTGAATAAAGCAAGCCCAAAAGACGATTTTCCACTTCCTCATATTGACGTATTAGTTGATAATACCGCTCAATACTCTGTATTCTCCTTCATTGATGGCTTTTCAGGCTATAATCAGATTAAAATGGCGCCGGAGGATATGGAGAAGACTACTTTCATAACGCCTTGGGGAACATTTTGCTATAAAGTGATGCCCTTTGGTTTGAAAAATGCTGGGGCAACGTATCAGCGTGCGATGACGACTCTCTTTCATGACATGATGCATAAAGAGATCGAAGTTTATGTTGACGATATGATTGCCAAATCCCAGACAGAGGAAGAGCATCTGGTGAATCTGTTGAAGTTGTTTAAAAGGCTTAGGAAGTTCAGGCTGAGGCTGAACCCTAATAAATGCACCTTCGGGGTGAGATCGGGTAAACTGCTGGGGTTTATCGTAAGCGAAAGAGGGATAGAGGTCGATCCTGCTAAAATAAAAGCGATTCAAGAAATGCCGACGCCTAAAACAGAGAAAGAGGTGCGCGGGTTTTTAGGGAGATTGAACTACATTGCCCGGTTCATATCTCACCTAACGGCCACGTGTGAACCATTATTCAAACTCTTGAAGAAAGATCAAGCTGTAACATGGAACGAAAATTGTCAAAAGGCGTTCGACAAAATAAAGAAGTATCTGCAGGAGCCTCCTATTTTGATACCCCCAGTGGCAGGGAGACCCTTGATAATGTATTTGACGGTTCTTGAGGGAAGCATGGGTTGCGTTCTCGGTCAACACGACGAGACGGGGAGAAAAGAGCATGCAATCTATTATTTGAGTAAGAAATTTACAGACTGTGAATCTCGATACTCAATGCTGGAGAAAACTTGTTGCGCGCTAGCCTGGGCCGCCAAGCGTTTGAGGCAGTACATGCTGAATCATACAACCATGCTCATCTCGAAGATGGATCCAATCAAATATATATTCGAAAAGCAGGCGTTGTCAGGTAGAATTGCCAGGTGGCAGATGATCTTGACTGAATACGATATTCAATACGTCTCGCAAAAGGCAATAAAGGGGAGTGTGTTGTCCGAGTATCTGGCTGAGCAGCCTATTGAAGAATACCAATCAATGAGATTTGACTTTCCTGACGAGGATATCATGTATCTCAAGATGAAGGATTGCGAAGAGCCGTTACCAGACGAAGGACCAGAGCCAGGGTCCCAATGGCAGATGATATTTGACGGAGCTGTGAATGCTTACGGTAGCGGAATAGGGGCAATTATCACTACGCCGCACGGGTCGCACATCCCGTTTACTGCCCGATTGACCTTTGCCGTTACCAACAATGAGGCCGAATACGAAGCTTGTATAATGGGGCTTGAAGAAGCCATTGATTTGCGAATCAAGCATCTAGACGTATACGGAGACTCAGCTCTGGTGGTGAATCAGATCAAAGGGGAGTGGGAGACACGGCAGCCCAATTTGATACATTATATGAATTATGCAAGGAGATTGTTGCCTTTCTTCGACAAGGTTGAGTTGCATCACGTGCCACGGGCAGAAAATCAAATGGCTGACGCCCTTGCCACCTTGTCTTCCATGTACAAGGTCAATTTCTGGAACGAAGCTCCCCAAATCACTATCTCTCGGTTGGACAGGCCAGCTTATGTATTTGCTATTGATGAAGCGTCTGATGGCAAACCGTGGTATTTTGATATCCTTAATTTCCTGAAGAATAAAGAGTATCCGGCTGGGGCATCCAGTCAAGATCAGAAAACTCTCAGGAGATTAGCGGGTAATTTCTATTTGAACCCGGATGGCGTCTTATACAGAAGAAACCACGACTTGGTGTTGTTGCGTTGTGTAGACGAGAAAGAGGCAAAGCTTCTCATGGAGGAAATTCACGAAGGTGCCTTTGGCACGCATGCTGGTGGACATGCTATGACGAGAAAACTGCTGCGGGCAGGTTACTTTTGGCTGACGATGGAAACTGATTGTTTCAAATTTGCAAGGAAGTGCCACAAATGCCAAATATACGCTGACAAGATACATGTGCCTCCGAGTCCTCTAAATGTGATGTCATCTCCATGGCCATTCTCAATGTGGGGAATCGATATGATTGGAAAGATTGAGCCGACGGCTTCTAACGGGCATCGGTTCATCCTAGTGGCAATCGATTATTTCACCAAGTGGGTGGAAGCGGCGTCTTACGCAAATGTAACGAAGCAAATGGTGGCTAGATTCATCAAGAGAGATATCATTTGCCGATACGGGATTCCCGAGCGGATAATCACGGATAATGGTTCTAATCTGAACAACAAAATGATGAAGGAGCTCTGTCAGAATTTCAAGATCGAACATCACAACTCCTCCCCTTACCGACCCAAGATGAATGGCGCTGTCGAAGCGGCCAATAAAAATATCAAGAAGATTGTCCAGAAAATGGTGGTGACGTATAAAGATTGGCATGAAATGCTACCTTTCGCTTTGCACGGTTATCGTACGACGGTACGCGCATCAACCGGGGCAACTCCATTCTCGTTGGTATACGGAATGGAAGCGGTATTACCATTGGAAGTTGAGATCCCTTCTTTGAGGGTATTGCGAGACGTTCAGCTGGACGAGGCAGAATGGGTAACGAATAGATTGAACCAACTGAGTTTGATGGATGAGAAGAGGCTAGCTTCTCTGACATACGGTCGTTTGTATCAAAGACGAATGAAGAAAGCGTACGACAAGAAGATACTTCTGCGAAGCTTTCAGACGGGCGACCTTGTGCTGAAAAGGATTCTCCCGCCGCAAGCAGATCACAGGGGCAAGTGGACCCCCAATTACGAAGGGCCATACGTTGTCAGTAAGGTCTTTTCAGGAGGAGCTTTATTGTTGTCCACCATGGACGGGGAAGACTTTGCATCACCTGTGAATTCGGACGCAGTTAAAAAATACTTTGCTTAAAATAGACCCGCTGGACAGAAAAAAGAGAGTCCAGGCAAAAATGGGGCATCCTGGCGAACCAAAAACAGAATGAAAGGTTCGGGCAAAAGTTAGGGATAAAATTGAAAAAATGTACACCCGCGAAGTTGAAAACCTACACTGGGCGGCTTCGGCAAAAAGGGGTATCCCGGTGAACTGAAAACCCGTAAAGGGCGGTTCACGCAAAAGTTAGGGATGAGAAAAGCAAATGACTGCGGTCCGAATTTGAATTCAATGAGTATCAATGCGGGAGAATATATTTGAGGAGTCAGTTATCGGATACAACCTCTTCAGAAGTGGGGATACCGGGAAAGTATAAGAGTCGGACGAGTCATGGGAGGATCAGTTCGTGGTGTTCATCTGCATCCAGTTGCCGACATGTGTACAAAATTTAATTTGTCAATATTTATGCTTCTTGTGAATACTTGCATACTTGTATATTTGCTTTGTGTAGCTTCCTCTTTTCAGGAGTTACATCCCGTGTACAAAAACTCCGCCCATTCAGGGGCCCAATCAATGAAAATGTGTTATTCAGTACTTGATGCCTGTTCTTTACTGTTTTGCGCATGATAAAACGCCTAAGTTTGATGAAACTAGCATGAGTATAACATCGCTGGCCCTTGCCAACAATTGTTAAAGCTTTGAAGTAACTGAGTGTAACGTCACTAACCTGAATTGATTTGGATTGCATAGGCTTGTCGTGTCTTGTTTGTGTTGTTGCAGGTTTCATAACCGTACGAGGAAGGTGATCAAAAGATTGTGTTAACGAAAGACTTAGTCCCCCAAAGGACGTGCTCCAGAGAAGTTACTCGTCCTCAGCAGAGTTTAGTGATTCCGAGATCGTAAGGCCGTATTCAGACAGGTTCATCTTCCCCGTAGGGTCAGGCACTCTTCCCCAGTGGAGTCAGTTAATTTTCCCCAAGAGAATCCAGCCATCCCCAGCGGAGTTCTCTTTTCAGTAAATGTTCTTTCCTTCCAGTGGAATTCGAAAGTCAAGACTCTCCAAAGTAGAGTTGATGGCGGTTCCTGTCATTTATTTTGTCAGAGATACTGGTGATATCGGTTCACGTTCCAGCAGAAAGTCCGATCGTGCTGTGCGCATCTGCTATTCCTCAGCAGAGTTATTGTCCCCAGCAGGGGTTACTTCAGCAAGACGTGTGGTTTGAGTTCCCAACTTCCCGGCAAGTTGGCATTATCCTTCCAGCATTTATTTTGCTGAAGCAGTATCTGTACGCTAGTAGTTCAGGTGGAGAGAGCTCTTGCTCAAATAAATCACCAAACAGTCAAGATCTCGGCAGGAGATATTCAATGATAATGTCAGTTTCGGCGGTATTCCCCCACAGAGTTATCATGATAAAACTCTCTTTGTCTCCAGCAGAGTCATTTATGCGAAGGTCTCTTATTTTCCCCAGCCAGAGTGGCCAGGATAAGAATCTCCTTATCCCCAAGCAGATTTTGTTTGTCATCAACGGGTCGCATGAATCAGAATTTCAGAGGCCACCGCCGGTTATCAGAGCAGGCGTCCGATAGTTGGTTTTCAGACATCCCCAGTAGAGTTCATCTCAAAGTCGCTGTCGCGTCAGTGCTGAGCAGTTTGTGGGTGAGGATCATTGAAGAACCAAGTCCTGACGCGGACAGTTTATTCCTAGATTGGCGGGATTTCTTCAGAAGTGGGCGTCCTAGCGTGGACAGGTCTATTTCCCTGGGGCTGATGGGAGGTGCTAGTCCTAACGTGGGCAGGTTCGATTTCTCAGAGATGTTGGAAGGTGTAGTCCTGACGTGGACATTTCCTCAGGTTGACGATATGTGCTAGTCCTAACGTGGACAGATTTGATTTCTCGGTATTGATCGAATGTGAAATCCTGACGTGGACAAATTTATCCTTCTTCGTGTTGTTGGCAAAGGGTAAGTCCTGACGCGGATATTTCCCCAGCAAGTCGAAGACGCGTGAGTCCTTACGTGGACAAGTTATTTCCCCAGTGGGTCGAGGGTATGAGTCCTCACGTGGACAAGCCTTATTTCCTCAGCGAGTCGAAGACGCCTGAGTCCTAACGTGGACGAATCGCCAAGATCAGTGTCCTGACGTGGACAAATCAAAGAAATTATTATTATTCCTAACGGGGAAAGCTGGGGATTCCTTACGCGGAAAGATGTAGTCCTTACGCGGACATATCAGAAGTTGCATTCCTAACGTGGAAAGGTTGTAGTCCTTACGTGGACAGGTTCAGATGGCATTCCTTACGTGGAAGAATGAGTCCTGACGCGGACAAATCAGAAAGAAGTTGGTATTCCTTACGTGGAAAGATCAGAGTCCTGACGCGGACATATCAAGAGCATTCCTTACGTGGAAGAAAAATGGTTTCCTTACGTGGAAAGACGAGTTTATTCCTTACGTGGAAAGATTGAGTCCTCGCGCGGACATAGTAAGATTGATTCCTGACGTGGAAAGAAAGGGATCATTCCTGACGTGGAAGAGTTTAGTCCTGACGCGGACAGATCAAAGAAGATATTCCTAACGTGGAAAGAAGAAGATTATTCCTGACGTGGAAGAAATTGAGGTCCTTACGTGGACAGATTCAAGAAAAGTGGAATTCCTTACGTGGAAAGATCGGAGTCCTGACGCGGACATGTCAAGTGGTATTGGAGTCCTTACGGGGACAGATCGATGTAGTTCTCCTTAGGTGGAGAGAAGATTGCTTCCTAACGTGGAAAGATGAAAGGTGTTACTCCTAACGTGGACGATTTAGTTCACGGAAATGCAGATGAATTATCCCCAGCGGAGTTGCCGAGATTTTTCTGGGTTGACAGTAAGTGGAGTCCTAACGTGGACAGATTTAGTTGATATTTCTTCGTATTGACGACAGGCGGAGTCCTAACGTGGACAAGCAAGCAATCTGTTATGACAGAATCCTCTTCAGAACGATGAAGACAATCCTCAACACGGTCGCGCGAGATCAGTGGGTTACTCTAGCAGTCAGATTCAGCTGACGAATGTCATTCCTTAAGCAGGAGCGCAGTTTATTTCTGCGGTTGGCAAATTTCTGGTTTCACTAGTATTCAACCGTCTCGTACCGCGAATGTCTGAAGGCTCCGGGCTCTTCACCCAATCGGGTCCAAATCGCTTGAATAGGGGCAGCTGTTGCACCCTGAAATTTGCCCAACCTTATTCATTTGGTTCATGTTTTAATATCATTAGCATTTGCATATAGAGTCATGTACATAGACTAACCATCTGCATAGCATAAGCATAGCAAGTCATTCAACAGGGGACCAATCATTATTCTCATCTCTAGAGGCCTATCAAGAGGTCATTATCCCAATTCAATCCTATTCAAGTCATCAGGAAAGAATTTGAAAGCAAAGAGTTCAGCAGATCAAGCCTTGAGTCCATCTCCTAGCTGAGGGTATCTGAGGATCAATAAGAGGGTTGTGAGCTGTGGAATGGAAGCATGGAGAGCATCTAGACATTATGAGAGATTTAGAAAGTCATTTGGAGAAGAAAACAAGTCATTGATGAAAGCACAAGAGCTACAGTTGAAGACAGTCAACTAGGGTTTCATCTGGGTCAACCCTAGGTCAACCCTAGGTCAATTGACTGACTTAAGAGGGCATTCAAGTCTATTGGAGAGATGTGGGGATCAACATTTGACATATGAAGAAGGATATGGAGATATGACAAGGAGAATTCAAGAGAAATCAAGGAGAAGAGGAGTTACTAAATTAGGGTTTCTCTGTAAAATCCCCTAGTTTAGGTCAAATTTCCAAGCAAGATAAGTCAAAATGCTAGCTTCAAATGGCTTCTTGGCCAACATGAAACTTGTAGAGGATCTCAAGACCTTTAATTTGAGTGGTGGAAGACCTCAAGGAGATTTATAGAACTCAAGTTATGGTCCTTACAAGTTACAGGTCATCTGGGGTGTCTGAATTTTTGTCTGTGAAAGTGACTTGACTTCCAAGCTAGTTTTGCCCCTCAAGGAGATTTCAAATGAATTCTTGGTCAACATAAGAATTGTTCCTCATTGTCTTAGCTTTCTAGAATGGTATGGTATGCCTTCATATGATGTGGAGAACTCAACTTATGGTCTTGACAAGCAAAGGGTATTTTGGGCATTTGTGAATTACAGGTCATTTTAACCTATACCCAAAACTCATACAAGGAGGCCTCAAATGGAAAAACTTACAACATCAAACTTGCTCCAAATGGGATTTTAAGTCTAGAAAGAAGGTCACAAGTTATTGGAGAAGCTCATAGCATGGAGTTGCATGATTGGTCAAAATATGAACTAAAAAGGCTTATAAAGTGAATAATTTCAAATTGAAAAATGGTTTGGGAGATTTCCAAGTCCAAATGGAGACTTCCAATATATTATTTTGAATGGAAAAACAATTTTAAGAACAATGGTTCAAACACTTTTTTGAGTTTAGAAGAAAAAAAGAAAGTTATCCATGGTTGCTTGCCTTTTAAGAAACATAATCAAAATGAACCAAAGTTGGAAAACAAGGGAATGTGCAAGATGGATCTAGAATGTTCATTTGGGGTCTATATAAGCATGAAATGAGAATTTGGCAAGGGTTGGCTTCATTTGCACCAAGAATTCCACAAATTTCTCTCATACTTTTCATTGAAGTTTCATTCCAAATCTCACAAATTCCTCACCAATTCTCATCCACATCAATTCAATCTTGTGCCATCATCATCATAGATCATAATTGAAGCAAGGATCAAGTGATTATCATCCATTTTCGAGCAACTTTTTCATCAACATCAAAATCACAATCTCAAGTGGACAGCATAATTCAAGCAAGGAATCTCCAAAATTTTGCATACAGAAGTGAGTACTGAATTGGTGAATCAAGATCCAAGCCTCAAAAGCTTCAGATCTTCAATCTCCATAGCTGTTTGCAAGGTTTCACATCAGGTATGTTTTCACTCAAATTGCTCGATTCATTTAGTTAGGCATGTTGTTGTTAGTGTAGATTTGATCTAGGTGGTTAGGAGATTAGTTTAGGTGAATTTGGAAAGGTTTGGTGATGGTTGTGAGCAGGTGCAATGAACTGTTAGGGTGAAGATCTCTTAGGTTAAGCCATTAGAATCTTAGCTAGATAGCGCAGGTTGATCTCCATTATGTGTAGATTAGTTTAGGTTAAGTTTGAAGAAGAATTGAGTTGGTGCATATCAGTGCAATCTCATGGTGACCATATGTTGATTCAATCGTGTTTGTCGTTGTGGTGAATTTCAAAGAAAACTGATGCCCTAGGATTGTAGAGGGAGAGTTGTAGAGTAGTTTTCATGTTCACAGCATGTGGATTAGTGGCGTGTAGGATGAGAACAGAGAGGTGGAAGATTGCTCGTGCATGGCTTCCATGTTGAATTGAAACCCTAACTTGCAGAACCAAGGAGGAAGAAATAATCGTGGCCGTTCCTTATGTGTTGGACTTTTGACTTTCAGCGAGATCCAATGGCCCTTGTTTAATCTGAATTTGGAGGGAAATGGAGCTGGCCAAAACGCGCCGTTTCATTAATTGAAACGGGCGGGCCTGAGTTGGCTTGTGTTATCCCCACCCCCCTAAACCAAGCCCAAACCAATTTCAACATGAATCTGACGCTATTTTCACCCCCAGTGTGTTTATTTCATTTTCTTTAATTCTGACTCGTTTGGGCTTAAGCCAGAAGCGCTAATTGCACCCCCCATTATGAGGCCCATCCTGGATATAACTGGGGCGAACTTCTATTCTGACCCCCCCTCATTCATTTCATTCAATTTATTTTCTTAATTCCATTAATATTTTTACCAATTTCATAAATTCATAACTAATTCATAAAAAATGCTTTTTAATCCATTCTTTTTACCATATCTTCATTAAAATGTCTAGAATATTATAGGAAAATAAAATTTCATTTTTAGTTTTATCTCATATTTTTTACATATTTTCTAAATAAATGTCATATTAAATAGATTCATTTCATGCATTATTTTTATGATTTTTGTTCTCTCACATGCTTTAATATTTTTTGGTCATTCTTTTTATATTGTTTAGATGAGATATTAGGCTTGTAGAAATATTTTAGTTTCCATTTTTAGAGGCTAATTTTAGGTGATTAATAAATGCTTGAATATCAGGAACAAAACTAGGGTTTTAGGTGACAACTTAGGAGTTTGATTTCATTTCCCTTAGGACTTAGGGTTTGAATAAATTAGTTATGGGACTATATGGGCTATGGGTAGCTATTAGATCCCTTAGCAAAGTCAGGATTCCCCTACTGCTATTATTACTGTCTGTATATCTGTTGTCTGGTGTGGTGTGCCCTCTGGGGTTTATTGATTGGTTGTATGGGTATTGGGTTTGTCTGGGGCCCTGGGGAAGCTGAAGATTTGTGGAGATAAAGCTATTGGAGATTCAAAGATTGAAGATCAACTGTCAGAGTTGAGGAGGAGTTTCCTGCTATCAGTTGCTGAGGAGACTAGGGTTTAGGAGCTAGGCAGAGCTCTAGATTAGAAATCTTGCTTCTCAAACATGGATTGACTTGTCTGCATCCATTCTTCTCTGTGATTCAGAGTCTCTCTAAGACACTCACCCCCTTCCTTTGGAAGGCTTGGTGATAGTGTCTATGAGATAGAACTCTTGAGAGAAATGTCTTTTGTGTTAGAAGCAGTCTGTTCACCACCTTTGGTAGTCAGCTGATTGCTTAACACCCATTCACTCTTGTGACTGATCCCTTATCCTGGAGGTTTGAGCTTGAAGAAAAGCCATTGCAGATGGAAGACTGATGATCAAAGCCCTTACCTGAAGGCCATGAAGATGGAGATTAATGCTGGTTGAAGCCTGTAGCTGATTGGAGATTACTTGAAGCCAGATGTTGATTCAGAGCTGCTGATGCTGTTTCTTTTGGCTGTATTTCATTTGTTGATGTATTGATTGGTTTTCTGGACTGTATTGCTTGCTGTTTACCCTGTTGGGTTGAAAGTGAAGCCTGTTCACTTTCACCTATTGTTTTCTAGGTTCGAGGTTGAGTGGGACTCCCTTGCCTCGCTTGTACTGTTGCATCCATGCATTTTACTGTTTTACTGTATATATCTGATATTGTTTCTGTTTCTGCCTATCCCGTAGGATCTCTGTTTCTCTCTGTGCAAGAGAGGAGCATGATAGACACTAGGTCTCAACCCATGCATGATAACATTAGGTTAGTCTGTTTCCATTCGCAACCGTAGGTTAGAGTTCTGTCTCTTTCTTTCTCAAAACAAACAGAAAAACACATAAAGATTTCAAACACAATAAAAGACACTTCTTCCGTAAAAGAATGTGAACTCATCAAAACGTCATTTTTGTCCTCTTGGACTGTTAATCAGAAAAACCTTTTTCAGAAGGAATAAAATCAATCAAGGACAGACTTGTGTCGTACGTGGCCCGAACTACGTTTGCTCTGATCTTTCATGCTGTATGAAAGTACGTAGGCATAGGATGCGATATCCTAGCGAGCAACCTTCCCTTCCTTTCCCGTAGGTAGGCGAACTACGTTGACTCTGATTTCTCGTTCCAGACGGGAATACGTAGGCATAAAGTGCGATACTTTGCCGAGTCATTTTATTTTCATTCTCTTTTCTTTTTAACCCCAGACCTTTAGCGTAGATAGAATAACAATCCATACCCGAAAACAAGCGTGGATCCCATCGAGTACGATGGACGTGAGGGGTGCTAATACCTTCCCCTTGCGTAACCGACTCCCGAACCCAGGTTTTGGTTGCGATGACCATACCTTTCCCGTGTTGTGCGAGGTTTACTCTGAGCGTTTCCTTTCCCTCCCGTGGGATAAATAACGCACGGTGGCGACTCTTCTGTTCAGCCGGCGCCGATTTTCGCAGTAGCGACACTGACTAACAATGAAACCAAGTAACTTTCCTGAGCAAACTCCGAAGGTGCATTTTGCTGGATTTAACCTCAGTTGATACTTTCGGAGTCTCTCGAACAGCTTCAGCAGATGATCCAAGTGGTCTTCTTCACTTTGGGATTTTGCGATCATATCATCTACTTATACTTCGATTTCTTTGTGCATCATATCATGAAACATTGTGACCATAGCTCTCTGATATGTTGCCCTTGCATTCTTCAAACCAAAAGGCATGACCTTATAACAATAGGTGCCCCAGGGTGTGATGAAGGTTGTTTTCTCCATGTCATCTGGATCCATTTTTATCTGGTTATAACCAAAAAATCCGTCCATAAATGAGAATACTGCGAAGCTTGCTGTGTTATCCACCAGAGTGTCAATGTGTGGTAGAGGGAAGTCGTCCTTCGGACTCGCTTTGTTTAAATCCATGCAGTCGACGCACATCCTGACCTTGCCATCCTTCTTTGGGACTGGTACAATGTTTGCCACCCATTCTGGATACTTGGATACAGCTAGAAAGCCGGCATCAATTTGCTTTTTGACCTCATCTCGGATTTTAAGTGCCATGTCTGATCTCGACCTGTGAAGCTTTTGCTTGACCGGAGGACATTCTGGCTTTAGGGGGAGCTTGTGCATGACAATGTCAGTATCCAACCCTGGCATATCTTGGTAGGACCAAGCAAATATGTCAACAAAATCTCTGAGGATTTTTATCAGCTTGTCTTTGATTTCTAGCCTTAAGATGCCCCAATCTTGATTTCTCTTTTGTTTTCTTCTGACCCCAAGTTGATGATTTCAGTCTGCTCTTTGTGGGGTTGGAGATAAACATCTTCGTATTCTGCCATTCTCTTCAACTCTTCTGGGACTTTTAACTCTTCGTCATTCTCTTCTTCAGCTTGAAAGACAGATGAACCGCTAGTAGAAAGAGCCGATGGATCATAGGATTCTGTGGTTGATGGAGGTATTCTGCATGTTTTATTTTGGAATAATTAGGCACACACACAGACATGCAGATGAAGGGTTGTTTTTATTTTTTCAAAAAGATTGCCATTTTTTTTCTTTTTAAAAAAAAGAGTGAAAATGTTGCGCAAAACAACAAGCAAGAGTTTTAACAAAAACACTTTTTCATTAATGATTTTCAAATTTGCGAAGTGGCCCAATACAAAATAATTCGCAGGCCTTGGGCAAGACCAGGAATTTTTAAAGAAAAACACAAAGCTAACAAGCAGAGTGAATTACTCTAAAGGTAAAAAGATGGGCACTTCCACAGCCTCCCAGTTACACAACGCTGCTCCTCCTCTAGTTATTAGATGATCCAGATTACCATCTTCATCTTCAGCAATAATGGCATTGACTTGCACGCCGCCACTGGTGAATATCTCATTCAAAGACTTCTTCTTCATGGCGCTTTCCTCAGGCTCACCTTCTAGAGTTGGTTTTTAACCCAACCCTTGTCGATCATTTTTGGCTCGAGCATTGACTTTGATGACCTCTCCCCATCCCAATGGGATTCCAGCTTTCAGTGCCGCCTTAATACTTTGAGTAGAGGTAAACGATGGTCCACGGGTTATGTCCGATTCATCAACTAGAACAGCGTGAGCTATTTCTAGTGCTTGGAAGGCCATCTCGAGGGAATCTTCATCAGCCTCAATATACCGGAATGATGACAAGTTGCTCACCATTAAGTCTTCTTCTCCATAGACAATGACCAACTGGTCATCCACAACAAATTTCATTTTTTTGTGGAGAGTGGAAGTGACAGCGCCAGCTGTGTGAATCCATGGTCTTCCCAGTAGACAACTGTAGACCGGATTAATGTCCATCACCTGGAAGGTGACTTCGATGATTTTTGGTCCAATTAGGATAGGAAGATAGACTTCTCCTATCACAGTTCTCCTGGATCCGTCAAATGCCTTGACTATGAGAGAAGATGGCCTCATGGTAGCGCCTTGATATGCCAGCTTGGCCAAAGTCCTCTTAGGCATTACGTTGAGTGTTGATCCTATGTGTTGCACCCTAAAATTTGCTCAACCTATTTCACCTGGTTTATGTTTCAATTGCATTGTCATTTGCATAATAAGTCATGTACATAGTCTAATCATTTGCATAACATAACATAACAAGTCATCTAACAGGGGGCCAAGTGCCATTCTTACCAGAAAGAGGCCCATAAATGGGTTTTATTCAAGTTCAAGATCATCCAAGTAATTAAGAAATGATTTGAAGCTTTGAGAAGTTTGAAGGTCAACTAGTGGATTTCTCTCCTAATCTAGGGGTGTGGAAGATCATCAATAAGTCTGTGAGCCATGGCTGAGGGTATGGAATGAGTATAGAGATCATGGAAGACCTAGAGGGTCATTTTGAAGATGAGACAAGTCATTGATACAAGTACAAGAGCCAGAATTGAAAGGCAGTCAACTAGGGTTTCATCTGGGTCAACCCTAGGTCAACCCTAGGTCAACTGAGTGATTGAAGAGCATCAAGGCTTAGTTGGAGGATGTCGAATTCATGAATTGATATGTGTATACATGTGTGGTGTTGTGCCAAGGATAAATCAAAGAGAATCAAGAAGAAGAGGAGTTACTAAATTAGGGTTTCAGTGTAAAAAACACTAATTTAGGCCTAACTCCCAAGCCAGATAAGTCAAAATGCAAGCTTCAAATGAATTCTTGGTCAACATGGAACTTGTGGAGATTCTCAATAGATTTAATTTGAGTACTAGAAGTCTTCAAGAAGATTTGTAGAACTCAAGTTATGGTTCTTGCAAGTTATGGGTCATCAGAAGACATTGAAATTTATCTGTGAAAGTCACTTGACTTCCAAGCAACTTTTGCCCATCAAGGAGTTTTCAAATGGATTCTTTGCCAACATAAGAGTTGTAGACATTGATCTTAGATTTAATTTGAGTACTAGAAGTCCTCAATAGGATTTATGGAACTCAAGTTATGGTCTTGACAACCCATGGGTATTTTGGGAAAGTTGAATTACAGGTCATTTTTCAACATAGGTCAAAATCTCCATCTTCCACTCCTCAAATGAAACAATGTTCAACATGAGATGTGTTCAAAATGATGTTTTTAGGCTAGATAAAAGGTCATGAGATTTTGGAATGGCTTGCTTCACAAAATCATAAAAAATGGCCTAAAATGAAGGTATATTTTAAATGAACCAAAGTTGGAAATTAGGGTTTTTGATCTACACAACCAAACCAAGCCATATGACATACCAATTTGATTGTAAAAAGAATTTTGAGAACATTGACATTGCCACAATTTTGAATTGAGGGTTATTTTTAGGACTTGCTTTGAAAATTGGTTACTTGAATCATAAGGCACCATTGCAAAACCACACTTCCAAGCAAATGCAAGGCTCCTTTCCATCCATACACCTCAAATATCTCATTTGGAGAGAATTTAAACTCAGAACCAAGTGAATTGCAAGCCAAAACATGAGATGATATGTGCATAGCATGAGATGAGATTTCCATGACATGAGAAGTTGATTTTCTCATTGGATCAATCTAGAACTTTCTAGGGTCTTCAAATACATTCTATATATATTTGTGAAGAGGTTCAGAGCAAGTGTTGGTGAGAAATGAAGGAGAGATGAGAGATTGAGATCAGAATTTTCTTATTGCAATTCATAATCGGTTACAAGCTTCCACACCATTTCAATCCAAAATTTTGATTGCATTCACTTCCATTGATACTAGTGAGTGTTTCCAGATCAAGTTCCAAGAAAATTGGTGGAGAAATCGTGTTCTTGAAGTTGAAAATCTTCATCTGCAACTCAGATTCGGATTCCAAGATCCAAGCTACTTCAACCAATTCTTTTGCATACAGAAGCAAGATTATGACTCATTGAAGGTGTCTCGAAGTTCCCAAAGTTTGATTTGAAGATTTCATACCTCTGTGCATCAAGATTTTGCAGGTAGGTACTATTCAATTCACAGCTTGATTTAGGTAGTTTCAATCTTTTTTGATTAGTTAGATTCAATGTAGGTTAGTGTATGAAGCTTTCTGGTAGCTTTAGGATCGATTTAGATGCAATTAGTGGAGTGATGCAATTTCTGTTCATGCTCATATCTTGTTGTTCTTGATGATATAATCATAGTTTGATGGCAAGAAATGATCAATGAAGCATGGTGAAGAGTTTAGGCCACTCAATTTTAGGTTTGGTGAGATTCCATCCTTGACCAATTTCTGAGATTTCCATCGTGTTTGGAGAAGGGGAATGTTTCAATGTGTTTAATTACCATTGTTAAATTGCTGGTGAAAAATGGAGTGAGTTAGGGTTTTTCTTTTTGATTTTTGATGGAGAATCAGAGGAATGCGAATTGGGGAAGATGAAGTTGCAAGCTCAGACATCCATGGCTTTTCCCTCCAGGCAATTCAAAAGGTTGAAGATGACTTTACCACCATTAGATTAGAGGAAGACTTTTGACCCAATCAAGATCCAATGGCCACGGATTCGTTTCCCTTTGTGAAGGAGAAATCTGATCACCAAAACGCATCGTATCACTTAAGTTGTAACATTGGGCTTAAGTTGTAATTTGATACTCACACCCCTTGTCCAAGGCCCACTGAGAGATGCACTAATATTCATTGCTTTTCACACGACGAATTTTTCTTTTTTCTTTCTATTTTCCATTTTAATTTTCTGAATGATATTGGGCCAGGCGCGCTTTCCTATTAGCACCCCCTCTCTAGGCCCAGTTAAGGAAATGCATTGATTCTGATTGCTATTTGACACGCTAATTTTCCTTTTTTTCCATATTTTCTTACATTTTCACATTTATTTTAGGATCTTTGAAAATTCATAATAAATTGGAAAACTAACATTTTTGCATGGGAGTTTTTTTTCCCTATTTTCATGAAGACATCAAGAAAATTATAAGAGAATAAAAATGTCATTTTATGCATTTTTCTATTTTTGGTGTATTTTTACTTTTAATAGCTTTTATTTCATTTTCATTTGATACATGTTATTTGCTGAATTTAGTATGATCATTTCACTTTGATTTTTGATGCCATTCTTTTTTCTATGATTAGAGTATAGTATTAGGTTCCCCTTGGAATTTTATCACATTTTTGTGACTTAATTTTAGTTAGTTTTGAACATCAACTTTAGTGTGCTAGAATTAGGGTTTCAACTTGACATAGGTGCATTTCAACACATAGTTTTTGGGTTTTTAGATTGATTTAGGCCTTGGGGTTTATGTGGGGTATAGGGTACATAGCTAGGGTCCCTTAGAAATTAATCTAGGACTTTATGATGAATATTGCCATTTTATTTGATTTTTGCAAGTTGATTGATTTTGGTGTGTTCCCTCTTGGGATGTTGTGTTGTTTGATGGGTTTTGGGCCTTTTCTTTGAGTGTTGGGGCTTGTGCTTGGCTTGTGGAGCTAGTGAAGACCTTGAGGATGAGTGAAGACCAATAATGATGCTTGGATCTTAGGTTGCTTGTGCTTGAAGATTGCTTGATGAAGACTTAGGAGATAGGAGATATAGGGAGAGCTCTAGAGTAGACTGATTTCTTCTGTCAAACATAGAGAGCTTTTTGTGCCTCTATTCCATCCTATAACACAAGGTCCCCTAAAAGAGTTCCATCTCTCCTTAGGAGGGATGTAGAGCATGCTTTGATTGGGTAGAACCTTGAGGATACCTTTCACTTGTTGTGTTAAGATCTTAATGATTTCCCTGGGTTATCACTAAGCCTCTTAACATTCCAACTTCATCTATCACCTGATTCTCTCCTGTAAGTGTCTGCATTGAAGATGTAAGCTTAATGAAGATGAAGTGCATTGAAGATTGGTGGAAATGAAGCTTGTACCTGTCAAAGCTGGGTATCTGTTGAAGACTAGGGTTATACTGCTGCTTGAAGCTGTTTGTTGTTGGGATTAAGTGCTTGCTAAAGTTGAAGATTATTGGAGATAAGAGCTTACCTGAAGCTTGAATGTCATTGGAAAGTGAAGATGGATCTTGCTTGAAGTTGTTACTGTCAACCTTTTGCTGTTTATCAACTGTAGCTGCCAGAGCTAGTGCTGTTTGAACTG
This sequence comes from Lathyrus sativus, assembly GCA_963859935.3. NCBI lineage: Eukaryota > Viridiplantae > Streptophyta > Magnoliopsida > Fabales > Fabaceae > Lathyrus > Lathyrus sativus. Next base: position 300,805,080 of record OZ012741.1, read on the forward strand.
CTTGCTGTAGGAGCTGGTGTTGCTGTCTAAGCTGGTATTGGGTATGATTTTATTTGCTGTATTTGTTTGTTGATTTTCCCCTTAGGTTTGAAGTGAAGTTGTTTCACTTTGCCTATTGTTTGTTGCTGCATCTCATGCATTTTACTGCTTTACTGTATATTCTGTTTCTTTTACGTTTATCCCCTAGGACCTCTGATTTCCTCTGTGCAGGAGGGAATTATGATAGACATTAGTTTGTAATCCATGCATGATAACATTAGGGTAGTTTTGATTCCCATTTCTAACCCTAGGTTTTTAGAATTCTCTTCTATCTCAGAACAACTCAAAACACAGTAATAAGGATAATCGATGTCATACGCTACGAGCCTTAAGCTATTTGAGAATGGTTGCTGGAGGGTCACTCTTCAGTAACCTGATTGCTTAGTGTGTTACACTTAGGGTGACATACGACGTAGTCACCCTCAAATCATAGTCTCTAGTGCGTCAGAGATTGCAAACATCATAAAAGACGGTTCTTGCGTAAAAGACTGAAAACAAACATCAAAATGTCATTTTTGTCCGCTTGGACTCTTAATCAGGAAAAACCCTTTCATAAGGAGATAAAAAACATTCAGACAAGCTTGTGTCTTCCGTAGCCCGAACTACGTTTTCTCTGATCTTTCATGCTGTATGAAAGTACGTAGGCATAGGATGCGATATCCTAGCGAGCAACCTTCCCCTCCTTTCCCGTAGGTAGGCGAACTACGTTGACTTTGATTTCTCGTTCCAGGCGGGAATACGTAGGCATAAAGTGCGATACTTTGCCGAGTCATTTTCGTTTCTTTTAACCCCAGACCTGTAGAATAGATAGAATAACAATCCGTACTAGAAAACAAGCGTGGATCCCGTTGAGTACGACGGACTTGAGGGGTGCTGATACCTTCCCCTTGCGTAACCGACTCCCGAATCCAGGATTTGGTTGCGATGACCATTCCTTTCCCGTCTTTGCGGTGGGTTTACTTCGAGCGTTTCCTTTCCCTCCGTTGGGATAAATAACGCTTGGTGGCGACTCTTCTATTCAGCCGGCGCCGATTTTCGCAGTAGCGACAGCTGGCGACTCTGCTGGGGACAGGAATATCCCCTACGCGAGTCAATCCTAGCGCTTGTTTTCCCGTCTTGGGTGTTGTATAGATTTACTTTTCTGTCTTTACTTTCCGCATTTTATTTATTAGCTTTATACTGTTATTGCTGCTGTGGGAAGGGGATAATCTGTTGAGAGATAAGCCGGACCTGGGCTTGAGGTTACACATAGACTTAGAAGTAGAGAGTAGTGGTTAGCCTGCTTGCTTAGCTCGCACCAGCTAGCCACGAAATTTACGCTCGGACGAGATTCTCTTTGATGCTTCTTGTCTGGCCCTTAAGGCTTGACAAGTTGTCTGACCCGAGGATTGTCGACTCTGGGAACCTATCAATTGGGATTCAACTAAGTGAGGCCGCTTCAAGGGATGATGATGCCACACCTTCTGGGTATCATATCATCGCTCTTGAAAGTCTGTGACGTTGAACCCGCATAGGATGTCGTACCTCGTCTGTGAGTTAAGTACACACCTGTGAGGGGTAGGAGGGTCTGTTTTGCAGGAAACCTTTGACCTAAGAATACCTGGTTTATCTCTGTCAGTGAGATGTGGTTACAGGGTTCTTTTAAGTGGTTGGTTTGGTTTGAGATGAAGATTGGATGGTTCTCAGGCTTTAGTACAGAGCAGCCCAGTCTATCAGCATTGCACTTGGTCCCTTGTTTGCATATGCATGTGCATTTTCATGATTGCATTTCATTAACATGTATTTATGTTGCAGGTGATCATTCCCCTCTGATTCTAGTATATCTTCTAGCCAGACATGGAGTCCCTGAAGAAGACAGTTGCTTACCGGTTGCATTCACCAGACATCAGTTCATTGCTGGGTTTAGTTGCTCTGGCAGATGAGAGTGTGAGGGCTGAGTTCAGAGTATCTTATGGGAGATTGCTTAGCTTGTTGTACAGACCTTCGGCATTTGAGACGACTGGGGTGTATACTTTGTTGCAGTTTTATGAGCCGCGGCTGAGATGTTTCTTATTTCCTGACTATATTCTAGCACCCACTTTGGAGGAGTATTCTGCGATGTTGGGAGTTCCTGTATTAGACCAGATGCCCTTTGTACATGTTGATGCTGAGCCTGAGTTAGCTACGCTCACTGAGATTGTCAGTTTGGACGCTTCTGAGTTTCCGGGAGGTTTGGTTAAGCTGAACGGAGCTTATGGTTTTCACCTATCTGTCCTAGTTGAGAAGGCTACACAATGCGCGAAGAGTGGATGTTGGGTTGCCTTCAGTGCTATTCTAGTTGTTTGCATCTACGGGATTGTCTTGTTTCCTAATGTGCCAGACTTTGTCGACTCAGATGCCTTCCTGATTCTTGCCTCGAAGAATCCGGTTCCTACTCTCTTGGGTGATGTTTATCATTCCATTCACTACAAGAATGAGAAACGTCGTGGCAAGAATGTTCCCTGCTGTCTTCCTCTCTTGTACAGGGGGTTCCAGGGGCACCTTCCGAAGACAGGAACTTTTGTTGATGTTGTTGATACTTTGGATTGGCCTTCCCGGTTGATGGGACTGTCTGCTGAGAATATCATTTGGTTTGATCGAAGCATGCTTGGTACTGATGTTATGTATCGTTGCAGTGGCTTCCAGAATGTCCCCTTGATGGGACGGAAAGGCTGTATCAACTACAACCCTTCATTGCTGGTCCGACAGTTCGGTTATGCTTTAAGAGACTCTCCTATTGAGAAGGAGATACAGGAATCTCTGTATCTCACGGGCTTATCGGACCCGGCAGTTTTGATCAATTGAGACATGCATGGGCTAACGTCCATAGGAGGGGGAAAGCTTTGCTCGCCAAGAGCAACAACAGAGCTTATGATCCTTATTTGGCATGGATCTGCGAGAGAGCTAGTACTTCTTTGATGCCTTATCCTGCTGTGGAACCCCTGTATCTTCCATTGATTGAGGTACCTCCTTCGGAAGAGAGTGAGAAGTATAACAAATTGTTGGCTGAAAACGAGGAATTGAAGAAAGCCAATGAGGAGTTAGAGAAGGAGAGCTTCCAGTTACGTCGCGAGAAGAAGGAAGCCACCTTCACTATGAAGGAACAGACTGAATTGATTAACAGGTTGGGATCAGAGCTGACAGAAGCAACCAACAAGAAAGAAAAAGTGGGAATAGCCTTAAATGGTGTTAGCAAGGTGCTTACTTCTAAGAAGGAACTTCTAAGCAAAGCTTATGCTCGTATCGGCAAGTGGGAAGCTTTGTGGAATGCCACGCTTACCAAGCGGAAGGAGCGGGAAGACGAACTGAAGTAGCAGATTGCCACGCTCGAGGCACAGATTAGAGCCCAGGACGCAAAGATTGCTGAAGAGACATCACTTAGGAGCGCTGCTGAGCTTAGAGTAAGTGACATTGATGAGAAGCCGAGAGGTTACGAAGTAAAGGCCGGTTCCAAGAGGTACAGATTTGACGAGAGTTCTGGCAAAGGATCCTACCAAGATGATGCCGAAAAGCTGAGATCCACTACCGAGCGGCATGCCTTACTGATTCAGGAGCTGATCTCCCGACTAGGGCACTCGGAGACGATGAGGATATTGGAGGACCATCGCCAGGCTTGTTGGCCTGATTTACCTTGTCTTTGTTATTTGTACTTGTATTTGGACCATCGCCATGCTTGTTGGCCGAGGTCTCTTCAGTTGTATTCAGTTGTACTCTTGTACTCAGCCTCTTGGCATTTGTTATATATGAGGATTTTCTGATTCCTTGCTTGCTTGATGGGGAATCCATTGTCGTAACGGCCTTCTCTCCGAAGCTAGAATCGGGGGGGGGGGGGGGGGGACATAACCTGTAGCATATTTACATAATTGCATCTGCATTCATATTGCATAACCGGTATTCGTGAATCTGTATCTTATTTCCTGCGTCTGCAGGTTTCCAGGATTGACGAACCAAGAGTTCACTGCTACTCAACCCGAAATAACTGCAAGAGAATCATGGATCAAGTCCAGGTGGAGATACAAGAAATTCGCGACAACTTGAACCTGTTCATGCAGGCAATGGAGAGTATTGCTAAAGGCCAGGAGAATCTCCAAACTTTGGTGCAGCCGCTGCTGACGCGGGCTAATGGGAATGGCAACAATGACCACAACTCTGTGCATGTCGAAACTCTTCATGAGGATGGTCCCCCTACTCCTGTGGTTCCTCCTGTGGTGACCCCACCTGTTGTGGTTGTAAACAATGACGCTGGCGCTGGCAACGACAATGCTAGGAATGGAAATGAGACTATTGTTAACAATGTTGAGTTTGGAGATGCCAATCTGGGCGGTGGTAACTTCAATGGCGGTAATGGTTTTGGTAACAATGGATTCGGCTATAATGACCAGGGGTTTGAGTACGGCAATCAGGGCGGAAAGTCCGGCTTCAACACTCAGGGTTTCGGCTACGACGGTTTTGGTAACACTAACCAGGGTTATAGTGGAAATGGTGCTGGATTGATTCCTGTCAACACTGGTTTCGGGCATGCTGGGGTCAACCTAGGCTATGGTAATGGGGGACGAGGTCCCATGACTAATCAGCAAGGGTTTGGTCGCAACACTGGTTATAACGGGTACGGAAATGAAAATGTGAACTGGGGCGAAGACTGTCAAGAGGACGCCTTTTCTAGAAGAGGCATGGGATTTGAGGGACCCGTTGACAATACCCAAAGGATCAAAATGCTTGAAGAACAGGTGAAGGGTATGGCTAATCAGAATTCTACCGGACTAGACATGACTACTATGGGCTTGGTGCCTGGGCTGAAGGTACCGCTGAAGTTCAAAGCGCCCACATTCGACAAGTATAAGGGGGACACTTGCCCTAAGGTGCATGTCCGCTCTTATTACAGAAGGATGTTCGCGTATTCAGACGATGAAAGGATGCTTATGCATTTCTTTCAAGACAGCCTATCAGGACCGTCACTCGAGTGGTACATGGGGTTAGAGCTCGCTCAAATCAAAACCTAGAAGTAATTGGCAGATGCTTTCGTCCTGCATTATAAATATAACAGTGATCTGGCACCGAACCGAGTTCAATTGCAAGGTTTGTCGCAGAAGAAAGAGGAAATCTTTAAAGAGTATGCGCAGAGATGGCGCGATGTGGCAGCAAGAGTACATCCTCCGTTAGGTGAAAGAGAAATGAATAGCATGTTCATTGGGACATTTACGGGGATATATTACGAAAAGTTGTTTAATGTTTCGTTGAGCAGTTTTTCAGATTTGATTCTCATGGGTGAGATGGTCGAAGATAGTATTAAGGTTGGAAGATTCCACGCAGGTGAGTCTACCCCCGCAGGAGGTACCAGAAAAGCATTCGGTGGTAGACGACAAGGTGATTCTAGTGCTGTGTTTGGCGGAAGAGGCCGGGGCAAAGGACGAAGTCAGTATGCTCAGCATCAACAGGTCGCTAGTGTTACCATTCCCTTTCCACAACAACAACAACAGCAGCAGCAGCCACAACAAAGGCAACACCCCGCCCAACGCAGAATCCTGGAGGGCAAGCCAAGGCGAGTATTTGAAACGCCTCCTTCAATATATGTCGAGCTGCTTCAAACCCTGCTAGAGTTAAAGTTGGTTGAGAAGAGGACCATGGTGCCGTTAACGGGCAATCCTCCGTTTGGCTATGATGCTGGTAAACACTGTAAGTTTCACTCCGGAGGGCCCGGACATGATATTGAAGGCTGTCATGCGTTTAAACATAAAGTCCAAGACTTGTTGGACATCAAAGCTATTAATTTTGGACAGGCGGGTCCAAATATAGTACAACAGCCTATGCCCAATCACGGGGCAAACGCCATCCTGACCGAGGAGAATCTGAATCTAGTGACGGATGTCAATGAGCTGAAGACACCGTTGGGTGAGATCAAAAGCAGGTTGTTAAAGGGGGGCGTATTCCCGGGGTGCGACGAATTTTGCTTGGATTGTTGGGTACAACCAGAGGGTTGTAATGATTTGAAACAGGGTATTCAGGCTCTGATGAATGAAGGAGCATTGTAGTTCGATAGAACCACAGTTGAAGAGCCTGTAGAGGCAATGTGTGGTAGGCAGAACGATGTTGCGACGGTAACGATTCCAAGGAAAACAATAACAGTAACGGCGCCCGCCAGGCGGCCGACAATCACTATTACCAAAGCAGGACAGTCCCCTTCGAAAGTACCAAAGCAGTGCCATGGACTTACGGGTTGGAGGTATATTGCAATGGGGAGAAAATTGAAGTAAATAAACAACCAGCTGGGGTTGTAGAAAATGTTGTTGGAACAGGAGGTATGACCAGAAGCAGAAGAATCTTTACATCGCCTGAGGTAGAGGCAGAAAGATTGGCAACGGGGAAAGCCAAGGTAGACGAGAGTGGCCCCTCGCAGACAAAGGAAAAGGAAACATCACTTAAGGATCTGGCAGAGTTTATGAGGCTCATCCGTAAAAGTGATTACAAAATCGTGGACCACCTTCAGCAAACCCCATCAAAGATCTCGATCTTGTCACTGCTATTATGTTCCGAGGCCCATCGGAACGCGTTATTGAAGATCCTAGACACGTCATTCGTTCCTCAAGACGTTTCGGTTAACCAATTAGAAGGGGTGATGGCGCATGTTAATGCAGGGCACAGTTTGGGATTTACGGATTTTGATTTGACCCCGAGGGGGAGAGAGCATAATATGGCGCTGCACGTCTCAGTTGAATGCAGGGGCACGGTCATGTCCCGTGTGTTGGTGGATACAGGGTCTTCCTTGAATGTGCTTCGGAAGAAAGCAATGATAAAGTTGGATATCAGGGGGATTCTCTGCATGCCCAGTGACTTAGTAGTGAGAGTGTTCGATGGAACGAGGAGGTGAGTCTTCGGATCGATAACATTACCATTGCAGGTAGGGCCGGAAGTTTTTGAAACTGAATTCTATATAATGGACATCCAGCCAGCGTATAGTTGTCTTCTCGGACGCCCATGGATCCATGCCGCCGGGGCAGTCACATCCATGTTGCACCAAAAGTTGAAGTATATGGTGGGGGATAGTGCCGTCACTGTCTGTGGAGAGGAAGATATTCTGGTTAGCCATTTATCGTCATTCAGATATGTGGAAGTCGACGGCGAAATCCATGAGACACCCTGTTAGGCATTTGAAGGGCTAAAGATTAAAGACAAATCTCCAGTACCCAAGATATCAGATGTGGCAGTGTCGTCATACAAAGAGGCTCAGGCTCTGGTGCAGGCAGGCGAAACCAAGGGCTGGGGTCAGGTGTTGGAGATTCCCGTGAAGAATGATAGGTTCGGACTTTGATATCATCCTTCGTCATCAGCATCCTCTTCAGAAGCGCCCAGATTCAGAGGGCCAATAACCATCACACCAAGCGGAGTGAGCTTCGAGACTATCAACGCTATTTCTGATTCTGAGGAAGGAGATAGCGACTGTGATATGGACGCATGGATCAAGCCAAGCGTGCCAGGACAAAGTCTCTGCAATTGGTCTATCCAGGAAACTGTTCCTGTGACAACTAAACAGTAATGATTTGTTTTTTTAATTGTTGAATAATCCTGTGTCCTACCCGGGGCATAGTGATTTTTCTTAGGGCCATTTGGTTATGTACAGTACATTGTTTAATCATGAATAAAGGCGTTTTTTTCATATACAAATGTTGAGATCCCTGTTTTTCCTGTTTTATCTTTTACAATAAAATGGCAACGTGGTTATTTGCTTTATACGCGTTTTGAAGCATTTAACCATTTTCTTTGCAGGATTACTATTTCCGATGACATCTATGAATCGCCTATGACTCACTTCGACTTTGAGCACCCGATATTTCAGGCTGAGGAAGAGATTGTCGAAGATGGCGAAGTACCAGAAGAGCTGACCTGGTTATTGAAACAAGAAGAAAGACTCATTCTGCCTCATGCGGAAGTCATTGAGATCGTCAATTTGGGGTCGGAAGGGGTTGAAAGGAACATCCGTATAGGGGCTGCACTGCAAAGCGACGTTAAGCAAAGGTTGATTGACATGCTCAAAGAGTACAGTGATATATTTGCTTGGTCGTACGAAGATATGCCTGGGCTGGATACGGATATGGTTGTTCACCGTCTGCCATTAAAAGAAGAATGCCCGCCGGTTAAGCAGAAACTCCGAAGAACTAGACCGGACATAGCTGTGAAGATTAAGGAGGAAGTTCAAAAACAGTGGGATGCTGGGTTCCTAGCTGTTACAAAATATCCCTCATGGGTCGCTAATATCGTTCCAGTGCCAAAGAAAGACGGTAAAGTGAGAATGTGCGTAGACTACCGTGACTTGAGCAAAGCGAGCCCGAAAGATGATTTTCCACTTCCTCACATCGATGTGCTGGTTGATAACACTGCTCAATTCTCCGTATTCTCCTTCATGGATGGCTTCTCGGGCTATAATCAGATCAAAATGGTGCCAGAAGACATGGAGAAGACTACTTTCATTACTCCCTGGGGAACATTTTGTTACAAAGTGATGCCCTTTAGATTGAAGAATGTTGGGGCAACATATCAACGTGCTATGACGACTCTCTTTCATGACATGATGCATAAAGAGATCAAGGTTTATGTTGATGATATGATTGCCAAATCCCAGACGGAGGAGGAGCATTTGGTTAATCTGCTGAAACTGTTCAAGAGGCTTAGGAAGTTCAGGCTAAGACTAAACCCTAACAAGTGCACCTTCGGGGTGAGATCGCTAAACTGCTGGGGTTTATCGTGAGCGAAAAAGGAATAGAGGTTGGTCCTGCGAAAATAAAAGCAATACAAGAAATGTCGACGCGTAAAACAGAAAAAGAAGTGCGCGGGTTTTTAGGGAGGTTGAACTATATCGCCCGGTTCATATCTCACTTAACCGCAACATGCAAGCCATTATTCAAGTTGCTAAAGAAGGACCAGGCTGTGACCTGGAATGAAAAGTGTCAAAAGGCGTTCGACAAGATAAAAGAATACTTGCAAGAACCTCCTGTTTTGATACCCCCAGTGGCCGGGAGACCTTTGATTATGTATTTGACGGTTCTGAAGGAAAGTATGGGTTGTGTTCTCGGTCAACACGACGAGACAGGACGTAAAGAGCATGCGATTTACTATTTGAGTAAGAAGTTTACTGACTGTGAGTCCAGATACTCAATGCTCGAGAAAACGTGTTGTGCGCTAGCCTGGGCCGCCAAACGTTTGAGGCAATACATGCTAAATCATACAACCCTGCTAATTTGGATCCAATCAAATACCTGTTTGAGAAGCAAGCACTCTCCGGAAGAATTGCCCGATGGCAGATGGTGTTAACCGAATATGATATTCAGTATGTCTCGCAAAAGGCTATTAAAGGTAGCGTCTTGTCGGAGTACCTTGTTGAGCAGCCTGTGGAGGACTACCAATCGATAAGGTTTGATTTTCCTGACGAGGATATCATGTACCTAAAGATGAAAGATTGTGAAGAACCGTTGCCGGATGAAGGACCAGAATTGGGTTCCAAATGGCAGTTGATATTTGACGGAGCTGTAAACTTCTATGGTAGCGGAATAGGGGCAATCATTACTACTCCTCATGGGTCGCACATCCCATTTACTGCTCGATTGACTTTTCCGGTTACCAATAATGAAGCTGAATACGAGGCTTGCATCATGGGTCTTGAAGAAGCTATTGATTTGCGAATCAAACATCTGAATGTATACGGAGACTCAGCTCTAGTGGTGAATCAGATAAAAGGAGAATGGGAGACAAGGCAGCCCAATTTGATACCATATATGAATTATGCAAGGAGATTATTTCCTTTCTTTGACAAGGTTGAATTGCATCACGTGCCACGAGCAGGAAATCAAATGGCTGACGCCCTGGCGACTTTGTCTTCCATGTATAAAGTTAACTTCTGGAACGAGGCTCCCCGGATTGTTATCTCTCGGCTTGATAGGCCTGCATTCATATTTGCTATTGACGAAGCATCTGATGATAAACCCTGGTACTATGACATCCAGAATTTCCTGAAGAACAAGGAGTATCCGGCTGGGGCATTCAGTCGAGATCAGAAGACTCTCAGGAGATTGGTTGGCAGTTTCTATTTGAATCCGGACGGCGTCCTATACAAAAGAAACCACGACTTGGTGTTGCTACGTTGCGTAGACGAGAAGGAGGCGAAATTGCTCATGGAAGAGATACATGAGGGTACATTTGGTACACATGCTGGTGGGCATGCTATGACGAGAAAACTGCTGCGGGCAGGTTATTACTGGCTAACTATGGAAACAGATTGTTTCAAGTTTGCAAAGAGGTGTCATAAATGCCAAATTTATGCGGACAAGGTCCATGTACCCCCAGGTCCTCTGAATGTGATGTCATCACCGTGTCCATTCTCGATGTGAGGAATTGATATGATCGGTAAGATTGAACCTACGACATCAAATGGACACCGGTTCATCTTGGTGGCAATCGATTACTTCAGCAAATGGGTGGAGGCAGCATCATATGCCAATGTCACCAAGCAAGTGGTCGCCAGATTTATCAAGCGGGATATTATTTGCAGATATGGAATCCCTGAGCGGATTATCACCGACAATGGTTCGAATTTGAATAACAAGATGATGAAAGAGCTGTGCCAGAGTTTCAAGATTGAACATCACAATTCTTCTCCTTACCGACCCAAGATGAATGGCGCTGTCGAAGTGGCCAATAAGAACATAAAGAAGATTGTTCAGAAGATGGTCGTGACGTACAAGGACTGGCACGAGATGCTACCTTTCGCTTTGCACGGTTATCGTACGACGGTACGCACATCAACCGGGGCAACCCCTTTTTCATTGGTATACGGAATGGAGGCAGTGTTACCGTTGGAAGTTGAGATTCCTTCCTTGAGGGTATTACGAGATGTCCAACTTGACGAGGCAGAATGGGTTAAAGATAGACTGAATCAGCTGAGTTTAATGGATGAGAAGAGGCTAGTTTCTCTCGCATACGGTTGATTGTACCAGAGCCGGATGAAGAAAGCATACGATAAGAAGATTTGTCCGTGAAGCTTTAAGACGGGTGACCTTGTGCTGAAGAGGATTCTCCCGCCACAAACAGATCACAGGGGCAAGTGGACCCCTAATTATGAAGGGCCATACGTTGTCAGAAAAGTCTTCTCAGGAGGAGCTTTGCTACTATCTACCATGGATGGTGAAGACTTTACGTCACCTGTGAATTCGGACACAGTTAAAAAATACTTTGCCCAAAATTGACCCGCTGGACAGAAAAAAGAGAGTCCAGGCAAAAATGGGGCATCCCGGCGAACCAAAAAACTGAATAAAAGGTTTGGGCAAAAGTTAGGGATAAAATTGAAAAGATGTACACCCGCGAAGTCGAAAACCTGCATTGGGCGACTTCGGCAAAAAAGGGTATCCCGGTGAATTGAAAACCCGCAAAGGGCGATTCACGCAAAAGTTAGGGATTGAAAAAGCAAATGACTGCGGTCCGAATTCTGATACTGCATTGCTTAGTGGTTTGGGAGTACCTGAGGGTTCATTTATCCAACACAATCTCTTCCAAAAATTGAATACCGGGAAAGCGCCAGAGTCAGGGGAGTCATAGGAGGATCAGCTCACGATGTTTGTCTGCACCACGTTGCCGACATGTGTACAAATTCGAGTTGTATTTGTATTTTTTATGCTTTTTTGTGCATATTTGTGTGTGTGCGTACGTAACTTCCTCTTTTTAGGAGTTGCATCCGATGTACAAAGCTTTGCCTATTCAGAGGCCTATTATTAATAAAACATGTTATTCAGTATTTGATACTTGTTCTTTACTGTTTTGTATATGGAAAACGCCGATGTTTTGATAAACTTGCACTTGCATAACTTTGGTGGCCCTTGCCAATAATTGCTAAAACTTCGAATTGACTGAAGTAATGCCACGGACACTAACCCGAATAGATTTGGTTGTATAGATTTGTCTTGTCTCGTTTGTGTTTTGCAGGGTTCTCGCCCTTGAAGTAGACAATCAGAAATTGTGGTCCCAGCCGGAGGTTCGTGGTGAAAGACTTGACTTGGTGCGACGCCAGTCCCCATGCAGGTCGCACCTCATCTTCAGAAGTTGAGAAGATTTTGTCCCTTACCGAAGAGATCAATTTCCCCAGCTAGTCGCAGTTTATCCCCAGAGGATATACCCAGCCAGTCGAAATCAGTATCCCCTACAGAGGTTGCACTCCCCAGAGAGTCGAGTATGTGAACGATCAATCCCTAGCTTGGAGGATTCCCGCAGTGTTTAGCCAAGTCATAGTTGGTTCAGAAAGATTATTCCCATAGAAGACGGTTTTCCTTCCCGCAGGTCGTCATGCCTTCGTTAGGATGATTATCCCCAGCGGAGTGGTGGCTCCAAGTTTTTAAGATGTGCCCAGACAGCATCGTTTCCTCCAGAAGGATTTCCTCGTTCCCCAGTCGAGTCGTCAGTTTACTTTCCCCAAGAGAGTCGATTCTTCCTCAGCAGAGTTACTCTCCCCAGCAGGTGTTCTTTCCTCCCAGTGGAAATCAAAGTTTAATCTCCCCGGTGGAGCGGTTGTATACCCGGCATTTATTTTGACCGGAGGACTTTATGATGCTCGTTCATCCCTAGCGGAGTTGGTTTTGTTCTCAGCCATTTCGTACCAGAGTGTCCCAGCAGCTTGAGCCTGCATTTGCATTTGCATATAGTGTCATATTTGCATCTACCCGAAAACGCGTAGCATATCCGTGTTGTACGGAGCATTACGCCATTGTTAAACATGCGCATTTTGAAACATAAGCCAGGTTGGCTAACCTTTAGTTTTCAAGTATTGTTTCCCTTGCAGGTGGAGAGAGCTCTTGCTCAGATCAATTGCCAAATATTAAAAATCTCAGCATGTGATGATAATACTCGCCTTGTCATTACTCCCCACAGAGTTGCTCGTTTAAGTATCTCTTACCCCTCCAGCGGAGTATTTCTTCAAGATTGTTGTTATGTTGTTATCATGGATCAATTTTTGGAAGTTGCCGCCTATGTCGAAGTAGGTGTCTGGCAGTTCGGGTTCAGAAAATCCCCAGTGGAGTCCTTCTCAGATTTATTGTCGTGTCGGCACTAAAAATTGGAAGACTAGACTCATATTGTGTTACCCATTTTACTGATGGAGTTGGCTACTGCAAAGATAGGCAGAGGAGATGTATTCGAGAGTTATTACCCATAGCGATGGCGGTGTTATTTTCCTGTAGTGGTGACAGAGAGTTATTACCCGTAGCGATGGCGGTGTTATTTTCCCTGTAGTGATGACAGACTATTACCCGTAGTGATGGCGGTGTTATTTTCCTGTAGTGGTGACAGAGAGTTATTACCCATAGCGATGGCGGTGTTATTTTCCCTTTAGTGATGACAAAGTATTACCCGTAGCAATGGCGGTGTTATTTTCCCTGTAGTGATGGCAGAGTATTACCCGTAGTGATGGCGGTGTTATTTCCCTGTAGTGATGGCTGAGTATTACCCGTAGCAATGGCGGTGTTGTTTACCCGTAGCGATGGCGGTGTTATTTCCCTGTAGTGATGGCAGAGTATTACCCGTGGCAATGGCGGTGTTGTTTACCCGTAGTGATGACGATGTTATTTTCCCAGAATATTTCCCGCAGTTGTGGCGGTGGTATTTCCCGTAGTGATGGCAGAGCTCTTTTCCTGTATCGTTGGAAGAGTTATGTTTGTTGACAGAAGTACTTCCCCAGTGAAGTCGTCAAGGTTATTCCTATATTGACAAGTTTGGTGCTGCGCAGGCAGTTAGTGTTGAAATCAGATCTATATCAGGTGGTTGATCAGGTGACCATAACAATCAGGTTCAGTTGATGAATGGTGTTCCCCAAGCATTGGTGCACTTTATTTCTGCGGTTGGCAAATTTCCAGGTTCTTGGTATTCAACCGTCTCGTACCTCGAATGTTTGAAGGCCGTTCGCTCTTCATCCCGTCAGGTCCAAGTCGTTTGAATAGGGGCAGCTGTTGCACCCTAAAATTTGCTCAACCTATTTCACCTGGTTTATGTTTCAATTGCATTGTCATTTGCATAATAAGTCATGTACATAGTCTAATCATTTGCATAGCATAACATAACAAGTCATCTAACAGGGGGCCAAGTGCCATTCTTACCAGAAAGAGGCCCATCAAGGGGTTTTATTCAAGTTCAAGATCATCCAAGTAATCAAGAAATGAGTTGAAGCTTTGAGAAGTTTGAAGGTCAACTAGTGGATTTCTCTCCTAATCTGGGGGTGTGGAAGATCATAAATAAGTGTGTGAGCCATGGCTGAGGGTATGGAATGAGTATAGATATCATGGAAGACCTAGAGGGTCATTTTGAAGATGAGACAAGTCATTGTTACAAGTACAAGAGCCAGAATTGAAAGGCAGTCAACTAAGGTTTCATCTGGGTCAACCCTAGGTAAACTAAGTGATTGAAGAGCATCAAGGCTTAGTTGGAGGATGTGGAATTCATGAATTGATATGTGTATACATTTCTGGTGTTGTGCCAAGGATAAATCAAAGAGAATCAAGAAGAAGAGGAGTTACTAAATTAGGGTTTCAGTGTAAAAAAACCCTAATTTAGGCCTAACTCCCAAGCCAGAAAAGTCAAAATGCAAGCTTCAAATGAATTCTTGGTCAACCTGGAACTTGTGGAGCTTCTCAATAGCTTTAATTTGAGTACTAGAAGTCTTCAATAAGATTTGTAGAACTCAAGTTAAGGTTCTTGCAAGTTATGGGTCATCAGAGGATATTGAAATTTATCTGTGAAAGTCACTTGACTTCCAAGCAACTTTTGCCCATCAAGGAGTTTTCAAATGGATTCTTGGCCAACATAAGAGTTGTATATCTTGATCTTAGATTTAATTTGAGTACTATAAGTCCTCAAGAGGATTTATGGAACTAAAGTTATGGTCTTGACAACCCAGGGGTATTTTGGGAAAGTTGAATTACAAGTCATTTTTCAACATAGGTCAAAATCTCCATCTTCCGCTCCTCAAATTAAAAAATGTTCAACATGAGATGTGTTTAAAATGATGTTTTTAGGCTAGATAAGAGGTCATGAGAGTTTGGAATGGCTTGCTTCACAAAATCATAAAAAATGGCCTAAAATGAAGGTATATTTTAAATGAACCAAAGTTGGAAATTGGGGTTTTTGATCTACACAACCAAACCAAGCCATATGACATACCAATTTGATTGTAAAAAGAATTTTGAGAACATTGACATTGCCACAATTTTGAATTGAGGGTTATTTTTAGTACTTGCTTTGAAAATTGGTTACTTGAATCATAAGGCACCATTGCAAAACCACACTTCCAAGCAAATGCAAGGCTCCTTTCCATCCATACACCTCCAATATCTCATTTGGAGAGAATTTAAATTCAGAACCAAGTGAATTGCAAGCCAAAACATGAGATGGTATGTGCATAGCATGAGATGAGATTTCCATGACATGAGAAGTTGATTTTCTCATTGGATCAATCTAGAACTTTTTAGGGTCTTCAAATACATTCTATATATACTTGTGAAGAGGTTCAGAGCAAGTGTTGGTGAGAATTGAAGGAGAGAAGAGAGATTGAGATCAGAATTTTCTTGTTGCAATTCAGAATCGGTTACAAGCTTCCACACCATTTCAATCCAAAACTTTGATTGCATTCACTTCCATTGATACTAGTGAGTGTTTCCAGATCAAGCTCCAAGAAAATTGGTGGAGAAATCGTGTTCTTGAAGTTGAAAATCTTCATCTGCAACTCAGATTCAGATTCCAAGATCCAAGCTACTTCAACCAATTCTTTTGCATACAGAAGCAAGATTATGACTCATTGAAGGTGTCTGGAAGTTCCCAAAGTTTGATTTGAAGATTTCATACCTCTGTGCATCAAGATTTTGCCGGTAGGTACTTTTCAATCCACAGCTTGATTTAGGTAGTTTCAATCTGTTTTGATTAGTTAGATTCAATGTAGGTTAGTGTATGAAGCTTTCTGGTAGCTTTAGGGTCGATTTAGATGCAATTAGTGGAGTGACGCAATTTCTGTTCATGCTCATATCTTGTTGTTCTTGATGATATAATCATAGTTTGATGGCTAGAAATGATCAGTGAAGCATGGCGAAGAGTTTAGGCCACTCAATTTTAGGTTTGGTGAGATTCCATCCTTGACCAATTTCTGAGATTTCCATCGTGTTTGGAGAAGGGGAATGTTTCAATGTGTTTAATTACCATGGTTGAATTGCTGGTGAAAAATGGAGTGAGTTAGGGTTTTTCTTTTTTATTTTTGATGGAGAATCAGTGGAATGCGAATTGGGGAAGATGAAGTTGCAAGCTCAGACATCCATGGCTTTTCCCTCCAGGCAATTCAAAAGGTTGAAGATGACTTTACCACCGTTAGATTAGAGGAATACTTTTGACCCAATCAAGATCCAATGGCCACGGATTCGTTTCCCTTTGTGAAGGAGAAATCTAATCACCAAAATGCATCGTATCACTTAAGTTGTAACATTGGGCTTAAGTTGTAATTTGATACACACACCCCTTGTCCAAGGCCCACTGAGAGATGCACTAATATTCATTGCTTTTCACACCGCGAATTTTTCTTTTTTCTTTCTATTTTCCATTTTAATTTTCTGAATGATATTGGGCCAGGCGCGCTTTCCTATTAGCACCCCCTCTCTGGGCCCAGTTAAGGAAATGCATTGATTCTGATTGCTATTTGACACGCTAATTTTCCTTTTTTCCATATTTTCTTACATTTTCACATTTATTTTAGGATCTTTGAAAATTCATAATAAATTGGAAAACTAACATTTTTGCATGGGATTTTTTTCCCCATTTTCATGAAGACATCAAGAAAATTATAAAAGAGTAAAAATGTCATTTCATGAATTTTTCTATTTTTGGTGTATTTTTACTTTTAATAGCTTTTATTTCATTTTCATTTGATACATGTTATTTTCTGAATTTAGTATGATCATTTCACTTTGATTTTTGACGCCATTCTTTTTGCTATGATTAGAGTAAAGTATTAGGTTCCCCTTGGAATTTTATCACATTTTTGTGACTTAATTTTAGTTAGTTTTGAACATCAACTTTAGTGTTCTAGAATTAGGGTTTCAACTTGACATAGGTGCATTTCAACACATAGTTTTTGGGTTTTTAGATTGATTTAGGCCTTGGGGTTCATGTGGGGTATTGGGTACATAGCTAGGGTCCCTTATAAATTAATCTAGGACTTTATGATGAATATTGCCATTTTATTTGATTTTTGCAAGTTGATTGATTTTGGTGTGTTCCCTCTTGGGATGTTGTGTTGTTTGATGGGTTTTGGGCTTTTTCTTTGGGTGTTGGGGCTTGTGCTTGGCTTGTGGAGCTAGTGAAGACCTTGAGGATGAGTGAAGACCAATAATGATGCTTGGATCTTAGGTTGCTTGTGCTTGAAGATTGCTTGATGAAGACTTAGGAGATAGGAGATATAGGGAGAGCTCTATAGTAGACTGATTTCTTCTGTCAAACATAGAGAGCTTCTTGTGCCTCTATTCCATCCTATGACACAAGGTCCCCTAAAAGAGTTCCATCTCTCCTTAGGAGGGATGTAGAGCATGCTTTGATTGGGTAGAACCTTGAGGATACCTTTCACTTGTTGTGTTAAGATCTTAATGATTTCCCTGGGTTATCACTAAGCCTCTTAACATTCCAACTTCATCTATCACCTGATTCTCTCCTGTAAGTGTCTGTATTGAAGATGTAAGCTTAATGAAGATGAAGTGCATTGAAGATTGGTGGAAATGAAGCTTGTACCTGTCAAAGCTGGGTATCTGTTGAAGACTAGGGTTATACTGCTGCTTGAAGCTGTTTGTTGTTGGGATTCAGTGCTTGCTAAAGTTGAAGATTATTGGAGATAAGAGCTTATCTGAAGCTTGAATGTCATTGGAAAGTGAAGATGGATCTTGCTTGAAGTTGTTACTGTCAACCTTTTGCTGTTTATCAACTGTAGCTGCCAGAGTGCTATTGTTTGAACTGCTTGCTGTAGGAGCTGGTGTTGCTGTCTGAGCTGGTATTGGGTGTGATTTTATTTGCTGTATTTGTTTGTTGATTTTCCCCTTAGGTTTGAAGTGAAGCTGTTTCACTTTGCCTATTGTTTGTTGCTGCATCTCATGCATTTTACTGCTTTACTGTATATTCTGTTTCTTTTCTGTTTATCCCCTAGGACCTCTGATTTCCTCTGTGCAGGAGGGGATTATGACAGACATTAGGTTGTAATCGATGCATGATAACATTAGGGTAGTTTTGATTCCCATTTCTAACCCTAGGTTTTTAGAATTATCTTCTATCTCAAAACAACTCAAAACACAGTAATAAGGATAATCGATGTCGTATGCTACGAGCCTTAAGCTATTTGAGAAAGGTTGCTAGAGGGTCACTCTTCAGTAACCTGATTGCTTAGTGTGTTACCCTTAGGGTGACATAGGACGTAGTCACCCTCAAATCATAGTCTCTAGTGCGTCAGAGATTGCAAACATCATAAAAGACAGTTCTTGCGTAAAAGACTGAAAACAAACATCAAAATGTCATTTTTGTCCGCTTGGACTCTTAATCAGGAAAAACCCTTTCATAAGGAGATAAAAAACATTCAGATAAGCTTGTGCCTTCCGTAGCCCGAACTATGTTTGCTCTGATCTTTCATGCTGTATGAAAGTACGTAGGCATAGGATGCGATATCCTAGCGAGCAACCTTCGCCTCCTTTCCCGTAGGTAGGCGAACTACGTTGATTCTGATTTCTCGTTCCAGGCGGGAATACGTAGGCATAAAGTGTGATACTTTGCCGAGTCATTTTATTTTCTTTTAACCCCAGACCTGTAGAATAGATAGAATAACAATCTGTACTAGAAAACAAGTGTGGATCCCGTCGAGTACGACGGACGTGAGGGGTGTTGATACCTTCCCCTTGCGTAACCGACTCCCGAATCCAGGATTTGGTTGCGATGACCATTCCTTTCCCGTCTTTGCGGTGGGTTTACTTCGAGCGTTTCCTTTCCCTCCGTTGGGATAAATAACGCACGGTGGCGACTCTTCTGTTCAGCCGGCGCCGATTTTCGCAGTAGCGACACTATGTCGACAAGAACTCGGGACATTGTATCCTCTTCACATTTGACTGACACATGTAGAGCACGATTGTGCTTACGCTTCTCAGCTGTCAGATCGTTATCGTCAAAGCTCAATGTGTTGCAGGAAGTGATATTTGCTACAATGCAGTCAAACTGCCCCACTGTAATATCTTTAGTAACGTGGGCTTGCGTCAGGATTTTGAGCAACGCCTGACGGTGTGCTGGAGAGCTTAAAAGCAAAGCCATGACCGAGATCTTGGAGGGTGTTTGGTTTAGTTGGTCCACCACCCTGTAATCACTTTGTCGAATGATTCTCAAGAATTCTTCTTCATCGTTCTTGAGACTTTCTTTTCCTCTAACTAAAGGTTCTTTGGCGGCGACTGCCTCTGGAACAGGCTTTTGAGGAACAGGAGTTTTTTGAACAGAAACTGTTGGTGGAGGAGCCTCATTATATGTTCAAGGTTGGTAGATGCGACCACTCCGGGTCATTTTACTTCCACCGGTAATGTTAGCCACACTTGCTGGTTTCTTTTCTTTGAAAATCCACTCGCACCATGAATAGTCTTGTTTTGGTGTCACGGCTCTTGGGTGAGGCTTGGATCCTCCCCTCGGCTCAAACCTGGTCTGTCCCCTCCCGAATTTCGGGGGTGCATCGTCGCAGAATACTGGCCGGACGTTCTTGTTGTTGTTGTTGTTGTTGTTGTTGTTATCATTCCTGAATACAGCTCTTTTGTTGGGCTCTCCTGGTATGTTAAACACAGGTTCAATGACCGCCACATCTTCTTCCTTTTTTCGGTGAGTGATTTCTATCATTCCCTGTTCAACCATTTCCCGAATGTCCTTTTTTACAGTGTCACAACCCTCAGGATTCAGCATGCATTCTTTGCAATCTTCGTGAGATGTCTTAAGCGACCATGCCTGAGCAAGGCGTTTGTGTAGGTCTGCTAATGGCACTTTGATCTCACCAACAGTGGTAACTTTCTTGTCTTCCGACCCCTCCCCTTCTTCAGTAATGGCGTTGACCCCACCATGGTTTGGTAGAGGGTTGCTCTTTACGTTGGGATGATTATCTTCGAAGGATAGAATTCTTTTTTCAATTAGTTCACGAACAAATGCTGGAGGGCGAAGCAGTCTTCGAGATCGTGGCCTGGAGCATTCTCATGAAATGGGCAACGAGCATTTGCGTTATAATAGAACGGGAGTGGATTAAGTGGAGCACCTAATTTTCTTGTTTTAACCAGCCCTCTTTCTATTAGCATGAGAAACAGGTCGGTGTAACTCATTGGGATAGGCTGTATCTTTGGCCTATTTGCTTGATAATTTGCCCTCGGAGCCCTGTTCTGAGGTTGTTGACCCTGCGGCTGTTGGTAATGTTGCTGATTATTGGAGTGATATAGATGCTGATTGCCAGGATGATACTGGTGCTGATTGCTGGATGCCCCAGGATGGGGACCATGCTATGATGAAGGTTGAAAAACCGGGGTCACTGCTGCCACATATGATGGTTGGTACTGTTGGCGATGGCTTCGAGAGTTTTGTGCTTTCTTCCCATATGTAATTGCACTCACCTCTCCCTCTTTCTTTTTGTGGAAATTGTTGACTGGCTTCTTTGTCGTACTGGCGCTTGAGGTAATATTTGGAGTGGTCACTTTTCCACTCTTTAAACCTGCTTCCACCTTGACTCCCACTGCCACAATATCAGAGATATTTGTTGTAACACTGCTGATTAAACGTTCATAGAATTCTGGTCGAACTGTATCCACAAACCAGTCTGCCAACTCCTTTTCAGTAAGGGGAGGCTCTACTTGTGATGCAGTTCCGCGCCGTCTTTGCGCATACTCCTTAAAGGTTTCAGTATTTTTCTGCTTCATGCTGAGAAGCTGACGACGGTCGGGAGCTAAGTCAATGTTGTACTTGTACTGTTGAATAAAAGCATCTGAAAGGTCTTGGAAACTGTGGATCTTCGCTTGATCTAAACCGAGATACCACTTAACCGAAGCCCTTTTAAGACTATCTTGGAAACAGTGTACTAACAGTTTGTCATTTTCAATATGTGGAGCCATCCGCCTACAGTACATGATGAGGTGGACTTTAGGACAAGTGGTCCCCTCATATTTATCGAAGATTGGCATTTTAAATTTCTGAGGAAATACCAATCCAGATACCAGACATAGATCCTTGACATCAGATCCCAAGACATGATTTCTTTCAATGGCCCTCATCCTTTTGGCCATGATGTCCATCTCCACTCTTATTTTTTTGTGTTTTTCATCCTCGGCCTCAGAACCTTCGGGTATATCAAAGATTGGCTGTTGATTGGCGAAGACTGGTGGCACTGTGGTAGGCCCACCCTCCTGGGTGAAAATAGGATTTATGATTGTTGAGTCGAACCGGGGATTGAGACTCGAAGATTGCATATTGTTGAATGGCGGCACAAAATCCCGGGACATGCCGTAGGGAAATTCTGCTGAAGTAACAGGAGCTGATGTGACATTGGCCGCTGTTGTGGCAACTTCGAAGATCAGTGTAGGTTGTGTGTCCATCTTTGCTTTGATTATATTGAGGACTTCTATGATCTGGCTGACATCCCCTTTGATCCCTTCAATATCATTATCCATTTGATCGAACCTCTGGTCGTTATCTGCCATCTTCTTTTGAGCTTGGGACCGTGTGTTGTATCTCTGAGTACTCAGCGTGACTCCTTCTCTCCTTTCTCTCTGAACAAGAACAAAGGATGAGCTGCAGAACCCAGATGCAGGACTGATGCAGGATGACATGTGAATGCAAATGCAAATGCGGATACATAAACCATTCAAGGAAACCCAATTTTTTGTTTACAAACAAAAAGTTAAAACAATATGTAACGAAATGCTTAAAAAGCGTTTTTCATTTGATAGCTGGAAATCTATTACAATAGGGTGGCCCTTGCTAGAAAGCAAGACCTTTCTTACAAGAAAATGAAAGTAACTACAACAATCAGGATTTCAATCCTTTTTAGGAAAAGTAGGGAAATGGTGAAACAAAGATCAATCTAACAAGATGATCCTTCTCCTTCTTGGACTCTGACATGAACTTGGTCCTGGCGGATAATCTCCCACAGGTCTTCGTTCTCTCTTTGCGCTTTGATCAAAGCGTATTTTAGCTCCTCCCTAGTTGCGGGGACCTCAGGCTCCATGGTCATCTCATAGTCATGAGTGTAGAACATGTTTAAGGAAATTTCTTTTGACCATAGCAGGTATCCCCTGGTAGTTAAACAACTTGCATTCTCCATTGGAGTTAGGCCCAAGAGGTGTGGATCTCTTTGAGCGTATTGAGCATTAGCTTCTAGTTCTTGGTTGCGACCTGTCTCGCAGAAGCAAGGCCTCAACAATTCTGGTTCGGGATCTGGTCCGGTAGGATATCCATGTTGACACCGGGCGAGAACAGGATTATAGGTGATCACCCCTTCTATCCCAATGAGAGGCACATTGGGGAAATCTCCGTAACTAGGAATCATGACTTGGTCACCGAGGCTGGTATCATACCATGTGATGTCATGGTGTCTGAGAGTGACGAGTTTAGAAACCCATGCGCTTTGGTAGGAAGCCTCCAAAGGATATGAGTTCTTGGCAGATGAGAAGTAAACCATCGGTTGAGTAGTGCAAGACAACATGAGAATTGCCCACAATCATACAAGATGAAATGGTGGATGACTACATAAGTGTCAGCCAGTATCGTGTTGACCGGATTTTTGATGATGAAGAGGCGGATCGCCTCTTCGCTGATGAAGTCGTAACTGCTTGGGAAAAGATACATCCCATATATCAGTAATGCCAAAATCGCCTCAAAAATGCCCAGGTTTCTGCCTTCATAATGATACTCAGCCATCTCCATTAGAGGCCTGGCATCCATTTCGTACCACCCTCCTTTCGCTCTCATTGGTGGTAAGTATTCCAGCTTGATATGTAGGGCTTTAGCCAAGTCCCTCTTCTTTGGTTTTCCATAATGGAGCGTAAAAGTCCATGGAATCTTTAAATAATCAGTATATTCCTCGATGGTTGGGAGTAACTGAAAGTCTGGAAACACAAAGCAGTGGTAGGTTGTATCATAGAATTCAACCAGAGCTTGCAGCATGGGTTCGTTGATCGGAGCACTTATCAACGACAATAGGTCCCCATATTTGACTATGAAAGCAGCGGGATTTCAGACAAGTCTTGTTAACATCCTTAGACGGCCCAACCTCAGATCCGGAACCCGAAGAATGTCTCTTCTTACCATGTTGTTGTCTGTGAAAAGAAAAAAATGAATTTCCTTGAATGGTTAGAAGAAGTGCAAATGCAAATGCAAATGGTGTCATGGAACTCAGATATTTACGAATATCAGAAGTCGCCATTTTATTGATTAATAAAAACGGATCACAAAATATTGTTTCCCCTTACAAGAGCTTTAAGCAACAGCTAAATGAATCCTATCAAGGTTCCCCTAGCAGCCTTAAATTGAGCTTCTCGATCTTTCTTTCCATCTGAGTCTTCTCGAAGATGAGTCTGTCCACAATTATCTTCCATGGATTAGACTGGGGCTCATAAGGTTCTTCTAGTGCTTTCCTCTTCTTACAAGAGAGGATTTCTTCGTTTTTCAACTGGAGTTTTCTCTGGAGCTCCGCATTTTCTTCGACGACTATCTGATACTTGTGCTTCCAAGCTTCTTCAGTTTGCTATGCTTTGACGAAAGCAATCTTCAACTTTTCTTCTTCAGACATGAAGACCAACGGGCATTCTTCCTTTAAGGCCATAGGTTCTTACTTAGGATAAGGCATCCTTAGTGTAATGGCTCTTTTTCGAACCCATTGAAGGTAAGGTTCCAAAGAGACACAGTTGAGTCTTCCAAGATCCTTCTTCCCTTTTTTGTGTAGATGCTTCCAAGCCTCTAGAATCTTCCCTTTTAGTCCTTGACTATCTTCCTCTTCTTTGAAGAAGATGTTTTCCACTTGAACACTATTGGGTTTGTCTTTTAATGGGTATCCCAACTGTCGGTGGGTGAGTATTGGGTTATAACTGATTCCTCCATTAGCACTGAGAAGAGGTACATTGCCAAAATCCCCACAATTGTCGATGATCATTATCCCATCATAGTCATGACTATACCAATCAATATCGGAGTGGGTAAGAGCCATGATCTTTTGCGACCACCATCCTTTCTTTGGATCCCAAAAAGCATTTTCTTTGGGCAAGTGTGAAGTGAACCATTTGTATAACAAAGGAGCGCAACAAGTGAGCATCCCTCTATTATGGAAATTCCTCAGATGAACAGAATGGTATGCGTCTGCTAACAAGGTAGGCACAGGATTCTTCTTCAACAAAATTTAAATGGCATTGAGGTCCACGAAATTCTCGAAGCTATGGAACAAAAAGATGCCATAAATGAGCAAGGCAAGGATAACCTCGAATGCATCCATGCTTAAATGATCTGCATAATATTGAGCTTTCTCAGCCAAGAATTCTGCATTTAGCCCGAAAACTCTTCCTTTTGTAATAAGGTTCTTTTTAATATCAACCAATCCTAAACGTGTGGCCTTGGCAATATCTTGCTCCTTAGGGTCCTCTTCCATGATTGGAAAAGGAGATTCTTCAAGAAAGGGGAATCCAATCAACTGAGAATACTCTTCTAGTGTGGGCACTAGCTGATAATCAGGGAATGTGAAACAGTGGTAGAGCGGATCATAAAACTGGAGAAGCAACAACTTCCATCTTTATCTTCAAGAGTAGCAACAACTTCCCATATCGGCTTTGAAATCCCTCTGGATCAGTCACTAAGGTGCTCAACCTTTTCAAGTCATCTAGGTTAAAACCCTTGTAAGTGTACTTCAAAGTTTTCTTTCTCTCACTGTTCATGACGACCTCTGATGTTTACAAACAACAAAGTCTGAGTTCCATGAAACCATATGATGATGTTATGATATGATGATATGAATGCAAGATGCACAAACACAAGCAAATGCACACAATACAAGCTTAGGTTTAAAGACAAGCATGAGTCCAAGGGTCTACCCATCCCCAAAGATTTATACTATGGATTGATTGTACCTGCCGAACAGGTTCTACAAAGTTCCCAAAGTCATTAACCCATCTTTCGAATATTATCAACTTCCCAAATTACTTGGTAATCGATAATATTCTCAAGAGAATCTCGTCTAAGTGTAGTATCGCGTATCAACTATTTCGGAAATACTTCCTTATAGTCATCGCACTACGTCCTAATAAGGCCAAAGTGGGGTAAAGTGTTTTCTAAAAGTCCACAGTGTCATGGGCTCCTTCATTGAAAGTAGCATTGTTTTCACGAATACTCGATCAACAATACTAAACTTTCAAGAGGGCCTACACTGAGCGGTGGTTTCTCAAGTTAGCTTGGTCGGGAATCAACTCCCTATAAGCCTTCTTGAATATACCACCATCCTATCATAATTTCACTCAAGTTCGGGTATAGGACCGTCTCACCACTCAAAGCACCCAATACCCAACAATCAAACAAATATATTGACAAATATACATGTTAAGCAAATATTTACAAATATAGCATGCAATTTAAACAAAATAGGCTAAACCCTCAAGTGAAGTATAATGTCCCCAGTGAAGTCGCCATTTCTATTGCGGTGAGAATCGTGATACCAAGCTATTGATTAAATTGAATCTTAAATTCTTAAATTACAACCGGACTTTAATTTATCCAAAGGAAAGGTCTAAAGAAAGAAAGAACCTTTTGTGTGATGTAACAACAATGCTAAGAGATTCGGGGATTAGGGGTTGGTTATGCATAGGGTAGGTATTTCACATCCTAAACATCTGTAGTACTCTACAGGAACCTTTTGTTTTTTTGCATGCTAAGTTTGCTAAATGTTTGCTATGGTTTGGGATTGGGTAAAAGGTGTAGGTTAAAACCTAATGACAGTTTCTAGGCTTGCTCGCAAAGACATCGCGTCCTCTGCCTACGTATCCTAACTAGGATAGAATCAGAGCAATCGTAGTTCACCTCACTAGGGATGAAGAACACTTGATTATGATCAAGGTTCAAAGGGGAACAAACATAACAATGTTTGTGTAGAGTTTGACAAAACTCTCTAGATCTATGTTATAACACTCAAGAGGGGAGTAAGTAATCATTGCTATGATTCTTACATAGAGTTTACAAACTCTATCCTAGGGTTCTAGTTGAAGAACACTCCTAGTGAAGGTGGGTCTTTTAGACTTAAGGCAAAGTCTAAGGCTTATACTAATGTTCAAGATGACTTCACAAAGTCAAGGAAGGGTAATGAGCTATCCAATGACACAAGGGTCAAGGGAGAGACTTTTCCTTTGGAAGGGAGGAGAGAGAGAGACAACTTGGATGTGAACTAAAAAGTTCCATCACTTGGGGAAAAAAAACTTAACAAAGCAAGATTACAATCAGATGAACATGCATATTACAATAGGAAGATACTTCAAATAATACCAATGGTTACAACCAATAAATCATCTTAACAAAGATTGGGGACCTATCTTGACAAAGATTGGAACATGATGAAGGTAATTACCTCATAAACAAATCACAATTTGAAGATAGGCAAGTCACAGGTTCAAAGCATATCAAATGTAACAACAAAATGCATAGATGATAATCAAACACAGTTAAATCAGTTTAAACCTCATAATTTAGGAGGGATAAATGAGACAGGATTATGGTGACAACCAAAGGGGGTACCCTAGCATGTTAACTAACAAAGGGAATAAAGATCTCACAAGAAAATCAAACATGCTCAAAGGAAATCAAGTGTAAGTAGAATCACTAATCACAATAAATGAACAAATTTCCATATGGGCAAAATATATCACAATTTATGAAAACAAGTAATATTTTCACATCATATAAAAGTAGACATCATAACAAACATAATGCAAAAAGAATGAGCAAAATAGGATGAAAAATGAGAGAGTTGTGATTATTTGAAGTTTCATGAATTTTAATACACAAAACAATATGAACAAATAAAAATTAAAGGAAAATTCAAGGGGTGGGAATTGAACCCACGCCCTCTAGCTTGCAGGCAAGTAACCTGGCCACTAGAGCACACACGCGCGCGCTATCCAGGTAGAAACAAGGTGAAACATGAAAAATATGAAAAGAGAACAAAACAAAAGGGTTGATCCTCCTCAGGGATCGAACCCAGGTTCAGGCAATGATAGGCGTGTTTATGGGCAAGGCTTCTACCACTGGGGTGGCTATACATCCGTTGATATAGCCACCCCCATAAATATATATGGCTTGGTGTGTTAATTTTCTAGGCATAAAAGGGAGCAAAAACAAGGCAAGTTCACAAATACGTTTTGATATCCAACTCACTCATTTCTCAACCAAATCAAGCAAACCTTAGATCAATTTTGGGTATTTTTAAACAAGGAAAAGAATGGTCCAGGTGGAATTTTGAAAACATGTCTTGAAATAAAAACACGATAGTAATTGCTTATGTGGAATAAAAATTCATTTATGAAGCAAATGGACAAACCAATCATGCTATGGTCAGAGAAGAGGCTCAAACACAATTCAAATGTCATATACAACATGTTCATGCATCCAAACAAACTAATTATGAGTTGAAAATCCAACTGCTATGTGAAACTGAGGTGAAAATCAAAACATGGAAAGTGAGATGGTGAGTTTATGAAAAAGGTCAAATTAGAGTGAAGCAAACACACATACACACTCAAAACCATATATAGGATGTGTCTAAACCATAAAGAAGTTTACAAACCAAGTGAATTTCAAAAACCTATGACAGCTGCAATGTTGGTGAATTGACATGCCTTTTCAAAGCCACAGTTCAAATTGCTCATGCTTAAATTAAATTAAATGCCCTCACACACTCCAAATACAACATATGTGAAGTTTCAAAACAGATGAAGTCCAAAATCCAACTTAAATACAAAGTGACTCATGATTTGCAATTTGTGACATAAGTTGCAAAAAAAACAAATTCCAAAACAGTTGGACAGTTAATGGTATGCAAGCATAGCTCAAATGCAAGAAGAAGAGCTCTCATGGACAAAAAAACTCATACACACATCACAAATATAGGGCCAAATGAGTTACCACTCTAAGATTGATCGTTGTGTAAGTGAACATGGTTTTGGTATGTGCTCTTGGCAGTTTTAGTTCAAAATGAAGTTAAGTGGTGAAATGCAAATATAGGCAAGCTCAGACCAAACCAAACATGTGTACATCTTAGAACCAAGCATATGGATGAGTTACAACTCATAGATTAGGCATGTGCAAGCAGAACAACAATTTGGTAATGCTTATGGCAGATTTAGTGTAAAAATGCAATTGTGAGTGGAATTGTGAAAACAAATAAACTCAGACCAAAAAAAACATACACACACCTTAAAATCAAACATGTGAGTGAGTTACAACCCTACTATCATGCATACACAAACAGAAGAGACAAATTGATCAGGCTGTGGCAGTTTTAGCATGTGAATGTGATTGGAATGTGAAATGTAAAAGTGAGCCATGACAGCACAAGTGATCAATGCACACACACCACAAATATCATTATGAAAGTGTTTTAGGTTCATGGAAGAGCTTGTGTTAAGTGATATGAGAATTGGTGTGTTGGTGCAAAAATTGAAAATCTGCCTAGGCAAGATATTCACCTCAACAGGGCAATTTTTAAGGCCAAGATGTATTTCATGCAAGAGAGGACATGTACACATGATGATGATGCTAATAGATGAGATGCAAGTCAGAAAATGAGTGAAACTTTTATCAAAACAGAACTTGGCGTTTGGAAACTTATGTTATGAAAGAACAACAATTTGAACATACAATAAACAAAAACCATGACAGTTGGAGAAAATGAGATTGTGCACAAGTTTTAAATGGATATGATGAAGATTTAATGCACACAAATCATATAAACAATGCTTGAAACAGAAAATGATGTATTGACCTCATGGTATTTGAAAAATGCAACAGTTTGAGGCATGACATAGCAAATTGAATGTTGGGCAGATTTTAAGCATAACAACAACATACACACTCTTGAAATGGGTGAGCAAATGAGTTCACAACTTCAAGTTAAGCAAAAACTCATTAAATCAAAGAATGACATATTGAATCAAATTGGACAGCAAAACCAAGCACACATGTCTTACAAGACAGCCCTAAAGTTCAAAGCTTCATGTTTCTCACATTTCCACCAAAACAAACATAATGAGCTTGATCAAGTAAGCATTAAACAAATGACTTAGAACAATTGAGATGCAAAATAGTAATCACAACAGCCCAACACACAATTCATGGTAGTGACAAGCAAGAAGACCTCAAAATAACATAAGAGCAAAAACAATAGCCACATTGATTCAAACATGATCAAAGGCAAGGGGGATCTATGAGCAACTTACAAGTCATCTATCTATCCTAATAGTGAGCCAAGATTTATAGTTTTAGGGAAAGCATACTACTTTTCATGTTTGGAGTCCTAAAACTACCAAATTACCAAAAACTCACTAACAAGCTTAAACATGATAATAAGGCACAAACTTACAATCTAACATCCATGAATCATTTACAAATGATAAAATATTTGACAAAACAAGCATTATGATCACAAAAATAAGATTCTTGACAAAGAAACATAATAGGGCAGCCATGGTACATTTTCACACAAATCACCATAAAATGACAATACATGACTATGTATGATTTCTAGACAGTTAGAACATCACATACCTCTTGTTGACCAGCCTTGAACAAGCTAAAAAGCTTAGAAACCCAGAGATGCTCCTTCCTTTACAATGATATGAGGCTTACTTCCTCTTGAAGCAACAAGACCAAACTTTAAGACAGTTGGAGTTAGGG
Organism: Lathyrus sativus; assembly: GCA_963859935.3. Classification (NCBI taxonomy): domain Eukaryota; kingdom Viridiplantae; phylum Streptophyta; class Magnoliopsida; order Fabales; family Fabaceae; genus Lathyrus; species Lathyrus sativus. The sequence goes on from OZ012741.1 coordinate 300,835,101, forward strand.
GATTTCCAGTTGGTTTTCAATGCTTTAGACAGTTATAATATGACATATGTGAGGTGTGTGGATGGTTAGAACAACAAGAAACACCTTAGACAAAGATTTGGCAAGTTTTGAGGGTGGTGGTCAAACTTTCCTAGTGTGAAACTTGACTTTTGGCAAAATGGTATTTTTAAGATGTTTGAAGGTATAGACACCTTCTATATTATATTTATGGATTGTGTGGATGCTTTTTAGAGGTTTGGAAGTGGTGGAACTGGTCTTGAGCAGAGTTTTGCTCAAGACAGTTTTTTAGTGAAAATGGAGATTTTGGTGTTTTTGAAATTCTTGAGGAATGAGGGGAGAGTGAGAGCTATGTTTTCTCTGGTTTTCTGAGATTGCTCTGGTGTGTTTGAACTCATAGAAGAGGCCTCTATTTATAGCCAAGCAAGAGTGAGGGCAGCCTTGGTCATTTACCACTTTTGGAGGGAGATTTGTGAAGTTTTTGAAATATCTTGCCAAAATCTCCATACATCAGTTCCATGGACCAAAGAAGATCAGAAAATCAAGTGGAGAGGTGGACATGAAGTGACTAAGGTGAGCTTAGGGTGTAGGGGACTGCAGCTGCTTTAAGTCATCCAAAAAAGTTTCTCTTTCTTCCTAACATTTGAATATAATAATGCCAAGTTGCAACCTACCATCTCTCTCTCTCTCTCCAAACCTTACATTTTTTGCATTTCCTTTCCTCTACACATCTGAATATCATATTGGATCATGATCCAAGGGTTGAGGATGTCTCAAGTTGTGAAAATCTGATTTTTGGGAAGTGTTGGATTGTGGTTTCAAGTGTTGACAGGCCCAACTTCTATGGTGCATAACTTCCTGCTCAAACATGCTATTGAGAAGTTCTACCACAATTTGGAAAGCCCTTAAGTAGATCTACAACTTTCATATTTTGGGAATTTCCAAATTCTTGAGGGAACTAGGTTGAAAAACACTTCAAAGTTTCTGAAAAAACCACTTACAAGTGCTAAATAACTTAGAATTTTTCGAAGTTATTTCCCCTTCAAAAATGAATTTTGCTGTAACTCCAATTCTATGAATTTTTTGATCATGGACCACTTTGAGGCTTTTGTAGGATTTTTCAAGAGATTTCCAATGAGCTTTGAACCACTTCAATTGGATGTGTGGTTGAGGAGTTGTGGTCTTGCCCCTTTCGAAACCCTAATTCCCGATGTTTGCAATTACTTCTTAACCCTTGATCCAATGGTCATGAAATTTTATGGGGAGGTGTAATATGACATAATGAACATTTTTGATTCACATCTTGAAGTCAAATTCCTTATTGTTGAAGAGTTGACTTTTCGGTCAACCGTTCGACCGATCGGTACCTACTGAGCTGCCCGTTGATGATCCGAACATCCTGAGGACTTGAAACTCTTTGGATGGACTTTACTAAGCCATAGGAACTTAATGGACCAAAATAAAACCATTGAAATACTCTTTAAAACAAAATTCAAACTACGGTTGACTTTTCCTAATCGGAAACCCTAATCGGGTATCTCAAATTGCATTGTTCTTAATCCCCGGGTAACCACCTCAAATTGAATTCATACTTGATCCAATGTATTATCCTTGATCTTGTTTGAAGTTGGATCAATCCAAAACATTGATTGATCAAACCACTGAAGCCTCGATTTTGACGGTACGGAACCCTAATTCATCTGCATCTTAACAAAGATAAATTGAAAATGGGTTAAGGTTAGTTAATCAAGCAAATATGATCCTAAAATGATAATGAGGATCTAAGGGGTCAAAATTTGGGGTGCAACACATGGTTCTGTGAAATAGAATTGTCCATGGTTCTATGATTGGCTAAATTGTTGCAAAACATGACTCTGCACTAATGTTAAGCAGGATGTCATTACCATAGTCATGATATCGCTAAAGAAGCAAGTAGGAGCTGGTGAAAGAACTGTTGTGGAGTGTTTTAATATGAATGTCATGCTGAATGTCGTGACATCCATCAAGACATCCACCTGCTGTCATGACAAAACTACTGTCATGTGTGAGAAACTGCAGGAGTAGTGGTGCAACAGAAGCTAGTTGGAGCTGATGACAGAACTGCTGTCATGTGTTTACATCTGGTGCAGTAGGAGCTACTAATGACAGAACTGCTGTCATGTGTTTACATCTGGTGCAGCAGGAGCTATGTGCAACAGAAGCTAGCAGAGGCTGACATCAAGGTCGAGTGCAGCAAGAGCAAGCAGGAGCTAGCAGAGGCTGAAGAAAGGACCATTGTCATGGATGTCATTACCAAAGTAATGACATAGATGTCTGGCACAACAGGCACTGCTATGGGTTAGCAGTAGCCTAGTTCCTCATAGGCAGTGTGAGGTGTGCAGCCACAATAGGTTAAGTTGTGATGAAATTCCTCACAGGTAGTGAGTGAGGTGTGTTGTCATGTGTCTTAAGCAGGACATCGTTGCATGACAACAGAAGGAGCTGCTAGAATATATCTCTGGAAAGAATTGGTTTGGATTGATGAGACCATGTTGAAACTACCTCATCAATAAATGTGTCAAGAAGATTTATTAGGAACAAGAACAGATTGTATTGGTATTCATAAAAGGATCTTGGTGACCTTATAGGAAACTTTAATATACTTGTTTCTAATGTTATTCTGCAGAAGATTGGGTGAAGCCAGGTCTGGTGTAAAGAAAAATCTGTAGAAGAATGGATGTCATACTGAATGTCATGACATTGATCATATGACATCAGTCGTGCAGGCATGTTGGGTTTCTGTCATTTCAGGATAAATTTCTGGAGACTTGTTATGACCCCTGAGTTATCTCAGGAGAGATTCAAGGCAATGCTGACCATGACATGACCTAATTGGACAACACCTTGAATTGTGGAAATTAGTTTTATTTTGTTAAAACTAATATTTATTACTTCTGCACAGCCCAAGCCCAGTCTGCACGACTATAAAAGGAGGAGCAGAAGCAGAAGAAAAGAAGGCACTCACATCAAGAAAAACCAGAGTGTAAAATAAAGGTCTAGGGTTTGACAGTCCCTTGTGTGTAAGTCACCCTTTGTATCTTTTGATACATTGAGGTCGACATATTTGTAAGTGAAGAAGGCTAGTCTTCACGTGTAAAGTTTGTTTAGGAATACTTGTAATCCAATCAACTGTCTGGTGGATGATTGTTTTGGTTAGGTAGATTCTAGGTTGTGTCTCACTCAAAGCTGTGAAGCAAGAGTGTGTGAGTTCCTTGATCAAAGCTATGAAGCAAGATCAAGGTGTGTATGAAGTGTATCTTCATATTAAATTATGTAATTGTTTGATATCACTATTGTGTGATTGAAGGGGAGTGAGTGGGTATACTCAGGTACTCGAGTGTCTATAGGCTGAAGTGTCATTGGGTAGAGATTAAGTTAGAAGTGCAAACTGGTGGTTGACTTTGAATTAATTCTACTAATAGTGAATTTCCTCCCTGGCTTGGTAGCCCCAAGATGTAGGTGTTATTGATACTGAACTGGGTGAACAATTACTGTGTTATTTATCTTTCTGCATTTACAATTCTGTACTTTAAATGGTTAGATAAATAGTATGACACACTACAGACATCACAACAGAGGTCGTGACATTGGTCATGACATTGGGACAATTTAAAGAAATTTAAATTGGCCATGGTTTGTCCTCATCCTTGTTGAGCAGAGATCAATGTTTTTGGAACATATGTGATCTGCATACCAGAATTTCAATTGGTATCAGAGCAGGCATCTTGTCTGTTCTAGATGAGATCTTGGGAGATACTTTCTGGTTGTTAAACAAGGAAAAGTTGCAGCTGATTTGATGATTGTGCTGAGCTATAGCTTATGGAGTGAAGGAGTCCATGCATCTGCTGTTGTGCCCTCATATGTAGGAGCTTCTATGACCAGCTGTATGGTATGCCAAAGGAGGAGTGGCTACTTCTATCCTATGGCATGTTGAATGATCAGGCATCCTGTTTAGGGCATGTTCTTTTGGTGGTTCCGCAGCATATTTCTCTGATAAAAGAACTCTGATGCCCCTGGGAGAAGACTGGCTGATGGTCGAGTGCTTGAAGTTGTGCTTGAGCTGTTGCTTGGGCTGTTCTGTTGTGCGGGAGGTGATTTATTTTCACCACTCATGACTTGCAAGGAACCTATGAGCAGAGGAATTTATAGAGAGGTTGTGTCAAGTGTGGCAGCCTGGGTGTTTCAACATTAACGATAGTTATATTAAAGAATACTCTTGGTAGTACTGAATTGTAATCATCTGGCCTTCCCGACAAGTTGTATGGATTTAATATCAATCTATATTTGTGGAATGCACAAGTATTTAATTGATTATCCATAATGATCAACACTGTCAAAGCTCTATTGGCTCATCAGGTGGATGATTCAAGTTTGGCTTCTGAAAGAAGAATCTATGTCAGTGCACAAAGCATCTGGGCCTTGTTGTGTGGGGTCAACATCAAAGGTCAGATGTTGAGACATTCAATCAGCAGAGATTATGCAGAATTTTGTTGATCCATAGATCAAAGGAGATATAGCTGGATCTGTACTCATTCTAGTAAGGTTCTTGGCAAGAAACTAAGGCTAGAATGGAGTGCTGATGGGAATGAAGATGAAGACAATCTGCTCTATAAGAGTATTGGAGTGCAGCAGTTGTGTTCTAGTTTCTACTAGAAGCACCTGATCTATTAGCTAGAAAGTTCCCTGGCAAGAAACTTGTCTAGAAGATGGTGTTGGTAATAGCACTTCTTAGGTCAGTTTATTTCTGATCTAAGTGCATAGGAGCATATGACCTTGCTCAACTTGAAGGTCACAGATAAGTGGCAATTATCTTTGATATTCTGAAGCAGTCTATACTTAAGGGAAGCGGGAATCCTTTTATAAAGACTTGTGTGATCCTTCCTTCCTAAAAGAATCAAGATTTGGCATGTTTGGTTTCTCTAAAGAGGAGTTTCATGAAGCATATGCACTTCAAGGTAATTGTTGTGGTACAACAAAGCAGAATTGAGGTTGTCTACTCCAACTGGATATCAAGCCTATGTACTCTTGTTCTAATTGAGTAAAGAGAATCTTCTAAGTGGAAGAATGAAATCCTGAACTCTCCAGCTGAATGTCTTAACCAAAGTTGTGACATCAAGCTGAAACTTCAAGGCCTCAAGTGATGTTGTGGCACATCATTTGAAGATAAGTTGATCTTCGCAGGTATGAGTGGAATTAATGCTTCATATCATGTAGTTTGCGAGAGCTGTGTGAAGATGTAGATGCCTTGCTTTAAAGAAAGAAGAGGTTGAGACTTGAAGATCAAAGTGGCCTAGTGAAAGATACTGAGTAACCAAACAGTGGCATTTGGTTATGTAAGTAGTGTACCTAAGGAAACTACTCTTGTGCAGAAGGGTAGTACTTGAAGACCAAAGGAAGATCTGTTTCTGTTCACATATTAGAGCTTGTGGTAGAAGCCCTAAGCTATGTATAGAAGATTACCTTCTTGTGGAGAGGTATTTGATCAAGCTGGTGGAGCTGTGAAGATCTTCGGTTGGATTACTAGGCAACTGTAAGTCCAGTATGGGCACATAAAGAACCATGGGATGGTGTGTCTGTGATATGAACCATCTGATATGTGAAGATCTCTTGTGGAACTTGTGATTCACTTCTTGGCTAAGTACTCTATCTTGTCATACGGGAGAATGATAAGGTAAAAGGACTGTCTTGGAGTATGATGTGAAGGTATTGAGTGCATTATGATGTGATAAATTCCCTATGCGGTGTCTATCTTGTACTCAGCCTAAGGCCAGAATACTTGTGGAGAAGTGGTCTCTTCTGCTACAAGTAACTCTAGGGAGAGGTGGATTAGTTTGGTGCCTCCTCTCTGTATGAGCATGGAGTTGGTCATGAGAGATAATATGGTGACCTTTGAGCAACTGTCATCAAAGATAGGGGGAGAGCTTCTGGTTGATGGGCGTACTACTTGCTTGTGGTTCAAGCAGTAAGTGAAGTGTGAGGAGTTGCTAAACTAGGGTTCTCAGGGTAAAATCCCCTATTTAGTGCCTGACTTCAAGACCACTTATCTCAAGATACAAGTTTCATCTCAACTTTTGACCAACATGAAACTTGTAGATCATGTTCTTAGCTTTAATTTGAGTACTAGAAGTCCTTGATTGGATTTATAGAACTCAAGTTATGATCCAGATAAGTTACAGGTCATCAGATGAATGTGAAATTTGTCTACAAAACTCAACCAACTTCCAAGGAACCTTTGACCTAGAAGGATGTTTCTCCACAACTTTTGGCCAACATGAAAGTTATAGATCTTGGTCTTAGCTTTCCAAATTGTACTAGAAGTCCTTCATCTAACTTGTAGAACTCAAGTTATGAGGTTTACAAGTCAGGGGCATTTTGGGAAAGTAAGATTATAGGTCATTTTGGATTATGGGTCATTTTCACTATCTTGTGAGCCTCAAATGAAATTTTGTCCAACACAAAACTTTCTCAAAATGGGATTTTAAGGTCAACCATGTATCCATGAGGCATTGATTTAGCTTAGGGCAAGACTTGGTTCATGGAAGCTTGACAAAGGGGAAATTAAAAGGCATTTAAGTTGAAAAATTCAAATTTAATCATATGTGTTCAAACAAGACCAAATGAGAGCATATTTTGAGTGGAAACATCATTTTGAGAACAATGGCATCATTTAAAAATAAATTTGAGGCTTATTTCATGGTGTTTCACATTGTTACTTCATGGATAAGTAACACATTCAGATCAAGTTTCGTGGTTATTTTGAGCTAGAACCAGAGATCGCTGTGAGAGTTTTCAAGCTTCAACTGCAAATCGTGTTTTCCATTCCAGAGCAATTCAAGGCAAATCAAGGTTTCTAATAGCTTCATCATTGATCCTTGAAGGAATCTGCACAAGTTAGAGCCAAGAATCACAGTGTAACTGCTCCAATTTCAAGCTACAACTCAGGTTGGTAACTTTCATAATTGCTCTAATTCTAGGTTGATCTAGGTAGAATTGAACTGTGGTTAAGGATTAGGGAAGAATATAGATGGATTTTAGATCATAATTGTGGAGTTTAGAGACAATCTAAGTCATTAAAAATATTCTGTTGAGACTTGCAACTGCCTAATCTTGAGGTGTTAACATGAGTTAGATAAATTAGGTTGATCTCTGAAGAATGAGGAAGAGATCTGTGGGCTTAATTATGAGATTGGTGATGATCCAAAATTTGGTGTGTTTTCTGTTTGCCTTTGAGTTTCACAATTCATGGAGATTTGGCACAAATGAAGGTTAGATTCGTGTTCAGTCAAGAATTTGGAGGCGAACAGTACCATTTTCTTGAGCTTTAGTGAGGTTTGGATGTCTGGTAATTTTGACCTCGCCGGAGAAGACGATCGGCGTCCTTCTCCGGCCACCGCGCTGGTTCTCCCTCTCTTTTCCAATTCAAATGAGGAAGATGAAGCAGAGGCGTTGGATCATTGTTCAGAATTGACTTTGTATGCTGATCTGGTGGTTCTCATTGCACTCCAAAACGACACAGCTTCATTAATGCGCTGGCATCACCTGGAACGTTGGATGGATTGACCAGTCCACAGATCCAACGCTTCTAACATTTTCTGTTTCTTTTATTTTGTTAATTCATTTTTGATATTTCTTTAATTGCTTTTATTTTCTTTAATTCATATTAAATTGAATAATCATCAGAAAAAAAAACAAAAATATGTGGATGCTCCTCATTTAATTTCTGGTTTTTTGGCATGCTTGGATTTTATTTTGATGCAATTTCCAATTTATTTGCATTTTTTCCATTTTATTGATTTCATTTAATTTGCAATTTTATGCTTGTTATTTTTTGATTTTGGTACTCCTTTTTGGACCTAATCTTTTGTTGGCTGGTTAGAGACACATTAAAGAGCTTGTGTGATTTTTAGGGTGATTTTTAGATGACTTTAAGTTCTGTTTTGGACTAGACTTTTAGGAGCTTCCCCATTTGACCTCCCTTTGGACACTTTGTGATTTAGGATTTCTTTAGTGATCCTCCCTTTAGATTCAGTCCCTGAATTTTCTACCATAGGTCCCTAATCCTCTTAGGATCCCTTAGAAAATTCCCTAGAATTTTAGGACTTGATTTCATATTTTTCTTAGAGTTAACAATTGGACTAGTTTTATGATGCTTCTAACATGACCTTTCCTTTAGAATGACCTCAATGGTGACCCATAGCATGAAATGAATTTCCCATTCCTTTTGGATAGTGCTCTAGACTTGTTAGAGCTTCTGTATGCTTAATTGTAATGCTTGATTTGGTGTTTTGGTTTCTTTTGAGTAGGTTTCTTTAAGCTTGTAGGATTAGGGTTTTGTAGAGCCTTAGAAGTCGTTTTCTTCTTTCCCAAACATGGTTTGCTTTGTGTGCATTCCATTCCCATCCTATGATGCAAGGTCCCTTTGTGGAAGCCTCATCCCTCCTTTGGAAGGATGTGTGGCATATCACAAAAGGTAGAACCTTTGAGGATGCCTATCTTTGATGTATGGTTGAGTGCCATGATAGATTCCCTTGGTTTCCATCATGCTCCCCATCATCATGCAATCATCTTGATGTTGATTATCATCTCTCTTGGTGGATCATTTGAAGCTTGAAGATGAAGTCTTCTCTTGAAGATATCTTGGGCATGGAGATCAAACTACAGACTGTTGGATTGTTTTACTAATATAAGGTTGCCTTGCTGTTGAGCTGCTGGTTTGCTGTTTTGTCTGTTGTGCTTGTTGATTGACTGTATTTGTGTGACTGTTTGTCTGGTGTGTTGCATTAGAATAGGCTTTCATATAGTTGATTTAGGCCTAAGTGCATTGAAAGGTTGAGCCTGAGCTCCCTTTGCTTGTCTGCATTAGAGGTTGAGTCTGTTTCCCTCTACTTGTCTGTTACTGTTTGGCTTTGCTTGCTGGCTTAAGGTTGAGTGTAGTCTCCCTTGCCTGTGTTGTGTGTTTCCTCTGGCTTATTTGCTCTAGAAGTTGAGTTTGTCTCCTTCTGCTTGTATTGCTGCATTGCAGGCATTTTACTTACAGATATTTCTTTCAGTTTATTTCTGTTGTTGTTGCTTTCCTTTGCCATGTTCCCCTAGGAACTCTGACTTCTCTTGTTCAAGAGAAGTTATGACAGACATTAGGGTTTTAACCATGCATGATAACATTATTTAGCTCCCTCCTAACCTCAACCATAGGATCAACTTTGCATGACAACTTTAGGATTGGATTAGTTCCCTTTTAGTGCGTCTTTTCTCTTCTCATCTTCAAACAAATCAAGATACAGTAATAAAGGTTAATTGATGTTGTACGCTACGAGCCTTAAGCTACTTGAGAAAGGGTTGTTGGAGAGTTTCTTTTCAACAGCTTGGATGTTTAGTATGGTACCCTTTGGGTGACATGCGACGCATTCACTCTTAAGTCCAAGTCTTTAGTGCAACATGAGTTACAAACAAAACTCAAAACACTTCTTCTTTAAAAGACTTCAAAAACAAACATTCAAACTCTTTTTGTCCTCTGGGACCTTTAATCCTTGGAAACCATTTTCATAAGGAGAGTTTTGTTAAATCTCGGTTCTACCGCAAACGGTAAACGCCTAAGTCTTCGTCGAGCGAGCTGCATACACCAACTGCTGGAACCGTCTGTTAACCCTACTCGGATAAAAAAAGACAAACCTGTGTCTCTTGTTGTCCCGAACTACGTTTGCTCTGATCTTTCACGCCGTGTGAAAGTACGTAGGCATGACATGCGATATCTCGGCGAGTAATCTTCCCTCGTAACCCGTAGTTAGGCGAACTACGTTGACTCTGATTTCTCGTTCCATACGGGAATACGTAGGCATAGAACTGTTGTGTTCTTCCGAGTCATTTTCTTTTCTTTTCAAACCAGACTTTTAGCGTAGATAGATATAATCAACCCGTCAGATAAACATAACAAGCGTGGATCCTATCGAGTACGATGGACGTGAGGGGTGCTAATATCTTCCCCTTGCGTAACCGACTCCCGAATCCAGACATGGTTGCGATGACCTTGTCTTATACCTTTTCGTCAGGTGTTTCCAATCGTTTCCTTTCCCTTTTTGTGGGATAAATAACGAAAGGTGGCGACTCTTCTGTTTTTTTGGCACCTTATTTTCGCGGTAGAGACACTCTGGCACTAGAATCGGGGGAGAAATCTCCCTAAGACACAGACACACGTTTTCATTTGCATGAATCATTTGCATAACAGGTACCTTGAGTTGTTTTCCTAACCCTCTGTCGATGCAGGTTCCAGGATTTCCGATCAGCGAATTCATCGTTACTCTACAAGAAGTAATTGCAAGAAAGCCATGGATCAAATGCAAGCTGAAATGCAGGAGATGCGCGACAGGATGGCGCAATTCATGCAAGTCATGGAAACTGTGGCCAAGGGCCAGGAGCAGCTTCAGACTCTGGTGCAGCCTCTGATTGCACGGGTTGACGGTCATGGTGTGCTACATGGTGGGGTTGCTACTAATCCTTCTCAAGTCGGGACTCCTCGAGCGGGTGATGCTGTACCGGTGGTCGCTCTCAATACTGATGAGAACGGTAATGGAGTTGGGAATGGGAATGTAACTGGTAATGGTAACGGACATGCGAAAATCAACGGAAATGTTGGAGCTGGAAATGCTGGTTTTGGTGTTGGTGCTGGAAACACTGGTGTAGGTATTGGTGTCAGCAATGCAGGTATTGGTGGTGCCAATGTAGGCTATGGCAATCAGGGCTTTGGCAATGCAGGGTTTGGCAACGCAAGCAACAACGGTGTTGGGATGGGTGCCTACAACGCTGGTTTTGGGCCGGGTGTTGCTAATCAGGGCTTTGGTAATGTGGGGTATGGTCTCAGGTTCAATCAGAATGGCTTTGGTCCTAATGACGCTTATGTTGGGTATGATAATGAGGATCCTCATTGGGGCGAGGATCGTCAAGAGGATGCTTTCCCTCCGCTGGGCATGAATCTCGAGATGCCCACAGAAAATGACTTAAGGTTCAAGCTGTTGGAGAACAAGTGAGAGGTCTGGCCAATCAGAATTCTATGGGGTTGGACATGGCTAATATGGGGTTGGTTCCTGGCTTGAGGGTGCCGCTCAAGTTCAAAACGCCTACTTTTGACAAGTATAAGGGGGATACATATCCAAGAGTTCATGTACGATCTTATTATCGGAGAATGTCTGCTTATTCAAGTGACGAAAAGATGCTGATGCATTTTTTCCAAGATAGCTTATCGGGATCGTCACTAGAGTGGTATATGGGATTAGAGCCCACTCAGATTGGTAGCTGGAAAGAGTTGGTGGAAGCCTTTGTAAGGCAGTATCAGTATAACAGCGACCTTGCTCCAAACAGGGTCCAACTTCAAAATCTTTCTCAAAAGAATGGCGAGAGTTTTAAAGAGTACGCCCAAAGGTGGCGTGAGCTTGCAGCTAGGGTGCAGCCACCCATGGTAGAGCGTACATTGATGGATCTCTTTGTGGGCACTTTCTATGGAATGTATTATGACAAGCTTCTCAGTTGTACGATGAGTAGTTTTTCTGATATGATACTCCTAGGAGAGCGTATAAAGAACGGCATCAAGATCGGAAAGATTCAAGCAGGAGAATCAGCCTCAGCTGGAGGAGGAAAAAGGTGTTTGGAAATAAAAAGCAGGGAGACGCTAATTCGGTATATAGTGCCCGGAAAAAAGATAGAAGTCAGAATTATCACAGGCAGCAGATTGCCAATGTGACAATTCTCGTACCTCAACAGCAACAACAACAGCCGCAGCAGCAACAGAGACAACAAAATTATGCTCCGCAAAGGTTCCAAGGTCGGGATAGGGCCATGAAAAGAGTATTTGATGTGCCTCCAATGTCGTATGCTCAGCTTTTTCAAACTCTATTACAATTGCATCTTGTTGAGAAAAGGACGTTAGCTCCGCCGAAGGGCATGCCTCCTTTTGGTTATGATGCCAATGCACATTGGGAATTCCACTCCGGGGCACCCGGTCACAGCATAGAGAATTGTCATGCATTCAAGCACAAAGTGCAAGACCTAATAGATAGTACGGCTTTAAACTTTGATCATGGTCCATCCAATGTCGAGAAAAATTCGATGTCGTCTCACGGATCTGCAAAGGTGGGTGCTATCTTGGAAGATATCAGTATGAATTTGATCATGAATGTAGATGAACTGAAGACGCCTCTGGGTTGTGTAAAGAGCAGGTTGCTGAAAGGGGGAGTTTTCCCTGGTTGTGATACGGATTGTGTTGACTGTTTAGCCCGCCTGAAGGATGTGATAGTTTAAGAAGAGGTATTCAAGGTCTAATTAATGAAGGAACGCTGCAATTTGACCGTACTGCTGAAGAGAAGCCTGTTGAGGCAATAGCTGAAAAGCAGGGCGAAGTTGCAACGGTTACGATCCCGCTTAAGATTGTCACGATATCGGCGCCTCCCAAGCGGCCGACCATCACCATAACCAAAGCTGGACCCATTCCGTACGAAAGCACTAAAGCCATCCCTTGGAACTATGGGGCAGAGGTTTACTGCAATGGAGAAAAGATTAACCTGGAAAGCCCGCCGGTAGGGTCAAATGACAACCTTGTGGAAGCAGGGGGCATAACCCGCAGCGGTAGAATTTTCACGTCACCCGATTTAGAGGCCGAGAGAATCGCCAAAGGGAAGGGTAAAGTCAATGAAGGAGGATCTTCTCAAGAGAAGTAAAAAGAGGCTTTGACTAACGATGTGGGGAAGAAGATATCCTGGTAAGTCACCTGTCGTCGTTCAAATATGTCGAAGTGGATGGCGAGATCCATGAGACATTGTGCCAAGCATTTGAAGGGGTGCAGATCAAAGAAAAGTCCCCTGTCATAAGCGAAGGGCCAGAAGTGGCTATGTCTTTGTACAGAGAAGCCCAAGCGGTAGTTCAGGCCGGGGAAACTAAAGGTTGGGGCCAAGTCCTGGAGATTCCTGTTAAGCAGGACAAGTTTGGCTTGGGATATCGCCCGTTGTCGTCATCTTCATCACAGAGCGCGCCACGGTTCAAGGGGCCGATTGTGTTTACTCCAGGAGGAGTCAATTTTGAAAGAATTAATGTTGTGTCTGATAGCGAAGATGAGGATAGAGACTGTGACATGGATTCATGGATCAAGCCCAGCATGCCAGAACAAAGCCTATGCAACTGGTCTATTCAGGACTTTATTCAAGTGACGACGAAATAATAATGCTTTGTTTTTTCGATTATGTACAACCCTATGTACTACCCAGGGCATAGTGGTTTTATTTCAGGGCCTACTTGTTTATGTGTATGCCTTGCTTTAATCATCAAATAAAGGCGTTTTTCTTATGCAAATTTTGCGATCCTTGTCTTTCTATTTTTATTTTAACAATAAAATGGCAACGTGGTTGTGTGCTTTGTTTGTATATCATTTGAAGCATTTAACCATTTCCCTTGCAGGATCCATATTTCAGATGACACCGATCAAGAACTCCCTATGACTCGCTTCGACTTTGAGCATCTGATATTTCAAGCCGAAGAAGAGATTATTGAGAACGACGACTTACCAGAAGAGCTGACTCGACTTTTGAGACAAGAAGAGAAAATCATTCTGCCTCATCAGGAGGAAATTGAGGTCGTTAATTTGGGTTCCGAAGAAGTTGTCAGGAATGTCCGGATAGGGGCTGTACTGCAAAACGATATCAAGCAAAGACTGATCGAGATGCTTCGAGATTATAGTGACATATTTGCTTGGGCTTATGAAGATATGCCTGGGTTAGACACTGATATTGTGGTCCACCGCTTGCCATTGCGTGAAGAATGTCCACCGGTCAAGTAGAAGCTCAGAAGAACGAGACCAGATATGGCCGTAAAGATTAAACAGGAAGTACAGAAACAGTGGGACGCTGGTTTTCTAGCTGTTACAACTTACCCTCCTTGGGTCGCCAATATAGTACCGGTACCGAAGAAAGATGGTAAGGTGCGGATGTGCGTTGACTATCGGGATTTGAACAAGGCGAGCCCTAAGGATGACTTCCCGATTCCTCATATTGACGTATTGGTCGACAATACTGCTCAATTCTCTGTGTTTTCCTTCATGGACGGCTTTTTGGGCTATAATCAGATTAAGATGGCTCCGGAGGATATGGAGAAAACATCTTTCATTACCCCGTGGGGAACGTTCTGCTACAAAGTGATACCCTTTGGTTTGAAGAATGTTGGGGCAACATATCAGCGTGCTATGACGACGCTCTTTCATGACATGATGCATAAAGAGATTGAGGTCTATGTTGACGATATGATTTCCAAATCTCAGACGGAGGAAGAGCATCTGGTGAACCTTCTGAAATTGTTTGAGAGGCTTAGGAAATTCAGGCTGAGGCTGAATCCTAATAAGTGCACCTTTGGGGTGAGATCTGGAAAGCTATTGGGGTTCATTGTTAGTGAAAAAGAAATTGAGGTTGATCCTGCAAAAATAAAAGCTATACAAGAAATGCCAGTGCCAAAAACCGAGAAAGAGGTTCGTGGCTTTTTGGGGAGACTGAACTACATTGCTCGGTTCATATCTCATCTCACAGCCACGTGTGAACTGATGTTTAAATTGTTGAAAAAAGATCAGGCGATTGTCTGGAACGAGAACTGTCAAAAGGCGTTTGAAAAAATAAAAGAATACTTGCAGGAACCTCCGATATTGATACCCCCAGTAGCCGGAACACCATTAATCATGTACTTGACGGTTCTTGAGAACAGCATGGGTTGTGTTCTCGGTCAACATGACGAGACTGGACGAAAAGAGCATGCGATCTATTACTTGAGTAAAAAGTTCACAAATTGTGAGTCCCGTTACTCGATGCTCGAAAAGACGTGTTGTGCACTTGCTTGGGCTGCCAAACATTTGAGACAGTACACGCTAAATCATACAACCATGCTGATTTCGAAGATGGATCCGATCAAGTATGTCTTCAAAAAGCAGGCGCTTTCAGGAAGGATTGCCCGATGGCAGATGGTACTGACAGAGTATGACATTCAGTATGTTTCGCAAAAGGCTATCAAAGGTAGCGTTCTGTCAGAGTACCTTGCCGAGGAGCCAATCGATGATTACCAGCCAATGAAGTTTGATTTTCTTGACGAGGATATTATGTACCTAAAGATGAAAGACTGCGAGGAGCCATTGCATGGTGAAGGTCCTGAACGGAGTTCCCAATGGCAATTAATATTTGACGGTGCTATTAATTCATACGGAAGCGGAATTGGGGCAATCATTACGACTCCCCATGGGACTCATATCCCGTTCACTGCGAGATTGACATTTCCAGTTACCAACAATGAGGCTGAATATGAGGCGTGTATCATGGGTCTCGAGGAGGCTATCGATTTGTGAATTAAAAATATTGATGTGTATGGAGACTCCGCGCTAGTCGTGAACCAGATCAAGGGAGAATGGGAGACTCGTCAGCCTAATCTGATACCGTACATGAATTATGCAAGGAGGTTGTTGCCTTTCTTTGACAGAGTAGAATTTCACCATGTGCCGCGGGCAGAAAATCAGATGGAAGACGCCCTTGCGACGTTGTCTTCGATGTAAAAATTTAACTTCTAGAATGAGTCTCCCAGAATAGTTATCTCTCGCCTTGATAGGCCCGCTTTCATATTCGCCATTGAGGAAGCTTCTGATGGCAAGCCGTGGTATTTTGATATCCAGAATTTCCTAAAGAACCAAGAGTATCCGACTGGGGCATCCAGCCGCGATAAGAAGACTCTTAGGAGATTGGCTGGCAACTTCTACTTGAATCTAGATGGTGTTCTGTACAGGAGAAACCACGATTTGGTGCTATTGCGATGTGTGGATGAGAAAGAAGCTAATCTTCTTATGGGAGAGGTCCACGAGGGTACTTTCGGCACGCATGCTGGCGGACATGCTATGTCTCAAAAATTATTACGAACAGGGTATTATTGGCTGACGATGGAAACAGATTGTTTCAAGTTTGCGAAGAAATGCAATAAATGCCAGATTTATGCAAACAAGATTCATGTGCCGCCAAGCCCTTTGAATGTTATGGCGTCCCCGTGGCCTTTCTCCATGTGGGGCATTGATATGATTGGCAAGATTGAGCCCACCGCATCCAACGGACACCGGTTCATCTTGGTAGCTATCGATTACTTTACCAAATGGGTCGAAGCAGCATCTTACGCTAATGTTACCAAGCAAGTAGTAGCCCGGTTTATCAAAAAGGACATCATCTACAGATACGGAATTCCCGAAAGAAACATTACTGACAATGGTTCGAACTTGAATAATAAGATGATGAAGGAATTGTGCCAGAGTTTCAAGATTGAGCATCACAACTCATCTCCCTATCGGCCCAAGATGAATGGCGTTGTCGAAGCGGCCAACAAGAACATCAAGAAGATAGTTCAAAAGATGGTTGTAAGATACAAAGACTGGCATGAGATGTTGCCCTTCGCTTTACACTGTTATCATACGACGGTACACACATCAACCGGGGCAACACTAGTGTATGGTATGGAAGCTGTCCTACCATTGGAAGTTGAGATTCCTTCTTTGAGAGTTTTGCTCGATGTCAAACTTGATGAGGCGGAGTGGATAAAGAATAGAATGAATCAACTCAGTTTGATGGATGAGAAGATACTTGCATCTATCGCATATGGTCGGTTATACCAGAGCCGGATGAAGAAAGCTTTTGACAAGAAGGTGCGCCCTCGAAGCTTTCAGACGGGCGATCTTGTGCTGAAGAAGATTCTCCCACCACAATCAGATCACAGGGGCAAATGGACTCCCAACTATGAAGGTCCATATGTTGTTCGAAAGGTCTTCTCTGGAGGAGCCTTATTGTTATCCACCATGGATGACGAGGATTTTACATCCCCTGTGAACTCGGACGCAGTTAAAAAATACTTTGCTTAAATAGATCTGCTGGACAGAAGAAAGAAAGTCCAGGCAAAAATGGGGCATCCCGGCGAACCAAAAAAAAAGAAGAAAAAAAAGGTTATGGAAAAAATTAGGGATAAAAAATTGAAAGGTGTACACCCACAAAGTCGAAAACCTGAAAAGGCGACTTCAGCAAAAAAAGGGTATCCCGGTGGATTGAAAACCCAAAAGAGCGATTCAGGCAAAAGTTAGGGATTGAAAAAGCAAATGACCGCGGTCCGAGTTTTGATACTACATCGCTCAGTGGTTTGGGAGTACCTGAAGGTCGATTATCCAAGTCAATCTCTTCCGAAGACGGAGCATCGGGAAAGCGTCGGAGTTAGGCGAGTCATAGGAGGATCAGCTCATGGTGTTTGTCTGCACCACGTTGCCGACATGTATATAAATTCCTTTGTACCTATGTACATATTTGTATTTGTTTTTGTAACTTCCTCTTTTCAGGAGTTGCATCCACTGTAAAAACTTTGCCTATTTACAGGCTCGTTATCAATAAACGCATACTATTCAGTACTTGATGGTTGTTTCTTGTTTTAACTTTTACTGTTTTGTTTGTGAAAAACACCGATGTTGTGATAAACTTGCACGTGCATAAACTTGCAGGCCTTGGCCAATAATTGTTAAAACTTCGAATTAACTGAACAATTGTCGCGGATAATGACCAAGATAGTTCCTTTTGTGTAGGATGTCTTGTTTCGTTCATATTTTGCAGGGTCATCACCTTTGAAGCAAACAGCCAAGGGATCGTGTTTCCCCAGTCGGAGTCCCTTAACGTAGGAGCAGGCTCTATGTAAAACTTATTCCTCCCCAGCAAATAGAGTTTGCATTTTACTCCTGGAAGAGTTGGATGTAAGCTAGCAAGCAGTCAGGAAGTTACGTGCATTCCCAGCAGTTGGTCGTGTGCATATTCAACTCCCAGTGGAGTCCCCACAGAGTGCAACCAGGTTGTCGTCGGTTTAGAAGGATCATCCCCACGCAGGACTGTCCTTTCGGTTCTCTAGCAGGTTGTCTTTCCTCCAATAGGTTTTTCATCCTCGGCAGAGTTTGTAACTCTGGATTTGTTAAGCTATCCCCCAACAGGATTGTTTCTTCCCCCAGCGGAAGTTTGGTTTCGTTTCTCCAGCATTTATTTTGTTGGATCCCCCTTTTGCATTTGAATCGTGCATAGCATCTACCCAAACGCGTAGCATTTCCATGCCGTATGGAGCGTTACGCCATTTTTCAAACATATACATTTTGAAACATAAGCCAGGTTGGTTACCTCTTTGTTTTCAGGTGTTTTTCCCTGTAGGTAATTAAAATTCTTGTTCATGATGGTTTTCGGATATTCAAATTCTTGGCATGAGATATGTGATGATAACGTTCGTCCTATCATGTGTTCCTCATCAGAGTTGCTTGATAGAGTTTCCCTTCTTCCCCAGCGGAGTTTTCCTCAGATTGCTGTTACGGAAGCATTAAAAGATTTCACGGATTAGACCTTTGAATTCGTTTCCTGTTGTCGTTTTAAATAGGTGTCTGGCAGTTGACATCAGAACTTCCCCGCAGAGTTGCTTGTTCAAGTCTTCAGATGCCAGATCCGCGCTTTTATTTAGTGCGATGCTCGTTTCTTCGGAAATGGAAGGTCAAGGATAGTATATTGACAGTCTGCGTTTTTATTTAGTGCGATGCTCGTTTCTTCGGAAATGGAAGATCAAGGATAGTACATGGATGATGCGTTTTACGTAGTGCATGCTCATTTCTTCGGAAATGGAAGGTCAAAGATAGTATATAGACGGTCCTTGCTTTTATTTAGTGCGATGCTCGTTTCTTCGGAAATGGAAGATCCAGGATAGTACATGGATGACGCGCTTTATTAGTGCATGCTCGTTTCTTCGGAAATGGAAGATCCAGGATAGTACATGGATGACAGGATTTACGTAGTGCATGCTCGTTTCTTCGGAAATGGAAGGTCAAGGATAGTATATTAACGGTCCGCGCTTTTATTTAGTGCGATGCTCGTTTCTTCAGAAATGGAAGATCCAGGATAGTACATGGATGACGCGCTTTACGTAGTGCATGCTCGTTTCTTCGGAAATGTAAGGTCAAGGATAGTATATTGACGATCCGCGCATTTATTTAGTGTGATGCTCGTTTCTTCGGAAATGGAAGATCTAGGATAGTACACGGATGACGCGCTTTACGTAGTGCGTGCTCGTTTCTTCGGAAATGGCAGGTCAAGGATAGTATATTGATGGTCTGCGCGTTTATTTAGTGCGATGCTCGTTTCTTCGGAAATGGAAGATCCAGGATAGTACATGGATGACGCGCTTTACGTAGTGCATGCTCGTTTCTTCGGAAATGGAAGGTCAAGGATAGTATATTGACGATCCGCGCTTTTATTTAGTGCGATGCTCGTTTCTTCGGAAATGGAAGATCCAGGATAGTACATGAATGACGCTCTTTACGTAGTGCATGCTCGTTTCTTCGGAAATGGAAGCTCAAGGATAGTATATTGACGGTCCGCACTTTTATTTAGTGTGATGCTTTTGAAGGTGAGAAAATACTTAGAAGGGGGGGTTGAATAAGTATGACAGAAAATACTTAAAGATAAAAACACAAGTATTTTTATCCTGGTTCGTTGAACTCAACTACTCCAGTCCACCCTTTTCAAGAGTGATTTGCCTTTCTCAACAAGGACTTAATCCACTATTCAAATCAACTGATTACAAATAGCACACCTAAGAACAACTGTTCTTAGTCTTCTCAAGAGCTACTGATCTAACCTAGATCCTCTTAAGGAAAACTTCCTTTACAAATTAATGTAATACAATGAAAGAGTAAGAAATGCTTCTATGAAAGCTATAAACACAACTGTGTTATTTCTCTAAGTTTAGAACAAAGTATGAACAGTGAAGAATATGAGAGCTTTTAGCGTGAGAGAGTTCTTGCAATAAGTTCGTCAATATCGTCTTAAATCGGCACTTGAAGAATGAGCTATGATATCCTTTATATAGCCACTTGAATATTGGAGAGAATATTTTACCGTTGGAGAAGATATTTCCAATATCAAAATAGTACTGTCCTTTGTACTATTGCAGCAGAGAGACGGCGCACAAAATGTGGGTGTAGCAATTGTCTGCTGAGCTGTGATTTTACCATATGTGGAATGTACCAGAGGAATAATATTCTTGCAGAGAATTTTGTCTATCCCAATTAAGGAAAGATTTGCTGGCATATTCCAACGGATATATTAAAATAATCTTCTTCAAATAATTCTTCAGATAGTTCAGATCAACAATCAATATCAGAGTCTTCAGTCTTCAGAACCTTCTGGAAACTTCAGAGCCTAAGATGTTCTTCAGATGTTGATGAATCAGAGTCAGGTGCAGCTGTGTGCTTGAAGCGTAATATGCTCTTAGATCAGAGTCTTCACTCAGATCAGAGTCTTCTCTCATTCAGAGTCTCTTTATTCAGAGCCTTCTCTCATTCAGATTCTTGATAATATATGCAGCGTGTTGTATCTTCAGAATCTTGATAACTGAGCTCTTATACTTCAGATTCTTCTAATCTTCAGATGCTCTTGAGCCATTCAGAATTCATTGTTCACATCAAATTTGCTCTTTAAGATTAAAATCTTTTGTGCCTGTAGAAAACAGTTTAGAACAAATTTAGAGAGCATAATTCTTGTATACAAATTTTCATTAATGTTATCATCAAAACATAGAGATATTACTGAGACACAATCTGTGCTCTTACAATCTCCCCCTTTTTGATGATGACAAAACATGAGCAATTTGTTCAATAAAAATGAATTAAAATTACTCCCCCTGAGATTAACAATCTCCCCCTGAAATGAATATTCTAATGGAATTAGATACTTCCCTTTCTGGTTGAGTACATTTCAGATTCAGAGCCTGATTACATTTCAGATTCAGAGTCTGATTGAAGCCTGGTTGACAAATCCTGGTTGACATATGTTTGACTTCTAGAGTCAAAGCTTGATGCCATATTAAAGCTTGATGCCAAAGCTTGATGTCATATTAAAGCTTGATGCCAGATGAACAACTTCAGAACACTTGGTTGTTTATCTTGCCATTTCCTGTCTTGAGTTATCTTTTAGATCATAGTACTCAAGGTTAGATATCAGAGTCTGGTCTACTCAGATTTAGCTATTTTTGATCAGGTTCTGAAAAGATAGATCTCAGGAAAAAAAAACTTCAATGAATTTTGTCAGAGTCTGGTTAGATAAATTTGTCAGAGTCTGGTTAGATTCAAAGAATGTTAGTAACATGTCTGACTTAGTTCAGATAATTGCTTATAGATTTGAACAATCAGATTCTATTTTGTTTCTCCCCCTTTTTGTCATAATCAAAAAGAATTTTAACAGACAGTAAAGATGCAGAAGAAACACATATCCAGATAAGCAAAAAGATCATTTTCATTAAGTCAAGAGAACAAAACATATCAGAAGACAATCAAAAACAAACAAAACATGAAAAACTTGTGCAAAACATCAAGAAGGTTTAGCAGATGAGGCTTGTTGAGAAGCAATGAGTTGCAGCAGTGCTGTAATCCTTTCTGAATTCTCATCTTGCTTAGCCATCCAAGTTTTCATTTCTTCATTTGTTTTCTTTTGATCAACCATAAAATCCTTTAGTTCTTTGACATCCTTCTGAAGATCTGAAGATTCTGAAATAGCAGATTCTGAAACAATGGATTCTGAAATATTCTTAGTAACATTAGGTGCAGGAATTTCTGGAGGTGGAGGAGCTTCTAGAAGAAGAATAGGAGGAGGGTTTCTCTTAATCCGTTTCTGATAAGCAGCAAGCCTTACCTTTGACAATCTAAGACATTGAGTCCTGATTTTCAAAGCCTCCCTATTCAGTCTGTAAAGATATTTCTTCCAAACAGCATTAGCAGCCTCTTTGTCCATAGTAGTCATGCAAACATCCATAATGTCAGCAAAGTCTGAGACATTATCCTTATCAAAATCTCTTAACATAGTATAAACACTTGATCCCAATTCTGCTTCATCAGGGATTCTGGGTTGGGTTGGTTGTGTTTGTGGTGTTTGTTTAGAAGGTTGAGGTTGTGAGGATGGATGTTCAGATGTTTGTGGTTCAGAAGGTTGAGGTTGTGAAGATGGATGTTCAGATGATGGTTGGTTGTTTTGTGGTTCAGATGTTTGTTGGGTGGTTTGTGGTTCAGATGTTGGTTGTGGAGTGTTTTGGATTTCAAGAGGTTGTGGATTGAGAGTTTGAGTTGGGGAGTTTTGTGGAGAAGGTGGATGTTCAGATGTTGGAGATTTAAACAGTTGTTTCCAAACACTCTCAGAACGAGGTTGTTTGAGATCATTCAAGCATTCATTAATGAAACCAGATGATTCATCATCAGATGATGTATCAGAGTGGTTAGATTTTTCAGAAGTTGAAGATAAAATGATAGAACGGTTTAAGGGTGTGATATCTAATATCTCATTAGGATTTATGAGATTTTCAGGTTGGTCAGAGTGTTCAGGGTGAACATCCTCTGGAATGGTAGATTCTGGGATGGTGTTTTGAGGTTGTGGTGTTGTTTGTTGAGTTTGTTTGGATTGTGGTGTATGAGTCTCAGATGGTCTAGATCTTTTAAATATAAGGGGTGAGTCAGATGGTGTGGGGGTAGCAGAATGATGAACAGGATTAGAATCAGTGTTAAATACCTGTTTCAGAGTATCTCTAATCTCTTCAAAAGTTGCTGCAGGAGGATTTTGTTGAACCTTCTTCAGCTTCTTCCTTTTCTTCTTCTTTTCAGCATCTGAATGCTTTCTTTTCTTCTGATGACCTTCTTTATCAGCTTTTCTCTTACGTCTTCTTTCCCTTGTCAAATCAGGAAGAACTTGGCCTTCCTTCTGCACAAGATTGGCAGGAATCTCAACACCATCTCTAATGCAGCGAGCAACATACTCAGCAATAAGTTCTCTAGGTTCATCTGAGGTGAATAAAGGAAAATCCTCAACAGGAATCCTTCTCCCCCTAACTTCTTCAGAGTTAGTTTTCCTTGGTTTCTCAGATAAATCTTCAACCAGTTTCATCCTTCTCAGAGTTAAACCATTTATTTCAGAGCCAATGATAAAATTCAGATCTTCTGTCAACCCAGCCTCTTGCAGATGCGCCACAAGTTGGTTTTCTATCAGAATATCTGAAATCAGTCTTCCCATAGGGATCCATGTTCTGACTTTTCCAGTTTTATCTCTTGCTGTTTCCCTTGTTTCCTTGACGTGAGATACCAGATGATTAAACAACAGATATGGAAGATCAATCTGAATGTTTTGATGTAAACAATACATGAGGTAAAGTTGTTCAGCATTAACATAGTCAGATGAGTTTGAAGAGGGTCTATGAAAGATGGTGTTCATGAAAATCTTAGCCCATAACTTGTAAGTGGGTTTCAAAAACTTAACCTTCTTACAAGGTTCACCAGTAGTGCAGATTTCTTGACAAACATCTTTCAGATCTTCACGCGCAGAAGACAGAGAGGTTACTCCATCAGTTGCCTTGAAACCTATGAGTTTCCTGATCAGATTTTCAGTGATAACAATCTTCTTTCCCAGCACAGAGGAATGAACGAACTTTGGAGTAGCGAATGCATGGATCCAAAACTCCTTCACTAACTTTGGATACACAGGACCCATAAGCCTATCAAAGTAACCGTCCCAGCCTTGTGCTTTGATTGAAGGAATCAGATCAAACCCATTTTCAGCAAGATCTTCTAAATCCACGAAACTTTCACATAATACTTCTAGTGAATCAACAGGAGTTAGGAGAGTGCGTACTGGTTCTATGATAGTGGTAGAATCTTTGGTAGTAACTGCTTTTGAAGTGGATGCCATTGTTGATGATGATGAAGGCGATGAAGGTTTCTGGGTTCTTTTAGGGTTTGCAAAGAGAGAGAACAACAAGCAAAAACGCATATGTGTTTGAGAATGTGAAAAGTGTGAATGTGTTAAGAGAGTGGTTTATATAGAAAAATAAAACACGCATGGGAAACACAACAGACATACATAGGACACATACGCACGTTTGCATTAAATGAAAAGTAATCATTTTTTAATTATGATATGACATTTGGGGGAAAATCAAGACAGATTGAGATTTTCAAAGCAATACCTTAAACGTCATAATCAGTAGGTGTACTCCATCTTTTCAGATTCTGAGTGACACGTGTTTGCTTTGCATGTGATTCTGTAACTCTTAAGAAATGAAACGTTTTCAACTTTCAGATCCTCTGAGATGGTCAGTACAGAGTTTCACACAAAAAAATAAATCACAGATAAAATAAACTAAATAACCAAAACAGATGAAATACTTCAGAGTGTTAAACACTTAGCATCTGAGAAGTTGACTCTGAGAAATATTACTCTGGACAAAAATCCATACAAATATTTTTCAGAATAAACTTAAACCTATCTTCAGCAAGGGGTTTTGTGAAGATATCTGCCCATTGATGATCTGTATCAACAAAGGCTAAATTTATTACACCCTTCTGAACATAGTCTCTGATGAAATGATGTTTAATCTCTATATGTTTGGCCTTAGAGTGTAAAATTGGATTTTTGGATAAACATATAGCTGAAGTATTGTCACAGAAGATAGAAAGATTACTCTCATAGATTTGATAATCTTCTAGTTGACTCTTCATCCAGAGCATCTGAGTGGAACACCCAGCAGCAGCAATGTATTCTGCCTCTGTGGTTGATAGTGCAATTGTTGGTTGCTTCTTGCTGTACCATGAGATCAGATGACTTCCAAGAAACTGACAGCTTCCAGAAGTACTTTTGCGCTCAACTCTATCTCCAGCATAGTCAGCATCACAGAATCCAACTAATGAATATTTGTCAGATCTTCTGTAACACAAACCAACATTAGCAGTACCTTTCAGATACCTTAGAATCCTCTTAACAGCAGTTAAGTGTGATTCTCTAGGATCTGATTGGAATCTAGCACATAAACAAACACTAAACAGAATGTCTGGTCTAGAAGCAGTCAAATAAAGAAGAGATCCTATCATACCTCTGTAGAGTTTCTGATCTACCTTCTTACTTACCTCTTCCTTACCTAGAGTGCTTGTAGGATGCATTGGAGTCTTTGCCATTTTGCTATCCAGCATGTTAAACTTCTTCAGAAGCTCTTTAACATACTTGGTCTGATGTATGTAGGTGCACTCTGGAGTCTGATTTACTTGGATTCCCAGAAAGAATCTCAGCTCTCCCATCATGCTCATCTCAAATTCTTCCTGCATACATTTAGCAAACTCCTTTCCAAGCATAATATTTGTTGATCCAAAAATAATATCATCTACATAAATTTGACAAATCAACAAATCTTTCTTAATGGTTTTACAAAATAGTGTGGTATCCACTTTTCCTCTGATGAAATTTTTCTTCAGAAGAAAATTACTCAACCTCTCATACCAAGCTCTGGGAGCTTGTTTTAGTCCATAAAGAGATTTTTTCAGTTTGTAAACATGATCTGGAAAATTTTCATTTTCAAAACCAGGAGGTTGGTGGACATACACTTCCTCTTCTATAATTCCATTAAGAAAAGCACTTTTAACATCCATCTGATAAAGAGTGATGTTATGTTGTGCAGCAAATGAAATAAGCAAGCGTATAGACTCTAACCTTGCAACAGGAGCATATGTTTCTGTGTAGTCTATGCCTTCTTGTTGACTGTAGCCTTGAGCAACCAGTCTTGCTTTGTTCCTTTCAACTTCTCCTTTCTCATTAAGTTTATTTCTGAAAACCCATTTTGTTCCAATGACATTGAAACCTTTAGGTCTTGGAACCAGATCCCAGACTTCATTCCTTGTGAATTGATTCAGCTCCTCTTGCATATCTAAAATCCATTCATTATCTTCCAGAGCCTCATCAACAGATGTTGGTTCTATAATTGACACTAAGCCACAGAAGGAAGATTCAGAAGTTCTGAGAAATGCTCTTGTCCTTATTGGATCATCTTTCTTTCCAATTATCACATCCTCTGGATGAGAAGCTTTCATTCTGGAAGAAGATCCTCTGATTGTTGGTCTTTCAGAAATATGCAGATTGTTAAGTTGGGAAGTTAGAGGCGTGGCATCTGGATTTGCTTCAGAGTCTTTGTCTTTAGTCTTGTCTGCCTCTGAGCCTTCAGAGTCTGTGAGAATAACTTCTCTATCTGCAGAACTTTCAACTTGCTTTGGATTTTCAGAGCCAAGCTTATCATCAAATCTAACATGAATAGATTCTTCCACAATCTGTGTTTCAGTATTGAATACTCTGTAGCCTTTAGAGCGTTCAGAATAACCAAGCATGAAACACTTCTGTGCTTTGGAATCAAACTTGTTCAGATGATCTTTAGTGTTAAGCATATAACAAATACATCCAAATGGATGAAAATAAGCAATGTTGGGCTTTCTGTTTCTCCACAATTCATAGGGAGTCTTTTCCAGAAGAGGTCTTACAGACACTCTGTTCTGAATATAACATGCTGTATTTATTGCTTCTGCCCAAAAGTATTTTGCCAGATTTGTCTCGTTGATCATGGTTCTGGCCATTTCTTGCAATGTTCTATTTTTCCTCTCTACAACTCCATTTTGTTGTGGAGTTCTAGGACAGGAGAAATCATGTGCAATTCCTTTTTCAGAAAAATATTTTTCAAAATATTTGTTTTCAAATTCGCCACCATGATCACTTCTGACTTTAATAATTTTGCATTCTTTTTCAGTCTGGACTTGATTGCAGAAGTCAATGAACACAGAATGAGACTCATCCTTGTGTTTTAGAAACTTTACCCATGTCCATCTGCTGTAGTCATCTACAATGACTAACCCATACTTCTTGCCTCTGATGGATGCAGTTTTCACTGGTCCAAACAGATCAATATGAAGTAATTCCAATGGTCTAGAGGTGGAAACAACATTTTTTGGTTTAAAATGAGATTTTGAAAATTTACCCTTTTGACATGCGCCACACAGAGCATCTGAATTGAACTTCAGATTAGGGAGTCCTCTGACCAGATTGAGTTTATTAATCTGAGATATACGTCTCATATTAATATGTCCCAATCTTCTATGCCAGACCCATTGCTCATCATTCACAGATAAAAGGCATTTTACATTTTGAACTTTAAGTTCTGAAAGGTTAATTTTGTAAATGTTGTTTTTCCTCTTTCCACTGAACAGGATTGAACTATTCTTTTGACATACAGCTTTGCAACATTTTTGATTAAAGATGATATCATAACCATTGTCACTTAATTGACTTATGGACAATAGATTATGTTTCAATCCTTCAACTAACAGAACATTAGAAATAGAGGGTAGGTTACCATTACCTATTGTACCAGAGCCAATGATCTTGCCCCTCTGGTTCCCTCCAAATTTTACGTCCCCTCCAGATCTAAGTTCCAGGCTTTGGAACATAGACCTTTCGCCCGTCATATGTCGTGAGCATCCAGAGTCCAGGTACCATGATTGGTGTCTGGATTTTGCTGCTAAGAACATCTGCAACAGGTATTATTTGACTTTTAGGTACCCAGATCTTCTTGGGTCCTTTGGGGTTAGATGTTCTGTGGTTTTGCCTAAACTTCTGTTTTTCAACATAGTGTTTATTCTGGCTAACCCTTGGCTTAAACACATAAGTACTCTTTTCAGAGCTTGTATGTTTAATATCATTCAGATGACCAAACTTGAAATGAGAATACAGAGGAGTCTTCTTGATGAAGAGTTTATCAACAGACTTTGGATTGCTTCCAGAGGAGGATTCACATCCAATGCCTCTTCTGTTGTTCCCACTAACACCATAGATCATAGAAGCCATTTTGCTTCTGTCTATGCTTTTAGTGAGGAATCTTCTAAAACTGGAGTCATATTTTTCTAAAATATTTTCACTTGACTCTGTTTCAGTATCAGATTCTTGTTGAGTTGCTTCTAAATCATTTTTGAGTTTTAAATTTATTTCTTTCTGCTCAACAAGTTCTGTTCTCAGAAGATCAATCTCAGATTCAAGATTGCTTTTCAGCTTCTTGTATTTGAGTTTAATCTTGCTGTAGCTTTCCAACATGTCAGATAAACTTTCAACAAGTTCAGCTCTGGAGAGTTCAGAAAATACCTCTTCAGAGTCAGAGTCTGATTCTGACTCAGATTCAGATGATGACGTTCCTTCATCTTGATCATCTGTGTTGGCCATCAGCGCAACATTTGCACATTCTTCCTCAGATTCAGAAGATGATTCAGATTCATCTGAGTCATCCCATGTAGCCATCAGAACCTTTTTCTTTTTATCAAACTTCCTTTTGGGTTTTTCCTTTTGAAGTTTGGGACATTCACTCTTGTAGTGTCCAGGTTCTTTACATTCAAAGCAAGTGATCTCTTTCTTGCCAGATCTTCTGTGTCCAGAAGATTCTCTCTTTTGATCAGATCTTCTGAAGTTGTTGAACTTTTTCCCTTTGTGCTTCCAGAGTTTGTTGATCCTTCTGGACAGCATAGATAGTTCATCTTCTTCTTCAGAAGAAGATTCCTCAGAGCTTTCTTCATTAACCTGCAAAGCTTTAACAGATTTGTTAGATTTAAAAGCTAAGGATTTACCTTTATCTTTCTTCTGGGGTTCATCTTCCTCCAGCTCAATCTCATGACTTCTCAAAGAACTGATGAGTTCTTCTAATGAGATTTTGTTCAGATCCTTGGCCAGCTTCAATGCAGTCACCATAGGTCTCCATCTGGTAGGAAGACTTCTGATGATCTTCTTGACATGATCAGATGTTGAGTAGCCCTTGTCCAGAACTTTCAACCCAGCTGTTAGAATCTGAAATCTGGAAAACATAGTCTCAATGTTCTCAGATTCTTCCATTTTGAACGCTTCATACTTCTGTATCAGCGCCAGAGCCTTTGTTTCTTTCACCTGAGTGTTTCCCTCATGAGTCATTTTGAGAGACTCAAACATATCATGAGCAGTGTCTCTGTTGGTAATCTTTTCATACTCTGTATGAGAGATTGCATTCAGAAGTATGGTTCTGGCTTTGTGATGATTCTTGAATTCTTTCTTCTGCTCCTCAGTCATTGATTTTCTATCAATCTTTTTGCCATCCTTAGTAGGATGTTCATACCCATCAATGACTAAATCCCAGAGATCAGCATCATACCCCAAGAAAAAACTTTCAAGTCTATCTTTCCAATAATCAAATTTTTCTCCATCAAACATTGGAGGTTTGGTGCTGATTCTGTCTCCTTCATATTTGTTGCTTGATGTAGGAATATCACCCATATTAGCAACCAAATAAATAACAGAGTATTTTTCTCACTGGATCTTTATCTGTCACGGTTAAGCGAATGCACACTCAGAACCGGAGCTCTGATGCCAACTGAAGGTGAGAAAATACTTAGAAGGGGGGGTTGAATAAGTATGACAGAAAATACTTAAAGATAAAAACACAAGTATTTTTATCCTGGTTCGTTGAACTCAACTACTCCAGTCCACCCTTTTCAAGAGTGATTTGCCTTTCTCAACAAGGACTTAATCCACTATTCAAATCAACTGATTACAAATAGCACACCTAAGAACAACTGTTCTTAGTCTTCTCAAGAGCTACTGATCTAACCTAGATCCTCTTAAGGAAAACTTCCTTTACAAATTAATGTAATACAATGAAAGAGTAAGAAATGCTTCTATGAAAGCTATAAACACAACTGTGTTATTTCTCTAAGTTTAGAACAAAGTATGAACAGTGAAGAATATGAGAGCTTTTAGCGTGAGAGAGTTCTTGCAATAAGTTCGTCAATATCGTCTTAAATCGGCACTTGAAGAATGAGCTATGATATCCTTTATATAGCCACTTGAATATTGGAGAGAATATTTTACCGTTGGAGAAGATATTTCCAATATCAAAATAGTACTGTCCTTTGTACTATTGCAGCAGAGAGACGGCGCACAAAATGTGGGTGTAGCAATTGTCTGCTGAGCTGTGATTTTACCATATGTGGAATGTACCAGAGGAATAATATTCTTGCAGAGAATTTTGTCTATCCCAATTAAGGAAAGATTTGCTGGCATATTCCAACGGATATATTAAAATAATCTTCTTCAAATAATTCTTCAGATAGTTCAGATCAACAATCAATATCAGAGTCTTCAGTCTTCAGAACCTTCTGGAAACTTCAGAGCCTAAGATGTTCTTCAGATGTTGATGAATCAGAGTCAGGTGCAGCTGTGTGCTTGAAGCGTAATATGCTCTTAGATCAGAGTCTTCACTCAGATCAGAGTCTTCTCTCATTCAGAGTCTCTTTATTCAGAGCCTTCTCTCATTCAGATTCTTGATAATATATGCAGCGTGTTGTATCTTCAGAATCTTGATAACTGAGCTCTTATACTTCAGATTCTTCTAATCTTCAGATGCTCTTGAGCCATTCAGAATTCATTGTTCACATCAAATTTGCTCTTTAAGATTAAAATCTTTTGTGCCTGTAGAAAACAGTTTAGAACAAATTTAGAGAGCATAATTCTTGTATACAAATTTTCATTAATGTTATCATCAAAACATAGAGATATTACTGAGACACAATCTGTGCTCTTACAGCTTTTTTCTTCGGAAATGGAAGATCCAGGATAGTACATGGATGATGTTCTTTACGTACTGCATGCTCGTTTCTTCGGAAATGGAAGGTCAAGGATAGTATATTGACGGTCCGCGCTTTTATTTAGTGCGATGCTCGTTTCTTCGGAAATGGAAGATCCAGGATAGTACATGGATGACGCGCTTTCTTAGTGCATGCTAGTTTCTTCGGAAATGGAAGATCCAGGATAGTACATGGATGACGCGCTTTACGTAGTGCATGCTCGTTTCTTCGAAAATGGAATGTCAAGGATAGTATATTGACGGTCCGCGCTTTTATTTAGTGCAATGC
This sequence comes from Lathyrus sativus, assembly GCA_963859935.3. Lineage (NCBI taxonomy): Eukaryota > Viridiplantae > Streptophyta > Magnoliopsida > Fabales > Fabaceae > Lathyrus > Lathyrus sativus. Next base: position 300,865,957 of record OZ012741.1, read on the forward strand.
TCGTTTCTTCGGAAATGGAAGATCTAGGATAGTACATGGATGACGCGCTTTACGTAGTGCATGCTCATTTCTTCGGAAATGGAAGGTCAAGGATAGTATATTGACGGTCCACGCTTTTATTTAGTGCGATGCTCGTTTCTTCGAAAATGAAAGATCCAGGATAGTACATGGATGACGCGCTTTACGTAGTGCATGCTCGTTTCTTCGGAAATGTAAGGTCAAGGATAGTATATTGATGATCCGCGCTTTTATTCAGTGTGATGCTCGTTTCTTCGGAAATGGAAGATCCAGGATAGTACACGGATGACGCGCTTTACGTAGTGCATGCTCGTTTCTTCGGAAATGGAAGGTCAAGGATAGTATATTGATGGTCTGTGCTTTTATTTAGTGCGATGCTCGTTTCTTCGGAAATGGAAGATCCAGGATAGTACATGGATGACACGCTTTACGTTGTGCATGGTCGTTTCTCCGGAAATGGAAGGTCAAGGATAGTATATTGACGATCTGCGCTTTTATTTAATGCGATGCTCGTTTCTTCGAAAATGGAAGATCCAGGATAGTACATGGATGACGCGCTTTACGTAGTGCATGCTCGTTTCTTCCAGAATGTAAGGTCAAGGATAGTATATTGACGGTCCGCGCTTTTATTTAGTGCGATGCTCGTTTCTTCGGAAATGGAAGATCCAGGATAGTACACGGATGACGCTCTTTACGTTGTGCATGCTAGTTTCTTCGGAAATGGAAGATCCAGGATAGTACATGGATGACGCGCTTTACGTAGTGCATGCTCGTTTCTTCGAAAATGGAATGTCAAGGATAGTATATTGACGGTTCGCGCTTTTATTTAGTTCAATGCTCGTTTCTTCAGAAATGGAAGATCCAGAATAGTACATGGATGACGCGCTTTACATAGTGCATGCTCGTTTCTTCGAAAATGTAAGATCAAGGATAGTATATTGACGATCTGCGCTTTTATTTAGTGCGATGCTCGTTTCTTCGGAAATGGAAGATCCAGGATAGTACACGGATGACGCGCTTTACGTAGTGAATGCTCGTTTCTTCGGAAATGGAAGGTTAAGGATAGTATGTTGATGGTCTGCACTTTTATTTAGTGCGATGCTCGTTTCTTCGGAAATGGAAGATCCAAGATATTACATGGATGACGCGCTTTACGTAGTGCATGCTCGTTTCTTCGGAAATGGAAGGTCAAGGATAGTATATTGACGATTGGCGCTTTTATTTAGTGCGATGCTTGTTTCTTCGGAAATGGAAGATCCAGGATAGTACATGGATGACGCGCTTTACGTAGTGCATGCTCGTTTCTTTGGAAATGGAAGGTCAAGGATAGTATATTGATGGTCTGCGCTTTTATTTAGTGCGATGCTCGTTTCTTCGGAAATGGAAGATCCAGGACAGTACATGGATGATGCCTTTTACATAGTGCATGCTCGTTTCTTCGGAAATGGAAGCTCAAGGATAGTATATTGACGGTCCGCGCTTTTATTTAGTGCGATGCTCTTTTCTTCAGAAATGGAAGATCCAGGATAGTACATGGATGACGCGCTTTACGTAGTGCATGCTCGTTTCTTAGGAAATGGAAGGTCAAGGATAGTATATTGACAGTCCGCGCTTTTATTTAGTGCGATGCTCGTTTCTTCGGAATTGGAAGATCCAGGATAATACATGGATGACGCGCTTTATGTAGTGCATGCTCTTTTTTGGGACTAGAAGGTCAAGGATAGTATATTGACGATCAGCGCTTTTATTTAGTGCGATGCTCGTTTCTTCGGAAATGGAAGATCCAGGATAGTACATGGATGACTCGCTTTACGTAGTGCATGCTCGTTTCTTCGAAAATGGAAGGTCAAGGATAGTATATTGACGGTCCGCGCTTTTATTTAGTGCGATACTCATTTCTTAGAAAATGGAAGATCCAGGATAATACATGGATGACGCTCTTTACGTTGTGCATGCTCGTTTCTTCGGAAATGGAAGGTCAAGGATAGTATATTGACGGTCCCCGCTTTTATTTAGTGCGATGCTCGTTTCTTCGGAAATGGAAGATCCAGGATAGTACATGGATGACAAGCTTTACGTAGTGCATGCTCGTTTCTTCGGAAATGGAAGGTCAAGATAGTATATTGACGGTCCACGCTTTTATTTAGTGCGATGGTCATTTCTTCGGAAATGGAAGATCCAGGATAGTACATGGATGATGCGTATTACATAGTGCATGCTCGTTTCTTCGGAAATGGAAGCTCAAGGATAGTATATTGACGGTCCGCACTTTTATTTAGTGTGATGCTTTTTTCTTCGGAAATGGAAGATCCAGGATAGTACATGGATGATGTTCTTTACGTACTGCATGCTCGTTTCTTCGGAAATGGAAGGTCAAGGATAGTATATTGACAGTCCGCGCTTTTATTTAGTGTGATGCTCGTTTCTTCGGAAATGGAAGATCCAGGATAGTACATGGATGACGCGCTTTCTTAGTGCATGCTAGTTTCTTCGGAAATGGAAGATCCAGGATAGTACATGGATGACGCGCTTTACGTAGTGCATGCTCGTTTCTTCGAAAATGGAATGTCAAGGATAGTATATTGACGGTCCGCGCTTTTATTTAGTGCAATGCTCGTCTCTTCGGAAATGGAAGATCTAGGATAGTACATGGATGACGCGCTTTACGTAGTGCATGCTCATTTCTTCGGAAATGGAAGGTCAAGGATAGTATATTGACGGTCCACGCTTTTATTTAGTGCGATGCTCGTTTCTTCGAAAATGAAAGATCCAGGATAGTACATGGATGACGCGCTTTACGTAGTGCATGCTCGTTTCTTCGGAAATGTAAGGTCAAGGATAGTATATTGATGATCCGCGCTTTTATTCAGTGTGATGCTCGTTTCTTCGGAAATGGAAGATCCAGGATAGTACACGGATGACGCGCTTTACGTAGTGCATGCTCGTTTCTTCGGAAATGGAAGGTCAAGGATAGTATATTGATGGTCTGTGCTTTTATTTAGTGCGATGCTCGTTTCTTCGGAAATGGAAGATCCAGGATAGTACATGGATGACACGCTTTACGTTGTGCATGGTCGTTTCTCCGGAAATGGAAGGTCAAGGATAGTATATTGACGATCTGCGCTTTTATTTAATGCGATGCTCGTTTCTTCGAAAATGGAAGATCCAGGATAGTACATGGATGACGCGCTTTACGTAGTGCATGCTCGTTTCTTCCAGAATGTAAGGTCAAGGATAGTATATTGACGGTCCGCGCTTTTATTTAGTGCGATGTTCGTTTCTTCGGAAAGGGAAGATCCAGGATAGTACATGGATGACGCGCTTTATTACTGCATGCTAGTTTCTTCGGAAATGGAAGATCCAGGATAGTACATGGATGACGCGCTTTACGTAGTGCATGCTCGTTTCTTCGAAAATGGAATGTCAAGGATAGTATATTGACGGTTCGCGCTTTTATTTAGTTCAATGCTCGTTTCTTCAGAAATGGAAGATCCAGGATAGTACATGGATGACGCGCTTTACATAGTGCATGCTCGTTTCTTCGGAAATGTAAGATCAAGGATAGTATATTGACGATCTGCGCTTTTATTTAGTGCGATGCTCGTTTCTTCGGAAATGGAAGATCCAGGATAGTACACGGATGACGCGCTTTACGTAGTGAATGCTCGTTTCTTCGGAAATGGAAGGTTAAGGATAGTATGTTGATGGTCTGCACTTTTATTTAGTGCGATGCTCGTTTCTTCGGAAATGGAAGATCCAAGATATTACATGGATGACGCGCTTTACGTAGTGCATGCTCGTTTCTTCGGAAATGTAAGGTCAAGGATAGTATATTGACGATCCGCGCATTTATTTAGTGTGATGCTCGTTTCTTCGGAAATGGAAGATCTAGGATAGTACACGGATGACGCGCTTTACGTAGTGCGTGCTCGTTTCTTCGGAAATGGCAGGTCAAGGATAGTATATTGATGGTCTGCGCGTTTATTTAGTGCGATGCTCGTTTCTTCGGAAATGGAAGATCCAGGATAGTACATGGATGACGCGCTTTACGTAGTGCATGCTCGTTTCTTCGGAAATGGAAGGTCAAGGATAGTATATTGACGATCCGCGCTTTTATTTAGTGCGATGCTCGTTTCTTCGGAAATGGAAGATCCAGGATAGTACATGAATGACGCTCTTTACGTAGTGCATGCTCGTTTCTTCGGAAATGGAAGCTCAAGGATAGTATATTGACGGTCCGCACTTTTATTTAGTGTGATGCTTTTTTCTTCGGAAATGGAAGATCCAGGATAGTACATGGATGATGTTCTTTACGTACTGCATGCTCGTTTCTTCGGAAATGGAAGGTCAAGGATAGTATATTGACGGTCCGCGCTTTTATTTAGTGCGATGCTCGTTTCTTCGGAAATGGAAGATCCAGGATAGTACATGGATGACGCGCTTTCTTAGTGCATGCTAGTTTCTTCGGAAATGGAAGATCCAGGATAGTACATGGATGACGCGCTTTACGTAGTGCATGCTCGTTTCTTCGAAAATGGAATGTCAAGGATAGTATATTGACGGTCCGCGCTTTTATTTAGTGCAATGCTCGTTTCTTCGGAAATGGAAGATCTAGGATAGTACATGGATGACGCGCTTTACGTAGTGCATGCTCATTTCTTCGGAAATGGAAGTCCAAGGATAGTATATTGACGGTCCACGCTTTTATTTAGTGCGATGCTCGTTTCTTCGAAAATGAAAGATCCAGGATAGTACATGGATGACGCGCTTTACGTAGTGCATGCTCGTTTATTCGGAAATGTAAGGTCAAGGATAGTATATTGATGATCCGCGCTTTTATTCAGTGTGATGCTCGTTTCTTCGGAAATGGAAGATCCAGGATAGTACACGGATGACGCGCTTTACGTAGTGCATGCTCGTTTCTTCGGAAATGGAAGGTCAAGGATAGTATATTGATGGTCTGTGCTTTTATTTAGTGCGATGCTCGTTTCTTCGGAAATGGAAGATCCAGGATAGTACATGGATGACACGCTTTACGTTGTGCATGGTCGTTTCTCCGGAAATGGAAGGTCAAGGATAGTATATTGACGATCTGCGCTTTTATTTAATGCGATGCTCGTTTCTTCGAAAATGGAAGATCCAGGATAGTACATGGATGACGCGCTTTACGTAGTGCATGCTCGTTTCTTCCAGAATGTAAGGTCAAGGATAGTATATTGACGGTCCGCGCTTTTATTTAGTGCGATGCTCGTTTCTTCGGAAATGGAAGATCCAGGATAGTACACGGATGACGCTCTTTACGTTGTGCATGCTAGTTTCTTCGGAAATGGAAGATCCAGGATAGTACATGGATGATGCGCTTTACGTAGTGCATGCTCGTTTCTTCGAAAATGGAATGTCAAGGATAGTATATTGACGGTTCGCGCTTTTATTTAGTTCAATGCTCGTTTCTTCAGAAATGGAAGATCCAGAATAGTACATGGATGACGCGCTTTACATAGTGCATGCTCGTTTCTTCGAAAATGTAAGATCAAGGATAATATATTGACGATCTGCGCTTTTATTTAGTGCGATGCTCGTTTCTTCGGAAATGGAAGATCCAGGATAGTACACGGATGACGCGCTTTACGTAGTGAATGCTCGTTTCTTCGGAAATGGAAGGTTAAGGATAGTATGTTGATGGTCTGCACTTTTATTTAGTGCGATGCTCGTTTCTTCGGAAATGGAAGATCCAAGATATTACATGGATGACGCGCTTTACGTAGTGCATGCTCGTTTCTTCGGAAATGGAAGGTCAAGGATAGTATATTGACGATCGGCGCTTTTATTTAGTGCGATGCTTGTTTCTTCGGAAATGGAAGATCCAGGATAGTACATGGATGACGCGCTTTACGTAGTGCATGCTCGTTTCTTCGGAAATGGAAGGTCAAGGATAGTATATTGATGGTCTGCGCTTTTATTTAGTGCGATGCTCGTTTCTTCGGAAATGGAAGATCCAGGACAGTACATGGATGATGCCTTTTACATAGTGCATGCTCGTTTCTTCGGAAATGGAAGCTCAAGGATAGTATATTGAAGGTCCGCGCTTTTATTTAGTGCGATGCTCTTTTCTTCAGAAATGGAAGATCCAGGATAGTACATGGATGACGCGCTTTACGTAGTGCATGCTCGTTTCTTAGGAAATGGAAGGTCAAGGATAGTATATTGACAGTCCGCGCTTTTATTTAGTGCGATGCTCGTTTCTTCGGAATTGGAAGATCCAGGATAGTACATGGATGACGCGCTTTATGTAGTGCATGCTCTTTTTTGGGACTAGAAGGTCAAGGATAGTATATTGACGATCAGCGCTTTTATTTAGTGCGATGCTCGTTTCTTCGGAAATGGAAGATCCAGGATAGTACATGGATGACTCGCTTTACGTAGTGCATGCTCGTTTCTTCGAAAATGGAAGGTCAAGGATAGTATATTGACGGTCCGCGCTTTTATTTAGTGCGATACTCATTTCTTAGAAAATGGAAGATCCAGGATAATACATGGATGACGCTCTTTACGTTGTGCATGCTCGTTTCTTCGGAAATGGAAGGTCAAGGATAGTATATTGACGGTCCCCGCTTTTATTTAGTGCGATGCTCGTTTCTTCGGAAATGGAAGATCCAGGATAGTACATGGATGACAAGCTTTACGTAGTGCATGCTCGTTTCTTCGGAAATGGAAGGTCAAGATAGTATATTGACGGTCCACGCTTTTATTTAGTGCGATGGTCATTTCTTCGGAAATGGAAGATCCAGGATAGTACATGGATGATGCGTATTACATAGTGCATGCTCGTTTCTTCGGAAATGGAAGCTCAAGGATAGTATATTGACGGTCCGCACTTTTATTTAGTGTGATGCTTTTTTCTTCGGAAATGGAAGATCCAGGATAGTACATGGATGATGTTCTTTACGTACTGCATGCTCGTTTCTTCGGAAATGGAAGGTCAAGGATAGTATATTGACAGTCCGCGCTTTTATTTAGTGCGATGCTCGTTTCTTCGGAAATGGAAGATCCAGGATAGTACATGGATGACGCGCTTTCTTAGTGCATGCTAGTTTCTTCGGAAATGGAAGATCCAGGATAGTACATGGATGACGCGCTTTACGTAGTGCATGCTCGTTTCTTCGAAAATGGAATGTCAAGGATAGTATATTGACGGTCCGCGCTTTTATTTAGTGCAATGCTCGTCTCTTCGGAAATGGAAGATCTAGGATAGTACATGGATGACGCGCTTTACGTAGTGCATGCTCATTTCTTCGGAAATGGAAGGTCAAGGATAGTATATTGACGGTCCACGCTTTTATTTAGTGCGATGCTCGTTTCTTCGAAAATGAAAGATCCAGGATATTACATGGATGACGCGCTTTACGTAGTGCATGCTCGTTTCTTCGGAAATGTAAGGTCAAGGATAGTATATTGATGATCCGCGCTTTTATTCAGTGTGATGCTCGTTTCTTCGGAAATGGAAGATCCAGGATAGTACACGGATGACGCGCTTTACGTAGTGCATGCTCGTTTCTTCGGAAATGGAAGGTCAAGGATAGTATATTGATGGTCTGTGCTTTTATTTAGTGCGATGCTCGTTTCTTCGGAAATGGAAGATCCAGGATAGTACATGGATGACACGCTTTACGTTGTGCATGGTCGTTTCTCCGGAAATGGAAGGTCAAGGATAGTATATTGACGATCTGCGCTTTTATTTAATGCGATGCTCGTTTCTTCGAAAATGGAAGATCCAGGATAGTACATGGATGACGCGCTTTACGTAGTGCATGCTCGATTCTTCCAGAATGTAAGGTCAAGGATAGTATATTGACGGTCCGCGCTTTTATTTAGTGTGATGTTCGTTTCTTCGGAAAGGGAAGATCCAGGATAGTACATGGATGACGCGCTTTATTACTGCATGCTAGTTTCTTCGGAAATGGAAGATCCAGGATAGTACATGGATGACGCGCTTTACGTAGTGCATGCTCGTTTCTTCGAAAATGGAATGTCAAGGATAGTATATTGACGGTTCGCGCTTTTATTTAGTTCAATGCTCGTTTCTTCAGAAATGGAAGATCCAGGATAGTACATGGATGACGCGCTTTACATAGTGCATGCTCGTTTCTTCGGAAATGTAAGATCAAGGATAGTATATTGACGATCTGCGCTTTTATTTAGTGCGATGCTCGTTTCTTCGGAAATGGAAGATCCAGGATAGTACACGGATGACGCGCTTTACGTAGTGAATGCTCGTTTCTTCGGAAATGGAAGGTTAAGGATAGTATGTTGATGGTCTGCACTTTTATTTAGTGCGATGCTCGTTTCTTCGGAAATGGAAGATCCAAGATATTACATGGATGACGCGCTTTACGTAGTGCATGCTCGTTTCTTCGGAAATGGAAGGTCAAGGATAGTATATTGACGATCGGCGCTTTTATTTAGTGCGATGCTTGTTTCTTCGGAAATGGAATATCCAGGATAGTACATGGATGACGCGCTTTACGTAGTGCATGCTCGTTTCTTCGGAAATGGAAGGTCAAGGATAGTATATTGATGGTCTGCGCTTTTATTTAGTGCGATGCTCGTTTCTTCGGAAATGGAAGATCCAGGATAGTACATGGATGATGCCTTTTACATAGTGCATGCTCGTTTCTTCGGAAATGGAAGCTCAAGGATAGTATATTGACGGTCCGCGCTTTTATTTAGTGCGATGCTCTTTTCTTCGGAAATGGAAGATCCAGGATAGTACATGGATGACGCGCTTTACGTAGTGCATGCTCGTTTCTTCGGAAATGGAAGGTCAAGGATAGTATATTGACAGTCCGCGCTTTTATTTAGTGCGATGCTCGTTTCTTCGGAATTGGAAGATCCAGGATAGTACATGGATGACGCGCTTTATGTAATGCATGCTCTTTTTTGGGACTAGAAGGTCAAGGATAGTATATTGACGATCAGCGCTTTTATTTAGTGCGATGCTCGTTTCTTCGGAAATGGAAGATCCAGGATAGTACATGGATGACTCGCTTTACGTAGTGCATGCTCGTTTCTTCGAAAATGGAAGGTCAAGGATAGTATATTGACGGTCCGCGCTTTTATTTAGTGCGATACTCGTTTCTTAGAAAATGGAAGATCCAGGATAATACATGGATGACGCTCTTTACGTTGTGCATGCTCGTTTCTTCGGAAATGGAAGGTCAAGGATAGTATATTGACGGTCCCCGCTTTTATTTAGTGCGATGCTCGTTTCTTCGGAAATGGAAGATCCAGGATAGTACATGGATGACAAGCTTTACGTAGTGCATGCTCGTTTCTTCGGAAATGGAAGGTCAAGATAGTTTATTGACGGTCCACGCTTTTATTTAGTGCGATGGTCATTTCTTCGGAAATGGAAGATCCAGGATAGTACATGGATGATGCGTATTACATAGTGCATGCTCGTTTCTTCGGAAATGGAAGCTCAAGGATAGTATATTGACGGTCCGCACTTTTATTTAGTGTGATGCTTTTTTCTTCGGAAATGGAAGATCCAGGATAGTACATGGATGATGTTCTTTACATACTGCATGCTCGTTTCTTCGGAAATGGAAGGTCAAGGATAGTATATTGACAGTCCGCGCTTTTATTTAGTGCGATGCTCGTTTCTTCGGAAATGGAAGATCCAGGATAGTACATGGATGACGCGCTTTCTTAGTGCATGCTAGTTTCTTCGGAAATGGAAGATCCAGGATAGTACATGGATGACGCGCTTTACGTAGTGCATGCTCGTTTCTTCGAAAATGGAATGTCAAGGATAGTATATTGACGGTCCGCGCTTTTATTTAGTGCAATGCTCGTCTCTTCGGAAATGGAAGATCTAGGATAGTACATGGATGACGCGCTTTACGTAGTGCATGCTCATTTCTTCGGAAATGGAAGGTCAAGGATAGTATATTGACGGTCCACGCTTTTATTTAGTGCGATGCTCGTTTCTTCGAAAATGAAAGATCCAGGATAGTACATGGATGACGCGCTTTACGTAGTGCATGCTCGTTTCTTCGGAAATGTAAGGTCAAGGATAGTATATTGATGATCCGCGCTTTTATTCAGTGTGATGCTCGTTTCTTCGGAAATGGAAGATCCAGGATAGTACACGGATGACGCGCTTTACGTAGTGCATGCTCGTTTCTTCGGAAATGGAAGGTCAAGGATAGTATATTGATGGTCTGTGCTTTTATTTAGTGCGATGCTCGTTTCTTCGGAAATGGAAGATCCAGGATAGTACATGGATGACACGCTTTACGTTGTGCATGGTCGTTTCTCCGGAAATGGAAGGTCAAGGATAGTATATTGACGATCTGCGCTTTTATTTAATGCGATGCTCGTTTCTTCGAAAATGGAAGATCCAGGATAGTACATGGATGACGCGCTTTACGTAGTGCATGCTCGTTTCTTCCAGAATGTAAGGTCAAGGATAGTATATTGACGGTCCGCGCTTTTATTTAGTGCGATGTTCGTTTCTTCGGAAAGGGAAGATCCAGGATAGTACATGGATGACGCGCTTTATTACTGCATGCTAGTTTCTTCGGAAATGGAAGATCCAGGATAGTACATGGATGACGCGCTTTACGTAGTGCATGCTCGTTTCTTCGAAAATGGAATGTCAAGGATAGTATATTGACGGTTCGCGCTTTTATTTAGTTCAATGCTCGTTTCTTCAGAAATGGAAGATCCAGGATAGTACATGGATGACGCGCTTTACATAGTGCATGCTCGTTTCTTCGGAAATGTAAGATCAAGGATAGTATATTGACGATCTGCGCTTTTATTTAGTGCGATGCTCGTTTCTTCGGAAATGGAAGATCCAGGATAGTACACGGATGACGCGCTTTACATAGTGAATGCTCGTTTCTTCGGAAATGGAAGGTTAAGGATAGTATGTTGATGGTCTGCACTTTTATTTAGTGCGATGCTCGTTTCTTCGGAAATGGAAGATCCAAGATATTACATGGATGACGCGCTTTACGTAGTGCATGCTCGTTTCTTCGGAAATGGAAGGTCAAGGATAGTATATTGACGATCGACGCTTTTATTTAGTGCGATGCTTGTTTCTTCGGAAATGGAATATCCAGGATAGTACATGGATGACGCGTTTTACGTAGTGCATGCTCGTTTCTTCGGAAATGGAAGGTCAAGGATAGTATATTGATGGTCTGCGCTTTTATTTAGTACGATGCTCGTTTCTTCGGAAATGGAAGATCCAGGATAGTACATGGATGATGCCTTTTACATAGTGCATGCTCGTTTCTTCGGAAATGGAAGCTCAAGGATAGTATATTGACGGTCCGCGCTTTTATTTAGTGCGATGCTCTTTTCTTCGGAAATGGAAGATCCAGGATAGTACATGGATGACGCGCTTTACGTAGTGCATGCTCGTTTCTTCGGAAATGGAAGGTCAAGGATAGTATATTGACAGTCTGCGCTTTTATTTAGTGCGATGCTCGTTTCTTCGGAATTGGAAGATCCAGGATAGTACATGGATGACGCGCTTTATGTAATGCATGCTCTTTTTTGGGACTAGAAGGTCAAGGATAGTATATTGACGATCAGCGCTTTTATTTAGTGCGATGCTCGTTTCTTCGGAAATGGAAGATCCAGGATAGTACATGGATGACTCGCTTTACGTAGTGCATGCTCGTTTCTTCGAAAATGGAAGGTCAAGGATAGTATATTGACGGTCCGCGCTTTTATTTAGTGCGATACTCGTTTCTTAGAAAATGGAAGATCCAGGATAATACATGGATGACGCTCTTTACGTTGTGCATGCTCGTTTCTTCGGAAATGGAAGGTCAAGGATAGTATATTGACGGTCCCCGCTTTTATTTAGTGCGATGCTCGTTTCTTCGGAAATGGAAGATCCAGGATAGTACATGGATGACAAGCTTTACGTAGTGAATGCTCGTTTCTTCGGAAATGGAAGGTCAAGATAGTTTATTGACGGTCCACGCTTTTATTTAGTGCGATGGTCATTTCTTCGGAAATGGAAGATCCAGGATAGTACATGGATGATGCGTATTACATAGTGCATGCTCGTTTCTTCGGAAATGGAAGCTCAAGGATAGTATATTGACGGTCCGCACTTTTATTTAGTGTGATGCTTTTTTCTTCGGAAATGGAAGATCCAGGATAGTACATGGATGATGTTCTTTACGTACTGCATGCTCGTTTCTTCGGAAATGGAAGGTCAAGGATAGTATATTGACAGTCCGCGCTTTTATTTAGTGCGATGCTCGTTTCTTCGGAAATGGAAGATCCAGGATAGTACATGGATGACGCGCTTTCTTAGTGCATGCTAGTTTCTTCGGAAATGGAAGATCCAGGATAGTACATGGATGACGCGCTTTACGTAGTGCATGCTCGTTTCTTCGAAAATGGAATGTCAAGGATAGTATATTGACGGTCCGCGCTTTTATTTAGTGCAATGCTCGTCTCTTCGGAAATGGAAGATCTAGGATAGTACATGGATGACGCGCTTTACGTAGTGCATGCTCATTTCTTCGGAAATGGAAGGTCAAGGATAGTATATTGACGGTCCACGCTTTTATTTAGTGCGATGCTCGTTTCTTCGAAAATGAAAGATCCAGGATAGTACATGGATGACGCGCTTTACGTAGTGCATGCTCGTTTCTTCGGAAATGTAAGGTCAAGGATAGTATATTGATGATCCGCGCTTTTATTCAGTGTGATGCTCGTTTCTTCGGAAATGGAAGATCCAGGATAGTACACGGATGACGCGCTTTACGTAGTGCATGCTCGTTTCTTCGGAAATGGAAGGTCAAGGATAGTATATTGATGGTCTGTGCTTTTATTTAGTGCGATGCTCGTTTCTTCGGAAATGGAAGATCCAGGATAGTACATGGATGACACGCTTTACGTTGTGCATGGTCGTTTCTCCGGAAATGGAAGGTCAAGGATAGTATATTGACGATCTGCGCTTTTATTTAATGCGATGCTCGTTTCTTCGAAAATGGAAGATCCAGGATAGTACATGGATGACGCGCTTTACGTAGTGCATGCTCGTTTCTTCCAGAATGTAAGGTCAAGGATAGTATATTGACGGTCCGCGCTTTTATTTAGTGCGATGTTCGTTTCTTCGGAAAGGGAAGATCCAGGATAGTACATGGATGACGCGCTTTATTACTGCATGCTAGTTTCTTCGGAAATGGAAGATCCAGGATAGTACATGGATGACGCGCTTTACGTAGTGCATGCTCGTTTCTTCGAAAATGGAATGTCAAGGATAGTATATTGACGGTTCGCGCTTTTATTTAGTTCAATGCTCGTTTCTTCAGAAATGGAAGATCCAGGATAGTACATGGATGACGCGCTTTACATAGTGCATGCTCGTTTCTTCGGAAATGTAAGATCAAGGATAGTATATTGACGATCTGCGCTTTTATTTAGTGCGATGCTCGTTTCTTCGGAAATGGAAGATCCAGGATAGTACACGGATGACGCGCTTTACGTAGTGAATGCTCGTTTCTTCGGAAATGGAAGGTTAAGGATAGTATGTTGATGGTCTGCACTTTTATTTAGTGCGATGCTCGTTTCTTCGGAAATGGAAGATCCAAGATATTACATGGATGACGCGCTTTACGTAGTGCATGCTCGTTTCTTCGGAAATGGAAGGTCAAGGATAGTATATTGACGATCGGCGCTTTTATTTAGTGCGATGCTTGTTTCTTCGGAAATGGAATATCCAGGATAGTACATGGATGACGCGCTTTACGTAGTGCATGCTCGTTTCTTCGGAAATGGAAGGTCAAGGATAGTATATTGATGGTCTGCGCTTTTATTTAGTGCGATGCTCGTTTCTTCGGAAATGGAAGATCCAGGATAGTACATGGATGATGCCTTTTACATAGTGCATGCTCGTTTCTTCGGAAATGGAAGCTCAAGGATAGTATATTGACGGTCCGCGCTTTTATTTAGTGCGATGCTCTTTTCTTCGGAAATGGAAGATCCAGGATAGTACATGGATGACGCGCTTTACGTAGTGCATGCTCGTTTCTTCGGAAATGGAAGGTCAAGGATAGTATATTGACAGTCCGCGCTTTTATTTAGTGCGATGCTCGTTTCTTCGGAATTGGAAGATCCAGGATAGTACATGGATGACGCGCTTTATGAAATGCATGCTCTTTTTTGGGACTAGAAGGTCAAGGATAGTATATTGACGATCAGCGCTTTTATTTAGTGCGATGCTCGTTTCTTCGGAAATGGAAGATCCAGGATAGTACATGGATGACTCGCTTTACGTAGTGCATGCTCGTTTCTTCGAAAATGGAAGGTCAAGGATAGTATATTGACGGTCCGCGCTTTTATTTAGTGCGATACTCGTTTCTTAGAAAATGGAAGATCCAGGATAATACATGGATGACGCTCTTTACGTTGTGCATGCTCGTTTCTTCGGAAATGGAAGGTCAAGGATAGTATATTGACGGTCCCCGCTTTTATTTAGTGCGATGCTCGTTTCTTCGGAAATGGAAGATCCAGGATAGTACATGGATGACAAGCTTTATGTAGTGCATACTCGTTTCTTCGGAAATGGAAGGTCAAGATAGTTTATTGACGGTCCACGCTTTTATTTAGTGCGATGGTCATTTCTTCGGAAATGGAAGATCCAGGATAGTACATGGATGATGCGTATTACATAGTGCATGCTCGTTTCTTCGGAAATGGAAGCTCAAGGATAGTATATTGACGGTCCGCACTTTTATTTAGTGTGATGCTTTTTTCTTCGGAAATGGAAGATCCAGGATAGTACATGGATGATGTTCTTTACGTACTGCATGCTCGTTTCTTCGGAAATGGAAGGTCAAGGATAGTATATTGACAGTCCGCGCTTTTATTTAGTGCGATGCTCGTTTCTTCGGAAATGGAAGATCCAGGATAGTACATGGATGACGCGCTTTCTTAGTGCATGCTAGTTTCTTCGGAAATGGAAGATCCAGGATAGTACATGGATGACGCGCTTTACGTAGTGCATGCTCGTTTCTTCGAAAATGGAATGTCAAGGATAGTATATTGACGGTCCGCGCTTTTATTTAGTGCAATGCTCGTCTCTTCGGAAATGGAAGATCTAGGATAGTACATGGATGACGCGCTTTACGTAGTGCATGCTCATTTCTTCGGAAATGGAAGGTCAAGGATAGTATATTGACGGTCCACGCTTTTATTTAGTGCGATGCTCGTTTCTTCGAAAATGAAAGATCCAGGATAGTACATGGATGACGCGCTTTACGTAGTGCATGCTCGTTTCTTCGGAAATGTAAGGTCAAGGATAGTATATTGATGATCCGCGCTTTTATTCAGTGTGATGCTCGTTTCTTCGGAAATGGAAGATCCAGGATAGTACACGGATGACGCGCTTTACGTAGTGCATGCTCGTTTCTTCGGAAATGGAAGGTCAAGGATAGTATATTGATGGTCTGTGCTTTTATTTAGTGCGATGCTCGTTTCTTCGGAAATGGAAGATCCAGGATAGTACATGGATGACACGCTTTACGTTGTGCATGGTCGTTTCTCCGGAAATGGAAGGTCAAGGATAGTATATTGACGATCTGCGCTTTTATTTAATGCGATGCTCGTTTCTTCGAAAATGGAAGATCCAGGATAGTACATGGATGACGCGCTTTACGTAGTGCATGCTCGTTTCTTCCAGAATGTAAGGTCAAGGATAGTATATTGACGGTCCGCGCTTTTATTTAGTGCGATGTTCGTTTCTTCGGAAAGGGAAGATCCAGGATAGTACATGGATGACGCGCTTTATTACTGCATGCTAGTTTCTTCGGAAATGGAAGATCCAGGATAGTACATGGATGACGCGCTTTACGTAGTGCATGCTCGTTTCTTCGAAAATGGAATGTCAAGGATAGTATATTGACGGTTCGCGCTTTTATTTAGTTCAATGCTCGTTTCTTCAGAAATGGAAGATCCAGGATAGTACATGGATGACGCGCTTTACATAGTGCATGCTCGTTTCTTCGGAAATGTAAGATCAAGGATAGTATATTGACGATCTGCGCTTTTATTTAGTGCGATGCTCGTTTCTTCGGAAATGGAAGATCCAGGATAGTACACGGATGACGCGCTTTACGTAGTGAATGCTCGTTTCTTAGGAAATGGAAGGTTAAGGATAGTATGTTGATGGTCTGCACTTTTATTTAGTGCGATGCTCGTTTCTTCGGAAATGGAAGATCCAAGATATTACATGGATGACGCGCTTTACGTAGTGCATGCTCGTTTCTTCGGAAATGGAAGGTCAAGGATAGTATATTGACGATCGGCGCTTTTATTTAGTGCGATGCTTGTTTCTTCGGAAATGGAAGATCCAGGATAGTACATGGATGACGCGCTTTACGTAGTGCATGCTCGTTTCTTCGGAAATGGAAGGTCAAGGATAGTATATTGATGGTCTGCGCTTTTATTTAGTGCGATGCTCGTTTCTTCGGAAATGGAAGATCCAGGATAGTACATGGATGATGCCTTTTACATAGCGCATGCTCGTTTCTTCGGAAATGGAAGCTCAAGGATAGTATATTGACAGTTCGCGCTTTTATTTAGTGCGATGCTCTTTTCTTCGGAAATGGAAGATCCAGGATAGTACATGGATGACGCGCTTTACGTAGTGCATGCTCGTTTCTTCGGAAATGGAAGGTCAAGGATAGTATATTGACAGTCCGCGCTTTTATTTAGTGCGATGCTCGTTTCTTCGGAATTGGAAGATCCAGGATAGTACATGGATGACGCGCTTTATGTAATGCATGCTCTTTTTTGGGACTAGAAGGTCAAGGATAGTATATTGACGATCAGCGCTTTTATTTAGTGCGATGCTCGTTTCTTCGGAAATGGAAGATCCAGGATAGTACATGGATGACTCGCTTTACGTAGTGCATGCTCGTTTCGTCGAAAATGGAAGGTCAAGGATAGTATCTTGACGGTCCGCGCTTTTATTTAGTGCGATACTCGTTTCTTAGAAAATGGAAGATCCAGGATAATACATGGATGACGCTCTTTACGTTGTGCATGCTCGTTTCTTCGGAAATGGAAGGTCAAGGATAGTATATTAACGGTCCCCGCTTTTATTTAGTGCGATGCTCGTTTCTTCGGAAATGGAAGATCCAGGATAGTACATGGATGACAAGCTTTACGTAGTGCATGCTCGTTTCTTCGGAAATGGAAGGTCAAGATAGTATATTGACGGTCCACGCTTTTATTTAGTGCGATGGTCATTTCTTCGGAAATGGAAGATCCAGGATAGTACATGGATGATGCGTATTACATAGTGCATGCTCGTTTCTTCGGAAATGGAAGCTCAAGGATAGTATATTGACGGTCCGCACTTTTATTTAGTGTGATGCTTTTTTCTTCGGAAATGAAAGATCCAGGATAGTACATGGATGATGTTCTTTACGTACTGCATGCTTGTTTCTTCGGAAATGGAAGGTCAAGGATAGTATATTGACAGTCCGCGCTTTTATTTAGTGCGATGCTCGTTTCTTCGGAATTGGAAGATCCAGGATAGTACATGGATGACGCGCTTTATGTAATGCATGCTCTTTTTTGGGACTAGAAGGTCAAGGATAGTATATTGACGATCAGCGCTTTTATTTAGTGCGATGCTCGTTTCTTCGGAAATGGAAGATCCAGGATAGTACATGGATGACTCGCTTTACGTAGTGCATGCTCGTTTCTTCGAAAATGGAAGGTCAAGAATAGTATATTGACGGTCCGCGCTTTTATTTAGTGCGATACTCGTTTCTTAGAAAATGGAAGATCCAGGATAATACATGGATGACGCTCTTTACGTTGTGCATGCTCGTTTCTTCGGAAATGGAAGGTCAAGGATAGTATATTGACGGTCCCCGCTTTTATTTAGTGCGATGCTCGTTTC
Source organism: Lathyrus sativus (assembly GCA_963859935.3). Taxonomy (NCBI): domain Eukaryota; kingdom Viridiplantae; phylum Streptophyta; class Magnoliopsida; order Fabales; family Fabaceae; genus Lathyrus; species Lathyrus sativus. The sequence goes on from OZ012741.1 coordinate 300,883,925, forward strand.
TTCAGAAATGGAAGATCCAGGATAGTACATGGATGACAAGCTTTACGTAGTGCATGCTCGTTTCTTCGGAAATGGAAGGTCAAGATAGTATATTGACGGTCCACGCTTTTATTTAGTGCGATGGTCATTTCTTCGGAAATGGAAGATCCAGGATAGTACATGGATGATGCGTATTACATAGTGCATGCTCGTTTCTTCGGAAATGGAAGCTCAAGGATAGTATATTGACGGTCCGCACTTTTATTTAGTGTGATGCTTTTTTCTTCGGAAATGGAAGATCCAGGATAGTACATGGATGATGTTCTTTACGTACTGCATGCTTGTTTCTTCGGAAATGGAAGGTCAAGGATAGTATATTGACAGTCCGCGTTTTTATTTAGTGCGATACTCGTTTCTTCGGAAATGGAAGATCCAGGATAGTACATGGATGACGCGCTTTCTTAGTGCATGCTAGTTTCTTCGGAAATGGAAGATCCAGGATAGTACATGGATGACGCGCTTTACGTAGTGCATGCTCGTTTCTTCGAAAATGGAATGTCAAGGATAGTATATTGACGGTCCGCGCTTTTATTTAGTGCAATGCTCGTTTCTTCGGAAATGGAAGATCTAGGATAGTACATGGATGACGCGCTTTACGTAGGGTGCATGCTCATTTCTTCGGAAATGGAAGGTCAAGGATAGTATATTGACGGTCCACGCTTTTATTTAGTGCGATGCTCGTTTCTTCGAAAATGAAAGATCCAGGATAGTACATGGATGACACGCTTTACGTAGTGCATGCTCGTTTCTTCGGAAATGTAAGGTCAAGGATAGTATATTGATGATCCGCGCTTTTATTCAGTGTGATGCTCGTTTCTTCGGAAATGGAAGATCCAGGATAGTACACGGATGACGCGCTTTACGTAGTGCATGCTCGTTTCTTCGGAAATGGAAGGTCAAGGATAGTATATTGATGGTCTGTGCTTTTATTTAGTGCGATGCTCGTTTCTTCGGAAATGGAAGATCCAGGATAGTACATGGATGACACGCTTTACGTTGTGCATGGTCGTTTCTCCGGAAATGGAAGGTCAAGGATAGTATATTGACGATCTGCGCTTTTATTTAATGCGATGCTCGTTTCTTCGAAAATGGAAGATCCAGGATAGTACATGGATGACGCGCTTTACGTAGTGCATGCTCGTTTCTTCCAGAATGTAAGGTCAAGGATAGTATATTGACGGTCCGCGCTTTTATTTAGTGCGATGTTCGTTTCTTCGGAAAGGGAAGATCCAGGATAGTACATGGATGACGCGCTTTATTACTGCATGCTACTTTCTTCGGAAATGGAAGATCCAGGATAGTACATGGATGACGCGCTTTACGTAGTGCATGCTCGTTTCTTCGAAAATGGAATGTCAAGGATAGTATATTGACAGTTCGCGCTTTTATTTAGTTCAATGCTCGTTTCTTCAGAAATGGAAGATCCAGGATAGTACATGGATGACGCGCTTTACATAGTGCATGCTTGTTTCTTCGGAAATGTAAGATCAAGGATAGTATATTGACGATCTGCGCTTTTATTTAGTGCGATGCTCGTTTCTTTGGAAATGGAAGATCCAGGATAGTACACGGATGACGCGCTTTACGTAGTGAATGCTCGTTTCTTCGGAAATGGAAGGTTAAGGATAATATGTTGATGGTCTGCACTTTTATTTAGTGCGATGCTCGTTTCTTCGGAAATGGAAGATCCAAGATATTACATGGATGACGCGCTTTACGTAGTGCATGCTCGTTTCTTCGGAAATGGAAGGTCAAGGATAGTATATTGACGATCGGCGCTTTTATTTAGTGCGATGCTTGTTTCTTCGGAAATGGAAGATCCAGGATAGTACATGGATGACGCGCTTTAAGTAGTGCATGCTCGTTTCTTCGGAAATGGAAGGTCAAGGATAGTATATTGATGGTCTGCGCTTTTATTTAGTGCGATGCTCGTTTCTTCGGAAATGGAAGATCCAGGATAGTACATGGATGATGCCTTTTACATAGTGCATGCTCGTTTCTTCGGAAATGGAAGCTCAAGGATAGTATATTGACGGTCCGCGCTTTTATTTAGTGCGATGCTCTTTTCTTCGGAAATGGAAGATCCAGGATAGTACATGGATGACGCGCTTTACGTAGTGCATGCTCGTTTCTCCGGAAATGGAAGGTCAAGGATAGTATATTGACGATATGCGCTTTTATTTAATGCGATGCTCGTTTCTTCGAAAATGGAAGATCCAAGATAGTACACGGATGACGCGCTTTACGTAGTGCATGCTCGTTTCTTCGGAAATGGAAGGTCAAGGATAGTATATTGATGGTCTGTGCTTTTATTTAGTGCGATGCTCGTTTCTTCGGAAATGGAAGATCCAGGATAGTACATGGATGACACGCTCTACGTTGTGCATGGTCGTTTCTCCGGAAATGGAAGGTCAAGTATAGTATATTGACGATCTGCGCTTTTATTTAATGCGATGCTCGTTTCTTCGAAAATGGAAGATCCAGGATAGTACATGCATGACGCGCTTTACGTAGTGCATGCTCGTTTCTTCCAGAATGTAAGGTCAAGGATAGTATATTGACGGTCCGCGCTTTTATTTAGTGCGATGCTCGTTTCTTCAGAAATGGAAGATCCAGGATAGTACACGGATGACGCGCTTTACGTAGTGCATGCTCGTTTCTTCGGAAATGGAAGGTCAAGGATAGTATATTAATGGTCTGTGCTTTTATTTAGTGCGATGCTCGTTTCTTCGGAAATGGAAGATCCAGGATAGTACATGGATGACACGCTTTACGTTGTGCATGGTCGTTTCTCCGGAAATGGAAGGTCAAGGATAGTATATTGACGATCTGCGCTTTTATTTAATGCGATGCTCGTTTCTTCGAAAATGGAAGATCCAGGATAGTACATGGATGACGCGCTTTACGTAGTGCATGCTCGTTTCTTCCAGAATGTAAGGTCAAGGATAGTATATTGACGGTCCGCGCTTTTATTTAGTGCGATGCTCGTTTCTTCGGAAATGGAGGATCCAGGATAGTACATGGATGACGCGCTTTATTACTGCATGCTAGTTTCTTCGGAAATGGAAGATCCAGGATAGTACATGGATGACGCGCTTTACGTAGTGCATGCTCGTTTCTTCGAAAATGGAATGTCAAGGATAGTATATTGACGGTTCGCGCTTTTATTTAGTTCAATGCTCGTTTCTTCAGAAATGGAAGATCCAGAATAGTACATGGATGACGCGCTTTACATAGTGCATGCTCGTTTCTTCGGAAATGTAAGATCAAGGAGAGTATATTGACGATCTGCGCTTTTATTTAGTGCGATGCTCGTTTCTTCGGAAATGGAAGATCCAGGATAGTACACGGATGACGCGCTTTACGTAGTGAATGCTCGTTTCTTAGGAAATGGAAGGTTAAGGATAGTATGTTGATGGTCTGCACTTTTATTTAGTGCGATGCTCGTTTCTTCGGAAATGGAAGATCCAAGATATTACATGGATGACGCGCTTTACGTAGTGCATGCTCGTTTCTTCGGAAATGGAAGGTCAAGGATAGTATATTGACGATCGGCGCTTTTATTTAGTGCGATGCTTGTTTCTTCGGAAATGGAAGATCCAGGATAGTACATGGATGACGCGCTTTACGTAGTGCATGCTCGTTTCTTCGGAAATGGAAGGTCAAGGATAGTATATTGATGGTCTGCGCTTTTATTTAGTGCGATGCTCGTTTCTTCGGAAATGGAAGATCCAGGATAGTACATGGATGATGCCTTTTACATAGCGCATGCTCGTTTCTTCGGAAATGGAAGCTCAAGGATAGTATATTGACAGTTCGCGCTTTTATTTAGTGCGATGCTCTTTTCTTCGGAAATGGAAGATCCAGGATAGTACATGGATGACGCGCTTTACGTAGTGCATGCTCGTTTCTTCGGAAATGGAAGGTCAAGGATAGTATATTGACAGTCCGCGCTTTTATTTAGTGCGATGCTCGTTTCTTCGGAATTGGAAGATCCAGGATAGTACATGGATGACGCGCTTTATGTAATGCATGCTCTTTTTTGGGACTAGAAGGTCAAGGATAGTATATTGACGATCAGCGCTTTTATTTAGTGCGATGCTCGTTTCTTCGGAAATGGAAGATCCAGGATAGTACATGGATGACTCGCTTTACGTAGTGCATGCTCGTTTCGTCGAAAATGGAAGGTCAAGGATAGTATCTTGACGGTCCGCGCTTTTATTTAGTGCGATACTCGTTTCTTAGAAAATGGAAGATCCAGGATAATACATGGATGACGCTCTTTACGTTGTGCATGCTCGTTTCTTCGGAAATGGAAGGTCAAGGATAGTATATTAACGGTCCCCGCTTTAATTTAGTGCGATGCTCGTTTCTTCGGAAATGGAAGATCCAGGATAGTACATGGATGACAAGCTTTACGTAGTGCATGCTCGTTTCTTCGGAAATGGAAGGTCAAGATAGTATATTGACGGTCCACGCTTTTATTTAGTGCGATGGTCATTTCTTCGGAAATGGAAGATCCAGGATAGTACATGGATGATGCGTATTACATAGTGCATGCTCGTTTCTTCGGAAATGGAAGCTCAAGGATAGTATATTGACGGTCCGCACTTTTATTTAGTGTGATGCTTTTTTCTTCGGAAATGAAAGATCCAGGATAGTACATGGATGATGTTCTTTACGTACTGCATGCTTGTTTCTTCGGAAATGGAAGGTCAAGGATAGTATATTGACAGTCCGCGCTTTTATTTAGTGCGATGCTCGTTTCTTCGGAATTGGAAGATCCAGGATAGTACATGGATGACGCGCTTTATGTAATGCATGCTCTTTTTTGGGACTAGAAGGTCAAGGATAGTATATTGACGATCAGCGCTTTTATTTAGTGCGATGCTCGTTTCTTCGGAAATGGAAGATCCAGGATAGTACATGGATGACTCGCTTTACGTAGTGCATGCTCGTTTCTTCGAAAATGGAAGGTCAAGAATAGTATATTGACGGTCCGCGCTTTTATTTAGTGCGATACTCGTTTCTTAGAAAATGGAAGATCCAGGATAATACATGGATGACGCTCTTTACGTTGTGCATGCTCGTTTCTTCGGAAATGGAAGGTCAAGGATAGTATATTGACGGTCCCCGCTTTTATTTAGTGCGATGCTCGTTTCTTCAGAAATGGAAGATCCAGGATAGTACATGGATGACAAGCTTTACGTAGTGCATGCTCGTTTCTTCGGAAATGGAAGGTCAAGATAGTATATTGACGGTCCACGCTTTTATTTAGTGCGATAGTCATTTCTTCGGAAATGGAAGATCCAGGATAGTACATGGATGATGCGTATTACATAGTGCATGCTCGTTTCTTCGGAAATGGAAGCTCAAGGATAGTATATTGACGGTCCGCACTTTTATTTAGTGTGATGCTTTTTTCTTCGGAAATGGAAGATCCAGGATAGTACATGGATGATGTTCTTTACGTACTGCATGCTTGTTTCTTCGGAAATGGAAGGTCAAGGATAGTATATTGACAGTCCGCGTTTTTATTTAGTGCGATGCTCGTTTCTTCGGAAATGGAAGATCCAGGATAGTACATGGATGACGCGCTTTCTTAGTGCATGCTAGTTTCTTCGGAAATGGAAGATCCAGGATAGTACATGGATGACGCGCTTTACGTAGTGCATGCTCGTTTCTTCGAAAATGGAATGTCAAGGATAGTATATTGACGGTCCACGCTTTTATTTAGTGCAATGCTCGTTTCTTCGGAAATGGAAGATCTAGGATAGTACATGGATGACGCGCTTTACGTAGGGTGCATGCTCATTTCTTCGGAAATGGAAGGTCAAGGATAGTATATTGACGGTCCACGCTTTTATTTAGTGCGATGCTCGTTTCTTCGAAAATGAAAGATCCAGGATAGTACATGGATGACACGCTTTACGTAGTGCATGCTCGTTTCTTCGGAAATGTAAGGTCAAGGATAGTATATTGATGATCCGCGCTTTTATTCAGTGTGATGCTCGTTTCTTCGGAAATGGAAGATCCAGGATAGTACACGGATGACGCGCTTTACGTAGTGCATGCTCGTTTCTTCGGAAATGGAAGGTCAAGGATAGTATATTGATGGTCTGTGCTTTTATTTAGTGCGATGCTCGTTTCTTCGGAAATGGAAGATCCAGGATAGTACATGGATGACACGCTTTACGTTGTGCATGGTCGTTTCTCCGGAAATGGAAGGTCAAGGATAGTATATTGACGATCTGCGCTTTTATTTAATGCGATGCTCGTTTCTTCGAAAATGGAAGATCCAGGATAGTACATGGATGACGCGCTTTACGTAGTGCATGCTCGTTTCTTCCAGAATGTAAGGTCAAGGATAGTATATTGACGGTCCGCGCTTTTATTTAGTGCGATGTTCGTTTCTTCGGAAAGGGAAGATCCAGGATAGTACATGGATGACGCGCTTTATTACTGCATGCTACTTTCTTCGGAAATGGAAGATCCAGGATAGTACATGGATGACGCGCTTTACGTAGTGCATGCTCGTTTCTTCGAAAATGGAATGTCAAGGATAGTATATTGACGGTTCGCGCTTTTATTTAGTTCAATGCTCGTTGCTTCAGAAATGGAAGATCCAGGATAGTACATGGATGACGCGCTTTACATAGTGCATGCTTGTTTCTTCGGAAATGTAAGATCAAGGATAGTATATTGACGATCTGCGCTTTTATTTAGTGCGATGCTCGTTTCTTTGGAAATGGAAGATCCAGGATAGTACACGGATGACGCGCTTTACGTAGTGAATGCTCGTTTCTTCGGAAATGGAAGGTTAAGGATAATATGTTGATGGTCTGCACTTTTATTTAGTGCGATGCTCGTTTCTTCGGAAATGGAAGATCCAAGATATTACATGGATGACGCGCTTTACGTAGTGCATGCTCGTTTCTTCGGAAATGGAAGGTCAAGGATAGTATATTGACGATCGGCGCTTTTATTTAGTGCGATGCTTGTTTCTTCGGAAATGGAAGATCCAGGATAGTACATGGATGACGCGCTTTAAGTAGTGCATGCTCGTTTCTTCGGAAATGGAAGGTCAAGGATAGTATATTGATGGTCTGCGCTTTTATTTAGTGCGATGCTCGTTTCTTCGGAAATGGAAGATCCAGGATAGTACATGGATGATGCCTTTTACATAGTGCATGCTCGTTTCTTCGGAAATGGAAGCTCAAGGATAGTATATTGACGGTCCGCGCTTTTATTTAGTGCGATGCTCTTTTCTTCGGAAATGGAAGATCCAGGATAGTACATGGATGACGCGCTTTACGTAGTGCATGCTCGTTTCTCCGGAAATGGAAGGTCAAGGATAGTATATTGACGATATGCGCTTTTATTTAATGCGATGCTCGTTTCTTCGAAAATGGAAGATCCAAGATAGTACACGGATGACGCGCTTTACGTAGTGCATGCTCGTTTCTTCGGAAATGGAAGGTCAAGGATAGTATATTGATGGTCTGTGCTTTTATTTAGTGCGATGCTCGTTTCTTCGGAAATGGAAGATCCAGGATAGTACATGGATGACACGCTCTACGTTGTGCATGGTCGTTTCTCCGGAAATGGAAGGTCAAGTATAGTATATTGACGATCTGCGCTTTTATTTAATGCGATGCTCGTTTCTTCGAAAATGGAAGATCCAGGATAGTACATGCATGACGCGCTTTACGTAGTGCATGCTCGTTTCTTCCAGAATGTAAGGTCAAGGATAGTATATTGACGGTCCGCGCTTTTATTTAGTGCGATGCTCGTTTCTTCGGAAATGGAAGATCCAGGATAGTACACGGATGACGCGCTTTACGTAGTGCATGCTCGTTTCTTCGGAAATGGAAGGTCAAGGATAGTATATTAATGGTCTGTGCTTTTATTTAGTGCGATGCTCGTTTCTTCGGAAATGGAAGATCCAGGATAGTACATGGATGACACGCTTTACGTTGTGCATGGTCGTTTCTCCGGAAATGGAAGGTCAAGGATAGTATATTGACGATCTGCGCTTTTATTTAATGCGATGCTCGTTTCTTCGAAAATGGAAGATCCAGGATAGTACATGGATGACGCGCTTTACGTAGTGCATGCTCGTTTCTTCCAGAATGTAAGGTCAAGGATAGTATATTGACGGTCCGCGCTTTTATTTAGTGCGATGCTCGTTTCTTCGGAAATGGAGGATCCAGGATAGTACATGGATGACGCGCTTTATTACTGCATGCTAGTTTCTTCGGAAATGGAAGATCCAGGATAGTACATGGATGACGCGCTTTACGTAGTGCATGCTCGTTTCTTCGAAAATGGAATGTCAAGGATAGTATATTGACGGTTCGCGCTTTTATTTAGTTCAATGCTCGTTTCTTCAGAAATGGAAGATCCAGAATAGTACATGGATGACGCGCTTTACATAGTGCATGCTCGTTTCTTCGAAAATGTAAGATCAAGGAGAGTATATTGACGATCTGCGCTTTTATTTAGTGCGATGCTCGTTTCTTCGGAAATGGAAGATCCAGGATAGTACACGGATGACGCGCTTTACGTAGTGCATGCTCGTTTCTTCGGAAATGGAAGGTTAAGGATAGTATGTTGATGGTCTGCACTTTTATTTTGTGCGATGCTCATTTCTTCGGAAATGGAAGATCCAAGATATTACATGGATGACGCGCTTTACGTAGTGCATGCTCGTTTCTTCGGAAATGGAAGGTCAAGGATAGTATATTGACGATCGGCGCTTTTATTTAGTGCGATGCTTGTTTCTTCGGAAATGGAAGATCCAGGATAGTACATGGATGACGCGCTTTACGTAGTGCATGCTCGTTTCTTCGGAAATGGAAGGTCAAGGATAGTATATTGATGGTCTGCGCTTTTATTTAGTGTGATGCTCGTTTCTTCGGAAATGGAAGATCCAGGATAGTACATGGATGATGCCTTTTACATAGTGCATGCTCGTTTCTTCGGAAATGGAAGCTCAAGGATAGTATATTGACGGTCCGCGCTTTTATTTAGTGCGATGCTCTTTTCTTCGGAAATGGAAGATCCAGGATAGTACATGGATGACGCGCTTTACGTAGTGCATGCTCGTTTCTTCGGAAATGGAAGGTCAAGGATAGTATATTGACAGTCCGCGCTTTTATTTAGTGCGATGCTCGTTTCTTCGGAATTGGAAGATCCAGGATAGTACATGGATGACGCGCTTTATGTAGTGCATGCTCTTTTTTGGGACTAGAAGGTCAAGGATAGTATATTGACGATCAGCGCTTTTATTTAGTGTGATGCTCGTTTCTTCGGAAATGGAAGATCCAGGATAGTACATGGATGACTCGCTTTACGTAGTGCATGCTCGTTTCTTCGAAAATGGAAGGTCAAGGATAGTATATTGACGGTCCGCGCTTTTATTTAGTGCGATACTCGTTTCTTAGAAAATGGAAGATCCAGGATAATACATGGATGACGCTCTTTACGTTGTGCATGCTCGTTTCTTCGGAAATGGAAGGTCAAGGATAGTATATTGATGGTCCCCGCTTTTATTTAGTGCGATGCTCGTTTCTTCGGAAATGGAAGATCCAGGATAGTACATGGATGACAAGCTTTACGTAGTGCATGCTCGTTTCTTCGGAAATGGAAGGTCAAGATAGTATATTGACGGTCCACGCTTTTATTTAGTGCGATGGTCATTTCTTCGGAAATGGAAGATCCAGGATAGTACATGGATGATGCGTATTACATAGTGCAGGCTCGTTTCTTCGGAAATGGAAGCTCAAGGATAGTATATTGACGGTCCGCACTTTTATTTAGTGTGATGCTTTTTTCTTCGGAAATGGAAGATCCAGGATAGTACATGGATGATGTTCTTTACGTACTGCATGCTCGTTTCTTCGGAAATGGAAGGTCAAGGATAGTATATTGACGGTCCGCGCTTTTATTTAGTGCAATGCTCGTTTCTTCGGAAATGGAAGATCTAGGATAGTAAATGGATGACGCGCTTTACGTAGTGCATGCTCTTTTCTTCGGAAATGGAAGATCCAGGATAGTACATGGATGACGCGCTTTACGTAGTGCATGCTCGTTTCTCCGGAAAATGGAATGTCAAGGATAGTATATTGACGGTCCGCGCTTTTATTTAGTGCAATGCTCGTTTCTTCGGAAATGGGAGATCTAGGATAGTAAATGGATGACGCGCTTTACGTAGTGCATGCTCATTTCTTCGGAAATGGAAGGTCAAGGATAGTATATTGACGGTCCACGCTTTTATTTAGTGCGATGCTCGTTTCTTCGAAAATGAAAGATCCAGGATAGTACATGGATGACGCGCTTTACGTAGTGCATGCTCGTTTCTTCGGAAATGTAAGGTCAAGGATAGTATATTGATGATCCGCGCTTTTATTCAGTGTGATGCTCGTTTCTTCGGAAATGGAAGATTCGGGATAGTACACGGATGACGCGCTTTACGTAGTGCATGCTCGTTTCTTCGGAAATGGAAGGTCAAGGATAGTATATTGATGGTCTGTGCTTTTATTTAGTGCGATGCTCGTTTCTTCGGAAATGGAAGATCCAGGATAGTACATGGATGACACGCTTTACGTTGTGCATGGTCGTTTCTCCGGAAATGGAAGGTCAAGGATAGTATATTGACGATCTGCGCTTTTATTTAATGCGATGCTCGTTTCTTCGAAAATGGAAGATCCAGGATAGTACATGGATGACGCGCTTTACGTAGTGCATGCTCGTTTCTTCCAGAATGTAAGGTCAAGGATAGTATATTGACGGTCCGCGCTTTTATTTAGTGCGATGTTCGTTTCTTCGGAAAGGGAAGATCCAGGATAGTACATGGATGACGCGCTTTATTACTGCATGCTAGTTTCTTCGGAAATGGAAGATCCAGGATAGTACATGGATGACGCGCTTTACGTAGTGCATGCTCGTTTCTTCGAAAATGGAATGTCAAGGATAGTATATTGACGGTTCGCGCTTTTATTTAGTTCAATGCTCGTTTCTTCAGAAATGGAAGATCCAGGATAGTACATGGATGACGCGCTTTACATACTGCATGCTCGTTTCTTCGGAAATGTAAGATCAAGGATAGTATATTGACGATCTGCGCTTTTATTTAGTGCGATGCTCATTTCTTCGGAAATGGAAGATCCAGGATAGTACACGGATGACGCGCTTTACGTAGTGAATGCTCGTTTCTTCGGAAATGGAAGGTTAAGGATAGTATGTTGATGGTCTGCACTTTTATTTAGTGCGATGCTCGTTTCTTCGGAAATGGAAGATCCAAGATATTACATGGATGACGCGCTTTACGTAGTGCAGGCTCGTTTCTTCGGAAATGGAAGGTCAAGGATAGTATATTGACGATCAGCGCTTTTATTTAGTGCGATGCTTGTTTCTTCGGAAATGGAAGATCCAGGATAGTACATGGATGACGCGCTTTACGTAGTGCATGCTCGTTTCTTCGGAAATGGAAAGTCAAGGATAGTATATTGATGGTCTGCGCTTTTATTTAGTGCGATGCTCGTTTCTTCGGAAATGGAAGATCCAGGATAGTACATGGATGATGCCTTTTACATAGTGCATGCTCGTTTCTTCGGAAATGGAAGCTCAAGGATAGTATATTGACGGTCCGCGCTTTTATTTAGTGCGATGCTCTTTTCTTCGGAAATGGAAGATCCAGGATAGTACATGGATGACGCGCTTTACGTAGTGCATGCTCGTTTCTTCGGAAATGGAAGGTCAAGGATAGTATATTGACAGTCCACGCTTTTATTTAGTGCGATGCTCGTTTCTTCGGAATTGGAAGATCCAGGATAGTACATGGATGACGCGCTTTATGTAATGCATGCTCTTTTTTGGGACTAGAAGGTCAAGGATAGTATATTGACGATCAGCGCTTTTATTTAGTGCGATGCTCGTTTCTTCGGAAATGGAAGATCCAGGATAGTACATGGATGACTCGCTTTACGTAGTGCATGCTCGTTTCTTCGAAAATGGAAGGTCAAGGATAGTATATTGACGGTCCGCGCTTTTATTTAGTGCGATACTCGTTTCTTAGAAAATGGAAGATCCAGGATAATACATGGATGACGCTCTTTACGTTGTGCATGCTCGTTTCTTCGGAAATGGAAGGTCAAGGATAGTATATTGACGGTCCCCGCTTTTATTTAGTGCGATGCTCGTTTCTTCGGAAATGGAAGATCCAGGATAGTACATGGATGACAAGCTTTACGTAGTGCATGCTCGTTTCTTCGGAAATGGAAGGTCAAGATAGTATATTGACGGTCCACGCTTTTATTTAGTGCGATGGTCATTTCTTCGGAAATGGAAGATCCAGGATAGTACATGGATGATGCGTATTACATAGTGCATGCTCGTTTCTTCGGAAATGGAAGCTCAAGGATAGTATATTGACGGTCCGCACTTTTATTTAGTGTGATGCTTTTTTCTTCGGAAATGGAAGATCCAGGATAGTACATGGATGATGTTCTTTACGTACTGCATGCTCGTTTCTTCGGAAATGGAAGGTCAAGGATAGTATATTGACAGTCCGCGCTTTTATTTAGTGCGATGCTCGTTTCTTCGAAAATGGAAGATCCAGGATAGTACATGGATGACACGCTTTCTTAGTGCATGCTAGTTTCTTCGGAAATGGAAGATCCAGGATAGTACATGGATGACGCGCTTTACGTAGTGCATGCTCGTTTCTTCGAAAATGGAATGTCAACGCTTTTATTTAGTGCAATGCTCGTTTCTTCGGAAATGGAAGATCTAGGATAGTACATGGATGACGCGCTTTACGTAGTGCATGCTCATTTCTTCGGAAATGGAAGGTCAAGGATAGTATATTGACGGTCCACGCTTTTATTTAGTGCGATGCTCGTTTCTTCGAAAATGAAAGATCCAGGATAGTACATGGATGACGCGCTTTACGTAGTGCATGCTCGTTTCTTCGGAAATGTAAGGTCAAGGATAGTATATTGATGATCCGCGCTTTTATTCAGTGTGATGCTCGTTTCTTCGGAAATGGAAGATCCAGGATAGTACACGGATGACGCGCTTTACGTAGTGCATGCTCGTTTCTTCGGAAATGGAAGGTCAAGGATAGTATATTGATGGTCTGTGCTTTTATTTAGTGCGATGCTCGTTTCTTTGGAAATGGAAGATCCAGGATAGTACATGGATGACACGCTTTACGTTGTGCATGGTCGTTTCTCCGGAAATGGAAGGTCAAGGATAGTATATTGACGATCTGCGCTTTTATTTAATGCGATGCTCGTTTCTTCGAAAATGGAAGATCCAGGATAGTACATGGATGACGCGCTTTACGTAGTGCATGCTCGTTTCTTCCAGAATGTAAGGTCAAGGATAGTATATTGACTGTCCGCGCTTTTATTTAGTGCGATGTTCGTTTCTTCGGAAAGGGAAGATCCAGGATAGTACATGGATGACGCGCTTTATTACTGCATGCTAGTTTCTTCGGAAATGGAAGATCGAGGATAGTACATGGATGACGCGCTTTACGTAGTGCATGCTCGTTTCTTCGAAAATGGAATGTCAAGGATAGTATATTGACGGTTCGCGCTTTTATTTAGTTCAATGCTCGTTTCTTCAGAAATGGAAGATCCAGGATAGTACATGGATGACGCGCTTTACATACTGCATGCTCGTTTCTTCGGAAATGTAAGATCAAGGATAGTATATTGACGATCTGCGCTTTTATTTAGTGCGATGCTCGTTTCTTCGGAAATGGAAGATCCAGGATAGTACACGGATGACGCGCTTTACGTAGTGAATGCTCGTTTCTTCGGAAATGGAAGGTTAAGGATAGTATGTTGATGGTCTGCACTTTTATTTAGTGCGATGCTCGTTTCTTCAGAAATGGAAGATCCAAGATATTACATGGATGACGCGCTTTACGTAGTGCATGCTCGTTTCTTCGGAAATGGAAGGTCAAGGATAGTATATTGACGATCGGCGCTTTTATTTAGTGCGATGCTTGTTTCTTCGGAAATGGAAGATCCAGGATAGTACATGGATGACGCGCTTTACGTAGTGCATGCTCGTTTCTTCGGAAATGGAAGGTCAAGGATAGTATATTGATGGTCTGCGCTTTTATTTAGTGCGATGCTCGTTTCTTCGGAAATGGAAGATCCAAGATAGTACATGGATGATGCCTTTTACATAGTGCATGCTCGTTTCTTCGGAAATGGAAGCTCAAGGATAGTATATTGACGGTCCGCGCTTTTATTTAGTGCGATGCTCTTTTCTTAGGAAATGGAAGATCCAGGATAGTACATGGATGACGCGCTTTACGTAGTGCATGCTCGTTTCTTCGGAAATGGAAGGTCAAGGATAGTATATTGACAGTCCGCGCTTTTATTTAGTGCGATGCTCGTTTCTTCGGAATTGGAAGATCCAGGATAGTACATGGATGACGCGCTTTATGTAATGCATGCTCTTTTTTGGGACTAGAAGGTCAAGGATAGTATATTGACGATCAGCGCTTTTATTTTGTGCGATGCTCGTTTCTTCGGAAATGGAAGATCCAGGATAGTACATGGATGACTCGCTTTACGTAGTGCATGCTCGTTTCTTCGAAAATGGAAGGTCAAGGATAGTATATTGACGGTCCGCGCTTTTATTTAGTGCGATACTCGTTTCTTAGAAAATGGAAGATCCAGGATAATACATGGATGACGCTCTTTACGTTGTGCATGCTCGTTTCTTCGGAAATGGAAGGTCAAGGATAGTATATTGACGGTCCCCGCTTTTATTTAGTGCGATGCTCGTTTCTTCGGAAATGGAAGATCCAGGATAGTACATGGATGACAAGCTTTACGTAGTGCATGCTCGTTTCTTCGGAAATGGAAGGTCAAGATAGTATATTGACGGTCCACGCTTTTATTTAGTGCGATGGTCATTTCTTCGGAAATGGAAGATCCAGGATAGTACATGGATGATGCGTATTACATAGTGCATGCTCGTTTCTTCGGAAATGGAAGCTCAAGGATAGTATATTGACGGTCCGCACTTTTATTTAGTGTGATGCTTTTTTCTTCGGAAATGGAAGATCCAGGATAGTACATGGATGATGTTCTTTACGTACTGCATGCTCGTTTCTTCGGAAATGGAAGGTCAAGGATAGTATATTGACAGTCCGCGCTTTTATTTAGTGCGATGCTCGTTTCTTCGGAAATGGAAGATCCAGGATAGTACATGGATGACGCGCTTTCTTAGTGCATGCTAGTTTCTTCGGAAATGGAAGATCCAGGATAGTACATGGATGACGCGCTTTACGTAGTGCATGCTCGTTTCTTCGAAAATGGAATGTCAAGGATAGTATATTGACGGTCCGCGCTTTTATTTAGTGCAATGTGTTATACCCCAAATTTGGCCAACCACTCTGGCATATGTATTATTTCATCTGCATCAACATAAGGCATAAAAACATTACATAGCATATTTTAATTTGCACTTTTACAGGGATATATGAAAAAAAAAGAGAAGAAGAAAAGAGATGTGTATTCAAAATATATGGAGAATAGGGAGGTCATTTTCCTAAGTAAAAAAAAATATAATTGAGACAAGTGCACAAGGTGGGGTTTGAACCCACCACCTCTTGCTCCACACCCCTCATCTTTACCACTCAGCCAGGCGCACATTGGTGAACAATAATGAAAAGGAAAACTATGTATTTTAAAGTATTGAAATTAAAGGCGCATGAATAAAAAATTGGTGGATTTTGGTCCCACCAAGGATTCGAACCGGTGACTATGTGATAGATAGGCGCTTGACTTAACCACTGGGGTGGTGATACATCCAGTGAATATCCCACCCCAGCTTGATCACATGCCTTGTTTTGTTCTTAACTGGCCAGAAGATATGAAGCAAAACGCAGGGGACATGAATCAAAACCTCATCATTTTGGACGAAACAAGATTCATTCTCGTTCATTTTTTTTACAAGGTTTAATTTGGCGTTTCTGGTTTTGGCATTAGAAGTGAATTGACTGAGTTGTATTTGAAATTTGCAAAAGGGAGGGAGGTGGCTTAACCACGTTTTGAGGCGTGCTGCAGTTTTCCACTTTAGGCCAAACACCCAAAGGTACCTTGCGCTGGGTATTGCTGAGCCTATCACCAATATGGACAAAGCACAGCAGCCTCTATAACCTGCTGTAAACCCTAGTGGGTACCCCTACCGTCTCACAACAAGACACGAAAAAACTCAGCAAGGGAGATTGGTGGATTTCGAAATTGGGGTATATAAGGTCTAGGTTTGGAACTAGAAACCCTAGCAGCCAGTTTTTCGGTTTTGACACAAAGGAAAATATTTTAGAGAGGTGAGGTCTTTTTTTTGGAGCTGCTCTCAAGGGTGGGATTTTTCAGAGTCCTTTGGTCTTCCAGTTCTCGTTTCTAGGTATGAAAAACTGGTCCTCATTCTCATCATACGCATCAGTCATAATTAGTTGTTTTGTTTTACTGAGTTTGTTTTCAGAATTCATATATGCTAAAAAGTGAAGGTACTTGAAATATGTTACTTGTATCCTGCTGATAGTTTTAAGGTGTGTGTGTTAGTGACTTTGATTAAACCATGTTGGGTTTGTCAAGACTCAGTTTGATTAGGACACTGTTGGTTCAAGTTTCCTAGGTTTGGTCCATATCTCTGTTTGAACCAACTTGTGGGTTTTCTTTGGCTTTTATGATTTGCTGCTATGTAATCAGTGTGTGTTTGTTGGTAGATGCCTGGATCCGAACCATTTCTGCTGAGTATGTTTATGCTCAGTTATGGCTTGTTTCTTCTTTTGCCTTGGAACATCTTGACATTTGCTACAAAACACTTTGCTATTTGTGGACCTGTTTATGAAATTTTTTTTTTTACATTTTGATCTTAACTGTTTAGTTTCTACCAGTGGTTGTTGTTTTCTCATGTTTGTTTCCATTTAAAGTCTTGAAATGTTATTTCAACTGCTGATGGATGTGTTTGACTGCATTGATTGCTTGAGAGGTTCTGCTGCCCTGATTACTTGTTTGTTTTTTTTGCTGTTCAAGACATGAACTTCATCTTGTTGCAACAAGTTTTTTTTGAAATTGGCCAATTTAGTTTGGACTTGCAGTACACACACGTTCTCACTAAAACACATTTTTAGCATTTCACATTATTCACCAAAACACATTGCTACACTGTTAGAATTTGGTGCATCCTGAATGCTGTTTTAAGCTGTTGTTGTTGTTGGTACTTCTACACACATTCACTTATTCTTTCAAATCACCTCACGCATTCATTACCTTGTGGTGATTATGTATAAATTTTGAGTTAATATTTGGTTTGATTGGTTTGAAGATGATAATTGTCTTGTTGTTTTAAAGAAAAAAGAACCTGAACTTGTTAAGTGTGGCTGTTGTGGTTTTGTTGAACACTGTGGTAACAGTATGTTGAGGTTTTTTTTTGCAACAATAACTGATGTTTGTGTTATAATTCGAGTCAGAACCATCAGAGTCTTGCTATTGGTTTAGTGGCCAGATTAGCAGAAGTTTTTTTGAGTGTTGGCAGCAGGGCTGCTTTATTGTTTCATCTATTTGGTTTTCTTCAAATTCCACATGTTGCTCTAGTTAGCATTTGGTTTGAAATTATAAAGGACTATTGGGATTGGCTGTTTGAGATTATTAATATCCTGTTGCTTTGAGTCTTGGATTTATTAATGCTGATGCTGTTTAATGTCTTGTTGTTTTGAGGCCTGATTCTGTTCAACTTGTCATGTTTTGTTTGAGGCCAGAAATTGATACCATTTATTGATAATTGTCATCCTGCATTGTTGGTTTTAGATGTTGTTTTGGTTTGAAAGAAGAATCATTAAGTTTTTTCTCATGTTGGCTTTGTCCTAAACGAATGTTATTGCTGCTGTTACCTATTTGCTTGAATTTTGTTTAGGTCTAAAGAAGAGCCATTGAGTGTGTTTGTTTTCATGATGACTGTGGTATCAATTGCATTGTTGATGTTTGTTAGAATTCAGTATTATCAGCATTTGGAACTTGTATTTGTGGCAGAAAATCATTGTTTGGCATGTAGGTTAACCTTCTTTTTAGAGCAGTTTAACAGTAGGGCTGCTGTGCTGTTATTGATTGGGTTTGGCTGTGCATAGGTTTGACATTTGGCTTTTATTGAAGTTGTTGTTTCTGTGGTACATATGTTGTAACTTGTGTTTGGTTTAGAGTCAAATTCTGTTTTGAATTGCTGTTGGGATTGCTGTCAGGATACCGTGTTTGATTGCTTGTTGGTATGTGATGGAATCATGATTTAGTTGCAAACTGAATTGTATACAAGTTGCTGTCATGAGCCTAGAATCCAGCTTTGGTTTAGATGTAAGACTTGTATAAGTTGCTTCCATGATATGCAAGATAGTGGTTATTACTTGTTGTATTGAGAGAGTGTTTGTGTCCATTAAATCTAATCCATAAGTATCCATTCTCAAGCATGTATAGACTTTGGTCCATTCATGATTATGTCAATTCAAGCTGTTGATATTCATTTTGCACTTCAATCACCCTTCTTGCATTTTCATTAGTTTTTACTTTACAAGCCTGGATTTGAAGTTTTGATTGGCATCTTTGCTTTCCTCATTAAAAAAACATATGGGACAGACTCCAGGTTTACTCGGTTTCGTGGAGTTTCGATTTGCTTTCATTGGTTTTTGCTTATGCCTTTGTGTTGTTCTTTTTTTTGGTTCAGCAATTTATGAATGTTTGCTATATATCTTTCTGTTTCCACTTTGGTTATTGGAAGTATCACCGCCCCAGCGGTAGACCATGCGCCTTGTAATACTGAACACCTTGGTTCGAGTCCTGCCATGGACCAAAACCACTTTTTTTTTCTTTTTATTTTCTTCCTTTATGTTTCCTTTCTACCCTTTTATATTTTTCCTCCCTATTCCATGTCAAACGCGCGCCTGGTGTCTTAGTGGTTGGGATTGTTGACGTTGAACCAAAGGGAGGTGGGTTCGATTCCCACCTCTTGCCTTTTTCTTAATTTCATTTAATTTATTTATTTGATTAACTATATAACTTCCAAAATCAATATATTTTTAAATACTTACTTATTTTAGATCCTTTCTTTTTGCACATTAACTATAATCTTTTTTTTATTTAATAAAGCAACATTTCAAATCATTGACGATTTTCAAGATCTTGGACTTATTTGAAAGTTGACCCTCTATTAGGGTTTGCTCACGTTGTATCTAGTAACGTTTCTCAAAAATCTTTTCTTTGTATCGAATAAAACGAGAGGGTTGGGTGTAGACCCCTTCTTCTTCGAATGTTGGGACGCCCACTGTAGTGAGGGTGGTCTTGATATTCGTCTTTCAATACAAAGACGCAACTTTATCCGCCGTCTCGCTTTCACAACTTCCTTCCACAATTTTCACACCTAAAGTCTCGGTCCTGTACCGAGTGCATTTTCAAATCTTTTCATAACAAAAACTTGAATGGTCGTGGAGTGGTTAGGCGTAGGCCTTCTCCTATCCCGAGTGCTGACGTTTACCGTAGGGTTCTCTGTCGCAAAGCACTTACCATTCAAAACCAAAAACACTTTAATAAGAGAAGGAAGTTCTCCTTGTGTTGAACTAAAGAGAGAGGATTGAGTGTAGTCTTCTTCCTCTCCGAGTGTCAGGATACTCACTGTAGTGTGTGTGGTCTTGATACTCGTCTTTCAATACGAAGACGCTACGTTCGCCACACATTTTTACAACAAAAACTTTGAGATAACGAATTGGGTACTACCCGTAGGGGTTACTATCCGAGGACCTGTCTCTCCCCCTAAAAAACAATCCAATCAATCAAACGTGACTTCTAGCCCCGCGTGGCGAAAACTAATCAATCTTTCAAAAGGATATGTTACGTCCGTTCTACCGCAAACAGGTAATGCCTAAGTCTCCAACGAGCGAGCAGCAAAACACCTAACTGCTAGAATGCGCACGATGGCATCATCCATAAAAAACATCAACACACCGTAGGCCGAACTACGGCTGCTCTGATTTCTCATACCAGATGAGAATACGTAGGCACAAGGGCCACAATCCTTGGCGAGCACAATCCCCCCTATCACCCGTAGTTTCCCGAACTACGTCGACTCTGACTTTCTCACATCTATTGAGAATACGTAGGCATAGGACTGCGAAGTCCTACCGAGTCCGTTCTCTCTCTTCTTCCCCCCGTTACCTCTCTTTCCCCGTTTCTAAACCCCTCTCTCTATCTTTTAGAACACTCTTTTATAGCATAACATTTTAGCACATCGACAAACAAAAGGTTCCCATCGAGTACGATGGATGCGAGGGGTGCTAATACCTTCCCCTCGCATAACCGGCTTCCGAACCCGTTCTTGGTCGCGAGACCATCTTATCCATTTCTTTCTTAGGGTTTTCTCGATATTTTCCTTTCCCCTCATGGGATAAATAAAGTTCGGTGGCGACTCTTCTGTCCTTTCTTTTCGCCTCCCCGTCGTTGCGCGATGCATTTTTCGAGTAGCGACAGCTGGCGACTCTGCTGGGGAGTACTAGCGAGCCACGCCTATTTTGTTTGTCGCATTTGTGCTTTATTTGTTTTGCTATTTATTTTATGGTTATGTTCTTTCTAACTTCTTGGGTTCATTTGGTTTGGTTTGTGAGGATAAAGCTTTCTACCCGAGCTTTCGAGTATGCACTAAGTTAGGAGGTGGTTTCTTTCTGATTTGCGAGACTTAGGACTCGTTGAGTTGGATCGAATCCCACCGCTCAGATGAGACCCCGTTGGAATGATTATGTCTTACGTGTAGTCGTAATGACGTTCTTATCTTCAACTTGGGAGTCCGCGATTCTGAGGACCTTTGTAGAACCTTATTCCAAAGGTTACTAAAACATGACTCTGTGTTCATCTTTTTGAAAGGAGTACCGTCTTACGAGTAGTCGTTGTGATGGGAAACTTTTGAGGGTTAGTGCATGGGACTTTGTTTGAAAAGCCTTTTGGCACACCCTTTTAAACCAATAGATTGCTCACCCAATGGGAAAGTTGCCTTGTGTTCTTGTCTTGCAGGATTTGTGACGTTGATTCTGTTGTGTTTCATTATCATATGCATTCATTAAACATCGCATTGCATATCATTTTGCATATCAAGAGACTTAAGAAGCTATGATTATCTCAGGTATTGGTGAACTCAATGGCTGATCAAAGGAAAAGAAGCACAAATTCCATAAAGTTCAGGGAACCAAAATTGGAATCAATTCAAGACCTTCTGATTGACGTGCCGAAAGTTATCAAGATCAACTTTCAAGGGGAATATGGGAAACTGCTTGATCTTCTCCACTCCAGAGTTGATACCTGGGCCCTGTACGCTATGGCTCAATTTTATGATGCGCCTCTCCGGTGCTTCACTTTTCAAGACTACCAGTTGGCTCCCACCTTGGAAGAATATTCTCACATTTTGAATATTAGAATTAAGGATCAACCTGTCTATACTGGCTTGGAAGAAGAACCAAAACCTGCTGTCATTGCTCTTGCTCTTCATATGACCAAAGAAGAAGTCAAGAAGGGTCTAACCAGTAAAGGGGGTGTTCAGGGTTTTCCATTGAAGTTTTTGCTAGAAAAGGCCGCTCAATACAAGGTCGATGAAGATTGGGAAAAGTTCGGTATAAGTGTTGCTCTGATGATCTATGGGATTGTCCTCTTTCCAAATGTGGACAATTTCATAGACATCACTGCCATTGTTCTCTTTATGCAGAAGAATCCCATCCCTACACTCCTCGCCGATGTTTATCACTCTATTCATTGGAGGAGTGAAAAGAAAGCAGGAACGATCCAATGCTGCTCTCACCTACTATACAAATGGTATGCTTCTCATTTGCCCAAGAAAGGACCGTTCGTGGAAAACAAGAAGGAATTAAAATGGTCTCAGCGCATCATGTCCCTGGAAGCTAGTGATATTGCCTGGTACTCCCATGAGTACTATGATGTGGAAATCATCTTCAGTTGTGGAGAATTCAGTAATGTACCCTTGATTGGTAGGGCCGGTTGTATTAACTATAACCCAGTCATGGCACTACGTCAGTTGGGCTATGCCATGGAGAGCGAGCCCGAAGCAGAGAAGGTTTAGAGTTTCTTTTTGCTAGCCACATCAGAGGACCCTGCGTTTGTCAGGAAGATTGCTAAGGCTTGGGGCAAGATTCATACAAAGGGAAGGAAGGAGTTAAAAGCGAAGAATTGTGTGGCAAAGGAGCCATACAACCGGTGGTTACTAGCCAGGGTAGCTGAAAGGTTGTTGCCATTTCCCTTAGAGTCCTCTATGCGAGAAGCACCTCCTGCTCCCACTCATGTACCCATAGAAGAATTTGAAAAATTGAAGCTAATAGTGGAGAGATTGACTAAGGAGAATCAGGACCTTCAGAATGAAGTCCACCAAGCAAATGTGGAGAACGGTCAGTACAAAAGAAAGGTGGAGTTTGAACAAGATCAAGCGGCTGAGAGTAGCAAGAAGCTAAAACTAGAAACAGATTTGAGAGTCAGGTACCAACAAGGTTACGAAGGGGCTGACGCATCATTAACAACTCTCCGGCAGCGCCTGAAGGACACCAAAGCTTCTTGTGATAGGGCGTGGCATTTCTTTGAGATTGCCTCTGCCGAGAAAAAGGAAATACGAGAGAACCTTGAAGCCGATATTGGGAATCTTGAGGAACAACTAAGAAGTGCCTTGACCCTAGCGGAAAGTGAACGAAGACTCAAAGAGGAGGCCTTGAGGGGTTCATGTGTCACATCTGACATGTGGAATAACAAATGTCAAGAATTGAAGACCGCCCAAGAAACAGCCTTTCTGTGGAGGAATCGTTTTGAGGCTTTGCAAAGAGATGGTGCGCAGTGGCTCGAGAAAGAGGCTCAGCTCAATGAGTTGCTGGACACCCACGTGGATTCTATTTGTTATTACCAGTCGACTCTAGATACGTGCCGTGCTAGGTACAACAATTTGGTGGAGCATTGCAACCTTATGATCCGTGATATCCCATGGAGGTTAGAGAGCGCCATTCAAGATTTGGAAGGAAATGATATTCCCCCTTCTGTTCACCACTTTATCCAGCTCTGCGACCAAATGGTTAGAAGGTTCATGTTTGAGACGAAGAAGCTTGAAGAGTGTCTCCAAAAAGAGAAATTCTAGTTTTTAGTACTTTTTAGTCATTTGGTGTTTTCCTTGTAATGAGAATTGTTATTCGGCACAGTCAGCAAGTGTTTGTACTGAATCTCCCCGAATTAATGAGAATTTGCTTTTGGTTTAATTGTGTTTTTTTTATTATTTGCTCATTCGCAATTCTATAATACCGGTTATAATCATAAGTTTTGAAAGTCTCTTGAACATTTGCATAGACTTGTGCATCATTCTGCATCCCCTGAAACTCGACCTCACACCGCTTGCCATTTCAGAAAGAGATAAAGAGGAAGAGCAAGCTGACTTCTCGACACTCTTACAACACGCGAAGAAATCAGCAGAGGATTATGGAACAGGTTCAGGCTGAGCTTACGGAGTTTCGTGAGAAGATGGCGCAATTCATGGAGATGATGCAGGGGGTGGCCAATGGACAGGACCAGTTAAGGACATTGGTTCAACCTTTAATAGCTCAAGTGGATGGAAGTGGCGTTTTACACGGTGGGGCTGCTGCTGTTCCCCCTCCTGTTAATGGTGGAACCTCGCAAGCCAATGGTGGCCCAACTGTAGTTAACCTTCCGGGCGGAAGAGAACAAACCGGAACTCCTATCCCAGTTGTGGCGGGCGCCATACCCACTAGCATTGATCCTCAGTGGGACCAAGATGAACAAGATGACATCTTCTCTATGAGAGACCTTGGGGGAGGGCTACGATCCGACACCAATAGAAGGTTTGATGAAATAGAAGAAAAGATGAAAAGCATTCTGGAGAATCAAAATACTATGGGGCTCGACATGTCCAATCTGGGATTGATTCCGGGACTTAAGATTCCTCCAAAGTTCAAAGTACCGGACTTCGATAAGTACAAGGGAACAACATGTCCAAAGGTGCATATCCGCTCCTATTTTCGAAGAATGTCTGCATACTCTGATGATGAGAAATTGCTTATGCATTTTTTCCAAGACAGTCTGTCCGGGCCTTCCTTGGAATGGTACATGGGTTTGGAACCTGTCAATATCCGAAGCTGGAAAAATTTGGCTGAAGCTTTTGTCCAACACTACCAATACAACAGTGACTTGGCACCTAATCGAGTGCAGCTGCAGAATTTATCCCAAAGGAGTAATGAGTGTTTTAAAGAATACGCTCAAAGGTGGCGGGAGCTTGCCGCTAGGGTGCAACCTCCCATGGTGGAAAGAGAACTAATTGATCTATTCGTGGGAACATTGCCTGGAATCTACTACGAGAAGTTGGTGAGTAACATGTCGGGAAGCTTCTCAGATTTGATCATCACCGGTGAAAGAGTCGAGAACGGTATAAAGTTGGGGAAAATTCAAGCAGGAGAAGGAACTTCTTTGGGAGGTGGAAGAAAGAACTTTGGAGCTAAGAAAAGAGAAAATGAGGCAAACGCGGTGTCAAGTTTCAGGAATCGGAATCGGAATCAGAATCAATATCAGCAACAACCCTACTATCATCAACCATCACAGGTAGCTAGTATCGCCATCCCGGCAACGTTACCACCTCAACAACAACCACTTCAGCAACAATTACCTCAACAGCAACAGCCACGCCTGCAGCAGCAGCAGCAACCTCAACAGCGAAATTTTGCTCCAAGACAATACCCAGACCGAAGAAGGGTGGTGGATAGGCACTTTGACGCCCCAACAATGCCTTACTCTCAGTTACTACAACACTTACTGCAATTAGAGTTGGTCCAGAAAAGGACGTTGGCACCTCTAATTGGCCAGCCCCCTCCCGGGTATGACGCCAACGCTAGGTGCGACTTCCACTATGGCGCTCCTGGTCACCATATTGACAATTGCAAAGCTTTTAAGCACAAGGTGCAAGACCTTGTGGACAACAAGATTATCAACTTTAACCACGATGCGCCCAACGTCGTTCAAAATCCTATGCCGAAACATGGGGCAGGTGGAGTGAATGCTGTGGTTGAAGGAGAAAATTTAAACTTGGTATATGATGTCGAAGAGCTAAAGACTCCTTTGAGTTTTGTGAAAAGCAAGCTGCTAGGAGGTGGGGTGTTTCCTGGATGTGAAAAGGACTGTGAAGAATGTGCTGCCCATCCTGAAGGATGTGAGAATTTGAAGAATCACATACAACGCATGATGAATGAAGGTGTTCTACAATTTGATAAGATCTGTGAGAAGAATGAAAAATTAAACGATGAAGAAGAGGATGAGGTGGCCACCATCTCTATCCCTTTCAAGTCAATTACTATTTCTGCGCCTCCGGTGCGACCTACCATTATATTCACCAAGGCGGGACCTGTGCCTTATGAGAACTCCAAAGCCATTCCTTGGAACTATGGAGCAGAATGCTATTACAACGGACAGAAACAGGAGTTGGAGAATTCGCCTTTTGATTCGGTCGACAATTTGGTAGGGGCTGGAGGAATGACTCGGAGTGGGAGAATATTTGCGCCTCCCGAAGTAAGCGCAGAAAGGGCTGATAGAGGTAAAGGGAAATCTGTAGTGGAAGAAAGCTCTCATACTAGAGAAAAGGAGGCTGCGCTGAAGGACACCGAGGAGTTCATGCGCATGATAAGGAAAAGTGACTATAAGATTGTGGATCATCTCCAACAGACACCTTCAAAGATTTCCATCTTATCGTTGCTGTTATGTTCTGAGGCTCACAGAAGTGCTTTACTCAAGGTTCTTGATAACGCTTATGTACCACAAGAAATATCTGTGAACCAGTTGGAGGGAGTGATGGCCCATGTTAATGCAGGGAATGGTTTGGGATTTACGGATTTTGATTTAACACCAAAGGGGAGGAATCACAATTCGGCACTGCACATTTCCGTCGAATGTAAAGGAGTTGTTTTGTCTCATGTATTGGTAGACACCGGGTCATCATTGAATGTGTTACCCAAGAAAGCCCTCATGAAACTGGATATTCGAGGAGTAGTGTGCACTCCAAGCAGCTTAGTGGTTAGAGCCTTTGATGGGACAAGGAGGTCAGTACTTGGGGAACTGACTCTGCCAATTCAAGTTGGTCCGGAGGTTTTTAATACAGTGTTTTATGTAATGGATATCAGCCCGGCTTATAGTTGTCTTTTGGGGCGACCATGGATACACTCAGCAGGAGCTGTGACATCAACCTTGCACCAGAAATTGAAGTACATGGTGGACGGTAGCATCGTGACTGTCTGCGGTGAGGAGGATATCATGGTAAGTCATCTATCTTCATTCAAATACGTGGAGGTTGATGGTGAAATTCACGAAACCTTGTGCCAAGCTTTCGAAACAATTCAAATCAAGGAGAAGGCACCTGTGGAAGAAAAGGCGCCAGAAGTTTCTATGACGTCTTACAAGGATGCTCAAGCCATAGTGAAGTCTGGATCAGCACCAGGATGGGGGCAGGTGGTAAACGTCCCAAACAAGCAGGATAAGTTTGGACTAGGGTACAGCCCGTATGCTTCATCTTCACAGAGCGCTCCTCGCTACAAAGGTCCTGTTCAGTTTACTAGCAGTGGGGTCATCTTCGATCGTGTCAACGCCATATCAGATGGGGAAGGAGATAGCGACTGTGATATGGACACATGGATCCAGCCATGTGTCCCCGGCCAAGGATTGAAGAATTGGAGCATGGAGAAAGTTGTCACAGTGACCTATGAAGAGTAATTGTTTTGTTTTGATTAATGTATTTCCATATGCTCTGCCCAAGGCGTAATGGACTTTATTTGTAGGGCCCTATCTTTTATGCATGTGAACAATCTTTTATTATCAATTGAAAGTCGTCTTTTTCATTCAAAATTTTGTGATCCTTGTTTTTCTTGTTTTCATTTTTAACAATAAAATGGCAGTGTGGTTTGTGTTCGTTTTGTTTGCATATCATTTAAAAGCATAAAATCATCATCATCGCAGGTTATATATTTCAGATGCCACCGACTCAGACTCGTCTATGACTCGGTATGACTTTGACAATCCGATCTTTCAAGCTGAAGAAGAGATGGAGGAGGATGAAAACCTGCCTGAGGAGCTTGCCAGGTTACTCAGACAAGAGGAGAAGGTCATCTTGCCTCATTAGGAGGAAGTTGAAGTTATCAACTTGGGAACCAAAGAGGATAAGAAGGAGGTCAGAATAGGGGCCACATTGCAAGATGAGGTCAAGCAACGATTGATTGAGTTACTCCAAGAGTACAAAGATGTGTTTGCCTGGTCGTATGAGGATATGCCCGGGCTTGACACAGATATCGTGGTTCATCGTCTGCCTCTTCGTGAAGAATGTCCCCCTGTCAAACAGAAATTGAGAAGAACCAGGCCAGACATGGCAGTGAAGATCAAGGAAGAAGTTCAGAAACAGTTAGATGCCGGATTCCTTGCTGTGGCCAACTACCCTCCTTGGGTCGCTAACATCGTGCCCGTGCCTAAAAAAGACGGCAAAGTTAGGATGTGTGTTGATTATAGGGATTTGAATAGAGCGAGCCCAAAGGATGATTTCCCGCTTCCCCATATTGACGTACTTGTCGATAACACCGCGCAATACTCAGTGTTTTCTTTCATGGATGGCTTCTCCGGATATAATCAAATCAAGATGGCGCCCGAGGATATGGAGAAAACAACTTTCATTACACCTTGGGGGACTTTTTGCTATAAGGTGATGCCTTTCGGGTTGAAAAACGCAGGGGCAACTTATCAACGAGCAATGGTCACACTCTTTCACGACATGATGCATCATGAGATCGAAGTTTATGTCGACGATATGATTGCAAAGTCCCAAACGGAGGAGGGACATCTGGTGAATCTTCTAAAACTGTTTGAGAGATTGAGGAAGTTCAAATTGAGGCTGAATCCGAGTAAGTGTACTTTCGGCGTACGGTCAGGAAAGCTGTTGGGGTTCATCGTTAGCGAGAAGGGTATTGAGGTTGATCCCGCGAAGATCAAAGCAATTCAAGAAATGCCGGCACCAAAGACTGAGAAGCAGGTTCGTGGTTTCTTAGGTAGATTGAACTATATTGCAAGGTTCATATCTCACCTCACCGCCACTTGCGAGCCGTTATTTAAACTTTTGAGAAAGGATCAGGCGGTCGTTTGGAACGAGAACTGCCAGAAGGCATTCGAGAAAATAAAGGAGTACCTACAAGAACCTCCAATACTGATACCCCCAGTGGCTGGAAGACCATTGGTAATGTACTTAACAGTCCTTGAGAATTCCATGGGTTGTGTTCTCGGTCAGCACGACGAGACTGGAAGAAAGGAGCACGCAATTTACTACTTAAGTAAAAAGTTCACGGACTGTGAATCCAGATATTCAATGTTAGAAAAGACTTGTTGCGCACTTGCTTGGGCCGCCAAACGCCTAAGGCAGTATATGCTAAACCACACAACCATGTTGATTTCAAAGATGGACCCAATTAAGTACGTGTTCGAAAAGCAGGCGCTATCAGGAAGGATCGCTAGGTGGCAGATGATTCTGACAGAATATGATATTCAATATGTATCTCAAAAAGCTATTAAAGGTAGTGTTCTGTCAGAATACCTTGCAGAGCAGCCAGTCGATGATTATCAGCCAATGAAGTTTGACTTCCCTGACGAAGACATTATGTACTTGAAAATGAAAGATTGCGACGAGCCGTTGCCGGGCGAGGGACCGGAATTGGGTTCCCAGTGGAAATTAATCTTTGACGGCGCTGTTAACTCATACGGTAGTGGGATTGGGGCAATCATTACAACTCCCCACGGGTCCCATATACCATTCACCGCAAGGTTAACGTTCCCATGCACCAATAACGAGGCCGAGTACGAAGCGTGTATCATGGGTATTGAAGAAGCAATCGACTTAAGAATCAAGAACCTTGACATCTATGGAGATTCAGCCTTAGTGGTCAACCAAATCAAGGGGGAGTGGGAGACGCGCCAGCCTAATCTGATCCCATATATGAACTACGCAAGAAGGTTGTTGCCTTTCTTCGATCGAGTAGAGCTTCACCATGTGCCAAGAGCCGAGAATCAGATGGCCGATGCCTTGGCTACTTTGTCCTCAATGTACAAAGTAAACTTCTGGAATGATGCTCCGATAATCGTCATTTCACGGCTCGACAGACCGGCATTTGTGTTCGCAGTAGAGGAAGCTCCTGATGGTAAACCGTGGTTTTATGACATTCAGAACTTTCTTAAAAAACAAGAGTACCCGCCTGGGGCATCTACCCAAGACAAGAAGACTTTGAGGAGATTGTCCAGCAATTTTTATCTGAATCCAGACGGTGCGCTCTATCGGAGAAACCATGACTTAGTGCTGCTAAGATGCGTGGACGAAAAAGAGGCAAATTTGCTTATGGAAGAGGTCCACGAAGGTGCTTTCGGAACACATGCAGGTGGGCATGCCATGTCTCGGAAATTGTTGAGGGCAGGATATTATTGGTTAACTATGGAGTCAGATTGCTTCAAGTACGCCAAGAAATGTCACAAATGTCAAATTTATGCCGACAAGATTCATGTACCGCCGTGTCCTTTGAATGTCATGACGTCGCCGTGGCCTTTTTCCATGTGGGGCATTGATATGATTGGAAAGATCGAGCCGACCGCGTCCAATGGACACCGTTTTATCCTAGTGGCTATTGATTATTTCACCAAATGGGTCGAAGCGGCCTCTTATGCCAATGTCACAAAGCAGGTAGTAGCCCGATTCATCAAAAGAGATATCATCTGTCGATATGGGATACCCGAAAAGATCATTACTGACAATGGTTCTAATTTGAATAACAAGATGATGAAGGAACTGTGCCAGAACTTCAAAATTGAGCATCATAATTCTTCTCCCTATCGTCCGAAGATGAATGGCGCGGTGGAAGCGGCTAACAAAAACATTAAGAAGATAGTGCAGAAAATGGTGGTGACCTATAAAGATTGGCACGAGAAGTTGCCTTTCGCTTTACATGGATATCGTACTTCGGTACGCACTTCAACTGGGGCAACTCCTTTTTCGTTAGTATATGGCATGGAAGCTGTTCTGCCATTGGAGGTTGAGATCCCTTCTCTGAGAATACTGGCTGATGTCAAACTAGATGAAGCAGAATGGGTAAAGAACAGGTTGAATCAACTCAGTTTGATGGATGAGAAAAGATTGGCGTCTCTCGCGTATGGTCGTTTGTATCAGAAGAGGATGAAGAGCGCCTATGATAAAAAGATACGTCCTCGGAATTTTCAGGCAGGCGACTTAGTGTTGAAGCGAATTCTCCCACCACAAAACGATCATAGGGGCAAATGGACTCCCAACTACGAGGGGCCATATGTTGTAAGAAAGGTGTTCTCAGGAGGAGCCTTGTTGCTTTCAACTATGGATGGTGAAGATTTTACATCCCCGGTGAACGCAGACGCGGTCAAAAAATATTTTGCTTAAGAAAGCCCGCTGGAAAGAAAAAGAGTATCCAGGCAAGAATGGGGCATCCCGGCGAACCACAAAAGGATAGGTTCGGGCAAAAGTTAGGGATATAAGAGAATGTGAACCCGCAAAGTTGAAAACCTAAAAAAGCGACTTTGGCAAAAATGGGTATCCCGGTGAATTGAAAACCCGCAAGGGCGATTCAGGCAAAAATTAGGGATTTTAAAGCAAAAGACTGCGGCTTGCGCATCGATCAAGCATAGTGGACTCTAGGGAGAACTCGAAGATCGACCATTCAAATCAATCTCTTCGGAAGTTAAAGTATCGGAAAACGTCGAAGTCACGCCAGTCATGAATGAGTCGTTACATGGTGTTTGTCTGTACCACATTGCCGACATTTTGTATTTCTTTTCCTGCAAATTAGCTTTTTGCGCAGCTTTCTCTTTTCAGGAGTTGCATCCGATGTAAATTTGCCTATTTTTAGGCCTTCCATCAATAAAACGTACTATTCAGAAAAAGCTTTCTATTCCGTTTTTTACTTTTACCATTTTGATTACGAAAGACGTCTAACATTTTTGATGAGAAAAGAAATTGCATACATAAAACGTGTGGGCTTTTCTAATTGTTAATCAAGACATTTGATTTTTAACTAAGGTCACAATTGACAATTTGGCGTTGGCCGTACAACACTTTTGTCTATTTATTGTTGTCCCCTAGCAGAGATCGTTAATCTCCATCCCCCAGCAGAGAGAGTGTGGGATAATCTCCCAGTAAATCTTGTTCAATATCCCTAGCAGATAGTGGATTCAATCTCCAGCAGAAGAGAGTAATTCACAGCGCTCAGCTGTTGTTTCCCCAGTAAAGTTATTCTGTTTAATCATTCACATTCGATTTCCCCAGCAGGGTGGACTATGTGCTTATCAGAGCAGTTTTACCCAGTTGTTCCTCGGAGGCTATCCAGAGCTTGTTTTCCCAGCATGAGTTTACTTGCGCTAGGCGTATCAGACATTGCCCCAACGGAGTTGGCCCTTTCTCTTTAGCATTTATTTTGCTAAAGAGGTCCATTTGCATCTACATTCATGCATAACATCTACCCAAATGCGAAGCATTTCCATTTTGTATGGAGCATTTCGCCATATTCAAACATACGCATGTGAAACATATGCCAGGTTGTTATCTTTTTTATTCCCAAGCGCATCTCCAGCAATTATCAGTATATTTATCAAGCCTGTATGGAATACAGATCTCCAGCAAAGATCATTGACAGTTGTGTTCATCTAATCACTCTCCCTAACAGAGGTAGCTTTTCCCGACTTTTGGTCGATGTTAATCTTTCTCAGCGATTCTAACTTTTGGTTAGTAGCTTGTTCCGACTTTTGGTCGATGTTAATCTTTCTAAGCGATCCTAACTTTTGGTTAGTAGCTTGTTTTCCGACTTTTGGTCGATGTTAATCTTTCTCAGCGATTCTAACTTTTGGTTAGTAGCTTGTTTTCCGACTTTTGGTCGATGTTAATCTTTCTAAGCGATCCTAACTTTTGGTTAGTAGCTTGTTCCGACTTTTGGTCGATGTTAATCTTTCTCAGCGATTCTAACTTTTGGTTAGTAGCTTGTTCCGACTTTTGGTCGATGTTAATCTTTCTCAGCGATTCTAACTTTTGGTTAGTAGCTTGTTTTCCGACTTTTGGTCGATGTTAATCTTTCTAAGCGATCCTAACTTTTGGTTAGTAGCTTGTTCCGACTTTTGGTCGATGTTAATCTTTCTCAGCGATTCTAACTTTTGGTTAGTAGCTTGTTCCGACTTTTGGTCGATGTTAATCTTTCTCAGCGATTCTAACTTTTGGTTAGTAGCTTGTTCCGACTTTTGGTCGATGTTAATCTTTCTAAGCGATCCTAACTTTTGGTTAGTAGCTTGTTCCGACTTTTGGTCGATGTTAATCTTTCTCAGCGATCCTAACTCTTGATTAGTAGCTTGTTTTCCGACTTTTGGTCGATGTGATCTTTCTAAGCGATCCTAACTCTTGGTTAGTAGCTTGTGTTCTGACTTTTGGTCGATGTTTTTGAATGTTATTCTTTGATGGGCGCTCGTTCCCCACAGAGTTATCTGGTTAAGCCTTCCCCAACAAATCAGCCGTTGCGATCAGTGCATGTTATCTCCGGACTTTTGTTCACATTTCTTCTTTCTCCTACGGTTGGCAAATTTCTGGTTCTTCGGTATTCAAACCGTCTTTTACCCTGAATGTTCGAAAGCCGTTCGCATTCACCCCTTCAGGCCCAAGCCGTTTGAATAGGGGCAGCTGTTATACCCCAAATTTGGCCAACCACTCTGGCATATGTATTATTTCATCTGCATCAACATAAGGCATAAAAACATTACATAGCATATTTTAATTTGCACTTTTACAGGGATATATGAAAAAAAAAGAGAAGAAGAAAAGAGATGTGTATTCAAAATATATGGAGAATAGGGAGGTCATTTTCCTAAGTAAAAAAAAATATAATTGAGACAAGTGCACAAGGTGGGGTTTGAACCCACCACCTCTTGCTCCACACCCCTCATCTTTACCACTCAGCCAGGCGCACATTGGTGAACAATAATGAAAAGGAAAACTATGTATTTTAAAGTATTGAAATTAAAGGCGCATGAATAAAAAATTGGTGGATTTTGGTCCCACCAAGGATTCGAACCGGTGACTATGTGATAGATAGGCGCTTGACTTAACCACTGGGGTGGTGATACATCCAGTGAATATCCCACCCCAGCTTGATCACATGCCTTGTTTTGTTCTTAACTGGCCAGAAGATATGAAGCAAAACGCAGGGGACATGAATCAAAACCTCATCATTTTGGACGAAACAAGATTCATTCTCGTTCATTTTTTTTACAAGGTTTAATTTGGCGTTTCTGGTTTTGGCATTAGAAGTGAATTGACTGAGTTGTATTTGAAATTTGCAAAAGGGAGGGAGGTGGCTTAACCACGTTTTGAGGCGTGCTGCAGTTTTCCACTTTAGGCCAAACACCCAAAGGTACCTTGCGCTGGGTATTGCTGAGCCTATCACCAATATGGACAAAGCACAGCAGCCTCTATAACCTGCTGTAAACCCTAGTGGGTACCCCTACCGTCTCACAACAAGACACGAAAAAACTCAGCAAGGGAGATTGGTGGATTTCGAAATTGGGGTATATAAGGTCTAGGTTTGGAACTAGAAACCCTAGCAGCCAGTTTTTCGGTTTTGACACAAAGGAAAATATTTTAGAGAGGTGAGGTCTTTTTTTTGGAGCTGCTCTCAAGGGTGGGATTTTTCAGAGTCCTTTGGTCTTCCAGTTCTCGTTTCTAGGTATGAAAAACTGGTCCTCATTCTCATCATACGCATCAGTCATAATTAGTTGTTTTGTTTTACTGAGTTTGTTTTCAGAATTCATATATGCTAAAAAGTGAAGGTACTTGAAATATGTTACTTGTATCCTGCTGATAGTTTTAAGGTGTGTGTGTTAGTGACTTTGATTAAACCATGTTGGGTTTGTCAAGACTCAGTTTGATTAGGACACTGTTGGTTCAAGTTTCCTAGGTTTGGTCCATATCTCTGTTTGAACCAACTTGTGGGTTTTCTTTGGCTTTTATGATTTGCTGCTATGTAATCAGTGTGTGTTTGTTGGTAGATGCCTGGATCCGAACCATTTCTGCTGAGTATGTTTATGCTCAGTTATGGCTTGTTTCTTCTTTTGCCTTGGAACATCTTGACATTTGCTACAAAACACTTTGCTATTTGTGGACCTGTTTATGAAATTTTTTTTTTTACATTTTGATCTTAACTGTTTAGTTTCTACCAGTGGTTGTTGTTTTCTCATGTTTGTTTCCATTTAAAGTCTTGAAATGTTATTTCAACTGCTGATGGATGTGTTTGACTGCATTGATTGCTTGAGAGGTTCTGCTGCCCTGATTACTTGTTTGTTTTTTTTGCTGTTCAAGACATGAACTTCATCTTGTTGCAACAAGTTTTTTTTGAAATTGGCCAATTTAGTTTGGACTTGCAGTACACACACGTTCTCACTAAAACACATTTTTAGCATTTCACATTATTCACCAAAACACATTGCTACACTGTTAGAATTTGGTGCATCCTGAATGCTGTTTTAAGCTGTTGTTGTTGTTGGTACTTCTACACACATTCACTTATTCTTTCAAATCACCTCACGCATTCATTACCTTGTGGTGATTATGTATAAATTTTGAGTTAATATTTGGTTTGATTGGTTTGAAGATGATAATTGTCTTGTTGTTTTAAAGAAAAAAGAACCTGAACTTGTTAAGTGTGGCTGTTGTGGTTTTGTTGAACACTGTGGTAACAGTATGTTGAGGTTTTTTTTTGCAACAATAACTGATGTTTGTGTTATAATTCGAGTCAGAACCATCAGAGTCTTGCTATTGGTTTAGTGGCCAGATTAGCAGAAGTTTTTTTGAGTGTTGGCAGCAGGGCTGCTTTATTGTTTCATCTATTTGGTTTTCTTCAAATTCCACATGTTGCTCTAGTTAGCATTTGGTTTGAAATTATAAAGGACTATTGGGATTGGCTGTTTGAGATTATTAATATCCTGTTGCTTTGAGTCTTGGATTTATTAATGCTGATGCTGTTTAATGTCTTGTTGTTTTGAGGCCTGATTCTGTTCAACTTGTCATGTTTTGTTTGAGGCCAGAAATTGATACCATTTATTGATAATTGTCATCCTGCATTGTTGGTTTTAGATGTTGTTTTGGTTTGAAAGAAGAATCATTAAGTTTTTTCTCATGTTGGCTTTGTCCTAAACGAATGTTATTGCTGCTGTTACCTATTTGCTTGAATTTTGTTTAGGTCTAAAGAAGAGCCATTGAGTGTGTTTGTTTTCATGATGACTGTGGTATCAATTGCATTGTTGATGTTTGTTAGAATTCAGTATTATCAGCATTTGGAACTTGTATTTGTGGCAGAAAATCATTGTTTGGCATGTAGGTTAACCTTCTTTTTAGAGCAGTTTAACAGTAGGGCTGCTGTGCTGTTATTGATTGGGTTTGGCTGTGCATAGGTTTGACATTTGGCTTTTATTGAAGTTGTTGTTTCTGTGGTACATATGTTGTAACTTGTGTTTGGTTTAGAGTCAAATTCTGTTTTGAATTGCTGTTGGGATTGCTGTCAGGATACCGTGTTTGATTGCTTGTTGGTATGTGATGGAATCATGATTTAGTTGCAAACTGAATTGTATACAAGTTGCTGTCATGAGCCTAGAATCCAGCTTTGGTTTAGATGTAAGACTTGTATAAGTTGCTTCCATGATATGCAAGATAGTGGTTATTACTTGTTGTATTGAGAGAGTGTTTGTGTCCATTAAATCTAATCCATAAGTATCCATTCTCAAGCATGTATAGACTTTGGTCCATTCATGATTATGTCAATTCAAGCTGTTGATATTCATTTTGCACTTCAATCACCCTTCTTGCATTTTCATTAGTTTTTACTTTACAAGCCTGGATTTGAAGTTTTGATTGGCATCTTTGCTTTCCTCATTAAAAAAACATATGGGACAGACTCCAGGTTTACTCGGTTTCGTGGAGTTTCGATTTGCTTTCATTGGTTTTTGCTTATGCCTTTGTGTTGTTCTTTTTTTTGGTTCAGCAATTTATGAATGTTTGCTATATATCTTTCTGTTTCCACTTTGGTTATTGGAAGTATCACCGCCCCAGCGGTAGACCATGCGCCTTGTAATACTGAACACCTTGGTTCGAGTCCTGCCATGGACCAAAACCACTTTTTTTTTCTTTTTATTTTCTTCCTTTATGTTTCCTTTCTACCCTTTTATATTTTTCCTCCCTATTCCATGTCAAACGCGCGCCTGGTGTCTTAGTGGTTGGGATTGTTGACGTTGAACCAAAGGGAGGTGGGTTCGATTCCCACCTCTTGCCTTTTTCTTAATTTCATTTAATTTATTTATTTGATTAACTATATAACTTCCAAAATCAATATATTTTTAAATACTTACTTATTTTAGATCCTTTCTTTTTGCACATTAACTATAATCTTTTTTTTATTTAATAAAGCAACATTTCAAATCATTGACGATTTTCAAGATCTTGGACTTATTTGAAAGTTGACCCTCTATTAGGGTTTGCTCACGTTGTATCTAGTAACGTTTCTCAAAAATCTTTTCTTTGTATCGAATAAAACGAGAGGGTTGGGTGTAGACCCCTTCTTCTTCGAATGTTGGGACGCCCACTGTAGTGAGGGTGGTCTTGATATTCGTCTTTCAATACAAAGACGCAACTTTATCCGCCGTCTCGCTTTCACAACTTCCTTCCACAATTTTCACACCTAAAGTCTCGGTCCTGTACCGAGTGCATTTTCAAATCTTTTCATAACAAAAACTTGAATGGTCGTGGAGTGGTTAGGCGTAGGCCTTCTCCTATCCCGAGTGCTGACGTTTACCGTAGGGTTCTCTGTCGCAAAGCACTTACCATTCAAAACCAAAAACACTTTAATAAGAGAAGGAAGTTCTCCTTGTGTTGAACTAAAGAGAGAGGATTGAGTGTAGTCTTCTTCCTCTCCGAGTGTCAGGATACTCACTGTAGTGTGTGTGGTCTTGATACTCGTCTTTCAATACGAAGACGCTACGTTCGCCACACATTTTTACAACAAAAACTTTGAGATAACGAATTGGGTACTACCCGTAGGGGTTACTATCCGAGGACCTGTCTCTCCCCCTAAAAAACAATCCAATCAATCAAACGTGACTTCTAGCCCCGCGTGGCGAAAACTAATCAATCTTTCAAAAGGATATGTTACGTCCGTTCTACCGCAAACAGGTAATGCCTAAGTCTCCAACGAGCGAGCAGCAAAACACCTAACTGCTAGAATGCGCACGATGGCATCATCCATAAAAAACATCAACACACCGTAGGCCGAACTACGGCTGCTCTGATTTCTCATACCAGATGAGAATACGTAGGCACAAGGGCCACAATCCTTGGCGAGCACAATCCCCCCTATCACCCGTAGTTTCCCGAACTACGTCGACTCTGACTTTCTCACATCTATTGAGAATACGTAGGCATAGGACTGCGAAGTCCTACCGAGTCCGTTCTCTCTCTTCTTCCCCCCGTTACCTCTCTTTCCCCGTTTCTAAACCCCTCTCTCTATCTTTTAGAACACTCTTTTATAGCATAACATTTTAGCACATCGACAAACAAAAGGTTCCCATCGA
The DNA here is from genome assembly GCA_963859935.3 of Lathyrus sativus. NCBI lineage: Eukaryota > Viridiplantae > Streptophyta > Magnoliopsida > Fabales > Fabaceae > Lathyrus > Lathyrus sativus. Next base: position 300,921,709 of record OZ012741.1, read on the forward strand.
GTACGATGGATGCGAGGGGTGCTAATACCTTCCCCTCGCATAACCGGCTTCCGAACCCGTTCTTGGTCGCGAGACCATCTTATCCATTTCTTTCTTAGGGTTTTCTCGATATTTTCCTTTCCCCTCATGGGATAAATAAAGTTCGGTGGCGACTCTTCTGTCCTTTCTTTTCGCCTCCCCGTCGTTGCGCGATGCATTTTTCGAGTAGCGACACAATGCTCGTTTCTTCGGAAATGGAAGATCTAGGATAGTACATGGATGACGCGCTTTACGTAGTGCATGCTCATTTCTTCGGAAATGGAAGGTCAAGGATAGTATATTGACGGTCCACGCTTTTATTTAGTGCGATGCTCGTTTCTTCGAAAATGAAAGATCCAGGATAGTACATGGATGACGCGCTTTACGTAGTGCATGCTCGTTTCTTCGGAAATGTAAGGTCAAGGATAGTATATTGATGATCCGCGCTTTTATTCAGTGTGATGCTCGTTTCTTCGGAAATGGAAGATCCAGGATAGTACACGGATGACGCGCTTTACGTAGTGCATGCTCGTTTCTTCGGAAATGGAAGGTCAAGGATAGTATATTGATGGTCTGTGCTTTTATTTAGTGCGATGCTCGTTTCTTCGGAAATGGAAGATCCAGGATAGTACATGGATGACACGCTTTACGTTGTGCATGGTCGTTTCTCCGGAAATGGAAGGTCAAGGATAGTATATTGACGATCTGCGCTTTTATTTAATGCGATGCTCGTTTCTTCGAAAATGGAAGATCCAGGATAGTACATGGATGACGCGCTTTACGTAGTGCATGCTCGTTTCTTCCAGAATGTAAGGTCAAGGATAGTATATTGACGGTCCGCGCTTTTATTTAGTGCGATGTTCGTTTCTTCGGAAAGGGAAGATCCAGGATAGTACATGGATGACGCGCTTTATTACTGCATGCTAGTTTCTTCGGAAATGGAAGATCGAGGATAGTACATGGATGACGCGCTTTACATAGTGCATGCTCGTTTCTTCGAAAATGGAATGTCAAGGATAGTATATTGACGGTTCGCGCTTTTATTTAGTTCAATGCTCGTTTCTTCAGAAATGGAAGATCCAGGATAGTACATGGATGACGCGCTTTACATACTGCATGCTCGTTTCTTCGGAAATGTAAGATCAAGGATAGTATATTGACGATCTGCGCTTTTATTTAGTGCGATGCTCGTTTCTTCGGAAATGGAAGATCCAGGATAGTACACGGATGACGCGCTTTACGTAGTGAATGCTCGTTTCTTCGGAAATGGAAGGTTAAGGATAGTATGTTGATGGTCTGCACTTTTATTTAGTGCGATGCTCGTTTCTTCAGAAATGGAAGATCCAAGATATTACATGGATGACGCGCTTTACGTAGTGCATGCTCGTTTCTTCGGAAATGGAAGGTCAAGGATAGTATATTGACGATCGGCGCTTTTATTTAGTGCGATGCTTGTTTCTTCGGAAATGGAAGATCCAGGATAGTACATGGATGACGCGCTTTACATAGTGCATGCTCGTTTCTTCGGAAATGGAAGGTCAAGGATAGTATATTGATGGTCTGCGCTTTTATTTAGTGCGATGCTCGTTTCTTCGGAAATGGAAGATCCAAGATAGTACATGGATGATGCCTTTTACATAGTGCATGCTCGTTTCTTCGGAAATGGAAGCTCAAGGATAGTATATTGACGGTCCGCGCTTTTATTTAGTGCGATGCTCTTTTCTTCGGAAATGGAAGATCCAGGATAGTACATGGATGACGCGCTTTACGTAGTGCATGCTCGTTTCTTCGGAAATGGAAGGTCAAGGATAGTATATTGACAGTCCGCGCTTTTATTTAGTGCGATGCTCGTTTCTTCGGAATTGGAAGATCCAGGATAGTACATGGATGACGCGCTTTATGTAATGCATGCTCTTTTTTGGGACTAGAAGGTCAAGGATAGTATATTGACGATCAGCGCTTTTATTTAGTGCGATGCTCGTTTCTTCGGAAATGGAAGATCCAGGATAGTACATGGATGACTCGCTTTACGTAGTGCATGCTCGTTTCTTCGAAAATGGAAGGTCAAGGATAGTATATTGACGGTCCGCGCTTTTATTTAGTGCGATACTCGTTTCTTAGAAAATGGAAGATCCAGGATAATACATGGATGACGCTCTTTACGTTGTGCATGCTCGTTTCTTCGGAAATGGAAGGTCAAGGATAGTATATTGACGGTCCCCGCTTTTATTTAGTGCGATGCTCGTTTCTTCGGAAATGGAAGATCCAGGATAGTACATGGATGACAAGCTTTACGTAGTGCATGCTCGTTTCTTCGGAAATGGAAGGTCAAGATAGTATATTGACGGTCCACGCTTTTATTTAGTGCGATGGTCATTTCTTCGGAAATGGAAGATCCAGGATAGTACATGGATGATGCGTATTACATAGTGCATGCTCGTTTCTTCGGAAATGGAAGCTCAAGGATAGTATATTGACGGTCCGCACTTTTATTTAGTGTGATGCTTTTTTCTTCGGAAATGGAAGATCCAGGATAGTACATGGATGATGTTCTTTACGTACTGCATGCTCGTTTCTTCGGAAATGGAAGGTCAAGGATAGTATATTGACAGTCCGCGCTTTAATTTAGTGCGATGCTCGTTTCTTCGGAAATGGAAGATCCAGGATAGTACATGGATGACGCGCTTTCTTAGTGCATGCTAGTTTCTTCGGAAATGGAAGATCCAGGATAGTACATGGATGACGCGCTTTACGTAGTGCATGCTCGTTTCTTCGAAAATGAAATGTCAAGGATAGTATATTGACGGTCCGCGCTTTTATTTAGTGCAATGCTCGTTTCTTCGGAAATGGAAGATCTAGGATAGTACATGGATGACGCGCTTTACGTAGTGCATGCTCATTTCTTCGGAAATGGAAGGTCAAGGATAGTATATTGACGGTCCACGCTTTTATTTAGTGCGATGCTCGTTTCTTCGAAAATGAAAGATCCAGGATAGTACATGGATGACGCGCTTTACGTAGTGCATGCTCGTTTCTTCGGAAATGTAAGGTCAAGGATAGTATATTGATGATCCGCGCTTTTATTCAGTGTGATGCTCGTTTCTTCGGAAATGGAAGATCCAGGATAGTACACGGATGACGCGCTTTACGTAGTGCATGCTCGTTTCTTCGGAAATGGAAGGTCAAGGATAGTATATTGATGGTCTGTGCTTTTATTTAGTGCGATGCTCGTTTCTTCGGAAATGGAAGATCCAGGATAGTACATGGATGACACGCTTTACGTTGTGCATGGTCGTTTCTCCGGAAATGGAAGGTCAAGGATAGTATATTGACGATCTGCGCTTTTATTTAATGCGATGCTCGTTTCTTCGAAAATGGAAGATCCAGGATAGTACATGGATGACGCGCTTTACGTAGTGCATGCTCGTTTCTTCCAGAATGTAAGGTCAAGGATAGTATATTGACGGTCCGCGCTTTTATTTAGTGCGATGTTCGTTTCTTCGGAAAGGGAAGATCCAGGATAGTACATGGATGACGCGCTTTATTACTGCATGCTAGTTTCTTCGGAAATGGAAGATCCAGGATATTACATGGATGACGCGCTTTACGTAGTGCATGCTCGTTTCTTCGAAAATGGAATGTCAAGGATAGTATATTGACGGTTCGCGCTTTTATTTAGTTCAATGCTCGTTTCTTCAGAAATGGAAGATCCAGGATATTACATGGATGACGCACTTTACATAGTGCATGCTCGTTTCTTCGGAAATGTAAGATCAAGGATAGTATATTGACGATCTGCGCTTTTATTTAGTGCGATGCTCGTTTCTTTGGAAATGGAAGATCCAGGATAGTACACGGATGACGCGCTTTACGTAGTGAATGCTCGTTTCTTCGGAAATGGAAGGTTAAGGATAATATGTTGATGGTCTGCACTTTTATTTAGTGCGATGCTCGTTTCATCGGAAATGGAAGATCCAAGATATTACATGGATGACGCGCTTTACGTAGTGCACGCTCGTTTCTTCGGAAATGGAAGGTCAAGGATAGTATATTGACGATCGGCGCTTTTATTTAGTGCGATGCTTGTTTTTTCGGAAATGGAAGATCCAGGATAGTACATGGATGACGCGCTTTACGTAGTGCATGCTCGTTTCTTCGGAAATGGAAGGTCAAGGATAGTATATTGATGGTCTGCGCTTTTATTTAGTGCGATGCTCGTTTCTTCGGAAATGGAAGATCCAGGATAGTACATGGATGATGCCTTTTACATAGTGCATGCTCGTTTCTTCGGAAATGGAAGCTCAAGGATAGTATATTGATGGTCCGCGCTTTTATTTAGTGCGATGCTCTTTTCTTCGGAAATGGAAGATCCAGGATAGTACATGGATGACGCGCTTTACGTAGTGCATGCTCGTTTCTTCGGAAATGGAAGGTCAAGGATAATATATTGACAGTCCGCGCTTTTATTTAGTGCGATGCTCGTTTCTTCGGAATTGGAAGATCCAGGATAGTACATGGATGACGCGCTTTATGTAATGCATGCTCTTTTTTGGGACTAGAAGGTCAAGGATAGTATATTGACGATCAGCGCTTTTATTTAGTGCGATGCTCGTTTCTTCGGAAATGGAAGATCCAGGATAGTACATGGATGACTCGCTTTACGTAGTGCATGCTCGTTTCTTCGAAAATGGAAGGTCAAGGATAGTATATTGACGGTCCGCGCTTTTATTTAGTGCGATACTCGTTTCTTAGAAAATGGAAGATCCAGGATAATACATGGATGACGCTCTTTACGTTGTGCATGCTTGTTTCTTCGGAAATGGAAGGTCAAGGATAGTATATTGACGGTCCCGGCTTTTATTTAGTGCGATGCTCGTTTCTTCGGAAATGGAAGATCCAGGATAGTACATGGATGACAAGCTTTATGTAGTGCATGCTCGTTTCTTCGGAAATGGAAGGTCAAGATAGTATATTGACGGTCCACGCTTTTATTTAGTGCGATGGTCATTTCTTCGGAAATGGAAGATCCAGGATAGTACATGGATGATGCGTATTACATAGTGCATGCTCGTTTCTTCGGAAATGGAAGCTCAAGGATAGTATATTGACGGTCCGCACTTTTATTTAGTGTGATGCTTTTTTCTTCGGAAATGGAAGATCCAGGATAGTACATGGATGATGTTCTTTACGTACTGCATGCTCGTTTCTTCGGAAATGGAAGGTCAAGGATAGTATATTGACAGTCCGCGCTTTTATTTAGTGCGATGCTCGTTTCTTCGGAAATGGAAGATCCAGGATAGTACATGGATGACGCGCTTTATGTAGTGCATGCTCGTTTTTTGGGACTGGAATTTCAAGGATATTATATTGACGATCTGCGCTTTTATTTAGTGCGATGCTCGTTTCTTCGGAAATGGAAGATCCAGGATAGTACATGGATGACTCGCCTTACGTAGTGCATGCTCGTTTCTATGAAAATGGAAGGTCAAGGATAGTATATTTACGGTCCGCGCTTTTATTTAGTACGATGCTCGTTTCTTCGAAAATGGAAGATCCAGGATAGTACATGGATGACGCTCTTTACGTTGTGCATGCTCGTTTCTTCGGAAATGGAAGGTCAAGGATAGTATATTGACGGTCCGCGCTTTTATTTAGTGCGATGCTCGTTTCTTCGAAAATGGAAGATCCAGGATAGTACATGCATGACACGCTTTACGTAGTGCATGATCGTTTCTTCAGAAATGGAAGATCAAGGATAGTATGTTGACGGTCCACGCTTTTATTTAGTGCGATGCTCGTTTCTTCGTAAATGGAAGATCAAGGATACTACATTGATGACGCGTTTTACGTAGGGCTTTGCTCGTTTTTTCGGAAATGGAAGGTCAAGGATAGTATATTGACGGCCCACGCTTTTATTTAGTGTGATGATCGTTTCTTCGGAAATGGAAGATCAAGGATAGTATATTGATGACGCGCTTTACGTAGTGCTTTGCTCGTTTCTTCGGAAATGGAAGGTCAAGGATAACATTTTGATATGGTCCTAAGGCTCGGTGCCCGCTTATTGTAACGTATATTTGAAGGTTGATTGTTGTTAATATAATGTGTGGATTCAATGCCTGTGGTGTCACATAGGTGGTTGATGCTGAAATCAGGTGTTCTCTATCAGATGATTGATCAGCTTATTGCCGTGATAACTAGATTCAATTTTCTGGATATTTTTCCCCCCAAGCAATCGTTGCAGATTACTTCTTTGGTTAGAAAATTTCTGGGTTCTTTGGTATTCAACCGTCTTTTACCTTGATTGTCCGAAAGTCGTTCGCTTTTCATCCAGTCAGGTCCAAGTCGCTTGAATAGGGGCAGTTGTTGCACCCTAAAATTTTCCTAACCTTTTTTCTTACTTGGCTTTTGTTTCATTGCCTGACCATATCAAGTGTGGTTTATATCAAGAGGAGCCTATTTAGAGGTCTTATTCAAGCTTGAAAGGTCACCAAAGTCATCAGAAAGTGGGTTGTGTTCTTGAGAAGTTTGGATGCTGGTATGTGGTTCATCCTCTAACTTGGGGGCCAATTGAAGACCATTAGTGGGTTGTGAAGCCTTGATCATGGATAGGGTATGTGGATAGAGCTCATGGAGTGCCTTGAGGGTCATGGTAGAGTTCAGTCAAATGTTCATGACAAGTGTGAAAAGTCACAGTTGAAGGTGTTGCAATTAGGGTTTTCACCTAGTCAACTTGGAGTCAACTGTGCAATTGAAGGAGATTAAGACTCATTTCTAAGTCTTTGTGATCATGGGAGGTTGTGTTGAGACACATGAGGTATTATTCCAAGATCAATTCAAGAAGAACTCAAAGTGTGAGGAGTTGCTAAATTAGGGTTCTCAGGGTAAAATTCCATATTTAGTGCCTGGCTTCAAGACCACTTATCTCAAGATAAAAGTTTCATCTCAACTTTTAACAAACATGGAACTTGTAGAGCATGTTCTTAGCTTTAATTTGAGTACTAGAAGTCCTTGATTGGATTTATAGAACTCAAGTTATGATCCAGACAAGTTACAGGTCATCAGATGAATGTGAATTTTATCTGTGAAAGTCCACCAACTTCCAAGGCACGTTTGGCATAGAAGTATGTTTCTCCTCAACTTTTGGCCAACATGAAACTTGTAGGTCTTGGTCTTAGCTTTCCAAAATGTACTAGAAGTCTTTCATATGATTTTTAGAACTCAAGTTATGGTTTACAAGTTAGGGGTATTTTGGAAAAGTGAGATTACAGGCCATTTTGGATTATGGGTCATTTTCACTATCTTGCACACTCCAAATGAAGTTTTTTCCAACTTGAAACTTGCTCAAAATGGGATTTTAAGGTCAACCATGTATCCATGAGGCATTGATTTGGCTTAGAACAAGAGTTTGTTGGAAGGAATTTGACAAAAGGCATTTTTAAAGGCATTAATGAAGGGAAAATTCAAAATACATCACAATGGTTCAAAACTTCACAAGTTTATGCATTTTCTGATTGGAAATGACATTTTAAAGATATTGGCAATTTTACATTTGGGGTTTGAGGCCTAATTCATGGAAATTGTGTGGATTACTTAGAATAGAAGTAACATAATCAATCTTGACCATAAGATCAATTCAAGCACTCAATCTGAGCCATTCACATCCAAGGAGTGTTGTGCAAGCTATTGAAGCAAAGAGCAAGCTGAAATAGAGCTAGTACACGTAAGTTCCATAGTTGAACTTTGGATCAAATTAAAATTTTGGATTAAGCAATTTGGGCCATGTAGGGATCCAAACACATCCTATTTAAGTTCATAATCGTGTTCAGATCATTTTTTGGAAGGAATTGGTGAAGAATTTTGTTACAGAAGTTAGAGATTGAAGCTCCAAAATCCAAAATCGTGTTTGCTTCTCCATGCCATTTCAGGAAGAATTGAGGGTTCTATTAGCTTCATTGATCATCATTGAAAGTTTCTGCACCTTCTGGAAGCAAGATTCACGCTGCAACTACCTCAATTGCAAGCTTCAGTTCAGGTTGGTAAATTTCAACATTGCTCTAGTTCTAGCCTGTTTCAGCATGATTTAGATTGTGGTTAAGGCTTAGGGAAGAATATAGATGGATTTAGGTTCATAATTTTGGAGTTTAGAGACAATTTAGGTCATGATCCAATTTCTGTTTGAGATTGTAACTGCTTGATCTTGAGGTGTTAGCATGAACTGAATAGCTTAGGATGATCCCTGAGAGATGAGGAAGAGAACTGTGGCATTAATTTGGAGTTTGATGATGATCAATGTTTTGGTGAATTTTCTGTTCATGCTCGTGTTTGGGTTTTCATGGAGAATTAGTGAGATTGGATGAGATATTCGTGATCCTCGTGAATTTTCGAGAAGAACCGTACCACTTTGATCCAGTTTGATTAAGATTTAAGATTTATCACCATTTGTCTCGCCGGAGAAGACAACCGGAGGTCTTCTCCGGCCACCACGCTGGTTCCCTCCCAGTTGCAGGTTTGAAATGAGGACGATGAAGGATGGCCCTTAGATCTAGGTTTTCGCTTGACTTAGTCTCCAGATCGTTCGCATGAGATTCGCTCTGAAGACTTGGACCATTGACCAACCAAAATGCAAGTGTTTCACTAATCCCTGCTGGCAGCTAATCTGGCAGCTCTGAGATCGTATTTTTCTTTTTTTTATTCCATTTAATTTGGCATTTTATGCTTGTTCCTTTCTGATTTTTGTATTCCATTTTGGTATAGAATTTGAACTTGATATTTTGCTGGTTGGTTGTAGACTCATTGATGAGATTGTAGGATTTTTATCCTAATTTTTAGACAACTCTAAGTTCTATTTTAGAGTAGGTTTTTAGTGGCCTCCCCTTTTGGCCCTTCATTTGGCAACCTCTTGGTTTAGAATTTCTTAAGTGATCTTAAACATTGAATTAGGTTCTGATCCTTTTTCCATAGGTTCCCAATACCTTTAGGATCCCTTAGAAAAATTCATAGATTTTTAGAAGTTGATTTAGTATTTTAATTAGATTTAATACTTAAGTAGTTTTTAGGGTGCTTCTAGCATAGTACTTCCCCTAATTGAACTTTAAAAGTGTCCCTTAGTTCATGGTAAGTTTCCAAATCTTTTTTGATGGTTTAGTAGGCATATTGATGCTTCTGTAGACTTAATTGTAAGGCTTGATTTGGTGCTTTAGTTCCCTTGTAGAGGTGTGCTTTTAGAGCTTGTAGAATTAGGTTTTTAGAGCCTTTAGGAGTTTCTTCCTTCTTCTTAAGTATGGTTTGCCTTGGTTTGCATTCCATTTCCTATCCAATGCTGCAAGGTTCCTTTGTGGGAGCCTAGTCCCTCCTTTGGAAGGACTAAAGGCCTACCACAAAAGGTAAAACCTTTAAGGATACCAATCTTAGATGAGTGGTTGAGTGCCATGATGGATTCCCTTGGTTTCCATCATGCTTCCCTTCATCGTGCAATAATATTTGTGTTAATTTATCTCATCTCTTGATGGAGCAAGTTGAAGCTTGAAGGTGAAGGCCTGTTGCACCCCAAAATTTGACCAACATTTCTTTACCTAGCTTATGTTTCATTTCATGCACATTAGCATTATCATTTGCATTTCATTGACATGTATGCAGGAGATCAAGAGGTATGATTACCAATCAAGGGCTACACATGACTTTGAAGCTAGCTGGGAGGCTTACTCAGGTGTTCAAGGGTTGATATCCTTGTCAGAGAAGTTAGAAGATCCTCAGAGAGAGTGATTGAAGCCAAGAGGGTGTGTCTCCTAACTTGAGAGTTGTGGGAAGTCATCAGATGATTCTGAAGCCATGAAGTTAGACTTAAGGTCTTGAGAGAGCTCACGAAAAGTGTTGAAGATCACTTTGAGGCCTAGATAGGTCATTGTGTAAGATTAAGAAGGTTCAGCCATGAGTGGTGCAGCTAGGGTTTGACTGGGCCAACCCTAAGTCAACTGATGAGTTGAAGAAGGTTGAGACCTAATCCAAGAGCCATGTGATCATTGATTTATGAATTGAGATGTTCTAAGAATGATTTCAAGGTTAACTCATCATGATTGAAGAGTTTGAGAAGTTTCAAGCTAGGGTTCCTAAGACTTGACAGTGTAAAATCCCCTAGTTTGACCCCTATCTTCAAGGCAATTTAGCTCAATATATGATTGTCATCTCATCTTGACCCTAACATTATTGTTTTATAGCATGAGCTTAGCTTTAATTTGAGTACTAGAAGTCCTTGATAGGGTTTATAGAACTCAAGTTATGAGCCAAACAAGTTACAAGTCATCTGAGGCATGTGAATTTGGAGCCTTAAAGTTACCCAACTTGCATGAAACTTTTTCCCAAGAAGGATGATTCCTATGAACTTTTGGTCAACATGAATGTTGTTCCTTATTCTCTTAGCTTTCTAGAGAGTACTATAACTCCTTGATAGGATTTGTAGAACTCAAGTTATGGCTTTGATAAATCAAGGGTATTTTGGGATGTTATGATTATAGGTCATTTTTGGTTATAAGTCATTTTCACCAACTTAGACACTTCAAATGAAATTTTGTTCAACTTGAAAGTTGCTCAAATGGGGTTTTAACCTTGACCATGTATCAAGGAGGCATTGAAATGGCTCAAGGAAAGACTTGGTTCAAAAGGTTGTGAAAAAGGAAGAATTAAAGGCATTAAATGATCAAAAATTCAAATAAGTCATATTGTGTGCAAATGAAGCAAAGTAACATCATTTTTTGAATGGAGAAATCATTTTAGAAACTTTGGCAATGTTAGAATTTTGGTTTGAGTCTCATATCATGCCCTTTTTCTTTGTTTCTTCATGATGAAGCAACATACCATACACAAGCCATTGGATGAAAACAAGGAGGGAAACATCACCATTCATGTTCAAAATCTCATGAGAAGTTGAATGCAAGCTTGTTAAGGCCAAAACAGAGTGGGAATTGTGACTGGTGTAAGTGAGATTTTGGAGAGAATTTTAAAATTGAAAGTCTCATTCTGAAGCTTTGAGAGAGTTCTAGATGATTCTAATGAGTTCTATATAAGTGGTTGAGTGTGTTCAACCATTTTTTTGGAAGAGATTGAAGCCTGAAGCAGAGAGTGAGGTTGAAATTTCACAGCTGCAAGTTGAAATCGTATTCTGAGTTCAAGGCCAATTCAAGAGAAATTGAATATTGCATTAGCTTTGGAAGGAGTTTTGGAGTGTATCTGCATCATCTTGGAGGCTGAAGTGATCAAGAACACCTTCTGTTACACCTCTGAACACAGGTTGGTACATTTTGATTTTGTGCATAATCTAGGAGGAGATAGATAGAAATCTATAGGTGGTTAGGATCCTGATGATGTATAGATGGATTTGAGCTGATCAATTTGGGAATTAGAGACAAGTTAGGATGTGGATCATTTTCTATTGAAGCTGAATTCTTGCAATTCTTGGATTGATAATCAAGATTAGATAGGGGAAATTGATCACCATGAGATAAGGATCATTTATGTGCATTTAATTGAAGTTATGAGGAAATTCAAGATTGAGGTGTATTTTGGAATGGCTATCGGGTTTGAAAATCCATGGATATTCAGATGATTCTAAGGCTGGATTCATGATCAGCATGAAAAACTGGACAAGATGATGTATCGTTTTGCAATTTTTGATGACCTGTATATTTGTCTTCACCGGAGAAGACGGTGGCGCCACTGTTCAGGCCACCATCTGTAATTTCCCTCCACCTGAGCATTTGAATGAAGAAGATGAGCTGTGAGCGTTGGATCATTACTGAAGCTTGACCAAGTCCATGGAATGAGTGGCCACGATTGAGTTTGAAAGTCAGCCTTGGACTCCTTCATCAATACGCACCGTTTCACTTAACTGAAGCAAATGGGCCTAGCGTTTGAATTGATATCCACACCCCCCATCTGACCCAATCCACATATTGAACTGATGTTCTTTGCTATTTGCAACGCAAGTTTATTAATTTCTTTTGTTTTTGTTTTAATTACATCATTTCATGTTAGTTTGAAAATAATTCATGAAAAATAGAAAAATAGGTCAATTAATTCCAGATGTTTTCCCCCTGATTCATGATTGGATCTAGAATTTTATTGAATAAAAATATTAGGGAAATCATGCAGTTTCAATTTTTGTGCATTTTCTACATTTTATTTGATAATAAAATTGCCATGGTTGATACCTCTGTTTGATGAATTTTGTGTGATCACTTGGTGATGATTTTTGGCTTGATTTTTTGTGTGTGATTAGCTTAGACACGTATGCTCTAATAGTATTTTTATCACATTTTTGTGATGAAATTAGGTGTGGTTTTTAGATTGGAACTTTAGGTGCTCCTTTTTAGGGTTTAAGCTTAGTACTTTATAGTGTAAAATTTATTTCTAGGTCTTATTTGAGGATTTGATCTCTGGAATTAACATGGTAGAGTCATGATTGACATAGGTTCCCATAGTTATTTTTTTAGTATTTTATAATTGATTTTAGTATTTTAGTTAGAATTAACTTTAATACTAGGTTTTAGGTGATCCTAACTTGCTAAATCAACTAGAATGATTGCATTAGTTCCCTTAGACTAGGGTGTTGCTTCTCTTGCTCTTGGATGATGATGAAGACTTGTGTGGGCTGCTGTGGAATGCATGTTGGAGCTTGGACTTGAAGTTGCTCTCCCTTTGGTGTAGTTTGTTTAGGGTTAAGGATTAGGGTTTTTAGGGAGATCTCTTAGAATAGATTTTCTTCCTTCATGAAACATGGAAGGTGTTGATCACTTCCATTCCTCCCTATGATGTAAGGTCCCATTGTGAAGGCCCTATCCCTCCTTTGGTAGGATGTCTGGCTCCTCACAAATTGGTAGAACCTTTGAGGGTTCCCTTCCTTGATGGTGGAGTGCTTAGAGGTGACCTTTGGTCTTCACTTTGCTTTCCCCCATCTTCACCTTGCTCTGGTTAGATGAATCTTTCTCCCTTGCTAGATGATGGAGTTCCTTTCTAGAAGATTGGAGATGCTAGAGGTTGCCCCTTCCCCTTTATTTGAAGACTGCCCTTGGAGCTGAAGCTTGAAGATCAAGAAGAACAAGTTGACACTTGTGAAAAAGATCAAATTGAGATTGAAGAAAGAGCTGAAGCTTGAAGAAGATGGAGAACAAGTTGATACTTGTGTTTGATACATTGAAAGCTTGAAGAAGAAAGTTGACACTTGCTATTGAATATGAGAGCCTTGAGGAATAGTTACATACTGAGGACTGAGTTGCTGTCACAGGATGGCTTTGCTGTGAAGTTGTGGAAGCTATTAATCTGCTTTTTTTCCTGTCTGTTTTCTTTCTGTGCAACTGTATTGACGTGACTTGTTTGATTTGCTTGATGCATTAGAATAAGTTCATGTTTAGATGGTGTTAAACTAGGAGCATTATTGCACTAGAGGTTGAGTTTCTCCCTCTACTTGTATTTTTACTGTATGGCTTTGCTTGCAGGTATTCGGTAGAGCCATGCTCCCTTGCCTATGTGGTTTGTGATCTGCTTGATAGCATTTTATTCTCTTCTGTATGATTGCAGTTATTCATACTTGGCTTGAGGTCGAGACGAGCTTGTGGAGGTTGATGCCCCACACACATTTCCTCCCTCACTTGCATTGCATGCATTTTACAGTTGGTTCCTGTACTGTTAACTGTTTACTGTTTAAGCTGATGCTTTATCTGTTTCTATTTATCATTGACATGATCCCCTAGGAATCTCACTTCCTTTGATAAGGAAGTGATGATAGAACTTTAGGTTGAAAACTATGCATGATAACTTCTAGGAGTTCCCTGTTTCAAGCCTCGACTATAGGATGAATCCTTGGCATGACAACATTAGGACTTGATAGTCTCCCCTTAGTTGAGCTTGTTCTCTCTTCTCATCTCAAACAACAGTAAAAAACATAATAAAGGCAAGTTAGTATAAGCGCGTTACGAGCATTAAGCTACTTGGGTAATGATAATTGAGCGGCCTCCTCTCAATCGTCTAGAATGTTTAGTATACGTCCCTTGGACGATATGTGACGCATTCGTTCCCAGGTCATAGTCTCTAGTGCTGTACAAACTACAGACAACTAAAAAATAGTTCTTCCGTAAAAGACAGAAAACAAACTTCAAACCTTTTTGCCCCGTGGGCCCATAATTCAAAGGAAAGCTTTTCTGAAGAAAAGAGTGTCGTTAACTCCCAGTCCTACCGCCAACGGTAACGCCTATGTCTCCAAGGGTCGAGCTGCATACACAAAACTGTTGGAACTGTTTGTTAACCCTACTCGAAAAAAACAGATGAATCTGAATTCCCGTAATCCGTATTATCCTGAACTACGTAAGCTCTGATCTCTCATACCTGTTGAGAGTACGTAGGCACAATACTGATGTATTGGCGAGCCAACTTCCCCCATCACCCGTAGTTAGGCGAACTACGTTGACTCTGATTTCTCATTCTCTGATGAGAATACGTAGGCATAAAGTGCGACGCTTTGCCGAGTCATTTTCTTTTCTTTTCAGACCAGCCTTGATAGGTAGATAGTTAAATAAACCCGTCAGATAAACACAACAAGCGTGGATCCCACCGAGTACGATGGATGTGAGGGGTGCTAATACATTCCCCTTGCGTAACCGACTCCCGAACCTAGACAATGGTTGTGATGACCTTGTCTTATACCTTTTTGTCAGGTTTTCCCGATCGTTTCCTTTCCCGTTCTGAGGGATAAATAACGAAAGGTGGCGACTCTTCTGTTTTGCTGGCACCTTATTTTCGCGGAAGCGACAGCTGGCGACTCTGCTGGGGACTTGATAGTTTCCTAGGATCCAATGTCCCTTATGCGAGTCAATTTGGGGATCCAACGTCCCCTGCGAGAGTCAATCCTAGCGCTTGTATGATTATTTGTTGGGTTGTGTTTATTTATCGCATTTTATTTCCTGCACTTTATTTTATTATGATATGATTATCTGCATTATTGTGGGAGGGGAATTCTGATGAGTGAGAAGCCAGAACCAGGCTTGAGAGCTACATAGTATTAGAGTGGGTTAGTGGAGGACGTGCTTGCTTTGCTTGCAGCTGTTCCCATGTAATCCACACTCAGACGAGGTTCTCTTTGATGGCTTCCTATCAGTCCTTTGGACTCGAGGGGTTGTTGGACATTAGGATTGTCGACTTTGGGAACCGATCATTTGGAATTCAGCTAAGTGAGGCCGCTTCAAGAGATGATGATGCCACACCTCCTGGGTACCGTATCGTCATTTCTTGAAAGTCTGTGATGCTGATGACCGCATAGGATGCCGAACCTTTTCTGTGAATAGGTCCATACCTGTGAGCATGGTCGGGTTTGTTGCAGGAAACCTTAACCTTCAGACTACCTGGTTTCTTGACAGTGAATCAGATTTGTTAGTATCAAAGGTTCCCATCATCAGATATGTGTGTTCTTGATAGAGCAGAGTTATGGTCTGGTATCAGAGGTTCTCATCATCAGATATGTGGGCGTTCTTGACAGAGCAGATTTATGGTCTGGTATCAGGAGTTTCTTCTCATCAGAGATATGGTTGTTCTTGACGGAGCAGTATTATGGTTTTGTTGATACAGAACCTTCATCTCCTCAACAACACAGTCGTCCGGATCTCCTGCTGCATGATTGCATTTTGCATTATTTGCATTCTCATTTACATGTCATTAACTTGTGTCTGTGTTGCAGGTGCATATTTCTCCCCTGGTTCTAGTGATCTTGATCCTCACGGCAGATATGGCATCTCTGAAGAAGACTGTGGCTTACAAGCTACCAACACCTGACATCCGAGAGTTACAAAATTTGATTTCTTTGGCTGATAAGACAGTGATGGAGAGTTTCAGACAGAGTTATGGGAGACTTCTGAGTATTGTGTATAAGCTTCCTACGTACGAGTTGAATGGCCTCTACGCCCTGCTGCAGTTTTACGACCCACAGCTCAGATGCTTTGTGTTTCCAGACTATGTCCTAGCCCCGACCTTGGAAGAGTACTCTGACCTGTTGGGGTGCCTTTGATGAATCAAATGCCTTACTACCGTGTTGAGGGTGAACCCAAATTGAGTAAGCTGACTAACGCTCTGCATGTAGATGAGTCTGAATTGGAAGGGATGGTATCCAGAAAGATTGGAGTTCATGGTTTCCGTTTGCCTTTCCTGATGGAAAAAGCCCGAAAGTTTGCCGACAAGGGTCGCTGGGATGTGTTCAATGCCTTCTTAGCCCTTTGTATCTATGGGATCGTGTTATTCCCAAGTCACCCGGACATCATAAGCATGGATGCTTGCCTTATATTTGCCTCCGGGAATCCAGTGCCCACTCTCCTCGGAGACGTCTACCATTCAGTTCACAGCAAGAATGAAAACAGAAAGGGGAAGAACATGGCATGTTGTGCTCCTTTACTGTATAAGTGGTTTGTTAGCCATCTTCCTAAGTCGGGGCCGTTCATTGATTTTGCTGAGTCTTCACCCTGGTCTGCACGGTTGATGGGTTTGACTGCTGACGATATTATCTGGTTTGATAGAGATCTGCTGGGCAAATATATTGTGTATAGTTGTTGTGGCTTTCCTAATGTCCCCTTGGTCGGAAGGACTGGATGTATCAACTACAATCCATCTCTGCTGGTATGACAATTTGGGTATGCACTACGAGGTCCTCCTGAAGAGGAAGAGATACGGGAATCTCTGTATCTCACAGGGTTGCTTGAAGGCGACACTTTGATCAAGGTACAGAATGCTTGGATCAAAATTCACCAGAAAGGGAAAGTCTTGCTGGGAAAAAGCAACAACAAGGCCTTTGATCCGTACGTGACTTGGGTTCAAGAGAGAGCCGCCAAGTTTCTAATGTTGTTTCCTACTGTGGAACCATTGTGTGCTCCTGTGTACAAAGATCCTACTACAGTTGATATTCAGAAATTCAACCAGGTACTCCAAGAGAAGGAAGAGCTACGAAAGGCCAACGAAGAGTTGGAGAAAGAGATCGCTCAACTTCGGAAAGAGAAAGTGAAGCCGTTTATACCTGCAAGAAGCAGACTGAGATGATCAACCGGCTAGGCTCCAATTTGACCAAAGAAACTGATGCTAGGGAACGTCTGGGGTCGGATCTGAAGTCAGTGCATGGCGTGTTGACAACCAAGAAACAGGATCTGGACAGAGTGTATCGGAAGCTAACCTAATACGAGAGGGTCTGGAGCAGCACCATAGCCAAGTACAAAGAGCGGGAAGAAAAGCTGAAGCAGCAAGTAGCCGAGCTAGAAGCTCAGATTATGGTGAAAGACGAGAAGACAGAGGCTGAAGCGTCACTACAGCGGGACGTCCAGTATAGATTGACTGATGCCGAGACGAATTTGCAAGATTCTCAACTCCGGGCTGATGCTAAAAGGAGAAGAGTCGAGAACCATTCTGAAGAAGGTGTTTCTAGGAGCGTTGTCGATAACCTCCCAGAGTCCATCAGGCAGAGGGACCTGTTGGCCCATGGTTTACCTACTCAGTTAGATCATCCCACTACAAAGAAGTTGGTAGAAGATTTTCGTGCCCGTGGCCGCACCTGATCTTTTGTATCTTTCTTTGTACATTTTATGCATTGATATGCTGATCACCGCCAGGTCTGTTGGTTGAGGTCATGCCTTATTGCTTCAGTTGTATGTGATTACAGTTGTACGCTACCCGAGCGGGCTTTTCAGATGAATATATGAGGATTTCTCTTCCATGATTGGATCATAAACTTTATTCGTCTCGGAAGCTAGGATCGGGGGGGGGGGGGGGATCTCCCCAAGGCACAGACACACGTTTGCATTTGCATGAAGCATCTGCATAACGAACACCTTGTCGTTTTTTCTTCTAACACTTTGTGTATGCAGGTTGTTCCAGGATTGATCAAAGACCGATCCACCGCTATCCGACCAGAGCGAATCCAGCTAGAGCAATGGAACAAGTGCAAACTGACGTTCAGGAACTCCGAGAGAGGATGGACCGCTTCATGGAGCTCATGCAAGTGGTTGCCAACGGCCAAGACCAGCTCAGAATATTGGTCCAGCCTCTGATCTAAAGGGTTGACAGCGACGGGGTACTCCACGGTGGGAATGTTCCAACCCCTCCTCCTGTTGAAACTCCTCAGGGTGGCACCCCCGTGACCGGGGGGAATGAAAGTGGTAACGGCAATGTGATCACTAATATCGGGCTCAATGGTAATACGAATGGCTTCGGTAATGGAAACTTCGAGGCTAATGGCAACGCTGGACTAGGCAACGGCAACACAGGTGCTAGAAATCTATACGGGCCTCAGCCATGGCTAGAAGATCGTCAAGAAGATTTGTTCTCACAGAGGAGTGCTGAAGGAGAACTGACTACTGAAGCACGTCTGAGGTTTAAGGCACTCGAGGACAAAATGAGGAATTTCGAGAACCTGAACACTATGGGGGTCGACATGACTAAATTGGGATTGATTTCTGATTTCAAGGTACCTCCCAAATTCAAGGTACCCGACTTTGAGAAATACAAGGGAACCACTTGCCCTCGTGTCCACTTAAGGTCATACTACCGAAAGATGTCCGCTCACTCTGAAGACGAGAAGCTGCTGATGCACTTCTTTCAGGATAGCTTGTCCGGGCCATCCTTGGAATGGTACATGGGCTTGGAACCCACCAGTGTGCGCACATGGAAAGAACTGGTTGAGGCCTTTGTACACCATTATCAATATAACAGTGACTTGGCTCCAAACCGGGTTCAACTGCAGAACTTATCACAGAGGAACAACGAGGGGTTCAAATAATACACCCAGCGATGGCGTGAATTAGCAGCTAGAGTTCAGTCGCCGATGGTTGAACGAGAGCTTGTTGAAATGTTTGTAGCCACTCTCCCGGGGGTCTATTACGAGAAATTGGTCAGCGGTATGTCAGGGAGTTTCTCTGATCCGATCATTACTGGCGAGCACGTTGAAAATGGGATCAAGTTGGGGAAAATTCAAGGTGGTGATCTATCCTCAGCTGGAGGAGGAAAGAAACCATATGGTAGCAAAAGGCGTGAAGGAGAGACGAGCGTCGTGTCTAACGCTTGAAGGAAAGGTAAGGGCCAGCGCCAGCAGGTGGCTAGCATAACCATCCCTGCTGTCCAACAACCCCAGCCACAGCAGCAGCAGCCAAATCAGCAAGGGTACAGAAAGTATCAAAACAGGGCAACTCTGTCAAGTCGCCACCTTGAGACACCGCCCATGTCTTATGCTCAGCTATTACAAACTCTGCTTCAGTTACAGCTAGTCCAGAAAAGAACCCTGGCTCCCTTGACAGGGGCACCTCCGCAGGGTTATGATGCGAATGCAACGTGTGAGTTTCACTCAGGGGCACCCGGCCACACGATAGAAAACTGCAAAGCCTTCAAGCACAAGGTGCAAGATATGGTGGATGCTAAGATCATCAATTTCTCCGATAATGTTATGAATGTCACAAAGAACCCTATGCCGAACCATAGGGGAGGTGGGGTGAATGCCATTATTGAAGAAGAGGATTTAGATGTGTTGACTGATGTCAAGGATCTGAAGACACCGCTTAGCTTCATTAAATCCAAGCTGATGAAGAGAGGCTTCTTTCCAGGTTGTGGAGAATTGTGTATGGGCTGTGCGACTCGTCCTGATGGATGCGAACAATTGACAATAGGGATTCAGAGTCTGATGACCGAAGGAATCTTGCAGTTTAGCCGAAGGGCCGAATGTGGATCTGGAGAGGTAATGCTGAAGCAAGATGATGAGGTTTCCACCATCACCATCCCTCGCCAAACGATAACCATTTCTGCACTCAGGCCGCCCACCATTACCATCACCAAAGCTGGGCCGATACCTTTTGAAAGCACCAATGTTGTCCCATGGTACTATGGGGCAGACGTCTACTGTAACGGACAGAAGTTGGAACTAGAACCATCTGGGCAGTCGGTGGATAACCTAGTGGGAATTGGCGGAATCACGCGCAGCGGAATAGTATTTGCTCCACCTGAGATTGTGGGGGACAAAGCAGATAAAGCTGAGGAAACTAATAAGGGAAAAAGTAAAGTCGTTGAGGAAACCCCTCGTGGGGTAGAGAAGGACTTACTTGTAAAGGACGCTGAAGAGTTCATGAGGTTGATCAAGAAGAGTGACTACAAGGTCGTGGATCACCTCCACCAAACACCCTCGAAAATTTCCATCCTGAATTTGTTGCTGTGTTCAGAGTCACATTGCAACCGCTGTTAAAGGTTTTGAATGCCACGTATGTACCGCAGGAAATATCGGTCAACTAGTTGGAAGGGGTAGTAGCCCACGTAAATTTCGGAAACGGGTTAGGGTTCACGGACCTGGAGCTGACGCCGAAGGGAAGAAACCACAACAGCGCCCTGCACATCTCGATAGAGTGTAGGGGAACAGTTATGGCTCATGTGTTAGTGGACACTGGGTCATCGCTCAATGTTCTTCCGAAGAAGGCATTGATGAAGTTAGATACTCGAGGATTGATCTGCACACCCAGTGATCTGGTTGTGAAGGCGTTCGATGGAACCAAGCGTCATGTCTTTGGAGAGGTAACTCTGCCAATCCAAGTTGGGCCGGAAACTTTCGATGCAGTCCTCTACATCATGGACATCATGCCAGCCTACAGATGTCTCTTAGGCCGGCCATGGATCCACTCTGCTGGTGTCGTGACCTCTACGTTGCACCAGAAACTCAAGTATGTTGTAGGGGGCAGCATTGTAACTGTTTGTGGCGAGGAAGATATAATGGTGAGCCATTTGTCGTCCTTCAAATATGTTGAGATGGATGGGGAGATCCACGAAACCCTATGTCAGGCATTCGAAGCTGTTAAGGTCAAAGACGTGACACCAGTAATAACTGAGAAACCAGAGATGACTCTCTCTTCCTTCAAGGAAGCTCGGGCCGTTGTTCAAGCCGGATCTACCCCAGGCTGGGGGCAGGTTTTAGAAATACCTAACAAACAAGACAAGTTTGGGTTAGGATACTCTCCTACGGCTGAAGCCTCCTCTTCTCACAGTGCGTCGCGAGGTAAAGGGCCGATCCAGTTTACCAGTGGCGGGGTGATATTTGAAAGTGTCAATGCAATGTCTGAAGACGACAAAGACAACGACTGTGACCTGGACTCTTGGATCCAGCCAAGCAAACCAGGCCAGAGCCTCAACAACTGGTCCATCAGGGATACCATCCAAGTGACAGGCAAAGAGTAATGATTTACTTTCTCCAATTATTGTACAACCCTATGTTCTACCCGGGGCATAGTGGTTTTATTGTCAGGACCTTGTTTGATTATGTACATGCATTTTATCAATAAATCAAAAGGCGTTTTTCTTCGTATTCAAATGTTGTGATCTCTGTTATTCCTGTTTTATATTTGTTTTGAAAAACAATAAAACGGCAATAGGGTTTGTGCTAACCTGCATATCCTTTTTCTAAGCTTAACCCTTGTTATTGCAAGATCCACATAGCATATGACATCGACTCTGGACCTTCTACGACTCACTTCGACTTCGATTGCCCGATCTATCAATCTGAAGAAGAGATTGATGAAGACGAAGACCTTCCCGAAGAGTTGGCCCTCTTGTTGAAACAAGAAGAGAAAGTTATTTTGCCTCACAAGGAAGAGATTGAGATTGTGAATTTGGGTTCTGAGGAACTGGTCAGGAACGTCAGGATAGGGGCCGCATTGTAGAGTGATGTCAAGTAGAGATTGGTCGAGATGCTGAAAGAGTATAGTGACATCTTTGCTTGGTCATACGAGGATATGCCCGGACTTGATACGGACATCGTGGTCTATCACTTGCCGCTGCGAGAAGATTGCCCTCCCGTTAAGCAGAAGCTTAGGAGGACACGGCCAGATATGGCCGTTAAGATCAAAGAAGAAGTGCAAAAGCAGCTTGATGCTTGCTTCTTAGCGGTCACCACCTACCCTCCGTGGGTCGCCAACATAGTACCGGTACCGAAGAAGGACAGTAAGGTGCGTATGTGCGTCGATTATCGGGATCTGAATAGGGTGAGCCCTAAAGATGATTTCCCGCTCCCTCATATTGATGTGTTGGTCGACAATACAGCCCAGTTCTCCGTGTTTTCGTTTATGGATGGCTTCTCCGGCTACAATCAGATCAAGATGGCGCGGGAGGACATGGAGAAAACTACGTTTATCACACCTTGGGGAACATTCTGCTACAAGGTAATGCCTTTCGGTCTGAAGAACGCAGGGGTCACTTACCAACGAGCAATGGTTACTTTGTTTCATGATATGATTCATCATGAGATTGAAGTCTATGTTGATGACATGATTGCGAAGTCCCAAATGGAGGAGGGACATCTGGTCAATTTTCTGAAGCTTTTTGAGAGGCTTAAGAAATTCAGGTTGAGGCTGAATCCTAACAAGTGTACTTTCGGAGTACAGTCGGGAAAACTACTGGGGTTTATCGTGAGCGAAAGAGACATCGAGGTTGATCCTGCGAAGATTAAAGAAATACAAGAAATGCCAGCGCCAAAAACCGAAAAGAAGTTCGTGGTTTCCTGGGCAGAATAAACTACATTGCAAGGTTTATTTCTCAGCTCACGGCCACGTGTGAACCGATGTTCAAACTGCTAAAGAAAGACTAGGCGATTATCTGGAACGAGGATTGCCAGAAGGCATTTGATAAGATAAAACAATATCTACATGAACCTCCGATCTTGATACCCCCAGTGGCCGGAAGACCCCTAATCATGTACTTGACAGTTCTTGAGAATAGTATGGGGTGTGTCCTCGGTCAGCACGACGAGACGGGAAGAAAGGAGCATGCCATTTATTAATTAAGTAAAAAGTTCACAGACTGTGAATCCCGTTAATCGATGCTGGAGAAGACGTGTTGTGCACTAGCCTGGGCTGCCAAACGTTTACAACAGTACATGCTCAATCACACAACCATGCTAATTTCGAAGATGGATCCGATCAAGTACATCTTCGAGAAACAAGCGCTTTCGGGCAGGATTGCCAAATGGCAAATGGTGTTGACGGAATATGACATTCAGTACGTTTCCCAGAAGGCCATCAAGGGAAGTGTATTGTCTGAATACCTTGCCGAACAGTCGATCGAGGACTATCAGCCAATGAAATTTGAATTCCCTGATGAGGATATCATGTTTCTCAAAGCGAAGGATTGTGATGAATCGTTGCCCGACGAGGGGCCAGATAGGAAATCCCAGTGGAAATTGATATTTGAAGGGGCGGTTAATTCTTACGGAAGTGGCATAGGGGCAATCATCACGACTCCCCATGGATCCCACATCCCGTTCACTGCTAGACTGATGTTTCCGGTCACCAATAACGAAGCGGAGTACGAAGCATGCATCATGGGTCTAGAAGAAGCAATCGATTTGAGAATCAAGAACCTAGATGTATATGGTGACTCGGCACTCGTGATTAACCAGATTAAAGGGGAGTGGGAGACTCGTCAATTGAATTTGGTGTCGTACATGAACTATGCCAGAAGGCTGCTTCTGTTCTTTGATCGAGTGGAACTCCACCATGTGCCCAGAGCTGAAAACCAGATGGCTGATGCCTTAGCCACGTTGGCTTCGATGTATAAAGTCAATTTTTGGAATGAAGCTCCAAGGATTGTCCTTTCTCGTCTTGATAGACCTGCATTCGTCTTTGCGATCGAGGAAGCCTCCGATGGCAAGCCATGGTTCCATGATATCTAGACTTTCCTTATGACTAAGGAGTATCCCGCGGGAGCGTCGACCTAGGATAAGAAGACTCTGAGGAGGCTGTCTGGAAATTTTTATCTCAATCCTGATGGAGTTTTATATAAAAGAAACCACGATCTCGTGCTACTCAGATGTGTAGATGAGAAAGAGGCGAGTATGCTCATGGAAGAAGTCCATGAAGGCACATTTGGTACGCATGCCGGCGGGCATGCTATGACAAGAAAGATCCTGAGAGCGGGATACTACTGGCTGACGATGGAGTCGGATTGCTTTAAGTTCGCGAAGAGATGTCATAAATGCCAGATTTATGCTGATAAGATTCATGTGCCGCCGTGCCCATTAAATGTCATGTCCTCCCTGTGGCCGTTCTCCATCTGGGGCATCGACATGATAGGCAAGATCGAGCCCACTGCATCTAACGGTCATCACTTCATTCTAGTAGCTATCGACTACTTCACCAAGTGGGTGGAGGCAGCCTCGTATGCTAATGTGACCAAGCAGGTGGTGGCTAAATTCATAAAGAGGGACATCATCTGTCGTTACGGAATTCCCGAGCGGATCATTACTGATAATGGTTCGAATCTGAATAACAAGATGATGAAGGAGCTGTGCCAGAGTTTCAAGATTGAACACCACAACTCATCTCCTTACCGGCCGAAGATGAATGACGTTGTTGAAGCGGCCAATAAAAACATTAAGAAGATTGTACAGAAGATGGTTGTGACCTATAAAGATTGGCACGAGATGTTGTCGTTTGCATTGCACGGTTATCGTACGACAGTACGTACATCAACCGGGGCAACTCCTTTCTCACTGGTGTACGGTATGGAAGCTGTCCTACCATTAGAAGTTGAGATTCCTTCCTTACGAATTTTGGTTGATGTGAAACTCGATGAGGCATAATGGATTAAGAACCAACTAAACCAACTCAGCCTGATGGACGAGAAGAGGTTAGCATCGATTGCATATGGTTGTTTGTACCAGAGCCGAATGAAGAAAGCTTATGATAAGAAGGTGCGTCCTAGAAGCTTTCAGACGGGTGACCTCGTCCTGAAGAAGATTCTTTCCCCACACTCCGATCACCGGGGCAAGTGGACTCCCAATTACGAAGGTCCGTACATCGTCAGCAAGGTCTTCTCGGGAGGAGCCTTGTTGTTATCCACAATGGACGGCGAAGATTTTGCATACCCGGTGAACGCGGACGCAGTTAAAAAATACTTTGCTTAAAAATGAACCGCTGGAAAGAAAAAGAATATCCAGGAAAAATGGGGCATCCCGGCGAACCATAAAAAAGGAAAAAGGTTCGGGAAAAAATTAGGGATATAAATGAAAAAATGTACACCTGCAAAGTCGAAAACCTAGAAGGGCGACTTTGGCAAAAAGGGGTATCCCGGTGAATCGAAAACCCGGAAGGGCGATTCAGGCAAAAGTTAGGGATTTGTAAAAGCAAATGACTGCGTTCCGTGTATGGACTTTCATTGTTTAGTGGTTTGGAAGACCTGAGGGCCGTTTATCTGAATCAATCTCTTCTGAAGCTGAAGCGTCGGAGAAGTATCGAAGTCGAGTGGGTCATAGAGGGATCAACTCATGGTGTTCGTCTACGCCACATTGCCAACATTTGTGTATATACTGATGTATATTTATGTTTTATATTTGCGCAACTTCCTCATTCCAGGAGCTTGCATCTGTTGTAAAACATTTTCACCCATTCAGGGGTTCGTCATCAATAAAATATATACTATTCAGCAATTCTGTTTGTTTGTTTAGAATCTATCTGTTTTGTTTGCGAAAAAGAACACCGATGTTTTTGATAAAATGCGCATACATAAACTTACTAGCCTAGGCCACTGATTGTTGAAACAATGAATTACTTGAACATTGTCACAAGATGATAACCTTGATAGGTCCCTTTGAGAAGGGTATCTTGTCTGTTTGTTTGTGTTGTTGCAGGTAGCATATTCCAGGCAGTACGCCGTATGCGTCCCCAAGCAGGATGATTCCTTCTACCCCAGCAAGTGCAGCAGCATCTCCCCACGAAGTCTGAACATGAGATTGTAAGCATTGATATGTCTCCCCAAGCAGAGAAGATTCTCCCCAATCAGAGGTATCCTGAAAGATCGTCATCTCCCCAGCTGAGCCATGCATTGAGGCGTATGTTATACCCCAGCACCGAGGCAAAGCGCAGATTCTCATAGAAGACTATGTGCAAGAGTTCAACTTCCGATAGTTCAGACTGAGGTCTCCTGGAGAATTGAAATTCCCCACCGAGTTGTACTCTCCCCAGTAAGCAGGATGATTCCTTCTACCCCCAGCCAAGATGGCAAATCCCCAAGAGAGTCGAGTCTTTGAAAGTCGTGCGGGCCATGATTGGTTCTCCCCAGTAGAGTTTTGAATAGCTGATGTTGTACTTCCCCATCGGAGTCGTTATCTCCAGGAAAGTTTTAGCCGCGAAGGCCGTGCCGTTTATTTCTGCGATTGACATCGTTTTTCTCAGCAGTTGTGGTTCGTATACCTAGCTGAGCAGGTCCAAGTTCTCATAGAACTTTGTTCCCTTGCAGCAATCGTCTGAAGATCATTGCCCCAGGAGGAATCCAATTGAGATTGGTGTGACTTCTCCTCCTCGGCAGGATGATTCCTCCTCTCTACCAGAGTGGTTCCTTCTCCTTGACAGGAGGCTTGTCCCTTCAGCATTTATTTTGCTGATAGGCTCGTAGCATTTTGCATGATTGCATAGCATTTACCCTAAAAACGCGTAGATTTCCACCGTGTGGAGCATTGCGCCATTGTCAAAGGATATGCATACGAAACATGAGCTAGGTCGTTATCGTTCTTGTTTTGCAGGTGTTCCTCCGCAGAATGGTTTGCTCAAGGTGATTCTTGAATTCCCCAACGAAGTTGATTGTTTAAGATGATTCTTAAAATCCCCAGTGAAGTCGCCAGAGAGGGTTGCTCAAGTTGATGCTTAGAGTCCCCGGCAGAGTGTTTGCTCAGGATGATTCCTGAAATCTCCAGCAGAGTTATTGGTTCAGGATGATTCTTGAAGCCTCCGGCGCAGTTATTTCACCCAGAATGATTTCTGGATCCCTGAAGCAGAGTTACTTGATAGTCCTCCAGAATCCCCAGCGGAGATGTGTCATCCCCAGCAGGTTTTAAACAGAGAAGTTGAAATTTCCCTTGGAGACTTGATGATTGAAGTCTGGCAGCGGTGCCAAAACCCCTGACTTACTGATGAAGTCTAGCTGCGATGTCGAACCAGTTTGCCTAGCTGACGCAGGGTGCCTGACGGCAAAAGATTGTATATCCTTAGTGGTTCCTGATTGACTAAGGATTTTATTCCCGACTTACTGACGAAGTCCGGCTGACGCCCGAAAATTTCTTTGAATGCCCGATGCCATGGTTAACTTGATTGTTAAAAAAGGTTCCTAATGACTGGATGAGTCCAGAGGAATCCTTCTGCCGCAGTGTCGCATAATGCCTGATGGCAATATCAGCTTTGCTTCGCCGGTTACCGAATGACCCGTGATCCCTTCATGACTTGAGGAAGAAGCTGCAGCAAAAATTGATAATCATCCCGATGGAGATTTGAGAGTAGCCCTTCACCAGTTACCGAGTAACCGGTGATCCCTTATTGACTTACTAATGAAGTCCGACAAAGATACTGTCGACGTTCCTAGCGACATGATAAGTCCATAGGCGACGATAAGGAATTCTTCTGCTATGACACAGAATGCCTGATGGTATAATCAACCATTCATTACCAGTTACCGCGTAACCGGTGACCCCTTGATGACTTGAGGACAAAGATCCACAGCAAAATCAGATGATCATCCTGATGGAGATTAGACCTTTCACCGGTTACCGTGTGACCAATGCCCCAGCAGAGTTTCCGTGCAACTGTCATGCTCAGTTTTTGAAGATGTTCCTACCAATCAGAATACTGTTTACCTATACGGTTAGCAGATCGCCAGTTACCGTGTAACCGGTGATCCCTTGATGATTCGAGGATGCAATGATATCAGATAAATCTGAGAATCATCCTGACGGAGGTTCAAATCAGTATTTCTCCAGCTAGTTGTCGTGCAGCTATTATTTCAGTTTCCGAAGATTTGTCCCCATCAGAGTACCGTGTATTTGTGCAGTTGGAAAATTTCTGAGTTGTTGGTATTAAACCGTCTCGTACCTTGATTGTTCGAGAGTCGTTCGCTTATCACCTAGTCAAGTCCAAGCCGTTTGAATAGGGGCAGCTGTTGCACCCCAAAATTTGACCAACATTTCTTTACCTAGCTTATGTTTCATTTCATGCACATTAGCATTATCATTTGCATTTCATTGACATGTATGCAGGAGATCAAGAGGTATGATTACCAATCAAGGGCTACATAAGACTTTGAAGCTAGCTGGGAGGCTTACTCAGGTGTTTAAGGGTTAATATCCTTGTTAGAGAAGTTAGAAGATCCTCAGAGAGAGTGATTGAAGCCAAGAGGGTGTGTCTCCTAACTTGAGAGTTGTGGGAAGTCATCAGATGATTCTGAAGCCATGAAGTTAGACTTGAGGTCTTGAGAGAGCTCATGAGAAGTGTTGAAGATCACTTTGAGGCCTAGACAGGTCATTGTGTAAGATTAAGAGGCTCAGCCATGAGTGGTGCAGCTAGGGTTTGACTAGGTCAACCCTAAGTCAACTGATGAGTTGAAGAAGGTTGAGACCTAATCCAAGAGCCATGTGATCATGGATTGATGCATTGAGATGTTCTAAGAATTATTTCAAGGTTAACTCATCATGATTGAAGAGTTTGAGAAGTTTCAAGCTAGGGTTCCTAAGACTTGACAGTGTAAAATCCCCTAGTTTGACCCCTATCTTCAAGGCAATTTAGCTCAAGATATGATTGTCATCTCATCTTGACCCCAACATGATTGTTGTAGAGCATGAGCTTAGCTTTAATTTGAGTACTAGAAGTCCTTGATAGGGTTTATAGAACTCAAGTTATGAGCCAGACAAGTTACAAGTCATCTGAGGTATGTGAATTTGGAGGTTGAAAGTTACCCAAATTGCATGAAACCTTTTCCCAAGAAGGATGATCCCTATGAACTTTTGGTAAACATGAATGTTGTTACTTATTCTCTTAGCTTTCTAGAGAGTACTATAAGTCCCTGATAGGATTTGTAGAACTCAAGTTATGGCTTTGACAAGTCAAGGGTATTTTGGGAAGTTATGATTATAGGTCATTTTTGGTTATAGGTCATTTTCACCAACTTAGACACTTCAAATGAAATTTTGTTCAACTTGAAAGTTACTCAAAATGGGGTTTTAACCTTGTCCATGTAACAAGGAGGCATTGAAATGGCTCAAGGAAAGACTTGGTTCAAAAGGTTGTGAAAAAGGAAGAATTAAAGGCATTAAATGATCAAAAATTCAAATAAGTCATCTTGTGTGCAAATGAAGCAAAGTAACATCATTTTTTGAATGGAGAAAGAATTTTAGAAACTTTGGCAATGTTAGAATTTTGGTTTGAGTCTCATATCATACCCTTTTTCTTTGTTTCTTCATGATGAAGCAACATACCATACACAAGCCATTGGATGAAAACAAGGAGGGAAACATCACCATTCATGTTCAAAATATCATGAGAAGTTGAATGCAAGCTTGCTAAGGCCAAAACAGAGTGGGAATCGTGACTCGTGTAAGTGAGATTTTGGAGAGAATTTGAAAATTGAAAATCTCATTCTGAAGCTTTGAGAGAGTTCTAGATGATTCTAATGAGTTATATATAAGTGGTTGAGTGTGTTCAGCCATTTTTTTGGAAGAGATTGAAGCCTGAAGCGGAGAGTGAGGTTGAAATTTCACAGCTGCAAGTTGAAATCGTATTCTGAGTTCAAGGCCAACTCAAGAGAAATTGAAGATTGCATTAGCTTTGGAAGGAGTTTTGGAGTGTATCTGCATCATCTTGGAGGCTGAAGTGATCAAGAACACCTTTTGTTACACCTCTGAACACAGGTTGGTACATTTTGATTTTGTGCATAATATAGGAGGAGATAGATAGAAATCTATAGGTGGTTAGGATCCTGATGATGTATAGATGGATTTGAGCTGATCAATTTGGGAATTAGAGACAAGTTAGAATGTGGATCATTTTCTGTTGAAGCTGAATTCTTGCAATTCTTGGATTGATAATCAAGATTAGATAGGGGAAATTGATCACCATGAGATAAGGATCATTTCTGTGCATTTAATTGAAGTTCTAAGGAAATTCAAGATTGAGGTGTATTTTGGAATGGCTATCGGGTTTGAAAATCCATGGAGATCCAGATGATTCTAAGGCTAGATTCATGATCAGCATTAAAACCTGGACAAGATGATGTATCGTTTTGCTATTTTTGATGACCTGTATATTTGTCTTCACCGGAGAAGACGGTGGCGCCACTGTTCAGGCCAACGTCTGTAATTTCCCTCCACCTGAGCATTTGAATGAAGAAGATGAGTTGTGAGCGTTGGATCATTACTGAAGCTTGACCAAGTCCATGGAATGAGTGGCCACGATTGAGTTTGAAAGTCATCATTGGACTCCTTCATCAATACGCACCATTTCAATTAACTGAAGCAAATGGGCCTAGTGTTTGAATTGATATCCACACCCCCATCTGGCCCAATCCACATATTGAACTGATGTTCTTTGCTATTTGCAACGCAAGTTTATTAATTTCTTTTGTTTTTGTTTTAATTACATCATTTCATGTTAGTTTGAAAATTATTCATGAAAAATAGAAAAATAGGTCAATTAATTCCATAGTTTTCCCCCTGATTCATGATTGGATCTAGAATTTTATTGAATAAAAATATTAGGGAAATCATGCATTTTCAATTTTTGTGCATTTTCTACATTTTATTTGATAATAAAATTGCCATGGTTGATACCTCTGTTTGATGAACTTTGTGTGATCACTTGGTGATGAGTTTTGGCTTGATTTTTTGTGTGTGATTAGCTTAGACATGTATGCTCCCATAGTATTTTTCTCACATTTTTGTGATGAAATTAGGTGTGGTTTTTATATTGGAACTTTAGGTGCTCCTTTTTAGGGTTTAAGCTTAGTACCTTATAGTGTAGAATTTATTTCTAGGTCTTATTTGAGGATTTGATCTCTGGAATTAACATGGTAGAGTCATGATTGACATAGGTTCCCATAGTTATTTTTGTAGTATTTTATAATTGATTTTAGTATTTTAGTTAGAATTAACTTTAATACTAGGTTTTAGGTGATCCTAACTTGCTAGTTCAACTAGAATGATTGCATTAGTTCCCTTAGACTAGGGTGTTGCTTCACTTGCTCTTGGATGATGATGAAGACTTGTGTGGGCTGTTGTGGAATGCATGGTGGAGCTTGGACTTGAAGATTTCTCTCCCTTTGGTGTAGTTTGTTTAGGGTTAAGGATTAGGGTTTTTAGGGAGATCTCTTAGAATAGATTTTCTTCCTTCATGAAACATGGAAGGTGTTGATCACTTCCATTCCTCCATATGATGTAAGGTCCCATTGTGAAGGCCCCATCCCTCCTTTGGTAGGATGTGTGGCTCCTCACAAATTGGTAGAACCTTTGAGGGTTCCCTTCCTTGATGGTGGAGTGCTTAGAGGTGACCTTTGGTCTTCACTTTGCTTTCCCCCATCCTCACCTTGCTCTGGTTAGATGAATCTTTCTCCCTTGCTAGAGTATGGAGTTCTTTGCTAGAAGATTGGAGATTCTAGAGGTTGCCCCTTCCCCTTTGTTTGAAGACTGCCCTTGGAGCTGAAGCTTGAAGATCAAGAAGAACAAGTTGACACTTGTGAAAAAGATCAAATTGAGATTGAAGAAAGAGCTGAAGCTTGAAGAAGATGGAGAACAAGTTGATACTTGTGTTTGATGCATTGAAAGCTTGAAGAAGCAAGTTGATACTTGATATTGAAGATGAGAGCCTTGAAGAATAGTTACAGACTGAGGACTGAGTTGCTGTCGGAGGATGGCTTTGCTGTGAAGTTGTGGAAGTTGTTGATCTGCTTTTTTTCCTGTCTGTTTTCTTTTTGTGCAACTGTATTGATGTCACTTGTTTGATTTGCTTGATGCATTAGAATAAGTTCATGTTTAGATGGTGTTAAACTAGGAGCATGATTTCACTAGAGGTTGAGTTGCTCCCTCTGCTTGTATTTTTACTGTATGGCTTTGCTTGCAGGTATTCGGTAGAGCCATGCTCCCTTGCCTATGTGGTTTGTGATCTGCTTGATAGCATTTTATTCTCTTCTGTATGATTGCAGTTATTCATACTTGGCTTGAGGTCGAGACGAGCTTGTGGAGGTTGATGCCCCACACACATTTCCTCCCTCACTTGCATTGCATGCATTTTACAGTTGGTTCCTGTACTGTTAACTGTTTACTGTTTAAGCTGATGCTTTATCTGTTTCTATTTATCATTGACATGATCCCCTAGGAATCTCACTTCCTTTGATAAGGAAGTGATGATAGAACTTTAGGTTGAAACCTATGCATGATAACTTCTAGGAGTTCCCTGTTTCAAGCCTCGACTATAGGATGAATCCTTGGCATGACAACATTAGGATTTGATAGTCTCCCCTTAGTTGAGCCTGTTCTCTCTTCTCATCTCAAACAAAAGTAAAAAACGTAATAAAGGCAAGTTAGTATAATCGCGTTACGAGCCTTAAGCTACTTGGGTAATGATAATTGAGCGGCCTTCTCTCAATCGTCTAGAATGTTTAGTATACGTCCCTTGGACGATATGCGACGCATTCGTTCCCAGGTCATAGTCTCTAGTGCTCTACAAACTACAGACAACTAAAAAACAGTTCTTCCGTAAAAGACAGAAAACAAACTTCAAACCTTTTTGCCCCGTGGGCCCATAATTCAAAGGAAAGCTTTTCTGAAGAAAAGAGTGTCGTTAACTCCCAGTCCTACCGCCAACGGTAACGCCTAAGTCTCCAAGGGTCGAGCTGTGTACACCAAACTGCTGGAATTGTTTGTTAACCCTACTCGAAAAAAACAGATGAATTTGAATTCCCGTAATCCGTATTATCCCGAACTACGTAAGCTCTGATCTCTCATACCTGTTGAGAGTACGTAGGCACAATACTGATGTATTGGCGAGCCACCTTCCCCCATCACCCGTAGTTAGGCGAACTACGTTGACTCTGATTTCTCATTCTCTGATGAGAATACGTAGGCATAAAGTGCGACGCTTTGCCGAGTCATTTTCTTTTCTTTTCAGACCAGCCTTGATAGGTAGATAGTTAAATAAACCCGTCAGATAAACACAACAAGCGTGGATCCCATCGAGTACGATGGACGTGAGGGGTGCTAATACCTTCCCCTTGCGTAACCGACTCCCGAACCCAGACAATGGTTACGATGACCTTGTCTTATACCTTTTCGTCAGGTTTTCCCGATCGTTTCCTTTCCCGTTCTGAGGGATAAATAACGAAAGGTGCTGACTCTTCTGTTTTGCCGGCACCTTATTTTCGCGGAAGCGACAAGGCCTTATTCCCTTTTCTCTTGAAGGATAAATTGGACATGAAGACAACTACAGACTGTTGGGATGCTTTACTGATAGAAGACCGCTTTACTGTTGGGCTGCTGGCTTGCTATCTTATTTGTTGTATTATTGTTGGTTGACTGTATTTGTATGACTATTTGTTTGGTGTGTTGCATTAGAATAGGCTTTCATGTAGTTGATTTAGGCCTAAGTGCATTGAAAGGTTGAGCCTGGCTCCCTTTGCTTGTCTGCATTAGAGGTTGAGTCTGTCTCCCTCTGCTTGTCTGTTATTGTTTGGCTTTGCTTGTTGGTTGAAGGTTGAGTTTGTCTCCCTTGCCTGTGTTTTGTGTTGCTTTTGCTGGTTTGCTCTAGAAGTTGAGTTTGTCTCCTTCTGCTTGTGTTGCTGAATTGCATGCATTTTACTTACAGTTATTTCTTTCAGATTATTTCTTTTATTGTTGTTTTCCTTTGCCATGTTCCCCTTGGGACTCTAGCTTCTCTTGTGCAAGAGAATTTATGATAGACAGTAGGATTCTAACCATGTATGATAACATTAGGTAGCTCCCTCCTAACCTCAATCATAGGATCAACTTTGCATGACAACTTTAGGATTGGATCAGTTCCCCTTTAGTGCGTCCTTTCTCTTCTCATCTTCAAACATCTTTAAAACACTTAATAAAGATTAATGCGTGTTGTACGCTACGAGCCTTAAGCACTTGAGAAAGGGTTGTTGGAGAGCTTCTTTTCAATAGCTTGAGTGTTTAGTATGGTACCCTTTGGGTGACATGCGACGCATTCACTCTTAAGTCCAAGTCTTTAGTGCGACGTGAGTTACAAACAAAACTCAAAACACTTCTTCTTCAAAAGACTTCAAAAACAAAGATCAAACTTCTTTTTGTCCTATGGGACCTTTAATCCTTGGAAACCATTTTCATAAGGAGAGTTTTGTTAACTCTCGGTTCTACCGCAAATGGTAAACGCCTAAGTCTCCGACGAGCGAGCTGCATACACCAACTGCTAGAACCGTCTGTTAACCCTACTCGGGTAAAACATTGCAA
Source organism: Lathyrus sativus (assembly GCA_963859935.3). Taxonomy (NCBI): domain Eukaryota; kingdom Viridiplantae; phylum Streptophyta; class Magnoliopsida; order Fabales; family Fabaceae; genus Lathyrus; species Lathyrus sativus. The sequence continues at coordinate 300,956,006 of OZ012741.1, forward strand.
ACCAACCTGTGGTCTTGTTAGCCCGAACTACGTTTGCTCTGATCTTTCACGCCGTGTGAAAGTACGTAGGCACGAGATGCGATATCTCGGCGAGCAACCTTCCCCCCCTTTCACCCGTAGTTAGGCGAACTACGTTGACTATGATTTCTCGTTCCAGACGGGAATACATAGGCATAGAACTGATGTGTTTTACCGAGTCATTTTTCTTTTCTTTTCAGACCAGACTCTTAGCGTAGATAGATAACCAACCCGTCAGATAAACACAACAAGCATGGATCCTGTCGAGTACGACGGACTTGAGGGGTGCTAATACCTTTCCCTTGCGTAACCGACTCCCGAACCCAGACATGGTTGCGATGACCTTGTCTTATACCTTTTCGTCGGGTTTTTCTGATCGTTTCCTTTCCCTTCCTATGGGATAAATACCGAAAGGTGGCGACTCTTCTGTTTTGCTGGCACCTCATTTTCGCAGTAGCGACAGCTGGCGACTCTGCTGGGGAATTGGGTTCCCTATGCGAGTCAATCCTAGCTCTTGCAGGTTTATCTGTTGGGTTTTGCATTTATTTATTGCATTTTACTTTCCGCATTTTATTTTCAGTATGATATCATTATTGTGTTGTTGTGGGAGGGGGCTCTGATGAGTGATAAGCCAGACCCAGGCTTGAGTGTATACCTAGCATTAGTTGTGGAAGGTAGTGGGCGCGTGCATGCTTTGCATGTACTAGTGTCTCACAAGATCCACGCTCAGACGAGATTCTCCCGGTTGACTTTTTTTCCGACCCTTTGGGCTTGAGGGGTTATTAGTTTGGAGGATTGTCGACTCTGGGGACCGATCATTTGTGACTCAACTAAGTGAGGCTGCTTCAAGAGATGATGATGCCACACCTTCCTGGGTATCGTATCATCGTTTCTTGAAAGTTTGTGACGCTGATGAACGCATAGGATGCCATACCTTGTCCGTGATTAGGTCCATACCTGTGAGCGGGGTCGGGTTATTGCAGGAAACCTCAACCTTCAGACAACTTGGTTTTCTTGACAGTGAATCAGTATTATTGGTATCAGAGGGTTCTTATCATCAAAGATGTGTTCATTCTCGACAGTGCATAATTATTGGTCCTCTTCAGGGTTTTGTTATCAGAGCAGTGTTGTGATCATGTTGAAACAGAGCCTTGGTCTCCTCAACAGCACAATCTTGATCTCCTGTTGCATGACTGCATCTTGCATTTTGCATACTCATTTGCATATCATTAATGTGTGTCTGTGTTGCAGGTGCATATACTATCCCCCGGTTCCGGTAATCTGGCCTTCTGTTGTGCTAGCATGGGATCATTGAAGAAGAATGTGACTTACAAGCTCCCTACCCCAGATGTTACTTTGCTGTCTAGTTTGATTGCTTTGGCAGATGATACAGTGAAAGGGGAATTCAGGAAATCTTATGGGAAGTTGCTTAGTCTGGTTCGTAAACCTTCAGTCTATGAGTTGAACGGGTTGTATGCATTGCTACAGTTCTATGACCCTCCGTTGAGGTGCTTCACTTTTTCGGACTTCATTCTTGCGCCTACCCTAGAAGAGTATGCTGAGTTGTTGGGTGTACCAGTTAAGAACCAGATGATGTTTGTTCACATGGATGCTAAGCCTAATCTGGCTAACCTAGCTGCTGCTCTTCACCTGGATGCTTCAGAGCTGCTTCTGACCATATGGAATGGGGTTCTTGGATTTTCTCTACAGTTTCTTGTTGGGAAAGCCCAACTGTGCGCTAAAGACGGTTGTTGGATCGTATTCAACGCTATTCTCTCCCTCTACATCTATGGCATCATCTTGTTTCCCAACATGCCGGACTTTATAGATTTGGACGCCTTCCTTATCTTCGCATCGGGAAATCCAGTTCCCACCTTGATTGGAGATGTATATCATTTCGTCCATTACAAGAACGATAATAGAAGGGGTAAAAATGTGTCGTGTTGTGCGCCCTTACTCTATATATGGTTTGATAGCCACGTGCCCAAGAAGGGTCTCTTTGCTTCCTCTGCAGCCACAGCTGAGTGGTCTGAACGCGTGATGGGTCTATCAGCAGAGAGCATCGTTTGGTTTGATCGGGATATGCTGGGTACCGAAGTCATTTACAGCTGCGGTGGTTTTCCTAATGTGCCCTTGATTGGAAGAAAAGGTTGTATTAACTACAATCCCTCATTACTTGTCAGACAGTTTGCGTACGCCTTGAGAGGCCCCCCAAAAGACGAAGAGGTGCAGGAATCTTTGTACCTCACGGGGCTTCTAGAGGGGGATATGTTAGCCAAGCTCTAGCATGCTTGGAATGACGTCAGCAGACGAGGGAAAACGTTGTTAGGGAAGAGCAATAGCCAAGCTTATGCTCCTTATGTAACTTGGATTAAGAGCAGGGCAGAAGCAGTAAGGATGCCTTTTCCACCTGCTAAGCAAGAGTGCCCTCCAGTGGTCGAAGAACCTACTACGGTGTCCATTCAAAAATACAATCAGGTATTAGCTGAGAAGGAAGAGCTGAAAAAGACTAACGAGGAGTTGGAAAAAGAACTGGTACAACTCAGAAGCGAAGCTATATATTCCTTCAAAAAGCAGACAGAGCTGGTGAACCGACTAGGCACGGACTTGACCAAACAGATAGCTGACCGTGAACGTTTAGGTTTGGACTTCAAGGTTGTCAATGATGTGCTTGCCACCAAAAAGCCGAACTTGGATGATGCATACTGGAGAATCTCCAAATTCAACCAACAGTGGAATGCCACTATAGCCAGCAACAAAGAGTGGGAGGACAAGCTGAAACAACAGATCTCCAAGTTGAAGGCTCAGTTGAAGGCCAGTGAGAAGAAGTTGGATGATGAAACAAGGCTATTGCGAACCTGAGGGATCGCAAGCATATCTTTGAATCTAAGAAGCGAAGGTTAGAAGACTGTTTTGGCCAAGGAGCGTGGGAAGACTCTGTTGAAGGTCTCCAGTATAACGTTATACAGAGAGAGTTACTTGTCGGAGGGTTACTCACTCAGCCTGGTCATCCCAAAACAAAGGAATTGCTGGAAGAGTTTCGCGCCCGTTGCCGCACTTGACTACTATGTAACCCTTTGTATTTTTCTGATCATTGATGTATGCTGACCATCACCAGACTTGTTGGTCGAGGTCATGCTGTTGATTCTCCATGTATTCAGTGATATTGTATGTTGCCTTGTTAGGCTTTATATATATATACGAGACGTTATTTCCATGACTGGATCCGGACTTCTTATTATCAGCACTGGCACTCTGGCACTAGAATCGGAGGAAAATCTCCCTAAGGCACAGACACACGTTTGCATTTGCATGAATCATTTGCATAACATGTACCTTGAGCTGTTTTCCTAACCCTTTGTCGATGCAGGTTCCAGGATTGCCGATCAGCGAATTCATCGTTACTCTACAAGAAGTAATTGCAAGAAATCCATGGATCAAATGCAAGCTAAAATGCAGGAGATGCGCGACAGGATGGCACAATTCATGCAAGTCATGGAAACTGTAGCCAAGGGCCAAGAGCAGCTTCAGACTCTAGTGCAGCCTCAGATTGCACGGGTTGACGGTCATGGTGTGCTACATGATGGGGTTGCTACTAATCCTTCTCAAGTCAGGACTCCTCGAGAGGGTGATGCTGTACCGGTGGTCGCTCTCAATACTGATGAGAACGGTAATGGAGCTGGGAATGGGAATGTAACTGGTAATGGTAACGGACATGCAGAAATCAACAGAAATGTTGGAGCTGGAAATGCTGGTTTTGGTGTTGGTGCTGGAAACACTGGTGTAGGTATTGGTGTCGGCAATGCAGGTATTGGTGGTGCCAATGTAGGCTATGGCAATCAGGGCTTTGGCAATGCAAGGTTTGGCAACGCAAGCAACAACGGTGTTGGGATGGGTGCCTACAACGCTGGTTTTGGGCCAGGTGTTGCTAATCAGGGCTTTGGTAATGTGGGGTATGATCCCAGGTTCAATCAGAACGGCTTTAGTCCTAATGCCGCTTACGCTGGGTATGATAATGAGGATCCTCATTGAGGCGAGGATCGTCAAGAGGATGCTTTCCCTCCTCTGGGCATGAATCTCGAGATGCCCACAGAAAATGACTGAAGGTTCAAGCTGTTGGAGGAACAAGTGAGAGGTCTGGCCAATCAGAATTCCATGGGGTTGGACATGGCTAATATGGGGTTGGTTCCTGGATTGAGGGTGCCGCTCAAGTTCAAAGCGCATACTTTTGACAAGTATAAGGGGGATACCTGTGCAAGAGTTCATGTACGGTCTTAATATCGGAGAATGTCTGCTTATTCGAGTGACGAAAAGATGCTGATGCATTTTTTCCAAGATAGCTTGTCGGGACCGTCACTGGAGTGGTATATGGGATTAGAGCCCACTCAGATTGGTAGCTGGAAAGAGTTGGCGGAAGCCTTTGTAAGGCAGTATCAGTATAACAGCGACCTTTCTTAAAAGAATGGCGAGAGTTTTAAAGAGTACTCCCAGAGGTGGCGTGAGCTTGCAGCTAGGGTGCAGCCACACATGGTAGAGCATGAATTGATGGATCTCTTTGTGGGCACTTTCTCTGGAATGTATTATGACAAGCTTCTCAGTTGTACGATGAGTAGTTCTTCTGATATGATACTCCTGGGAGAGCGTATAGAGAACGGCATCATGATCGGAAAGATTCAAGCAGGAGAATCAGCCTCAGTTGGAGGAGGGAAAAAGGTATTTGGAAATAAAAAGCAGGGAGACGCTAATTCGGTATATAGTGCCCGGAAAAAAGATAGAAGTCAAAATTATCGCAGGCAGCAGATTGCCAGTGTGACAATTCTCGTACCTCAACAGCAACAACAACAGCCGCAGCAGCAACAGAGACAACAAAATTCTGCTCCGCAAAGGTTCCAAGGTCGGGATAGGGCCGTGAAAAGAGTATTTGATGTGCCTCCAATGCCGTATGCTCAGCTTTTTCAAACTCTATTACAATTGCAGCTTGTTGAGAAAAGGATGTTAGCTCTGCCGAAGGGCACGCCTCCTTTTGGTTATGATGCCAATGCACATTGGGAATTCCACTCCGGGGCACCCGGTCACAGCACAAAGTGCAAGACCTAATAGATAGTACGGCTATAATCTTTGATCGTGGTCCACCCAATGTCGAGAAAAATCCGATGCCATCTCAAGATGTCAAGACAGATGTCGTGACATCCATCTGCTGTGGTAAGAGAACTGATGTCATGTGTTTTAATCAAGATGTTAAGATGGATGTCGTGACATTCATCTGCTGTCATGATAAAGCTACTATTTTATATCTCTTGACAGAGGTGTTTTGGTTTGATGAGATCCTGTTGGATATACCTCATCAGATTGTGCAGGTCAAAGAGACTTATTAGGAACAAAATGCATATTTAATTGGTGTTCATAAAAAGGATTGTTGAGCGTTTTTAGGAAACTATACACTAATTGTTTCTACTGTTATAAAGAAGATTTTGCAGAAGATCAGGAGATAAATTGTTGTTCTGAATATTGAGATCAATAACAGAGTGTATTGGATGCATGCTGAATGCCATGACATCAGGTAGCTGCTAGCAAGGGCGCTGTCATTTTTTCTGTTATGGTTCCTGATTTATCTCAGGCTAGATTTCAGGAAACATTTTAGGGCGCTTAGGTATCTCAGGAGAAATGCAAGACAATGTTGAGGATAACATAAAGTGCCTGTGACCTAATTGACAGAACCCTGATTTATGAAAAGAGGTTTAACTTGGGTAAACCTAATTGCTGCACTGAGGCCCAAGGAACTTTGCTGCCTATAAATACAGAAGTGGCAATCCTGATTGGAGACTAAGACTGAGAGATTGTGTGGTGAAGAATTATGTTGGTGTAACTTAATCTTCACGTGTGGTATTGTGTTTTTGGGTGTTGAGAGTCTCTTGTGTGTGTGACTTTGTAACTCACCCTTTGTATCCTTCGATGCATCGTGGTACACATATTTAGGCTGTTATTTGTACAGTGTTAATTATTCATTCAAAGCTTTTAAGTAAGAGTGTATTGTTCTTAATTGAAGTTGTTAAGCAAAATAAAGTATTGTGACTTTGAAGAGTGTCGTATAAAGTCTTCCTTTTGTATTGAACTGTTTATCACTGCTGTGATTGTAGGGAGTGAGAAGTGTCTTTTGTCTAGTGCGTTCTAGGCAGAAATTGCATTGGGTAGAGATTAAGTGAGGAGTTGTAAATTGGGAGTTTAGCTCTGAATTAATTCTACTAATAGTGGATTGCCTTCCTGGCTTGGTAGCCCCCAGATGTAGGTGATGTTGCACCGAACTGGGTTAATAATTCATTGTGTTATTTATCTTTCAGCATTTACAATTCTGCACAATTTAAATGGTTAGATAAATAGTTCTGTCAGTCTGTAGATGTTACAACAGATGTCATGACATTAGAAATTTTTAAAGGAATTTAAAATGGTCATGTTGTGTTTTAGCAGAGATCAATGTTCTTTGCATATCTTAAGACATTTGAGATCTGCATACCAGAATTTGAATTGGTATCAGAGCAGGCATCCTGTCTGTTCTGGATGAGATCTTGGGATATACTTTCTAGTGTTTTGAACAAGGAGAAGTGGTAGATGATGTGCTGATCTTGCTAAATGTCTTAGCTGCTGCTTATGGAGTTAAGGGGGAGTTTGTGTTTACTCCTGTCTTTGAAAGATTCAGTCTATCTGCTGTTATGCTCTATGATATAGGAGCCTCTGTGATTTGTTGAATGTTCTTCTTGGATAGATCAGATCATATACTCAAGGAGGAATGGATTCTTCCTCTGTATGGTGTCCTATAAGATGTTCTGATATCTTGTTCAGGGCATGTTGAAGAGGTTCTTTTGGTGGTTCCGCTGCATATTTTTCTGATGGAAGAACTTTGATATCAACGTTTATAAAAGCTCTAGTCATTCCAACATTGGGAGCAATGGAATGAAGAGAGTTGTTTAGTGATATATGTTATTGCTGACTTCATACTTGGAAGATTTTTTTTTTCATGTACCTTGAAGTCTATTTGAAGAGAAGAGCTCTTTCAGAAAGATAATCTGGTTCTCATGCTGAAAAATGATTTCTGAAGGTCTCTGGTGCTGATAAATGATATAATAGGAGGTGATTTATTTTCACCATTCATGTTTTGCAAGAGCTCTATTAGCAAGAGGGAGTCATAGGCAGGTTGAGTCAAGGGTGGCAACCTTGTTGTCTCAACATTAAAAATACTTATACTAAAGAATACTTTTGGTATTAGTGAAGTGTAAGTATCTACCAGATGGTCTTCTCAACAAGTTGTGTGGATTTAAGATCAATTGCTACTTGTGGACTACACACATATTTAATTGGTTATCCATGAAGTTCAGAGAAGGATTTATTATAAGGATTTAAGATTCATTGCTATTTGAGATATTCTCAAATATTTAATGGATTATCCTTAGTTGATAATCATGTTGTCTCATCAGTTGTAGCACAAGTGTCAGGCCCCTGATTGGTTTGGATATGATGTTCAACCAGATGTTGAGACATTCCATCAGCAGAGATTGGGCAGAATTATGTTGATTCAAGGAGTGAATCAATAGGTCAAAGGAGATGTAATTAGATCTGTTTATTTCTGATCTAGGAGTATCGGAGTGCAACAGGTGTGGTCTAGTTTCTACTAGAAGCATATGATCTTTATCTAGAAAGTTTCCTGGCAAGAAACTTGTCTAAAAGATGGTACTGGTGATACCACTGCTTGGGTCAGTTTATTTCTGATCTAAGTACACAGGAGCATGTGACCTTGCTCATCTTGGAGGTCAAGGATAAGTGGCAGTTATCTCTGACTTTCTGAAGAAGTCTCTACTTAAGGAAAGCGGGATTGCTTCTGTAAAGATCTCTTGTGACTAATCTTCTCTGAAGAATCAATCTTTGGCATGTTTGGTTTCTCTAAAGAGGAGTTTTCTAGAGCAAATGCATTTCAAAAGTAGCTATTGCAGAATAGAGGTTGTCTACTCAAACCTGATATCATTAATCAAGTATATGAGAACATGGAACTCTTTTTCTAATATATGGAGAAGGTTACTCTAAGTGTAAGAATGAAGGACTGAATTCACCAACAGGATGTCTTATCCGTTGTTGTGACATCAAGTAAACTTAAGGACCTTAATTGATGTTGTGGCACATCATTGTAAGATAAGTTGGTCATCTTAAAGGAATTAATGCTTCAAAAAGGTCTATCTCATGTTGTTTGCGGGAGCTGCATGAAGGAGTAGATGCCTTGCTATGGAGCAAGTAGAATATGTAACTTGAAGATCAAGTTTGCTTGGTGGATTAGAAGATTCTCTAGAGCTCTAAAAGAAGCTGAGTTAACCAAACAATGGCATTTTGTTGGTCTCTAATGTGATTATAACCAGTGAGCTTGGAACTAATTACTCTTGTGTAGAAGGGTAGTTGGTTGAAGATTAAAGAAGGTTCTGGTTCTGTGCATAGATTGGAGCTTGTGGTAGAAGCCCTAAGTTGCTTATGGAAGATTACCTCCTTTTGGAGATGTATGATACTTTATCTCTTTGGTTGGTGGAGCTGTGTTTTCTAAAGATCTTCAGTTGGATTACTAGGCAGTAGTAAGTCTAGTTGTGGGCATATCAAGAACCATTGCATGTTGTGTTTGTGATATGTTAGGATGTCCTAACTAATGACATAACATCATTTTGTTTGCTGGTCTTGAAGATCTGTTGTGGAACTTGTGATTCACATCTTGATTAAGAAGTACTCTATCTTGTCATACAGGAGAATGATGAGGTAAAAAGACTGTCTTGGAGTATGATGTGAAGGGATTGTACAAGACTGGAGTAGATCATTGGTTGATTGCATGAAAGTCTGGATTCTAATGAGACGATTCACCAGTTAAATCAGAAGCTTTCTAAATTATCATATGGGAGAATAATGAGGAAAAAATGTCTTGGATTATGGGGTGTCTATCTTATTCTCTGACTCAGGCCAGAAGTCTTATGGAGAAGTGGTAACTCTAGTAAGAAGTGGAGCAGTTTGATACCTTCTCATTGTATGAGCATGAGGTTGGTCTTGAGATATTGTGGTGATCTTGGAGCATCTTTTATAAAAGATAGGGGGAGAACTTCTATGTGATGGGTGTACTAGTTGCCTGTGGTTCAAGCATTAAGTGAATGCATTCAGCAGGTGTGTTGAATAGGGAGTGAGATCTTGAAGACATGAAGACGAGTCTTATGTTTCCCATTCACGTGCTTCTGGAAAACGATCACTAGTTATCCTTGATATGGGGGGTTGTACTTCTATCTAGGATCTGTTACTGCAATAGTACAGTTATTTCTCAAGATTTCTTATGGTTTCAAGTAGTTTGTGATTGTATGCCTCTAGGAGGATTGATTGTCAGACAAGATATTGTGACATCATGCTACTGCTCCAGCTCATGGTGAACCTGACAATGTATCTTTTTTATTCTGTCATTGGGTATCAATGGATCAAATCAGGTTTTTGGGCCTCTATCCAAGTGTTTTATCTTGTTTGACAGGTGAAGATGAAGATCAAGACACCATCAGCCTTGATCTTGTGCATAAGGAAGGACATTCACCCTGACATCTTGGAGATTTTTCTAGTTTTTCAAAGCTAAATTTGAGTAAACTATCAGATAGTTATGTCTATCCTGCAATTACTTCATCTATATGTTCTATTATGGTTTTTGAATCAAGGGGTGTAAAGTTGCAGTGTGTGAAGATGAAGATGATGAAGTGATTCTTCATGTGTTTAGGTTCTCTCTTTTAAGGAGTGTTGATTATGCATGATAGAGGGAGTTGTGTACCTGTCTGATGTGTAGCTGCATTACTTGTGTTAACATTATGCTAATATGGAGCCTGTACAAAGTTTGTTGATTCTCAGGCAAGCTTGTGTTCTTTGACCACTGGCGAGGTCGTAATGTCAGACAAGATGTCTTGACATTGTGCTTTCTGGTGTACCCTTCTACCTTGACAAGGTGACTATGGGTCTGGCGTTGTGAGACTGTTGGTTTGAACTAGGACTGTGCTTGCTTCTTATGAATGATCTAGGAAACAACATTGGTTATTGTCTGGGAGAATTTATTTATCTCTGCAGAATATTTGTGTGTCTCAAATTGGGGATTTAAAATCAATTGTTACTTGGCAAGTATTTAATTGATTATCCTTTAATTGGTAATGTCAAAAGTGTCACTCCTGAAGGTGCAGCTTCAGACAAGGCAAAAACTCAATATTCAATGAATCATGGTGTAGAATAGTTAGTGTGCTAGTTCATATGCATAAGTTGGACATAAAACTTAGTGCTCTGATTTATGTTAAGCAGAGGGGTTTAAATCCTTGGCCATGGATTGCTACTGAAGTGGTGCAGTCTTTTTGTTGATTAGAGATCAAGCAGCTTGTGTATCTGATTCAGTTTGTGTTTATCTCATGGGAGATTGTGAGATGGCAGTCTGGAGATTTGGACACCATGTGCAGGTTGTCAGCTGAGTCTTGCTTTAAAGTATGGTGATTATGATTCAGTTTTTGGGTTGGCTCTGATTGATGAGTTATGAGGATATGTGTACATTTACTCCAATCGTTGTCAATTTTTGGCTAAACAAAAGGGGAGTGTTACTTGCTGAATGCAACTATTAAGGGGGAGCTTGATAGTTTGTGAGGCTGGATGTAATTGAGAAAACTACTGTTGTTCCTGCCCTGATAAGTTTGGTTGGTTATTTTAGTCAAAATTTGCCAAAGGGGGAGATTGTTAGTTCCATGATTCTATGATAGTCCATGGTTCTATGATTGGCTAAATTTTGGTAAAACATGATTTTGCACTGATGTTAAGCAAGATGTTATAACATCTTCATCTGCTGTGGTGATAGAACTGTTGTTATGTGTTTTAATCAAGATGTCAAGACAGATGTCGTGACATCCATCTGCTGTGGTAACAGAATTGTTGTCATGTGTTTTAATCAAGATGTCAAGATGGATGTTGTGACATTCATCTGCTGTCATGACAGAGCTGCTATTTTATATCTCTTGACAGAGGTGTTTTAGTTTGATGAGATCCTGTTGGATATACCTCATCAGTATGTGCAGGTCAAAGAGACTTATTAGGAACAAAGTGCAGATTTAATTGGGGTTCATAAAAAGGATCGTTGAGACTTTTTAGGAAACTATATAATAATTGTTTCTACTATTATGAAGAAGATTCTGCAGAAGATCAGGAGATAAATTGATGTTCTGAATATTGAGATCAATAACAGAGTGTATTGGATGTCATGCTGAATGTCATGACATCAGGTAGCTGCCAACAAGGGCGCTATTGGTTTTTCTGTTATGGTTCCTAATTTATCTCAAGCTAGATTTCAGGAAACATTTTAGGGCACTTAGGTATCTCAGGAGAAATGCAAGGCAATGCTAAGGATAACATAAAGTGCCTGTGACCTAATTGACAAAACCCTGACTTAGGAAAAGAGGTTTAACATGGGTAAACCTAATTGTTGCACTGAAGCCCAAGGAACTTCGCTGCCTATAAATACAGAAGTGGCAATCCTGATTGGAGACTGAGACTGAGAGATTGTGTGGTGAAGAATTCTGTTGGTGTAACTTAATCTTCACATGTGGTTTTGTGTTTTAGGGTTTTTAGAGTCTCTTGTGTGTGTGACTTTGTAAGTCACCCTTTGTATCCTTGGATGCATCGTGGTAGACATATTTAGGTTGTTATTTGTATAGTATTAATTGTTCACTCAAAGCTTTTAAGCAATAATGTATTGTTCTTGATTGAAGCTGTTTAGCAAAATCAAGTATTGTGACTATGAAGAGTGTCTTCTAAAGTTTTCCTTTTGTATTGAACTGTTTATCACTGCTGTGATTGTTGGTAGTGAGAGGTGTCTCTTGTCTAGTGTGTTCTAGGTAGAAATTGCATTAGGTAGAGATTAAGTGAGGAGTTGGAAATTGGGAGTTTAGCTCTGAATTAATTATACTAATAATGGATTTCCTTCCTGGCTTGGTAGCCCTCAGATGTAGGTGATGTTGCACCGAACTGGGTTAACAATTCATTGTGTTATTTATCTTTCAGCATTTACAATTATTCACAATTTAAATGGTTATATAAATAGTTCTGTCAGTCAGCAAATGTTACAAGAGATGTCGTGACATTGGAAATTTTTAAAGGAATTTAAAATGGTCATGTTCTGTCCTTGTTATGTTTTAGTAGTGATCTATGTTCTTTGCATCTCTTAGGACATCTGAGATCTGCATACCAGAATTTGAGAAACATTCATCTCTATCCAAAGTCTTTAATGTGATCCTAATCAAGAACAATTTCTTCTCAAAAACCTAAAAAATAATATCAACTCATCAAACTTCTTTTTGCCTTAGGACATCAATCCGGAAACCTTTTTTCAAGGTATAAAATCAACCAACAAACAACCATTTCACAAGCCTCCGAACTACGGAGCTCTGATTAAGTGAGGATACATAGGCACAAGGGCCACAATTCTTGGCGAGCACTCTAATAAAAAACCAACCCCTTTTTTTTTAAGCAAACAAACTCTTAGATTAAAACACCCATTCAAGCAAAACAACTTAGAAGGTTCTCATCGAGTACGATGGATGCGAGCGGGTGCTAATACCTTCCCCTCGCATAACCGACTCCCGAACCCTAAGACTTGGTTGCGACGACCATGCTATTTCCCTAAAGGTTTTATCGTTATTTCCCTTTCCCTCTTTGGGATAAATAAAATCTGGTGGCGACTCTGTGTCATTTTTCGCGTAGCGACAATCCATATGAGTGCTCCTAGAAGGCAAACCATGATCAAAGCAATACAAAAGCGTACATCGAAATGGGAGAGGGGTACATATGAGTTACACAGGATTGCACGAAATAAATGGTCTCGTTGTAAGGTAGCCCAAGAGAAAGTCGTGTGTGTGTGTGAAGTGTCTTAAACTATGCCTTGAGCAAAAGTCTAACAAAAACTCCAAGCTAGGGTTTTTGACAAAGTCCAATAGTCCATTGCTCGGACAAATAACCAACAGTCCAACAATTTAGGCTTTTATCGTTTTGATATTTGTTAAGTGTTTTCGGATTGAATATGAATAGGAGATGATCAATATGAATATGTACAATATGAATAATATGACAATAAGAATAACATGGTAAAACAGTGTATATTTGACTATAAATAAAATAGTTGTATATTGATAGAAAGTAAAGTTAATGGTTAGTCGATTTATGAATTGAATCAGGACGAAATGTTACGCTAAACCGTCGTAGCTCAACTTGCAATGAAAGTCAAACTATAGGAAGTCGCATAAATTGATATTCGTGCTAAAAACAAGATAGATAAATGATATTGAAGATCATTCTCCAATTTAATCGTGTCGCACAGACGGAAAAAGCGGGATCTCGTCTTAATCATAAACTCATGTCGATTAATTAAAGGTAGCCTATCATGATCCCAAAGTAAAGAAAATGACCCAAATGGTCATTTTCCATAGATTTGACATAGTGAAGGTTATCGACTTCGATAAATTGACGTTTAAGAATTCAAAGACTTCATTGATCGACAAAATAATAAAACCGAGAATGAATGAAAAATAAGGAGAGAAAAAACAAAGTTGTCTCGGACTAATTATTATTTATCAATAATTTGACTAATAATAATCTTTTGAGGTCTTTTCATCGACCTTGATAGGTAACCAAACAAATCCAAGACAAAATTAAAGGGGAAGTGATACAAAAATAACAATGAGGGTGATTTAATAACAACGAAAACCAAATCATTTAGTAAAATGTTTAACAAAATTTATCTTAAAATACTAGCAAAATAAATAAAATAAACAAAAGAAGATAAAGGGGGTGTTGAGCAGAAAAATGGGTGTGGAAACTACGTGGTGGATGTGAGAAAAGTTGAGGACCATATGGGCCAACAAGCCCATCACCTCTTAAGAAAAACCCCGATAAAAAAAACAAAGAAAAAATGTTTAAAGAAACGCAACGGGCCTTCGGCCCAAACCCGCAACAAAAGACCTCTTATCCTATCGAAACAGCAAGTAAGAACAAATGTCACCATTATCAATTCACCCTTCATTGCATGAGGCCTCCTCCTCCGTTTCCCCAGTTGATGCGTTTGATTCAAGATCTGCAAACAAAATTTCATCTCTCTCGCTCATGATTTTTAGTTTGATTCGCTCATTTAAACACTCACGCGGCTTGTTCTTATTCAGGTTTGGTCATTCTTTGAATAGTTTGGTCCGTTTCAGTCTATGTATCAGTTCACTCATCTTCTGCTATTTCTTACGATTTCCGTCTATTAACCTGGGTTTTGGATGTGATTTGTAACAATGTGTTTTTTTTTTTTGCGAAATGCTGCAGAAAATGGTGAGGAACTTTGAAGTTTGGGAAAGAGTAGAAGGACGGCGGGGTTTCGTTTAGTTGAAGTTTAGAGAGATTATGTCCTGAATTCAATGGCTCGGTCGTCCCCCCTTTTCAATGTGAAGAGCACCTTCATTTTATAGATAGGATTGAGGGGTATCTTTGGAAAGAATTGAAAGGAAAATGATGAGCTGGATATTTAGTGTTATGTGGTGGACTGATTTTGTGTTTTTTATTATTGTTGTGCGCGAATCGATTAGAAACAGGTGATGCTGCTATTTTGCATCTAACGGTTTTCGTGGTCCCTCCCTTTTGTGGTGTGAGCTCTTAGGAATTGTGGATGACGTTATGACTTACAGGCCGATTGATCCTTTATTCAAGTGGCATAATGTTTGCTCCTGTATTAGTTGCGTGAGTGAATTGGTCGAAGGTGTGCGTACTTCTTTTTGTATTGTGGTTTTGAGCGCACAGTATGTGTGGCTGATGCGTGTAGTATCACGGCTTTGAAGATCTGGCTTTTGTTGTGCTTTGTGACGATTTCAGCTTGTAAGGAATTGGTTTAGCTTATGTGGAAAAAGCTGTGAGTGTTTCTGCAGGATTTAAAATCTGAAATTTGGGTTGCTGTGTTGGGGTGTATTTGGCTTGTCATGGAAGATGGGCCGAGTTGATTCACTTGTCATGTGCAGATTTTTTTTTTTGATGGCTAAGTGTATTGAATTTTGTGTAATGGATTCTTATTTTGTAAAGGATTTGGAATTTTGTAACTTGGGCTTTAAACTTGTTATTTTTAGAAATGGTTCATGATCCATGTGTTTGCGTAATGAAAAGAAATATGGGCTTTGACAAGTTTGTAATGGACCTAAAAAGAAGAAATGGACCTTTGTGATTTTTGTGTGAAAATGAGTCTTCTATATGTTATTTTTTATGAATGTGGATTTTCTTGAAGGAAATGCTTATGGCCTTCAATTAAATGGACTTGTATGATTGAGATAATTTGGTTAAGTGTTTATAAAGTGAGAAATTTTATGAGAAAATGTAAAGAACTAAAATAATAATAAGAAAATGGAAATTGGAAGATAATTGGGGTGGACTTGTATGATCGAGATAACTTGGTTAAGTGTTTATAAAGCGAGAAATTTTATGAGAAAACGTAAAGAACTAAAATAATAATAAGAAAATGGAAATTGGAAGATAATTGGGATAAACGGTTTAAGATTTTGCTTGACGTGGATACGGACAACAAAGGATAGGGATAAAAGCGAGTGATTAGAAAGACAAAAAATAAATCATGGTTTAGAACCACACATGCACTATGAGTGATCTTGACCCAAAAGTGCACTTGAATTGGGTTTACAAATGCACTAAGGATCAAATTCCGATTAATCCTTGATTTAAGATGAACTGACCCTTGACAATCTTTAGCCATGGAGCACTATAACCCGACAACTTGATCTCTATGCCCACAACTTGAATCGACACGGCACCCTAACCGGAAACTCAAGTACATACAACCTAACTTGCACACCATGACCTTGACAGATCTTGAAATAGAACCTTGCCTGACTGACAAACTAAGTTAAAACTAATGAACCTCAATTATTACACACACAACCGCCCCTGATAGCCCCAAGTAAGCTATTGCAACAACTTTGAGTTGAACAACAAGAAGGATTAGCATATTTTTTATAATTTTTCCTGAATAAAAATTAGAAGACATATGTACAGATGAAAACTATATACAGGTGGGAAAAATTTGGGGTATGACACACAATCAGTTTATCTCTCACCTACACATCATCTACTTGGACTATATGAGATGGATCTGCAATGTATTTCCTCAACTGAGATACATGGAACACATCATGGATATTAGCAAGTGACGGTGGTAAGGAAATCCATTAGGCTACCTCTACTATCCTCTGTAAAATCTAATAAGGACCAGTAAAATGCGGCGTCAACTTACGCGACTTCAACGCTCTACCAACACCAGTTACAGAAGTAACTCGAAGAAACACAGGATCTCCCTCTTGAAATTCAAGTGATTTCCTCTTCTTGTCGTGATAATTCTTCTGACGACTCTGAGAAATCTTCATCTTCTCCTAAATCATCTTAATCTTATCAATATTCTGCTGGACTATCTTAGGTCCAACCACAACACTCTCTCCCGACTCATACGAACACAATGGCGTTCTACACCTTCTACCATAAAATGCCTCAAACGGTGTCATTCCAATACTCGAATGAAAACGGTTGTTGTAAGTAAACTCAATTAGAGGCAAGTAGTTATCCCAAGCACCTCCTTTTTCCAACACACAAGCTCTCAAAAGATCCTCAAATGACCGAATCGTCCTCTCAGTATGACCATCTTCCTGCGGATGATAAGCAGAACTCAAACGCAACTTCGTACCCAAAGCACTTTGCAAACATTCCCAAAATCTTGAAGTAAACCTCAGATCTCTATCTGCTACAATGCTAGACGAAATACCATGCAAACTGACAATCCCCTCAATGAACAACTTTGATAACTTCTCCAATGGGTAATCCATTCTCATTGGAATAAAATGAGAAGATTTTGTCAATCTATCCACAATGACCCAAATAGCCTCATAATTACTCGGTGTTCTGGGTAAACCAGACACAAAATCCATCGATATACTATCCCATTTCCACTCAAGAATAGATAACGGTTGCATCAAACCCGACAGTTTCTGATGTTCAACCTTCGACTTCTGACAAGTCAATCAACAATACACAAACTCTGCAATTTTTTTCTTCATACTACGCCACCAAAATATTCTCCTCAAATCCTGATGCATCTTAGTAGCACCCGGATGAATACTCAATCTGCTACAATGCCCTTCCTCAAGAATACTCTTTTTCAACTCAACAATATCCGAAACACAAACTCTATCATGACATCTCATGATACCACTTTCATTAATCCGAAAATCAGATCTTCGACCTTGATTGATCAAAGTTAACCGATCTACCAATCTCAAACCAGATTTTTGACCTTCTCGAATCTCATCAAGAATACCACTAGTAAGCTTCAATATACCAAGCTTAACTCCATAAGAAATCTCTTCACAAACCAAACTCATATCTCGAAATTGCTCAATCATTTTCAACTCTCTTACCATCATCATCGACATATGTAAAGATTTCCTACTCAATGCATCAGCTACCACGTTTGCTTTACCCGGATGGTAATTCAAACCAAAATCATAGTCCTTCAGAAGTTCCAACGATCTCCTCTACCTCACATTCAAATCTTTCTAATCAAAGAGATATTTCAAGCTCTTATGATCACTAAACACTTCAAATCTCGATCTGAACAAATAATGCCTCCAAAGCTTCAACACAAACACAATAGCAGCCAACTCTAAATTATGCGTCGGATAACTCCTCTCATGCACTTTAAGATGCCTTGAAGCATAAGCTACAACTTGCTAGATGTTTCGTCAACACACCTGCCAATCCCATCAACGAAGCATCACAATATACAACAAATGGTTCTGCCGAATTCGGCAAAATCAAAATAGGAGCTGTTGTCAACCTTCTCAAAAGCTCTTGAAAACTTTCTTCACACTTTTCATCCAAAACAAAAGCTTGAACCTTCCTAGTCCATTGCGTCAAAGGCAAAGATAACTTGGCAAATCCTCCAATAAATTTCCAATAATAACCTGCCAAAACAATAAAACTTCTAATCTCAAAAACTGATTTCGGAGCTTCCCACTGCAATACAGCTTCAACCTTTGACGGATCAACTGCAATACCTCTACTCGAAATCACATGGCTAAGGAAACTCACTTCTTTCAACCAAATCTCACACTTATAAAGTTTACCTTACATCTGCTTCTCTTTCAACACATATAACACAATCCTCAGATGCTCAACATGATCCTCTTCACTCTTCAAATATATCAAAATATCATCAATGAACATAATCACAAACTTGTCCAAATACGGATGGAAAATCATATTCGTGTACTCCATAAATACACCTAGCGCATTAGTCACACCAAATGACATCACATAATACTCATAATGTTCATACCTCACTCTAAAAGCAGTCTTCTGAATATCTTTAGCCTTCACACGAATCTGATTATACCCAGATATCAAATCTATCTTACTGAACACACTTGCAATAACCAACTGATCCATCAAATCATCAATCCTTGTAAGTGGATACTTATTCTTGATAGTTACCTTGTTCAATTGTCTTTAATCCACACAAAGTCTCATAGAACCTTCTCTCTTCTTGACCAATAAAATTTATGCACCCCATGGTGACATACTCAGACGAATGAATATCTTCTCAAGCAGATCTTCAAGTTGACTCTTCAACTCTTTCAATTCTGATGCAAACATACAATATGGGTCATCGATACCAGACTAGTTCCGGAAACTAAGTCGATCGTAAACTCCACCTTGCATTCCGGCGGTAAATCACTTATCTCATCAAGAAAAACTTCTGGAAAATAAAAAATAATCGGCAAAACCCCAACTGTCCCACTTTCACTAACACTCAAAGTTGTCATCAACATAAACATCTTTGCACCATCCTGCACCGACTCATCAAAATAATCTATAAGAACTTGGCTTAACTCCAAACAATTCACCGCACACACCATCTAAACTCACAAGACATGTCTATTCCATCCAACATGATCCCATATACTATCAACAAGAGATTGAGGGTGATCAGTTCCTCAATTTGTCAATAGATAGCCAACAATTATGATGGGGCATAAACCATCTTTACCAAACTATAATAGCATTCAATGACACATTAAACCACCAATCCACGCTTGAAACATCTTGGAGAAGCACAAGTTTTTCTCACACTTGTTTCAATCCCACTCCTATAGACAAATGTTAGAAAAACAAACGTGTATCGACAATGTTTTCACACATATGTCTCATACTAGGGATCATACAACATTAGACAACCTGATCGGATGGGCCGACTTGCTTTGATACCACTAATGTAACACCCCTCTAAATCCCATGGAATATATATAAATAATCAGAGTAAATTATCATGCATCTCAAATAAGGGTGTCACATATAATCCAAAAGATCACATATATACTTGTCAGGCTCAATAACACTCAAAATAAATTCATGCTTTTCATATACTTTCACATAGCATGTAGAAAAGGAATTACTTCAATCATAAATTAACATAATGAAAGCCCCATGATCAACTCATTCATAATCATCACTTAGGCATAAAAGTTTATACTTCACATAATTCAAATAACAATAACAAAATAAAGTAGAGTACATAAAGTATCTCTCAAACATAAATCAAAATAATCTCAGTGTTACATGATCAGAGCACGACTCAACTCAAAAAAATAGAGAAACTAAAACAAGC
Source organism: Lathyrus sativus (assembly GCA_963859935.3). NCBI lineage: Eukaryota > Viridiplantae > Streptophyta > Magnoliopsida > Fabales > Fabaceae > Lathyrus > Lathyrus sativus. The sequence continues at coordinate 300,975,783 of OZ012741.1, forward strand.
TACCCCAACGACTACCTCGCGCTAGAAGCAACTATACTCCTCGGTACTTGAGTGATATCGTGCAAAACATCATTCCAACAAAAGGGTGAGAACTCACATAATTATAACATTCTCACTTTAAACATTACCACCACACTTAGTAAATAATACACAAAGTATCAACACAATCTAATCTCAATACACACAACACACATTAACGATTAATCATAGAATAATTAATTCATCATCAATAATTAAATTCACTATTCAATGGTATACAACACATTTTACAATACAATCACAACTGTTTTATCATTACAACAAGAAATAACTATCATGAATTTCATGTTTTCACACACCTAAATATACTTATACAAGCATACACATAAGTATTCGATAAATTATCCATAAATAATTTCACAATCGGCAGCAAACGGTTCAACAATTCATTAATAGAACATATACAAAATTTACTTCCCAAACATATTAGATATAAAAATATTGGGAAACCAATTCTCTTATTGATACTATGTTATAGCCCTGTTTATTAGCTTTCCAACACTTCGAACAGGGACCAAAACAGACTTACGGATCAAAAGTTATGTCCAAAACGATTTCGACCGAAAACATGAACAGTCGTGACAGACAGCATGTAGAATTTTCTGCTTTTTTCACCGTTGGAGACCTTCCAGACCTCCGATTTCGATTCCATAAAAACCCAAACTCTCAAAAAATTATAACTCATCCAATACTATAATTATCTCAAGTTAATTTACAATTTTAACACAATTAAACCATCTAATCATCATTTTAAGATAATGTCTAAAACCTTTGAAATTGACGAATATATGTTCAATTCTAAAAAAGAAAAAGAATACACACATATAACGCACACAAATTCATCATATAAAAAACACCATGGAAATTAGGTATTTTTATCCTAAATATGCTACTACCCATCATACACTATCATACAATCTCATAACCATGTAAAGACTCACTCTTATCTTGGTTTCTTGATGAACTCTTGAGTTTTCTCCTTAGGTTTTCTTCTCCTCTTTTCCCCTTTTCCTTTTCTCTATGATAACTTATTTTCCTCTTTTTCATCATTAACCCTATTTTTCTCCTTATATATAAAACCCTTATAACAACTAATTCTAGTAACTAATGGACTTACTATTCATACCCCCACATTTACTTTTCACATTCTCATCCAATAGACCCAATTATTATTTCTACCATTTCCACATATTATTTCACCAAATAAAATAAATCAATTAAATAAAATAATTCAATTAATTCAATTAAATCAAATAATTCAAATAAATCCAATAAATCAAATAATTCAAATAAATCAAATATGTATAAAATCACTCAATTAATTAATATAAATAAATAAGTACTAAAATTTGGGGTGTTACAGTCCTCCCCTTGAGGAGAAAGAAATGAAAAAAATCTTCTTGAAAACCTTGAGCTCATTTTATTATGACCGAATGGTCGCAAGTGCACCTAGTGACTTTACCGAGATGGTAAACATGGGGGTACACCTGTAAGAAGCAGCCTGAGAAGGTCGACTGGTCAAAGACGCAAAGCCATCCAGCAGTACTAAAAGATACAAAGATGTTTTCAAAAGAAGAAAGAACAAGATATTAGTAATATCTCTCAAGGTAAACAAAGGAGAAGGTATCAACCTCGGTAGGTGGCAATAGTATTCCCTTTTATCAACCCAACACCAGCTCCGACCTATCAATCGCAGGATACTCAGAGCCAGCCGAATCAATAATCGTATCAGCAAAGGCAATAACAGCCTCTTCAGCAGGTTCGCCTGTAATACAATAACAACAATCGTCTTCCACGATCACCATGGTTGGATCCCATACCAATGTTATATGCAGAATTGTTCCCAGTACTGTTGGCAAAGGGGCATATTTAAACCAGGACTCCTCTCACAGTACCGAGCAATCCCCCTTATTGGTTTAAAGCTGATCAATCTTGTTGTTATCATCAAGGAGGACTGAGGCATAACATTGAGAACTGCCTCAGCTTCAAATATGATGTACAAAGGCTCGTCAAAAACAGAGTTTTATCTTTCGATGATATGAATCACAATATCCAAACAAACCCGTTACCACAACATGAAAAAGCTTAAGTGAACTTGATAGATGATGGACTAGGCAGCAGTTATCAAATTCGCGACCTACGCCAACTAGGAACAAATTTGGTAAAAATGCATTGCAGGCAAAGCGAATATGGCCATGTGCCATCTCAGCACTATCATCGATGCGATGTTTGTTCCAAGAACAATCATGGATGCATCATCGTACAAGCAGCTGTTCAAGAGCAGATGGATCTAGGCTGGATCCAAGATCACTGGATTCATGAAGTAAATATGTCCAATGAACATTCAGGCATTGTTCAAAATCATGATATTCGTGTGATGAATGTTAATCTAGTTGCAATGTATTCAAGACAAAGTCGGTCCCACAATCTGCCACTACACGACTATAACGCTTATTCAATTTTCTCAAAAGACAATCAAGGATGTGCTTTTGTACAAGAAGTCCTCCAGCGTCAAATGGATTTAGGATGGATCCAAGACTACCATGGTAGGTATGATCATCAGGTCAACATGATTCATATTTTCGACATTCGTTTAATGAATACCATCTTGGTAGAATTACATGACAAGCAAGTCAGACTCGGTTTTTTGTCCTTGAATAATTATCAAGAATGCAAGGATTGCTCCAAAAACGATCAAGGTTGTGCACTTATACAAAGAAATCTTCAACATTTGTTGGACCATTGGTGGCTTCCAATCTACCACGATGAAAGCACACATCAAATTAACATGATAAATGGAAATCCATTCAGACACCAAAGTTGTGACATCCGCTTGTTGGAAACAGATTTGGTCAAGATGCACTACATACAGAGTGGGTATGGCCGTATACCACCTCACAATTATGAACGCTACCAAGTAAGCTCAGAAAATAGCTAAGGATGCTACCTTGTACGAGCAGCTCTCCGGGATCAAGTGGACCAAGGGGAAACCCAGTTATGCATGAATTCTCACTCAATCAACATGGTGCAAGATTGCCCCGGACAATATGTAGTTTATGAAATTAAAAACCTTGAAACATCATTGGTCAAATTTCACAAACGCTTGTGCGGACTTGATTACTTTGGTCTAAACTACCATGATCACTCAACTTGTAGAGAATGTTGTAGAAGCCAACAGGGTTGCCTCCTTATCTGGGATGAGATTCAAGAACTGTTAGACAAAAGAACCATCACAGTTCTCAATGAAAGAGAGCATGTTAATTATAGAATTGACGAGGATGTTTTCACCATAATTCCTCTGCTCAATGAGCCAAAACGCTTCGAGATCCCATTCAACAATGGGAAAATTTCCAACATCCCCAAGTTGGAACCAATTGAGGTTACTTATGAAAGTTAAAATACCTTGATAACCCCTTTGGTCATCTACTTTCGAGGCCCAATATCATACGAGTCAGAGAAAGCAATTTCATACAAATATGGTGCAACCATAATAGAAGATAGAAAAGAAGTTCCACTGCCATCCGTTGTCAATATTGCTGATATCAGTTGAGTCACCTAAAGTGGTTGAATATTCAATAGAGGAGTTGGAGAACCTGAAAAAAGAAAAGGCACCTCAAGCTGAAGTTCCTAATTAACCCATTGGCTAATCCAACAACACGGAGCCTGTGAAAAATAACGATGAAATGTTGAAACTCATCCAGAGAAGTGAATACAATATTGTGGATCAACTATTACAAACATCTTCTTGGGTATTAGTGTTATCTCTCTTGCTTAGTTCAAAAGCTCACAGAAAAGCTCTATAGAAAGTCTTGGAATAAGCCTATGTAGAACAAGATGTAATAGCAGGGCAGTTTGATAACATTATTTCTAACATCACTTCCTGCAACAATTTGGGTTTCAGTGATGAAGAACTTCCAAAGGAAGGAAAGAATCATAACATGGAACTCAATATCGCAATCAACCGTGGAGACGATGCTTTAGCCAATGAAATCATAGACACAGGATCATCCTTGAACGTCATGCCAAAATCAACTCTGGCACGATTATCTTTTCAAGGCGCCCCCATGAGAAGTAGTGAGATCATAGTCAAAGCTTTCGACAGATCCAGGAAGACATTTATTGGCAAAGTCGACCTTCCTATAACCATTGGTCCCCACACTTTCCAAGTCACCTTCCAAGTCATGGACATCTAAGAAACTTACAATTGTTTATTGGGACGACCTTGGATACATGAAGCAGGGGCAGTCACTTCGACACTTCACCAAAATTTGAAGTTTGTCAAGAACAACAAGTTGATCAGAGTATTTGGAGAACAAGCTCTAATCATGAGCAACCTATCATCATTCTCATATTTAGAACCAGAGGAAGTCATTGGAACTCCATTTCAAGTACTCTCTATGAGCAATGAGAATCATCAAGAAGAAGGAACGTCAATTTCCTCGTATAAACATGCTCTCCAAGTATTAAGAAGCAGTAACATAAACGGATGGGGGAAAGTTGGTATTCCTGTTGATAACAAGACAAGACAAGGTCTCGGTTTTTCTTCAGCACTTACCAAGTTTACAAAAAAGGATGAGGCTACTCGACATATTCAAGATTTCTTCCACCCAATATCTCAAGAAGTCCACACCATCGAGGAAAATGATCCATCTGATACAGACGAAGAATGGAAGTCCTATTTCAACAACAAAGGATATATATCTCAGGATGAAACATACATGCCATTTTGCTCTCCAACATAAAGTCCCATATATATACTAAGATCAGATTTCCGAATGACCTATGGAGATTACGATCCTAAAGGATTTTGTGCTCCTCCCAACTCATTGGAAAAAGTTACTCTGATAAAAGACAACTTCGATTACAACTCATTTGATCCCATGGATGATTTTCCCATTTGGGAAACTTACATGGAAGATCCAAGGTATAAGAGTCAGCCAGAGAATTCATATCTGCTGAATGACCTTGAAAAAAATCCACCTGCTCTCCCAGAATCATGGAATCCTTATCAGGAAAATTCTGAAAATGTAAAACATCATATTGATGAAGTTGCAAGAATTGATGGACAAGAATTCATCAACTTTGCATTTCCCGAAGTCAATGTCATCGAAGAAGATGATTCATCTATCCCTTCAGAAACTTGGGATACTTTGGGATAACCATGCAACAAATACGACTTTCTAGTGAAGTATACTGCTCCTGAAACCTCTCGTATCAGAATTGAAGACATCCAGCTAACAGGATGGGGAGATTCCCCTGAAAATGAATGTACTATTGAAGATATAATAGAAAAGTCCCTTTATGATAACTTTGCATGGGAAGAAGAGTCTAGTGACTCAACTCCACTAGAAATCAATATCATTATTGAAGAAAATCCTGGAAGAAAAATACAAGATTTTGTGATCCACAGAGGGGTTCTTCGAAATTAGGTCGTAGTTGATGTCCCGAATATCATTCATAAATCAAAGTAATTGCCTCGTCTTTATTTTGACCTTTCACTTCGCCCGAGTGAAAATGATGTTTTATAGGGCTTGCTTTTCTGTAAGTGTCCCTCTTCGCTTTGCCCAGAGCGAAAGAGTTTTGCTTATAGGGTTTATGTTTCAAGAATCGACAAATCATAAATAAGAATGTCATTTTGAATTCCTACATTCATTGATAATTTCACTTTTCGCTTTCTCAGAAAATGGTAATTCTAAAACAACTCAAAATAAAAATTAGCATTTTTCAAAATGCCACTAAACACACCATTTGCATTCTCTCTATCTTTTCTAAAAAAGGAATCATCACACTATGCTGATTATTTTTTTTAAACCTCATCGAAACGTATGATCCAATTCCTTCTCCCAACTTTGAGTTCCCGGTATTTGAAGCCCAAGAAGAAGAGGACGAAGAAATTCCATATGAGATCTCTCGACTACTCATACATGAGGAAAAATACATTCAACCTTACAAAGAACCGTTGGAAACGGTCAATTTGGGTTCAGAAGAGGAGAGAAAAGAAATTAAAATTGGAGCATTGTGTTGCACCCTAAAATTTGCTCAACCTACTTCACTTGGTTTATGTTTCAATTGCATTGTCATTTGTATAAAAAGTCATGTACATAGTCTAATCATTTGCATAACATAGCATGGGCAAGCCATCCAACAAGGGACCAAATGCAATTCTTATCTCTATGAGCATATCAAGAGGTTATTATTCAAATTCAAGCACATCCAAGTCATCAGAAAGAAATTGAAGTTTGAGAAGTTAGTGGACCAAGCAGTGGATCTATCTCCTATCTTGAGGGTATTTGAAGATCATCAGAGAAGTTGTGAGCTTTGAATTGAAAGCATGGAATGTGTACATACATCATGGAATACCTAGAGGGTCATTTTGAAAGTGAGACAAGTCATTGGCATGATTACAAGAGCTGCAGTTGAAGACAGTCAACTAGGGTTTCATCTGGGTCAACCCTAGGTCAAATGCTTGATTGAAAGGCATCAAGGCCTGTTTGACAGATGTGGGATGCCTCATTTGACATGTATATATGGATGTGGTGTTGTGCCAAGGAGGAATCAAGAGAAATCAAGAAGAGGAGAGGTTTCTAAATTAGGGTTTCTATGTAAAATCCCCTGATTTAGGGCAAACTTCCCAACAAGACAATTCAAAATGCAAGTCTCAAATGGATCCTTGGCCAACATGAAACTTGTAAAGTATATCAAGACCTTTAATTTTAGTGGTGGAAGGCATCAATAAGATTTATAGAACTCAAGTTATGGTTCTTGCAAGTTACAGGTCATCAGAGGCATCTGAAATTTGTCTGTGAAAGTTACTTGACTTCCAAGCAACTTTTACCCCTCAAGGAGCTTTCAAATGGATTTATGGCCAACATGAAAGTTGTTCCTCATGATCTTAGCTTTCTATAAAGGTATAGTATTCCTTCATCTGATTTGTGGAACTCTACTTATGACTTTGGCAAGCAAAGGGCATTTTGGTCATTTGGAAATTATAGGTCATTTCAAGCATATGGCCATATCTCCTACTTCCAAGCTTCAAATGGAAAAACCTTCAACATAAAAGTTGCTTAGAATGATGTTTTAAGGCTATTAGGGTGGTCATGAGATGTTGGAAAGGCTCATAGCAAAAAGTGATAAAAATGGCCTAAAAATGAGACATAAGTTAATTCAAGTGAAATGGAAAATCCTAAAATCCAAGTTCCAAATCCAAACCATGGCATATGATAGGTAATTTTGACTCCCAAGGACATTTTAAGAACAATGGTTCAGCCACAATTTTGATTTGAGGCTTAAATCTTGGGGTTGCTTTGTAAAAGTCTTGCTTGCATAATGGCATACCAAACCAAAACAAGGAAAAAGTCCATAAACAAGGTGTTTAAGCTTTGTATCTTGTCCAAAATACCACTTAAGGAGAAAATCAAGTGAATTACTCAAGTTGTAAGGATTTTGTCATGATATCTCATGTGGTGGGAAGTGGAAATTCAAAATATCATTTCATGAAAGTTCAAGTTTCTACTAGAGTGATCTAGATGATTCTAGACCCTTCTAAATCAGTCTATATATTGATTTCACTCTCCATTGGTGAAAGGTTGGTGATTGTTGATGTTGATGGTGGTAGAGAAAAGAGTTTGAACCAAAAATTCTCCATTTGCAAATTGAATTGAAACTTCATTTTTCTCTTCATTACCCTTCCATTTTCTTCCACAAATCATCTCCACAAACCTCCCTGAACATGTTCATGCTAGAGTGAGCCCCCATTGTTGAAGAATTGGAGCTTTCCAAGTGAAGTTGCAAGAGAGCAAAAGGGATTGGATCTGAAGATACAAGTCATCTCCATCAAATCTAGTGCAAGCAGAGGATTGTTCATCACCTAGAGACCATTCTTGAAGATCTACAAGGATTGATTCGAAGCTTTTCAACACCTACCATTGCAAGGGTCAAGGTATGCAAAATCTTTCCCACACTTTGATTTAGGCATGGCTAGGATTGATTCTTGTTGTGAAACCATTAGAGACCATTAGGTGATTCATTTGGATGAGTTTAAGACCAATTAGTGAGGTTTCATTAATGGAGGTTGATTCTTGATGGAGGTAGAACACACTGTTTAATGGATGATAATGCACGAATTTTGGTTGGTTTTAATCAGCATGGCATAGGGATTAATTATATATAAAGATTGTTGAGTTTTGTGATGGTTGAAAATTGAAGAAAGTTTGGATCCATGGAGTTGTACTGTTCGGGTAGGATGATAGAGAGAGTGTTAATACAAACCATTGCCACAGTTGGATTCTACGTGAAAAATAGAGTGATTTTGGTTCTTGGATCATGGCATTTGATGGAGAAATGAGAGAGAACAAAGGTGATGAAGTTTCATGCATGGAGTTGTATTTTCATGGAGTTATGAAACCCTAAAGTCCAAAGGTTAAAGATAACCTTTCCACCGTTGGATCGCGCAAGAACATTTGACCAAGAGGACCATCCAACGGTCCATGACAAAAAACGAAAATAGAGGGGGCTGCATCATCAAAACGCAGCATTTTGATAAATGAAGCATCATGGGCTTCATCGTGTTGCTCCCCACACCCCCGTTTCCAAGGCCCATTCATTTTTAACTTCATTTCGTTGCTGTTTACACCGCCATTTTATCTTTTTCTTTTGATTTTTTAAATGATTTTCTGAACTAATAGCTGGGACTAGCGCCTTACTTCCAGCACCCCCATGTTCTGGGCCCAGTTCATTTTTAACTGCATTTTATTTCCTTCTTGCACCCCTCATTCATTTCCATATTAAATTTTACTCCAAATTTCTTCAAACTTTAAAAATTCATAATAAATTGAAAAATGCATATTTTTTAATGAGACTTTTTTTTTTCCAATTTTCCATTTTTTGTCTAGAAAAATATGAAAACATAAAATTGTCATTTTATTTCATTTTCATATTTTTTGCATATTTTTACATTTAATAGCTTTTTTAATTCTTTTGGTTTGTACTACTATTTGTTGAATTTAGTTTAGGAGTTTCCTTTAGGATTTTCATCCCATTCTTTTTAGTATAACTAGATATGGATATAAGGTGCCCCCCTGATTTTTATACCAATTTTTTAGGATTTATTTTAGGTAGTTTAGTTAGAAACTATTAGGATAGTCAATTAGGATTGTGAATATAATATAGGTGTAACAAAACAAGTTTCTTTTTGGGTTTTCTTTAGGACAAAGTAGAAGATGGGACTATAGGGGTATTATGGGTAAGTGATAGATCCCTTAGAAAATGCTAGAAGTTCCCCTATTATATAAGTACTATTAGTATATCTCTTGTAATTGATTGATTGTGTGGTGTGCCCTCTTTAGGGTTATTTGTTTGATTGTGTGGGGTATTGGGCCTGCTTGGGGTTTGGGTTTGAGCTGAAGACTTTGCTGATGAAGCCATTGAAGACAAGAGGAGTGAAGATGAATTTCAAGAGTGTATGAAGAGTGTATCTTGCTGACAGTTGTTGAAGAGTATAGGATCTAGGAGCTAGGTAGAGCTCTAGAATAGCAACTTGATTCACAAACATGGAAGGTCTTGTTTGCCTCCATCCCTCTCTATGATGCAGAGTCTCTCTAGGACACTCACCCCCTTCCTTTGGAAGGCTTGGTGACAGTGTCTAAGAGATAGAACTCTTGAGAGAAACATTCTACATGTTGTTAACAGTCTGTTTGCCACCTTTGGTGGTCAACTAACTGTTTAGCATCCCAATTCATTCTTTTGATGGTTCCTCAGCTTGGAGAGTGTGACTTGAAGAAAAGCCCTGAAAGATTGAAGATAGAGACCTTGCTTGAAGGCTTGAAGATGAAGACTGATGCTTGCTTGAAGCCTGTAGATGGTTGAAGATGACTTGAAGATAGATATTGATGGAGCTTGCTGTGCAGAACTGCTGTTGGCTGTTTATTTTTGCTGTTTATAATTTTTGATGTATTGTTTGAATTTCCCTGACTGTATTGTTTGCCATTAATCTGTTAGGTTGAAAGCGAATTTTATTCGCTTTTTCCTGTTGTTTTCTAGGTTCGAGGTTGAGTGGGACTCCCTTGCCTCGCTTGTATTGTTGCATCCATGCATTTTACTGCTTTATTGTATATATGCTATTGTTTCTGTTTCCGTTTATCCCTTAGGATCTCTGTTTCTCTCTGCGCAAGAGAGGAACATGATAGACATTAGGTCTTAACCCTTGCATGATAACATTAGGTTAGTGTGATTCCCTTTTCAACCATAGGTTAGAGTTCTGTCTCTTCTTTCTCAAAACAAACAGAAAAACACAATAAGATTTCAAACACAATAAAAGACACTTCTTCCGTAAAAGAATGTGAACTCATCAAAACTTCATTTTTGTCCGCTTGGACCAGTAAGCAGAAAAACCCTTTTTCAGAAGGAGATAAAAACAATCAAGACAGACTTGTATCTTGCGTGGCCCGAACTACGTTTGCTCTGATCTTTCATGCTGTATGAAAGTACGTAGGCATATGATGCGATATCCTAACGAGCAACCTTCCCCTCCTTTCCCGTAGGTAGGCGAACTACGTTGACTCTATTTTCTCGTTCCAGACGGGAATACGTAGGCATAAAGTGCGATACTTTGCCGAGTCATTTTATTTTCTTTTAACCCGAGACCTGTAGAGTAGATAGAATAACAATCCGTACTAGAAAACAAGCGTGGATCCCGTCGAGTACGACGGACGTGAGGGGTGCTAATACCTTCCCCTTGCGTAACCGACTCCCGAATCCAGGATTTGGTTGCGATGACCATTCCTTTCCCGTCTTTGCGGTAGGTTTACTTCGAGCGTTTCCTTTCCCTCCTTTGGGATAAATAACGCACGGTGGCGACTCTTCTGTTCAGCCGACGCCGATTTTCGCAGTAGCGACACATTGCTTAGTGCAACTATCAGAAAGATTCTAATAAAGCTACTTAAAGAATTTCCAAATGTGTTTGATTGATCCTACCAAGACATGCCAGGGTTGGATGCCAACATCATGGAACATCACTTACCACTGAAGCCAGAGTGTCCTCCGATCAAACAAAAATTGAGAAGGACTCATCTAGATATGGCCATCAAAATTAATGAAGAGGTACAGAAACAAATCAACACAAGTTTCCTTGCCACCTCAGAATATCCTCAATGGCTAGCCAACATAGTGTTAATTCCCAAGAAAGACGAAAAAGTCAAAATGTGCATAGACTACAGAGATTTAAATAAGGAAAGTCCAAAGGATGACTTCCTTCTACCACACATTGATATGTTAGTTGACAGCACAACAAAATTCAGAGTATTCTCTTTCATGGATGGGTTCTTGGGCTATAACCAAATCAAAATGGCACCAAAATTTATGGAGAAAACTTCATTCATCACCCCATAGGGCACCTCTTGTTACAAAGTGATGTCACTCGATCTAAAGAATGCATGAGCCAGTTATCAAAAGGCTATGACAACTTGTTTCACAACATGATGCACAAAGAAATTGAAGTGTATGTCGATGACATGATTGCCAAATCTAAAACAGAAGAAGAACATGTGGAACACCTATCAAAGTTATTCCAGCGGCTGAGAAAGTATAAACTCCACTTGAATCCCAACAAATGTACATTCAGTGTTCGTTCAAGAAAGCTTTTGGGATTCAACGTCATCCAAAAAGGAATTTAGGTTGATCCTGAAGAGGTCAAGGCCATTCGAGAAATGCCTTCTCCGAAGACTGAAAAGCAAGTAAGAGGATTTTTAGGACATCTGAATTACATCTCAAGATTCATATTCCTCATGATCGTAACATGCGCGCCAATTTTCAAACTACTCAGAAAGAACCAAAGTTGTGCATGGATAAAAGATTGCCAAAAAGCTTTTGACAACATCAAAGAATATCTGCTAAATCCACCTTTTTTGTCCTCTCTAGCGGAAGGAAGACCATTGATCATTTACTTAACAGTCTTAGAAGACTCCATGGGCTATGTGCTTGGCCAACAAGACAAAACCAAAAGAAAAGAGTCCACCTTTTATTACTTAAGCAAGAAGTTCACAGACTGTGAAACTCGATACACTATGCTCGAGAAAACTTGTTGCGCTTTAGCTTGGGCAGCTAAACGTCTTTGCCAATACATGATTTGTCACACTACTTGGTTAATCTCTGAAATGGATTCAATCAAGTATGTCTTTGAAAAGCCTACTTTAACAAGAAAGATTGCACGTTGGCAGATGTTGTTATCACAATACAACATCGAGTATCATGCTCAAAAAGCCGTCAAAGGAAGTATTCTAGCCGATCATTTGGCTCATCAACCGATTGACGATAAGGAATCCATCAAATTTGACTTCCTAGATGAAGATGTAATGTACCTAAAGATGAAAGACTGCGATAAAATGCTACCAAACAAAGGGCTAGAGCCAGGAACTTATGGGGATTAATATTCGACGGAGTTGTTAACGCTTATGGAAACAGAATTGGGGAAATCATTGTTACACCTCAGGGTACCCATATTCCTTTCATCGCCAGTTGGCATTCAAATGTACCAACAATAAGGACGAATATGAAGCTTGTATCATGGGTCTCGAAGAAGCTATTGACTTAAGGATAAAGAACTTAGATGTCTATGGAGACTCAGCTCTGGTTATAAATCAGATCAAAGGAGAATGAGACACACGTCAATTGGGATTAATTCCCTAAAAAGACTACGCAAGAAGGTTGTTACCTTTCTTCAACAAGATTGAGTTTCATCACATACCCCGTGAAGAAAATGACATGTCTGATGCATTGGCTACTCTATCCATAATGATTAATGTGAACCAATGGAACGATGTTCCCAATATTGACATAAAGCGCCTTGATAGGCCCACTTACAAATTCACAATAGAGGTAGTCATCGATGACAAACCTTGGTATCACGACATCAAGTGTTTCCTTCAAAGACAGGAGTATCCTCCTAGGGTATCAAGAAAAGATAGGAAGACTCTCACAAGACAGACAAGCAATTTCGTCCTGGACAATGATGTACTCTACAAAATAAACTTCGAAATGGTTTTGCTAAGATGCATAGACAGACACAAAGCAAACATGCTAATGAAAGAGATTCATGAAGGATCCTTTGGCACTCATTCCAATGGGCATACAATGGCAAAAGAAATTCTAAGAGCAGGATATTATTATCTGACAATGGATTCTAATTGTTATAAGTACACGAGGGAGTGTCATAAGAGTCAGATATGCGTCGACAGGATTCACATACCGCCAACAAATCTCAAAGCTCTCTCTTCTTCATGGCCTTTTTCTATATGGGGAATCGATATGATTGGCATGATTGAACCCGGAGCCTTAAGAGGACATCGGTTTATCCTGGTAGCCATTAGTTACTTCACTAAATGGGTTGAAGCAGCATCATATACCAATGTGACCAAACAAGTCATTGTCTGATTTATCAAAAACAATCTCATCTGTCATTATGGTGTTCCAAGCCAGATCATTACTGATAATGGAACTAACCTGAATAACAAGATGACGAAAGAATTATATGCTGGATTCAAAATTAAACACCTTAACTCGTCTCCCTATCGGCCTAAGATGAACGGAGCGGTAGAGGCAGCTAACGAAAATATCAAGAAGATCATTCAGAAGATGGTTGTAACCTACCAAGATTGGCACAAGATGCTACCATTTTCTCTTCACGTTTATCGCACATCCGTTCGTACATCAACTAGGGCAACCCCTTTCTCTTTAGTATATGGCATGGATGCAGTGCTCCCCGTAGAGGTTGAGATCCCATCAATGATAGTATTGATGGAAGCCAATCTAATAGAAGCTGAATAGTGTCAATGCAGACACGATGAACTAAATTTGATCGAAGAAAAAAGAATGACATCTTTATGCCATGGTCAGTTATATCAAAAATGACATATTTATTTGATTAACATTCTTGAAACACAAAAATGACATATTTATTTGATTAACATTCTTGAAACACAAAAATGAATTTACCTTTTCTTTTAAAAAGAAAAATTCTGAAAATTTTACTTCTACTTTTTTAAAAAATGATGGCAATTTCCTTTTGATTAATAAACACAAAGAGGAACATCAACAGCTTCTCCAAAATCATTCCAACTTCAAAATGCAGAATCAAAATATTTCTTGTAATCGGTATATCCTGAGTGAAAGGTCGGTTACTTCAGATTGATAGGATAAAACATCCCGTATATCGAGGATCAAGTTTCATATCCCTTCAACTAAACGTTTGTATCCCCCAGTAGAGTATTATCACAGGAATAAAGGTAGGAAAAGGAATCCCTTCCTCAAACAGAATGCTACCTTCAAGAACAACCGGTAAAAGTTTTCACTCCTCAAGAATCACGTCTTGTTACTTCCAAGAGTAGGTGAAGTTCAGCAACAGAACTTTGTTTCCTTCAACAATACTCATCACCAATAATACTTTTTATCCCCCACATTGGCAAAGTATCCAGTTGTATTCACCACCAGTCAGTATGTCGTGTCGGTTTTGTCAACATAAGCATACATACATCATGCATATTTGATTCATATTCATATTCATATTCGTAAATGCATAAGCTGCGTCATTTATCCACTAAGTGCTAATTATCCTCTCTCCATTAAGGTCATCAGCCTTAGACAAAAAGAATGTGCCTTTTTATAAATCCCCACTGAGTTTGATCATCATGGAAGATTTTTCTTCAGTTTCCCTTCCACACTTGGATAGGATAAAATCCCAGTTCGAGTTCTTTCCTCATAAGGAAATGTCTTGCTTACACAATCTCTCTTCAGTTTGTTCCTGGATTGAAGTTGATCCTCGATCACTTTGATAACTTGAACCTCTGAAAGGCAAGAAGAAATTTGGTTAGGCACCCTTGGAACTTCACTCTTCATCATTGACGATGATATTTCGCTTTCCCGGATTAAGGAAAATCCCCAACAAAAGTTTTTCAACAAAATCTCTTAGTGGCAACACTGACATCAAATACATCAAGAAACCTCTACCAATCAGCAAGCAAAAAGCCATCTCTTAAGAAACTTATTTTTCCCCATGAATGCTTGTTCTGCTCTCAAGGAAGTCACCAACACCTCAAATTAAATTACATCACCTGACATCTCTCCAGAGAAGTCTCGAAGGGAAGTATGATATAATCTCTCAAAGCAAAAGACATCTCCAATAGAGAATATTGCATCTCTCTGTGGCTCAGGCAAATGTTACACCAGCAACTCTGACATCAAAACTTTACTCATCCTATGGCATTTCTCTAAAGAAGGCTCGAAGAGAAGTATGATGAAAGGTATTTTTCCATCAAATGGCTATCTCCCCGATTAACCTCAAATAAAAGTTTGGTGAAGACCCTCACATATGACTTTCCTTGTCAAGAGAAAGACTTGATAAGAAGAAACTAAGACCAGTTTCATGGTTGAAGACTAGGATCGAGGGGAGGTTTATTTAAAGAAACTGTGACCAGTTCTGTGGCCAAAGACTAGGATCGATGGGAAGTTTATTTGAAACTGATACCAGATTTATGGCTATAGACCAGGATCGAGGGGAAGTTTATTTTAAACTAAGACCAGTTTTGTGGCTGAAGACCGGGATTGAGGGGTAGTTTATTTGAAACTAAGACCAGTTTTGTGGATGAAGACCAAGATCGAGGGGAAGTTTATTTCAAACTAAGACTAGTTATGTGGCTGAAGACTAGGATCGAGGGGAGGTTTATTTCAAGAAACTGAGAGCAATTATGTAGCTAAAAACCAAGATCGAGGGGAAGCTTTACCCTTTTCTAAGTAAGATTACTTCGTAAAAGAATATGGATGAGAAAAGTTGGGAATTTGCTACCATTCACATCCACAATCAAAATTTCGGGTATTCTGATATTTAGTCCTCTTTTACCTTGAATGTCTGAATGTCTTCGTCATTCACACCTTCAGGTCCAAGAAGATTAAATAGGGGAATCTGTCATACCCTAAATTTTGGCGATAAGACTTTACACCATTGTGGAAATCATCGCCATAATACATATATATTTTCACACTTCACCAATCTTCTCAAAGATTTTTGAGTGTTCACCTTAACCAAGGATTAGGGTTTTGAGCCCTCTTAGAGCATTCAGGCAAGGGACCAATCAATAATTTACATGATCTTCAACTTGTAAAGCCTATCAAACATCCATGAAGGATAAAAAGATCCTCCCCATCAAGATTTTAAAACAAGATTGCACTATTCCAAGTTAATCAAGCCTCAAGACCATTAGTGTCACCAAATTAGGATTTTGATCGACCAAGGCTTCCAAAGAGAAATTTTCATCTGGGTGTGAGCCAATACTTCAATACATGATTTAAGAAGCTCAAAAGAACCCCGTGAGTCATTTTATAAGTTCAAAATAGCCTCAGGAGTTTGCATCTATCAAAAATCGGGAATTTGAGTTTTCACCTAATTCAACCCATAGGTTGACTTTTGAAGTAAGCCATGATCCAAGACCTCAAGATATTTTTCAACGACCTCAAATACATCATATTGATCTATTCACAAGATTGGATTGATTCAAATAACTTGATTTTTACCCAACTTTGCAAGGCCATAACTTGTGATCCAAGAAACCATTTTCTCCCATCCAAAGCTCAAATGATTGACCTTCTTACATAGAACAAGATTGCAAGGCAGAAGTACCCCCCAAAAGGCCTAGATTTTGAGATATGAAGCAATAAAGTTAGGGTTTCATGAGATTTTGAACTTTGGCACTTATTTAGGCAGAATCTGCCTCATGTTTTGCGCAACTTTGGAGACATTTTTCATTATGATCCAAGATGAATCAAGATCAAATATAAGCATCAAATATGAAGTATGATATACAAGCTTTCCAAAGAGAAAAAGAACATCCATTTATTCAACTTGAGAAAGAACTTATAAACCTCACAACATGCCTTGATGCAAACTTTTTTTACAGCATTTGGCGCATAACTTGCATCCCACGATTTTCAAGCCAATTTTGGACACTTGCGTCATTGAATTTTTGTTCAATATCAACAAAAATGATGAAGGAATATGAACCATAACACAATGGGTCAAGTATCTAGTCTAGCATGTGCAAATCCATCATGGCATGAACCTTGAATTTAAACTTCAGAATCAAACGTTAATGTGATGCATTGAGGTGGCATGGATCAAGCACAAACCAGCCAAGACTCAGTCCAAAACCATGAATGTTCAAACCTGCAAAATTGTATTGGAGTCAGTGCCGACCTATGATAGGAGGAGACTTTGACTACATGACAAAATCCATTGGATAAATAGAGATCATTTATCCATTAATTACTCCTTCATCCATTCATTATTCCTTGCAAAACAAACTTCCTCTACTATAAATAGAGATCATTTATGGTTGATCAGAACACACCAAAACATAACAACACTTGTTTTCCACAATTTCACTCATCATTCTAAATTTTCAAGGTCATGAGGTGTGAGAATCGAATTTTGCAATAGGGAGCAATTCAACTCAAAAGATGGTCCTAACACCTCACATACATCATATATGAGTGATCCAAACCCTTGAACAACATATGTAACACCGAATTCATCAAGTTCATATCTCACCCCAAGCCACATACAGTTGGACTCGAGCCCACCAATCCAGAGATTCTCAACCCCTTCCAAGCATCTCAACACAGTCCTTAAGGTCCAAAGAAGCTATCTAGATCATCATTTGGCATCTGTAACAACTCTATATCAAAGTTTGATAGTTCATAGAGTGTTAATTAATTGCCACCATCATGCTCCTTGTTAAAAAATGAACAAAATCCATGTTTACATCATTTGATTTCATTGCGTAATAAGAGAGGTAAGTGAGCTCTTATAAAACAGCCATGGAGGGAGACGCGAGGAAGAAGAAGGTGTCGTTGGCGCCTTTTTTCAATTTTTTTTTGAATATTTTGAATATTTTAATTATTTTGTTAATTATCTTCAAAAATTATTTTCTCTCTCAATTTTAATCATTTTCAAGTAATGTTTTAAACATAAATACTTCACATACTTAAATATTTGATTCCACAAAAAATCAAAAAATATTTTTATTTGATGTATTTTTAAATATTTTAAAGAATTTTATTTTAATTTGTTTTAAATATTTTAAATATTTTATTTTTCTTGATTTTCCAAAACCAAATGAATTTTAAATCATCATGTGAATAAAACCTTATTTTCTAAACCCTAACCATGGTTCATAACTTGCTTTTTGAATTGATTTGATATTTTTCATCATTTTTGATTATTTTTTCCTTTGAAAAATGCAAAAAAGAAATATTAGGGTTTCCCTTTTGATTTAATCTTTCAAAAATTCATTTCAAATACACCATGGGCCTCTATTAGAGTGTAATACCCAACACTCTTTGTAAATAAATCATTTCACGGGCCTCTGCTATAGTATAAGTACCGCTGCGCTTTTCAAAATCACGGTGTGATCACTGTTTTCAAAATCATATGGGCCTCTGCTAGGATTGTAAATCCCATCTCTTTGTACATAAAGTTTATTTTTAATAACCTTGGGCCTATATTAGAGTGTAAGACCCAACACCTTTTGTAAATAGAAAACCTTTTAGCTTCATTCATCCTGGGCTTTGTACATGATACATACAATCATATGGACCTCTATCTAGAGTGTAAGACCAAACACCTTTGTTTACTTAAAAGATCAAGTCATCTTCAAAGTCAAAACTTTATTCAATTTCTTAAAACCCTAACCCAGTCTTGAAGAAAACATTTAATCAATCACAATACACTTAGGCCTCGATCCAAAGTATAAGACCCACCACCTTTTTCAATTCAATTCATACTTGTTTATATACTTGTTAAAACTAGTTCAAACAATAGGATCATTCTTAGTTAAGTTTCTATGTATATATCTCTGTATATATGCTTGTACATATCTTGTTAAGTTTCTCTTAGTTTTGAATCATCCTTAGTTTAAACTAGTTCAAACAATAGAAACATTGTCAATCAGTATAACTTAGTTGAAACAACTAGTTCCCCCCTGTACAAAGGAATTCATATTCCCAATACAGTCAGCCTCCTCTTAGGTTTTTTTAAAATTGATTCAACCTTGAAAAACTTCAATAAAGAGAGGATTATTTTTCCCGGTGAAACCTCTTCTTTAACCCCTTTAATCTTGGAACAAGCTCAATAAAGAAAGGATTATTTCCTGGTGAAACCTTTCTTGAACTCTTCTTAAGACTAAGACAGTCTGAACTACCCAGCCTCCTATTGGGCTTAGTACAAGGACCCACAGGCTTCCTAGAAGCATCCCCAGCCTCCTCTTGGGCTTCATACAAGGACCCTCAGGCTTCGCAAAAGAACATGATAGACCCTAGTCATCCCTACACCAATTCCCAAAAGAGTCCAAACCTCTAAAACATTCAAACTCATCCTTTGAGTCTCCTTTGATCCTCAATAAGGCTTGACTTCCACCTTAAATCTCCAGCAAGGGTTAAGTTATAATCAACAAATCCCAAAAAGAATCAAATCCTTTATGGCAGTTCAATAAATCAAACTCTCCTCTAATTTCCAGCAGGAGTCAGTTTCTCTTTTGATTCCTCAGAGCAGTTGGATTCTGCTCTTGGATTTAATTTTCGTCAGCAAGAGTCAGTCTCCACTTAAATTCCCTCAGCCTTCTCTTAGGCTCCGTATAAGGATTTTCTCCAATCAACCTCAATCATGGGCTTTGTACAAGACATATATAATACTCCCATAGTTGACTCAGTTTTCAATCCCTTTTTTAGCTTCAACCTTGGACATTGATCAAAGCACAAAATTCAACATCCCCACAGATGAGACTATGAGTCCTCTCTATGGGAGGATATTTCCTCTATACATCACATTTCAAAACAAACAAGTAAACCCTTTTCTAGATAATTGATGTAAGTGGCACACTTGTTGATTCAAAATCCAAGCTGGAGTCTCTCCTTTATCATGGCCAAAGTTCTCTTTCATCTAAGTGATGTAAGTGGCAGGCCTCTAGAACACACCCAAGCCAATTTCCCTCTCTTAGCATGCAAAGATTCAAAAAGGAATAAGTGGCATTTCTCTACACGAAGTTAAAGCTTCTTCCTTCATGACATTTTAAGTCTCTTATAAAGGAAGATATGGAATTGTTGGATTCCACATATTCCAGTTAAAGCAACTTCCCTTATAAACAAAACCTCAATAATTGTGATGAATAAGTAAGATATCTCCCTTTAGAGATGACAATTTCTCTCTCATATACTTCTTTAGCTTCAATATTGGGCATTGAACAAGACACAAATATTCCTTTAGCTTCAATCTTGGGCTTTGAACAAGACATAAATACTCCTTTAGCTTCAATCTTGGGCTTTGGACAAGACATAAAAACTCTTTTAGCTTCAATATTGGGCTTTGAACAAAACTCCAACACTTTTAGCTTCAATCTTGGGCTTTGAACAAGACACCAAACATTTTTCCTCCCATAGAATAGGAGGAACTATGAACGCTTTGATTTCTCAGTTTTCTTTTTTAAGAATACGTAGGCATAAGATTGCGAATCTTAGCGAGCGCACTAGTAAAAAACCTTAGGTCTGTCGCTACTGCAAAAATCGGTGCCGGCTGAATTGAAGAGTCACCACCGTGCGTTATTTATCCCAACGGAGGGAAAGGAAACGCTCGAAGTAAACCTACCGCAAAGACGGGAAAGGAATGGTCGTCGCAACCAAATCCTGGATTCGGGAGTCGGTTACGCAAGGGAAAGGTATTAGCACCCCTCACGTCCGTCGTACTCGACGGGATCCACGCTTGTTTTCTAGTACGGATTGTTATTCTATCTATTCTACAGGTCCGGGGTTAAAAGAAAATAAAATGACTCGGAAAAGTATCGCACTTTATCCCTACGTATTCCCGTCTGGAACGAGAAATCAGAGTCAACGTAGTTTGCCTACCTACGGGAAAGGAGGGGAAGGTTGCTCGCTAGGATATCACATCCTATGCCTACGTACTTTCATACAGCATGAAAGATCAGAGCAAACGTAGTGCGGGCTACGGAAGACACAGACTTGTCTGACTGTTTTTTATCTTTCTGAAAAGGGTTTTCTCCTGATTATGGGTCCAAGCAGACAAAAATGACACTTTGATTGGTTTTCAGTCTTTTATGCAAGAACCGCTTTTTATTGACATTTGACCTCTTATTGTATTTTTGATTGTTTTGAGATAGAAGAGAAAGAACTCTAAAACCTAGGGTTAAAATGGGAATCAAAACTATCCTAATATTGTCATGCATGGATTAACACCTAATGTCTGTCATATTTCTCTCTTGCGCAGAGAGAAACAGAGATCCTAGGGGATAAACGGAAAAGGAATAGCATATATACAGTAAAGCAGTAAAATGCATGAGATGCAGCAATACAAGCGAGGAAAGGGAGTCCCACTCAACCTCGAACCTGAGAAAACAATAGGCAAAGTGAAACAGCTTCACTTCAAACCTAAGGGGAAAATTAACAAACAATACAGCAAAGAAAATAAAACCCCAAAACCAGCCCTGACAGCACACCAGCTCCGACAGCAGCAGCCCTGAAAAACATCCAACTCTGACAGTTGATTAACAGCAAAACAGTAACATCTTCAAGTGAACCCCAAGATCAAACTTCAATGGCCTCCAAGCTTTAGGTGAGCTCCATCTTCAAGGCAAGCACTCTAGAAGAGAATCACTTAACAGAATAAGTTGGAATGATAAAACAGCTTATTGACAACCAAAGGAAGCCTATAAGTGTTTATCATCATGAAAGACTGGTTCCCTCAAAGTTCTACCTCTAAGGTAAGGCCACTTATCCCTCCAAAGGAGGGAGGTGAATACCCTAGAGGGACTTTATGTCATAGAGAGGAATGGAAGTACAAGAAGCTATCCATGCTTGTACAAAGAATTTAGTCTATCCTAAGGCTCTGCTTATTCCTATTTCCTATGTCTTCAAAAACATCTTCAAGCACAAGAATATTCACGCATCCAACTTTGATCTCCATCTTAAATCTTCTCTTATGCTCCTTCATGCCCCATAAGCCCAATCCAAGCCCCATACCCCATAGCAAAACCCAACCCCAAGCAAACAATACAAAAGCCCATAATGGCCACACCAAACAAATCACACTATTTACAAAAATCAAGTAAAATAGTAGTATATTATTTAAAATCCTAAAATTAATTCTAAGGGGATTTATACATCTACCCTACATACCCTATATTTCCCAGCTCCTAATTCAAGCTAAAAACCCAAAATCTAAGTATTATGATGCACCTATGTCCAGTTTAACCCTAATTCTAGTCACCCTAATGTTGATGGTTCAAAACAAAACAAGATTAAATCACAAAAATGTGAAATAAATCTCTAAGGGAACCTAATACTCTAATATAACCATAGGAAAAAGAATCACATCAAAATATGAAAAGAAATTGCTAAACAAAATTCAACAAAATGGATATACAAACTAAAATGTAATAAAAGAAACTAAATGTAGAAATTCACCAAAAATAGAAAAATGATTAAAATACTAATTTTATTTTTTGATAATTTTCTTGAGACATTAATGAGAATGAGAAAAAAAATCCCATGTAAAAATGACTATTTTTGAGTTTATTATGATTTTTTTAGTAAACTATATGCAAACATAAAACAATATGAAAATTCAAACAAAATTAAAAAAACAGGTGTGGCAAAAAGTAATTTTCTACAATGCAGAAGTGCATTGGGCTCAGGAGGGGTACCAATAGCAAGCGTGCTAGGCCCATTAAAAGTTCAGAAAAACAACACAAAACAATAAAAACTGGGGGGGGGGGGCAAATAGCAAGAGTTCGCCCTATATTCCTGGTTGGGCCCCAGACTGGGGGTGTGAGTAGCAGGTATGGGCTAGGCCCAAAACTAAACTCACATCAGGGGAGGGGGTGTCAAGGGATTGTTGGGGATAGGATTAGAAATCACCATGGGCCTAAGCCCGAGTCCAATTCCAAACCAGCTTCAGCAAAACAAAAACCTAAACTCCTCTAACTCTCCCTCATACTGTTCATCATCTTCTAGCGGCGCTCTGATTCTCCCTCTCTGAAACTCTCTCATATCTCAAACGCACCCCAAATCCACTCTCAACCCTATCTCCGTTCACCTCCCTCACCTAAACACAGACGACCTAAATTCATTCTCTCAAATCTACTGAACTAACCTAATTATCTAAACCAAAACACCAACTACCATCGTCAGAATAGGAAAGTGAAACAAACCTGGAAATATGACGAAGGTTGGTGATGAAGATCACTCGGGGGTTTGGAAGCTTGGCGAAGTCTACAAAGGATTCAACAGATCCATTTCTGGCGAATCTTGTTTGATGCTTGAAGGTCCACGACGGCGATAGAGTTCTTGAAATGAAGTTCAACGAAGATCTGGAACTGAAGAACTTGATGACGTTCTTGGACCGCTTGGAAGATTTCTGGAAACGAGATCGGATGCTTTGAAGATCGTGGAGGCTCTTGAGGATCTACGAAGTTATGAGTTTCTGGGAAAAATATTTGAAGATTGATGAATGCTCGGAAGAATTCTTGATAGATCTGGGGATGAAAATGGCGAATATTCTTGAGCTCGCTTGAAGACTTTCTGGAAACGAGACTCAGACAAACGAGATGAGGGATGAACGCAGGTGGAGGCGTTCTGGGTAGATTGTTGATGAAGATGCAAAATTCTGGAAAATTATGACGAAGATCAAGAACTTCGGATGAAGATGATGATGGAGGTCGCTTGGATCTGGTGATCTTGATTATTGATGAATCTGATGAAACGATGAAGAACGGAGGAGTTGGATGAAGGTTTTCTGGAAAAATGGTGTTTCTGGCGGTTGTTACGGCGGTCGTCGACGATGGTTATGGTGGTCACCGGAATTGCAAGCCGGTCAGGGGAGGTCTCCGGCGAGGGGATAGGTGTCAGCCATGCAAGCCACGGTGAGGGATGGAGAGACACGTGGTGGTAGAAGGGGCTGTAGGGGAGCCACATGTGGAGGAGAGAGGGTGAGTGGGTTGTGTGTTGGCAGAGTCTGAGTGAGTGGGAGAATGACGTGGCGAATTCTGAGTGAGTCTGAAAATGAGGTGGCCAGCCTTCAGAATACACACGTGGGAGCTTATATACGGGACACACGGCACTGGACCTAACTGGGCTTTATGGACTGGATACATGGCCCATTTATGAGACTGAGACCAAACATGATTAATGATAATGAATGAATTAATATGGATTATTGAACTACTGAAATGCTTAATGGATTAATACATGATAATGCAACGTGATCAATGAAAACTGAATGGATGATTAACTAACTAATTAATACTGAAATGATTAACTGAGATTAATGAAGATTAATGGAAATGATGAAATGAAATGGAAATTGGAAGATTAACAGACTAACTGAAAGTTAATAACCTAATTAATCTAGAAATTATTTAAATGCTATAAAATCCTATATTAAAATATATCTAAAAAATCTATTATCTTCTATAAACTCTAATTAAATTCTAAGAAACTATATTATAATTCTATTAAAAGAAAAACTATTAATTTCTATATTAAAAAGAAAAACTATTAATTTCTATATTAAAAACTAAACTCTATATTATTCTAAAATCCTATTAAAAACAATATTCTATTAATCTAATAACCTATAAAACCTAATAAAATCTATTATATTCTAAAAATCTAATTAACCTATTAAATTGCTACCCTAAAACCTCTTTTAAAATTCTATTGAACAAATAGAAAAAAGACCATTAAACCCTAAAAAGCGAATAAAGGCAATTAATGCAATGAAAAGGAGAACACGAGACCAAAACGGCACCAACGGAAAAAGCCCGGTCACCGGAATGTCCTCGACAACCACAGCGCGAGCTGAAAATACCCAAGAAGCGCACGACTTCTCAAAAGTAACCTCTGATTATCCGAACCGGTCTGAGACATCTGAAATGTGAAAACAGGGCTGTAATCCTGATAAGATCAATATGATTGTGAAAATGCAATGCATGCGGTATGCGAGTGCGAATGCAAAAATGCGTCGAAACATAAACTAGATGTAGGGAACCGGTTGGTCAAATTTTGGGGTGCAACAGCTGCCCCTATTCAAACGGCTTGGACCTGAAGGGTTGAAGAGCGAACAACCTTCAAACATTCAAAGGTGGAAGACGGTTGAATACAAAATAAACCCGAAAATTTGCCAACCGCAGAAATAAACTGCACTCTCGCTTGGGAAAAAATATCCAGAGAACTGAATCCAATGGCAACAAACTGATCAATCACTTGATAAAGAGATTTGACTTTAGCACCAGTTACTTGTGTGACGCCACAGATAACAAACTCGAAGGTTGGATCAACATGCACTTGATCACCTCCCATCGTCTAATGATAGACGGAGACACCATCCCGCAGGAAAACAATAAGCATACTCACATCGTCTAAAGATAGACGGAAAGACACCAAGATAGACGGAAAGACACCATCCCGAAGGAAAATAACATCCATACTCACATCGTCTAAAGATAGACGGAAAGACACCATCCCGAAGGAAAATAACATCCATACTCACATCGTCTAAAGATAGACGGAAAGACACCATCCCGAAGGAAAATAACATCCATACTCACATCGTCTAAAGATAGACGGAAAGACACCATCCCGAAGGAAAATAACATCCATACTCACATTGTCTAAAGATAGACGGAAAGACACCATCCCGAAGGAAAATAACATCCATACTCACATCGTCTAAAGATAGACGGAAAGACACCATCCCGAAGGAAAATAACATCCATACTCACATCGTCTAAAGATAGACGGAAAGACACCATCCCGAAGGAAAATAACATCCATACTCACATCGTCTAAAGATAGACGGAAATACACCATCCCGAAGGAAAATAACATCCATACTCACATCGTCTAAAGATAGACGGAAAGACACCATCCCAAAGGAAAATAACATCCATACTCACATCGTCTAAAGATAGACGGAAAGACACCATCCCGAAGGAAAATAACATCTATACTCATATCGTCTAAAGATAGACGGAAAGACACCATCCCGAAGGAAAATAACATCCATACTCACATCGTCTAAAGATAGACGGAAAGACACCATCCCGAAGGAAAATAACATCCATACTCACATCGTCTAAAGATAGACGGTAAGACACCATCCCGAAGGAAAATAACATCCATACTCACATCGTCTAAAGATAGACGGGAAGACACCATCCCGAAGGAAAATAAAATCCATACTCACATCGTCTAAAGATAGACGGAAAGACACCATCCCGAAGAAAAAACCGTTAGCGGAAAGAGAACCATATTCATCAACACCCATCAAGTTTCAGAATCCTTTCGTCTACAGGAATTGATGGAAAGAACAATATCCTCAAAGGGGCCACCTCATCAATAAGGATTGACAGGAAGAAAAACCACCTCCAAAGAGCCATGCCGTTGATAAGGATCAACAACTAGGAAAGCCAAACATTCTTCAAAGAGCCTCGACGTCAATAAGGATCAACGGTCAGAAAAACCTTCTTAAACTGTCATCTCGTCCAATAAACTGAAAGAATGCCGACATATGAAAGATCGCCTTGAAACCTCTCAACTTCTAAAGATAGACGGAGAAAACCATATCCAAACTCACGAAGTCTAATGATAGACGGAGAAGGCTCGCTGGGGGAAACACATCGTCAATGTGAACTGACGGGAAGAGAATTCTGTCGATATCAGACGACTGATGAGTAGAGCATAACCGTTGTATAATCTGAGAATCGAATACCAAAGAGATGTCTGAATAAAGCTGCTGGATAAATGCCCCTGAACTGATTACAGAGTACTTCATGTTGCCACTGAAGGCTGATAGAAAAACTGGCTTATGCTTCGTATGCATATGCGTATGTTTGAATTTTTCTATGGCGTAATGCTCCATATGGGATGGAAATGCTACGCATTTAAGGATGAAATGCAAGTATGATGCAAATATGATGATATATGCAAAATGCAAATGCAGGCTCGGGTCGCTGGAGAAGTTGGATACAGAAAACCGCTTCAGCAAAATAAATGCTGAAGACAAAGCCAACTCCGCTGGGGATAACCGGATATCACAGAATTATTCCAGCAAAATAAATGCTGGAAGAGTGAAACCAACTCCGCTGGGGAATGACAACATGGGTCAAGTATGATTGGACTTCTCCGGGGATAGCTTACCCGTGCTAATGAAAATTGGACTTTGCCAGGGAAAACAGACGGAGTCTTCCTGCGTACCAATGAAGATTGGATTTTGAAACTGATGCGCCAACACGGATTGGGCCGCACAGTGATTGCCAATAGGGATTGGACTTCCTGAAAATTGCCAATAAGGATTGGGCTTTAGGCTATCCGTGATGGGTCATGTACGACTGACTCTGGAAAACGTCTTGTCTGAGTTCACAGTTTCTGATTGAAGGGTCAATAGATGGTAACACGACTTACCGACATTCGACTCACACTTGGAGATTAGCTGAATCTGCTCGAATAGCTCTGAGTAACTCTGATGACACGGAGAGAAACAATTCCTTCGCTTCTGATATGCCCCATCTTGTGGGACCTCTGTGGGGATAAAATTCAAATGAAATGCCTCTCGAAAGAACAACTTCTGCGCTCTTAGGATGGTCTGCCCCTGTCTGCAATGACTTTGCCCCTGATTGGCTGATTCGGTATAGTGACTCTAGCTACGAGAGATTTACCGAATCTCGACCTGATTGCCCCGGAATAACGACTTTGGATGGCTGACCTCACTGGGGATCACTTGATAATAGCTTGCCCCAGCTCTCGGAACATTTGAGCATCCTGCATTCTATCCTGATCAGACTTTCCACTATAGGAGACTTTCCTGCTGTCAATCACTTACTCGTAAGTAAAACAAGTTGTTCTGCATAAAAGATATATTAATGCAATGCATATGACAGTTTTAACATCCAAGCTGTTCACTGGAAAAGGAAAACCAGTTTATGGCATATAATGCACAAATCATCTATCAGAATATCAACATCAGTACCAACATGGTAAGAAGAACCCTTTTAGGAGTCAGCTTCGACGCGATCTTTACCGATGTATGCCTTCGAAACAACCCTGCTTCAATTAGGACTTTTGAAGGTTGTAACGTGGTCAGGTTCACGGTTTTGAAAGAAAGGATAAAGGCTCAAATTTTAATTTTAACCCACCCATTCTCCTTGATGTTCTCCGATCCTACGTTCAGCTAATTCAACCTTAGCGCTCACCTCTTAGAGGTTGAAATATAGGAGTGATAGTTCGCGAAACTATGAGCTTTTGGAGTGACAGCCACTCACTCTTCATCTTTGACACTTGGGGTCACACGACTCGTATTTCATTTGAGGACTTTTCTTTTGTAATCCTTTTAATTTTTCCTTTTCTTTCCCTAACTTTTTCCTGGACCGACTCTTTTGAGTTTCTTTTGATTTTCCAGTCTAGCGGGATGCCCTAATTTTTGCCTAAGTCGTTCATTTTCAAGTTTTGACTTAGCGGGCTTTTGATTATTTTTCCTTCCCTCTTTTTTTGAACAAGTCGTGTGACACCGGTTGTCTGACTCTTTGGGGAATAATGTGACTGTTTCACTCTTGGGTCGGCGAGCCTTAACCATTGTGGTATTTAGGAACGACCTATATGGATGCAATTTATCCTTGAACGAACACTCCTTTCGCGATTTGAACGCTTGGCCAAATTAACGGACACCTACCCTGCCCCAGGTTAAGATTTAGGTTTTTTCACTTTTAGGAAGAAACTCCTACAACTAGGCTCAAAGGGGTTAACAAGGGATTATCTTCCTTATATCTCCGGTGTTTATGGATTGAAACAATGCCTGTACATCATCAACATGTTTTATTTCAAAGGCATACAATATCGGAAGCTTGCATGTCGTTCATTTTCGTCATCCTCCCCGGATTCCGCTTAACCAAGCGTTGGATATCTGTAAAAATCAATTAGTGAACACGAATGGATTTAATCAAAACATGCATACTCATTTCATTATCATCAATTGAATGAAAACAACAAGTTTTACAAACAAGATTGCAATTTAATCAAGAAACAAACTACAAACATAAAGAAATGACAAGATGAAACACAGGAAAACGTCAGCTTCCGAGGACCGGGCTTTCACATCTGACTTGCTGCTGAACCAGCCATCTTCAAAGTTGCCTATTGAAACCATACTGCTTAAAACGGATGCCGGGTGAATTGCCTTTCTGACTTCATTGGGCTTTGTCTAGCACGCAGGTTTGACCGATAACGATAAGGCTGCTGACTCTGGAAAGGAGTTGACGTCTGTTGCGAAGACTGGACAGATTGTTGACTTTGAACAGTCGGACCACTTGGAGGTCGAGTCTGAATTATCAGGGACTCCTTTTGTTCAAGCGCTTTCATCCTCAGGCTTGGTCTAGGCAGCAACTGAGGACAGGGGGATTCTGACACCAATGATTGCAGAATATACTTCTGATCTACGGCAGCTTCGGGAACGTCCATCATTTTAGCATCAATTGGGATAGGCCCATTAGGTACGGTTACGCCGTTCGGCGTGAATTCAATACCTTTTGCGTCAACTAGGTCTTGAACATTGTGCTTAAAAGCATGACAACTCTCGATATCATGTCCGGGTGCCCCGGAATGAAATTCACAGTGCTTACTGGTATCATACCCATAAGGAAGTATCGTTCCCTTGGGCGGTTCCAATGTTCTTTTTTCAACCAGCTTCAAACTCAATAAAGTCTGAAAGAGCTTAGCATACGTTGAAGGCGGCGCCTCAAATACCCTCCTTGACCTTCGCTGAACCGGATGTATCCTTTGTTGTTGTTGTTGGTGTCGATCAACACGTCTTTTAAGCTCAGGTTCCACAGGCACGAGTTCCACAGGCACAGGTGGAACAAGCTCCTTCACTGCAGCTTCAGATAGCTGATCATCCTCTTTCCTAAGCACATTCTTGACTACTTCCATGATCAAGCTCATTTGGGTCTTCAGCTGATTATTTTCCTCTTTGAGTATCTTCTGATCCAGATGCAACTCTTGCATGTCTTTCATCATCTGCCCTAGCTGGCTTCGGACTTCAATCAATTCAGCCTGATTCTGTTCCATATCTCTGGGGAATTCCTACAACAAAGTGGAGATCAGGAAATAAGACCCATGGTTCTGATATACCTGTTATGTGAGAATGCAATGCAGAAATCAAACATATATTCACGACAAGACAAAGAAACCCCAAGCTATAAGCACGGAGATAAACACCTCACACCACTATGTAGAGCCAACAAGAGCAGCAAACAAGCACACCCAAGTACAAAATACAATGACCCCAGCCAACAAGCCTGGTGGTGGTCAGCAAACAACAATGCACGAAAGCTAAACAGGTAGCAGAGAAAAACAGATGCGACACCCGACGGAGAAACCTCTAGCAACTTCCTCCATATTCAACTAAGCTCTCAGTTGGACATTCTTCCAAACATACACTCTCAGTGGAGTATTCCATGCCATTGATTGACGAACCCACACAACTGGATGAAGGATAATCAATAATCCGAACAAAACCCTGAGGTGTGATGAAGATCTTGTTAGAGTCTAGCAGATTCTGAACTTGGCTTCTAAGCACCTTACAATCATCTGTCGAATGCCCCTGTACCCCAACATGGTACTCACAGCGGGCGCTGGCATCAGAACCTGAAGGATAAGGCGGGATCATTGGATTAGTCTCTTTCAGCACTATTAATCCACTTTCAACCAAATCTGGCAACAACTGGCTGTACGACACCGGTAGCTGAGTAAACTCCCTTTCAGGTTTCCTTAGTCTTTGTCGGGCATGCTGACGGGGCTGATGATAATATGACTGCTGGCTTGAAGTGTCTGAAAACTGAGCCTGAGCCGTTAGAGATTCCGAGACGACATCATTTCCTTCTTCCCACTTTTCTTGAGAACTGACAACTGATTCATTCTTATCAACTGGGATATAAGGAGTATCTCGAAGCTTTCCATTCTTGAGTCCTCTCTCAATAAGCTCTCCCATTCTCATCAAGCCTTCAAAGCTTGTACAAGTGAACATCATGTCGTAATAACGGCCCTTCAGAGTACCCAAAAAGAGGTTAACCATTTCTCTCTCCAGAAGCGGTGGTTGAACACGAGCAGCCAATTCTCTCCATCTTTGCACATACTCCCTGAAGGATTCATTCTCCGCACGAGATAATTCTTGCAAATGCACGCGAAAAGGATCCATTTCTAGGTTGTAGTCGTACTGCTTCACGAAGTCATTGGCTAAGTCCGACCATGATTTAATACTATCACCCTTCAAGTGCAGGTACCAGTCCAAAGATGCTCCGATCAGACTATCTTGGAAACAATGAATCATGAGCTTGTCATTGGTGATATGCGAAGTCATTCTTCTGCAGAACATAACCAAATGTAGCTTTGGACATCTATCCCCTTTGTACTTCTCAAAATTGGGCATCTTGAACTTCGGAGGCAACACGAGACCTGACACCAAACACATGCTTGCAGCATTCAGGTTGAGAGTATTCTTACTCATCAGGGCAGCAATCTGATCTTCCAACACCTGAAGTCTTCTCATATCCTCAACAGTCAGTGGGTTCTGAATATTAACCCGTGGAACAACTCTTGGAGGTGGAAAAATCCTTGGAGAAGGAACAATCCTCGGAGAATCTGGCGTAGAGAAAGTGAAACTGTGATACTCTGTGCCATTGAGAGAGTATGGACCTCTGACAGGGGTTTGCACAGGCTGAGTAACATTGTTCACTGGAGCTCTTTGAACGTTATTCTCTCCTCGATTCATAGCTGTTATGGCTTCCATGAACTGACTCAACTGATGCTTCAACAATTCAAACTCCGTCCGAGTAACAATCAAGTTCTGCTCTCCTGAAGCCATGATCTTTCCAGATGCTAACTCAAGTCTAATGCGAATGTCAGGAACTCAACTGACGAAGCGGACAAAAAACGAGTAAGCTCCCTATTCCGGCTGAGGATGAATATGCGAAATGAAATGCAAATGCAAACAGTCATACAAAATGCCAAATGCACACACAAGGGACCAAGTGTGCTGTTGAGAAGCCCAATCCACAATACTGATCTTAGACAGACCCATGATACTGCTCAAACCTGGTCTCAACAAACCAAAACAGTACTCCAACCTGGTCTCCAACAGACCCCGTAACGCTGTCCTCAAACACCACTGAATCTCAATCAAGAAACCGGTAATCTGGAGGTCAAGTTACCTGCATGTCCCAACCCCTCTCACAGGTAGGTGTCCTACTAACTGACACAAGGTATGGCATCCTATGCGGTCGTTGGTGTCACAGACTTTCAAGACTGATGATACGATACCCAGAAGGTGTGGCATCATCATGTCCTGAAGAGGCCTCATTTAGCCAACTTCCAAATGATCAGTCCCTGGAGTCGATAATCCAACTAACCAACAACCCCCTCAACCCAAAGGGTTGAAAAAGAAGTCAACCAGAAGAACCTCGTCTGAGTGTGGATTTCATGAGACACTAGTGCCTGCAAAGCAAGCACGCGCCCACTAATTTCCACTCTAATTCTAGGTGCGCTAAAGCCCAGGTCCGACTTATCTCTCAACCATAGAACCCCCTCATACCCACAACAATAATAACAATATAAAGCTGACAATAAAATGCGGAAAAGTAAAGACAGAAATGTAAATCCATACAAAACCCACGACGGGAAAACAAGTGCTAGGATTGACTCGCGTAGGGAACCGTTGGAATCCCCAGCAGAGTCGCTACTGCAAAAATCGGCGCCGGCTGAACAGAAGAGTCGCCACCATGCGTTATTTATCCCAACAGAGGGAAAGGAAACGCTCGAAGTAAACCTACCGCAAAGACGGGAAAGGAATGGTCGTCGCAACCAAATCCTGGATTCGGGAGTCGGTTACGCAAGGGGAAGGTATTAGCACCCCTCACGTCCGTCGTACTCGACGGGATCCACACTTGTTTTCTAGTACGGATTGTTATTCTATCTATTCTACAGGTCTGGGGTTAAAAGAAAATAAAATGACTCGGCAAAGTATCGCACTTTATGCCTACGTATTCCCGTCTGGAACGAGAAAACAGAGTCAACGTAGTTCGCCTACCTACGGGAAAGGAGGGGAAGGTTGCTCGCTAGGATATCGCATCCTATGCCTACGTACTTTCATACAGCATGAAAGATCAGAGCAAACGTAGTTCGGGCTACGGAAGACACAAACTTGTCTGACTGTTTTTTATCTTTCTGAAAAGGGTTTTCTCCTGATTACGGGTCCAAGCGGACAAAAATGACACTTTGATTGGTTTTCAGTCTTTTACGCAAGAACTGCTTTTTATTGACATTTGACCTCTTATTGTATTTTTGATTGTTTTGAGATAGAAGAGAAAGAACTCTAAAACCTAGGGTTAAAATGGGAATCAAAACTATCCTAATGTTGTCATGCATGAATTAACACCTAATGTCTGTCATATTTCTCTCTTGCGCAGAGAGAAACAGAGATCCTAGGGGATAAACGGAAAAGAAATAGCATATATATAGTAAAGCAGTAAAATGCATGAGATGCAGCAATACAAGCGAGGCAAGGGAGTCCCACTCAACCTCGAACTTGAGAAAACAATAGGCAAAGTGAAACAGCTTCACTTCAAACCTAAGGGGAAAATTAACAAACAATACAACAAAGAAAATAAAACCCCAAAACCAGCCCTGACAACACACCAGCTCCGACAGCAGCAGCCCTGAAAAACATCCAACTCTGACAGTTGATTAATAGCAAAACAGTAACATCTTCAAGTGAACCCCAAGATCAAACTTCAATGGCCTCCAAGCTTTAGGTGAGCTCCATCTTCAAGGCAAGCACTCCAGAAGAGAATCACTTAACAGAATAAGTTGGAATGATAAAACAGCTTATTGACAACCAAAGGAAGCCTATAAGTGTTTATCATCATGAAAGACTGGTTCCCTCAAAGTTCTACCTCTAAGGTAAGGCCACTTATCCCTCCAAAGGAGGGAGGTGAATACCCTAGAGGAACTTTATGTCATAGAGAGGAATGGAAGCACAAGAAGTTATCCATGCTTGTACAAAGAATTTAGTCTATCCTAAGGCTCTGCTTATTCCTATTTCCTATGTCTTCAAAAACATCTTCAAGCACAAGAATATTCACGCATCCAACTTTGATCTCCATCTTAAATCTTCTCTTATGCTCCTTCATGCTCCACAAGCCCAATCCAATCCCCATACCCCATAGCAAAACCCAACCCCAAGCAAACAATACAAAAGCCCATAATGGCCACACCAAACAAATCACACTATTTACAAAAATCAAGTAAAATAGTAGTATATTATTTAAAATCCTAAAATTAATTCTAAGGGGATTTATACATCTACCATACATACCCTATATTTCCCAGCTCCTAATTCAAGCTAAAAACCCAAAATCTAAGTATTATGATGCACCTATGTCCAGTTTAACCCTAATTCTAGTCACCCTAATGTTGATGGTTCAAAACTAAACAAGATTAAATCACAAAAATGTGAGATAAATCTCTAAGGGAACCTAATACTCTAATCTAACCATAGGAAAAAGAATCACATCAAAATATGAAAGGAAATGGCTAAACAAAATTCAACAAAATGGATATACAAACTAAAATGCAATAAAAGCAACTAAATGTAGAAATTCACCAAAAATAGAAAAAATATTAAAATACTAATTTTATTTTTTGATAATTTTCTTGAGACATTAATGAGAATGAGAAAAAAAATCCCATGTAAAAATGACTATTTTTGAATTTATTATGATTTTTTTAGTAAACTATATGCAAACATAAAACAATATGAAAATTCAAACAAAATTAAAAAAACAGGTGTGGCAAAACGTAATTTTCTACAATGCAGAAGTGCATTGGGCTCAGGAGGGGGGGAATACCAATAGCAAGCGTGCTAGGCCCATTAAAAGTTCAGAAAAACAACACAAAACAATAAAAACGGGGGGGGGGGGGGGGGGGGGGGGGGCAAATAGCAAGAGTTCGCCCTATATTCCTGGTTGGGCCCCAGATTGGGGGTGTGAGTAGCAGGTCTGGGCTAGGCCCAAAACTAAACTCACATTAGGGGAGAGGGAAAGTTGGGGATAGGATTAGCAATCACCATGGGCCTAAGCCCGAGTCCAATTCCAAACCAGCTTCAGCAAAACAAAAACCTAAACTCCTCTAACTCTCCCTCACACTGTTCATCATCTTCTAGCGGCGCTCTGATTCTCCCTCTCTGAAACTCTCTCAATATCTCAAACGCACCCCAAATCCACTCTCAACCCTATCTCCGTTCACCTCCCTCACCTAAACACAAACGACCTAAATTCATTCTCTCAAATCTACTGAACTAACCTAATTATCTAAACCAAAACACCAACTACCATCGTCAGAATAGGAAAGCGAAACAAACCTGGAAATATGACGAAGGTTGGTGATAAAGATCACTCGGGGGTTTGGAAGCTTGGCGAAGTCTACAAAGGATTCAACAGATCCATTTCTGGCGAATCTTGTTTGATGCTTGAAGGTCCACGGCGGCGATAGAGTTCTTGAAATGAAGTTCAACGAAGATCTGGAACTGAAGAACTTGATGACGTTCTCGGACCGCTTGGAAGATTTCTGGAAACGAGATCGGATGCTTTGAAGATTGTGGAGGCTCTTGAGGATCTACGAAGTTATGAGTTTCTGGGAAAAATATTTGAAGATTGATGAATGCTCGGAAGAATTCTTGATAGATCTGGGGATGAAAATGGCGAATATTCTTGAGCTCGCTTGAAGACTTTCTGGAA
Source organism: Lathyrus sativus (assembly GCA_963859935.3). Taxonomy (NCBI): domain Eukaryota; kingdom Viridiplantae; phylum Streptophyta; class Magnoliopsida; order Fabales; family Fabaceae; genus Lathyrus; species Lathyrus sativus. The sequence continues at coordinate 301,011,710 of OZ012741.1, forward strand.
ACGAGACTCAGACAAACGAGATGAGGGATGAATGCAGGTGGAGGCGTTCTGGGTAGATTGTTGATGAAGATGCAAAATTCTGGAAAATTATGATGAAGATCAAGAACTTCGGATGAAGATGATGATGGAGGTCGCTTGGATCTGGTGATCTTGATTATTGATGAATCTGATGAAACGATGAAGAACGGAGGAGTTGGATGAAGGTTTTCTGGAAAAATGGTGTTTCCGGCGGTTGTTACGGCGGTCGTCGGCGATGGTTATGGTGGTCACCGGAATTGCATGCCGGTCAGGGGAGGTCTCCGGCGAGGGGATAGGTGTCAGCCATGCAAGCCACGGTGAGGGATGGAGAGACACGTGGTGGTAGAAGGGGCTGTAGGGGAGCCACGTGTGGAGGAGAGAGGGTGAGTGGGTTGTGTGTTGGCAGAGTCTGAGTGAGTGGGAGAATGACGTGGCGAATTCTGAGTGAGTCTGAAAATGAGGTGGCCAGCCTTCAGAATACACACGTGGGAGCTTATATACGGGACACATGGCACTGGACCTAATTGGGCGTTATGGACTGGATACATGGCCCATTTATGAGACTGAGACCAAACATGATTAATGATAATGAATGAATTAATATGGATTATTGAACTACTGAAATGCTTAACTGGATTAATACATGATAATGCAACGTGATCAATGAAAACTGAATGGATGATTAACTAACTAATTAATACTGAAATGATTAACTGGGATTAATGAAGATTAATGGAAATGATGAAATGAAATAGAAATTGGAAGATTAACAGACTAACTGAAAGTTAATAACCTAATTAATCTAGAAACTATTTAAATGTTATAAAATCCTATATTAAAATATATCTAAAAAATCTATTATCTTCTATAAACTCTAATTAAATTCTAAGAAACTATATTATAATTCTATTAAAAGAAAAACTATTAATTTCTATATTAAAAAGAAAAACTATTAATTTCTATATTAAAAAGAAAAACTATTAATTTCTATATTAAAAACTAAACTCTATATTATTCTAAAATCCTATTAAAAACAATATTCTATTAATCTAATAACCTATAAAACCTAATAAAATCTATTATATTCTAAAAATCTAATTAACCTATTAAATTGCTACCCTAAATCCTGTTTTAAAATTCTATATAACAAATAGAAAAAAGACCATTAAACCCTAAAAAGCGAATAAAGGCAATTAATGCAATGAAAAGGAGAACACGAGACCAAAGCGGCACCAACGGCAAAAACCCAGTCACCGGAATGTCCTCGACAACCACACCGCGAGCTGAAAATACCCAGGAAGCGCACGACTTCTCAAAAGTAACCTCTGATTATCCGAACCGGTCTGAGACATCTGAAATGTGAAAACAGGGCTGTAATCCTGATAAGATCAATATGATTGTGAAAATGCAATGCATGCGGTATGCGAGTGCGAATGCAAAAATGCGTCGAAACATAAACTAGATGTAGGGAACCGGTTGGTCAAATTTTGGGGTGCAACAAGGTCCAGATACCTTTCCAAAAATAATAGAAAATCCTAAAACAATAAAAACATTTCCTCAACCTCCCAAAGGAGAAACTTTCCCCATCTGACAGCAAATTGACTCAAGAAAGCAATTTAAATAGTAAAAAGAAATGTAAATGAAGGTTCCTGTAGATTACTATAGATACTCTAGGTGTTAATAGCTTCCCTTTAAGCTTCAAGGGATAAATATAGAAATCATAAAGTAGCACCAGAAGCGGTAGTGGTCGCGCCACAAAAACTGACTATAACACTGAGAGTCATTGGTACCCTTATGCTTATATTTTTTATTCAGAGGATTTTTATAGAATTAGTTAAAGCATGATCTGAAGCTAAATTATGTCTTCAGAAACTGGATGGAATGAGACTTTAGAGTCTTGAGCTCACAGGTTATAAGTCTTGTCATCATCAAAGTCTTGACCAGATCTAGTCTGGATGATTGTTTGAAGAGTTGATGACTTGATGTCGACAAATTCCTTTGGAGCAGTATTTTCAAAATTGTTAATGCAGCTTGTTCAGAAGATGCAGAGTTGTTCCTTATAATAGAGTATGCTTTCTTGAAATGATTCTAGTCTTCAAAGCTTAGCTCGTCCTTTTATTCCAAGTAAGCTTAGGTTCAACATCTGAAATACTTCAAGTTGACTCTTTAGAGTCTAAAAGCTTGGTTTTGATCCTTAAGATTCAGAATAACTTTGCTTCCCTTTAATGGTTCTTCTGAGTGATTAACTTGATTAATATCATGGTTAATTTCTTTTTATCCTTCATACTCAAATAACCATCAGTAAACCTTATTGTTCTTTCAATACTTTGTTATCATAAAACATTTTAAGGGAATGAACAAATCTTGTTCTAACACTAGTGCCCTAGTAGTCAAGGAATTTGGTGGATCTAAGAGAATAATGTTTGGATAGGTAAAGCTATTTATTTAAATGGGTATGCATGTGTTCCAGAATACTTTCCAAGTCACGGACATCAACCTGACCTAAAATTGCCTATTATAAAGACCCTGGATACATGCCCTGGGTCAGTGAATTCCACCTTACATTAGAAAATGAAGTTTTTAGTCAATAGCAAACTCGTTATCATATCTGATGATGATCTTTTGATCAATCATTTTTCCTCCTTCCGGTATATTGGGGATGACAAGGATGCTTTAGAAATGTATTTACCTGCTCTTGAGATATCCAACACCACTTTTTGGAAGAAAAACACCAAAAGGAGAAGGACATCCCATCCTTTTTAGCTTTGAAGAGTGTAATGTCAACAATGAATATTTGAATCCCTGAAGGTTTGGGGCAAATAATAAGCGTCTGCAAAAAGAATGATCACTTTGGTTTAGGTTATTTTCCTCCTACAAGGAGAGAAGCTCGTGTCCTTACAAAGGACCTTGTATAAAGCATCCAATAGATATTTCTTAGCACTGGCTACATCCATGGAAATCAAGTCAATGCCATTGAAGGCAACACAATGGATTAATAAATGCCAAATCCGGTGTACCATTGTGAAGCTACTTTGAACATTTGGGAAGCAATTGATATACCTGAAATTCTCTCCATGTCAAAGTAAATTTATTTTCTCTTTCAAATCATTAGCTTTGCCCATGGCTAAAAGATCATGTGTAGGGCCTATCTTTTATTTTCAAAATATCATCATAATGAATAAAATAAATTTTGCTCAATTCTCATTGTTTAATTATTTGTTTGTTTTTTTATTTTTAGAAAATAGCGATGTTTTCAAAACCACAAAAATATTTTTCTTTCTTTCATTTTCACTTTTCTAAAAGTCATCATTTCAAAAATGCAGAATAATCAATAAACCCATTGAATCCAATGACCCTACAAGCTCTTATAACTTTGAGCTCCCCATCTTCCAATTAGAGGAAGATGGTGAGGAAGATTTTTATATCCCTAATAAATTGGAAAGGGTACTCATGCACGAGTCAAAAACCTTTCAGTCACATCAATAGCTGGTGGAGACAACCAAACATGGAAGAGATGAAGAGAAAAAGGAGGTCAAGATTGGGACCACACTAAAGGAAATCATCAAAGAGAGATTGATTAAGTTGCCACAAAAATACGTGGATATTTTTTCATGGTCATATCAAGATATGCTCAGTTTAGACTCAAACGTTATTGTGCATAAGCTACCACTTCAACCAGAATGCCCACATCAGAAATAGAAGCTTCGAAGGATGAGACTAGACATGGGTCTTAAAATTTGTGAGGAGGTCAAACGACAATTTAACGTTGGATCCCTAGTAGTTGCAAAGTATCCAGAATGGGTCGCAAACATCGTTCCTATACCCAAAAATGATGGCAATGTAAAAATGTATGTTAACTATAATGATTTAAACAAAGAAAGTTTAAAGGATGACTTCCCTCTACCATACATTGAAACTTTGGTAGACAACACCACTAAATTTTCTTTCTTCTCCTTGGGGAACATTTTTATATAAGGTCATGCCTTCCGGTCTAAAGAACGCATGGGGAAACTTACCCAAGAGCGATGGTCACTATCTTTAGTGACATGATACGTAAAGAGATTAAAGTGTTTGTTGACGACATGATTTCCAAATTTCAAAGTGAAGAGGACCATATAGACCAGTGAAAAAAGTTATTTGAGCGTCTCAGAAAATTCCAACTACGATTGAACCCTGCTAAATTCACATTCGATGTTCGATCAGGGAAACTTCTTGGTTGCATTGTTAGTTAATGAGGAATTGAGGTAGACCCTGACAATTCCAGAGGTATACGCGAAATGCCTGCTTCATGTGCAAAAAGAGAAGCCATAGGTTTCCTTCGAAGATTGAATTATATCAATAGGTTCATCTCTCATATGACTGCTACGTGTGAGGCCATATTCAAATTACTTTGAAAAGACCAAGAAATTGAATGGAACTCTGAATTTCAGAAAGCCTTTGAGAATATTAGGCACTAGATCCTGATTCCTTCTATTCATAGCAAGCCATTCATTGTGTATCTAATGGTGCTTCAAGAGTCAATGGGATGTGTGCTGGGATAACATGATGAAACCATAAGAAAAGAACATGTTATCTACTACTTGAGCAAAAAATTTATTGATTGTAAATCCAGATATTCATTTTTAGAGATAACTTGATACGTTCTAGCATGGTTCGCTCGTTGTCTGAGGCAATACATGATATATCGTACTAATTTGTTTATTTCCAAATTAGATGCAATAAATTACATCTTTGAAAAGCCTACCTTAACCGGTAGAATTGCTCAATGGAAGATGCTACTATTTGAGTAAGACATACAGTAAATCACCTAGAAGGCTATCAATGGTAGCGTGTTATCTGAATACTATCATCCAATGAAGTTTGATTTCTTGGACGTAGATATCATGGCTTTGAATAATGAAAGTCATAGGTGATGATGAAGGTCCCAAACCAGGAGCTCGATGGAAGCTCGTGATCGATGGTGCATCAAATTCCCTAGCGCATGGGTTGGAGTTGTACTAATATCCCCATGAGGTTTCTATACTCCTTTCGTAGCTATACTTTATTTTGATTGCATAAACAATATAATAGAGTAGGAGGCATGTATTTTGGGCATTGAAGCTACTATTTACCTTCAAATTAAAATCCGCGACATATATGGAGACCTAGCCTTGGTAGTTTATGAAGTAAAAGGAGAGTGGGAAACTTGTTTTCCAAAGTTGATCCCATATCAGACATAAGTCATAGAATTGATGGAGTACTTTGATGATATTACTTTCCATCATATTCCGAGGGAGGAAAATCAGGTGGGAGACGCTTTGTAAACATCATCCTTAATGTACGCTTTGTAAACATCATATTCCTGAATGGATTGAAAAGATGATTCAGCATACTGTTAATCAATTGAAGAAGAAATCGATGGTAAACCTTGGCTTCATAATATCAAATAATATCTACAAAAACAAGAGTATTCTGAGTGTGCTACGACCCTAGATAAGAAACCTTTATGAAATTTAGCATCTAAATTATTCCAGAGCAACAACGTGCTTTACAAAAGAACCCACGACCTAGTTCGACTCAGATGTGTGGATAGACAAGAAGCAGGTATGTTAATCAGAGAGATTCATTAAGGATCCTTTAGAACCCATGCCAATGGACATGCTATGGTGAAAACGATTCTGAGAGCTGGTTATTAAGGGTGGACCATGGAATCTGATTGTTTTAGCTATGTCAAAAAGTGTCATACGTGCCAAATTTATGCTGACAAAGTGCATGTGCCTCCTATGCTGCTGAATGTTTTGACATGTCCTTGGTCATTTTCAATATGGGCCATTGATATGATTGGTTTTATAGAGCCTAAATCTTCCAACGCGCATTGCTTCATCTTGTTCGCCATTGATTACTTCACCAAATGGGTAAAAGCTGCTTCATACACCAACGTAACAAAGCAAGTGGTTGCCCAATTTATCGAGAAGGAGATAATCTGCTTCTATGGAGTTCCTAGAAAGATCATCACCAATATCGGGTCAAACCTAAATAACAAAACAATGAAAAAGTTATGTGAGAACTTTAAGATTGAGTACCATAAATCTTGTATCTTCCAAAGATGAATGGTGATGCTCAAGCAACCAATAAGAACATCAAACAAGCAGATGACTTTAAAAGATATCACCTCTTCAACATCCTTTATGAAGACACACAAAACAACAATATCTTATGGGTCTAGATGCAGAAATCAACTAAGAAATAAGGATTTCAAATTTTCCAAGGAAGAATGGAAAAATTACTTAAATAATTTGGGCATGTCATATGATCCTAGGGATTACCTTAGGGCCAATCCATCAGACTAGAATGTCTAAGTAATTTGTAATCACTTCCTTCTTATTAATGAAAAATTTGTAAGCATTAAGTTCTTATTCCCATTACTTTTAATTCTCTTACTCCCATTACTTTGAATTATTAATAAGATAACTTATTACAAAGGTTCTAACAATTAGAAGGCATAACTATGCAGAAAAATAACATGAAAATCTTTCATAGATAGCTTCAAGCTTATCTCTCCAGAATTTAGACAATTCAACCTCTGAACTTGTAATAACTACTTGCTGAACAAGTAATTCTGAAAGAACTCGTCCAAAAGAAATGAAGAAAATCTTTCCCTTGTGAAAGGAAGAAAGAGTCTTCTTCAAATAGTCAATCATAACTTGAGGAAGATCAATTTGCAGGTCTGAATTGAGAAGTAGAAGCAGATCTTTTTCAATAGGGTCCACTAGGTCTAAAGAAACAAATTTGAATTTATAATTTGACTCCAAACAACAACATCAAGACGAAGATTTGAGACCACTGATGTATTAGACAGATCTACAAAGATACACCAAGTAGAGAGATAGTGTTCCCAAATAAGAGTTCCTGGGATTTATCTAATTTCCTCACAATTGATCACATTAGCAATCGCTTTAGAGGTTACTGCTATAGAAACACCCGTTACTTTAGAAAGAATAGCACACTTAGAACTCTGCCCAATAATGGAAGCATTAATCCAAAACTTTTTGACAAGATCTGGATAAGTGAAACCACATAGCATCTCAAAATATCCATTCTATCCTTGTTCACTCACAGTCTTCCAGAAGTTAAAGCCTGACTTAAGCAACTCATCAAAATCTAAAAACTTTTCATTGATGCTACCAGTTGATTCAAAGAAGATATGACTAGGAAAATCATTTCAAGTTTGGCTTGATAAACACACAACCATACAGAGAAAATAAAAAGAAAGAGAACTGAACAAGATTCCTAAAGGAATAAGAATCTTGTCAGAATAAGGACAAAAATGTTATTTCACAAGAAGGGGATAGTGATAAGTAGTATCCGAAAGAAAACACCTAAAGATTCTTATCTAGCGGATTTCTTGAATCCATAAGATGAATTTCACCTATATGAAAATTTAAGCATTATAAAATTTTTGGAAAAAATCGTACTTAAACTGCTTTATCAAAAGTAAATAATCCTCTTCTGAATCTCATAATTTGACAACTTTCAGAAGCTAACATCCATCAGAGTCTAGTAGAAGTAGATTGAGAAAGAAAGATATCTTCTGTCAGTCATAAGTCCCTAAGATACTATTCAGGACTAACACTTCCTCTTGAAACAAGAGTCATGAGTGATAGATGAATATTGAATTATTTTCTTTGACAGCTAACAGACATCAATAACATCACAAAAAGTGAGGAAACTAATTCCATAAATATGATCATCATTTGGCTTAATGAAATATATAGAATAGGTAAACACGACAGAGTTTCTTCTTAAGGATGTCTAAAGATCCTTTTTCAGAAGAGCTTCTCTAAACATCTAGAAAAAAATTTGTGTTAACATATACTCAATTATCTCATTGAAACAAGAGATAAGACAGGCAAGAACAAGCTTACCCTTTTTTTTGTTACTTTCTTTGTCTGACTCGTATTAGTATTCAAACTTGACCATAGAGTCTGAACACCGTTTTGAGTGGATTATGATTCAATGGCTATTAAACCAATGACTCCACTTCTCTCACCAAACTCAATACCTCGAGCACTTGAGTCTGGGTTGTGGGCTCTTCTTCCATCAAATGTTTTGAACAACCTTTGATAAATGCAATGGAAGATGCCTTTGCTCCTTTCCTTGAAATCTGCAGCAATTACATTTATATCATGACACTCATATTTGTATGAGACCATTCATAAATGTTCAGATATGTTTTCCTTCACCTTATGTCACATTCTAATAGCAATATCATGATTCATTCCAGAGTATTAATCTAGAGTAAATCATAATTTGAACAAGATCTTGTTAGCAGAATCATCAATTTCATTCTCTTGGCACAAGACTCAGAGATCTTTGATAAGCACAGAACCCTATGATGTTAGCTATCAGAGAATGGCATAAAACAAATTAAAGATCACCATCTAATCAACTGCATAACACAAAGAAGAAATTGAAGGTTTCTCATAGACTTTGTCCTCTAATACAAATTCTATGATGACCCTCAACCAAGGAGTAATCGAGTCTCTTAAGACATCACCTTGAAGAGCAGACTCCTTATTATCAAATATTGAAGCAAGATAGATTTCACGTAAACTTTTTCTCTTCAATACTTGATTTTTATTTTAGGACACAGATGCTCCTTTAGAAGCAATAATGATTGGCAGAGCCAGATTACCCTTTCTTCTAAATCATGCACTAATGTCATCTTCAAAAGAATATGCAGTGAAGATTAACTGACATTAGGTTTCTGGTAGTGTTTCTTCTTACTTTTAGATCAGGGAGATCAGTTGAAGTATAAGTACTCCAGAATCTTCTGAAGTTACTCTTCTATCAACAAATATTTTAACCATCCTGCTGATTGAGAAGTGCTTCTGATAACAAATATAAGTCCTTTATCATAAGGTACTTCAAGGAATCAAACTTCAGGAAAGGTGATCTTTTAGATAGTTTTTCATCATCTAATTTTATTTCTTTTCTTCAAGATTTGCAAGATAAACCAACATACCACCATAAATTCAAGTTGTACAACTTCTTGAATAGTTGTGACCTCGAGTTTGAATCTAAATCAATATTTTCAAATTTTGCTTGAAAGATTAAATGAAGTGTAACTAGAACAAGCTTCAAAACTGATTCTCATAAATTTGATCACAAGAATTCAGAGATTTTTTTAGCATCTAACATATCAATGATGTTGATATACTCTGAAGTGAAATAGAGCACCTACCAGAATGAAACTACCTCTGAAATTATTCAATAAGCTTCTTTTGAGCTGGTGATAGAGACTTTCAACAGATTATCTCAACACCATCAACTTCTATAGTAATATCTTTTGAAAGAATATTTTATAAACCTTCAGAGCCTCTATTATCTAGACCAATGAGTTAAAAATATGTTTTTCTTTTTCCATCATTTAAATTCAGTGGAATCACCATTTGAAGGAAAGTCTTTAACAAACATACTTTTCTTATTTTATCATTATCTGCGCCACTGTTAAGTGTTAAGCACAGACCATGCTCTGATACTAATTGAAGGCTGAAAAGTACACAACAGGGGGGGGGGGGGGGGGTTAAATTGTGTTTTCTGTTTTCTTAGTTTGCATCTAATCAGAATTCAGAATCTAAACTGGTGTTCAGATTGTGTTTAATTCTTAGCAGCGAAATGTTAACATAAGCCAATAAATAATAACAGAAGATACAAAGATTTATAAGGATTCCTCCCCTAACTGAGTGTAGTCCAATCCTCTTTTCTCACAAGAGATTTTCATCATAATCAAATCATGATTACAATCGCTTATGCATTATGCATAAGACTTTTACACCTGCTCAGACCCAAGGTCCAAGACTTCTGCTTAAGCTCCTCACTCGAGACTTCCTACTCAGGTTCAACACCCAAGACTTTCTTGCTCATGCTCCTCAGCCAATACTTTTTCTCCTAGTCACATGAAACGAGCCTCTCTACTTGCACTCCACTGACCAAGACTTACTGCTCCAAATTCCATGCACTGAGCATTCTTGCTCAAGCCCTCAGGTCCAAGACTTCAGCTCCAAGTCACATGAAATGGCCCTTTCTCTGCTTGCACCCCACTGGCCAAGACTTACTACTCCTAATTCCATGCACCGAACAATCCCGCTCAAGCCACACAGGCTCAATACTTTCATGCTCAATCAATCTACTTGATTAAGTCTTCCACTGCTCAAACTCCTAGCAAGAGACTTATGTATCTCAAGCATCTTGGCTCGGAAATTCCTTGATTTTCGCCTAATGATACAAGACTTCTGCTTAATCAATCCACTTGATTTAGACTTTCACAGCTCAAGCACATAGCAAGAGACTTATGTGGCTTAAGCATCTTGGCTCGAGACTTCCTTGCTTGTATCCCAATGATACAAGATTTTTTTATATCTAAACTGCTGAACAAGCTCAGTAGAATAGAGAACAAAGAGTACATGATACAAGTATCAGAGGTATGGGAAATCAGCATAACAAAGAACTAAAGCTCTTAAGATTTCTAAGATATTCAATGTGTAAGAAATCTTAAGGCTTTTACAGTTACAACCAATATCAGAAAAATCTGCATATACAATGAGTTGATAATTATTGATCTTTTTACTCTCTCTTCTGGTTGATCCTTATTAAAGATTCAGTTTGAATCTTCAGCCATATTATAGCTTTTTCATAAACTATCCGTTGAAGAGGTAACTTGATCCAGAGTCTTTTATGTTACTCCATAGTACAAGAGTCGTTGAAAATAGATACACCATAAAATCTTGATTTAATGTGTAACATGTTTAACCTTTGAGTCTTCAAGAGATTATGTACTAATAGAACCATTGAGAGTAGATATCCATAAAGCATCCCAACTTTTCTTTAGCCTTGAAATATGTAGACTCTAGCTGACAAAATAATTTGACAATACAACTTGCTTTCTGCAATACGGACAACTTCAGCTTTATCACCAATTCTGAATGGTACCAGAATCCAATTTACATTTAGTAAGTGTAGAGAAAATAACGTTGCTTCTTCTAATACTGAGACCTTCAAATTCAGAGTCTTCACTAGACATCACTTAGTAAGTGTTCTTCAGATTCTACCACCAGAAGCTAGTAATTCAGCAACTCTCAAATTGTGCTTAAAGTATAACAGATTCTGACCATAATATATACAAGTATTAGACCCTACACACATGTAACAAACTATTAAACCATTGTTCTTTCAATATTTTGTTATCATCAAAACCCAAGGAAAACATGCCATGAGCAAATCTTGTTCTAACACACCTTTCATTTTTCATCTATCCTAAAATATCATGTTAGGGTTCATTTCATATCACATAATATCCCCAACAAACTAAAAAAAAGTGATTCCCTTTTGGTCATAGCATCGAATATTATTTCGTTGCATTGAGGCGAAAAATTCGGATCTTCTTTATTTAAATACTTTTTATCAGGATTCTATGAGGATTACCATCACTCATGCCATCCAGAAAAGCTACTTAAATATGGGCCACTAACATAACATAAATCCCCCCCCCCCCCCCCACTAATCTTTTTCATATGCATTGATTCATTTCATTTACTCGTATGCATATATTTCATATCATTATCTCAGGGCCATTACATTTCGTCATAAGGTCCCATTTTCATGCATAAGTCAAAATCAACAACCATGGACTAAAGGTCAACTTGACTGTGCTGATTATTATGACAAGTTCATATACTTATATCATGCATTTTTAGATTCTTTGAAGTGATAAACTTGTCAATTATTGATTTTGTTTTTTGTCACTCTTTATTACCATTTTTTTCTCGAATTTATTTATTTTAGGTTTTTTTAACAAAGTGGAACTTTATTCATAATTTTTAGTTTACTTTGAGCATTGCGTTGCATTTTCTATTTGTGACTTGAGGAAAATTTGGGAATGTTTTTGTATTTCACAATTGAACTTGAATTTTGAAATAACATTGTGAATGTCCGTTTTCAAATATGTATTGTATTAGAAAATGTTCAAAGAAAAAGAGTCACAAAAAATAACATTTACATTACAATATTTCTTTATACATTTCATTTTTGGTCTTTACAATTTGAACTTAAAAATCTAGGAACTAAGTCTATTGCCTCAAGCTTCCATGCCACACCACACTTACTTTGGTTCTTTGCCAAAACCGACCCCTTCCAAACATTGTCGAGTTCACAATTGCATCCATCACAAGGCCTATCACAAGAGAGAAATTCAATCATAAAAAATAAACATGGCCAAACACAATAAGTAATGCAACAAATCAGAAAATAAATCTAATGTTAGAGCCCGTGATATGATTGTAAGGTGTAAGAACAAAGATTTGGTTCTACATCTGGCCTTTGATTTTTAATGATAATTGTACATGTTATCTAAGAGAAAAATTCTGTATGACATGGTTTTTGTCTAGTCTGTGACTGTTGTCAATATGATTCTGATTTTGATAAGAAGACATGTGACATCATCAGACTATGTTATCAACACTCTAGAAGAAAACATATGTGTGTACAAGATAAAGTCAAGATTCATGAATATTTATAATACAATGGTTCTAATGAATGTTAGTTATGGACATTCTAATTAAGGATTTATGAGAAAAGCCTAGAAGACTTTCTAATGTGACGCACTTCTATTGTTTCAAGTTCTGAAGAGTTTCTGAAGACAAGGTTCAGGTGAACAAAGTGTTGCACCCCAAAATTTGCCCAACTTTTCTTTACCTAGCTCATGTTTCATTTCATTCACATTAGCATCATCATTTGCATTTCATTGACATGTATGCAGGAGATCAAGAGGTATGACTACCAATCAAGGGCTACACAAGACTATGAAGCTAGCCAAGAAGGTTATTCAAGTGTTCAAGGGTAGATATCTTTGTCAGAGAAGTCAAAAGATCCTCAGAGAGAGTGGTTGAAGCCAAGTGTGTAGGTCTTCTAACTTGAGAGTTGTAGGAAGCTCCTCAAATGATTCTGAGGCCATGAATGTAGACTTGAAGCCTTGAAAGAGCTTATGAGATGTCTTGAAAGCCATCATGAAGCCTAGACAGGTCATTGTGCAAGATTAAGAAGGCTCAGCCATGAGTGGTGTAATTAGGGTTTGACTGGGTCAACCCTAGGTCAACTGATGATTGGGAGAGGGTTGAGACCTAATCCAAGAGCCATGTGATCATGTAATGACACATTGAGATGTTATAAGGATGATTCCAAGGTCAACCCATCATGATTCAAGAGTTTGAGAAGTTTCAAGCTAGGGTTTCTAAGGCTTGACAGTGTAAAATCCCCTAGTTTGACCCCTATCTTCAAGGCAGTTTAGCTCAAGATGTGATTGTCATCTCATCTTGCCCCCAACATGAATGTCGTAGAGCTTGTTCTTAGCTTTAATTTTAGTACTAGAAGTCCTTGATAGGATTTGTAGAACTCAAGTTATGACTTTGACAAGTTACAGGTCATCTGAGGTATGTGAATCTGGGGCCTTGAAAGTTACCCAACTTGCATCAAACTTTTGCCCAAGAAGTATGATTCCTATGTACTTTTGGTCAACATGAATGTTGTTACTTATCCTATTAGCTTTATATAGATTACTAGAAGTCCTTGATAATATTTGTAGAACTCAAGTTATGGCTTTGACAAGTCAAGGGCATTTTGGTCATTTGGAGATTACAGGTCATTCCAAGCATAAGGCTATAACTCTTATTTCCAAGCTTCAAATGGAAAAATCTTCAACATAAAACTTGTTCAAAATGATGTTTTAAGGCTAGTAAGGAGGTCATGAGATGATGGAAATGCTTGTAGCTCAAAGTTGCAAAAATGACCTAAAATAAGGGCATAAGTTAAATAAACCAAAGTTGGAAATTGATATTTTCAACCTACACATCCAAACCATGGCATGTAATATATCATTTTTACTCTAGAAAAATTTTTAAGAACATTGGTTTAGCCACATTTTTAAGTTAAGATTCAATTTGTGGACTTGCTTTGAAAAGTGATTACTTGCATATTAAGTAACATGTGCAAAACATAGAATCAAGGCATGAGCAAGGCCCTTGGCAAGCTAAACCCTTCCAAAATGTCACTAGGGGAGAAATTGAAAGAGATTGAGGTTGGTTTCAAGCTGTTTGCAGGGTTGTGCATATCATGATACATGGTTGAAAATCTCATGACATGAAAAGTGGAAACTCTCATTAGAAGGATCTAGAGGGTTCTATATCATCCAAACATCCTCTATATATTGAGTAGAGGTGATCCATTGCATAGGTTGGTGATGATTGAAGGAGAGAGCATAGATTGAGATTGAGATTTCTTGGATTGCATTTGAATTCGGTTTCATCAAATTCTTCACTTTCCATCCATTTTCTTGACTGAAACTTCTTCCATGGATGCTAAGGAGTGATTCCAGATCATAATCAAGAAGAATTCGTGGCTAATTGGTGTTCTTGAACTCATAATTTTCCACCTGCAACTCACCATCGGGTTTCAAGATTTAGGAGCTTTCAACCGGTTCTTTTACATACAGAAGCAAGAAGAAGGTTCATTGATCGTGTCTGCAAGATTGGAGAGCTTGAATTGGAGGTTTAGTGCATTTGTTCATCCAAGATTTTCAGGTTAGCAACTTTCTTCCTCTAGCATGAACTAGGTAGAATCATGTTGAATTAAGGTGTTAGAAGCATTGTAGAATGGTGTAGGATGGATTTCAGATAGTTAATTTGAGAATTAGTGACAAAATAGGCGCATTACCATTTTCGGTTGAGATTTGGATATGGTGAATCTTGAGGTTTCAGAGGAAGTTAAGGGTATGGTTGAACTCGTGACAAGATTTGGGATAAGTTTCATGTATTGACCTCTTGGAATGGAGGCCTGTAGAGATAATTAGGGTTGAGGATGGTGACCGGAGCACCACCGGTGGTGGCCGGAGCTGGGCGCAAAGTTCAGGCATTCAAAAGGTAGAAGATGATGTTAGCACCATTGGATGGGGGTTCGACTTTGACTAGAAGCTTGATCCAATGGCCACGTTTTAATTTCAAGTTGTGAAGGATCTTAATAAATGAAACGCTGCGTTTCATTTAGTAGCTGATGCTGGGCTTAGTGAAATAAGTGATATCCACACCCCCCTGAAGGCCCAACCCATAGTTTGAACTGATTTTCATTTCTATTTGCACCGCGCGTGTTATTATTTTAATTTGATTTTCTTTTAATTTTCATTTTATACATGGTTCTGGTTAAATTCATATAAAATTGAAAATTAATCCAGTTAATCCCATTCTTTTTGCATTTTACTCATGATTGAGTCTAGTATTTTTTAGAAAAAAAATATTTTCATTTCATGCATTTTCTGATTTAATGGGAATTTTACATTTTAATTGATATTAAAATAGTTATGTTTGATACATAATTTTGTGGAATTTTGTGTGATCATGTGGTGATGACTTTGATCCTAATTTTTTGTGTGTAATTAGGTTAGACATGTATGATCCCATAGAATTTTTCTCACATTTTTATATTGAAAATAGGTGTGCTTTCTAGATTGATATTTAGGTGCTTCCTTTTAGGGTTTAGGTTTGATACCTTGTAATGTAGGATTTAGTTCTAGGTCTAATTTGATGATTTGATCTCTGGAATTAATGTGGTAGAGTCATGATTGACCTAGGTTCCCATAGTCATTTTTGTAGGATTTTACAATTGATTTTAGTATTTTAGTTAGGACTAACTTAGTACTAGGTTTTAGGTGATCCTAACTTACTAATTCAACTAGTTTAACTTCCTTAGTCCCCTTAGATTAGGGTTTTTGCTTTGTTTGCCTTTGGTTGAGATTGAAGACAAGTTGAAGACAAGGTGAGGATGCTTGAAGATGCTTGAAGTTGCTTGGAGCTTGGATTTGTTTGTGCCTGAAGGTGTCTGATGAAGTTTTAGAAGATAGGAGACATAAGGAGAGCCTTATAGTTAGAATGATTTCTTTCACAAACATGGAAAGCATCTTGTGCTTCCATTCCTCCCAATGACTAAAAATCCTTCCAAGATATTCACATCCCTCCTTTGGAGGGATGAGTGGCTTTATCTGGGAAGTAGAACTTTGAGGGAACCAGTCTCTCATAATGATGAACCCTTACAGGCTTCCTTTGGTTGTCAGTAAGCTGTTTATCATTTCCACTCATTCTGTTAAATCAATTGTCTTCTAGTTTGAGTATCTTGAAAGATGTTGGGCTTGAGTTTGAAGATGAGGACCTCATTAAATAGTGTGGAAGAGGATGATTCCTTGAGCATTACCATTTCAGCTGAAGCTTGAAGAGCAAGAAGAACAAGTTGATACTTGAAGATTCAATTGAGATTGAGTGAAGAGCTGAGGCTAAAAGAATTGATGGATGAAGTTGACATTTCCAGATGATTGAAGATTACCCTGAGAAGCTGAAGCTTGTAGGAGAGGAAGACCAAGTTAACACTGGTAAAGCAAAGAGAGCTGAAGCTTGAAGACAAAGTTGATACTTATGAAGAGGATTCAATTGAGATTGCGTGTGGAGCTGAGGCTTGAGGAATAAAAGATGAGTTGATACTTATATTGATGCTTTGAGAGCCTGAAGGAATCAATTTGATAATTGTGGTTAAGAGTAAAGCCTGAGGGTGGATTTGACTAAGGAGCTGAAGCTTGAAGAAGAGAGAATAAGTTGAAACTTATGTTGATGGGTTGAAACCTGGAGAAGCAAGTTGATACTTGGCATGAAGGGTGATTGAAGTCTGAAGACTGGGTTGCTGTTAGAAGAGCTGAAGCTTGGAGCTGAAAGAGAAGGGGTTGATCTGCTTTCTTGTCTGTTTTCTTTTCTGTGCTGATGTGCCTTGTTTGACTTGCTTGATGCATTAGAATAAGTTCATATCTAGACTGACTTTATCTAGGGGCATGATTGCACTAGAGGTTGAGTTGCTCCCTCTACTTGTATTTTTACTGTATGGCTTTGCTTGCGGGTATTCGGTAGAGCCCTGCTCCCTTGCCCATGTGGTTTGTTTTGCTTGATAGCATTTTATTTCATTTCTTCTGTATGATTGCAGTTATATTTTGCTTGATAGCATGTTATTTGTACTGTATGATTGTAGTTTACTGTATTTTGCTTGACAGCACTTTATTTTATTTCTGCTGTATGATTACAGTTATTCATTCTGGCTTGAGGTTGAGATGAGCTTGTGGAGGCTGCTGCCCCACACACATTTCCTCCCTCACTTGCATTGCATGCATTTTACAGTCGTATATCTGTTTACTGTTTAAGCTGATGCTTTATCTGTTTCTGTTTATCATTGATATGATCCCTTAGGACTCTCATTCCCTTTGATAAGGAAGTGATGATAGAACTTTAGGTTGAAACCTATGCATGATAACTTCTAGGAGTTCCCTGTTTCAAACTTCAACTATAGGACGAATCCTTGGCATGACAACAGTAGGACTTGATAGTCTCCCCGTAGTTGAGCCTGTTCTCTTCTCATCTCAAACAAATTAGGATACAGTAATCATGAGTGATTTCTTCCGTACGTCACGAGCCTTAAGCTATCTGAGAAAGGATTGTTGGAGAGCTTCTTTCCAATAGTCTGGATGTCTAGTATGGCACCCTTTGGGTGACATGTGACGCATTCACTCTCAGGTCATAGTCTTTAGTGCGATTGAAATAGCAAACACAATAAAAAACAGTTCTTCCGTAAAAGACAGAAAACAAACTTCAAACCTTTTTGCCCCGTGGGCCCATAATTCCAAGGAAGCTTTTTTTGAAGAAAAGAGTGTCGTTAAACTTCAGCGCCAACGCAAACAGGCTTTGTCCCTAACTGCTGGAACTGTTGTTTAACCCTACTCGATAAAACAGATGAATCTGAATCCCCGTAATCCGTATTACCCCGAACTACGTAAGCTCTGATCTCTCAAACCCATTGAGAGTACGTAGGCACAATACTGATGTATTGGCGAGCCACCTTCCCCGTAACACGTAGTTAGTCGAACTACGTTGACTCTGATTTCTCATTCTCTGATGAGAATACGTAGGCATAAAGCGCGACGCTTTGCCGAGTCATTTGCTTTTCTTTTTAAGCCAGCCTTGATAGGTAGATAGAGAAACCAACTCGTCCAGTAAACACAACAAGCGTGGATCCCGTCGAGTACGACGGACGTGAGGGGTGCTAATACCTTTCCCTTGCGTAACCGACTCCCGAACCCAGACAATGGTTGCGATGACCTTGTCTTATACCCTTTTCGTCAGGTTTTTCCGATCGTTTCCTTTCCCGTTCTGAGGGATAAATAACGAAAGGTGGCGACTCTTCTGTTTTGCCGGCACCTGATTTTCGCGGAAGCGACAGCTGGCGACTCTGCTGGGGACTTGATAGTTTCCTGGGATCCAACGTCCCGTATGCGAGTCAGTTTGGGGATCCAACGTCCCCTGCGAGAGTCAATCCTAGCGCTTGTATGATTACTTGTTGGGTTGTGTTTATTTATCGCATTTTTATTTCCCGCACTTTATTTTCAGTATGATATGATTATCTGTGCTGTGGCGGGAGGGGCATTCTGATGAGTGAGAAGCCAGACCCAGGCTTGAGTGAACATAGCATTAGTTGTGGAAATTAGTGGGCGCGTGCTTGCTTGGCAGGCACTAGTGTCTCATGAAATCCATGCTCAAACGAGGTTCTCCCGGTTGACTTCTTTTTCAACCCTTTGGGTTGAGGGGGTTGTTGATTTGGAGGATTGTCGAATCTGGGGACCGATCATTTGGGATTCAGCCGAGTGAGGCCGCTTCATGAGCTGGTGATGCCACACCTTCTGGGTATCGTATCACCCCTCTTGAATGTCTGTGACGCTGATGACCACATAGGATGCCGAACTTGAGTCAATTTAGGTTCATACCTGTGAGCAGGGTTGGGTTTATTGCAGGAAACTTTGACCTTCAGACTACCTGGTTTTCTTGATAGTGGATCAGTTTTGTTGGGATCTGAGGATATCATCTGCAGATATATGATTGTTCTTGACAGAGCAGGTTTTTGATTGGGATCAGAGGATCTTATCATCAGATGTGTATTTGTTCTTGACAAAGCAGGTTTATGATTGGGATCAGAGGGTCTCATCAGCAGATAGATGTTTGTTCTTGACAGAGCAGAGTTTTGGTCCTGTATCAGAGGTCCTTATTATCAGATGTTTGTTCTTGACAGAGCAGAGTTTTGGTCCTGTATCAGAGGTCCTTATTATCAGATGTTTGTTCTTGACAGAGCAGAGTTTTGGTCCTGCATCAGAGGTCCTTATTATCAGATGTTTATTCTTGACAGAGCAAATTTATGGTCCTATGTGTGTGTTCTTGACAGAGCAGATTTGTGGTCCGATACCAGGGTTTTCTTCTTATCCGAGATAGTAGTTGTTCTTGATAGAGCAGGATTATGGTTTTGTTGATAAAGAATCTCCACAACATAGTTGCCCTGATCTCCTGCTGCATGATTGAATTTTACATTGCTTTGCATACTCATTTGCATTTCATTAACGTGTGTCTGTGTTGCAGGTACCGTTTCCCCCGATTCAGGATTTCTGGCCTTCTATTGTATTGTTATGAGTTCTCTGAGGAAGACCGTGGCTTACAAGCTCCCTGCCCCTGATGTGGTTCAGCTGACTGGTTTGATTGCTTTAGTAGATGATTCCGTGAGAGATGAGTTCAGAAAATCTTACGGAAAATTGCTCAGTTTGGTTCGTAAACCTTCTATGTTCGAGTTGAATGGGTTGCACACTCTGCTGCAGGTCTACGATCCTCCGTTGAGGTGCTTTACTTTCCAGGATTTTGTTCTCGCACCCACGCTGGAGGAATATGCTGATTTGTTAGGTGTGCCTATCAAAAGGCAGATGCCCTTTGTTCATATGGATGCTGAGCCTAATCTGGCTGGTCTAGCTCCGTCACTTCATTTGGATGCCTCTGAGTTGGTGTTGTCTAGTTGGAACAAGGTTCCCGGTTTCTCCTTGCAGTTCTTAGTGGGAAAGGCTCAGCAGTGCGCCAAAGACGGATGTTGGGTCGTGTTCAACGCCATTCTCGCTCTGTGCATATATGGCGTCATTCTGTTCCCCAATATGCCCGACTTTGTAGACTTCGACGCCTTCCGCATCTTTGCTTCAGGGAATCCAGTCCCTACCTTGATAGGAGATGTCTACCATTCCATCCACTACAAAAACGAGAACAGAAGGGGCAAGAATGTCTCGTGCTGTGTGCCCCTGCTTTATAGATGGCTTGATAGTCATCTACCCAAGAAGGGTCCCTTTGTTTCATCTGCAGCCACAGCTGAGTGGTCCGAGCGTTTGATGAGTCTATCTGCAGAGGATATTGACTGGTTTGACAGAGATAGATTGGGTACCGAGATTATCTTTAGCTGCAGCGGGTTTCCGAACGTGCCTTTGATAGGTAGAAAGGGCTGTATAAACTATAATCCATCTCTGTTGGTATGACAGTTTGCTTATGCTTTGAGAGCTCCGCGGAAGGATAAAGAAGTGTAGGAATCCCTGTACTTCACTGGTCTTCTAGAGGGGGATAGGGTATCTAAGCTTCTGCACGCTTGGAATGGTATCAGTAAGAGGGAAAAACCATTTCTGGGGAAAAGCAATAGCCAAGCTTACACTCCGTATGTGACTTGGATCAGAGCAAGAGCAGATGCTATAGGGATGCCGTTTCCTCCTGCCAAGCCAGAAAGCCCTCCAGTGATTGAAGAGCCTACCACCGTGCCCATTCAGCAGCATAATAAGGTGTTAGCTGAGAGAGATGAGCTGAATAAGGCAAATGAAGAACGGGAGAAAGAATTGGCTCAGCTCCGAAGCGAGAGAAACGAAGCCGTTCATTCCTTCAAGAGGTAGACAGAACTGGTGAACCAGTTGGGGACAGATTTGACTAAGCAGATGGCCGAGCGTGAACGCATGGGTCGAGACTTCAAAGCTGTCAATGATGTACTGGCCACGAAGAAGCAGTACTTGGACGAAGCGTATCGGAGGATATCCAAGTTCAACCAACACTGGAAGGCCTCCCTAGCCAACAGGAAAGAGCGGGAGGATAAGCTGATGCAACAGATCTCCAAGCTGAAAGCCCAGGTGAAGGCTAGTGAGAAGAGGTTTGATGAAGAAACCGCTCGCAGATATGCCGCTGAAGGCCAGCTCAACAGGGCTCTTGCTAACCTGAAGGAGCGCAAACTGACGTTTGAGTCCAAAAAGCGGAAGCTAGAAGATTGTTTCAGCGAAGGAGCATGGGAAGATTTGGTCGAAGGTCTTCAGTACACTATTATGCAGAGAGAGTTACTCGTCAAAGGGTTACTCACTCGGCCTGATCATGCAGAAACGAAGGGGCTGTTAGAAGAGTTTCGCGCCCGTGGCCGTGCTTGACTATTTGTATTCCTTTTGTTTGATCATCATTGTATGCTGACCATCACCAGGCTTGTTGGTTGAGGTCATGCTATTGATTCATCTTGTATTCACTGACGTGGTGTACTGCCTTGATGGGCTTTCTTTCTATATATGAGATGTTATTTCCATGACTGGACTCGGACTTCTTATTATCAGCACTGGCACTCAGGCACTAGGATCGGGGGAAATCTCCCAAACGCACAGACACACGTTTGCATTTGCATGAAGCATTTGCATGACGAACACTTTGTTGTTTTTCCTAACCCTTTTAGATTTTCAGGTTGTTTCAGGTTGTTCCAGGATTGATCAGAGACCTATCCACCGCTATCCGACCAGAGCTAATCAAACCAGAATCATGGAGCAACTGCAAACTGATGTTCAAGAACTCCGCGAAAGAATGGATCACTTCATGGAGCTCATGCAAGCGGTCGCCAATGGCCAGGATCAGCTCAGAACTTTGGTTCAGCCTCTGATTTCAAGGGTCGATAGCAATGGCGTACTCCATGGTGGAACCGTGCCTACCCCTCCACCTGTTGAAACTCCTCAGAATGGCGTCCCCGTGACCGGGGGGAATGGCAGTGCCAATGGCAATGTGATAGCTAACATGGGACTCAATGGTAATACGACGGGCGTCGGTAATGGGAGTCTTGAAGCTAACGTCAATGTGGGGCTGGGCAACGACAATGCGGGTGTTGGAAATCTGTTTGGGTCTCAGCCGTGGTTAGAAGATCGTCAAGACGATGTATTCTCTCAGAGAGGTGCTGAAGGGGAGCTGACTGCTGAAGCACGTCTGAGGTTCAAGGCACTCGAGGATAAGATGAGGAACATCGAGAACCAAAACACCATGGGCGTTGATATGTCCAAGTTGGGACTTATTGCTGATTTCAAGGTGCCTCCTGTAACACGGTGGGAGAACTGACTTTAAACAATGTTGCGGATAGCAAGAGTCGCCACCGACTTTTATTTTATCCATAAGGAAAGGTTATAAAAGAACAGGAAAGACCTTAGAGAATATTTTGGGTCCGGGGGGTAGGTTATGAAAAGGGAAGGTGTTAGCACCCTTTTCATCCATGGTTATCCATGGGCTCTTAGGTACTTAAGCTCACTTTTGAATTGTTTTGAAAGTGTAGTGTGTGAATAGAAAATTTTCAGAATAGTTAATAAATAATCCATGTAAGGATGTGTTAAGAACTTGTTTGAAAACTTGTTGAAAATTTGTTTAAGTGTGAAAAAGTTTTGAAGTGAGCAAGCATCTAGGAGTAACCTACCCTAATGTTCAAAGGTCTTTCTTATTCTTCATTCTTTCCTTTAGTAAGACTATCCCTACTATAATGGAGTAGGCAGTCCTTACTTTGGATGTTAAGGGACATGTGAGGGACAATTGGATTTTTGAAGGCCATTGTGGGGTGTAATAAGCAAACTGGAGGGACTATCATCATTTTTCGAAAGGGACTCGATTCGTAAAGGCAACCATAAGGGACTTTGATGATTTTCTTTTTGAGGGACTTGCTTTATACACCCCACTTAACCAATATTCATAGGCAACTTGAGGGATATCCTTAGGAAGTGAGACGGCGATTACAATCGACTTACGTGTGTGACGTGTTTATTTTAATTATCTTTATTTAAAAGTGATCTAAATTTATTTTAATATTACATACATGTTGTTACACTCCCTAATTACTAACCATAATAATAATTAAATAATTAAACAACTTTACATCCAAGAAACAATTACAAAATAATAAGCAAAATAATTAAATGGCAAAGGTAAATAAAATATAAATAAGCAATAATAAATAATAAAGGGGGTTAATTCTAAGTTTACTCGGCAAGACATCGCATCTTGTGCCTACGTATCCTTACGGGAGTGGAATCAGAGTAATCGTAGTTCCCCTCAATAGGGAGGTTAGAAACTTCTTGACTGTGGTCAAGGTCTCAAGGGGAATAAACGCATCTTAAGGACACGCTTACGTGGAGTGTAGAAACTCCAAATCTCTACGTTGAAATGTTAAGTTGTAATTAGGGTTAAATTAGGGATTCCACGGCGGGAAACCCTAAAATGAGCGCGGCGGCTCTTTGACCTAATGCTAAGGGTAAAATTGTAATTTTGCCTGCGGCGAGGCATTTGTGAAAATTAGGGTTTGTAGTTTGTAGTTTTGAGGATTTGAAATTGAATGTGTGAAGTTTTACGGACTATTGGCGCGGCGGCCAAACAGTTAGACCTAACCTTCGGATGTGTGCAATGTGACAGAAATAATAGTAAACGCGTGAGATAATTGAATCATGCAAACAGAGAGATAATGTCATAATTTAAACCATGCAAGCAGAAATTTAAAGGCAGAATTTAAAGAGCGATTGTTAAGTTCGCGAGGTTACATGAGAGGAGCAGATACAATATGATAATGAAATTTGAATTGAACAATAATAAAATAAAATAAATAACGGTTCTAGTTATTATTTTAAAAAAAAGATTTTAGTTATTATTTTAAATTTATCTAAAAAAAGTTTTTTCTTAAAAATAATAGGTTTTCATATTAATTTGGAAAAGATGTTAATGTTATTTATTTTAAAAAACAGATTTTTATATTATAACAAATTTTAATAAATTAATGATAACAATAATAATAATAATGGTAATAATAATGATAATAATGATAATAATAATAATAAATAATGATAATAATAATAATAATAATAATAATAATAATAATAATAATAATAATAATAATAAAGCAATAATGAATTTTAAATGTGCCAAATAACCCAACAATGTTGCTAACGCAGAAATGCGCTCATCGCAACCAGACCTAAATCGGACGAAACAAAATTTATCGCAAAGAAAAAGAAATTAAGCAAAAAATAGTATTATTGCTCACACAAAAATGCGATCATCGCAACCAGATCGAACTAACACAAATGTCACGCGTCATGCACACAAATGTGCAAACATCGTATCGACATAATTCGATCAAAAATCTTATATATATAAACTCTAACAATTTAAAAATTATATATATATAAACGTAACAGTAATAGATAAAGAAAAAGAAATAACGGTAATAGATGAAGAAAAAGAAATAACGGTAAAAGATGAAGAAAAAGAAACAACAGTAATAGATGAAGGAAAAGAAATAACGGTAAACGATGAAGAAAAAGAAACAATAGTAATGGATGAAGAAGAAAACTAAATAACGGCAAACGGCACTCACTCCTCTTAGGTTTTTTTCATTCTCCCCTCTTTTCCAACAAGACAACACATGTATATATAGGGAACAAATTAGGGTTAACACCAAATTGTCAATAATGTCCCTAAAGCCCATTTTAAAGCCCAAACTAAATAATTAGTTAAGAAAAAATAAAATTTAAATAATTTAAAATAATTAAAATAAACTTAAAATAAAAACTAATAATCCTATTGATTCCTAAAATAAAAAATATTATAAAAAGAACAAAATTTTTTTCAATATTTTTTATTTTATGATTTTTTGGATATTTTTATGAATAATTTAGAAAAAAGTGAAAAAAATAATATTTTAAAAAATGATTTAATTAAAATACGAAAATAATAATTAAATAATAATAAAAAACTATTTTTGTTATTTTTTTAATGAAAGATAGAAAAATTTAGAGTAAAAATAATAAAAAACAAAAAAAATGACAAAGGTGAGATTCGAACTCTCAACCTCTCACACTCATAACTCCTTACACATGTCCTCCTGCCAATTGTGCCATTTTTACTTTTTAGAAAAAAAAAATGCATGCCATATGATATTTACCTGCAAAAAGTCAAACGACTACACAAATTTGTTAGTAATTGATTAAATGCAATGAAATGCGACGACAAATCTTAGGGCAAAATTTGGGGTATTACAGTTATTATGATAATATTTCTCACCCAACCTCTCTTTGATGTTGGCAAAAAAAATCATGAAGTTTGACTTTGGTTTGACCACAGTTGACCTCAGTTTGACCTTTTAACTGCATTGACTGCTTTTGACTTATCTGATCATCTGACTGAGCAAACTTTTGAGAAAAGTCTTGAAACTTGACATGGGGGTTCTTATACACATATAAGATGTTATGAAGCTCACTTGAAGTCTTGGAAGTCCATTTAGCCTGATTAAAGTCAAAACCCTAGTTTTGGATGCACTGCTTAGGAGGTGCATTGTCTGAGGGAATTGTCAACTCTTCTGACCAATTGAGAATTTTGTGAACCTTGTGAACCTTCTTGGAACACAAAGTCTTGTATTGTGAGGGCAAATTTTGGGGTGCAACAGCTGCCCCTGTTCAATTTTATGAAACCTGAGGGGTTAGATTGGTATATTTGCCAGTCGTAACCTGGAAGGTTGAAGGGGATTGAACACAAAAGCCCAAAAATTTGCACTCACCAGTGCATGGAGTGATATTGATGGTTGGTTGAACATGATTGAGTGGGCTTAAAGATGCCACTAGGGGAAAGTTCTTCAGTAGTATAATGAGAACTGTCAGGAGTCTGGAGTAATACTGATGTAACAGCATGTCTTCATGAGGATAGAGCAATCAATAATGATAACCCTAAAGCAGTCTTGAAGTGATAAATCTGACCTCAGGAGGATAGAGCAATCAATAGCTCTAAAGCAGTCTTGAAGTAATAATGGCTTCAGGAGGATAGAGCAATCAATAGCTCTAAAGCAGTCTTGAAGTAATAGAATGGCTTCAGTAGGATAGAGCAATCAACAGCTCTAAAGCAGTCTTGAAATAATAATGTGATATGTCTTTAGGAGGATAGAGTAATCAATAGCTCTGAAGCAGTCTTGAAGTAATGATTTCAGGAGGATAGAGCAATGGATAGCTCTAAAGCAGTCTTGAAATAATTAGATGGCTTCAGGAGGATAGAGCAATGAATAGCTCTAAAGCAGTCTTGAAGTAGTAATATGACCTCATGAGGATAGAGAAATGAATAGCTCTAAAGCAGTCTTGAAGTAATAGGATGATTTCAGGAGGATAGAGCAATGAATAGCTCTAAAGCAGTCTTGAAGTAGTAATATGACCTCATGAGGATAGAGCAATGAATAGCTCTAAAGCAGTCTTGAAGTAATAGGATGATTTCAGGAGGATAGAGCAATCAGTAGCTCTAAAGCAGTCTTGAAGTCATGAGAGGCTATCAGGAGGATAAAATAACCCTGAGGTTACAATAAAGCAGTCCCAAAGTAATAAGAAGCTCATCAGGAGGATAAAGTAACTCTGAGGTTACAATAAAGCAGTCCCAAAGATCATAAGCTTGTTTGTTGGATAATTAACCTGAAAACAAGGTAGTATTCTGTATAACAACATTAGTTTATGCTTTATGTATGCATGTATGACATGATGCACTTAGGTAATGTACTATAGACATATATGTTATGGTATGATGTAAATGATGTATGTATGATATGACACTGCTGGAAGTGTCTGGATATCCTTGTATAACAACTGCTGGCCAAGGAAAATAAATCCCGATTCGTTGTTGAAGAATATATAACCCTCCGTCTGCTGGGGATAACAAGGTATAGATAACCTTCGTTTTCGTTTGATAGTAGGATAAGTATAACATCCCGTCTTCGTTCATCGTGCCCTTATTGGAAAGTAATTTCCCGTATATCCGTATGAGGATAAAAGAGATGGATATAAACTCCAGGGGAGATTAGACTTTGTGAAAATGGATTAGTCCTACTGTCTTGTAAAGATGAACCGGCGAAGTTTCGTTGAAATCCTTCCCTCGTTCGTCCTTAGTAAATACTATTACTGCATTTTCATGCATTTCTGGTAAACATCAATCATATTAAAAGCATCAATCATATTCAAAGACATACATACATTCAAACACAACCAATGGACGTTTCGCTTATGCAAATAGAGTAAAAGTAAATCTGGATTCAAAAGATGGAGTTTATTTATATCAAAAGTGACCCATACACGGGTAAGTTTGTACAAGGAGACATAAACCCTAGTAAGAGAATTTTGTCATGAAGTTTTACAAAAAGAATCAGCTATGTGGGAAATAATCCTATTGAGTTTCAATTCTACTATTGCCACTCAAGTATCTCATCTTCTTTCTGTTGAGACGGAAACGATTGGATTGAGCTTTATCTGTTTGAGCTTGAGTAAGTAGTACAACTGGTTGCAGTTTCATGAGTGATCCAAACGAGACATAGTCATACGCTTTAATCCCTAACTTTTGCCTGGATTGCCCTTTCAGGTTTTCAATCCACCGGGATACCCTTTTTTGCCCAAGCCGCCTTTTCAGGTTTTCGACTTGCCGGGTGTACATCTTTTTATATATATATCCCTAATTTTTGCTCAAACCCTTTTGGTTTGCCGGGATGCCCTTATTTTTGCCTAGGCCTGTCAACCTAGCGGGTCTCTTTTTATGCGTAGTATTTTTTAACTATGTCTGCGTTTACAGGTTGTGGGAAGTCTTCACCATCCCAGCTGATCTCACACATAGATGCCATGGTGGCCAATGCGTCTGCCAACTGATTCTCTCTTCGTGGAATATGTCCAAAAGTAATCTCTTTGAAATGTGGGATCAAAGACAACACATGTTCTCTGTAAGGAATGAGATTATCATGCTTTGTATCCCAATCTCCTTTAATCTGACTTACTACCAGAGCTGAATCTCCATACACCTCAAGGCACTGAATCTTCATATCAATAGCAACTTGCATACCCATGATACATGCCTCATACTCAGCCATGTTATTGGTACAATAGAAACAAAGTCTGGCAGTAATCGGGGTATGACAACCTTCAGGGGAACTAATCACAACACCAACACCATTACCATGTGCATTGGAGGCACCATTAAAAACCATAGTCCATCGGGATCCTTGTTCAGGTCCGTCATATTGTCCAGGTTCTTTGGTAACAGACATAATGTCTTCATCAGGGAACTCAAAATTCATTGACTGGTAATCACCTACTGCTTGATGAGCCAAATGATCAGCAACAACACTCCCCTTAATGGCCTTCTGAGTAGTATACTGTATATCATATTCCGTCAAGATCATTTGCCATCTTGCAATTCTTCCGGAGAGAGCAGGTTTCTCAAATATGTACTTGATTGGATCCATCTTCGAAATCAACAAGGTAGTATGGGTCAACATATACTGTCTTAGTCGGCGAGCAGCCCATGCCAAAGCGCAGCAAGTTTTCTCGAGCAGTGAGTATCTTGTTTCACAGTCGGTAAACTTTTTGCTAAGGTAGTATATTGCCTGCTCTCTTCGACCAGACTCGTCATGTTGCCCCAATACACACCCCATTGAGTTGTCTAATACTGTTAAATACATAATCAAGGGTCTTCCATCAACTGGTGGCATTAAAATTGGAGGTTCTAGCAAATATCTCTTGATTTCATCAAAGGCAGTCTGGCACTCATCATTCCATTCCATCACCTGATCTTTCTTCAACAACTTGCAGATTGGCTCACAGATGGTAGTTAATTGGGAAATAAATCTTGCAATGTAGTTCAATCGTCCCAAGAAACCTCTAACCTCCTTCTCAATACGGGGAGCTGGCATCTCTCGTATAGCTTTCACTTTTGCAGGATCCACTTCAATACCTTTTCCACTGACAATGAAACCCAAGAGTTTTCCAGATCTAACTCCAAAAGTACACTTGTTTGGGTTCAATCTCAACTTGTATTTCTTCAACCTCTCAAACAACTTGTGCAGATGATCAAGATGTTGCTCTTCATTCTGAGATCTGGCTATCATATCATCCACATATACCTCTATCTCATGATGAATCATATCATGAATCAAAGCCACCATGGCACGCTGATATGTTGCCCCTGCATTCTTCAAACCAAATGGCATTACCTTATAGCAAAAGGTGCCCCACTGTGTCACAAATGTAGTCTTCTCCATATCTTCAGGTGCCATCTTGATTTGATTGTAACCAGAGAAACCATCCATAAAAGAGAATACCTTATGCTGAGCAGTGTTGTCTACCAGGATATCAATATGAGGAAGTGGAAAGTCATCTTTAGGGCTAGCCTTGTTCAGATCTCTGTAGTCTACACACATACGTACCTTACCATCTTTCTTAGGAACTGGTACCACATTTGCAACCCACTGAGGATAAGAAGTTACGGCCAAGAACCCTGCATTGAACTGTTTCATTACCTCTGCTTTGATCTTTTCTGACATTTCAGGACGTATACGACGAACCTTCTGCTTCTTTGGACGACAATCTTCTTTCACTGGCAAACGGTGAACCACAATGTCTGTATCCAACCCTGGCATATCTTCATAAGACCAAGCAAAGATCTCCACATAGTCACGTAGCATCTGAATCAACCTGCTCTTGACACTGTCCTCTAAATCAGCCCCTATCTTGACCTCTTTTCTGTTTTCTTCAGTTCCCAGATTCACAACTTCGACTGGCTCTTCATGTGGCTGTATAGCTTTCTCTTCTTGTTGTAACAACCTAGCAAGCTCTACAGGTATTTCACAATCGTCCTCGTTTCCGTCTTCAGTTTGATAGATCGGATTCTCGAAATTGTAATTGGCAATAGTAGAACTGTTATCAACTGGATCCAGAGTGGATGAGGATCTGCATTTTAGTGACGTGGGTGTGTGTAAGAACACATAGCTGATAAAGCAAAAATAAAAGAAAAAGAAAGACAAGGAACACAATATTTACGAAAACGACACGTCCACTGATTTTATTGAATGATGTATGCAAATGAAATGACAACCCGTAACAAGCACACCATTGTGCCCCGGGTAAGGCACATGGCTTGAAAGTTTTAATTGTTCCAGAAATTATAAATTTAAAAACATAACACAGTAATAGTATTTACTCCTGACTAAAGGAGATAGGGATAACATCTTCAGCTTTCCAATTATTGAGTCCAGCACCCACAGTAGGAAAAATCCATGCCTCCAAGTTGTAGTCTTCATCTTGATCTCCCACAGCATTGATACCCCCTTGATTGGTGATACGAACAGCACGGGCACGACGGACAGCCTTCTGGGACTCTGCAGTGAAACCCAAACCAAACTTGTCAGACTTGTATGGAATATCAGGAAGCTGACCCCAAATAGTACAACCACCTTCTTCCACCACAGCTTTTGCATCATTGAGGGAGGCCATTGCCATTGTTGGAGGGTTTCTGATGACCACAGGAACCTTCTTCACAGCAGGAGGAGTCACACAATCCTTAACAGCCCAGGGAACCACTTCAAATGACTGACATGGAGTTTCAATGTATTCACCTTCTACTTCCAGATACTTGAGAGTGTTTACATGGCTGACAAAGTATTCTTCCTCTCCAAAGACAGTAACAACTTTTTCATTCACCGGATATCTCAACTTTTGATGTAATGTGGAGGTCACAGCACCTGCCCCATGGATCCAGGGACGACCAAGCAGACATGAGTACGAAGGACGAATATCCATCACATAGAATGTAGCGGTAAACACCTGAGAGCCAACCTTGATTGGAAGATCAATTTCCCCATGCACTACTCTTCTAGAACCATCAAAAGCCTTTACCACAATATTACTGGGCTTCAATACCGTATCTTTAGGACTCAGCTTGTTCAGGACTTCCTTAGGCAACACATTCAGAGAGGAACCATTGTCTATCAGCACATGAGACAGGGTAGTGCCCCTGCATTCAATTGAAATATGCAAGTCCCTGTTATGATCCCTCTTGGCAGGGGTCAAGTCAGCATCAGAAAATCCTAACCCGTTGTCATAGGTCAGGTGAGCAACACAATTCTCAAACTGGTCCACAGAAATTGCACTGGGTACATGAGCCATCTTTAGAAACTTGATCAATGACTTGGCATGAGCCTCAGAACATAATAACAGGGAGAGCATAGAAATCTTTGAGGGAGTATGCCCCAGCTGATCAACAATATCATAATCACTCTTGCGAATGATTTTCAATACTTCTTCCATCTGCTTAGAGAGGTCATCAGCAGCTGGCACATCAGTAGATACAGGCTCAATAACAGGACCCTTGCCCCGAGCATCAGTGGTGGAAGTAACAGCAGGAGTAACTGCACTCTTAGAAGCAATTGGAGGAGAGAAGACTCTTCCACTACGAGTGATCTTGCTAGATCCATCAATATTATCAATGTCAACAGGCATATCAGGTAAAGGCTCCTGCTTGACACCATGGATGTAAACATCAGACCCATAGTGCCAAGGCACAGCTTTGTCGGATGTATAAGGAATAGGACCAGGAGTGGTAATGATCAGAGGAGCTACTCTGGCTTCAGCGACAACTTTCACAGGACCTTCAGCAGTAATCTTGATTGGGCCCTGATGAGTGATTTTAATGGGACCCTTTGAAGTGATTCTTAGTGGTACTTTGTCAACCATGTCAACCTCTTCAATCTTCTTACCCTGAGTCAGATGATCCACCATACTTTCTACAGATGCTGGTCTTCTTTCAAACACTATAGTATATTTATCCATGAGACGTTGAATCCCATCTCTCAAAATGAAGCAACTATCCGGCTTATAGGTACAATATAGACAATCTTCATGACAACCTGGAAAGATCCCAGCTTGTACTAACCTCTTTTTGATAACAGACAATGGTGTGCTCAACTCCATAACTGAATAGACATGCAGATCTTCATCAATATCTTCATCAATGGCGTTGACAGTCTTCTCGTGATTTGGCATTGGAGCTGTAATCACATTTGGAGTACCTGGTGGATCAAACTCAATTTCTCCAGCATCAATCATATCCTGAATTTTGTTCTTCAAGACCCAGCAGTTATTAGTATCATGTCCTGGACAGTTTGAATGATATGCACATCGTGCATTGGGATTGTACTTGGGGAGAGGTAACATTGGGATTCTGAGGGGCCTCCCTCAGGGTAATAAGTTCAGCTTTCAACAAGTGTTGCAATGCCTGAGCCATTGACATGTTGATCTTCGTGAACTGTCTTCTAGCCCTCTGTTGGTTGCCTTGAGGCTGCTCTGTTGTTGCAGGAGTTGGATTTGAAATATGAACTGCACTAACAAACTGATGCCTTCTGTTACGATCAGGCTGACCATACACAGCATTAGATTCTTTCTTCCCAGTGGGAGGCTTCTTTGCAGCACCTGATGAAGAAGTGCCCACTTGGATCTTACCACTCTTGATACCATTCTCTACTCGCTCTCCTGTCATGATCAACTCAGCGAAGCCAGATGATGAGCTTCCAATGAGATGACTGTAAAACGGACCATTCAGCGTACACATGAACATATCAACCAACTCCCTATCAGTCAAAGGGGGTTGAACTCTTCCAGCTAAGTCTCTCCACTTCTGAGCATACTCCTTAAAGCTTTCTTTGGCACCCATAGACATGCTTTGAAGCTGCATGCGAGTGGGGGCTAAGTCAGCATTGTATTGATACTGCTTGTAGAAAGCTTCAGCAAGGTCATTCCAATCTCTGATGTTGACACTCTCCAACTGATAATACCACTCTAGCTGAGCTCCAGATAAACTCTCTTGAAAGAAATGGATCCACAACTTTTTATCAGCAGTATGGGGTTGCATTCTTCTGACATAAGACCTCAGATGCAATTTGGGACAAGAGACCCCATCATAGACAACAAATGTAGGAACTTTGAACCCAATGGGTATGACCACCCCAGATATCAAGCTCAAATCCTCAAAATCCAGCCCAGATGATTTCTGTAATTCCATAGCATCCATTCTATCCACCAGCATCTTGAATTTGTCTTCGTTAGGCTCATGGTAGTAGTTAGTCTCAGAATCAGAGTCCCCCATAGTGTTGTGGAGACTGCCTCTCTCCTGCTCAGATTCTTCAGATTCATAGTCTTCAACATGTTCCTTGGTCTTGACAGGACCTTTGAACCTTCTTCCCATGTTGAGCAACCCAGCAGACCTTCTAGCCTTCTTAGTCTTCTTGGCCAGCAGTGTCTTCAATTCATCCTGCCCCTTGGATAGGTTCAGGATCAGCTCTTGGAACTGTGCATTCTGTGCCTGGAGATCCTTAACTGATTGTTCAAGAGCCATTGCTGAAATAAACAGCGAGAAGATGAGAAACCTGTACACAATTATAAACCTGTGATGCAATGATATGGGAATGCATATGCAATGTTTTCAAGGACCGCAGGATTTAAATTTGCTTAAACAAACAAGAAAGTAACTTTTTATTAGTAATAACTTGTTTTGCCTTTTAGGCTTACAAAAAAAATGAAAACGAAATAAGTACAAAAGATGGGGTTTTAAGTCTCCCATGGACGTTTCCTCTTTGTGTTGAGGTATGAGTTGAGGTTTCGTTCCTCATGAAGTAGCTTTGTTAGCTCTAGGATCCTTGCTTGGCTTGCTTTGTAATGAGCCTCGAAAGTATCCCTTTGCTCTTTCAGTTGGATCCATGATCTCTGCAAGTCTTCCATATCAGTAGGCATGTCTGGGTGAAGGATGGTATAAGCTGTGTCTCCTTCAGCAACAGGTTCCATGGTAACTGGTAGGACGGCAGGATATGGCATCATGAGTGTCTGAGCACGAGATCGTACCCATCTGAGATAAGCCTCCATAGGAATAGTGTACTTAGGCTCCAGTGTCTTGCTGTCAATCCTGTTTACCTTTCCCCAAGCTCGGATGAATCTCTGACGGTAACCCTGAAGATCGTTGTCGTAATCAAACACAATGCCCTGAATCAACATGTCATGTGGACCATCGCTCCGGGCGTAACCAAACTGTCGTAAAGCTAGAGATGGGTTGTAGGTGATGCCTCCTCTTATGCCTAGAAGTGGCACATTAGGAAACTCCCCACAACGGTCAATGATGGTGACATTCTCCATAGATCTGGAGCACCAATGGATGTCTGAGTGAGAAAGTGACATGATCCTCTTGGACCATCTGAACCCTTGCTCATTCTTCATTACTGAGCGAGGAAGGTGAGAAATAAACCACCTAGAAAGTAAAGGTATGCAGCACATCAAAGTTCCTCTTGCCCTTGTAGTACGGGTGTGAAGAGAATGTAGGATGTCTCCAAGTAAGGTAGGCACTGGATTGTGACTCAGGAATATGTTGATGGCATGAACGTCTATGAACTGATCAGGATTGGGGAACAACACTAAGCCATAAATCAATAAGGCTAAGATCTCCTCAAAAGCATCGTAGCTCATAGCCTTCAAGAACATTTGAGCTTTATCCACTAATACCTTGGCAAGAATACCTTTAACTCCACTTCTCGTCTCTAGAACAATGTCAGACTTCTTCAGATGTAGAGCTGCAGCAATAACTTCTGGTTTAAGCTCCTTCTCTAAGCCTGTGAATGGCTTCTGATCAAGAACAGGTATACCCAGAAGTTTAGAGAACTCCTCCATGGTTGGAACCAGCTGATAATCAGGAAATGTAAAGCAATGGTGCTTAGGGTCAAAGAACTGAAACAGCACACTCATCATGTCTTCACTGAACCCTGAAGTAACTAGATCCAATAAGTGACCATGTCTCTTGTTGAACTGGGAATGATCAGGCACTAGGGAAACCAACTCCTTGAGCTTAGCAGGTATCCCTACAAAGTTGATCCTGATGGTGTTTCTACGAGCAGAAGCCATGACCTGCAACAAAGAACAAAGATAAATCCTTTGGTCCTTGAAATGGTTAGGGAAAATGATATGCTTATGATGCATGATGATGTCATGATGTCATGCTCAATCACAAACATGTGGCACACACAAACAAGTCACACCATAGCCCTAGGTTTAAAGGCTTGCATGAGGTTCAAAGGCAAGTACCCTCCCCTGAAGTTAGATGGTTCATCCTGTCCTACAAAAGTAACCAGGTTCTAAGGGATCTCAATATCATTGATCCTTCACAAGGGTGGTTGTTCAGAAGGCAACTTACTTGCCAACCAAAACCCTCCAAGTTTAAGATCTCAATGAGCGTAGTATCGAGTGTCAACCAACTTCAGTCTGCACCAAAGCCGGTTACCTCACTACTTTCTAAAGGCCAAGATGAGTTAACTAGGGTTCTAAAAGTCAGTTAGTGCATTGACAACATATGGCAGCCTCAATATTATCCTCAACTTGACTTAAGGAATATAAGCACCAACCAAGAAGTCGCACTAACTATGGCCACCAGATCAACCGTATCGATATACGTCGTACAGTTTCCTTGGTCTATTGCCATTTACCTAAGGTACACTAGATCCGGGTTAGGACCTTTCACACATAAGAGCACCCCAACAATATAATAATAAAGCAAACAAGGCAAACAATTTAAAGTGATCTTAATTCCTAAGGGTACCCCTCTTAAATAGATCCCCAGCAGAGTCGCCAGTTCTGTAACACGGTGGGAGAACTGACTTTAAACAATGTTGCGGATAGCAAGAGTCGCCACCGACTTTTATTTTATCCATAAGGAAAGGTTATAAAAGAACAGGAAAGACCTTAGAGAATATTTTGGGTCCGGGGGGTAGGTTATGAAAAGGGAAGGTGTTAGCACCCTTTTCATCCATGGTTATCCATGGGCTCTTAGGTACTTAAGCTCACTTTTGAATTGTTTTGAAAGTGTAGTGTGTGAATAGAAAATTTTCAGAATAGTTAATAAATAATCCATGTAAGGATGTGTTAAGAACTTGTTTGAAAACTTGTTGAAAATTTGTTTAAGTGTGAAAAAGTTTTGAAGTGAGCAAGCATCTAGGAGTAACCTACCCTAATGTTCAAAGGTCTTTCTTATTCTTCATTCTTTCCTTTAGTAAGACTATCCCTACTATAATGGAGTAGGTAGTCCTTACTTTGGATGTTAAGGGACATGTGAGGGACAATTGGATTTTTGAAGGCCATTGTGGGGTGTAATAAGCAAACTGGAGGGACTATCATCATTTTTCGAAAGGGACTCGATTCGTAAAGGCAACCATAAGGGACTTTGATGATTTTCTTTTTGAGGGACTTGCTTTATACACCCCACTTAACCAATATTCATAGGCAACTTGAGGGATATCCTTAGGAAGTGAGACGGCGATTACAATCGACTTACGTGTGTGACGTGTTTATTTTAATTATCTTTATTTAAAAGTGATCTAAATTTATTTTAATATTACATACATGTTGTTACACTCCCTAATTACTAACCATAATAATAATTAAATAATTAAACAACTTTACATCCAAGAAACAATTACAAAATAATAAGCAAAATAATTAAATGGCAAAGGTAAATAAAATATAAATAAGCAATAATAAATAATAAAGGGGGTTAATTCTAAGTTTACTCGGCAAGACATCGCATCTTGTGCCTACGTATCCTTACGGGAGTGGAATCAGAGTAATCGTAGTTCCCCTCAATAGGGAAGTTAGAAACTTCTTGACTGTGGTCAAGGTCTCAAGGGGAATAAACGCATCTTAAGGACACACTTACGTGGAGTGTAGAAACTCCAAATCTCTACGTTGAAATGTTAAGTTGTAATTAGGGTTAAATTAGGGATTCCACGGCGGGAAACCCTAAAATGAGCGCGGCGGCTCTTTGACCTAATGCTAAGGGTAAAATTGTAATTTTGCCTGCGGCGAGGCATTTGTGAAAATTAGGGTTTGTAGTTTGTAGTTTTGAGGATTTGAAATTGAATGTGTGAAGTTTTACGGACTATTGGCGCGGCGGCCAAACAGTTAGACCTAACCTTCGGATGTGTGCAATGTGACAGAAATAATAGTAAACGCGTGAGATAATTGAATCATGCAAACAGAGAGATAATGTCATAATTTAAACCATGCAAGCAGAAATTTAAAGGCAGAATTTAAAGAGCGATTGTTAAGTTCGCGAGGTTACATGAGAGGAGCAGATACAATATGATAATGAAATTTGAATTGAACAATAATAAAATAAAATAAATAACGGTTCTAGTTATTATTTTAAAAAAAAGATTTTAGTTATTATTTTAAATTTATCTAAAAAAAGTTTTTTCTTAAAAATAATAGGTTTTCATATTAATTTGGAAAAGATGTTAATGTTATTTATTTTAAAAAACAGATTTTTATATTATAACAAATTTTAATAAATTAATGATAACAATAATAATAATAATGGTAATAATAATGATAATAATGATAATAATAATAAATAATGATAATAATAATAATAATAATAATAATAATAATAATAATAATAATAATAATAATAAAGCAATAATGAATTTTAAATGTGCCAAATAACCCAACAATGTTGCTAACGCAGAAATGCGCTCATCGCAACCAGACCTAAATCGGACGAAACAAAATTTATCGCAAAGAAAAAGAAATTAAGCAAAAAATAGTATTATTGCTCACACAAAAATGCGATCATCGCAACCAGATCGAACTAACACAAATGTCACGCGTCATGCACACAAATGTGCAAACATCGTATCGACATAATTCGATCAAAAATCTTATATATATAAACTCTAACAATTTAAAAATTATATATATATAAACGTAACAGTAATAGATAAAGAAAAAGAAATAACGGTAATAGATGAAGAAAAAGAAATAACGGTAAAAGATGAAGAAAAAGAAACAACAGTAATAGATGAAGGAAAAGAAATAACGGTAAACGATGAAGAAAAAGAAACAATAGTAATGGATGAAGAAGAAAACTAAATAACGGCAAACGGCACTCACTCCTCTTAGGTTTTTTTCATTCTCCCCTCTTTTCCAACAAGGCAACACATGTATATATAGGGAACAAATTAGGGTTAACACCAAATTGTCAATAATGTCCCTAAAGCCCATTTTAAAGCCCAAACTAAATAATTAGTTAAGAAAAAATAAAATTTAAATAATTTAAAATAATTAAAATAAACTTAAAATAAAAACTAATAATCCTATTGATTCCTAAAATAAAAAATATTATAAAAAGAACAAAATTTTTTTCAATATTTTTTATTTTATGATTTTTTGGATATTTTTATGAATAATTTAGAAAAAAGTGAAAAAAAATAATATTTTAAAAAATGATTTAATTAAAATACGAAAATAATAATTAAATAATAATAAAAAACTATTTTTGTTATTTTTTTTAATGAAAGATAGAAAAATTTAGAGTAAAAATAATTAAAAACAAAAAAAAATGACAAAGGTGAGATTCGAACTCTCAACCTCTCACACTCATAACTCCTTACACATGTCCTCCTGCCAATTGTGCCATTTTTACTTTTTAGAAAAAAAAAATGCATGCCATATGATATTTACCTGCAAAAAGTCAAACGACTACACAAATTTGTTAGTAATTGATTAAATGCAATGAAATGCGACGACAAATCTTAGGGCAAAATTTGGGGTATTACAGTTATTATGATAATATTTCTCACCCAACCTCTCTTTGATGTTGGCAAAAAAAATCATGAAGTTTGACTTTGGTTTGACCACAGTTGACCTCAGTTTGACCTTTTAACTGCATTGACTGCTTTTGACTTATCTGATCATCTGACTGAGCAAACTTTTGAGAAAAGTCTTGAAACTTGACATGGGGGTTCTTATACACATATAAGATGTTATGAAGCTCACTTGAAGTCTTGGAAGTCCATTTAGCCTGATTAAAGTCAAAACCCTAGTTTTGGATGCACTGCTTAGGAGGTGCATTGTCTGAGGGAATTGTCAACTCTTCTGACTAATTGAGAATTTTGTGAACCTTGTGAACCTTCTTGGAACACAAAGTCTTGTATTGTGAGGGCAAATTTTGGGGTGCAACACCTCCCAAGTTCAAGGTACCTGACTTTGAAAAGTACAAGGGCACTACTTGCCCTCGCGTCCACCTGAGATCATATTACAGAAAAATGTCAGCTCATTCTGATGACGAGAAGTTGCTGATGCACTTCTTTCAAGACA
Organism: Lathyrus sativus; assembly: GCA_963859935.3. NCBI lineage: Eukaryota > Viridiplantae > Streptophyta > Magnoliopsida > Fabales > Fabaceae > Lathyrus > Lathyrus sativus. Next base: position 301,050,927 of record OZ012741.1, read on the forward strand.
GTCTGTCCGGACCCTCCCTCGAATGGTACATGAGTCTGGAGCCTACCAGTGTGCGCACGTGGAAGGACCTTGCTGAAGCATTTGTGCACCACTACCAATACAATAGCGACTTGGCCCCGAACCGAGTCCAACTGCAGAATCTGTCGCAAAGGAACAACGAAGGGTTCAAGGAATACGCCCAGCGGTGGCGTGAATTGGCAGCCAGGGTTCAGCCGCCGATGGTTGAACGTGAGCTTGTGCAGATGTTTGTAGCCACCCTCCCAGGGGTTTACTATGAGAAATTGGTCAGCGGTATGTCTGGAACCTTCTCGGATCTCATTATCACGGGTGAGCACATTGAAAATGGGATCAAACTCGGGAAAATTCAAGGTGAGTCATCCTCAGCTGGAGGAGGCGGAAAGAAACCTTATGGTGGCAAAAGACGGGAAGGAGAAACGAGCGCTGTGTCCAACGCTCGAAGGAAGGGTAAAGGCCCTTACCAACAGGTGGCCAGCATAACCATCCCGGCAGTTCAACAGCCACAGCAGCAGCAGCAGCCGAATCAACAAGGGTACAAAAAGTATCAGAATAGGGAACCTCTGTCGAGCCGTCACCTCGAGACACCGCCCATGTCGTACGCGCAAGTATTGCAGACTTTGCTTCAGCTACAGTAGATCCAAAAGAGAACCTTGGCTCCCTTGACAGGGGCACCTCCGCCAGGTTATGACGCGAATGCAACTTGTGAGTTTCACTCAGGGGCACCAGGCCACACAATAGAGAATTGCAAAGCCTTCAAGCACAAGGTGCAGGACATGGTGGACGCTAAGATCATCAACTTCTCCGATAATGTGCCAAATGTCATGAAGAACCCTATGCCGAACCATAGGGGAGGTGGAGTGAACACCATTATCGAAGACGAGAGCTCGGATTTGTTAACTGACGTCAGAGATCTGAAGACACCGCTTAGCTTCGTTAAAGCTAAGTTGATGAAAAGAGGTTTCTTTCCAGGTTGCGGAGAGCTGTGTATGGGTTGTGCGACAAGTCTTGATGGATGTGAATAGTTGATAGAGGGAATTCAAAGTCTGATGACTGAAGGGATTTTACAGTTTAGCCGGAGGGCCGAAAGTAGATTAGGAGAGGTAATGCTGAAGCAAGGTGATGAGGTCGCCACCATCACCATCCCTCGCCAGACGATAACTATTTCTGCACCCAGACCGCCCACGATTACCATCACCAAAGCTGGGCCGATACCGTTCGAGATCACTAATGCTGTCCCATGGCATTATGGGGCTGAAGTCTACTGCAATGGACAGAAATTGGAGCTAGAACCATTTGGGTCGTCTGTGGAGAACCTTACGGGAATCAGTGGTATTACTCGCAGTGAAAGAGTGTTTGCACCACCTGAGGTCGTGGCGGACAAAGCGGACAGAGCTGACGCAACTGATAAAGGTAAAAGTAAAGTCGTTGAAGAGATCTCTCGGGGGGTAGACAAAGACTTACTTGTTAAAGACACCGAGGAATTCATGAGGTTAATTAAAAAGAGTGACTACAAGATTGTGGATCATCTCCATCAGACACCCTCGAAGATCTCCATCCTGAACCTGTTGCTGTGTTCTGAAGCACACCGCAACGCGCTGCTGAAGGTGTTGAACGCCGCATATGTACCACAGGAAATATCGGTAAACCAGCTAGAAGAGGTCGTAGCCCACGTGAATGCTGGAAATGGGTTAGGGTTCACTGACCTAGAGCTGACGCCGAAGGGGAGGAACCACAATAGCGCCCTGCACATCTCGATAGAGTGTAGGGGAAAGATTATGTCCCACGTGTTGGTGGACACGGGGTCGTCGCTCAATGTTCTTCCGAAGAAGGCATTAATGAAGTTAGATACTCGCGGAGTGATTTGCACACCCAGTGATCTGGTTGTGAAAGCGTTCGATGGAACCAAACGCCATGTTTTCGGGGAGGTGACCCTACCGATCCAAGTCGGGCCAGAAACATTCGATGCAGTTTTCTACATTATGGACATCATGCCTGCCTACAGCTGTCTCTTGGGCCGGCCATGGATCCATTCGGCAGGTGCCGTGACCTCCACGTTGCACCAGAAGCTCAAGTATGCTGTCGGAGGTAGCATCGTGACTGTATGTGGCGAGGAAGATATAATGGTGAGCCATTTGTCGTCCTTCAAGTATGTCGAGATGGATGGGGAAATCCACGAAACCCTATGCCAAGCGTTCGAAGCTGTTAAAGTCAAGGACGTAGCTCCTGTAGTCACTGAGAAGCCAGAGATGACTCTCTCCTCCTTCAAGGAAGCCCGAGCTGTTGTCCAAGCCGGATCTACCCTAGGCTGGGGGTGAATTTTGGAGATACCTAACAAGCAAGACAAGTTTGGGTTGGGATATTCTCCTGGAGCTGAAGCCTCCTCTTCTAGCAGTGCGTCGCGAGGTAAAGGGCCGATCCAGTTTACCAGTGGCGGGGTGATATTCGAAAGCATCAACGCGGTGTCTAAAGACAGCGGAGATAGCGACTGTGACCTCGACTCTTGGATCCAGCCAAGCAAGCCAGGCGAAAGCCTCAACAATTGGTCCATCAAGGGTATCATCCAGATGACAAGCGAAGAGTAATGATTTACTTTTTTCCAATCATTGTACAACCCTATGTCCTACCCGGGGCATAGTGGTTTTATTGTCAGGGCCTTGTTTGATTATGTACATGCATTTTATCAATAAATCAAAAGGCGTTTTTCTTCGTATTCAAATATTGTGATCTCTGTTATTCCTGTTTTATATTTGTTTTGAAAAACAATAAAAGGGCAATGAGGTTTGTGCTCACCTGCATATCCTTGTTTTAAGCTTATCCCTTGTTATTGCAGGATCCACATAGCAGATGACATTGACTCTGGACCTTCTACGATTCACTTCGACTTCGATTGCCCGATCTATCAAGCCGAAGAAGAGATTGATGAAGACGAAGACCTTCCCGAAGATTTGGCCCGCTTGTTGAAACAAGAAGAGAAAATTATTCTGCCTCATGAAGAGGAGATCGAGATTGTGAATCTGGGTTCTGAAGAACTCGTCAGGAACGTCAGGATAGGGGCTGCATTGCAGAGTGATGTCAAGCAGAGATTGGTCGAGATGCTGAGAGAGTATAGTGACGTCTTTGCTTGGTCATACGAGGATATGCCCGGAGTTTCAAGATTGAACACCACAACTCATCTCCTTACCGGCCGAAGATGAATGGCGCCATTGAAGCGGCCAATAAGAACATAAAGAAGATTGTATAGAAGATGGTTTTGACCTATAAGGATCGGCACGAGATGCTTCCATTTGCACTGCACGGTTATCGTACAACCGTACGTACGTCAATAGGGGCAACTCCTTTCTCACTGGTGTACGGTATGGAAGCTGTCCTACCACTAGAAGTGGAGATCCCTTCTTTATGAGTTTTGGTTGACGTGAAACTCGATGAGGCAGAATGGATTAAGAACCGACTAAACCAACTCAGCCTGATGGACGAGAAGAGGTTAGCATCGATTGCGCATGGTCGTCTGTACCAAATCCGAATGAAGAAAGCTTATGATAAGAAGGTGCGTCCTAGAAGCTTTCAGACGGGTGATCTCGTCCTGAAGAAGATTCTTCCTCCACACTCCGATCATCGGGGCAAGTGGACTCCCAATTACGAAGGTCCGTACGTCGTCATCAAGGTCTTCTCGGGAGGAGCTTTGTTGTTATCCACGATGGATGGTGAAGATTTTGCATCCCCGGTGAACGCGGACGCAGTTAAAAAATACTTTGCTTAAAAATGACCCGCTGGAAAGAAAAAGAATATCCAGGCAAAAATGGGGCATCCCGGCGAACCATAAAAAAGGGAAAAAGGTTCGGGCAAAAATTAGGGATATAAATTGAAAAAATGTACACCCGCAAAGTCGAAAACCCGGATGGGCGACTTTGGCAAAAAAGGGTATCCCGGTGGATCGAAAACCCGAAAGGGCGATTCAGGCAAAAGTTAGGGATTTGAAAAAAAGCAAATGACTGCGTTCCGCGTGTGGACTTTCATTGTTTAGTGGTTTGGAAGACCTGAGGGCCGTTTATCTGAATCAATCTCTTCTGAAGCTGAAGCGTCGGAGAAGTATCGAAGTCGAGTGGGTCATAGAGGGATCAACTCATGGTGTTCGTCTATGCCTCGTTGCCGACATTTGTATATACTGATGTATCTTTATGTTTTTATATTTGCGCAGCTTCCTCATTCACGGAGCTTGCATCTGTTGTAAAACATTTTTACCCATTCAGGGGTTCGTTATCAATAAAATGTATACTATTCAGCAATTCTGTTTGCCTGCTTAGCATTTATCTGTTTTGTTTGCGAAAAAGAACGCCGATGTTTTTGACAAAATGCGCATACATAACTTACTGGCCTAGGCCACTGATTGTTGAAACAATGAATTACTTAAATATTGTCACAAGATGATAACCTTGATAGGCCCCTTTGAGAAGGGTATCTTGTCTGTTTGTTTGTGTTGGTGCAGGTGTAGCATGTACCAGGTAGTACGCCGTGCGCGTCCCCAAGCAGGATGATTCCTCCTTCTCCAGCAAAGTTCAGCAGTCTCTCCCCGCAGAGTCTGAACGTGAGATCATACACATTGATATGTCTCCCCAGGCAGAGAAGATTCTCTCCCCAGTCAAGTACATCCCGAAGGAATGTCGTCTCCCCAGCTGAGTCATGCGCTGAAGTATGCAGCAATCGATGGTTCCAGACTGAAGTCCCCAGCGGAATTGAGATTCCCCACAGAGTTGTACTCTCCCCCGAAGCAGGATGATTTCTTCTTCTCCAGCCGAGTTTGCAGATCCCCAAGAGAGCCGAGTCCTTGGAAGCCGTTCGGGCCACGATTGGTTTTCCCCAGTAGAATGTTGAATAGCTGATGCCGTATTTCCCCACCGGAGTCGTTATCTCCAGGAAGGTTAGCCGTGAAGGCCGTGCAGTTTATTTCCGCGATTGACATCGCTTTCCTCAGCAGGTCCAGATTCTCGTAGAGCTTCGTTCCCCTGCAGCAGTCAACTGAAGTTTGCCTCCCCATGCGGAGTCCAATTGAGATTGGTGTGGTTCTTTCTCCTCGGCAGGATGATTCCTCCCCTCCACCAGAGTGTTTCTTTCTCCTTGACAGGAGAATTCTCCCTTCAGCATTTATTTTGCTGACGGGATTGCAGCATTTCGCATGATTGCATGGCATTTATCATAAACACGTAGCATTTCCACCGTGTGGAGCATTGCGCCATTGTCAAAACATATGCATACTAAACATGAGTTAGGTCGTTACCGTTCTTGTTTTGCAGGTGTTCCTCCGCAGAGTCGCTTGCTCAAGATGATTCTTGAATTCCCCAGCAAGGTCGTTTGCTTAAGATGATTCTTAGAATCCCCAGTGAAATCGCCAGAGTTAGTTGCTCAAGTTGATGCTTAGAGTCCCCGACAGAGTGTTTGTTCAGGATGATTCCTGAAATCTCCAGCAGAGCTATGGGTTCAGGATGATTCTTGAAGTCCCCCCAGAGTTATTTGTTCAAGATGATTCTTGCAGTCCTCAGCAGAGTTGACCTACCCGGAATGATTTCCGGATCCCTGAAGCAGAGTTACTTGATAGTTCTCCAGAATCCCCAGCGGAGATGCGACATCCCCAGCAAGTTTCCGAACAGCAAAGTTGAAACTTCCCTGGAAGACTTGATGATTGAAGTCCAACCGTATTGCCGAAGCAGTTCTCCCAGCTGACGCGGAGGGCCTGATGGCAGAAGTTCGGATATCCCCCAATTGGTTCATGATTGACCGAGAATTCTATTCCCGACTTACTGATGAAGTCCGGCTGATGCCCGAAAGTCCTCTTTGAATGCCCGATGGCATGGTTAACTTGATGGTTGACCAGATGAGTCCCGAGGAATCTTGACACTTGACGGCATGATCGACCATGTATCACCGGTTACCGTGTGACCAATTCTCCAGCTAGTTGCCGTGCATCTATTATTTTAGTTTCCGAAGATTTGTTCCCATCAAAGTACCGTGTACTTGTGCAGGTGGCAAATTTACGGGTTTGTTGGTATTCAACCGTCTTTTACCTTGATTGATTGAGAGCCATTCGCTTCTCACCCAGTCAGGTTCAAGCCGCTTGAACAGGGGCAGCTGTTGCACCCCAAAATTTGCCCAACTTTTCTTTACCTAGCTTATGTTTCATTTCATTCACATTAGCATTATCATTTGCATTTCATTGACATGTATGCAGGAAATCAAGAGGTATGACTACCAATCAAGGGCTACACAAGACTATGAAGCTAGCCAAGAAGGTTATTCAAGTGTTCAAGGGTAGATATCTTTGTTAGAGAAGTCAAAAGATCCTCAGAGAGAGTGGTTGAAGCCAAGTGTGTAGGTCTTCTAACTTGAGAGTTGTAGGAAGCTCCTCAAATGATTCTGAGGCCATGAATGTAGACTTGAAGCCTTGAGAGAGCTTATGAGATGTCTTGAAAGCCATCATGAAGCCTAGACAGGTCATTGTGCAAGATTAAGAAGGCTCAGCCATGAGTGGTGTAATTAGGGTTTGACTGGGTCAACCCTAGGTCAACTGATGATTGGGAGAGGGTTGAGACCTAATCCAAGAGCCATGTGATCATGGAATGACACATTGAGATGTTATAAGGATGATTCCAAGGTCAACTCATCATGATTGAAGAGTTTGAGAAGTTTCAAGCTAGGGTTTCTAAGGCTTGACAGTGTAAAATCCCCTAGTTTGACCCCTATCTTCAAGGCAGTTTAGCTCAAGATGTGATTGTCATCTCATCTTGCCCCCAACATGAATGTCGTAGAGCTTGTTCTTAGCTTTAATTTGAGTACTAGAAGTCCTTGATAGGATTTGTAGAACTCAAGTTATGACTTTGACAAGTTACAGGTTATCTGAGGTATGTGAATCTGGGGCCTTGAAAGTTACCCAACTTGCATCAAACCTTTGCCCAAGAAGGATGATTCCTATGGACTTTTGGTCAACATGAATGTTGTTCCTTATCCTCTTAGCTTTCTAGAGAGTACTATAAGTCCTTGATAGGATTTGTAGAACTCAAGTTATGGCTTTGACAAGTCAAGGGCATTTTTGTCATTTGGAGATTACAGGTCATTCCAAGCATAAGGCTATAACTCTTATTTCCAAGCTTCAAATGGAAACAACTTCAACATCAAACTTGTTAAAAATGATGTTTTAAGGCTAGTAAAGAGGTCATGAGATGATGGAAATGCTTGTAGCTCAAAGTTGCAAAAATGACCTAAAATAAGGGCATAAGTTAAATAAACCAAAGTTGGAAATTGATATTTTCAACCTACACATCCAAACCATGGCATGTAATATATTATTTTGACTCTAGAAAACATTTTAAGAACATTGGTTTAGAAACATTTGTAAGTTGAGATTCAATTTGTGGACTTGCTTTGAAAAGTGGTTACTTGCATATTAAGTAACATGTGCAAAACATAGAATCAAGGCATGAGCAAGGCCCTTGGCAAGCTAAACCCTTCCAAAATGTCACTAGGGGAGAAATTGAAAGAGATTGAGGTTGGTTTCAAGCTGTTTGCAGGGTTGTGCATATCATGATACATGGTTGAAAATCTCATGACATGAGAAGTGGAAACTCTCATTAGAAGGATCTAGAGGGTTCTAGATCATCCAAACATCCTCTATATATTGAGTAGAGGTGATCCATTGCAGAGGTTGGTGATGATTGAAGGAGAGATCATAGATTGAGATTGAGATTTCTTGGATTGCATTTGAATTCGGTTTCATCAAATTCTTCACTTTCCATCCATTTTCTTGACTGAAACTTCTTCCATGGATGCTAAGGAGTGATTCCAGATCATAATCAAGAAGAATTCGTGGCTAATTGGTGCTCTTGAACTCAGAATTTTCCACCTGCAACTCACCATCGGGTTTCAAGATTTAGGAGCTTTCAACCGGTTCTTTTGCATACAGAAGCAAGAAGAAGGTTCATTGACCGTGTCTGCAAGATTGGAGAGCTTGAATTGGAGGTTAAGTGCATCTATTCATCCAAGATTTTCAGGTTAGCAACTTTCTTCCTCTAGCATGAACTAGGTAGAATCATGTTGAATTAAGGTGTTAGAAGCATTATAGAATGGTGTAGGATGGATTTCAAATAGTTAATTTGAGAATTAGTGACAAAATAGGCGCATTACCATTTTCGGTTGAGATTTGGATATGGTGAATCTTGAGGTTTCAGAGGAAGTTAAGGGTATGGTTGAACTCGTGACAAGATTTGGGATAAGTTTCATGTATTGACCTCATGGAATGGAGGCCTGTAGAGAGAATTAGGGTTGAGGATGGTGACCGGAGCACCACCGGTGGTGGCTGGAGCTGGGCGCGAAGTTCAGGCATTCAAAAGGTAGAAGATGATGTTAGAACCATTGGATGGGGGTTGGACTTTGACTAGAAGCTTGATCCAATGGCCACGTTTTAATTTCAAGTTGTGAAGGATCTGAATAAATGAAACGCTGCGTTTCATTTAGTAGCTGATGCTGGGCTTAGTGAAATAAGTGATTTCCACACCCCCCTGAAGGCCCAACCCATAGTTTGAACTGATTTTCATTTCTATTTGCACCGCGCATGTTATTATTTTAATTTGATTTTCTTTTAATTTTCATTTTATACATGGTTCTTGTTAAATTCATATAAAATTGAAAATTAATCCAGTTAATCCCATTCTTTTTGCATTTTACTCCTGATTGAGTCTAGTATTTTTTAGAGAAAAAATATTTTCATTTCATGCATTTTCTGATTTAATGGGAATTTTACATTTTAATTGATATTAAAATGGTTATGTTTGATACATAATTTTGTGGAATTTTGTGTGATCATTTGGTGATGACTTTGATCCTAATTTTTTGTGTGTGATTAGGTTAGACATTTATGATACCATAGAATTTTTCTCACATTTTTGTGATGAAAATAGGTGTGCTTTCTAGATTGATATTTAGGTACTTCCTTTTAGGGTTTAGATTTGATACCTTGTAATGTAGGATTTAGTTCTAGGTCTAATTTGATGATTTGATCTCTGGAATTAATGTGGTAGAGTCATGATTGACCTAGGTTCCCATAGTCATTTTTGTAGGATTTTACAATTGATTTTAGTATTTTAGTTAGGACTAACTTAGTACTAGGTTTTAGGTGATCCTAACTTACTAATTCAACTAGTTTAACTTCCTTAGTCCCCTTAGATTAGGGTTTTTGCTTTGTTGACATTTGGTTGAGATTGAAGACAAGTTGAAGACAAGGTGAGGATGCTTGAAGATGCTTGAAGTTGCTTGGAGCTTGGATTTGTTTGTGCCTGAAGGTGTCTGATGAAGTTTTAGGAGATAGGAGACATAGGGAGAGCCTTATAGTTGGAATGATTTCTTTCACAAACATGGAAAGCATCTTGTGCTTCCATTCCTCCCAATGACTAAAAGTCCTTCCAAGATATTCACATCCCTCCTTTGGAGGGATGAATGGCTTTATCTGGGAAGTAGAACTTTGAGGGAACCAGTCTCTCATAATGATGAACCCTTACAGGCTTCCTTTGGTTGTCAGTAAGCTGTTTATCATTTCCACTCATTCTGTTAAATCAATTGTCTTCTAGTTTGAGTCTCTTGAAAGATGTTGGGCTTGAGTTTGAAGACGAGGACCTCATTGGAGAGTGTGGAAGAGGATGATTCCTTGAGCATTACCATTTTAGATGAAGCTTGAAGAGCAAGAAGAACAAGTTGATACTTGAAGATTCAATTGAGATTGAGTGAAGAGCTGAGGCTAAAAGAATTGATGGATGAAGTTGACATTTCCAGATGATTGAAGATTACCCTGAGAAGCTGAAGCTTGTAGGAGAGAAAGACCAAGTTGATACTGGTAAAGCAAAGAGAGCTGAAGCTTGAAGACAAAGTTGATACTTATGAAGAGGATTCAATTGAGATTGAGTGTGGAGCTGAGGCTTGAGGAATAAAAGATGAGTTGATACTTACATTGATGCTTTGAGAGCCTGAAGGAATCAATTTGATAATTGTGGTTAAGAGTAAAGCCTGAGGGTGGATTTGACTAAGGAGCTGAAGCTTGAAGAAGAGAGAATAAGTTGAAACTTATGTTGATGGGTTGAAACCTAGAGAAGCAAGTTGATACTTGGCATGAAGGGTGATTGAAGTCTGAAGACTGGGTTGCTGTTAGAAGAGCTGAAGCTTGGAGCTGAAAGAGAAGGGGTTGATCTGCTTTCTTGTCTGTTTTCTTTTCTGTGCTGATGTGCCTTGTTTGACTTACTTGATGCATTAGAATAAGTTCATATCTAGACTGACTTTAATCTAGGGGCATGATTGCACTAGAGGTTGAGTTGCTCCCTCTGTTTGTATTTTTACAGTATGGCTTTGCTTGCGGGTATTCGGTAGAGCCCTGCTCCCTTGCCCATGTGGTTTTTTTTGCTTGATAGCATTTTATTTCATTTCTTCTGTATGATTGCAGTTATATTTTGCTTGATAGCATGTTATTTGTACTGTATGATTGCAGTTTACTGTATTTTGCTTGACAACACTTTATTTTATTTCTGCTGTATGATTACAGTTATTCATTCTAGCTTGAGGTTGAGATGAGCTTGTGGAGGCTGCTTCCCCACACACATTTCCTCCCTCACTTGCATTGCATGCATTTTACAGTCGTATATCTGTTTACTGTTTAAGCTGATGCTTTATCTGTTTCTGTTTATCATTGATATGATCCCTAAGGACTCTCATTCCCTTTGATAAGGAAGTGATGATAGAACTTTAGGTTGAAACCTATGCATGATAACTTCTAGGAGTTCCCTGTTTCAAACTTCAACTATAGGACGAATCCTTGGCATGACAACAGTAGGACTTGATAGTCTCCCCGTAGTTGAGCCTGTTCTCTTCTCATCTCAAACAAATTAAGATACATTAATCATGAGTGATTTCTTCCGTACGTTACGAGCCTTAAGCTACCTGAGAAAGGATTGTTGGAGAGCTTCTTTCCAATAGTTTGGATGTCTAGTATGGCACCCTTTGGGTGACATGCGACGCATTCACTCTCAGGTCATAGTCTTTAGTGCGATTGAAATTGCAAACACAATAAAAAACAGTTCTTCCGTAAAAGACAAAAAACAAACTTCAAACCTTTTTGCCCCGTGGGCCCATAATTCCAAGGAAGCTTTTCTGAAGAAAAGAGTGTCGTTAAACTTCAGCGCCAACGCAAACAGGCTTTGTCCCTAACTGCTGGAACTGTTGTTTAACCCTACTCGATAAAACAGATGAATCTGAATACCCGTAATCCGTATTACCCCGAACTACGTAAGCTCTGATCTCTCAAACCCGTTGAGAGTACGTAGGCACAATAATGACGTATTGGCGAGCCACCTTCCCCGTAACCCGTAGTTAGTCGAACTACGTTGACTCTGATTTCTCATTCTCTAATGAGAATACGTAGGCATAAAACGCGACGCTTTGCCGAGTCATTTTCTTTTCTTTTTAAGCCAGCCTTGATAGGTAGATAGAGAAACCAACTCGTCCAGTAAAAACAACAAGCGTGGATCCCGTCGAGTACGACGGACGTGAGGGGTGCTAATACCTTCCCCTTGCGTAACCGACTCCCGAACCCAGACAATGGTTGCGATGACCTTGTCTTATACCCTTTTCATCAGGTTTTTCCGATCGTTTCCTTTCCCGTTCCGAGGGATAAATAACGAAAGGTGGCGACTCTTCTATTTTATCGGCACCTGATTTTCGCGGAAGCGACATAAAGTACTAAAGAATCTGAAGACAAGAATGTGCTTAATTAATTCTAAAGACTCTGAAGACAAGATTCTGAAGGAACAGGTTCTGAATTCCCTGAAGATGTTACTTCTTAAAGATTGAGTGCTGAAGATTCTCAAGATAGTTCTGCTGAACAAATATCTTGGAATTCTAAAGACTAGGTTTCTGAAGTTGCAAAGAATTGACTCTTCTACAACATGCTTCATCAAGGTTTTATTTGAAGCCACTGGAGACATTAAAAAGACTGAAGATAAGAATGGTTATGAGCTGAACACAAGAATACAAAAATTGTAACCTCTACCTCGATAAGGTGGCGCAAGAGCAACTTTTTGTACATTGATGTTGACCGTTCCTTCATGTGAATGTTGGGATATTACTTTTGGAATATGTTTCCAAGAATGCCCCTCAACAGATCTATTCTCTCAAGCTCTATAAATTGAAGATCAAGAAGCTTGAAGAATTGCTAGTTGTAGCTGGTTACTAGTGATAGCACGATGCCATGCTAAGCCAAAGTGCTGAAGAAAATGCTACAAGTTAAAGCTTAAATAAAGAATTCTCAATGAAGAAGAAGCCAAAGAAAACTGATGAAGTGTACAACGATGCAACATGATAAAGCCATGTAAAACTAGTCAAGTGAAACATTAATAAGTGAAGCATAGTAGCTTAGTTGACCTTGATGGTTAAACTGGAAGAAGCATTATATGCTTAAGAAAGAAGTTCATCAAAAGAAGCTTAAAGCTCATGAAAAGAAGTCGTAGTTCTCATCAAGAAATCTTTTAAGAAATACATAACTAGTGTGCTTTATAATCTCTTAGAGATTTATCATTATATAGTTTTGTATTAAAAAGCAAGGAGCTGCTGCTCAGAAAACTTGCTAGAAATACTTAGGTGTTCGTGTACTTCATTTGTGTAATTAGATTGTAAGAAGCATATTAGTGCATAATAAAATTCTTGTAAAAGGTGTTATTCTATGAGTGGTCAAGTGAAGACCATAATGATTGAGATTACTAAGCGTGTTTCTAACAGCTTAGTGAATGATTTCCTTGAGAGGTCAAGTGAAGACCAGAATGCTTGAGATGACTAAGAGTGTTTCTAACAGCTTAATGAATGATTTCCTTGAGCAGCTAAATGAAAGCAAGGATGCTTGAAAGGGCTAAGCGTGTTGTTTAATAGCTTAGAGATTGTAATCATTTGATGATTATTGGATTAAGTCCTTGTCTAATGCAAAATCACCTTGGTGGGTAGACTAGAGTAGGTTCTTTAACAGTGAACCAGGATAAAAATAATTATGTCACTTATATTTATTGTCATTGTTAGATTTATCTTTCTAATTTCGCAAAAGGGGAAAAATGTGACACCTAATTCAAACCCCCCTTTCTTGTGTTTCTCAACCTTGAACTGGTATCAGAGCTCCGATTCTGTTATTGATGTTTATCAAACACTTAACTTTGTCAGATAAATATCCGGACGAGCTTTGAAAAATGCTCTGGCAAATCTCCTTCACCATCTACAATTTCAGTCTCATACGATGATGAAAAGATTGAGTACTGAAATGAAAAACTAGAAAGGTTCATTCTGGATTGTGTCACTAATTTTTAGAGCTGGTTGTTTTAACAACATAATCTTCTCTTATATCACTTGCAAGAAGATTGAAAATAAGAGGAAGAATCAGCTGGTAAAAGGATAATAGACTCATCAGATAATTAGAAGAATCTGATGAATACTATTCTTGAAATACGTCAGTTGAGAGCTACGTGTCTCTTAAAGGTGATGCCTAGACAAGGCTTAAGAAGAATGATCAAGAAGAGATCAACAAGGATCATTAGTAAGCAAGAAATCTTGTTTGTTGAAGGTTAATTCTTTCTAAGTAAGGGATGTTTTCAAAAAACAGACTTGGTGTATCGTTGACTCTTTAAGTATTTCTCATTAGGAACTCTTTCATGTAAAAAAGAGAGAATGCTTGTGTCATGATTCTGAAGCATTGAAACTTTATGATGAAGTATGCTGAAGATGTTATAAATCTTGTCATCAAGATTTTAAATCATGACTGCAGAACTTAAGATTATGAATGATGATTTCTTCGTCAGGATTCTTGAAAAAGATTATCAAAAGCTTGTCATTTGAATAAAAGCTTATAGCAACTGATCAAGCATACAGTAGATCTGGAGTAAAGCTTCTTTGAAAGAACTGAAGATATAAGCTAAACAGTATAACTCAGAAAAGAAGAAAAATCTTATACTTCAATCAGTCAGAAGCTAAAAGTCAGAAAAGAAAGATAGAGTGCTACTTCTAGACAAAAGACAAAGAAGGTTTCTCTCTTTCTAAGGAAGAAAAGCCTAAGAATAAAGCATGAAATTATTATGAGAAAAAGGACGAGAAGAAGATCTAACTAACATAACGCAGTTCGTTATGGTTAGAAAGTTTGATGCAGAAGATCTCTCTAGAAGATAAAGTAGCTTTTTATTCAACAGAAAGTAATTCTACTATAGATAAGCATTGGATATGGCTATCAGGATTCTGGCTACCTGCTCTAGAAACTTCACAGGATTCTGAAGTGATCAGAAAGAAAGATCATTAAGCTGTCAGAAGTTTGGAAGAACAACACACGCAATATCAGATTTTCTAAGTTCTCGTCGTATGTATGTTCATAAAGAGGAATAATTGCAGAATAGACAATTAAGTCATGTTAGATTGAGAAAGGTATCTCAGTTGAACAAGCTTAAGTCTGTCAAAGTGTTATCCAAAGCTTCTTTTCAAGAGCTCCTGATACATGAATGTATCCTTCTGTGTTCACTACTTTCTAGACTCGTGTCAGTGAGTGAAAGTATGAGCTTAAGAAGCTATCTGGTGAAAAGAATATTTTGATGTTCTAGTTCTTCACAATCAGATAAAGATGATTGAAGATAGAACAAGTTTGGAAAAGAAATGGCATAAATCATGATATATGAGAAATCATCATGACAAAGCTTTTCTAGGAAGCAGCCAACATGTTTATTCAAAACAGGATATGATTCGAATCTATTCTAATTCATATTAGTTAGATTTCTTTGAATATCCAAAGGCTACTGCAGTATCTTCATCAAAAATCAAATCAATTTTTGATTTGATAATGAGCTTGGAAGTCAGAAACTAAAGCTTAGTGGAAGAATACAAAGCTATAAGCTATCTTCTCTTCATGAAGTTATTGATAAATATAAGAATGAACAAATTAGAAGATGCTCAATCAGAAACCATCGTATTTCATTCGCTCCCTAAGAAAGGAAAAACAAAAGTTGTCACTTTTTGATGAACTGAATCTGGATGAAAAGGCTCAGCCAGTAAGAACAAGATTATCATTCAAACCATCTAAAAAACATGTCTTAGTTTGATAATCATGATGATATTTTCATTTGGTGAAGATTGGCATCTGCTCAAAGACTGAACTCTGATGATGCAAGAGGAAATTCAACAAGTTCTCTCAGCACATAACTTTTCAAAAGTATATGCTAAGTACCGAAAAACTAGTGGCTTTTTAGGAACTAGTCTCCTTGAAGATAGAAGATGGATGATTCTAAGATGAAGACTCGAGAAAGAACTTGGTTCTTTTCTAACGATCAAAGATGAAATAAACATCACGAGAGATATTTTCATCCGTCAGAATGGAAGTTCATGAACTCATGAAAATGATTGTGTCTCTACATAAGGTTCAAGGATTCTCATGAAGACTGCTGTTGCGGTTAGAATAGGATATCAAAGTTATTAATTAATTTGAATCACATCTTTAGTTTACAACCGATCTTTGATTTATCCAAAGGAAAAGATCAAATGAAGGAAAACCTATTTTTGCATCATAAACACAATGCAAGAAGAGATCTAGGTAAGGGGTTGGTTAAGCTTAGGGAAGGTATTAGCACCCTAAACTTCTGTAGTACTCTACAAGAACCTTTTGTTTACATTTACTATTTTTGCTTTATTATTTGCTTAAAGATATATACTGAGCTAAGGGTTAGAAAGTGACAGAAAGACCTAAGGGGTTAGTCCTAAGTTTACTCGCCAAGATTTTCCGCATCTTGTGCCTACGTATCCGAGGTAGGGGATGGAATCAGAGTAATCATAGTTCCCCTCGAAAGGGAAGTTAGAAATGTCTTGACTGTGGTCAAAGGTTTCAATGGGGAGTAAGCATTTCTTAAGGAAACGCTTACGTGGAGTGCGGCGACTCCTATTTCTACGTTGAAATAGTTGAATTGAAAATTAGGGTTAACTAAATATTCCACGGCGGGAAACCTAAAATGGAGTGCGGCGACTCTTTGACCTAATGCTAGGGTAAAGGGCATTTTTGTCCACAGCGGGACACCTAGGCAAATTAGGGTTTTGAAATGGTCAAAGGTTAGGGTTATTGACTCGGCGGTCAAACTATTAGAACTAATCCTTCGGAGGGACATTAATGGTAAATTATTACATGGCAGAATTGGAAATATAGTGAAAATAATGAAAAGCAGTAAAAAAAATGTAAAGCGACGATCACTCGCGTAAATTACAACCATAAACCGAAAATGCGAAAAGTACAGGGAATTTAATAATGGTACAAATGAGAAACAGCAGAAACGACAGAAGCGTTATACAACTCCAAAGGGACAACTAACGAGCAATAATTAATTTGAGATTAACTGAAGAATCTACACAAAGAGTTTATTTTGAAAGATTAAAATTTAAAAATTGAATGTTAATTTACTAACAAAGTTTTAAAAATTAAAATAAAAAGTTTAATTATGAAAGTGTTTTGATTAACAAAAATGGTTTTTAAATTTTCAAGAAAAAGTTTTAATTTTAGATGTTTCAATTTTTTTTAAAAAAAGATTTAATTGTTAAGAAGAGGTTTTACATTTAAACAAAACTTGTAATTTTTACTTATTTACTTTATTTTAAACAAAAGTTTTTACTTAGAAATAATTTTCTTTTTTAAGAAATGTTTTTTTTGTTATTTTAGAAATATATTTTATCAAGAAAAATCTAATTACATTCTTAATTGTATATTTTGGTTGAAATGGTTAAATTTAATTTTGGAAACAAAATTTAATTTAAAACTAAATTGAGTGTGTTAATTACATTAAAAATTTAGTGCCAATTTTGGTTAACTAGGTAATTAATACTAACATGAAATAATAACAATAATCCTGTATAATAATAAAATAAATAAAAATAAAAATAAAAATGAAAAGCTGATGAATTAAATTGGAGACGAGGGTATTCAGTTGCTGAAACGTTTAGGTTTTCCTCTTCACTTTCCTTCCGGCGGCGCAGCTCCATTGGTGCTTCTTCAGAAGCTTTTTCGACTCCGGCTTGCATGTCGTTTCCGATGATTTCTTCTACTCCGATTTGTTCTACCTGAAAAAGAAATCAAAGAAAAACCGTCACCGGTGAAATATTGCTCACCTTGTGAGAGGTTTGAAGCGGTTGCCGTTGAGGATGGTGATGCTTCAAAGATTTTCTGGGTCTTTTCCGAGGTTTGTACGAAAGCTTCTTCTTCTTCTTTCCTTTGGATGATGATGAAGCTCTTCAGAGTCTTTTTGAATCTGTCTTCTTCTTCTTCTTCGTAGAAACTTCCCTTTCTTCTCCTTCTGGGTTCCTGGGTTTTTTTTAAACTTTTGGGTTTGCAACGGATTTTATATGTTTATTCTATACGATCTGTTGCTGATTTGTTGGATGGGTTTTTATGGCTTTGTTGTTGTGATTTGCGATTCTTACGGTGGATTTGTGGACTTGTTATGCTTGCTCATAAGGTTACAGATTTGACGGTGCTTTGTTGGTTTGTTTATATTTTCCGGAAATTGTTGGAGGTCGCGAAATCCATGGTGATTGAGTTGATTTTTTCGGATACGAGATTGTTGTTGCGAGATTGTTGTGAGTTGTTGGGAAAGCACTTTTTTGAATAAGTGGTTTTTTTTAAAAGCACATTTTTTTGACAATCACTTTTCTGGAATAATCCCTTTTTCTCTCTGGATGCCTCGAGAATAAGAACAGAATACAACCGGTTTTAGCCCGATGTTGGAATTGAGTCGGGAGTTGGTGGCGGAGCAATCTGTTACCCTCCCGACATACCCAATGATGAACATTTTCTGAGGGTATCAGATTGAAACAAATTCTAACCATTAAAGCTGCTTATTTGTCACCGATTTTGTAGGTTCGTAAAGCATCAGAAACTCGAAGAAATCGGAATGAAGACTTTTAGGACAATTAGAAATTTTAGGAAAAAATGTAATCTTAATTGTAAATTTATTTATTTATTTTTTGATATTGTATAGAAAACAAAAATTATTTTTTTGACATTATAATAAAATCATTCATCATTTTTTAGATATTGTAATGAAATGAAATTATTATTAATTTTTTATTTATAAAATGAAATAAAACTACATTATAATTTTTTATGTTAAAATGAAATAAACATAACAATAAAATGGAATAAACATTAAAAAAAATTATATTTTATATTAAAATCTCAATCCACTTCATCCGATTAATTCTCATCTCCGATAAAATTTTCGATAACTCTTCCAGTAACTTGAACGAAAAACCTTATCAGAGTAACCAAGCTGTTCGGTTAAACTTAAATGACCACACTCTTCCGACTAACTTCATCCCAATAAATTGAATTGATTTAATTCATCTGACTCAAATCCTCCATGATTAAACTCTTCCAATCAACACACTCGGCCTTAAAAATTGTTAGCAGGCTGCAACTAAATGACCCTTTTGCCCTTCATAAGTTAAAGAGCGCACAATGTGACTTTCCCTACAAAACCAACAAACTCCACAAACCTGTTATTGGTTAGTTAAAATGCAATGCGAACGCACCTAACAAAAACGGGGAAAAATTTGGGGTATTACAGTTGCCCCTATTTAAATAGCTTCACCAGATGATTTGAGTAGCGGAGACTCGAGAAATCAAGGTGAGAGGGATTTAAATATAGAAAACCGAAAATTTTGCCCTTACACGCAGTGATATGCGATGCTATGGACAAAAAAAAAAGACTATAAGGTTGACAATGTCATGACTTTAATATGATGCATATGATGAGAATGGTAAATGCCCAGAGGCAAACGACACGATGACACAGGGGACAGACGCGATGAACAAACAATACTGGGGAATATGACGCACCAGGAAGACATCACGACACTGGGGGAATTCTAAAGCGATGGCCAACTGGTGTAAGCGCGACCAACTGTCACTTTAGGATGAAACAGTAATACAGGATCCACACGGGGGTAGGATCAGGTAACGACAAACGCTGGAATTTTCAGGACATTCCTTTAAACGAAGAGATCGAGAGGGATCTTCAAGAATCATCGGGAAAAATATAGGGAGAAGCAAACATCAGAAACATCCGGAAGAACATCGAATGAACTCTGAGACAAAGAAACAAAATCCAGGGACATCCAGAAGAACATCAAATGAACTCGAAGACACACCAGAGATACCCAGAAAAACGTCGAATAAACTCTGGGACAAAGAAACAAAATGGGAACATCTATAAGAGCATGAAATGACGACAAGTTTCTGAAGGTACATCCGAAACATTTAGGAAAGCAATAAATGTACGAGACAAGTTTGAAGCCATATCTGGAAGAACATCAGATAAGCAACAAAGGAGTTCTGAAAGAAACATCAGAACCAAAACTCACTCTGGAAAACCGTCATAGAGAGAAATGTATCCGGAAAAACATCGGAAAGATTCTGGAAAGCCATCAGAATCGAAAGAAAATACCTGTGAAACCATCAAATAAATTCTGGAATAATATCAGAACAAAGGCTCAAACTGGAAAACCAACAGAAAAAGAACAAATCCGGAAAATCATCGGATAGATTCTGGGAAACCATCAGAATCAAAGGAAATATTTGGAAAACCGTCAGATAAGTTCTGGAAGAAACATCAGAACACAGGCTCGATCTGGAAAACCATCAGAAAGAGACGTATCCAGAAAACCATCAGATAAATTCTGGAAAAACATTATAATCAAAAGGAATATCTGGAAAACCATCAGATAAGTTCTGGAAGAAACATCAAAACACAGGCTTAGTCTGGAAAACCATCAGAAAGAGAAATAAATCCGAAAAAACGTCGGATAGATTCTGGAAAACCATCAGAATCGAAGGAAATATCTGGAAAATCATCAGATAATACTCAATCTGGAAAACCATCAGAAAGAGGCAAACAAAAGTGACATCCAAGAATAGCATTGGATAAAAAGGATACCAGACATCCAATACTGGTTTTGAATCAAAGGTATAAACATAATATATGAGGAGAGTATTGGATGTAGGAGAAACAAACATATCCAGAATGATAGAACACAAGTTGGTTCTTAATATATCTCAATGTTTTGATGATAACATTAATGAAATTTTTTATAGAGAAAATATATACTCTAATTTTGTTCAAGTGTTTTTGTTTCAGATATCAAATTAATATTCATCTGAAGACAAAAAGAATTCCTCTGAACATTATATAACGCAAAGCTCTGAGCGCAGAAAGCGCAACACAGAAGACTCTGAGCAAAGCAACAGAAGACTCTGAAGCGCTACCTACAGAAGACTCTGAGTGCAGAGTATAAAGATTCAGTATATTCAGAAGACTCTTTGAGAACTCAACGCTGCAACCTATAGAGGCTCTGAGAATCAAGTCAACTCTGATCATTCATTCACTCTAAGCACTTTGCTGCATAACTCTGGATAGAGTGACTTTGATAAAGAAGAACATGGAACATCATCCGAGGATCTGTTGCAAGATGATTTTTTCATATCTATTCATTTGAAAAGATATTGTTCAAGAAAGATTCGTTGCTAAACCCAATGTATACCAACGACATTATTCCTCATTCGTGTATGGCACAGGAATTTAGACAAAAAGGATATGTCTGAACATTCCTCTTCTGTGAAGGAAAAGTCAAAGAAGACAAAAGGCAACAGTTGCACGTTCTTTGAGAAATGAATGTGAAGTCTATTTAAGCAAGTCTTCAACATCATTTCAAGATTGACGGAATACAAAACAATCAAAGAACATATTCAAACAACATTCTTCAACAAACATACTTGTTTTACTTGTTCTTTATTTTTTGTAGAAATAACAGTTGTGATAATAGCTTTTTAGAAGCACTTAAACACATTGTATTTCATCCTTGTAAAAGTTCCTTGAGAGACCAAGTTATGTTCAGGATTCTTGAGAAGACTAAGACAGTTTGTCTTAGTGATATCACTTTAATCAGGTTTTGATTTAGTGCATTAAGTCCTTATTTGAGAAAGGAAAAATCACCTTGGCCGGGTGGACTGGAGTAGTTTGAGTTCAAATGAACCAGGATAAAATAACTTGTCATTTTTTATTATCATAGTTGTTTTTGAAACCCTTATTCAACCCCCCCATTCTAAGTGTTTTTCCTACCTTCAGTTGGTATCAGAGCTCCGACTCTGAAGTGCTATCACTTAACAGTGACAAAGAAAGATCTAGTTGGGAAAACTCTTGATTTATTATCCTTGATATATTATGGATGAACAGTCAAACAACAAATATGATGATAAAGATAGAATCAGCACCAAGCCTCCCATGTCTGATGGAGAGATATTTGATTATTGGAAGGATAAAATATAAAGTTTCTTTCTAGGCTATGATGCTGATCTATGGGATTTGGTCATTGATGGATACATTCACCCCACTGATGGTGAGGGCAAAAAGATTGACAGAAAGTCAATGACTGACCAACAGAAGAGAGATTTCAGAAATCATCACAAAGCTAGAACTATTCTGTTAAACACTATATCTCAAACTGAGTATGAGAAAATGACAAATAGAGAAACAACGTTTGACATGTTTGAGTCATTAAAGATGACACATGAAGGAAACTCTCAGGTGAAGGAGACAAAGGCTCTTGCGCTTATTCAGAAGTATGAAGCCTTCAAGATGGAGGAAGAAGAATCTATGGAAACCATGTTTTCAAGATACCAGATTCTGAAAGCTGGTTTGAAGGTCCTTGACAAAGGATACTCCACTTCTGATCAGGTTAAGAAGATCATAAGAAGTCTACCAAAGAAGTGGAGACCCATGGTCACAATGCTGAAGCTATCAAAGGATCTTAACAAGATCACTTTGGAGGAACTCATCAGTTCCTTAAGAAGTCATGAGATAGAGCTGGAAGAAGATGAGCCTCAGAAGAAAGGTAAGTCTATTGCTTTAAAATCAAATAAAAATCTGACAATTAAGCTTTTCAGGTACTTGAGGAAAGCTCTGGAGAATCTTCCTCAGATGAAGATGAACTGTCTTTACTTTCCAGAAGGATAAATCAACTCTGGAAGCATAAACAAAAGAAGTTCAGACACTTCAAAAGACCAGAACAACATGGGGAATCTTCTGGACATAAAAGATATGGAAAGAAAGAAGTTGTGTGCCATGAGTGGAAGGAGCCAGGACACTACAAAAATTAATGTCCCAAACTTCAGAAGGAGAAACCCAGAAAGAAGTTTGAGAAAAAGAAGAAAGTCCTGATGGCCACGTGGGATGACTCAGATGCTTCTGAAGCCTCATCAGAGTCAAGGGACGAATGTGCAAATATGACACTAATGGCTGACGTGGATGAGCACGAGGAAACATCTAAATTTAGATCAGAATCAGATTCAGAAGAGGTATTTTCTGATCTTACCAGAGCTGAGCTAATTGAAAGCTTATCTGAGATGCTTGAAAACTATAGTAAGATTAGACTCAAATACAAGAAGCTTCAGAGCTATCTTGCATCTGAGACTGATCAAATGAAATCAGAAATTGCTGAGCTAAAAGAAAATAATTTTCAAATAAAAACTGATTTAGAAAAAGCTCAACAAAATTCTGATTCAGATACTATGTCTTGCTCCAAAAATATTTTAGAAGAGTACGACTATAGTTTTCAAAGGTTCCTGTCCAGAGGCCTAGACAGAATCAAAATGGCTTCCATGATCTATGGTGTTAGCAGGAATAACAAAAAAGGAGTTGGATATGAATCACCCTGTGGGAAGGATTTAAATCCAAAACCTGTTGATAAGCTGATAATCAATTATACTCCTTTGTACACTCATTTTAAATATGGTCACCTAAATGACATAAAGCACACACGTACAGATCAGATCACAAAAAGTTTTATTAAACCAAAACCTCGTCAGAACACAAAAGTTTTTAAGGGACAGAAGTTCATGCAGAACTTCAGACCAACTAACCCCAGAGGACCCAAAAAGATATGGGTACCTAAGGATAAAATAATTTTTGTTGCATATGTCCTTAGCAGCAAAGTTAAGACACCAGTCATGGTACCTGGACTCTGGCTGCTCACGGCATATGACGAGAAGAAGGTCTATGTTCCAAAGCCTAGAACTTAGATCTGGAGGAGACGTGAAATTTGGAGGAAACCAAAAGGGCAAAATCATTGGCTCTGGAACAATTGGTAATGGTAACCTCCCTTTTATCTCTAATGTTCTGCTTGTTGAAGGATTAACTCGTAACTTATTGTGCATAAGTCAATTAAGTGACAATGGTTATGATATAATCTTTAATCAAAAATGTTATAAATCTGTTAGTCAGAAAGATGGTTCAATCCTCTTTAATGGGAAAAGGAAGAACAACATTTATAAGATAAATCTTTCAGAACTGAAAAATCAAAATGTTAAATGCCTTATGCCTGTTAATGATGAGCAATGGGTCTGGCATAGAAGATTGGGTCATGTTAGCATGAGACGTATATCTCAGATTAACAAGCTTAATCTGGTCAGAGGACTTCCTAAGTTGAAGTTCAACTCAGATGCTCTTTGTGAAGCATGTCAGAAAGGAAAATTTTCAAAATCTTCTTTCAAATCTAAAAATGTTGTTTCTACCTCTATACCATTCGAGCTACTTCATATTGATCTGTTTGGACCAGTGAAAACTGCATCCATCAGAGGCAAGAAGTATGGATTAGTCATAGTTGATGACTACAGCAGATGGACATGGGTAAAATTCCTAAAACACAAGGATGAGTCACACTCTGTATTCTTTGACTTCTGCAATCAAATTCAAAATGAAAAGAATTTTAATATTGTCAAGGTCAGAAGTGATCATGGTGGTGAATTTGAAAATAAATATTTTGAAAAATATTTTAAAGAAAATGGCATTGCACATGATTTCTCTTGTCCTAGAACTCCTCAACAGAATGGAGTTGTAGAACGAAAGAATAGAACATTGCAAGAAATGGCCAGAACCATGATCAATGGGACTAATATGGCTAAACACTTTTGGGCATAAGCAATAAATACAACGTGTTATATTCAGAACAGAGTGTCTATAAGGCCTCTTCTGGAAAAGACTCCTTATGAATTGTGGAAGAATAGAAAGCCCAACATTTTTTATTTCCATCCTTTTGGATGTGTTTGTTTTATTCTGAATACTAAGGATAATCTGAACAAGTTTGACTCTAAAGCACATAAGTGTTTTGTGATTGGATATTCTGAACGCTCTAAAGGCTACAAAGTATACAATACTGAGACACAGATTATGGAAGAATCAATTCATGTCAGATTTAATGATAAGCTTGGAAATCAAAAGCCAAAGCAGTCTGAAATTTCTGCAGATAGAGAAGTTCTTCTCACAGACTCTGAAGAACCAGAAGCAAACACAATTCCAACTAAAGAACAAGAAGCAACGCCAGATGCTACTCCATTGGCTTCTCATCTGCAAAGCTTAACTATTTCTGAAGAACCAACTCCTAAAGGATCCTCCAGAATCAAATCTTCTCATCTAGAGGAAATGATTATTGGAAAGAAGGATGACCCCATCAGAACAAGATCCTTTCTCAAATCATCTGGGACATCATTTTTTGGTTTGGTGTCAATTATTGAACCTACATCTATGAATGAAGCTCTGCAAGACAATGATTGGATACTTGCTATGCAAAAGGAGCTAAATCAATTCACAAGGAATGATGTATGGGATCTGGTTCCAAGACCAAAAGGATATAATATTATTGGAATGAAATGGGTTTACAGAAACAAGCTAAATGAGCAAGGAGAAGTCATCAGAAATAAGGCTAGACTGGTTGCTCAAGGCTACAGTCAGCAAGAAAGTATTGATTACATAAAGTCATTTGCTCCTGTAGCAAGGTTAGAATCTATACGTTTGCTTATTTCTTTTGCTACACCGAATAACATCACTCTTTATCAGATGGATGTTAAAAGGGCATTCTTAAATGGCTTAATAGCAGAAGAATTTTATGTTCATCAACCTCCTGGATTTGAAAATGAAAAATTTCCAGAACATGTTTTTAAATTAAAGAAATCACTCTATGGCCTAAAACAAGCTCCCAGAGCTTGGTATGAGAGGCTGAGTAATTTTCTTCTGGAAAATAATTTTATCAGAGGAAAGGTTGATACTACTCTTTTCTGTAAATCAATTAAGAAAGACATTTTAATCTGTCAGATTTATGTAGATGATATTATTTTTAGAACAACAAATATTACACTTGGAAAGGAGTTTGTTGAGTCTATGCAGGCAGAATTTGAAATGAGCATGATGGGAGAATTAAGATTCTTTCTGGGAATTCAAGTCAATCAAACTCCAGAAGGCACCTACATACATCAGACAAAGTATGTGAAGGAGCTTCTGAAGAAGTTCAACATGACAGAGAGTAAGTTAGCTAAGACTCTAATGCATCCAACTAGCACTCTAGGAAAAGAAGAGGTAAGTAAAAAGGTAGATCAGAAGTTGTACAAAGGTATGATTGGCTCTCTTCTGTATTTGACTGCTTCTAGGCCTGATATTCTTTTCAGTGTTTTTCTTTGTGCTAGATTCCAATCAGATCCTAGAGAATCTAACTTAACAGCTGTTAAGAGAATTCTGAGGTATATGAAAGGTACTACTAACGTGGGTTTGTGTTATAGAAGATCTGATGAATTTAAATTAGTTGGCTTTTGTGATGCTGATTATGCTGGAGACAGAGTTGAACGTAAAAGTACTTCTGGAAGTTGTCAGTTTCTGGGAGGTAATTTGATCTCATGGTACAACAAGAAGTAACCCACAATAGCACTTTCAACTACAGAAGCAGAATATACTGCTGCTGCTGGTTGTAGTACTCAAATTCTCTGGATGAAAAGTCAGCTGGAAGACTATCAGATATATGAGAGTAACATTTCTATCTTTTGTGATAATACTTCTGCTATTTGCCTATCTAAAAATCCTATTTTACATTCTAAGGCAAAGCATATAGATATTAAACATCATTTCATCAGAGACTATATTCAGAAGGGAATTTTAAGTTTAAAATTTTTTGATACAGACCATCAATGGGCTGATATTTTTACAAAACCCCTTGCTGAAGATAGATTTAAATTTATTCTGAAGAATATTAGTATGGATTTTTGTCCAGAATAAAATTATTATTCAGAAGCAAATTTATTCAGATGAAAAATGATTAATGTCTATACTCTGAAGTGTTGCATCTATAATTTCTTTTTGACCTTATTTATTTTGTGAAACTCTGAACTAACAAGCTTCAGAGGATCTGAATGCTAGCTAATGTTTCATTTCCTAAAGAGTTTCAGAGACACTTAAATATCAAACACGTGTCACATGAAATCTGAAAAGGTGGAGTGTACAAAGTGAGGCGCCGTTTGAGGTACTATTTGAATTATTGCAATTCTCGTCTTCCCCCCACTTTTGTCAAATCTCATTAAATGCTTGAAATCATTATTTTTATTCTTTTTAATTAATGTGATTAATTGCTAAGTGTTGTTTTCTTTTTTGTGCCCTAATTTTATCTCTATATATTCCACGATCTCACACTTCTCACATTTTCACCCTCTCTCAAACACTATATGCATTTTGGGCTTCTCCATTGTTTTCTCTTCTCTTCTAAACCTAAAAGAAGATCAGTTCATCTCACAAGTTCTGCAATGGCAACTTCATCATCTTCGTCTCAAAAGTTAGCTTCAACAATGGCTGGGGTATCAACATCAGAAATGGGTACTGTTCCATACAAAGAACCAGAGAGAACTCTTCTTACACCTATTGAGAAATTAGAAGTTCTTTATGAGTTCATGGTGGATTTTGAATGTATTGCAAAGAACGGCTTTGATCTTCGTCCAACTGTATCTTCTCAAGGATGGGTTAAGTATTATGATAGATTGGTTGGTCCAGTTTTTTCTCATTTGGTAAAGGAATTCTAGATACATGCAAAGGTTTACCCTAAGTTCATCTCATCATCTGTTTTGGGAAAAGATATCATAATCATTGAGGAGATGATTCATAAAATGATAGGGTATGAAGAAGTAGATGGCGTTACTCATCTTCCTGTAGGACGCGTAGACACGGATGAAGTCTACAGAGAAGTTTTCACTTTTGGGATGTCTTCAAGCAAGATCAAGGATCTGAAGATGCACTGCAAGATCTGGGCAAAGATCTTTCTGGGTTGTATTCACCATAGAAAAGCATCTAATTCTCCAGATTACATCAACACAGAGCATCTGTATTTTATGTATTATTTGGGAAAGAACATCAAGGTGGATCTTCCACATTTGTTGTTTGCTCATCTGTGGAGCCACGTGAAAATTTCTAGAGAAGCAATTCATAACAAACATCACAAGATCAGGGATTGGATCCTGTCGCTACTGCGAAAATCGGCACCGGCTGAACAGAAGAGTCGCCACCGTGCGTTATTTATCCCACAAGAGGGAAAGGAAATGCTCGAAGTAAACCTACCGCAAAGACGGGAAAGGAATGGTCATCGCAACCAAATCCTGGATTCGGGAGTCGGTTACGCAAGGGGAAGGTATTAGCACCCCTCACGTCCGTTGTACTCGACGGGATCCACGCTTGTTCGGTTTGTCTAAAGGATGCAAAACAATCTATCTACGACTGCTAAATCTAAACGGAAAGAAACTGACTCGATAGAGCATCACACTCTATGCCTACGTATTCTCAAGAGAGAAAGTCAGAGTCATCGTAGTTCGGGAAACTACAGGGAATTGGCTCGCCAAGACTTCGCGTCTTGTGCCTACGTACTTCCACACAACGTGAAATATCAGAGCTTACGTAGTTCAGGCTAACTACGAATAAACAGGGTGTTCTCGATCACACAGGGGTGAGAGATTAAGTTGTTCTGAAAGGTACGGGAACCTACGGGAACTAGAACTACGATCTGGTCTCAAATGCGCAAGGGCAAGAGAAAGGGAAACATCAGTCGTCAGCGGGAAAGTCTCGATCGCACGGAAGCGAGAGAACAGAGAAGTTAGTCGTTAGTGTGCTCGCTAGGATATCGCATCCTATGCCTACATATTATCGTCTGATACGAGAAATCAGAGCAGCTGTAGTTCAGCCTACCTACGAGAAAGGAGGGGAAGGTTGCTCGCTAGGATACGTCATCCTATGCCTACGTACTTTCATACAACATGAAAGATCAGAGCAAACGTAGTTCGGGCCACGGAAGACACAGATCTGTCCGACTGTTTTTTATCTTTCTGAAAAGAGGTTTTCTTCTGATTAAGAGTCCAAGCGGACAAAAATGACACTTTGATGTTTGTTGTCAGTCTTTTACGCAAGAACTGTTTTTCATGATGTTTGCAATCTCTGACGCACTAGAGACTATGATTTGAGGGTGACTACGTCGTATGTCACCCTAGGGGTAACACACTAAGTAATCAGATTACTGAAGAGTGGCCCTCCAGTAACCCTCTCTCAAATAGCTTAAGGCTCGTAGTGTACGACATCGATTATCCTTATTACTGTGTTTTAAATTGTTTTGAGATAGAAGAGAAAGAAGTTCTAAAAAAACTAGGATTGAAAAGGGAATCAAAACTACCCTAATGTTATCATGCATGGGTTAACACCTAATGTTTGTCATAATTCCCTCCTGCACAGAGGAAATCAGAGATCCTAGGGGATAAACAACAAAAGAAACAAATATATACAGTAAACAGTAAACATGCATGCAATGCAGCAATACAAGCGAGGCAAGGGAGTCCCACTCAACCTCGAACCTGGGAAAACAATAGGCAAAGTGAAACAGCTTCACTTCAAACCTAAGGGGCTAGATGAACAAGCCAACAAACAATACAGAAAAAGAAAATAAAACCCAACACCAGCTCTGACAGCAACACCAGCTCCTACAGCTACAGCTCAAACAGCAACAACTCAAACAGCAACAGTTGATTAACAGCAAGGAAGGTGACAATAACCCTTCAAGCAAGACCCCATTTTCACTCTTCAATGATACCCAAGCTTCAGATAATCTCCTGTCTTCAAAAGTACCCCAGCTCTGGCAAGCAATGAACCCCAACAAATAGACAGCTTCAAACAGCAGCAAACCCTAGCTTTCAACAGATACCCAGCTTTGACAGGCACAGGCTTTATCCTCACCAGTCTTCAATGAACTTCATCTTCAATAGGCTTCCATCTTCAATGCCACCACTCCAGCAGAGAATCAATTAATGATAGATGAAATTGAAATGTTAAGAGACTTAATGATAACCCAAGGATATCACTAAGATCTTAATCATAGCAAGTGAAAGGTATCCTCAAGGTTCTACCCAACCAAAGTATGTTCTACATCCCTCCTAAGGAGAGATGGAACTTCTTTGGGGGACCTTGTGTCATGGGATAGAATAGAGGCACAAGAAGCTCTCTATGTTTGAAAGAAGAAATCAGTCTAATCTAAAGCTCTCCCTATATCTCCTACCTCCTGAGTCTTCAAAAGCAACCTTCCAGGATAAGAATCTCATGCATCAAGCTCCATCCTTTGTCTCCAATCATCTCCAAGTCTTCATTAGCTCCCACAAACCAAGCCCAAGCCCAACACCCAATTGAAATGACCCAAACCCCACAAGCAAACCAAAAGCCCCAAAAGGGGAACACACAAACATCACCCAATTTGCAAAAATCAAATAAAATAGTAACACTCATTATAAAATCCTAGATTAATTCCCAAGGGAACCTAACTATATACCCTATACCCCACATAAACCCCAAGGCCTAAATCAAACCCTAAGTCTCCAAAATATGCCCTAAACTACACCTAAGTATTGTAAAACCCTAATCCTAGCACCCTAAAGTTCATTATTCAAAACTAACCTAAATTTCATCATAAAAATATGAGAAAAATCCCTAAGGGAGCATGTGTCTCTAATCTAACCAGAGCAAAAAGAATCACCTTAAAACTCAAAATGAATTGCTCACACAAAAATCAGAAAATAGAAGGTACAAAATAAAAGTGACATAAAAGCAATAAAATGTAAAAACATGCCATAAAATGAAAAATGCATGAATTAATGTTTTTATTGTTTGATTAAATCCTAGAGATCTTAATGAAAATAGGGAAAAAATTCCCATCAAAAAATGTTTATTTTTCAATTAGTTATGAATTTTCTAATTAACCTAAAATAATGTGAAAATAAAAGGAAAATAAAAGAAAATAGAAAAGAGGCGTGTGGAATAGCAATTATCTGCAGTACAATTCACCAATTGGGGTCAGGAGGGGGTGTTAGTAGCGAAGTGCTTCTTAAGCCCATTCAACTCAGAAAATAAAATGAAAAAAGCAAATGAAATAGAAAATGTTCGTGTGAATAGCAAGCAAAACATGTGTGTTTTCAAATGGGCCTGGGAAAGGGTGTGTCAATAGCATGTTATACTTAAGCCCATCCAAGAATGTTTAGTGAAACGGTGCGTTTGGTTTAGACTCAGAATTCCTTCACAAACTTTCCACGCATCTGGGCCGTTGGATGATTGTTTTTGGTCAAAGTCCACACTAATCCTAGGGTGATAAGCTCATCTTCTACCTTTGAATTTTGGAGGGAGAAAGAAGCCATGGGTGAACAGAGTTGCGACCTTCATCTTCTCCAAACGCAACTCCATTGATCCTCACCAAAACTCAACCCTAATAACATCATTCAAATCGTTTTTTCACACTGAATTCAACCCTAACCTCCATTATCATTGAATAACCTAGATTCATCACCACTTCACCCTGAGTAAAATCCACTATCAAACTAGGTTTATATCATCAAGAATCATCAGATACGAGCCTCACCAGAAAATGTACTCAACCTAACTTTGTCTCTAAATCGTGCAAATTGTTACCAGAATCCACCTAGCCATGATCTACAATGAATATCACCATCTAAAACCTAAGGAATCTACATGAATCGAGCCATAGAATGAAATTTACATACCTGCAAATCTTGGATGAACAGAGCAAGCAAATCTTCAAATCAAGCTCCAAGATCTTCCAGACACGTTCTATGATCAATTACCAAGCTTCTGTATGCATCAATTGGAGTTGAATCTTCTTGAATTGCCAAACTCGATTCTGACTTGCAAGAGACGAGTTCAAAGTGCTATCTCACGATTCTTCCACAATCTTGATCAGCAATCTATCTGGAATCAATCTCCAACTCAAAGTAGAGCTTCTGAGTGCAAAAGAATGGATTGAAACCTCTCCAATTTGTGTAACCGATTTGGATTTGCAAGATGAAAACTCAAAACTCAATCTCTCCAATCTCTCTCAATCTGCACCAACCAATGCCTTGAATCACTTCTAATCCTTATATAGAAGGTGTATGAATGATCTAGAAACTTCTGGATTGATCCAATGAGAAGTTCAATATCTCTTGCATTTGAAAATGTCATGAGAAGTTTTATACATGGAAGCTGAGTTCTAAGCTTGTATTTGCACCTCATTCTGATCCAATTTCTCCTTAGATGACATTTTGAATGGATTGGCAAGGGCTAAGGCCTTGGTTATGCTCTAAAGAGTGGTTTTGCACATGTTACTTATGATGTAAGTAACCACTTTACAAAGGAAGTCATGAAATTATCCCTCAACTCAAAAATGTGGCAATGTCATTGTTTTCAAAATATGTTTTCCAATCAATTTGGTATGTCATATGGCTTGGTTTGGACCTATAGATCAAAAATCACAATTTTCCTCCTTGGTTCATTTAAAATCCATCCTTATTTTAGGCCATTTTTGTAATTTTGTGATACAAGCCCTTCCAAGCTTTCATGACTTCTTAAATAGCCTAAAAACATCATTTTAAGCACATCTCATGTTGAACATTTTTCCATTTGAGGAGTGGAAGATAGAGATTTTGACCTATGTTGAAAAATGACCTATAATTCAACTTTCCCAGAATACCCCTGGATTGCCAAGATCATAACTTGAGTTCCACAAATCTTCTTGGGGACTTCTAGTACTCAAATTAAATCTAAGGTCAATCCCTACAATTCTTATGTTTGCCAAGAATCCATTTGAAAACTCCTTGATGGGCAAAAGTTGCTTGGAAGTTAAGTGACTTTCACAGATAAATTTCAGTGCCCTCTGGGGTCCTGTAACTTGCAAGAACTATAACTTGAGTTCTACAAATCTTCTTGAAGACTTCTAGTACTCAAATTAAAGCTATTGATAATCTCTACAAGTTTCATGTTGACCAAGAATCCATTTGAAACTTTAATTTGGACTTGTGTGGCTTGGAAGTTAGGCCTAAATTAGGGGATTTTACACTGAAACCCTAATTTGGCAACTCCTCCTACTCTTGATTCTCTTTGATTTATCCTTTGCACAACACCACACATGTATCAACATATCAATTCATGAATCCCACAAAAGCTTCAAACATTTCTTGATGACTTGGATGGTCTT
Organism: Lathyrus sativus; assembly: GCA_963859935.3. NCBI lineage: Eukaryota > Viridiplantae > Streptophyta > Magnoliopsida > Fabales > Fabaceae > Lathyrus > Lathyrus sativus. The sequence continues at coordinate 301,083,372 of OZ012741.1, forward strand.
AAGCTTGAATAAAAACCCTTGATGTGCTTCTTTAGATAAGAATGGCACTTGATCCCTTGTTGGATGCCTTGCTATGCTATGCTATGCAAATGATTAGATTATGTACATGATTTAATATGCAAATGATAATGCAATTAAAACATAAATCAGGTGAAATAGGTTGAGCAAATTTTAGGGTGCAACAGATCCCCATGGGAAGATTGATCTCTGATGTACTCACTGAGAATGGCTTGGTAGCTCATCTGAGTGAGGCTGGTCTGACAAAAGAATTAGTTCCAATACTTGGAAAGCCTCTGGATGGCAAAAGCCTTCAAAGGATGAAGTTGGTGGAACAACTTTCTTCTGATCCAGTTAAGGTAAACTCAGCTGAAGTATGCAGAAAAAGAGTCCTAGTGGATGACTTTCCAATATTTACTGCAAAGGAGCCCAAGGAAGCTCTGCTTCATTACATTGCTTCTTGTCTGGCAGATGGCATTCCTATGCCATATGATCTGATAAAACGTGCTTCTGAACCTGCTCCAGAAGTGATTGAGAAGAAGAGACGTAAGAAGAGAAAGGTCTCTAAAGAAGGTCCTTCTGAGAAAACTTCTATAAGCTCTAAGAGGAAAGCCTCTGAAGAAGACTCTTCTGTGAAGGCTAAACGTTTCAAGCTTTCAGATAACCCTCATGCTGGTTTATCTCTAATTCTGGAAACTGTGGCAGAAACTCCAACATTTCAACCTCCTCCTCCCTATGACCCTTCTCATACTCCCTCTCCTTAACACACCACTTCTAAACACATTTCATCTGAAAATGTTCATGACTCTGTTCCCTCTCCTCAACCACAACCACAAACATCTCAACACCTATCACAACCCTCTGAATCACAACCCTTTGAACCTCAACCATCTGAACCTCAACCCTCTGAACCTAATCCTCCTAAACCTCACCCATCTGACCCTGAACCTGAAATTCTTGATGTTATTCCTCTTATGACTGTTCACCCTATTTCATCTGAATCATCTGATTCATCTGATTCTTCTTCAAGTCATTCAGATGCCACATCACCCACTCATAACTCTCCTAACCATCCTCAAAAATTTCCCTCTCCTACTCCCATTCCATCTCACCCACAAGCTAAATCTTCATTTTCTACTGAACCTTCTTTCTCATACACCCTTAGGAAATCGTTCGTAGAGGCCTATCTGAAACCAAAACCTAAATCTAGACCAGATGTTGGAACTATGTTATCCAGTTTTGAAACAGAGATATAGTTATGGTTCGCTAATGTTAGGGAGAAGTGCCTCTACAACATGAATCCTAATGTTTCTGAAGAACTTTGGGATGCATTCAAAAGAAGATTCAATTCAGTGACTCTGAATCTTAAGGAAGCGTGCTCTAAAGATACACAAGAAAGATTTTTTGAAGCCTTGAAACTTACTCGGCTAAGTGTCAGAAGAACCCCCATTCTGTGTTTGGAAAACACACCTGCTGAAGTTGTGTGTTCTTCTCTTGAAAAATCTGATGCACTTCAGTCTGGTGAAGGTCTTCTGACTGAAGAAGTTACTCCAGAAGCTCTGGTTACTGAAGAAACTCTTGTCTCTGATCAACCATCTATTATGATTTTAGAAAATGCATCTGACTCTGTGATTATTCAAGAGTTAACAGATGAGAAAGCTTCTGAAGAAGTGAAAGTCTCTGAAGATGTGAAAGAAAAGCTTGCTCAGCAAGAGGCTGCCACTAGTGAAATTAAGGTCTGGATGGTAAAGCAAGAACAGACTACAGAAGAAATCAAGGACTGGATGGCTAAGCAAGAAGAATCAACATCTGAGATCAAGACTTGGATTGCAAAGCAAGAAAAAGTCAACTTCTGAGATAACTGATCTTCTGAAGATTTTAGCATCTCGTTCCACTTAATTGTCTTGTTTGTGCACTTCTATGATAATTGTTTGTTTTTGGCTATTTTCTGAGCTTATCAATATATATGATTGTTCCTTCTGTTTTATATCTTATATTTGTTTTCATACTCTAAAATTTTTGTCTTAAATGATTTTTTTAAATCACTTTTTTATATGACAAAAAGGGGGAGAAAATTGAAATTTTGATAGTTCACATAAACAGATACTAAATGGCAACTCAGACATTTTAAAATATAACTAATCATATATTCAGTGTTTCAGAGCTATAACTATTCATCTGACAATATTCAATAGAAGTAACTCTGAACAATCTTTGAGAGTTTACAAGCTTGATCTGACTCTGAAAAGAATACAAGTGCTGAAAGGGAAGTATTTATTTTTTCTAGCAGTATTCATTTCAGGGGGAGATGTATTTTTTTCTTGTTTTGAACAAAATTTCGTATAGTTTTTGTCATCATCAAAAAGGGGGAGATTGTTAGAACACAAATTGGTTCTTAATATATCTCAATGTTTTGATGATAACCTTAATGAAATTTCGTATAGAGAAAATATATACTCTAATTTTGTTCAAGTGTTTTTGTTTCAGATATCAAATAAATATTCATCTAAAGACAAAAAGAATTCCTCTGAACATTATATAACGTAAAGCTCTGAGCGTAGAAAGTGCAGCACAGAAGACTCTGAGAAAAGCTATAGAAGACTCTGAAGCGCTACCTATAGAAGACTATGAGGCAGAGTATAAAGATTCAGTATATTCAGAAGACTCTGTGAGAACTCAACGCTGCAACCTACAGAGGCTCTGAGAATCAAGTCAACTCTGATCATTCATTCACGCTAGGCACTTTGCTGCATAACTCTGGATAGAGTGACTCTGATAAAGAAGAACATGGAACATCATCAGAGGATCTGATGCAAGATCATTTTTTCATATCTGTTCATTTGAAAAGATATTGTTCAAGAAAGATTCGTTGCTAAACTCAATGTCTACCAACAACACTATTCCTCATTCGTGTATGGCACAGGAATTTAGACAAAAATGATATATATGAACATTCCTCTTCTGTGAAGGAAAAGTCAAAGAAGACAAAAGGCAACAGTTGCACGTTCTTTGAGAAATGGATGTGAAGTCTATTTAAGCAAGTCTTCAACATCATTTCAAGATTGACGGAATACAAAACAATCAAAGAACATATTCGAACAACTTTCTTCAACAAACATACTTATTTTATTTGTTCTTCATTTTGTGTAAAAATCACAGTTGTGATAAGAGCTTTTTAGAAGCACTAGAACACATTGTATTTCATCCTTGTAAAAGTTCCTTGAGAGACCAAGTTGTGGTCAGGATTATTGAGAAGACTAAGACAGTTTGTCTTAGTGATATAACTGTAATCAGGTTTTTATTTAGTGGAATAAGTCCTTGTTTGAGAAAGGAAAAATCACCTTGGTCGGGTGGACTGGAGTAGTTTGAGTTCAAACGAACCAGGATAAAATAACTTGTCATTTTCTACTATCATAGTTGTTTTTGAAACCCTTATTCAACCCCCCATTCTAAGTGTTTTTCCTACCTTCACAGAAAAGCATCGGATAATAAAAAGGTCATATCGGGAAGCATCAGACAGACACGATAACTCTTCTTGGTAGTTGCCAAGTAAGTTGGACTTTGACCACAAGGTAGGACAATGGATAAAACACGACCTTGGGAGAAATGCAAATGAGGATAAAACACTCATGATATGTATATGTATATGAATTATGCTATGAGATATGATCAAATGCAAATGCAGACGCCGACGACAAGGCTCGACTCTTTTGGTGAGATGACAAGACTGGAAGACTGATTCCTTAACACGGAGATCATGCCATTCTGCTCGGGGACTAAAGATGCCACTGCTGGGCACATATTCGCCACACTTCTAAACTGTATCAAGTTGATAATCCTTGTAGGAAGGATGCATAGCTGCTTGAGGATCCTGATAAGTAAACTGCCCCAAAAAATTGCTTCAACTTGTCTGAGTCGTGAAAATGACTGTTTTATTATGCCTTCAGAAAGCTTGCCCCATCCGAGTCTTGAAAAACCTTTTGGATAAACTAATTCTGAGAAGGACTTGCCCTTGATAAGATCACCGACCAAGTTTCTCATTGTTTGAAAATTCCTTAGAGGAAAGCCAGTTTGCAAACAAAAATATTCATACAAATATGGTAATGCAAAGTTCATGCAACTTTTGAAATCAAAGTCATTTTTGAAATATGAAAAAATAAATGAGACGTTGATCAGAACATGGTGGTTCAAGACGCTCAAAGTTTAATATAAAGGTGTACTACCAAAATAAATGATTCGCGGAGATCTTTTGGAGTCAGCTTATGCAACCTTGCTGTAGTATGCTTTCAAAATAACCTTGTTTCAATTAGGTCTTTTGAGGGTTGTAACGTGGCCTGGTTCACAGTTTATGAAACAAAGGATAAAGGCTCAAAATTTATTTGTACCCACCCCATCTACGTGATAATCTTCAGTCCTACGCTCAGTTAACTCATATTAGGCACTCAGGTTCCTATAGGTTAGGAATTACACTGATGACAACAATGATGGTTCAAAAGTGAAGGACCTATGGAAAGGCAGCCACTACTTCCCTATAACATTTAGTTGTTTTGACATTGAGGATTTTCAGGATAAGGATTTAAAGATCTCCTCTTTTTATTATCCTTAACTTTTGCCTGAACTGTTTCTTGTGAAGATTACAGTCAGCGGGATGCCCCAGTTTTACCTAAGTCTCCTACATAGGTATTGACTTAGCGGGCTTTTATTTTGATTTTTTTTAAGAAAGTGACTGCCTAGATTAAATGATCACGATGAACCATCATCGGCGTTTTGATATTGGAAAACATCTCCAACACTTACTTGTTGTGTGCGAAGGAAAATTGTGAGTGCAACCTTTGTATGAAAGGTGTATTGTCGGAACGCACAACCAAGTTAACTGAGAACTACCCATTCTCCAGGTTAAAAAATGCGGGTTTTTTTGTAAAGAAAGAAACTCCAACTTCTGGGCTCGAAGGGGTGACAAGGGAATAATTTCCTTATTTCTCCAGTGTTTGGGGATCGAAACAATGCCTTACATCATCAAAAAAGTTTGATTGAAAGCATACTGACAATAGTTATGGGTATAACGTTTTTGTCATCCTCCCTCGAATCTTTGTATATCAAAAATTTGGACAAGAAGTAAAATTTGAAAGATAAAGCATAAAGATGCAAATAATAGACAAAATGAATTGATATCGAAAGTTGCGATGCTCAGTTCATTAATGTAAAAGTACAAACGTAATTTCAAAGCAAACAACTAATATAAAAATAAGGAAAGTACAAACAACAAGAAACAAAAGGCCTAATGGCTAAATCAGTATAAGGGTGAGTCGTCCTGTCTGAAGCTTCACTTCTGATGCACTGACAAAGGAGTTTTCGGGATATTCGGAGGATTATCCGTAAAATCAAGTATTCCTTCTCTGACCAACTCGCACACTCTAACATTCAATGAAAAACAATGCTCCAAGTCGTGGCTTAGGGCACCCTCATGAAATGCTGTAATACCCCAAATTTTACCCTTAGATTAGTTGATTCAGGTCGCATTACATCTCATTTTTGCATCGCATACTAGCTAACTGCTAACAGGTTACGTAGTTTGTTGTTTTTGCAGGAGAAGCACATCAGACACACTTTAACAGTGGAAGGGCGAAATGGTCATTTATGCATTGTTTGCTGAAAGTTTAGGAAGCAAGGTTGTCATCAGGGATCCATCGAGCAATTAAGGTTTCCGTTTCTGAGCTCCGTGTTTTAGTTGAGAATGAATTTGAATTTTTAGGGCTGATTGTGTTAAGATGTCAGTGGTTTGGTTCAAAGAAGTGCGAGAATTCACTCCGCGGAATTTATTTTAACAGGGCGTTGGATTTAGCCATTGGAAGTACAAGCTGAATTTTTCAGTACGGAGGATATTCTGTTTTGCTGTTGATCGGATTTTTCTGTTTTACTCGTTCAAGGCCATATTTCACGTTTCTATCATCATGCACGAGTTAATTTGAAAAAGGTTTGTCTAGAACTCAATTGCGTCAGGTTTAAGTCGAGCAACATGTTTCGGGACCGATGGAGTTGATTCGAGAAATTCTTTGGGATTTATTCGTACGAATTTTATTTGGTGAAGCTAGTCTATTTGTTTAAGTTTAATCGGTTAAATTGTAATTGATTAAATTTATTCAGAGGCACTTAATTGTTGGAATTTATCGAATATTCTTTGAGAGAGTCGATTGGTTTACGATAAAATTACGGAAAGAAGAACCAGACAAGTTTGGATAGAAATATTTGTGAATTTTATTCATAATAATTTTTATTTAAATTACAAGAGAAAATACATTTGATTTTCCTAAGTCCTATTTTTGGTCTTCATGCCAACTCTTCATGCAGATTCTTCATGTTTCTTCACCCGACTTTTTCTTCGTACCTGCATAAAACAGACAAAAGCAGAAAACAATTGTTATGTTAAAAAAAGGTGTTTTTTCCGATACCCTAAGTTGTTCATCATCGGGTATGCCAGGAGGGCAACGACAAATGTCAAAGTCAACTCTTGACTCGCAACCTCGACCTCAGCACAAACCGGCAATATCTGTTCTTATTTTTTCGGGACGGCCAGAGGAAGAGAAAAAGAAGAGATTATTGGAGAAAAATGATTATGTGGAAAATAGATTCTTCAAGCCAAACAGGTCACTAACATCCGAATCAAAATCCACTTTCATCAAGTAAATTATATGGATATCCATTTCCAGATCCACAACAGATCCGAATCCAATTGGCCACCATCATCCAAAATTCCCAAATAAAATTCAATATGCAAAATCATAATAAATCAGATAAAAAAAATCAAAACTGTGATTTTCTGTCAAAAATAAAACGTAAATCCAAAGCCCAACAAAGTTCGAAAACAGACAATATAAAACAAATATTTAGAGGAGGCGTAGAAACCTAAGGGGAACAGAGGAAGAACGGACGAAACCCTCACGGCCATAAATCATCATCATCCAATGAACCACCAAACGACGGACGAATATACACCAAACGAAAAACCTTAACGGAACTCAACCAAAACGGCCGCGAATCACACGCAAAAGCACAAACAAAATTCGTAAGACTCACCACCATTGGATCCACCACCAAACTTTAAGCCTCAGAAGATTCATCATAGGCCTTAAAACTCATTCATCAAGAGCTGTCACGAAAAACAACAAACCGAAACCGTCATACCCGCAATCGGAAACACAACAATATCATTAACTAAAATATGGGTAAGAAAAAGACCCATGCATTTTTCTTTCATTTTTCTTTTCAGGTTTAGAGAGAACGAGGACAATGTATGAACTAGCATAAACGAAGAAGAAGATATCACAAAGGATGACGGAAACAGAAAGAGAGGAGTGAAAATGTTTGGAGGCCGCCGCGGATCCCATGAGGGGATTAGGGTTTCCTAATCCCTTTCCCCCTTCCCTTTTGTTGCTTGTGGACCGGGTTAGGTCCGGGCTGTAGTGACCTGGCCCAACCCATCTGTTTTATCTTTTTTTTTATTATTATTTATTTTCTTTAGTTTAATTCTCTATTTTTATTATTTTAAATAATGTAAATAATAACATTGTTTTAAATATTTTCTTTACCAAAAAAAAACTTTTATTTATCTAACATTCATGAAATATTTTTTAAATTAATATAACCTTTTTTTAAAAAATATAATAATAAGAATTAATTTTCTTTTATTATTAAAATTTTGTTTTCACTTAAAAAGCTAACCTTTTTTTCTTTTAAAAAATATTTTTTTAACAAATTTATTTTCTCTAATTTAAAAAAAAAAACATCTTTTTTGTAAAAAGAAATCATAAAACTTTTATTCAAAAAAATCGCTAACCCTTCTTAATTTTAGTTTCTGACACTTTCACATTCCAGAGCTTCCAATTTGTAAATCAACATTAACCTAACGCCATCATGTCATCCCGTTTAATTTTTCCGTCTATTTTTTTATGTTGATTTTGTTCACTAATCTTTTATTTTTGTATTTTTATTTTTCAGGAGTGTAATTTATTTAATAGCACTGTTTGTCTTTTATTTTATTATCATCCACATCTGTATTTTAATTTTTCAACATCATATGTAATTTATTTATCTTGCGATACTCATCGTTCATCGTAATTTCACCTTCTGAAGGATTAAGTCTAACAGTTTGACCGCCGCGTCAATAGTCTTTCCCTTTAACCCTTGACCATTTTGCAAAACCTTAATAGCCTAGGCGTCCCGCCATGCACGAAAATACCCTTTATCTTAGCAATAGGTCAAAGAGTCGCCGTACTCTGCTTTAGGGTTTTCTGCCGTGGAATCCCTAATTTTAACCCTAATTTCAACTCAATTTCAACGTAGAGATAGGAGTCGCCGCTCTCCACGTAAGCGCTTCCTTAAGAATGTTTGTATCCCCATTGAAACCTTGACCACAATCAAGAAGTTTCTAACCTCCCTTTCCAGGGGAACTACGATTACTCTGATTCCATTCCCTATCCAGGATACGTAGGCACAAGATGCGAATCTTGCTGAGTAAACTTAGGACTAACCCTTAGGTCTTTTAGGTCACCCTATCCCTTAGAAATGTACCCTTAAATCAAATAATAAAGCTAAATAGTAAAAATAAACAAAAGGTTCCTGTAGAGTACTATAGAAGTTTAGGGTGCTAGTACCTTCCCTAAGCTTAACCAACCCCTTACCTAGGTCTCTCCCCGCATTGTGTTTACGATGCAAAAATAGGTTTTCCCTCTTTTGACCTTTTCCTTCGGATAAATCAAAGTCGTTTGTGAATTAAGAATTGTGATTCAAATTAATTAATAGTTTGATATCCTATTTCCACCGCAATAGAAAATGGCGACTTCACTGGGGACTATCTATAACTTTTAAGGGTTACCCCTACTTTGTTTATTTCTTATTATTTGCTTCATTATTTGTCTATTTGTATATATATATATATATATATATATATATATATATATATATATATATATATATATATATATATATATATATATATATATATATATATATATATATATATATATATATATATATATATATATATATATATATATATATATATATATATATATATATATATATATATATATATATATATATATATATATATATATATATATATATATATATATATATATATATATATATATATATATATATATATATATATATATATATATATCAAGTTGTACCTTGATTCGGGGTTGTTCTATGTGTTGTGAGATAAGTCCTACACCCGGACTTGAGTGACATTATTATAGGATGGTGAGATATTCGACGAGGCTTGCAGGGAGTGAGTCCCGACCAAGTTGACCCTTTCGAAAATGGTTCGGTTGAACGAGTCAGTCATGAAAAGTTTTACTATTTCTGATTGGAGTCTGTGATACTGGGGACCGTAGTACCTTAACACCACCTTGGGCTTATATAGGACGTAGTGCGGGAGCTATGTGGGAGTAGTCCTACAATAGTTGCTACACGATGCTACACTCAAAAAAGGTTCTCTTGAGAATATTATCGACCCCCAAGTCAGTCAGAAAGTTGATAATATCCGAAGGATGGACTAATGACTTTGGGCACTTCTTTAGAACCCTTGTTCTGCAGGTACAACTAACCTTAGTACATACCTTATTGGGATGGGTATACCCTAACTCCTTGCACATACCTTTAATCTAAGGCTTTATATATGTGTGTTGCACCCTAAAATTTGCCCAACCTTATTCACTTGGTTTATGTTTCAATATCATTAGCATTTGCATATAGAGTCATGTACATAGTCTAACCATCTGCATAGCATAAGCATAGCAAGTCATCCAACAGGGGACCAATCATTATTCTCATCTCTAGAGGCTTATCAAGAGGTTATTATCCTGATTCAATCTCATTCAAGTCATCAGAAAGAATTTGAAAGCTGAGAAGTTAATAGATCAAGCAAGTGCATCCATCTCCTATCTGAGGGTACCTGGGGATCGTCAAGGAAAGTATGAGCTGTGAATTGAAGGCATGGGGAGTATCTAGACATCTTTGGAGACTTAGAAAGTCATGTGGAGAAGTAGACAAGTCATTGGTGTAGTCACAAGAGTTGGGGATGAAGACAGTCAACTAGGGTTTCATCTGGGTCAACCCTGGGTCAACTCTAGGTCAATTGACTGATTGAAAGGCATTAAGGGGCTATTGGAGAGATGGGGGGTTCATCATTTGACATGTAGAAGAGGATATGGTGGTATGCCAAGAAGAATTCAAGAGAAATCAAGGAGAAGAGGAGTTTCTAAATTAGGGTTTCTGTGTAAAATCCCCTAGTTTAGGTCAAATTTCCAAGCAAGATAAGTCAAAATACAAGCTTCAAATGGATACTTGGCCAACATGGAACTTGTAGAGGATCTCAATACCTTTAATTTGAGTGGTGGAAGACACTAAGGAGATTTATATAACTCAAGTTATGGTCCTTGCAAGTTACAGGTCATCTGAGGTATCTGAAATTCTGTCTGTGAAAGTGACTTGACTTCCAAGCAATTTTTACCCCTCAAGAAGATTTCAAATGAATTTGTGGTCAAAATAAGAGTTGTTCCTCATTGTCTCAGCTTTCTAGAATGGTATGGTATGCCTTCATAAGATTTGTGGAACTCTACTTATGGTCTTGGCAAGCAAAGGGTATTTTGGTCATCTAAGGATTACAGGTCATTCTTAGCCTATGCCTAAAACGCATACAAGGGAGCTTCAAATGAAAAACTTCCCAACATCAAAGTTGCTCAAAATGCCATTTTAAGCCTAGAAAAGAAGTCATGAAAGCTTGGAAATGCATACAATGAGACTTGACCAAAGTTGGTGAAAAATGACCTAAAAAAGGCATATAAGTTGAAAAAGTTGAAATAAAAAATTGGTTTGAGAGATCTACAAATCCAATATGGGTCATCCAATATACCAAATTGATTCCCAACATCATTTTAAAGACATTGGTTCAGCCACATTTTTGATTTTAGGCTTAAAAATTGGACTTCCTTTGTAAATTTGTTTCTTGCATCATAAGGCAACATGGTAAAACTTAACACAAGGCAAGGAAAAGCTTGGTTTTTCATACATACACTCCTAATATCTCATGAAAGTATATTTTAACTCAAGTTTACCCAAGGTGCAAGCATGATATGAGGTGATTCAAAATACCATCAAATGATAAGTTCATGAAATTTCCACAAGTTTCTAGATCCCTCTAGGACCAATCTAGAAGCTTCTCATTCTGTTAATCATCATCTATATAAGGAAATGAAGCCATTTGTGCATTGGTTGGTGATTCTTTGAGCTTGCAAACCCTACTTTGATTCCTTCACTCCCATTTGCATTTTCTCTTCAAACTCCATTGAAACTTCATCAATCATCTCAATTTCTGTTATCATCATCATCCACCATTATCATAGAGTAATTGGCAAAGAAAATTGAGAGAAACTCGTGGCTGGTTTGTGTGATCCAAGTTTTCACTCCAACTTGCATGAAGAAGGGGATAAGGTGATTCAAGAAGTTTGAGCCACAACCATTGCAAACAGAAGAATCAGCATCCATTGGAGATCAATATTGGAGGTTAACAAGTCTTGAATTGCAGCACAACCACACCTGCCATCATCACTTGCAAGGTAGGCATTTCCCTTAGAATCTCCTTATTTATTCAGTTGTAGATCATGTGGTTAGGACAAGAATGCTTAGAGACCATAGGGGATTGATTCATGAGATCTAGAGAGAGTTATATGAAGTTTGATGGCAGAGTGGTGAAACTTTGATGATCAAGAAATCCTAGTTTAGGGGATGATAATCATGATAGATTAGTTCAGGATAATCAGTGCAAGGTGGTGAGTACATTAGTACAAGAATTTGCAAGTTTGGTGATCATGCACATCAGGTGTAATGTAGTGGTACCAGGATCTTCCAGCTATCGAGCTCGATTATACAATGAGATTCAGCAAAATCTAGGGTTAGGATCTTGTAGAGGGTGAAGAGTAGAGCAATTTTGGTGTTGAGATCGTGGCGTTTGGTTGAGTGAGGAGGGAGAACTGAGCAGTGGAAGTTTGTGCATGGAAGAAGAATTCTGCAAAACCCTAGGGCTCGTTGGGGACGATGACCCTCAGCCATTAGATCATTTCCAGATTTTGACCTTTTCATCTCATCTGACGGTCCCCATTTAATTTCAAAAACGGAGGGAAACCCTAAACGCTGAAACGCAGCGTTTACTTAAGTGATGAACTTTGGGCTTCAGCAGAACCTGATACTCACACCCCCACCGTGGGCCCAATCCAAGTTTGCACGTGAAATTACTACTTTTTGCACCGAGGATTTGATTATTTTCTTTTAATTTTCATTTCCATTTTCTGAAGCGCGTATGGGCCTAATAACTTTAATATTTGCACCCCCTGATCTGGCCCACTTAATAAAAACAACTAGGGCGCAAATGCTATTCTCACCCCTCCCATTTAATTCCCTTTTTTTTGTGTTTTAATTTCCTTTAATATTTTTGCATCTTTAAAAAATCATATAAAAATGAAAAATTAATATTTTTTGATTTTTGTTTTTTCTATAGGTCAATAATTCTGTCTAGAAAATTATAAAAAATAAAAATTGCATTTTATTTTTTATTTAATATTTTTCCCATATTTTCCAAATAAATGCCTATTTTAGGTGTTTCATTTCATACATGAATTTGTTGATTTTTGTTCTAATAGTTGCTCTAATATTTTTCACCCATTCTTTTTAGGTTGATTAATAGACATTGTTAGCTTGTATATGCAATTTAGTTCATATTTTTTAGAAATTAATTTTAGGTGATTAGTTTAGGTGGGAACAACATGAATAAAATTAGGGTTTTAAATCAACTTAGGTGAGGTAGTTTAATTCTTTTAGGAAATTTTCATTTGATTTTTGGGGTATGGACTATAGGGGTTATGGGTATAGGATAGATCCCCTTAGAAATCACTAGGATTCCCCTACTGCTATTAGTATATTACTGTCTGTATTTGATTGACTGGTATGGTGTGCCCTCTGGGGATTATTGTTTGTCTGTGTGGGTATTGGGATTGTCTGGGGATTGGGGAAGCTGAAGACTTGTGATGATGGAGCCATTGGAGATCCAGAGCTTGAAGACCAACTTCCAGAGTTGATGAGGAGATTCCTGCTGGCAGCTGTTGAGGAGATTAGGGTTTAGGAGCTAGGCAGAGCTCTAGATTAGAAAGCTTGATTCTCAAACATGGAAGGTTTTGACTGCCTCCATTCCTCTCTGTGATACAGAGTCTCTCTAAGACACTCACCCCATTCCCTTGGAAGGCTTGGTGCTACTGTCTAAGGGATAGAACTCTTGAGAGAAAATATCTTATGTGTTAGTAGCAGTTGGTTTGCCACCTTTGGTGGTCAACTAAGTGCTTAACACCCAATTCACTCTTGTGATTGATCCCTCAGCTTGGAGGATAGGACTCAAAGAAAAGCCATTGCAGATGGGAGACTGGTAATCAAAGACATTGCTTGAAGGCTGTGGAGATGGGGATTGATGCTTGCTAAAGCTTGTAGCTGTTTGGAGATGACTTGAAGTCAGATGTTGATGCAGAGCTGCTGATGCTGTTTATTTCTGCTGTATTTCATTCTTGATGTATTGATTGGTTTTCTGGACTGTATTGTTTGCTGTTTACCCTGTTGGGTTGAAAGTGAATCCTGTTCACTTTTGCCTATTATTTTCTAGGTTCGAGGTTGAGTGGGACTCCCTTGCCTCGCTTGTATTGTTGCATCCATGCATTTTACCGCTTTACTGTATATATCTGCTATTGTTTCTATTTCCGTCTATTCCCTTAGGATCTCTGTTTCTCTCTGTGCAAGAGAGGAGCATGATAGACACTAGGTCTTAACCCATGCATGATAACATTAGGTTAGTCTGATTCCCTTTGCAACCGTAGGTTAGAGTTCTGTCTCTTCTTCCTCAAAACAAACAGAAAAATACAATAAAGATTTAAAACACAATAAAAGACATTTCTTCCGTAAAAGAATGTGAACTCATCAAAACGTCATTTTTGTCCACTTGGACCAGTAATCAGAAAAACCTTTTTCATAAGGAATAAAATCAATCAAGACAAGCTTGTGTCGTACGTGGCCCGAACTACGTTTGCTCTGATCTTTCATGCTGTATGAAAGTACGTAGGCATAGGATGCGATATCCTAGCGAGCAACCTTCCCCTCCTTTCCCGTAGGTAGGCGAACTACGTTGACTCTGATTTCTCGTTCCAGACGGGAATACGTAGGCATAAAGTGCGATACTTTGCCGAGTCATTTTCTTTTCTTTTTAACCCTTAACCCTTAGCTTAGATAAAATAACAATCCATACCCGAAAACAAGCGTGGATCCCGTCGAGTACGACGGACGTGAGGGGTGCTAATACCTTCCCCTTGCGTAACCGACTCCCGAATCCAGGTTTTGGTTGCGACGACCATACCTTTCCCGTGTTGTGCGAGGTTTACTCTGAGCGTTTCCTTTTCCTCCCGTGGGATAAATAACGCACGGTGGCGACTCTTTTGTTCAGCCGGCACCGATTTTCGCAGTAGCGACAGCTGGCGACTCTGCTGGGGATCCAACGTCCCCTGGCTGCTAAGGACTGCAATAGTTCTTATGCATTTGGGATCCAACGTCCCTTAAGAGAGTCAATCCTAACACTTGTTTTCCCGTCGAGGATTTTGTATGGATTTATATTTCTGACCTTTATTTTCAGCATTACATATTGATTATTATTGCTGTATTGGGGTGTGACGGGTATTCTGATATTGAGTGAGAAGCCGGACCTGGGCTTGAATGCACCTTAGACTTAGAGTAGAGATTAGTGGGCGCGCACGTGCTTTGCATGTCCTAGTGTCTCGCGAAATCTACACTCAGACGAGGTTCTTCTGGTTGGCCTCCTGTCCTGCCCTTTGGGTGGCTTGGGTTGCTGGTTAGTTGGATTGTCGACTCTGGGGACCGATCATTTGGAAGTTGGCTAAGTGAGGCCTCTTCAGGATTTGGTGATGCCACTCTTTCTGGGAATCGTATCACCAACCCTGAAAGTCTGTGACGCCGATGACCGCATAGGATCCCATACCTTTGTCAGTTACTAGGACATCCACCTGTGAGAGGGTTTGGGTTATGCAGGTAACTAGACCTTCAGATACCGATTATTTCTTGATCAGAGATCCTGGGTATTTATGGAGAGTTATGAGGTCTGTCAGAGACCATTTGGAGATGTGTTATGAGGTCTGTCAGAGACTAGTTGAGGAGTTCTGAGGTCTGTCAGAGACCTATTGGAGTTATGATTTGAGGTCTATCAGAGACCAGCCAGAGTTATGCTGTGGGTCTGTCAGAGACCATTGTTGGAGCTTTGTTCTAGGTCTATCTGAGACCAGGGTTTGAGGACTTCTAGAGAGTCTATTTGAGACTTCTTGATATGGTTTAGGCTATTCAGCTACGACATTTGGTCCCTGTTGCATGTCACTTGCATTGCATTGTTTGCATACTCATCATCATTGCATCCTACTAATGTGTGTCTGTGCTGTAGGTGCATTTGCATTCCCCCGGTTCTAGTGTCTGGACTTCTGAGTATTTGATCATGGCTGGCTTGAGGATGACCGTTGCGTATAAGCTACCTATCCCCGATATCACTCCACTCCTGGGTCTGATTTCTCTTGCAGATGAGGATGTCCGTAGAAGTTTCAGGCAGAGTTACGGACGACTGTTGAGTTTAATTCGCAGGTCCACTGATGATGAATTGAATGGGCGGTACACCTTAATGCAATTCTATGACCCGACTTTGAGATGTTTCACGTTTGTGGACTTTATCTTGGGGCCTACCATGGAGGAGTATGTAGAGTTTACTGAGCTGCCAGTTCAGAATGCAGTTCCTTTTATTCACTCAGCCGCTGAGCCCAATCTGGAGGATTTAGCCAAGGCCCTGCATATGAATGCTTCTGAGTTATTGATGACTGCGTGGCGAGGGGTTCCGGGTTTTTCTCTTCAGTTTCTGGTTGGTAAGGCTCAATAGTACACCAAGAATGGGTGTTGGGTGGTCTTTAACGCCATTTTGGCCCTCTGCATTTATGGGATAGTGTTGTTCCCTAACTTCCCAAACTTCGTGGACATGGATGCATTTCATCTATTTGCTGCTGGTAACCCAGTACCAACGCTGATCGGGGACTTTTACCATTCGATGCACTACAGGAATGAAAACAGGAGAGGCAAGAACGTCTCTTGTTGCGTACCTTTGCTGTATATGTGGTTCAAGAGCCATCTTCCCTCGAGGGGACCTTTCGTGGATAATGCCATCACGCCCGACTGGCCAGAGCATATGATGAGGTTAACTTCTGAAGACGTTGAATGGTTTGATAGAGATCTGCTGGGATCCGAGCTTATATTCAGTTGTTCTGGGTACCCTAATGTCCCGCTGATAGGAAGAAAGGGGTGTATCAACTACAACCCATCCTTGTTGGTCCGTCAGTTCGGATATGCGCTGAAGAACCCACCCAAAGAGGAGGAAGTACAGGAATCTCTGTACTTCACTGGTGATTTGAAGGGAGAGTTATTGGCCAAGCTGCAGCATGCCTGGACGCGTATTAACCGAAGAGGGAAGCCGTTGCTAGGGAAGAATGACTGTCAGGCCTATGCACCATACATAGTTTGGATCCAGGATAGAGCAAGTCAGTTGCGGATGCCATTTCCAGATGCACCAGCCCTTGTTCCTATTCCGGTAGCTGAGCCAACTACTGTTTCTCGGGAAGCCTACGAGCAAGTTGTGAAAGAAAAAGAAGCCTTGATGAAGATCAACGAAGGGTTAGAGTAGGAGCTAGCCCAGATACGCAGTGAGAAAAACAAGGCCGTGCATGCTTTCCAACAGCAGATTGAGCTAATGAACAGACTAGGGGCTGAGTTGACTGAGGAGAGGAAGAAGCGTGAACGTCTGGGGCAAGAGTTCAGAAGCTCCCATGACATGCTTGAATCCAAAAAGAAAGCGCTCGACGCAGCTCACCGAGAGATCTCTTCTTGCAATAAGACTTGGAATGCCACGCTCACCAACAATAAGAAAAGGGAGGATAAATTGAAGCAGCAAATTTCCGACCTTGAAGAGCAGTTGAAGTCCAACATCAAGAAGTGTGAAGAAGAAGTGATGACCAGTTATAGCCTCCAGAACGCCCTAAACAAGGCCATCAAAGGCAGAGATGAAGCTGTGTCTCAGAAGCGTAAACTAGAAGATCGCTTCGGAGAGGGGGCATGGGAGGAAACTGCTAAAGACGTGCGACGTGTTCTTAAGAGAAGAAACCAGCTTGTTGAAGGGCTGCTTGATCGACCAGGTCATCCGGAGACCAAGACGCTGCTAGAAGAGTACCAGACTTATGGGAGGATTTGATCATTTCATGTAGTAACTTGTATGCTTTATTTGCACAGTGCTGACCATCACCAGGATTGTTGGTTGAGGTCATGCCTTCTTTGTACTCTCAGTGATATTGTATTCCGGGCTTATTGATTTCTCTGCAATATATGAGGCTTTCTGTGATTCAGCTCCGATCTTTATATTGTTAGCACTGTCACTGCACTGGCACCTTCACACTAGAATCGGGGAATGAATTTCCCTAATGCACAGACACACACGTTGCATTGCATTCATATTCATATTGCATTACAGGTAATCTTTGGGTGGTGTCTTATTTCCTGTTCTGTATCAGGTATTTTTCAGGATTGCAGATCAGCACCCGCACCGCTATTCGACTCGCACCAACTGTCGAAGAATCATGGATCAAATGCAGAACGAGATGCAAGATGTGCGCGAGAAGCTAGCTCTCTTTATGCAGACCATGGAAGCTATTGCAAAAGGTCAGGAAAATTTGCAAGCCATGGTCCAACCTCTGTTGGCCCGAAATGCTGGTCACGGTAATGAGGATCATCAGTCTGTACGAGTCGATACTGTTCATGGAGATGGCACTCCCACGCCAGTGGCTCCACCTGTAGTCAATATACCTGCTGCTAATGTCAACAACGCTACCGCTGCTGTGAACGGTAACGTCGGAGTTGGGAATGAGACTGTTGTCCATAACGTTGGGCTTGGTGATGTCAACTTGGGTGATAATATGGGAGGCAACGGCTTTGGCAATGCTGGATTCGGGTTCAACGATCAAGGATTCGATAATGCTGGGAAATATGGTTTCAATGCTCAAGGCTTTGGGCAAGATGGTTATGGTGTGGCCAATCAGGGTTACGGAGGTTTCGGAAATGGAAACGGCGCTGGGTTAATGGCTTTTGGGCCTGCTGGAGGTGTTCAGGGATACGGCAACAGAGGCCGAGGCCCAGTGATGAATCAGATTAGAGCTGGCCGCAATAATGAATATGATGGGTATGGAGCTGGGAATGGTATGTGGCAAGAAGATCAGCAGGAGGACGCTTTCTCCGGCGGAGGCTTCGAAGGGCCGATGGATAACTCCCAGAAGATCAGAATGCTAGAAGAGCAGATGAGGGGGGTCCTGAACCAAAGTGTTATGGGCTTAGACATGACAACAATGGGCCTGGTACCTGGCTTGAGGGTGCTAATCAAATTCAAAGCTCCTACGTTTGATAAGTATAAAGGGGACACTTGTCCGAAAGTGCACGTGCGAGCTTATTACAGAAAGATGTCTGCGTACTCAACTGATGAGAGAATGCTAATGCATTTCTTTCAAGATAGTTTGTCAGGCCCTTCCCTAGAGTGGTACATGGGGTTGGAGCTAACCAATATCAAGACATGGAAGCAATTGGCAGAGGCATTTGTAGCTCACTACAAGTATAACAGCGACTTGGCGCCCAATCGGGTCCAATTGACAGGGCTGTCGCAGAAGAAGGGTGAGAGGTTTAAAGTGTACGCGCAAAGGTGGCGCGATATGGCTGCCAGGGTCCGCCCTCCTTTAGAAGACAAGGAAATGAATGACATGTTCGTCGGCACATTCACAGGCTTGTTTCATGACATGTTGTTTCATACATCTTTGGCTAGTTTCTCAGACTTAATTCTGATGGGAGAAAAGATTGAACGTAACATTAAACAAGGAAAATTCCAGGCTGAGGAATCAACTGCATCTGGCAGTAATAGGAAGGCTTTTGGTGGGCGCCTTCAGGGCGAGGCAAGCGCAGTGTTTGGAGGCCGAGGCCGAGGCCGAGGCAGGGGACGAAACCAATATCATCAGCCGCAGCAGGTGGCGAGTGTTACTATTCCGTATCAGCAGCAACCACTTCAACCACAACAACCGTTTCATCAGCAGCCAATGCAGCAACAGCAGCAGCAACCACAGCAGGGTGCGCAGTAAGCTCAGCGAAGGTTCCAGGGTGGTAAACCAAGAAGAGTGTTTGAGAAGCCTCCCTCAACCTATGCAGATTTGTTGCAGACGCTGTTGGGTTTGAACCTGGTAGAGAAGAGAACTCTGGCACCAATAACGGGGACTCCTCCGTATGGTTATGATGCAAGCAGGCACTGTGAGTTTCATTCTGGGGCTCCGGGCCACGATATAGAGGGTTGCCATGCCTTTAAGCATGTTGTGCAGGATCTTTTGGACAATAAGACTATCAATTTCGGAACGGCAGGTCCGAATATAGTGCAGAAACCCATGCCTAATCATGGAGCAAACGCCATTCTGACTAAGGAAGGGTTAAATCTGATTATGAATGTCGACGATTTAAAGACGCCGCTGAGCGAGATAAAAAGCAGATTGTTGCAAGGGGGTGTTTATCCAGGATGCGACGAGTATTGCTTAGACTGCTGGACCCTAGCTGGGGGGTGTGATGATTTGAAGAAAGGCATTCAGGCTTTAATTGATGGAGGCACATTGCAGTTTGACCGAGCAGCAACTGAAGAGCCTGCAGGGGCGGTAGCAGATGATCAGAGTGATGTGGCCACTGTAACGATTCCTCGGAAGACAATCACTATTGCAGCACCGGTCCAGCGACCACCGATCACCATAACTAAGGCCGGACCGATCCCGTACGAGAACACAAAAGCAGTCCCATGGTCATATGGGTTGGAGGTGTATTGTGACGGGATAAAGATTGATGTTAATAAGCAGCCAGCTGAGACTGTCGATAACGTTGTTGGTTCAGGAGGTATGACAAGGAGTGGTAGGATCTTTACATCACCTGAAGTGGAGGCCGAAAGACTAGCAAAAGGAAAAGGAAAGATGGTTGAGAATGTCCCAGTGCAAGCAAGCGAAAAAGAAGCGACATCGAAAGACGTAGAAGAGTTTATGCGCTTGATTCGAAAAAGTGATTATAAGATTGTGGAGCATCTGCAGCAGACGCCGTCCAAGATATCTATCCTGTCGTTGCTACTATGTTCTGAAGCTCACAGAAACGCTTTGTTGAAAGTCCTAGATACTTCTTTTGTACCCCAAGACGTCTCTGTAAATCAGCTGGAAGGAGTGTTGGCACATGTGAATGCAGGCCACAGCCTGGGCTTTACCGACTTCGATTTGACCCCGAAAGGGAGAGATCATAATATGGCGCTGCACATATCTGTCGAGTGTAGAGGATCAGTAATGTCGCATGTATTGGTCGACACCGGATCGTCTTTGAATGTGATGCCCAAGAAGGCGATGATGAAGCTAGATGTCAGAGGAATCCTGTGCACGCCCAGTGACTTGGTAGTTAGAGCCTTTGACGGCACGCGGAGAACAGTCTTTGGATCGATAACATTGCCTCTACAGGTGGGGCCGGAGGTGTTCGCAACGGAATTTTATATCATGGATATACAGCCTGCATATAGCTGCCTGCTCGGAAGACCCTGGATCCATGGGGCTGGGGCAGTCACGTCTACCCTGCATCAGAAGTTGAAATATATGGTCGGAGATAGCGTAGTCACCGTATGCGGAGAAGAAGACATCCTGGTCAGCCATCTGTCGTCATTTAAATACGTGGAGGTCGACGGAGAGATCCACGAAACGCCCTGCCAGGCATTTGAAGGGTTGTGTATCAAGGACAAAGGTCCCGAGCCGAGCAAAGTGTCAGAGATAGCCGTCTCGTCGTATAAAGAAGCTCAAGCTCTAGTGGAGGCAGGAGAAGTGAAGGGCTGGGGCAAAGTGCTGGATATCCCTGTAAAGATGGACCGATTCGGGCTGGGATACCAACCGTCGTCATCAAATCCTGCTGTGGGGGCACCCCATTTCAGAGGGCCAATAACCATCTCTGCCAGTGGAGTATGTCATGAAACCGTCAATGCTGCTTCGGAGTCTGACGAAGGAGACAGCGACTGTGATATGGATGCCTGGATTCAGCCAAGCACGCCAGGACAGGGACTGTGCAACTGGTCTATTCAGGATCTTGTTCCTGTGACTCTTAAACAGTAATGCTTTGCTTTATTAATTGTTGAATAATCTGATGTCTTGCCCGGGGCATCATGATTTGCTTAGGGCTGTGTTGTTATGAACATTGCGTGTTAATCATTAAATAAATGGCGTTTTTCATGTGCAAATACTGTAATCTCTGTCTTTCTTATTTTGTATTTTTCAATAAAATGGCGACGTGGTTATTCGCTTTATACGCATTTTGAAGCACTTAACCATCCCTTTTGCAGGATAACATTTTCAGATGACATCCTTGAACCGCCTATGACTCGTCCCGACTTCGAGCACCCGGTATTTCAGGCCGAAGATGAGGTTGTCGAAGATAGTGACGTTCCTGAAGAACTGTCTTGGTTGGTGAAGCAAGAGGAAAGAGTCATTCTTCCTCACGAAGAGGTCATCGAAATTATCAACTTGGGGTCGGAAGGGGTTGAGAAGAATATTCGTATCGGGGCCGCACTGCAGAGCGATATCAAGCGAAGACTGGTTGAAATGCTCCGAGAGTATAGTGATGTATTCGCTTGGTCGTATGAAGATATGCCAGGGCTCGATACAGATATGGTTGTGCACCGTCTGCCACTGAAAGAAGATTGCCAGCCGGTCAAACAAAAGCTTCGCAGAACTCGACCAGACATGGCAGTGAAGATCAAAGAGGAAGTTCAAAAACAGTGGGACGCTGGTTTCCTGGCTGTGACAAAATATCCTGCCTGGGTTGCTAACATCGTACCAGTGCCAAAAAAAGATGGCAAGGTTCGAATGTGCGTGGATTATAGAGATTTGAATAAAGCAAGCCCAAAAGACGATTTTCCGCTTCCTTATATTGACGTGTTAGTTTATTATACTGCTCAATACTCCGTATTCTCCTTCATGGATGGCTTTTCAGGCTATAATCAGATTAAAATGGCGCCAGAGGATATGGAGAAGACCACTTTCATAACGCCTTGGGGAACATTTTGCTACAATGTGATTCCCTTTGGTTTGAAAAATGCTGGGGCAACATATCAGCGTGCGATGACGACTCTTTTCCATGATATGATGCATAAAGAGATCGAAGTTTATGTTGACGATATGATTGCCAAATCCCAGACGGAGGAAGAGCATCTGGTGAATCTGTTGAAGTTATTTAAAAGGCTTAGGAAGTTCAGGCTGAGACTGAACCCTAATAAATGCACCTTCGGGGTGAGATCGGGTAAACTGCTGGGGTTTATCGTAAGCGAAAGAGGAATAGAGGTTGATCCTGCTAAAATAAAAGCGATCCAAGAAATGCCGACGCCTAAAACAGAGAAAGAGGTGCGCGGGTTTTTAGGGAGGTTGAACTACATCGCTCGGTTCATATCTCACCTAACTGCCACGTGTGAACCATTATTCAAACTGTTGAAGAAAGATCAAGCTGTAACGTGGAACGAAAATTGTCAAAAGGCGTTCGATAAAATAAAGTAGTATTTGCAGGAGCCTCCTATTTTGATACCCCCGGTGGCAGGGAGACCCTTGATCATGTATTTGACGGTTCTTGAGGGAAGCATGGGTTGTGTTCTCGGTCAGCACGACGAGACAGGAAGAAAAGAGCATGCGATTTACTACTTGAGTAAGAAATTTACAGATTGTGAATCTCGATACTCAATGCTTGAGAAAACTTGTTGCGCGCTAGCCTGGGCCGCCAAGCGTTTGAGGCAGTACATGCTGAATCATACAACCATGCTCATCTCGAAGATGGATCCTATCAAATATGTATTCGAAAAGCAGGCGTTGTCGGGGAGGATTGCCTGTTGGCAGATGGTCTTGACTGAGTATGACATTCAATATGTCTCGCAAAAGGCCATAAAGGGGAGCGTGCTGTCTGAGTATCTGGCGGAGCAGCCTATTGAAGATTACCAATCGATGAGGTTCGATTTTCCTGACGAGGATATCATGTACCTAAAGATGAAAGATTGTAAAGAGTCGTTGCCAGACGAAGGACCAGAATTGGGTTCCAAATGGAAGATGATATTTGACGGAGCTGTGAACGCTTACGGTAGCGGAATAGGGGCAATCATCACTACGCCACACGGGTCGCACATCCCGTTTACTGCCCGATTGACCTTTCCAGTTACCAATAATGAGGCCGAATACGAAGCTTGTATAATGGGGCTTGAAGAAGCCATTGATTTGCGAATCAAAAATCTAGACGTATACGGAGACTCAGCTCTGGTGGTGAATCAGATAAAAGGGGAATGGGAGACACGTCAGCCCAACTTGATACATTACATGAACTATGCAAGGAGATTGTTACCTTTCTTCGACAAGGTTGAATTGCATCACGTACCGCGGGCAGAGAACCAAATGGCTGACGCTCTCGCCACGATGTCTTCCATGTACAAAGTCAACTTCTGGAACGAGGCTCTCATAATCATTATCTCTCGGCTTGACAGACCAGCTTACGTATTTGCTATTGATGAAGCATCCGACGACAAACCGTGGTATTTTGATATCCTTAATTTTCGGAAGAACAAAGAGTATCCGGCTGAGGCATCCAGTCAAGATCAGAAGACTCTCAGGAGATTAGCGGGTAATTTCTATTTGAATCCGGACGGTGTCTTATACAGAAGAAACCACGATTTGGTGCTGTTGCGTTGTGTAGACGAAAGAGAGGCAAAGCTGCTCATGGAGGAAATACACGAAGGTACCTTTGGTACGCATGCTGGTGGGCATGCTATGACAAGAAAGCTGCTGCGAGCAGGTTATTTTTGGCTGACTATGGAAACTGACTGTTTCAAGTTCACAAGGAAGTGCCACAAGTGCCAAATCTATGCTGATAAAATCCATGTGCCTCCGAGCCCTCTAAATGTGATGTCATCGCCATGGCCATTCTCGATGTGGGGAATCGATATGATTGGAAAGATTGAGCCGACAGCTTCTAACGAGCACAGGTTCATTCTAGTAGCAATCGATTATTTCACCAAGTGGGTAGAAGCGGCGTCATACGCAAATGTAACGAAGCAAGTGGTGGCCAGATTCATCAAGAGAGATATCATTTGCCGATATGGGATTCCCGAGCGGATAATCACGGACAACGGTTCAAACCTGAACAACAAAATGATGAAGGAGCTCTGTCAGAATTTCAAGATCGAACATCACAACTCCTCCCCTTACCGACCCAAGATGAATGGCGCTGTCGAAGCGGCCAATAAGAATATCAAGAAGATCGTTCAGAAGATGGTGGTGACCTATAAGGATTGGCATGAGATGCTACCTTTCGCTTTGCACGGTTATCGTACGACGGTACGCACATCAACCGGGGCAACCCCGTTCTCGTTGGTATACGGAATGGAGGCGGTATTGCCATTGGAAGTTGAGATCCCTTCTCTGAGGGTATTGCGAGATGTTCAGCTAGACGAGGCAGAATGGGTGAAAGACTGGTTGAACCAATTGAGTTTGATGGATGAGAAGAGGCTAGCTTCTCTAGCATACGGTCGTTTGTACCAGAGCCGAATGAAGAAAGCATATGATAAGAAGATACATCCGCGAAGCTTTCAGACGGGCGACCTTGTGCTGAAAAGGATTCTCCCGCCGCAGGCAGATCACAGGGGCAAGTGGACCCCCAACTACGAAGGGCCATACGTTGTCAGGAAAGTCTTTTCAGGAGGAGCTTTGTTGTTGTCCACCATGGACGGTGAAGACTTTACGTCGCCTGTGAATTCGGACGCAGTTAAAAAATACTTTGCTTAAAATAGACCCGCTGGACAGAAAAAAGAGAGTCCAGGCAAAAATGGGGCATCCTGGCGAACCAAAAACAGAATGAAAGGTTCGGGCAAAAGTTAGGGATAAAATTGAAAAAAATGTGTACACCCGCGAAGTTGAAAACCTACACTGGGCGGCTTCGGCAAAAAAGGGTATCCCGGTGAACTGAAAACCCGTAAAGGGCGGTTCACGCAAAAGTTAGGGATGTGAAAAGCAAATGACTGCGGTCCGAATTTGACATTGCAGTGAGCATCAGTGCGGGAGAATACTTGAGGAGTCGATTATCAGATACAACCTCTTCGGAAGAGTGAATACCGGGAAAGCATTAGAGTCGGATGAGTCATGGGAGGATCAGTTCGTGGTGTTCGTCTGCATCCCGTTGCCGACATGTGTACAAAATTTAATTTGTCAGAATATTTATGCCTTGCGTAGCTTCCTCTTTTCAGGAGTTACCTCCCGTGTACAAAAACTCTGCCCATTCAGGGGCCCAATCAATAAAATATGTTATTCAGTACTTTATGCTAGTTCTTTACTGTTTTGTGCATGATAAAACGCCTAAGTTTATTGAAACTAGCATGTGTATAACATCACTGGCCCTTGCCAACCATTGCTAAAGCTTTGAATTAACTGAAAATGATGTTACTAACCTGAATAGATTTGGTGGCGTAGGTTTGCCTTGTCTTGTTTGTGTTGTTGCAGGTTTCATAGCCGTATGAGGAAGACGATCAAAATTTTTTTTGCAATAACGAAAGACTTGATCTCCACGCAGGTCATGCATGTTCCTCCTGAAGAAGGATCGAATTCCCGCAGCTAGTCGTAGCTTATCCAGAGGGCATGCTCCAGCAAAGTCATCTATCCTCAGCAGAATTGACAACTCCAAGATCGTAAGGCTGCACTCAGACAGTATGGTGTCCCCCAGAAGGATTCCCCTATTTCAAGCAGGATGGTTTAGCCACAGAAGATTAGTGTTTGTGAGCTGTATTCAGACAGTTTACCTTTTCTCGCAGGGTCAGGTACTCTCCCTCAGCGGAGCCAGTGGATGTTCCCCAAGAGAATCATCCCATCCCCAGTGGGGTTCACTTTTCCAGCAAGTATTTTCATTCCTCCCAGTGGAATTCGAAGAATAAGACTCTCCCCGACAGAGTTGGTTGTGTGCCCAGGCATTTATTTTGTCAAGATACCGCGTGATATTCGTTCACCTCCCAACAGAAGCGCATATGCTATTCTCCAGCAGAGTTATAGTCCCCAGCAGGGTGTTACTTCAATGAGATGTTTGGTTTCAGTCCCCCATTTCCCGGCTGAGTCGACTTCCTCTCCCAGCATTTATTTTGCTGGAATAATTCTATAGCATCCGGCTATCCCCAGCGAAGTTGGCATTATCTTCAGCATTTATTTTGCTGAAGCAGTTTCTGTACCCAGCAGTTCGAGTCTGCATTTGCATGGGCAAATCGTGTCATACTCGCATCCACCAAATGAAAAAGCGTAGCGTTTCCATGTCAAATGGAGCATTGCATCATTGTCAAGCATACGCCTTTTTGAAACATAAACTAGGTTGGCTAACCATTTGTTTCAAGTATTGTTTCTCTTGCAGGTAGAGAGAGCCCTCGCTCAGGTGAATCAATAGATATTCGAAGTCTCGGCAGGAGGCATTCAACGAAGTGTCAGCTTTGGCACTACTCCCCACAGAGTCATCAGGATAAGTTTCTCGTTGTCCCCAAGCAAAGTTACTTATTTCCCCGTCAGGGTTTCTTGTTGAAGTTTCTCTAGTCCAACCAGCGGATTTGTTTCTTTCAAAGTTGTTGTTACGTCAGCAGTAAAAGGTTTCATGAACCAGAATTTCAGAAGCTACCGCCGGTTATCAGAGCAGGCATCCAGTAGCTTGGTTTTCAGATATCCCCAGTAGAGTCAGCCTCAAAGTTGCTGTAATGTCAGTGATAAGAAGTTGGCGGACCAATGGAAGGAGGAGTCCTAACGTGGACGGGTTTATTGACAGGTTTTTGTGCTAAGAGAAGTGGGAGTCCTGACGTGGACATTTCCTCAAGTTGACGATGTGTGTTAGTCCTGACGTGGACAGAGTCGAGCTCTCGGTATTGATTGAGTATGGAGTCCTGACGTGGACAAAAGTTGGTTACTCTTCGTGTTGGTGTCCTGACGTGGACAATTTATTTCTAGCAGATAGCTTTATTCGTAATGGTGAAATGTGCGTCCTGACGTGGACGAGTTCTTCGTGATGACAAGACACGAGAGTCCTGACGTTGGCAAATTTATCTTTCTTTGTGTTGTTGGCAAAGTATGAGTCCTGACGTGGACAAAGTCTTATTTCCCCAGCAAGTCGAAGACGCACAAGTCCTGACGTGGACAGGTTCTATTACTTCAGCAGGTTGAGATATGGGTCCTAACGTGGACAAGTTTTATTTTCTCAGTAAGTCAAGAGGCGAGTCCTGACGTGGACAAATCAGGACGAAATGTGAGTCCTGACGTGGACAGGGCTATTCCTTACGTGGAAAGAGAAGTTGTTTCCTTACGTGGAAAAATTTAGTCCTGACGTGGACAGATCAAGTTAGTCCTAACGTGGACAGATACAAAGAAGATTTATTCCTTACGTGGAAAGATTGAGTCCTTACGTGGACATATCAAAGTCTGAGTCCTTACGTGGGCAGACTGAGTTTGTATTCCGTACGTGGAAGCACGGGTTATTCCTTACGTGGAAAGTTTAGTCCTGACGTGGACAGATTCAGAAAAGAGGTTGGTTTCCTTACGTGGAAAGAAGGCATTCCTTACGTGGAGGAACGATGTATTCCTTACGTGGAAGAAAAATGATTCCTTACGTGGAAAAGAAAGTGTGTTCCTTACATGGAAAGGTGGGTCCTTACGTGGACGGAGTTGTATTCCTTACATGGAAAGAAGAGAGGTTTCCTTACGTGGAAAGATGATGATTCCTAATGTGGAAAGATGCATTCCTAACGTGGAAAGCAGAGGTATTCCTAACGTGGAAAGATTTTATTCCTGACGTGGAAGAATTTAGTCCTGAAGTGGACAGGTACAAAAGAGTTTATTCCTAACGTGGAAGGGTGAGTCCTAACATGGACGATGTATTCATAACCTAGAAAGTTTAGTCCTAACGTGGACAGATCTAGACGATGTTTATTCCTGACGTGGAAGAGCTTAGTCCTGACAGAGGCAGATGAGATGATTCCTTACGTGGACGGTGTTATCCCTAACGTGGAAGAGTTTACTCCTAACATGGACGATTTATTCCTGATGAAATGCAGACAAATAATCCCCAGCACGGTCGCTACGAGATCAGTGGGTTGTCGTAACAGTCAGATTCAGCTGATGAATGTCGTTCCCCAAGCAGCGGTGCAATTTATTTCTGCGGTTGGCAAATTCTTGGGTTCTTAGTATTCAACCGTCTTGTACCGCGAATGTCTGAAGGCTTCGGGCTCTTCACCCAATCGGGTCCAAGTCGCTTGAATAGGGGCAGCTGTTGCACCCTAAAATTTGCCCAACCTTATTCACTTGGTTTATGTTTCAATATCATTAGCATTTGCATATAGAGTCATGTACATAGTCTAACCATCTGCATAGCATAAGCATAGCAAGTCATCCAACAGGGGACCAATCATTATTCTCATCTCTAGTGGCTTATCAAGAGGTTATTATCCTGATTCAATCTCATTTAAGTCATCAGAAAGAATTTGAAAGCTGAGAAGTTAATAGATCAAGCAAGTGCATCCATCTCCTATCTGAGGGTACCTGGGGATCATCAAGGAAAGTATGAGCTGTGAATTGAAGGCATGGGGAGTATATAGACATCTTGGGAGACTTAGAAAGTCATGTGGAGAAGTAGAAAAGTCATTGGTGTAGTCACAAGAGTTGGGGATGAAGACAGTCAACTAGGGTTTCATCTGGGTCAACCCTGGGTCAACTCTAGGTCAATTGACTGATTGAAAGGCATTAAGGGGCTATTGGAGAGATGTGGGGTTCATCATTTGACATGTAGAAGAGGATATGGTGGTATGCCAAGAAGAATTCAAGAGAAATCAAGGAGAAGAGGAGTTTCTAAATTAGGGTTTCTGTGTAAAATCCCCTAGTTTAGGTCAAATTTCCAAGCAAGATAAGTCAAAATACAAGCTTCAAATGGATCCTTGGCCAACATGGAACTTGTAGAGTATCTCAATACCTTTAATTTGAGTGGTGGAAGACACTAAGGAGATTTATAGAACTCAAGTTATGGTCCTTGCAAGTTACAGGTCATCTGAGGTATCTGAAATTCTGTCTGTGAAAGTGACTTGACTTCCAAGCAATGTTTACCCCTAAAGGAGATTTCAAATGAATTTCTGGTAAACATAAGAGTTGTTCCTCATTGTCTTAGCTTTCTATAATGGTATGGTATGCCTTCATAAGATTTGTGGAACTCTACTTATGGTCTTGGCAAGCAAAGGGTATTTTGGTCATCTAAGGATTACAGGTCATTCTTAGCCTATGCCTAAAACTCATACAAGGGAGCTTCAAATGAAAAACTTCCCATCATCAAAGTTGCTCAAAATGCTATTTTAAGCCTAGAAAAGAAGTCATGAAAGCTTGTAAATGCATAGAATGAGACTTGACCAAAGTTGGTGAAAAATGACCTAAAAAAGGCATATAAGTTGAAAAAGTTGAAATAAAAAATTGGTTTGAGAGATCTACAAATCCAATATGGGTCATCCAATATACCAAATTGATTCCCAACATCATTTTAAAGACATTGGTTCAGCCACATTTTTGAGTTTAGGCTTAAAAATTGGACCTCCTTTGTAAATTTGTTTCTTGCATCATAAGGCAACATGGTAAAACTTAACACAAGGCAAGGAAAAGCTTGGTTTTTCATACATACACTCCTAATATCTCATGAAAGGAGATTTTAACTCAAGTTTACCCAAGGTGCAAGCATGATATGAGGTGATTCAAAATACCATCAAATGATAAGTTCATGAAATTTCCACAAGTTTCTAGATCCCTCTAGGACCAATCTAGAAGCTTCTCATTCTGTTAATCATCATCTATATAAGGAAATGAAGCCATTTGTGCATTGGTTGGTGATTCTTTGAGCTTGCAAACCCTACTTTGATTCCTTCACTCCCATTTGCATTTTCTCTTCAAACTCCATTGAAACTTCATCAATCATCTCAATTTCTGTTATCATCATCATCCACCATTATCATAGAGTAATTGGCAAAGAAAATTGAGAGAAACTCGTGGCTGGTTTGTGTGATCCAAGTTTTCACTCCAACTTGCATGAAGAAGGGGATAAGGTGATTCAAGAAGTTTGAGCCACAACCATTGCAAACAGAAGAATCAGCATCCATTGGAGATCAATATTGGAGGTTAACAAGTCTTGAATTGCAGCACAACCACACCTGCCATCATCACTTGCAAGGTAGGCATTTCCCTTCGAATCTCCTTATTTATTCAGTTGTAGATCATGTGGTTAGGACAAGAATGCTTAGAGACCATAGGGGATTGATTCATGAGATCTAGAGAGAGTTATATGAAGTTTGATGGCAGAGTGGTGAAACTTTGATGATCAAGAAATCCTAGTTTAGGGGATGATAATCATGATAGATTAGTTCAGGATAATCAGTGCAAGGTGGTGAGTACATTAGTACAAGAATTTGCAAGTTTGGTGATCATGCACATCAGGTGTAATGTAGTGGTACCAGGATCTTCCAGCTATCGAGCTCGATTATACAATGAGATTCAACAAAATCTAGGGTTAGGATCTTGTAGAGGGTGAAGAGTAGAGCAGTTTTGGTGTTGAGATCGTGGCGTTTGGTTGAGTGAGGAGGGAGAACTGAGCAGTGGAAGTTTGTGCATGCAAGAAGAATTCTGCAAAACCCTAGGGCTCGTTGGGGACGATGACCCTCAGCCATTAGATCATTTCCAGATTTTGACCTTTTCATCTCATCTGACGGTCCCCATTTAATTTCAAAAACGGAGGGAAACCCTAAATGCTGAAACGCAGCGTTTACTTAAGTGATGAACTTTGGGCTTCAGCAGAACCTGATACTCACACCCCCACCGTGGGCCCAATCCAAGTTTGCACGTGAAATTACTACTTTTTGCACCGAGGATTTGATTATTTTCTTTTAATTTTCATTTCCATTTTCTGAAGCGCGTATGGGCCTAATAACTTTAATATTCGCACCCCCTGATCTGGCCCACTTAATAAAAACAACTAGGGCGCAGATGCTATTCTCACCCCTCCCATTTAATTTCCTTTTTTTTGTGTTTTAATTTCCTTTAATATTTTTGCATCTTTAAAAAATCATATAAAAATGAAAATTTAATATTTTTTGATTTTTGTTTTTTCTATAGGTCAATAATTCTGTCTAGAAAATTATAAAAAATAAAAATTGCATTTTATTTTTTATTTGATATTTTTCCCATATTTTCCAAATAAATGCCTATTTTAGGTGTTTCATTTCATACATGAATTTGTTGATTTTTGTTCTAACAGTTGCTCTAATATTTTTCACCCATTCTTTTTAGGTTGATTAATAGACATTGTTAGCTTGTATATGCAATTTAGTTCATATTTTTTAGAAATTAATTTTAGGTGATTAGTTTAGGTGGGAACAACATGAATAAAATTAGGGTTTTAAATCAACTTAGGTGAGGTAGTTTAATTCTTTTAGGAAATTTTCATTTGATTTTTGGGGTATGGACTATAGGGGTTATGGGTATAGGATAGATCCCCTTAGAAATCACTAGGATTCCCCTACTGCTATTAGTATATTACTGTCTGTATTTGATTGACTGGTATGGTGTGCCCTCTGGGGATTATTGTTTGTCTGTGTGGGTATTGGGATTGTCTGGGGATTGGGGAAGCTGAAGACTTGTGATGATGGAGCCATTGGAGATCCAGAGCTTGAAGACCAACTTCCAGAGTTGATGAGGAGATTCCTGCTGGCAGCTGTTGAGGAGATTAGGGTTTAGGAGCTAGGCAGAGCTCTAGATTAGAAAGCTTGATTCTCAAACATGGAAGGTTTTGACTGCCTCCATTCCTCTCTGTGATACAGAGTCTCTCTAAGACACTCACCCCATTCCCTTGGAAGGCTTGGTGCTACTGTCTAAGGGATAGAACTCTTGAGAGAAAATATCTTATGTGTTAGTAGCAGTTGGTTTGCCACCTTTGGTGGTCAACTAAGTGCTTAACACCCAATTCACTCTTGTGATTGATCCCTCAGCTTGGAGGATAGGACTCAAAGAAAAGCCATTGCAGATGGGAGACTGGTAATCAAAGACATAGCTTGAAGGCTGTGGAGATGGGGATTGATGCTTGCTGAAGCTTGTAGCTGTTTGGAGATGACTTGAAGTCAGATGTTGATGCAGAGCTGCTGATGCTGTTTATTTCTGCTGTATTTCATTCTTGATGTATTGATTGGTTTTCTGGACTGTATTGTTTGCTGTTTACCCTGTTGGGTTGAAAGTGAATCCTGTTCACTTTTTCCTATTGTTTTCTAGGTTCGAGGTTGAGTGGGACTCCCTTGCCTCGCTTGTATTGTTGCATCCATGCATTTTACCGCTTTACTGTATATATCTGCTATTGTTTCTATTTCCGTCTATTCCCTTAGGATCTCTGTTTCTCTCTGTGCAAGAGAGGAGCATGATAGACACTAGGTCTTAACCCATGCATGATAACATTAGGTTAGTCTGATTCCCTTCGCAACCGTAGGTTAGAGTTCTGTCTCTTCTTCCTCAAAACAAACAGAAAAATACAATAAAGATTTAAAACACAATAAAAGACATTTCTTCCGTAAAAGAATGTGAACTCATCAAAACGTCATTTTTGTCCGCTTGGACCAGTAATCAGAAAAACCTTTTTCATAAGGAATAAAATCAATCAAGACAAGCTTGTGTCGTACGTGGCCCGAACTACGTTTGCTCTGATCTTTCATGCTGTATGAAAGTACGTAGGCATAGGATGCGATATCCTAGCGAGCAACCTTCCCCTCCTTTCCCGTAGGTAGGCGAACTACGTTGACTCTGATTTCTCGTTCCAGACGGGAATACGTAGGCATAAAGTGCGATACTTTGCCGAGTCATTTTCTTTTCTTTTTAACCCTTAACCCTTAGTTTAGATAGAATAACAATCCATACCCGAAAACAAGCGTGGATCCCGTCGAGTACGACGGACGTGAGGGGTGCTAATACCTTCCCCTTGCGTAACCGACTCCCGAATCCAGGTTTTGGTTGCGACGACCATACCTTTCCCGTGTTGTGCGAGGTTTACTCTGAGCGTTTCCTTTCCCTCCCGTGGGATAAATAACGCACGGTGGCAACTCTTCTGTTCAGCCGGCGCCGATTTTCGCAGTAGCGACAATGTGCATTGCATCCATAAAGCATTACATTGCATTCAGTTTCATAGAATTCAAACCTTATTTATGAATATTCCAGGATACCATGAATTACAAAAAAAAAAACTTTGAGATATTTTTTTAAAGGTCTTAAGTTAGATGACCTAAGGAAGCTAGGAGCTTTGGTTCAAGATCAACAAAGGATTTGGAAACGAGTATGAAAGGTCGTTATCTTTGTTTAAACCTCAAGTAGACGAAGGTTTCCTTTCAACTTTGTTACAGTTCTAGGATCCAGAGTATCTTTGCCTTACATTCCCCGAGTATCAGCTCTTGCATACCCTAGAAGAGTAAGCTCAATTAGTGGGGTTACCTATTCTGAAGGAGTCTCAGTTCCCTTTCTTGGAAAAAGACCCTAAAGAGCAAGACATTGCTAAAGCCACATGCTTGAAGGTATCCAATATCAAGGGAAATATGAACACCAACAATTGTGAAGACTTTTCCAATGTACCCTTGCTTGGTTGATGAAGGATTTATTTTCCTCTAATTCTCGATCTACCTTTTGAAGATAGGCTCATCCTCGAAAAAGGCCCAGCTAGAAGAACAGAGCAAGGGGCAGAACAAGAAGCTTCCTTAGGGTCATTAGTAGCTTTTATTTAGCTATTATACCGAGACTTTTCTAAGAATATTATTTGTAACCCATGTTCAAATTAATAAATAAAAGTTTCTTTGGTATTCTGCGATATTTGTAAACATTTGAATTCCATGAAATCTTTCATTCCATTTTGCATTTGACATCATATTTTGCATTGCATGTGTCTCCCGGTTTCTCAAACTCGGTTCTCTCGCCTTCCAGTTCGTCACCCTGGTTCCTCCGCATCAGTACAATACTAGAGCCCAAGCTCGAAAAAGGATGGAAGAACAAGCTCAAGAGATCGACCGTGTCAGCCATGAACTCGAAGATCTTCGAGGAAGTGTGGGGCAGATTATGGAGATGCTACAAGCTCCTAATGCAAGGATGGATACTCAGCCTACTGTTGTCTCTGAGACTACCAATACTGTTGGGGATCCTCAACCAGCTGGTACTTTCAAGAATATACTGCCTCAAGGTCATCAATCCAGTTCGGTGCCTCCTCCTATAGCTCAACCAGTTCGACGAGTTACTCCTCCAAAGTGCAGAACTCCGAACTCCGACCATTGCAAAGGACCTACACGTCTTAGGAACCACAAAATGGCTGCTCATCAACCTTGGCAACATCAGGAGAATTATGTTCAAAGCTATCTGATTCAGTATGCTCAACAACCCTATGTAGCTACTGTTGCACCTCCCTTCAGTCCTCAGTTTCCTACATATCAGCCTGTGCAACCGGCTCTGGTCTATCAGCATCTGGTTTATCAACAACCTTCGAGTTATCAGCCTGCACAAACTCCTGTCAAGTGTCAACGAGCGCCCAACGCTCCTGCCAAGCAATAGCCTAAGAAGCAAGCACCTCGTCAGAATGGTCCGACTAAGAGACAGTACAAGCCTTGTCCTCCGATTCCGATGACTTTCACAGAGTTGTATCCTTTCTTGTTGCAACGATGACTGATTACTACCCGAGCTTTGGGTCCACCTCCTAATCCTTTGCCTGCCAATTACAACACCACCGCTTATTGTTTATTTCATGAGGGTGCGCCTGACCATGATTTGGAAGGTTGTTATGCTCTCAAGTACATTGTCAGAGATTTATTAGAAGAGAAGATTTTGTCTTTTGATGATCCGTCGCCGACGATCAGAACTCCTCTCCGGATTTTCCATTTGCTAAGATCAAGCTCTACAAAGCCTGCTTCCAACATATCTAAGCATGTTACTCCTACAGTGAGCCAACCAAAGCCAGTAATTGCTCAGAAGCCTAGTCCATTTCAGGTCAGTGATCCTCAAGACGACGTGACCGTGATCAACCAAGAATCTGGGAAAGTTATGAATGAAGATTTGAAGACTAATAATGAAGTAATGAAAAATATAGCTGGGGCAAGCAAGATGGTTCGCAGTGATCATACTCCCCATGTCATTGAAGCTCTGCCAGAGGAAACCACTAGTACGGTGCCAGCCTTGAATACAACGACTTCATAAACACACTTTGAAGGGCTTCAGACAGTTCATTTGTTTATTTATATGTACTTTTCTTTGATTAAGCATAACTAGCATGTACAAACTTGTTTATTTTGATTAATTAATGCAATTGTTTGTCTTGAATAAGTCCATTCGTTTCACTCATAAAAATAATTTTTTTCATAAATTTATAATGCCAACTTTACCCGATCTCTTGCTCTGATAGAGAATTGGGAGGAGGATGATGAGCCAAAAACATCTTATTTCTTGTCGTATGCTTTCGATAGAAACCTGCTGATGATGTAAGGCATTGTTTCAAATCTCAAACACTGGAGATATAAGGTGATAATCCCTCGATTAACCCCTTTGAGCCTTGAAGTAGGAGTTTTCTTTGCAAAATAAAAAAACCCCTTATTTTAACCCGGGGAAGAGTAGTTTTCAGTTAAACTGATCGAGTGCGCAGACTCTCACAAAGAAGGAGCGAACCCTGCGACAATCTATCCTTAACATCTTAGGAAGTCAGAAGTCAATGACTACCCCTCTACTACTAAAAGAGTGGGGCAGTCACAAGCCTTTCAAAAGAGTCACACGACTTAGTTAACAAAAATAAAATATATATATATAGCCCGCTAAGTGAAAACCTATGAAGGAGACTTAGGCAAAACTGGGGCATCCCACTGGACTCCGATGTCAAATCTCAAAAACGTCGTCCAGGAAAAAGTTAGGGAAATAAAAAATCCAAAGTAACAAGGGATTACCATAAAGAATCTCCAATAAAGAAAGAAGTCGTGTTGATCAAACACTAAAGAAATAGGTGAGTGACTGCCATTGTCCAAAGCCTTGATGAGTTCTTGACCATATCAAATCCGATTGAGATAAGAGTGCCTGTATTCGGTTAACTGAATTAGGATTGGAGAACATCACGAAGAAGGGGTGGGTACAACACAAACTTTGAGCCTTTATCCTTTGTTTCTTAAACCATGAACCAAGCCGCGATACGACCTTTAAAAGACCTAATTGAAGTAGGAATTCTTTGGCTACCATACTTGACGAGATAATGTTTCCTGACTCCTATGAGTTATGCTCAATTTACCGTTGGCATTATAAATTAAATTCATATTCTAACTAGTGATTCATTCACGAGTTACTATGATATCTTTTTCAAAACAAAAAAAACAAAATTTCAAGACAAATATACATGTTGCATTGAGAGTTTCAGGATTAGCATTTCATGCGTGTTGGTTTTTCCTGACATCTCAGAAACTTACATATGAATGTCGAAGATCCTGCTAAACAGGGGTAGGCGGTTCCCAATTCACTTACTGATGCAAGCCTGACAACTCAGTCGTAACACGGTTGATCCGTGCCAGTTACGCCGAGATCTGATCGATTCCTCCAAGAGTTTGAAAACATTGGGGCAATTGAACTCCATGTTCTCTGTAAAATCCTCTTGAGATGACTCTTCCTTGCAAAGTTAGTACTCGGGGGCATATTGTTTTTCAAAATGGCGACTACTACACAGTCCATTGAGATAAAAATTAGCTTCGTTTCACAACGTTCTTCATGCACCGATGGATTTTACTCCCGGTGGTCCTCATTCCCCAATAAGTCATCGTTGCAGAAGTATATCTAAACCATCGCCTCATCACAGCCCCTAGAGAGACTTTAAGCTGACACAGTCCCCCAGCGAGACTATAAGCTGACTACCCTTTGGACCGAGCTGGTAATTTCCTAGACAGTAGAGATCATACCAGCATCTTCCCAGTGATAGTCCCCAACGAGACTTTAAGCTAACCATACTTTGGGATCCGTCCGATAAATCCCCAGTGATTCTCAAGACTGCAGAGATATCCCGATATCCTCCACGTGATATATGTTCTGGAATACCCATCCTCAGTGGAATTATCTATTCCTCAGTGAAATTGCCTTACCTTCCTCAGGAATATTCCCCAGGAGATTTCCATATTCTCCCCAAGAAGTCGAGATACTGTCCCCAGAAATATCCGTTTGATTTCTCCCCAGTAAGTTTGACGAACTCTCCTCAAGGAAGTTTTGATATCTTTTATCCCCAGGAATTTGAGGTTTTATTCTCAGGAAGTGTCTACACCTTCATTCATGAAGCTTCCTAGCTCCACATCTTCCCCATGAAGCGGATATTTATTTTATCCCTAGAAGTCTCTGATCTTAAGATTTTCTTTGGCTGATTATGGTTCATGATATCAATCCCTCACGTGAAATCATGATATCATATCTCCATGTAGAGGTCATGGATCCCCAGTTGAAGTCAGGACATCATACTCTCCAGTGAAGTCATATCGCATCCCCATGTGGAAGTCATGGTATTTTCTCCCTAGGGAAGTTAGAACTTGGAAGCAAGATTTGATTCTACCATCAACTTTTCCTATCCTCCGATAGATGTACTGTTGCAGAGGTCGCCAGGGTATTCCCGTCGAGATGTTTATTTCATCTCATGTTTCCTCCTCTCGCTTGTTTTGTCAGCATATGCATAAGCATACTCATCACATGACATTTTCATACACATCGACATGCGCATTAGCATCCACGTGTTTGCTTTTTGTCATCATCCTTTGTCGTTACCACCGAGTAACTGGGTTTGTCCGCTCTCTCCAAGTAGATCGTCAGCCCTAAGCACAAAATACTCATTTGTTTCCAGTTTCCCCACCGAGTTCAACCCTCGTGGACGATGGTTATTTCAGTTATCTTTCCGCGCTAGGATAAGATAGTCCCCATCCGAGTTCGTTTCCTCGATGGAGTCTTGTTTGTTAGTTCTTTCCAGCCCAGTTCTAGATTGGATTTCAATCCCGTTGGTCGTCGAACATACCTGGATGTGCATTTATTTTGCACTATCTTTCAAGAAAAGCCTTAACAACCACCGGTTTGCGACTGTTCTCACCAGAGAAGCCTATCCTCATTATCACATTACAATTTACAATTTATCATCACACTTTACAATTAATCTTCTCATACAAGAAGTTCATTATTACACTCAGTGATCTTGATGTTACCATCATCACAACTTTCTTTACAATTTACATTACATACTACACTGCAGTGATCTCGATGTTACCATCATCACAACTTTCTTTACAATTTACATTACATACTACACTGCAGTGATATCGATGTTTGCTATCATTACAACCTTCTTGACAATTTAGATTACCCATTACCACCTCTACAAGCAGTTCTCACCCGAGAAGGTTATCATTGCAAATAAGCGGTATTTCTCGCCTGAGAAGCTTATCCTATCTTCGTTACGACTCGCAGCAAATGGCCATCTCCATCGAGCAACTGGTTTCCATTTTTCGTGTCATCTTGAAGTGCGGGGAGGTTTGAACTTAATCATATTCAGGAAAGCCAGATCTTGAAGTATGAAGAAGTTTATATTACCCTTTAGTAAAAGAAGAAACTGAATCATCCTCAAGGCACCAGATCTTGAAGTATGAAGAATTTTATTTTACCCTTTAGTAAAAGAAGAAACTGAATCATCCTCAAGGAACCAGATCTTGAAGTATGAAGAATTTTATTTTACCCTTTAGTAAAATAAGAAACTTAATCATCCTCAGGGCACCAGATCTTGAAGTATGAAGAAGTTTATTTTACCCTTTAGTAAAAGAAGAGACTGAATCATCCTCAGGGCACCAGATCTTGAAGTATGAAGAAGTTTATTTTACCCTTTAGTAAAATAAGAAACTGAATCATCCTCAAGGCACCAGATATTGAAGTATGAAGAAGTTTATTTTATTCTTTAGTAAAAGAAGAAACTGAATCATCCTCAGGGCACCAGATCTTGAGGTATGAAGAAGTTTATTTTATCCTTTAGCAAAAGAAGGAACCGAATCATGTTCAGGGAGCACAGACTTGAGATGTGAAAAAGTTTATTTTATTAATCAACCTGTTATCCACATATAAGCAATCGTTCTCTTTATTTGAGAGCTTATCTAGTTTGGCATACAAGTCCCTTCCAACGATAAGTAACAGTTCTCTCTCGAGAAGCTTATCAGGGCATTTTCCATTAAAGTCCATTTATTTTGGCATACAGCCGATTTGCCCTGTATATTTTCTACGGATTTCTGAAAAATTCTGTTTGATCCTGTCACGAGGGAAAGTTTACAGAAGCTCGGATGTTATTCTTTTCTCAATGCTCCAGCATTCTGTTGATTGATCCTACCGTCGTGCAGATCCAATTTTACTTTTTACCTTAGAGTATCAGCCAGGTCACGCCTGAACTTGTTGATTAATTACTCTTAGATATTCCCCAGTGGAGGCCATCTCATCGGTGCCATCTCCATTGAGGATACCGTTCTTACCATTCCCTTTCTGAAAGTGAAAATTGGTCGTTCTCGCACCAGTTGACCATCGCTTTAGAATTCCCCAGTGTGTCGTATTCTCCAGTGGTTTGTTCGTCGTGGTTGTCCCTGTATCGTCGTGTCGTCTGCATTTTGCATTTCCGCATACGCATCATAATAGATTCCTGGCATTGTCACTGCATTTAAATATGGATTCATGGCAAAATTTTCGGTTATCTATATTTAAATCCCTCCACCATGATTTCTCGAGCCCCGTCGCTCAAATCATCCGGTGAACCTATTTAAATAGGGGCAACTGTAATACCCTAAATTTTACCCTTAGATTAGTTGATTTAGGTCACATTACATCTCATTTTTGCATCGCATACTAGCTAACTGCTAACAGGTTACATAGTTTGTTGTTTTTGCAGGAGAAGCGCATCAGACGCACTTTAACAATGGAAGGGTGAAATGGTCATTTATGCATTGTTTGCTGACAGTTTAGGAAGCAGGGTTGTCATCAGGGATCCATCGAGCAATTAGGGTTTCCGTTTCCGAGCTCCGTGTTTTAGTTGAGAAGGAATTTGAATTTTTAGGGCTGATTGTGTTAAGATGTCAGTGGTTTGGTTCAAAGCAGTGCGAGAATTCACTCTGCGGGATTTATTTTAACAGGGCGTTAGATTTAGCCATTGGAAGTACAAGCTGGATTTTTCAGTACAGTGGATATTCTGTTTTTCTATTGATCGGATTTTTCTGCTTTACTCGTTCAAGGTTATATTTCACGTTTCTATGATCATGCACGAGTTAATTTGAAAAAGGTTTGTCTAGAACTCAATTGCGTCAGGTTTAAGTCGAGCAACATGTTTCGGGACCGATGGAGTTGATTCGAGTAATTCTTTGGGATTTATTCGTACGAATTTTATTTGGTGAAGCTAGTCCGTTTGTTTAAGTTTAATCGGTTAAATTGTAATTGATTAAATTTATTCAGAGGCACTTAATTGTTGGAATTTCTCGGATATTCTTTGAGAGAGTCGATTGGTTTACGATAAAATTACGGAAAGAAGAATTAGACAAGTTTGGATAGAAATATTTGTGAATTTTATTCATAATAATTTTTATTACAAATTATAAGAGAAAATACATTTGATTTTCCTAAGTCCTATTTTTGGTCTTCATACCAACTCTTCATGCCGATTCTTCATGTTTCTTCACCCGACTTTTTCTTCGTACCTGCATAAAAAAGACAAAAGCAGAAAACAGTTGTTATGTTAAAAAAAGGTGTTTTTTTCCATTACCCTTAGTTGTTCATCATCGGGTATGTCGGGAGGGCAACGACAAATGTCGAAGCCAACTCCAGACTCGCAACCTCGACCTCAGCACAAACCGACAATATCTGTTCTTATTTTTTCGTGACGACCAGAGGAAGAGAAAAAGATGTGATTATTGGAGAAAAATGATTATGTGGAAAATAAATTCTTTAAGCCAAACGGGTCAATAACATCCGAATCAAAATCCATTTTCATCAAGTAAATTATATGGATATCCATTTCCAGATCCACAACAGATCCGAATCCAATTGGCCACCATCATCCAAAATTCCCAAATCAAATCCAATCTGCAAAATCATAATAAATCAGATCAAAAAAAATCAAAACTGTGATTTTCTGTCAAAAATAAAACGTAAATCCAAAGCCCAACAAAGTTCGAAAACAGACAATATAAAACAAATATTCAGAGGAGGCAAAGAACCCTAAGGGGAAAAGAGGAAGAACGGACGAAACCGTCACGGCCATAAATCATCATCATCCAACGAACCACCAAACGGCGGACGAATATACACCAAACGGAAAACCTTAATGGAACTCAACCAAAACGGCCGCGAATCACACGCAAAAGCACCAACAAAATTCGTAAGACTCACCACCATTGGAGCCACCACCAAACCGTAAGCCTTAGAAGATTCATCATAGGCCTTAAAACTCATTCATCAAGAGCTGTCACGAAAAACAACAAACCGAAACTGTCATACCCGCAATCGGAAACACAACAATATCATTGACTAAAATCTGGGTAAGAAGAAGACCCATGCATTTTTCTTTCATTTTTCTTTTTAGGTTTAGAGAGAACGAGGAGAATGTATGAACTAGCACAAACGAAGAAGAAGATGTCACAAAGGATGACAGAATTAAAAAGAGATGAGAGAAAATGTTTAGAGGCCGCCGCGGATCCCATGAGGGGATTAAGGTTTCCTAATCCCTTCCCCCCTTCACTTTTGTTGCTTGTGGACCGGGTTGGGTCCGGGATGTGGTGACCCGGCCCAACCCATCTGTTTTATCTTTTTATTATTATTATTATTATTTATTTTCTTTAGTTTAATTCTTTTTTTTATTATTTTAAATAATGTAAATAATAACTTTGTTTTAAATATTTTCTTTACCAAAAAAAAACTTTTATTTATCTAACATTCTTGAAATATTTTTTAAATTAATATAACCTTTTTTTTTAAATAAATAATAATAAGAATTAATTTTCTTTTATTATTAAAATTCTGTTTTCACTTAAAAAGCTAACCTTTTTTTCTTTTAAAAAATATTTTTTTAACAAATTTATTTTCTCTAATTTAAAAAAAACATCTTTTTTGTAAAACAAATCATAAAACTTTTATTCAAAAAAACCGCTAACCCTTCTTAATTTTAGTTT
Source organism: Lathyrus sativus (assembly GCA_963859935.3). Lineage (NCBI taxonomy): Eukaryota > Viridiplantae > Streptophyta > Magnoliopsida > Fabales > Fabaceae > Lathyrus > Lathyrus sativus. Next base: position 301,125,850 of record OZ012741.1, read on the forward strand.
CTGACACTTTCACATTCCAGAGCTTCCAATTTGTAAATCAACATTAACCTAACGCCATCACGTCATCCCGTTTAATTTTTCCGTCTATTTTTTTATGTTGATTTTGTTCACTAATCTTTTATTTTTGTATTTTTATTTTTCAGGAGTGTAATTTATTTAATAGCACTATTTGTCTTTTATTTTATTATCATCCACATCTGTATTTTTATTTTTCAACATCATCTGTAATTTATTTATCTTGCGCTCCTCATTATTCATCGTAATTTCACCTTCCGAAGGATTAGGTCTAACAGTTTGACCGCCGTGTCAATATTCTTTCCCTTTAACCCTTGACCGTTTTGCAAAACCCTAATAGCCTAGGCGTCCCGCCGTGGACGAAAATACCCTTTATCCTAGCATTAGGTCAAAGAGTCGTCGTACTCTGCTTTAGGGTTTCCCGCCGTGGAATCCCTAATTTTAACCCTAATTTCAACTCAATTTCAACGTAGAGATAGGAGTCGCCGCACTCCACGCAAGCGCTTCCTTAAGAACGTTTGCATCCCCATTGAAACCTTGACCACAGTCAAGAAGTTTCTAACCTCCCTTTCGAGGGGAACTACGATTACTCTGATTCCATTCTCTATCCAGGATACGTAGGCACAAGATGCGAATCTTGCCGAGTAAACTTAGGACTAACCCTTAGGTCTTTTAGGTCACCCTATCCCTTAGAAATGTACCCTTAAATCAAATAATAAAGCAACATAGTAAAAATAAACAAAAGGTTCCTGTAGAGTACTACAGAAGTTTAGGGTGCTTGTACCTTCCCTAAGCTTAACCAACCCCTTACCTAGGTCTCTCCCCGCATTGTGTTTACGATGCAAAAATAGGATTTCCCTCTTTTGACCTTTTCCTTCGGATAAATCAAAGTCGGTTGTGAATTAAGAATTGTGATTCAAATTAATTAATAGTTTGATATCCTATTTCCACCGTAAGAAACGTGCACTAGAAATCAGCCATAAATCCAGCTGGAGGAGGATTAGGAGGAGGTGGTAAAGCCCTTATAGTGATCAGCCCTTTTTGAACCAGGTACGGATAAAGTTCTATGTAAGTCATGGGAATAGGATCAAATTGATTCCTATTACGATACTAGTATTGTCTAATAACTGGACGTTGAGGAGTCTGAGCTGGCGGTGGAGCAACAACATGATGATCAACAGATTGAAGTCCATGGTGAGGCCTTCTTGATTCAGTCATGACAGCATTGGTTTGTTCCTCTTTCTTCTTCTAGAAATTCCCATAGGATTTCTTTGCACCATTAGAATATTCGGCAGCTTTGGATACCTTACCATTTTTCAAACCTTCTTCTAACCTTTGTACAATAGTCACCAGATCTGTAAAGCTTGAAGATACACTTCCAATCATCTTTTCCCAATAGAAAGGAGACAAAGTATCCATGAACATTCCTGTTAGTTCCTTCTCTGCTATAGGGGGTTCAACTTGGGAAGCTCACTCCCTCCAACGCTGATCATATTCCTTGAACGACTCTTTTTCCTTCTGAGACATACTTTGAAGTTGACGATGATTGGGAGCCATATCCAAATTGTATTTGTATTGCTTCATAAAAGTGTTGGCAAGATCCTGGAAGCAATGGACGCTGTTATGCTATAAATTCATATACAATTTGAGAGAAGCACCACTCAAACTGTTCTGAAAGCAATGGATGAGCAACTTCTGATTGTTGGTGTAAGCTGCCATCTTTAGGAAGTACATAACTAGATGGGCTCTTGGACATGAATGACCTTGATACTTCAAAAATACAGGAGTCTTGAACTTGGCAGGCAAAACAAGACCAGAAACTAGGCACATATTATCGGCATCAACATGGAAGAAGTCAGTACCCTCGACAGCTTGAAGTCTCTTATTTATGATCTGAAACTGCTCACGGGTAATCTCAGGCTCAAAAAAATATTCTTGGTCTTCCCTTTGAACACCGACAACATTGTACTCATAGGGAGGATTCCCAAAGGGAGCTTGGACAGACTGATTAACAGTATGGACCACAGGTCTGACCTCGGTAAGGACGGGAGCTTGAAAAACCGGTATGACAGTCTGACCAATTGTAGCAGCAGATGCAATAGGTGGAGAGTAGTTAAGAGGTAAATCAAACTCTGACGAAGTAGAGGGATGCAGTGAAACATGAGGTGGATCAGCACTTGAAACTTCCTGAATAACGGTCCTCTGAGGTGGCTCTCCTATGGAAATCAGTACTTGAAGCATCTCGGTAAGCCTGGTCATGCCTTTTAACTCATCGATCTCCATTCGGACTTCTGCATTATGTTCCTCTTGTTTTGACATCTGGCGTCTATAGTTAGCTCTAGTCTGATATCGGTGTTGAGGAATCAGCTTGACGACTCAAAGGAACACGGGAAGATAAAGACAACTGGACATGCAAAACCGGGGGGAAAATGAAATTCAAGATATGATGTTAATACGATGCAATAGTTTCAAGAACTTCAACGGTCGATTACAAATGTTTTCTAAGAAAACCTGGAAAATGTTTTAGACTTTAAAATGTGAGACTTTTGAATTTGCAAAGGACAGTTGAATTCCTTGAATCTAGGAATGATATGATGCTTTATGGATGTAATGCACACATACACACAAAAGTTCTAGGTTAGAGGAACAAGGAGTGGAGTCAAGGTCTACCCATCCCCATAAGGTATGTACTATAGGATAGTTGTACCTGCAGAACAAGGTTCTAAAGTGGTGCCCCAAAGTCATCAGTCCATCTTTCATATATTATCAATTTCCCGACTGACTCGGAGGCTTATAATATTCTCAAGAGAACCTCTTTTGAGTGTAGCATCGCGTAGCAACTATTTTGGGACTACTCCCTCATAGTCCTTGCACTACGTCCTATATAAGGCCAAGGTGGTGTTAAGGTAGTACGGTCCCCAGTATCACAGACTCTAATGGACAATAGTAAAATTTTACACGACTACTCGTTCAACCGAACCATTTTCTAAAGGGTCTCAACTGAGCGGTGATTCTCAAATCAGCTTGGTCGGGACTCACTCCCTATAAGCCTTCTCGAATATATCACCTTCCTATAATAATGTCACTCAAGTCCGGGTGTAGGACTTATCTCACAACAATGGTACCCCAAGTAAGGTACAACAGATATATATGTACAAGCAAATAATAATGAAGCAAATAGTAAAATAAGCAAAGTAGGGGTAACCCTTAAAGTTAGGACTGTCCCCAATGAAGTCACCATTTTCTGTTGCGGTTAGAATATGAAATCAAATTATTAATTAATTTGAATCACATCTTTAGTTCACAACCGATCTTTGATTTATTCGAAGGAAAAGGTCAAATGAAGGAAAACCTATTTTTGCATCGTAAACACAATGCGGGGAGAGATCTAGGTAAGGGGTTGATTAAACTTAGGGAAGGTATTAGCACCCTAAATTTCTGTAGTACTCTACAGGAACCTTTTGTTTACATTTACTATTTTTGCTTTATTATTTGCTTAAAGATATATACTGAGCTAAGGGTTAGAAAGTGACAGAAAGACCAACGGGGTTAGTCCTAAGTTTACTCGCCAAGATTCGCATCTTGTGCCTACGTATCCGAGGTAGGGGATGGAATCAGAGTAATCATAGTTCCCCTCGAATGGGAGGTTAGAAATGTCTTGACTGTGGTCAAAGTTTCAATAGGGAGTAAGCATTTCTTAAGGAAACGCTTACGTGGAGTGCGGCGACTCCTATTTTTACGTTGAAATAGTTGAATTGAAAATTAGGGTTAACTAAATATTCCACAGTGGGAAACCTAAAATGGAGTGCGACGACTCTTTGACCTAATGCTAGGGTAAAGGGCATTTTTGTCCACGGAGGGACACCTTGGCAAATTAGGGTTTTGAAATGGTCAAAGGTTAGGGTTATTGACTCGATGGTCAAACTATTAGACCTAATCCTTCGGAGGGAAATTAATGGTAAATCATTACATGGAAGAATTGGAAATATAGTGAAAATAATGAAAGTAGTAAAAAATGCAAAGCGACGATCACTCGCGTAAATTACAACCATAAACCGAAAATACGAAAAGTACAAGGAATTTAATAATGGTACAAATGAGAAACAACGGAAACGACAGAAGCGTTATACAACTCCACCGGGACAACTAACGAGCAATAATTAATTCGAGATTAACTGGAGAGTCTACACAGAGAGTTTATTTTGAATTATTAAAATTTAAAAATTGAATGTCAATTTACTAACAAAGTTTTAAAAATGAAAATAAAAAGTTTAATTATGAAAGTGTTTTGATTAACAAAAATGGGTTTTAAATTTTGAAGAAAAAGTTTTAATTTTAGATGTTTCAATTTTTTTTTTAAAAAAGATTTAATTGTTAAGAAAAGGTTTTACATTTAATCAAAACTTGTAATTTTTACTTATTTACTTTATTTTTAGCAAAAGTTTTTACTTAGAAATAAACTTTTTTTTAAGAAATGTTTTTTTTGTTATTTTAGAAATATATTTTATCAAGAAAAATCTAATTACATTCTTAATTGTATATTTTGGTTGAAATGGTTAAATTTAATTTTGAAAACAAAATTTAATTTAAAACTAAATTGAGTGTGTTAATTATATTAAAAATTTAGTGCCAATTTTGGTTAACATTAGTGGTTACTAGGTAATTAATACTAACATGAAATAATAACAATAATCCTGTATAATAATAAAATAAATAAAAATAAAAAGAAAAATGAAAAGCTGATGAATTAAATTGGAGACGAGGTGTTGCACCCCAAAATTTGCCCAACCTTTTCTTAACTTGGTTTATGTTTCATTTCATTTCTTTCTAGCATTTGCATTGCATATCATTTTTCATTGAACAGGGGATCAAGAGTTTGTGCATAGCAAGAAGAGTCTACTCATAGGGTTGAGCCTAAGCAAGGGGTTTTACTCAAGTTTGGATGGTCATTAAATCATCAGGAAGTGGACATTGGTCTTGTGAAGGGAAGGATGGATGTATGTGGATCAGCTCCTAACTTGGAGGCTAGTTCAAGATCATCAGAGGATTGTGATTCATGGTTATGGATATAAGATGTTGAGAGAGATCATGGAGTGCCTTGAGGGTCATGGTGGAGCTCATCCAAGTGTTTGTGCCAAGTGTGAAGAGTTGCAGTTGAAAGTGTTGCAATTAGGGTTTCATCTGGCTAGTCTTCAGTCAATTGTGCAATTGAAGGAGATTAAAACTCAATTCAAAGTATCTATAGTCATGGTATGTTGTGTTAAGACATATGAGACCTCATTTCAAGTTTAATTCATCAAGGGTTAAGTGTGTGAGAAGTTACTAAATTAGGGTTCTCAGGGTAAAACCCCTATTTAGTGTCTGACTTCAAGATCACCTATCCCAAGATACAAGTTTCATCTCAACTTTTGACCAACATGGAACTTGTATAGCATGTTCTTAGCTTTAATTTGAGTACTAGAAGTCCTTGATTGGATTTATAGAACTCAAGTTATGATCCAGACAAGTTACAGGTCATCAGAGAGATGTGATTTTGGTCAACAAAAGTCAACCAACTTCCAAGCCATTTTTGACCTAGAAGGATGTTTCTCCTCAACTTTTGGCCAACATGAAAGTTGTAGGTATGATATTAGCTTTCCAAATTGTACTAGAAGTCTTTCATCTGATTTGTAGAACTCAAGTTATGAGGTTTACAAGTTAGGGGTATTTTGGGTAAGTAAGATTACAGGTCATAAAATTATAGGTCCATTTCACCAACTTGCACACTTCAAATGAAGATTTTTCCAACATAAAACTTGCTCCAAATGGTGTTATTTTCCTAGTCAAGCAATGAGAAGTCAAGAAATTGGTTTGGTTTGAGGATTGGATATTTGAATTTTCATGGAAAAAGGTTTAAAAGGGGAAATTAGAATTAATTCACTTTTGAACATTTTGGTGCAAATGGATGCATTTTTTTAGTGCAAACATTATTTAAACACTTTGGCAATTTTAAAATTTGGATTTGAGGTGTTTAAATGAGCCATTTTCAAGGTTTCTTCACCATGAAGTTACACAATCAACATGAGCCATTGAGATCAAACAAGGCTCCAATCCTGACCATTCATGCTCCATGTGATACCAGCAAGTGTTTCCAACCATTTTGGAGCCAAAATTAGTGCATTTTCGTGTACATGAAACTTGAAAAAAATTCAATTCCTTGGATTTTGGTATGGACTGTTAGAGACTGAGATTGGGCCTAATTATTATCAAGATCCATCATATATAATGTTTTCGGCATGAACAAACCCTCAAAAGTGCAAATTGGAGGCAAATTCATCAAGTTCAGTTTTGAAAAAGAGGTGGAAATTCAAATTTCGAATTTGGAGATTGAGGTTGTTTCAGGAGAAATTATGAATTGAGAAGGCTTTATTGGAGTTTAGTGAACGATTCTGGGCAATTATCTTCAAGCTTGAGCTCCATTTGAAGGCTTAGTGGAAGTTCTCCACTAGGTAATTGAAATTCAACATTACACTCTTAATAAGCATCAATTCACTGCCATTTTTGCATACTTGAGACGTAGGATCAATGTAGATCATTAAAATGTAAACCGAGCTGGCATTGGTTGTGATTGTTGGATGATGCTCATTTATGTTTGGATCTGGTTTGGCTTGTTTGTGTATGATCTTGCTTGTTTGACACTTGATCTGTGACCTACGTGAGCTCTAGATGAGTTCTGGATTAAATTGAAGTTGTTTTGGTGAACTTTGATTTTGGATGTTCATTCTTGTTGTTTTCGGTTTGGATGTATATTGCAAGATATGTGAGTTTTGAGGCCAGAAATGAGATCCCCGTGATCTCTAGTACAATTTTGATATAAAAGTCGTGCGAAATGGTGAAGAATTGAATTCTGTGTGTGTTGTTGTTGAGGCGCGGTGGCCGAACGCATGAGGAAGACGACCGGAAGTTCAGTCCGGCCGGCTGGTTGTTCCATGAAGAAGACGGTGACGTGGCTCACTGTTAGCCTCATGATCCAATTACTTTTCCATCGTATGCGTATGATTAAGATGCACGGTGCAACTAAGTTGACGGAATCACACCAAATGATATTTGAATTGTCATTAATGCGTTGTCACGCTGTACATCACCTGATTGGATTACCAAACCATCACACGCTTCATGTTGAATGTCCATGGTATTCCTTTGTTGACTTGATGCATTGGATTGTCAGATTTTATTTCATTTTTTAATTTGTTTGATGGGCCCAGCGCGCCTTGCTTTTGGAACCCCCAAATTGGGCCCAATTCTGTTTTGAACTATCATGGATTGTTATTTGCCACTGCTTTTTCTCAATTTCTTTTTATTTCTTTTGTTTTTTATTTTATTTTTCTGTTTACAATTTTAATTAATTAAAATAGTTCCAATACTCCAAAAATTCACCAAAAATATTTTTTGTCAACTTTGAGATGTCTAGTTTTTTTGGATATTTTTATTTTATTTTTCCATTTTATTTTTCAATTTAAAAATGAATTAAGTATTGGAATAGTTTTAATTGGTTTGAATTGTAACATGTTTTGTGTTTGCATTTATTTCTCTCATTCCTTTTGGATCCAATGATTGAAAATTGATCCTCATCTCAATGATGAGTTGATAAATTTTAGAGGACCATTTTGCCCCTGTTTGTTGACTTTTGGGTTGACTTTTGTGGCTTTTCTTTTTGCACTTGTTTCTTCCATTTCAAAGTGGTACATCCAAATGATTTGATTCTTTTGATGGTGGTTTGAAAGGATATTTGTCTTGGTTTCTTGGCCTTTGGTTTCCAACTTATGTAGCTTCTTGGTGCATTTTATTTGATAATTTTTTAGCCTTTTTCCTATTTTTGAAGTGACTTACAAGTTAGGTCATCTCATAGGACAGCTCACACAAGTGCTTGACCTAGTTTGGATTGGAAATGACCTTTGTGGATCCAATAAGCTCTCAAATCTTCTTGTTTCATATTCTAGACATGTTGAGCTTGTTGCATGTTCATTTTTAGGTCAAAATATTGTTCATTACTTGTTGCTTGATGCCTTTCTTTGTGTGCTTTCAACTTGAACTCCTATGTGATAAATGTTTGCTTCCCTTGTCTTTTACTTGCATTGCTTTTTGTCTTGCATTGATATGGATTGTGAGCTCTCTTCTTTTCATCTCCCTTCTGTCCAATGACCTTGGAGTGTCATTTAAGGTAGCTTGGTGCCTCCTTAGGAGGAATTTGAAGCTTACCTAAAGTGATGAATCCATGAGGACCCTTTCTTTGTGTTTGTCACTTGTTTGTTTGCCTTTGATGCATTTCTCTCCTTCTTCTTCTCTTTTCTTGCATTTCCATATGCATGCTTGGTTGAGATGAGCTTGTGGTGGCTACTGCCCCACACTATTTTCCTCCCACTATCATTCTACTTGTGCATCTTATGTGTGTATCTTCATTTGCATATGCATTCTTCTTCTTCTTCTTCTTCTTCTTCTTCTTCTTCTTCTTCTTCTTCTTTAGCTTTTTTTTGCCATGCTCCTCATAAGTTCTCTAACCTCTTGAGGTTATGATAGACATTAGGTTCCTAACCATGCATGATAACATTAGGTAGTTCCCTTTTCAAACTCAACTTTAGGTCTACTTTGCATGATAACTTTTAGGATTGATTAGTCTCCCATTAGTGTGCCTTCTTCTCTTCTCATCTTCAAACAAGTTTAACATACTTAATAAGGATAATGAATGTTGTGCCATGAGCCTTATACTTGGGAAATGGTAGTTGAGGGGCCACCTCTCAATTGCCTAGAGTGTTTAGTATACGTCCTTAGGACGATATGCGACACATTCGATCCTAGGTTCTAGACTTTGTTATAACATACATTATGAACACTCTAATTCAAAACACTTCTTCTATTAAAAAACACAAAAACAATTCAAACTCTTTTTCACCCTTTGGGGTTCTTAATCAGGAAATCCTTTTCACAAAAAGAGTGTTGTTAACTCTTAGTCCTACCGCAAATGGTAACGCCTAAGTCTCCAATGGTCGAGATGCATACACCAACTGCTAGAACTATCTGTTAACCCTACTCGGGCCTAAAAAACTATTGAACCAACCTGTGGTCCTTTTAGCCCGAACTACGTTTGCTCTGATCTTTCGTACCAGACAAAAGTATGTAGGCACGAGACGCGACGTCTCGACGAGCAACCTTCCCCTTTCTTTAGCCGTAGTTAGGAGAACTACGTTGACTTTGACTTTCCCATTGCACGAGGGAGTACGTAGGCACAAAGCGGTGATGCTCTGCCGAGTCATTTCCCTTTTTCTTTTTCTTTTGTCCTTAAGCCTTTAGCTAGATAGTTTACACACCCTTTTAGATAGACAACAATGCGTGGATCCCTTCGAGTACGATGGACGTGAGGGGTGCTAATACCTTCCCCTTGCGTAACCGACTCCCGAATCCATACATGGTTGCGATGACCTTGTCTTTCCCTTTTTCTTTAGGTTTTTGCGATCGTTTCCTTTCCCTCTCTTTGGGATAAATAACGAAAGTGGTGACTCTTCTGTTTTTCCGCCGGTTGTTTTTCGCAGTTGCGACAACTGGCGACTCTGCTGGGGAAATTTGGTTCCCTATGCGAGTCAATCCTAGCACTTGTCTGTTTATCTTTGGGTGTTGTATATATGTGCTTTATTTACTTTCCTGCATTTATTTTCCACATCATATATCATTACTGCTGTGCTGTGGGGTGGGAAGTTTCATTGAGTGATAAGCCGGACCCGGGCTTGAGTATAAACCTAGTATTAGAGTGGAGACTAGTGGGGGCCTATTTGCTTAGCAGATACAGTTCCCTATGAAATTCACACTCAGATGAGATTTTCTTTGATGATTTTCCTTCAGATAGTTAGGATCAGTTGGGATTTTGGATTTGAGAATTGTCGACTCTGGGAATCGATCATTTGTGAGTCAGCTAAGTGAGGCCTCTTCAGGAGATAATGATGCCAAATCGAAAATGGTTTACGTATCATCATTTCTTGAAAGTATGTGACGCTGATGAACGCATAGGATGCTGAACCTTGTCAGTGGATAGGTCCACACATGTGAGGGGGATTGGGTTATGCAGGAAACCTTAGCCTTTAGATTACCCGATTCTTTGCAAGTGTGAATCTGTGTTCATGATATCAGTGGATCCTACTGTCGGTACTTTGTTCTTGCTAAGGCGAAGCTCTAGTTTTTCTCGACCGACAGCACAGTAGTCTCGATCCCTTGTTTTGCATTTTGCATTTGCATTTTCATCTGCATCTCATTAACATGTATTTGTGTTGCAGGTGCATATTTCTCCTTTGATTCTAGTGATCTTTTCCCACATTGCTGTTATGGAGTCCCTGAAGAGTATAGTGGCCTATAAGTTTCCAGTTCCGGATGTTAGTACTTTGTTGAGTCTGATTGCCTTGGGTGAGAAAGCAATGATGGAGGATTTAAAGAAGTCTTATGGGAGATTACTGAGATATGTCCTCAAGCCTTCTGAGTATGAGATTAGTGGTGTCTACGCTCTCTTGCAGTTTTATGATGCCCAACTGAGGTGCTTCGTATTTCCCGACTATGTCTTGGCTCCTACATTAGAGGAATATTCTGAGTTGTTTGGAGTACCCATTCTGAATCGGATGCCGATTGTCCATGTCGATACTAAGCCTGATCTGGCCAAACTTACCGCCATTGTGCACCTTGAAGCTTCATAATTGGATGGGGAGATGATCCGTAGACTTGGGATGTATGGTTTTCCATTGCCTTGCTTGATTGAGAAAGCTCAACAGTGTGCTAAAGATGGATGTTGGATTGTGTTTAGCGCCATTTTGGCTCTGTGTATATATGGGATTGTTTTGTTGCCTCATCTTCCAGATTTTGTGGATGTTGATGCGTTCTATATCTTAGCCTCAGGCAACCCAGTGCCCACCTTACTTGGAGATGTTTATCATTCTGTGCACTATAAGAATGAGAAACGAAGGGGGTAAGAACGTAGCCTGTTGTGTTCCTCTATTGTATGCTTGGTTTGCTAGTCATCTACCTCAGATGGGTCCGTTTTTTGCCACTGCCAGTACTTCAGATTGGTCAGAGAGATTGATGGGATTATCCACGGAGAATATTGTGTGGTTTGATCGAGACTTGTTGGGTAAGGATATTGTTTATAGTTGTGGTGGCTTTCCTAACGTTCCTTTGATCGGAAGGAAAGGTTGCATCAAATATAATCCTTCTTTATTGGTGAGACAGTTCGGGTATGCATTGAGAGAGCCTCCTAGAGAAGAGGAGATACAGAAATCTTTGTATGTTACTGGCTTATTGGAGAGCGAGGCTCTGGGAAGACTTGAGCATGCATGGAATAACATTTTTCGGAAGGGGAAGTTAGCTTTGGGGAAGAGTAACAGCCGAGCGTATGACCCTTACTTGACTTGGATTCATGATAGAGCTGTGAAGTTCTTGATGCCATTCCCTGCAGTTGCACCACTGTATCCCCTTATGATCGAGGAACCCACTACTTTAGATATCCAGAAATACAATCAGGTATTGGCAGAGAAGGAAGAGCTGAGAAAAGCGAATGAAGAATTGGAGAAAGAGATTATCCAGCTTCGTAGTGAAAAGATAGATGCAGTTCGTTCTTTCAGGAGGCAAACCGAGCTTGTGAACAAGCTGGGTACTGATTTGACTAAAGAGACTAAGGACAGAGAGCGCACGGGCCGAGACTTAAATGCCACTTATAGTACTCTTGCTACGAAGAAGGAAGAGTTGGATAAGGCTTACACGAGGATCCCCAAGTTTGAGTCGATATGGAATGCCACGCTTACTAACAACAAGGAGCGTGAGGACAAGTTAAAAGCTCAGATCAGGAAGTTGAAGGCTCAGCTTAATGCCAAAGATGAAGTGATTGCATCAGAATCATCATGTAGACGAGATAGAAAGCGCAGGTTGAATGAAGCGATCGGGAATTTGAAGGACCTCAAGTTGAGAGCTGGCTCCAAGAGACGCAGACTTGAGGCATGTTTCGGGGAGAGAGCTGAAGGTGAGAAAATACTTAGAAGGGGGGGTTGAATAAGTATAGAGAAAATATTATGGCAATAAAAACTCAAGGAATTTTATCCTGGTTCGTTGAACTCAACTACTCCAGTCCACCCTATCAAGAGTGATTTGCCTTTCTCAACAAGGACTTAATTCACTATTAATCAAACCGATTACAATAGTAAGCACTAAGAACAACTGTTCTTAGTCTTCTTAAGAACAACTGATCACAACTGGATCTTCTTAAGGACTTTTACATTCAATATGTAAAACTAAGCAAGTGTTTAAATGCTTCTATGTAAGCTAGATCACAACTGTGATTTTACACTTAAGTTTAAGAACAATGAAATAAATTCAGCAATGAGAATAAATTGTATGAGAGCTTTCTTTGAATTCTTTCAATATTTCGTCAACTGAAGAAGAGTGATGGAGTCTTGCTTTTATAAGCACAGAAGTCCAAGTTGTTTTCACGTTGAAGGCTGTGTACTGAAAAGGGCTGTAGCCTTTTTGTCTTCACATCACATGACCTTTCCTAGAAGTAGAATGTACAGATAAATCTTTTTTGTCTGTGTTCTTGTGTCTAGCATAAATGAGGAAAGAGTCATTTGGCCAAACCAACGGACATAACTTTGAATTCTTCTTCAACAAGTTTCAGCAAATAACATCAGAGCCTTGAGTGATCAGAGTCTTTGATGTTCATCAGAGTTTGCTGAATCAGAGCATTGCAGCAAGTGTGCTTTCAGCGTGTAATTTCATTAGAGCAGAGTTTTAGGATCAGATCCTCAGTACTGGCAGCGTAGTACTATCAGAGTCTTCTGAAATAAACTAAGCTTGAAACTCTTCATACAAAAGTCTTCAAAGCTTCAGATGCTTCTGGCTTCTGCTTCAGAATCTTCTGTAGGCAGCGTTCAGAATCTTCTATAGACAACATTCAGATGCTTCTAAGAGATGCTTCTGACGCTTCAGAGCCTTGCATAATTCCATGTTCAGATCTAATTTGCTTTCAGAATAATATTCACTTTAATATCTGCAACAAACATACTTGAAAAATTTTTAGAGTATATAATTCTTTAATACAAAATTTCGTAAGAGTTATCATCAAAACATAGAGATATAATTAAGAACCAATCTGTGTTCTAACAATCTCCCCCTTTTTGATGATGACAAAAACATAAGAAATTTTGTTCAATAAAAATATAATTATAACTCCCCCTGAGATTGAGAATCTCCCCCTGAATTGAATACTTAGAAGGAATAGAAACTTCCCTTTTTGCACGAGTATTCTTTTCAGAATCAGAGCCTGATTGTTCCAAAAAATTAGATCTTGACTTTGGATGCACGTTTCAGAATCAGAGCTTGATAGGTTAAAACTTGATCTGGGGTTCTCAGAGTAACTTTTAAAGAATTTGTCATATTTTTCAAATGTTCTGAATTACTAAGAGTTCACGTTAGTTATGATTAGATATGTCTGAGTTTCATTTAGGTAGAGTTTATTTGAACAGTCAGATCCATTTTCTCCCCCTTTTTTGTCATAATCAAAAAGTAAAACTTTTAAAGACAAATAAAAGGAAATACAGAAAAGATACATTCATGTAGAGAAAACACAGAGTCATTCATTCATATTAAAAAAACAGATAAATCATCAGATAAATTCAAGTACATGTGCACAAACATCAGATACAGAAAAACATAAAACTAGGTTTGCTTGGACAAAATCATCTTCAGAAGTTGAGTGATCTCAGATGAAGATTCTTCTTGCTTTGTCATCCATTTTTCCATGTTCTCATTCTTCTGATCTTGCTTAGACATCCATTGTGCCATGTTTTCAGTTTTCTGGTCTTGCTTTGCCATCCATGACTTGATCTCAGATTGTCCAGCTTCCAATACTGCAATCTTATCTTCTAGATCTGGATTCTCTTTCTTGATCTCAGATGAAGAAGGTGGGGCAGATTCTGATGCTAGTGCAGAGTCAATTTCCATTGGAGATGCAGAGTCAGGAGCAATAGATGCAGAGGGATTTTCCACAATTGTCATAGCCAAAGGATTTTCTTCAGAAGCAAATTCTACAAAAAATTCTGTAGCAGATACTCCAGAAGATGAAGGTACGTCTTCAAGAAGCAAAGGTGCAGATCTTTTCATGTTCCATACCATGCTTCTGGCAGTTTCAGCAAATCTTATCTTCGCATCATCAGAACATACATTTTTCAGATTGGAGGCAACAATATTGAATCTTGTAATGAAGCTATTCCAGATAACATCAGATTCATTTGCATCCATGGTTGACAAGCATTTCTTCTGAACAGAGCCTAAATTCATCTTTATTTCTTTCAGAAAATTTGCAAATAGAATATCAACATTTAGCCTATGTTTTGGTTTGAGAAGGGTTTCCAAAGTGAAAGGCTTGGGTTGAGGTGGTGATGGTATGGTAAATTTTGGAATGATGATCAGAGGGCGAGGGTAGAAAGGAAAAGATGGATGGTCAGATGAAGTGGTAGTTTTGGACCTGGATAAAGCATGAACCAAATATGGTTTTACACGTGATGCAGAGGGAACGACATCAAATGTAGTGGAAGTGAATGGAATGAAAATAGATTTATCAGAAAACAGAGGATCTGATGAACTGATATCTGGCAGTTCTTTTAAGTATGTTTGAAGAACAAATGGTAAAATAAAAGAAGACTTAGGTTTAAATGGAGTGGTAGAGTTAGATGGTTATATTCTGGTATAAAAGTTTTTAATCTTTAGACCAGAAGGAAGTGGATCAGAGGGAAATGGTTTAAAGGAAGCAACTGAAACAAACTCAGATGTCCTGGGTTTTGGAATGGGTTCAGGAATGAGTGTTTCAGATGAAACAGGTGGATCTGATTGTTTAGATTCAAATTCTCTAAGAGAAGGAGGTGAAATGACATCTGGATGCACATCAGATTCAGAGGAATCAGATGAGGTGGTTGGGGTACAAGATGTAGATGATACTTCAATACAGTCTTGAGAGGTTGAATATCCAGAATCTCAGAGTCAGGTATATTTGTTTCAATAGGATTGGATGGCTCTGGTTGAGAATCAGAAGGTTTGAATGTTAGTGGTTCAGATACAACTGGTTCAGATGCAACTTGGTCAGATTGTATGGGTTCAGATGTAGCAGGTTGTTGAGTTTTAGGTTGTTGTTGTGTTGTAGGTCGTTCTGTTGGTTTTGTTTATGGTTCTGATTGGGGAATATCAAATGATTTAAGTGGTGTAGAGGTAACAGGATCAGATGGAATTTGTGAAGTAGGAATTTTTGGTGGTTCAGATGTTTGAGATGGAGTAGGAATAGTTTGATTTTGAGTGGGAGGAGGTTCATGCATAGAACTATTTGTTGATACATCTACTGCAATTTTAGAAAGAGAAGGTAAAGATGTTTTAGTACCTTTAGTCTTGATGCGCTTAGTGGGAACAGAGGGAACTTCTCTAGAAGCTTTTCTCTTGATCTATTTTTATGGTTTGTCAGCAACTTTCTATTTCTTTTGAGCATCAACTTCGTCTGCTTCTAATTGTTTTCTTTTCCTCATGTTCTCTTCATAGACATATGGCATAGGTTCTCTAGCACGAATCAGAATATCAGCAGGAATAGGTGTTCCATTTGCTTTGCACGCTTCAATATACCTAAGAATAATATCCCTAGGTTCTTCAGCACCAAAGATTGGAAAGTCTTGAACTGGAATTCTTCTCTGACTAACTTCAGAAACATTCAGCTTCTTTGGAGTAATTGTGAGTTCATCCACAACTTTTAGCCTCTGAAGACTCTTTCCATTCAGGGGTTTACCAACTATTGTCTCAAGCTCTTCTTTAACTCCAGCTTCATAAAGAGCAGCTACCAGACCATTCTCTGTCAGAATGTCTGAGATCAATCTTCCAAAAGGAATCCACGTCCTGATCTTCTGTCCCTTATCCTTTATGGATTATCTGGATGCATTGATGTGATTCCATAGATGCATAAAGAGAATGTATGGAAGATCTACCTTTGTACTCTGACTCAAGCAGTACATGAAATAGAGTTGTTCATTATTCACATAATCTGGAGAATTTGTGGATTTTCTATGATTGATGCATCCCAGAAAAATCTTTGCCCAGATTTTGTAGTCAGGTTTTAGATCCTTAAATTTGTTGGAGGCCTGTCTAGATGCAATGACTTCCTCATAAACTTCTTCCATGTCAACACGCTCAGCTGGCAGATGACAAACTCCATCAGTTTCCTCATACCCTATGAGTTTTCTGATGAGATCTTCAGTGATTATGATCTCTTTTCCTAGAACAGAAGAGAGGATGAACTTTGGGTAAACAGATGCATGTATCCAAAATTCCTTCACTAAGTATGGATACACTGGTCCAAATAATCTGTCAAAATACTTGACCCAGCCTTGTGCATCAATAATAAAACGCAACTCAAACCCATTGTCATCCAGAGAGTCAAATTCCACCATGGATTCACAAAGAACTTCAAGCTTATCCACAGGGGTTAACAATGTTCTCTTAGGTTCCTTAAAGGGAGTAACGCCCATGTTTGATGACACAACTGCAGCCATAGATGATTGAAACTGAGCTGATGTTGAGGATGATGTTGCCATTGTTGAAGATGAAGAAGATTTGGATGAAGGTTTAGGGTTTTGATGAAGAGCAAATAGCAAACAGAAATGCATATATTGTTTGTGAAGTGAAAAGTGTGAAATTGTGTGATTTGTGGTATTTATAGAGAGAAGATTAGGGCACACAAACAGACACTTCAGCACGTTCACACATAGAAATTAATAGCATTTAATGAAAAGAATAAAAATCATTTCAAAGCATTAATTGATTCTGACAATTTGGGGGGAAAACCAAGATTTTAACTATTCAAACAATACCTCAAATGTCTCTTCAGTAATGTGCACGCCATCTTTTCAGATTCAAAGTGACACGTGTTTGCTTGCATGTGCTTCTGAATTCTCTTGAGAAATGAAACGTTAGCCAACGTTCAGATCCTCTAAGATTGGTTAGTTCAGATACACACAAATAATAATAACAATAACTCAAGAAATCAAATAAAGACAGATGAAATACTTCAGATTTTTAAACATTTTGCATCTGAGAAATTTGCTTCTGATAAATATCATTCTGGACAAAAATCCATACCAATATTTTTCAGAATAAACTTGAACCTATCTTCAGCAAGGGGTTTTGTGAAAATATCAGCCCACTGATGATCTGTATCAACAAAGGCTAAGTTTATAATTCCCTTCTGAACATAGTCTCTGATGAAGTGATGTTTAATTTCTATATGTTTTGCCTTAGAGTGTAAAATAGGGTTTTTAGACAAACATATAGCAGAAGTATTATCACAGAATATAGAAATATTACTCTTAAAGATCTGATAGTCTTCTAGTTGACTTTTCATCCAGAGCATCTGCATGCTACATCCAACAACAACAATATATTTTGCCTCTGTAGTTGATAGTGCAATTGTAGGTTGCTTCTTGCTGTACCAGGAGATTAAATTTCATCCTAGAAATTGACAACTTCTAGAAGTACTTTTTCTTTCCACTCTGTCTCCAGCGTAGTCAGCATCACAGAATCCAACTAATTTGAAATCATCAGATTTTCTGTAACACAAACCCATATTAGAAGTACCTTTCAGATACCTTAGAATCCTCTTAACAGCTGTTAACTGTGATTCTCTAGGATCTGATCGGAATCTTGCACACAAGCATACACTGAATAAAATATCAGGTCTAAAAGAAGTTAAATAGAGAAGAGATCCTATCATACCTCTGTAGATTTTCTGATCTACTTTCTTACTTACCTCTTCCTTACCAAGAGTACTTGTTGGATACATAGGAGTCTTTGCCATCTTACTATCAGTCATGTTAAACTTCTTCAGAAGCTCTTTAACATATTTGGTCTGATGAATGTAAGTGCAATCTAGAGTTTGGTTGACTTGAATTCCCAGAAAGAATCTCAATTCTCCCATCATGCTCATCTCAAATTCAGCCTGCATACATTGAGCAAACTCCTTTCCCAGCATAACATTGGTAGATCCAAATATAATATCATCCACATATATTTGACAAATTAAAAGATCTTTCTTAAATGTTTTACAGAAGAGGGTTGTGTCCACTTTGCCTCTGATAAAATTTTTCTCCAGAAGAAAATTGCTTAATCTTTCATACCAAGCTCTGGGATCTTGTTTTAAACCATAAAGAGATTTCTTTAATTTAAAAACATGTTATGGAAATTTTTCACTTTCAAAACCAGGAGGTTGGTGAACATAAACTTCTTCTTCTATAATTCAATTTAGAAAGACACTCTTAACATCCATCTGATATAGAGTGATGTTATTTTGTGCAGCAAAAGAAATGAGTAAACGAATAGACTCTAACCTGGCTACAGGAGCATAAGTCTCTGTATAATCAATTCCTTCTTGCTATCTATAACCTTGAGCAACAAGCCTTGCTTTGTTTATTTCAACTTCTCCTTTTTCATTCAACTTATTTCTGAAGACCCATTTAGTTCCAATTATGTTGAATGCTTTTGGTCTTGGAACCAAATCCCAAACATCATTTCTTGTGAACTGATTGAGCTCTTCTTGCATGGCAATTATCCAGTCATTGTCTTGCAGAGCTTCATCCATAGAAGTTGGTTCAATAACTGACACCAACCCAAATAATGATGCTTCAGATGATCTGAGGAAGGATCTTGTTCTTATTAGGTCATCTTTCTTTCCAATGATCACATCCTCTGGGTGAGAGGCCTTGATTCTGGAAGATGATCCTCTAACAGTTGATTCTTCAGAAATATTCAAGTTGTTCATTTGAGAAGCTAAAGGAATTGCATCTGGCGTTGCTTCTGGTTCCTTCACTTTAGCTTTTTCTGCCTCTGAGCCTTTAGAGTCTGTGAGAATTACTTCTCTATTTGCAGAACTTTCAAACTGCTTTGGCTTTTCTATGCCAAGCTTATCATCAAATCTAACATGTATAGATTCCTCCACAATCTGTGTTTCAGTATTGTATACTTTATAGCCTTTAGAGCGTTCAGAATAGCCAAGCATGAAACACTTATGTGCTTTAGAATCAAACTTGTTAAGATTCAGTTTAGTGTTCAACATAAAACAAATACATCCAAAAGGATGAAAATATGAAATGTTGGGCTTTTTGTTCCTCCATAATTCATAGGGAGTATTTTCCAGAAGAGGTCTTACAGACACTCTGTTCTGAATATAACAAGTTGTGTTTATTGCTTCTACCCAAAAATGCTTTGCCAGATTAGTCTCATTGATCATGGTTCTGGCTATTTCTTGCAGAGTTCTATTTTTCCTCTCTACAACTCCATTCTGTTGTGGAGTTCTAGGGCAGGAAAAATCATGAGAAATGCCATTTTCATTAAAATATTTTTCAAAATATTTGTTTTCAAATTCACCACCATGATCACTTCTGACTTTAATAATTTTAAAATCTTTTTCATTCTGGACTTATTTACAGAAGTCAAAGAACACAGAATGTGACTCATCCTTGTGTTTTAGGAACTTTACCCGTGTCCATCTGCTGTAGTCATCAACAATGACTAATCCATACTTCTTGCCTCTGATGGATGCAATTTTCACTGGTCCAAATAGATCAATGTGAAGTAATTCTAATAGTCTTGAAGTTGAGACAACATTTTTAGTTTTAAAAGAAGATTTTGAAAATTTTCCTTTTTGACATGCTTCACAAAGAGCATCTGAGTTGAACTTCAACTTAGGAAGTCCTCTAACCAGATTGAGTTTATTAATCTGAGATATACGTGTCATATTAATATGTCCCAATCTTTTGTGCCAGACCCATTGCTCATCATTAACAGACAAAAGGCATTTAACATTTTGAACCGTAAGTTCAGAAAGATTGATTTTGTAAATGTTGTTCTTCCTCTTTCCATTAAATAGGATTGAGCCATCCTTCTAACTAATAGCTTTACAACATTTTTGATTAAAGATTATATCATAACCATTGTCACTTAATTGACTTATGGACAATAGATTATACTTTAATCCTTCTACAAGAAGAACATTAGATATAGAGGGAAGGTTTCCATTGCCAATAGTACCAGAGCCAATAATCTTGCCTTTTTGATTCCCTCCAAACTTCACTTCTCCTCCAGAGTTAAGCTCTAGGCTTTGGAACATAAACCTTTCTCCCGTCATGTGACGTGAGCAGCCAGAGCCCAGGTACCATGACTGGCGTCTTGACTTTTCTGCTAAATACATCTGCAACAGGGATTATCTTATCCTTAGGTACCCAGATCTTTTTGGGTCCTTTTGGGTTAGTTGCCTTGAAAGTTTGTCTAAACTTCTGTCTTTTTACAACAGTTTTGTTCTGACTGACTTTTGGCTTAAACACAGGAACGTTCTGATCAGAACGTGTGTGTTTGATATCATTGAGATGACCAAACTTGAAATGAGAGTATAAGGGAGTTTTCTTAATTATAAGTTTATCAACAGGCATTGGATTTAAATCCTTTCCAGAGGAAGATTCATATCCAATTCCTTTCCTGTTGTTTCTGCTAACTCCCTAGATCATTAAAGCCATCTTGCTTCTATCTATGCTTTTAGCAAGAAACTTCTGAAAGCTGAAGTCATATTCTTCTAAAATGTTTTTGCATTTAGACTTAGTTTTAAACTCAGAATCTTGTTGAGCTTTTTCAAAATTAGTTTTCATTTTTAAGTTGTTTTCTTTTAGCTCAACAACTTCTGACTTTAACAGATTGTTCTCAAATTCAAGATTGCATTTAAGCTTCTTGCATTTGAGCTTAATCTGGTTATAGTTTTTCAGGACTTCTGATAAGACTTTAATAAGCTCTTCCCTAGTGAGATCAGAAAGTACCTCTTCTGAGTCAGATTCAGAGTCAGGCTCAGATCCAGATGATCCTTCATTTTGATCTTCCACACCTGCCATCAAAGCCATGTTGGCGCTTTCATCTTCAGATTTTGATGAGGATCCAGATTCATCTGAATCATCCCATGTTTCCATTAGAACCTTCTTCTTATGCTCAGGCTTTCTTCTAGGCTTTTCTTTCTGAAGCTTTGGACATTCATTTTTGTAATGGACAGGTTATTTGCATTCAAAACAAACAACTTCCTTCTTTCCAGAGGACTCCTTGCGCTGATCTGGCTTCTTGAAGTTCTTGAACTTCCTCTGTTTGTGCTTCCAGAGTCTATTGATTCTTCTGGACAACAAGGACAGTTCATTTTATTCTTCAGAAGAAGACTCTTCAGAACTCTCTTCTAACACCTGCAAAGCTTTCACAGATTTGTTAGATTTTAAGGCAATTGACTTACCTTTCTTTTGAGGCTCATCTTCCTCAAGTTCAATTTCATGGCTCCTTAGTGAGCTGATTAGTTCCTCCAAAGTGAAATTGTTCAGATCCTTGGCAAGCTTTAGAGCAGTGACCATAGGTCTCCATCTGATAGGCAAGCTTCTGATGATCTTCTTCACATGATCAGCAGTTGAGTAGCCTTTGTCCAGCACTTTTAGACCAGCTGTAAGGATCTGGAATCTAGAGAACATAATTTCTATAGACTCAGATTCTTCCATTTTGAACGCTTCATACTTCTGTATTAGCGCCAGAGCCTTGGTCTCTTTAACTTGAAGGTTTTCTTCATGCGTCGTCTTCAAAGACTCAAACAAGTCAAATGCAGTTTCTCTGTTTGTGATCTTCTCATACACAGTATGAGATATTGCATTTAACAATATTGTTTTAGCTTTGTGATTATTTATGAACTCCTTCTTTTGGGATTCAGTCATTGATTTTCTATCAATTTTCTTGCCATCCCCATCAGTAGGATGAAAATACCCATCAATGACCAAGTCCCATAAATCAGCATCATAACCAAGGAAGAAACTTTCTATCCTGTCCTTCCAATAATCAAATTTCTCCCCATCAAACATAGGGGGTTTTGTGCTGATTCTTTCCATTTATTCATATCTGTTGTTACTGTTAGATGTTGAAGTTTCAGCCATAATAACAAGTTTTCTCACTGGATCTTTTCTGTCACGGTGAAGTGGTAGCACACACAGAACCTGAGCTCCGATGCCAACTGAAGGTGAGAAAATACTTAGAAGGGGGGGTTGAATAAGTATAGAGAAAATATTATGGAAATAAAAACTCAAGGATTTTTATCCTGGTTCGTTGAACTCAACTACTCCAGTCCACCCTATCAAGAGTGATTTGCCTTTCTCAACAAGGACTTAATCCACTATTAATCAAACCGATTACAATAGTAAGTACTAAGAACAACTGTTCTTAGTCTTCTTAAGAACAACTGATCACAACTGGATCTTCTTAAGGACTTTTACAATCAATATGTAAAACTAAGCAAGTGTTTAAATGCTTCTAAGTAAGCTATATCACAACTGTGATTTTACACTTAAGTTTAAGAACAATGAAATAAATTCAGCAATGAAAATAAATTGTATGAGAGCTTTCTTTGAATTCTTTCAATATTTCGTCAACTGAAGAAGAGTGATGGAGTCTTGCTTTAATAGGCACAGAAGTCCAAGTTGTTTTCACGTTGAAGGCTGTGTACTGAAAAGGGCTGTAGCCTTTTTGTCTTCACATCACATGACCTTTCCTAGAAGTAGAATGCACAGATAAATCCTTTTTGTCTGTGTTCTTGTGTCTAGCATAAATGAGGAAAGAGTCGTTTGGCCAAACCAACGGACATAACTTTGAATTCTTCTTCAACAAGTTTCAGCAAATAACATCAGAGCCTTGAGTGATCAGAGTCTTTGATGTTCATCAGAGTTTGCTGAATCAGAGCATTGCAGCAAGTGTGCTTTCAGCGTGTAATTTCATTAGAGCAGAGTTTTAGGATCAGATCCTCAGTACTGGCAGCGTAGTACTATCAGAGTCTTCTGAAATAAACTAAGCTTGAAACTCTTCATACAAAAGTCTTCAAAGCTTCAGATGCTTCTGGCTTCTGCTTCAGAATCTTCTGTAGGCAGCGCTCAGAATATTCTGTAGACAACATTCAGATGCTTCTAAGAGATGCTTCTGACGCTTCAGAGCCTTGCATATTTCCATGTTCAAATCTAATTTGCTTTCAGAATAATATTCACTTTAATATCTGCAGCAAACATACTTGAACAATTTTTAGAGTATATAATTCTTTAATACAAAATTTCGTAAGAGCTATCATCAAAACATAGAGATATAATTAAGAACCAATATGTGTTCTAACAAGAGCTTTAGAGGATCACGTTGATAGCCTATAGCATACTGTGAGTCAGCATGATTTGCTTATCCAGGGGTTGCTTGCTAGGCCGGATCATCATGAGACGTTGAGGCTGTTAGAGGATTTCTGATCATGTCGTCCTGCTTGACCTGTTTTGTCTATTTCTGTTGTAGCTTTTGATGCTTATTTTGTTGTATTTGACCATCTCCAGGCTTGTTGGCCGAGGTCTTTTCTTTATTTGTACTCAGTTGGAATTTGTATTTTGCTTGATGGCTCTTTTGATCTATATATGAGGAGTTGGTATTCTATGCTTGTCCACAGGTTCTCCATTGTTATTTGTTTCTGGAAACTAGAATCACAGGGGAAATATCCCTATTGCATAAATGCATGTCGGCATTTTAGCATTTTTCACGCATTTGCAGGTGCACTGGAACCGTTAACCTTATTTTCTCTTGTGGTTTACTAGTATTTCAAGATTGCTGACGTGACAACTCACCGGTACGGTACCTGAGGAAACCAGAAAAGACTGATGGATCAGATGCAGGTAGAAATGCAAGAGATGAGAGATCGTATGGCACAGCTGATGAAGGTTATGCAAGGGGTTGCTAGTGGTCAGGCTCAACTTCAGACTTTGGTGCAACTTCTGATTGCGCGGGTTGATAGTGATGGTGTGCTGCACGGTGGGATTGCTTGAAACCCTCCTCATCAGGAAACTCCTCGGGTAGACAACTCTATTCCCACTTTAGTCATCCCTACTGCCGGATGGGGTGGTCACGCTGCTGGCGCTGTAAATGTGACAGGTTTTAATCATGTTGGTTTTGCCAATGGCGGTAATGGTAACGGAAATGGCTATGGCTATGGTCTCGATACTACAGGTGCGATACATGGTAGTCTGGACCACACTTGGAATGAGGATAGGCAGGAAGATGTGTTTTCTCCAAGGATTGTGAATGCTGAAATACCTTCTGAGGCTGACAGAAGGATTAAGATGATCGAAGAGAAGATGAGGTTGTTGGAATGCCAAAACTCTATGGGGCTGGATATGTCTAATCTGGGGTTGATTCCAGGCTTGATGGTGCCTCCAAAGTTTAAGGTGCCTGATTTCGATAAGTACAAGGGTACCACTTGCCCTAGGGTTCATCTGAGGTCTTATTATCGCAAGATGTCTGCATATTCCGAGGACGAGAAGCTCTTGATGCACTTTTTCCAGGATAGCTTATCCGGACCATCGCTGGAATGGTATATGAGCTTAGAGCCCGCTAATGTCCGTAGCTGGAAAGAACTAGCCGAAGCTTTTGTAAGGCACTATCAGTAAAACAGTGACCTTGCTCCGAATAGAGTCCAGTTGCAGAATCTCTCTCATAAGAGTAGTGAATGCTTTAAAGAATACGCCCAGAGGTGGCGAGAGCTTGCTGCTAGGGTGCAACCACCAATGGTAGAACGGGAACTTGTGGATATGTTTGTTGCTACCTTACTAGGAGTGTACTATGAGAAGCTCATCGGAAATATGTCTGGAAGCTTTTCTGATCTGATAATCACCGGTGAAAGGGTGGAGAATGAAATTAAGATAGGAAAGATTAATGCTGGAGAAGGATCCTCATCTGGAGGAGGAAACAAGAAAGTGTTTGGAAAAAAAAGAGAGAGGGAGACACTAATGTTGTATCTAGTTCGTGGGGAAGAAATAAAGGTTAGAATCAACAGAATCAGCAGATTGCTAGCATCACTATTCCAGCAGTTCAACAACCGCAACAACAACAGCGCCAGCAACAGCAGCAACAACGACCGCAGCAGAATCAACAGGGGTATGGTTGATACCAAGATAGAGGTCGGGCGGCAAATAGGCATTTTAATGAGCTTCCTATGCCATGCTCACAATTATTGCAAGTTTTGCTACAATTTCAGTTGATTCAGAAAAGAACTATGGCTCATTTGACTGGACAACCTCCACCTGGGTACGATGCAAATGCCCACTATGAATTCCATACAGGTGCTCCAGGACATAATATAGACAATTGTAAAGCCTTCAAACATAAAGTGCAAGATATGATCGACAATAAGGCTATCAATGTTTCTAATGACGCTCCTAATGTAGTGCAAAATCCCATGCCGAACCACGGGCAGGCTGGGGTTAATGCAATTGTAGAGGAAGAGGTGTTGAATTTGGTGACTAGTGTTGATGAAATGAAAACACCCTTAAGCTTTGTGAAAGCCAGACTGCTATAGGGGGTGTCTTCCCAGGATGTGTTGAAGGTTGTGTCGATTGTTCTGCTGATTCTGAGAAAGGATGTGGACTGTTAAGAAGTTGTATCCAGGAGATGATTGACGATGGAGTTTTACAATTTGACCGTTCTGTTGGAAGAAAATCTAAGGATGTAGTGGCTGAAGAGAAGGATGAGATTGTGACAATCTCCATCCCTTATAAGACTGTCACTATCTACGCTCCAAATCCGCCAATGGTAACTATCACCAAAGCAGGTCCTATGCCGTTTGAGAGCACTAAGGCCGTTTCGTGGAACTACGGAGCCGAAGTGTATTGTAATTGGCAGAAGATAAACTTGAATGATACTCCTGCAAGTTCAGTTGACAATCTAGTGGGTGCCAGAGGTATTACGCACAGTGGCCGAGTCTTTTGATCGCCTAACGTGATTGCTGATAAAGTGGATAAGGGGAAAAGACCAGTAATGCAGGAGACTTCTCAATTTGGGGAGAAGGAATCTTTGTTGAAAGATGCGGAGGAATTCATGAGGATGATTCGGAAAAGCGACTACAAGATAGTCGATCACTTGCAGCAAACTCTGTCCAAAATATCCATACTGTCGTTGCTCCTTTGCTCTGAGGCGCACAGAAATGCATTGCTGAAGATACTATACACTGTTTACGTGCCACAGGAAATCTCAGTTAATCAACTTGAAGGAGTGGTGGCTCACGTAAACACATGCAATGGCTTAGGCTTTACGGACCTGGATTTGACATTCAGAGGCAAAAATCATAATTGTGTGCTGCACATATCTTTAGAGTGCCGAGGGACTGTCATGTCTCACGTGCTGGTGGATACGGGATCTTCTTTAAACATGCTTCCCAAGAAGGCATTGATGAAGTTAGATATGAAGGGGTTGATTTGCACGGCAAGCGACTTGGTGGTGCATGCGTTTGATGGAACCCGAAGATCCGTGTTTGGGGAGGTAACATTGCCGATTCAGGTTGGACCTGAAGTCTTTGATGCTGTGTTTTAAATCATGGATATCCAGCCGACCTACAGTTGTTTACTAGGTCACCCTTGGATTCATTCAGCTGGGGTTGTTACATCAACTCTGCATCAGAAGCTGAAATACATGGTTGGCGGTAGCGTCATGACGGTATGCGGAGAGGAGGATATTATGGTCAGCCATTTATCATCCTTTATGTATGTTGAAGTGGATGGAGAGATCCATGAAACCCTCTGCCAAGCCTTCGAAACGGTCAAGATCAAGGACAAGACTCCTGTTGTGAGTAAAGAGCCCGAGGTGGCTATGTCTTCCTTTAAAGAAGCGCAGGCTGTGGTACAAGCTGGTTCAGCCCAAGGCTGGGGGCAGGTGATTGATATACCGTAGAAGCAAGACAAATTTGGTCTAGGGTACCACCCATCGTCTTCACAGAGCAAGCCGAAGTTCATGGGGCCGATCAGGTTTACCAGCGGAGGTGTCTTCTTTCAGCAGATCAACGCCATTTCTGATGGTGAAGATGGAGACAATGACTGCGACATGGATGCCTGGATCAAGCCATGTATTCCGGGGTAGAGCCTACACAACTGGTCAATTGAAGAAGTCATTCAAGTGACGACCGAACAGTAATGTTTTGTTTTTCTAGTTATTGTACTACCCTATGTTTTACCCGAGGCATAGCGGTATTTTATTTCAGGGCCTTACTTGTTTATGTCTGAACATTGTTTATCAATTAATCAAAGGGCATTTTCTCATACAAATTGTGTGGTCTCTGTTTTTCTTATTTTTCTTTTCCCAATAAAATGGCAACGTGGTTCATATTTGTTTGCAAATTGTTTGAAACATTTAACCATTTTCATTGCAGGATTCCTATTGCAGATGACACCGATCCAGAACCTTTTATGACTCGCTTCGACTTCGATCAACCGATCTATCAAGCTGAAGAAGAGATTGATAAGGATGAAGACCTGCCCGAGGAATTATCCAGACTTTTAAAACAAGAAGAGAAAATCATTCTGCCTCATCAGGAGGAAATTGAGGTCATTAATCTGGGTTCTGAGGAAGTGGTCATAAATGTTAGGATAGGGATTGCACTACAGAGCGACGTCAAGCAAAGACTGATCGAGATGCTTTGAGAGTATAGTGACATCTTTGCTTGGTCGTATAAGGATATTCCTGGACTTGATACCGACATAGTGGTTCATCGATTACCGTTACGTGAGGAATGTCCGCCGGTCAAGCAGAAACTGAGAAGAACGAGACCAAATATGGCAGTCAAAATCAAAGAAGAGGTCCAAAAGCAGTGGGATACTGGATTCTTAGCTGTGATTACCTACCCTCCGTGGGTCGCTAACATAGTACCTGTACCGAAGAAAGAAGGTAAGGTGCGTATGTGCGTTGATTATCGGGATTTGAACAAGGCGAGCCCTAAAGATGATTTCCCACTCCCTCACATTGACGTATTGGTCGATAATACGGCTCAATTCTCGGTGTTTTCCTTCATGGATGGTTTCTCGGGGTATAATCAGATAAAGATGGCACCGGAGGACATGGAGAAAACTACATTCATAACACCGTGGGGAACGTTTTACTACAAGGTGATGCCTTTTGGTTTGAAGAATGCCAGAGCAACATATTAGCATGCTATGACAATGCTCTTTCATGACATGATGCATAAAGATATTGAAGTTTATGTTGACGATATGATTGCTAAATCCGAAACGGAGGAGGAGCATCTAGTTAATCTGTTGAAGTTGTTTGAGAGGCTTAGAAAGTTTAGACTAAGGTTGAATCTGAATAAGTGTACTTTCGGAGTTTGGTCCGAAAAGCTATTGGGGTTTGTTGTTAGTGAAAAAGGAATTGAGGTAGATCCTGCAAAGATAAAAACCATACAAGACATCCCAGTGCCGAAAACAGAAAAAGAAGTCTGTGGTTTTCTAGGGAGATTGAACTACATTGCTCGGTTC
Source organism: Lathyrus sativus (assembly GCA_963859935.3). Classification (NCBI taxonomy): domain Eukaryota; kingdom Viridiplantae; phylum Streptophyta; class Magnoliopsida; order Fabales; family Fabaceae; genus Lathyrus; species Lathyrus sativus. The sequence goes on from OZ012741.1 coordinate 301,154,274, forward strand.
ATATGTTATCTCACAGCCACGTGTGATCCAATGTTTAAATTGTTAAAGAAAGATCAGGCGGTTGTCTGGAATGAAAGTTGTCAAAAAGCCTTTGATAAAATAAAACAGTATTTACAGGAGCCTCCGATATTGATACCCCCAGTAGCTGGAAGGCCATTAATCATGCACCTAACGGTTCTTGAGAATTCCATGGGTTGTGTTCTCGGTCAACATGACGAGACTGGAAGAAAGGAGCACGCGATTTATTATTTGAGTAAAAAGTTCACAGATTGTGAGTCCCGTTACTCAATGCTCGAAAAAATGTGTTGTGCGCTCGCCTGGGCTGCCAAACGTTTGAGGCAGTATTTGCTCAATCACACAACCATGCTGATTTCGAAGATGGATTCGGTTAAGTATGTCTTCGAGAAGCAAGTGCTTTCAGGAAGAATTACTAGATGGCAAATGGTACTGACAGAGTACGACATCCAGTATGTTTCTCAGAAAGCCATCAAAGGAAGTGTTCTGTCAGAATACCTTGTTGAGAAGCCAATCGAAGATTATCAACCGATGAAGTTTGAATTTCCTGATGAGGATATCATGTTTCTCAAAGCGAAGGATTGTGAAGAACCACTGCACGGTGAAGGTCCAGAGAAAGATTCTCAATGGCAAATGATATTCGATGGTGTTGTCAATTCTTACGGTAGAGGAATTGGGGCAATTATCACTACTCCTGATGGTACCCACATCCCATTCACTGCCAGATTGACATTTCCAGTCACCAACAACAAAGCTGAGTACGAAGCATGTATCATGGGTCTGGAAGAAGCTATTGATCTGAGGATCAAGAATCTCGATGTATATGGCGATTCAGCGCTGGTTGTTAACCAGATCGAAGGAGAATGGGAAACTCGTCAACCGAATCTGATTTCTTACAGAGATTATGCAAGGAGATTGTTACCATTTTTTGATCGTATAGACTTCCACCATGTGCCAAGAGCGGAGAATCAGATGGCCGATGCTTTGGCAACGCTAAGGTTGAATCTGAATAAGTGAATTTCTGGAATGAGGCTCCCAGAATTGTCATTTCTCGCTTGGACAGACCATCTTTCGTATTCGCCATTGAAGAGGCTGCTGATGACAAGCCATGGTTTTACGATATACAAAACTTCCTCAAGAAGCAGGAGTATCCACCAAAGGCTTCGACCCAAGATAAGATGCTGAGGAGGTTGTCTGGCAACTTTTACCTAAACCCAGATGGTGTACTGTACAGAATGAACCACGATTTGGTGCTGTTGAGATGTGTGGATGAGAAAGAAGCATCGTTTCTTATGGAAGAAGTCCACGAGGGTACTTTCGGTACGCATACCGGCATACATGCCATGTCTCGAAAACTGTTACGAGCAGGGTACTATTGGCTAACAATGGAGTCAGATTGTTTCAAATTTGCGAAGAAATGCCATAAATGCCAGATTTATGCTGATAAGATTCATGTACCGCCATGCCCATTGAATGTCATGGCATCCCCGTGGCCTTTATCCATGTAGGGCATTGATATGATTGGCAAGATCAAGCCCACCGCATCCAACGATCACCGTTTCATCTTGGTAGCCATCGACTACTTCACCAAGTGGGTTGAAGCAGCTTCGTACGCCAATGTGACCAAGCCAGTGGTAGCAAGATTCATAAAGAAGGACATCATTTGTAGATATGGAATTCCCGAGCGGATCATTACTGATAATGGTTCGAATCTGAACAACAAAATGATGAAGGAGTTATGCCAGAACTTCAAGATTGAACATCACAGCTCATCGCCCTATCGACCGAAGATGAATGGCGCTGTTGAAGCGGCCAATAAGAACATCAAAAAGATAGTGCAAAAGATGGTTTTCACTTACAAAGATTGGCATGAAATGTTGCCTTTCGCCTTGCACAGTTATCGTACGACGGTACGCACATCAACCGAGGCAACTCCTTTCTTGATAGTGTACGGTATGGAAGTTGTCCTACCGCTAGAGGTTGAGATTCCTTCTTTAAGAGTTTTGGTCGACGTGAAACTTGATGAGGTAGAATGGATTAAGAATCGTTTGAATAAGCTTAGCCTGATGGATGAAAAGAGGCTAGCATCCATTGCATATGGTTGTTTGTACCAGAGCCGAATGAAGAAAGCTTATGATAAGAAGGTGTGCCCTCGAAGCTTTCAGACGGGCGATCTTGTGCTGAAAAATATTCTCCCACCATAATCAGATCACGGGGGCAAATGGACTCCCAATTACGAAGGGCCATTTGTCGTTCAAAAGGTCTTCTCTGGAGGAGCCTTGTTGTTAGCCACCATGGATGGTGAAGATTTTGCATCCCAAGTGAACGCAGACGCGGTTAAAAAATACTTTGCTTAAAAGAGACCCACTGGACACAAAAAGAAACGTCCAGACAAAAATGGGGAATCCCGGCGAACCATAAAAAAAGGAAAATAGGTTCGGGCAAAAATTAGGGATAAAAATGAAAAGATGTAAACCCGCAAAGTCGAAAACCTGGAAAGGCGACTTTGACAAAAATGGGTATCCCGGTGAATTGAAAACCCGAAAAGGGCGGTTCAGGCAAAAGTTAGGGATTGAAAAGCAAATGACTGCGGTCCGCGTGTGAACTTCATTGCTTAGTGGATTGAGAGAACCGGAGGGCTATTTTCATCCAAATCAATCTCTTTCGAAGATGAAGCATCGGGAAAGCGTCAGAGTCAGGCGAGTCATAGAGGGATCAGCTCATGGTGTTTGTCTGTGCCACGTTGCTGACATGTGTGTACACTTTTGTATATTTCTGTACATATCTGTATTTGTTTTGCGCATCTTCCTCTTTTCAGGAGTTGCATCTGTTGTAAACCTTTGCCTATTTACAGGCCCTTCATCAATAAACATATATTATTCAGTACTTGATCTGTGTGCTTTGTTTTAACTTTTACTGTTTTGTTTGTGAAAACGCCTAATGTTTTAATGAACTTGCACTTACATAAACTTGCAGGCCTTGGCCAATAATTGCTAAAACTTTGAATTAATTGAACAACGTCACGAATGATGACTAAAATGATTCTTTTGTGTAGGATATCTTGTCTGTTTGTTCAGTTTGCAGGGTCGTTACCCTTGGGGAAAAAAGTGCAGATGAAGTCTGTCCTATCCCCAGCCTGAGTTTTACGTCCCCGATCAGTGGAGTTCGTATCTCTATCCCCAGTAGAGTTGTTGTACACTTAATCCCCGTAAGGTGCATGCTTGTAGGTACTCCCCAGCGAATCGTGTTTGGATCTTCTCCCCACAGAGTATTTTGCAGCCTGGTTAGTTTCGTTCCCCGACAGGGAAATCCCCAGTGGAGTGAAGGGATGATTTCCCCAGCAGTGTTGCTCTCTCTTCCCCAGCAGGATAGAAGGATGTTGTCACGTCAGTATATTCCTTGTAGAAGGCCGGTAAGGGCCGTTTCTCGACATAAGTCCAATCATGATTGGCATGAGCCAGTTGGCGCTCTTTCCCCAACAGAATTGTTGTTTCCCTCAATAGGGTTATTTTTGTTATCCTAGCAGGATGGTTTCTGTATCTCTAGCATTCGTGTTGTTGATTCGGTTTTGGTGCATCTGGATGCGTGCATAGCATCTACCCAAACGTGTAGCATTTCCATTTCGTATGTAAAATTACACCATTTTCAAACATATGCATGTGAAACATAAGCCAGGTTGTTATCTCTTTGTTTCAGGTGTATCTCGCAGGTGATGGGTCTTTGCCCGCGTGGTGGCTAAACCCCAATTCATGCTATTTCCTCAGCGGAGTTTCTCTGTGATCATTATCAGTGGGGGATCTTAACTTCATGTGGATTTAGTTGCTCGCTTTTATTTAGCGAAGGTCTGGCGGCGATGTCAGAAGATTCCCATAATAGGTTTATCCGACGGCGATGTCAGAAGATTCCCAGAATAGGTTTATCCGACGGCGATGTCGGATGCTTATCAGTTATGTTTGTCTGGCAGCGATGTCAGATGTTTATTATCACCGTGGTTGTCTGGCGGCGATGTCAGAATTCTTTATCCTCACAGGAACTTGACGGTGATGTCGGGTGTTTCTCAGAATTATGCTCGCGGCCATGTCAGATTATTTTATCAGGTTGTAGTTAGCTGACGGTGATGTCAGGAGATTTAATTTCCCAACGGAGATGTTGGAGGTTTATTGCTGACGGCGATGTTAGATATGTTTGTTTTTCCAGCGTCGATGTTGGATGTTTCTGACGGCGATGTCAGGTGATGTTTGTTTCTGACGGCGATGTCAGGTGATGTTTGTTTCTGACGGCAATGTCAGGTATTTCTGGTTTTCCAGCGGTGATGTTGGATGTTTATTTTTGACGGCGATGTCAGGGAATGTGGGTTTCTGATAGCGATGTCAGGTAATGTTTGTTTCTGGCGGCGATGTCGAATGATGTAGTTTTCCAGCGGCGATGTTGGAGGTTTATTTTTGAAGGCGGTGTCAGGTGATATGTTTGTTTTTCCAGTGGTGATGTTGGAGGGTTATTTCTGGCGGCTATGTCAGATGTTATAGTTTACCAGTGGCGATGTTGGATGTTTTCTGGCGGCGATGTCAGGAGATATATTTGGTTTTTGGCGGCGATGTTAGATGTTATAGTTTACCAGCGACGATGTTGGATATTTTTCTGGTGGCGATGTCAGATATATTGGTTTCTAGCGGCGATTTCAGAGGTTTTGGTTGTTGACGGCGATGTCAATGGTTTAGTCAGCTTTGTGATGGTCCGACGGCGATGTCAGATGCTTTATTTTAACTGACGGCGAGGTCAGGTGTGATTTACCGGGTGGATTTTCTTTGAAAGACTGGCGGCAATGTCAAAGAGTTGTATCTTAGGATTCTATACCTGTTTTATCTAACGGAGATCTAACGGTGATGTTAGCTATTCTACTGACGTGAAGTAGAGGTTTGACGGTGAGGTCAAATGTTATTATAGACTTAATGTCTATGACTGACGCCGAGGTCAGGTGCCTGACGACGATGTTAGAAGATGCAGATAATTGACGGCAAGGTCATTTGTTCTTCAGACTGTGTGTCATTATTGGGTCTTCCCCAAGCATAGTTACTCACTGAGTTTCTCTTTTCCCCAATGGAATGCGTTTGTAATCAGAGCAGTTACCCCAGGAGGGTTTGCAGATTTATTTTCTGCGGTTGGCAAATTTCCGGGTTCTTTGGTATTCAACCATCTTTTACCTTGATTGTGTGAAAGTCGTTCTCTTTTCACTCCTTCAGGTCCAAGTCCTTTGAATAGGGGCAGCTATTCCACCCCAAAATTTGCCCAACCTTTTCTTAACTTGTGTCGCTACTGCAAAAATCGGCGCCGACAGAACAGAAGATTCGCCACCGTGCGTTATTTATCCCAAAGGAGGGAAAGAAAACGCTCAGAGAAAACCTAACGAAAAGAGGGAAAAGGAATGGTCATCGCAACCATTGTCTGGATTCGGGAGTCGGTTACGCAAGGGGAAGGTATTAGCACCCCTCACGTCCATCGTACTCGATGGGATCCACGCTTGTTGTTTATCTAATAAGGGTGTGATTAATACTATCTACGCTAAGGGCTTGAGGACAAAAGAAAAGAAAAGTGACTCGGCAAAGTATCGCACTTTATGCCTACGTATTCCCGTCTGGAACGAGAAATCAGAGTCAACGTAGTTCACCTGACTACAGGTAAAAGGGGGGAAGGTTGCTCGCCGAGATATCGCACCTCGGGCCTACGTACTTTCATCTGGTATGAAAGGTCAGCGCAGACGTAGTTCGGGTTTACTACGGGGAGACTAGTTTAATCCTAACGTTATCATGCCAAGTTCGTCCTAAGGTTGAAGTTTGCAAAGGGGAAAATTACCCTAATGTTGTCATACATGGTTGCAAAGCCTAATGTCTATCGCATTCTACCTTGAACAAGGAAGAATGGAGATCCTAAGGGAAAGGCAAAGGAAGCACCAAAAAACAGATGAAGTAACATCATACAGGAAATGCAGATTCATAACAGTAAACATGGAATGCAAGTGAGGGAGGCATGTCATCTCAACCTCAAGCCCATAATGAATGGAAAATGGCCTATTATAAACATACAATCTTGGCCACAAGTGAATATAAAGAGATACGAGGCAATAAAACCTACAAATGACATACGTATACTACGATTTGGAATCATAACGCGCTATCATGGAAATATGGAACCTAATGGGCAATTATGCATGATAAAACCAGCCAATCAATGATCTACACATCCTATATAATGTCTATAACAAGCAATCGGAACCCTAGCGTTCATCACACAAACAAATCGAGGCCGTTGGAGCCGAAAGAAATGCAAAGTCCGTTCGAATGTCCAAATTACAAGTCCGAATACAAAAATATAAGAAAAATAGCAAAAGGTGCTAAAAAATTCAAATAAAAATCTCCAATGCCCTACATCAAGTCACAAACCAGGGGTGAGGGATATCATAAAAATATCCAAAGAGAAATGGTCAAATAAGATGAAAAACTTTGCAAGATATCTCATTTATACCAAAGGACAAGTTCAAATGGAGCATGTCAAAGAAAGCATCCAAAACCAATTAAAATGGTACAATAAAATTCCCACAAAAATATATTACAATACCACAACGTGTTTATGAGATCCCTGCAAAAGGATTGACATTTAAATTGTGTTTTGATAGGTCAAAGAAATTCAACAAAATGATAGCACCAGCATTGGCCTTTTTATGACGACCCAAATATAAAAAATCCAAAGAAAATGTCAGAAAATGGTAAAATTATAATTCCAGTTTTATTAAATCCTAGACATCTTAAAGATTCAGCACAAAAAAATGGGGGTCAAAAAGACTAATTTTCCTATTTTTTATGATTATTTGAAGTCATCATATAAAACAGAAAAAATAAAAGAAACATTGCAATATGAGGAAATAACATGAATAAATAAAAGTGCAGCTGCCAAGGATCGAACAGGGGTGTGGGGGGTCAAAAACGCTGAGCTGGTGTGCCACCTCAATTAATGACGCTGACTGGGCTGCACGTGTGGCGCAATTCTGTGCGTGTGATAAGGAGACAAAGTCAACATATCAACACCAATGGACGACCACGATTATATCTTCTTCCTTTTGAATTTTTGAAGAGGAAAATGCAGCCACAAGAAAAACGTGAAACCTTGCTTGCATATCCATGTCCATCAATCCCTAACCCTCTCAATTCTCTACGAAAATCAATGATTCTTAGATGAAACTTGTAGCATTTTTCGCAAGGATTACAAATATACCACTAGAATTTCCCGAATCTTCCTCCAACTCCAAAACCGTATATGAATCTCAAACTTTCAAGAACCAAAAATGTCATGAAAATGCCTTTTTTTTGTACTGGAATCCATGTGGGGGATGAGAGGAATGTAATGTTACAAAAATGGCACAAGAAAGATTAGTAGTTATTGAGATATATTGATTTGTTAGTACCTCTAAAAAATGATTCTTAGAGCTTCAAAGAACCACCAAAGCTTCAATAAAATTATGTGGAAAGGTTCAAGGATTCATGGTAGAGGTATTGGAATGGAAGAAAAGTCTTGGAATGGAGGAAAAACGAAAATTGGATTTTGAGGTGGAGCTTACTTTTTTGTGTTACTACAACAATGGTGTTGCACTAAAACTTCTCAAAAATTGATGGAAAAATTCTATGGAGTATATTAAATTAATTGGTAATGAGAAAGGATCAAAAAGTGGAGAGAAAAAAGGATTGAAAAAATGGAAATTCAAAGTATGTGAAAGTGTGGGAAAATGGAAAAAATGATGGAAGAGGAATGCAAATGCCTTGATTTTTAGTTTTTATATTCCTTGCATCATAAGGAAGGTTTAAGGCCCAAAATAGTCCTTTGTTTCTAAGCCCAAGCCCAAGATCCATTATGCTACTTAGTTGTGAAGAAAACTTGAAATAGGTCATGAAGAAAGCTTCAAATGAAAAATGTAATAATGTCATTGTCCTTAAAACATGATTTGCATTCAAAATGAGTACAAATATGGACTTGTTTGGTTAAATTTTGACAAAATACCAAACTAAGCCATTTCACATGTTTTCACCAAAGTGACTTTTATCAAACTTCCACCATGAGCTAACCCATTAAAACCTTGAGGTTTAGTTGACCCAATGACGCCATTTGGAGCAAATTTCATGTTGGAAAAAAGTCTATTTGAGTTATGCAAAGTATTGAACTGGACCTGTAATTTTATGACCTGTAATCATAGTTTCCCAACTCATTGATAACCTTCAGTTGGCCTCTAAGTTAGGGGATGAACCCCACACAAGCATCTGGACTTCTCAAGGGCATGAACCACTTCCTGGTGACTTTAGTGACTCCTCAAGCTCGAATAAAACCTCTAAATAGCCCTCTCTTGATGTATATCACACTTGATCCCCTGCATAAATGCTAATGCAATGCTATGATAATGCTATGATGATGTTATGCTAATGCAAAAACAAGAAGGAAAAGGTTGGACAAATTTTGGAGTGTAACAACTGCCCCTATTCAAGCGACTTGGACCTGAATGAGTGAAAAGCGAACGACTTTCAATCAATCAAGGTAAAAGACGGTTGAATACCAAAAGAACACGGGAATTTGCCAACCGCAGAAATAAACTGCAAACTCTGATTGGGATAGAATCTCCGAAGAAACTGAACATAATGAATATCTTGAACATCCCACCAAGGGAAAGAGAAACTTAATCAAGTAGCTATGCTTCAGGAAACACATAATTATCCATGGTGTGAACACCACATGGGCCAAAGAACAATCTTTCGAATCGTCGGAATCTGAATACTCAACGCACGATAGGGCCTCATCAAAATCTGTCGGAATCTGGATACTCAACATACTGACCGGAGCCTGGATGCTCGACGTAACTGGTGATTTCACTGAGGATTTACCAGAGCCTGGGTACTCGACGGACGAAGCAATACATCACAAACCGAACATTCACCGGAATCTGGACATTCAACGGAGAGAGAGTATTATCACAACACTTACTAGGATCTGTATACCCAACTGCCTTTATCGGAGTCCGAACACTCAACGGACAAAGCATAACGTTACAAATTGGAAATTTCACCGGAATCTGGATATTCAATGGAGGAACCGGGCCTTGAACGCTCAACGTAACACATCGGAGTCCGAACACTCAACGTCAAAAAACCGGAGTCTGACAACTCAACGAAAACACACCGGAGCCTGGAAACTCAACGAAGCGATAAACTGGAGCCTGGATACTCAACGAAAACACACCGGAGCCTGGATACTCAACGAAGCTACCAATCGGAGCCTGGATGCTCGACGAAAACACATCAGAGCCTGGATACTCGACGAAACTATAAATCGGAGCCTGGATGCTCGACGAAAACACACTGGAGCCTGGATACTCAACGAAGCCACAAACCGGAGCTTGGATACTCGATGGACGAAGACGCACCGGAGCCAGGATACTCAACGAAGCAACAAACCGGAGCTTGGATACTCGACGGACAAACACGCACCGGAGCCTGGATACTCAACGAAGCAACAAACCGGAATCCGAACACTCAACGAAGCAAATAAATCGGAGCCTGGATGCTCGACGAAAACACATCAGAAAGAGAATACTACAAATACTCATCAAGATCACCTTATAAAATCTTTACTGGAGTCCGGATACTCGACGAGAGAAAGAATCAATACAAACTAGAGATTACCGGAGCCTGGATACTCGACGGAATAGCCACGAACACTAATAGGGGTCTGGACCCTTGCTTGATTTTACCAGAGTCTACACACTCAACGTACTAACCGGAGCTTGAATACTCAACATAAAAACTGATGTCTGAATACCACAACTCCATGCCGGGGAGAAAAACTCTGAACAACTTTGGAAGATATGACCACAACTCTGCTGAGGGACATACCAACAAACCTGGAGTCACAAATTTTACTAGAGATGAACAAGTCTCTGCTGGTGATGAGCAACTCTTGCTGAGGGACGGAGTAAAGGTCATGCATGACCTCCCTGGAACACACGTTACACTGTTGGGGTCACGAACGACCCGTCGGAGGATATTCCACACATGCCTGGTGGAGAGAAATCTGATCTCGACTCGCTGGGGAACAAACCCATACTCGTACTCTGTGGGTATTAGAGGTACGCCTGACCAACTGCTGGGGAATGATCTTTGATTGTTGGAAAAATGAGCTTCATCCAAATCTCTCTGAGAAATCGCCCCAAGCGTAATGCCCCTGCCCCAGTCTGATTCTTGGGAAGGTCTACACTGAGAAGAAAATAGCTTGCCATGAGACGACCTCGAGATGGCTTGCCCCAGAATCTGGACCGTGAGAGGATCCTTGGTTGAATAGTTCGGATAAGCTCTAGAGGTATGGAGAAGAACAAATTCTTTTCCTCATAGGGTGGCCTGCCCCAGCCTTGTAATGGCTTTGCCTCTGATTGACTGATTCGTGGAGCAGTACCCCCAATTGCGAGAGATTTACCAAATCTCGACCTGATTTTCCCCAGATTAAATGATTCTTGGATGGCTGACCTTACTGGGGGTTATTTGATAATAGCTGGCCACAACTCAACGGAGTATTCAGGCGTCCTACATTCTATCCTGATCAAACTTTCCACTGTGGAAACTTTCCTGCGGTCGAGCGCTTACTCGCAAGTAAAACAAGTTGTTCTGCATAAAAGATATATTAAATCCAATTCATATGACAGTTTTTTCTTCAAAACCTAATCCTGTTCACCGGAAAAATTTATGACATATAATGAACGAATCAATTATCAAAGTGTCAAAATTAATACAACGTTGTAAGAAGAATCCTTTTTGGAGTCAGTTTCGATGCGATCTTTACCGAAGTATGCTCTCGAACTAAACCTGTTTCAATTAGCACTTTTAAAGGTTGTAACGTGGTCGGGTTCACGGTTAACAAGGAAGGATATAAGGCTCAAAACTCATTTTAACCCCCCCATTCTCCTTGATGTTCTCCAATCCTATGTTCAGCTAATTCGACCTTAGCGTTCACCTTTCAAAGGTGGAATGATAGGAGTGATGGTTCAGGAAACCACCTGCTTTCTGAAGTGACAGTCATTCCCTTTCCGTCTTCGTAGTGCCTGGAGTCACACGATTTCGTTCTTGCTTGAGGATTTTTCTCTTGTAATCCTTTTCGTTTTTTCGCTTTTTCATTCCCTAATTTTTGCCTGGACTAACTCTTTTGAGTTTCTGATTTTGAAGTCCAGCGGGATACCTTAATTTTTGCCTAAGTCGCTTGTTCCCAAGATTCGACTTAGCGGGCTTTTTCTTTTGATTTTTTCTTTTTTAACAAATCATGTGACACCGGCTTGTCTGACTTGTTAAAAGAGATTGTGACTGTTTCACTCCTTATCGGCAAGGTTTAACCATTGTGGTCCTTTAGGCACGACCTATACAGGTGTGATTTATCCTTGAACGGACATTCCTTTCGCAATTCGGACGCTTGGTCAAATTAACCGACACCTACCTTGCCCCAGGTTAAGATTGAAGTTTTTTCATTTTCAGAAAGAAACTCCTACTACAAGGCTTAAAGGGGTTGACAAGGGATTATCTTCCTTATATCTCCGGTGTTTATGGATTTGGAACAATGCCTGTATATCGTCAACAGGTTTTTCTATCCAAGAGCATACAATCGGCAGCTCATGCATTCTTCGATTTCGTCATCCTCCCCGGATTCCACTTAAACAAGCGTTTGAAATAAAAGAAAGCAATAAAGTGAACACGAATGGATTAATTCAAAACATGCATATTTATTTCATTTTCAATATTAATTGAGAACAACAAGCTTTACAAGCGGAATGTGCAATTAAACAGGAAAGAAACTACAAATGTAAAGCAATGACATGCAAAATGCAGATTGCCAGCTCCTGAGAACTGGGTTTCTTGTGTCTTGACTTGTGGGAAACTCAGCCGCTTCCGGCTTGTCTGTGGTTTGACAGAGGATTCTGTACCACGTTGGGCACTTCATGCGAGAAGTTTATGGCTTTACTGTCAATTAAATCTTGCATCTTGTGCTTAAAAGCCTTACAATCGTCAATGATGTGCCCGGGTGCCCCCGAGTGGAATTCGCAGCAGGCATTTGTATCATAGCCAGGTGGTGGTTGGCCTGTCAGAGGGGCCAAGGTTCTCTTCTGGATTAACTGCAGTTGTAGTAACGTCTGAAGCATCTAGGAGTACGACATTGGCGGCGTATCGAATACTCTATTTGCTCCCCTCGAATTTTGGTACTTCCTGTAGCCCTGTTGATTCTACTGCTGTTGTGATTGTTGCGGTAGCAGAATGATAACACTTGCAGCCTGATGATGATGACACTGATCTTGGTATCTACCTCTGCCTTTACCCCGAGAGCTTGATACAGAATTAGCGTCGCCTTCACGCTTCTTATTTCCGAACACTTTCTTTCCTCCACCTGACGAAGGTACTTCTACGGCCTGAATTTTCCCAATCTTGATGTCGTTTTCTATACGCTCACCAGTGATGACAAGGTCAGAGAAATTCCCAGACATACAGTTGACGAGCTTTTCATAGTACATCCCAGATAACGTCGATACAAACAAGTCAATCAACTCTCTCTCTACCATTGGGGGTTGCACTCTGGCTGCAAGCTCACGCCACCTCTGGGTGTACTCTTTGAAAGATTCCCCGCTATTCTGGACGACATTCTGAAGCTGGACCCTGTTGGGAGCAAGGTCACTATTGTACTGGTAATGCTTCACGAATGCTTCAGCCAAACCCTTCCAACTGTGAACCTGAGAGGGCTCCAAACCCATATACCATTCGAGCGACGACCCTGACAGGCTATCCTGGAAAAAGTGCATGAGCATCTTCTCATCATTTGAATAGGCTGACATTTTTCTGTAATATGAACGTATGTGCACCTTTGGGCAAGTGACACCTTTGTATTTATCGAAGGTAGGAACTTTGAACTTGTACGTCACTCGTAAATCAGGGATCATCCCTAAATTGGCCATGTCGAGCCCCATGGAGTCCTGATTTGTTATATTCCTCATCTGTTCCTCTAGCATTCTGAATCTACGATCAGCTTCAGCAGGCAACTCAGTGCCTACATCCCTCATAGAGAACACGTCGTCCTGATGATCTTCATTCCATCGTTGGTCCCCATTGCCATACTCAGCATAGGCACCCTCCGGACCATAGACGTTTCGATTGACGGTGTAACCATACCCAGCGTTACCAAGACCTTGGTTAGCAGCACCAGGTCTAAACCCAACATTATGAGTACCATTACCACAACCCAAGTTAACAGTATTACCAAGACCTGCGTTACCAGCAGCATTACCCAGACCAGCATGGCGGACGCCAACATCACTACCATTCCCGGCCCCTGCAGCAGTTGAGGTGCATCCGGTAGGCACAACAGTGGCGTTAGGAATTTCTGTATCGTTGCGGGGAGTATTAGCAGCAATACCTCCGTGAAGAACTCCATTAAGATCCACCCTAGCTACCAGGGGCTGGACCATTGTTCTCAGTTGCTCCTGTCCTTGAGCCATACCTTGCATGACTTCCATGAGCTGAGTCATGCGCTCCCTCATCTCTTGCATCTCAGTCTGAACGTGATCCATGGCTTTCTTGAGATTGTTTCTAGTAGGATACCGGTGAAGTCTCTGGTCAGCAATCCTGAAACAACTCTGAAAAGACAACAGAACATAAGAACGAGGCTTAAGAAGGCACCTGCAAACAGAAAGAAAAATATGCAAAATGCTAACAATGTATATATGCATATGGAATATTTCCCTTGATTCTAGTTCCGGGTGAAACACATGACAATGGAAACCCCTCAGACAACAATAGTAAAAAACTCCTCATATACAGATGGAAGACCACATAGGTAGTTACAAGCACAAGTATCTGAGCACAAATGACGACAAGCGAGATAGCTAGAATCAAAGGGAATATGCATCTGCAATGTTAATGCAATGTCATGTAATCAATGCAGATGAGAAATGCAAAAATGCAAGGATGCTATAGGGGATCAAGGTAGCTGTGCTATGCTGTAGCAATAATAATCAGAAGCTGGTTGTGCTATAGCTTGAGAATAACCAGAGCTTCGCCTTTGCATAACATATATCACTGCATGACATAGATCACTGATACTGAAGACCTCTGATATCAAACCCAAAAGTTCACACTGTAGATAAAACCGGGTGATCTGGAGCTATGGTTTCCTGCATAACCCAATCCCTCTCACATGTATGGACTTAATTCGCCGACGAGGTATGGCATCCTATGCGGTCATCAGCGTCACAAACTTTCAAGAGCGATGATACGATACCCAGAAGGTGTGGCATCATCATCTCTTGAAGCGGCCTCACTTAGCTGAATTCCAAATGATCGGTCCCTAGAGTCGACAATCCTCCAAACCAACAACCCCTCAAGCCCAAAGGGCTGGAAAAGAAGTCAATCGGGAGAATCTCGTCTGAGCGTGGATTTTGTGAGACACTAGTACATGCAAAGCATGCACGCGCCCACTACTTTCCACAACTAATGCTAGGCACACTCAAGCCTGGGTCTGGCTTCTCACTCATCAGAATCAATCCCCTCCCACAATAGCATAATAAGGATATAATATAATGCTGAAAATAAACTGTGGGAAAATAAAATGCGGGAAAGTAAAGCTAAGGTACAACAGGTATGTACAAAACCCACAAGATAAACAAACAAGCGCTAGGACTGACTCGCAGAGGAAATAACATGAATAAATAAAAGTGCAGCTGCCAAGGATCGAACAGGGGTGTGGGGGGTCAAAAACGCTGAGTTGGCGTGCCACCTCAATTAATGAGGCTGACTAGGCTGCGCGTGTGGCGCAATTCTGTGCGTGTGATAAGGAGACAAAGTCAACATTTCAACACCAATGGACGGCCATGATTATATCTTCTTCCTTTTGAATTTATGAAGAGGAAAATGCAGCCACAAGAAAAGCGTGAAACCTTGCTTGCATATCCATGTCCGTCAATCCCTAACCCTCTCAATTCTCTACGAAAATCAATGATTCTTAGATGAAACTTGTAGCATTTTTCGCAAGGATTACAAATATACCACTAGAATTTCCTGAATCTTCCTCCAACTCCAAAACCGTATATGAATCTCAAACTTTCAAGAACCAAAAATGTCATGAAAATGCCTTTTTTTTGTACTGGAATCCATGTGGGGGATGAGAGGAATGTAATGCTAGAAAATGGCACAAGAAAGATTAGTAATTATTGAGATATATTGATTTGTTAGTACCTCTAAACAATGATTCTTAGAGCTTCAAAGAACCACCAAAGCTTCAAGAAAATTATGTGGAAAGGTTCAAGGATTCATGGTAGAGGTATTGGAATGGAAGAAAAGTCTTGGAATGGAGGAAAAACGAAAATTGGATTTTGAGGTGGAGCTTACTTTTTTGTGTTACTACAACAATGGTGTTGCACTAAAAACTTCTCAAAAATTGATGGAAAAATTCTATGGAGTATATTGAATTAATTGGTAATGAGAAAGGATCAAAAAATGGAGAGAAAAAAGGATTGAAAAAATGGAAATTCAAAGTATGTGAAAGTGTGGGAAAATGGAAAAAATGATGGAAGAGGAATGCAAATGCCTTGATTTTTAGTTTTTATATTCCTTGCATCATAAGGAAGGTTTAAGGCCCAAAATAGTCCTTTGTTTCTAAGCCCAAGCCCAAGATCCATTATGCTACTTAGTTGTGAAGAAAACTTGAAATAGGTCATGAAGAAAGCTTCAAATGAAAAATGTAATAATGTCATTGTTCTTAAAATATGATTTGCATTCAAAATGAGTACAAATATGGACTTGTTTGGTTAAATTTTGACAAAATACCAAACTAAGCCATTTCACATGTTTTCACCAAAGTGACTTTTATCAAACTTCCACCATGAGCTAACCCATTAAAACCTTGAGGTTTAGTTGACCCAATGACGCCATTCGGAGCAACTTTCATGTTGGAAAAAAGTCTATTTGAGTTATGCAAAGTATTGAACTGGACCTGTAATTTTATGACCTGTAATCATAGTTTCCCAACTCATTGATAACCTTCAGTTGGCCTCTAAGTCAGGGGATGAACCCCACACAAGCATTTGAACTTCTCAAGGGCATGAACCACTTCCTGGTGACTTTAGTGACTCCTCAAGCTTGAATAAAACCTCTAGATAGCCCTCTCTTGATGTATATCACACTTGATCCCCTGCATAAATGCTAATGCAATGCTATGATAATGCTATGATGATGTTATGCTAATGCAAAAACAAGAAGGAAAAGGTTGGGTAAATTTTGGGGTGCAACAGCTTGGTTTATGTTTCATTTCATTTCTTTCTAGCATTTGCATTGCATATCAATTATCATTGAATAGGGGATCAAGAGTTTGTGCATAGCAAGAAGAGTCTACTCATAGGATTAAGCCTAAGCAAGGGGTTTTACTCAAGTTTGGATGGTCATTAAAACATCAGGAAGTGGACATTGGTCTTGTGAAGGGAAGGATGAATGTATGTGGATCAGCTCCTAACTTGGAGGCTAGTTCAAGATCATCAGAGGATTGGGATTCATGGTTATGGATATAAGATGTTGCGAGAGCTCATGGAGTGCCTTGAGGGTCATGGTGGAGCTCATCCAAGTGTTTGTGCCAAGTGTGAAGAGTTGCAGTTGAAAGTGTTGCAATTAGGGTTTCATCTGGCTAGTCTTCAGTTAACTGTGCAATTGAAGGAGATTAAAACTCAATTCAAAGTCTATATGGTCATGGGGTGTTGTGTTAAGACATATGATACATCATTTCAAGTTCAATTCATCAAGGGTTAAGTGTGTGAGAAGTTACTAAATTAGGGTTCTCAGAGTAAAATCCCCTATTTAATGCTTGACTTCAAGACCACCTATATCAAGATACAAGTTTCATCTCAACTTTTGACCAACATGGAACTTGTAGAGCATGTTCTTAGCTTTAATTTGAGTACTAGAAGTCCTTGATTGGATTTATAGAACTCAAGTTATGATCCTGACAAGTTACAGGTCATCAGAGAGATGTGATTTTTGTCAACAAAAGTCAACCAACTTCCAAGCCATTTTTGACCTTCAAGGATGTTTCTCCTCAACTTTTGGCCAACATGAAAGTTGTAGGTCTTGATATTAGCTTTCCAAATTGTACTAGAAGTTTTTCATCTGATTTGTAGAACTCAAGTTATGAGGTTTACAAGTTAGGGGTATTTTGGGTAAGTAAGATTACAGATCATAAAATTATAGGTCCATTTCACCAACTTGCACACTTCAAATGAAGATTTTTCCAACATAAAACTTGCTCCAAATGGTGTTATTTTCCTAGTCAAGCATTGATAAGTCAAGAAATTGGTTTGGTTTGAGGATTGGATATTTGAATTTTCATGGAAAAAAGGTTAAAAGGGGAAAATGAGAATGAATTCACTTTTGAACATTTTGGTGCAAATGGATGCATTTTTTTAGTGCAAACATCATTTTAAACACTTTGGCAATTTTACAATTTGGATTTGAGGTGTTTAAATGAGGCATTTTCAAGGTTTCTTCACCATGAAGTTACACAATCAACATGAGCCATTGAGATCAAACAAGGCTCCAATCCTGACCATTCATGCTCCATGTGATACCAGGAAGTGTTTCCAACCACTTTGGAGCCAAAATTAGTGCATTTTCGTGTACATGAAACTTGGAAAAAATTCAATTCCTTAGATTTTGGTATGGACTGTTAGAGGCTGAGATTGGGCCTAATTATCATCAAGATCCATCATATATAATGTTTTGGGCATGAACAAACCCTCAGAAGTGCAAATTGGAGGCAAATTCATCAAGTTCAGTTTTGAAAAAGAGGTGGAAATTCAAATTTCGAATTTGGAGATTGAGGCTGTTTCAGGAGAAATTGTGAATTGAGAAAGCTTTATTGGAGTTCAGTGAACGATTCTGGGCAATTATCTTCAAGCTTGAGCTCCATTTGAAGGCTCAGTGGAAGTTCTCCACTAGGTAATTGAAATTCAACATTACACTCTTAATAAGCATCAATTCACTGCCATTTTTGCATACTTGAGACGTAGGATCAATGTAGATCATTAAAATGTAAAACGAACTGGCATTGGTTGTGATTGTTGGATGATGCTCATTTATGTTTGGATCTGGTTTGGCTTGTTTGTGCATGATCTTACATGTTTGACACTTGATCTGTACCCTACGTGAGCTCTAGATGAGTTCTGGATTAAATTGAATTTGTTTTGGTGAACTTTGATTTTGGATGTTCATTCTTGTTGTTTTCGGTTTGGATGTATATTGCAAGATATGTGAGTTTTGAGGCCAGAAATGAGATCCTCGTGATCTCTAGTGCAATTTTGATATAAAAATCGTGCGAAATGGTGAAGAATTGAATTATGTGTGTGTTGTTGTTGAGGCGCGGTGGCCGGACGCATGAGGAAGACGACCGGAAGTTTAGTCCGGCCGGCTGGTTGTTCCATGAAGAAGACGGTGACGTGGCTCGCTGTTAGCCTCATGATCCAATTACTTTTCCATCGTATGTGTATGATTAAGATGCACGATGCATCTAAGTTGACTGAATCACACCAAATGATATTTGAATTGTCATTAATGCGTTGTCACGCTGTACACCACCTGATTGGATTACCAAACCATCACACGCTTCATGTTGAATGTCCATGGTATTCCTTTGTTGACTTGATGATTTGGATTGTCAGATTTTATTTCATTTTTGAATTTGTTTGATGGGCCTAGCGCGCCTTGCTTTTGGCACCCCCAGATTGGGCCCAATTCTGTTTTGAACTATCATGGATTGTTATTTGCCACTGCTTTTTCTCAATTTCTTTTTATTTCTTTTGTTTTTTATTTTATTTTTCTGTTTACATTTTTAATTAATAAAAATAGTTACAATACTCCAAAAATTGACCAAAAATATTTTTTGTCAACTTTGAGATGTCTACTTTTTTTGGATATTTTTATTTTATTTTTCCATTTTATTTTTCAATTTAAAAATGAATTAAGTATTGGAATAGTTTTAATTGGTTTGAATTGTAACATATTTTGTGTTTGCATTTATTTCTCTCATTCCTTTTGGATCCAATGATTGAAAATTGATCCTCATCTCAATGATGAGTTGATCAATTTTAGAGGACCATTTTGCCCCTGTTTGTTGACTTTTGGGTTGACTTTTGTGGCTTTTCTTTTTGCACTTGTTTCTTCCATTTCAAAGTGGTACATCCAAATGGTTTGATTCTTTTGATGGTGCTTTGAAAGGATATTTGTCTTGGTTTCTTGGCCTTTGGTTGCCAACTTGTGTAGCTTCCTGGTGCATTTTATTTGATATTTTTTGAGCCTTTTTCCAATTTTTGAAGTGACGTAGGCACAGAGCGGCGATGCTATGCCGAGTCATTTCGTTTTTTCTTTTTCTTTTGTCCTTAAGCCTTTAGCTAGATAGTTTACACACCATTTTAGATAGACAACAATGCATGGATCCCGTCGAGTACGACGGGCGTGAGGGGTGCTAATACATTCCCCTTGCGTAACCGACTCCCGAATCCATACATGGTTGCGATGACCTTGTCTTTCCCTTTTTCTTTAGGTTTTTGCGATCGTTTCTTTTCCCTCTCTTTGGGATAAATAACGAAAGTGGAGACTCTTCTATTTTTCCGCTGGTTGTTTTTCGCAGTTGCGACACGAGGGTATTCAGTTGCTAAAACGTTTAGGTTTTCCTCTACACTTTCCTTCCGGTGGCGCAGCTCCATTGGTGCTTCTTCAGAAGCTTTTGCGATTTCGGCTTGCATGTCATTTCTGATGATTTATTCTACTCCGATTTGTTCTACCTAAAATATAAAGCAAAGAAAAACCGTCACCGGTAAAATATTGCTCACCTTGTGAGAGGTTTGAAGCGGTTGTCGTTGAGGATGGTGATGCTTCAAAGATTTTTTGGGTCTTTTCCAAGATTTGTATGAAAGCTTCTTCTTCTTCTTTCCTTTGGATGATGATGAAGCTTTTCAGAGTCTTTATGAATCCATCCTTCTTCTTAGAAGAAACTTCCCTTTCTTCTCCTTCTGAGTTCCTGGATTTTCTTTTGAACTTTTGGGTTTGCAACGGATTTTATATGTTTATTCTATACGATCTGTTGCTGATTTGTTGGCTGGGTTTTTATGGCTTTGCTGTTGTGATTTGCGATTCTTACAGTGGATTTGTGGACTTGTTATGCTTGCTCGTAAGGTTACGGATTTGACAATGCTTTGTTGGTTTGTTTCTATTTTCCGGAAACTGTTGGAGGTTGCAAAATCCATGGTGATTGAGTTGATTTTTTCGGATATGAGATTGTTGCTACGAGATTGTTATGAGTTGTTGGAAAAACACTTTTTTGAATAAGTGTTTTTTTTAAAAAAGCACCTTTTTTTGATAATCACTTTTCTAGAATAATCCCTTTTTTCTCTCTGGATGCCTCGAGAATAAGAACAGAATGTTGCCGGTATTACCCCGACGTACCGTTACCCTCCCGACATACCCAATGATGAACATTTTCTGAGGGTATTAGATTGAAACAAATTCTAACCATTAAAGCTGCTTATTTGTCACCGATTTTGCAGGTTCGGAAAGCATCAGAAACTCGAAGAAATCAGAATGAAGACTTTTAGGACAATTAGAAATTTTAGGAAAAAATGTAATCTTAATTGTAAATTTATTTATTTATTTTTTGATATTGTAAAGAAAAAAAAATTATTTTTTTGACATTATAATAAAATCATTCATCATTTTTTAGATATTGTAATGAAATGAAATTATTATTAATTTTTTTTTTATAAAATGAAATAAAACTACATTATAATTTTATATGTTAAAATGAAATAAACATAACAATAAAAATGAAATAAACATTAAAAAAATTTTATATTTTTTATTAAAATCTCAATCCACTTCATCCGATTAATTCTCATCTCCGATAAAATTTTCGAAAACTCTTCAGGTAACTTGAACGAATAACCTTATCAGAGTAACCAAGCTGTTCGATTAAAATCAAATAACCACACTCTTCCGACTAACTTCATCCCAATAAATTGAATTGATTTAATTCATCCGACTCAAATCCTCCACGATTAAACTCTTCCAATCAACACCCCCGGTCTCATAAATTGTCAGCAGGCTGCAACTAAATGACCATTTTTCCCTTCATAAGTTAAAGAGCGCACAATGTGACTTTCCCTGCAAAACCAACAGACTACACAAACCTGTTAGTGGTTAGTTAAAATGCAATGCGAACGAACCTAACAAAAACGGGGCAAAATTTGGGGTATTACAACTGCAGAAGGTAGAAAGCTCTATAAATCCAGTTCTAAGAAGAAACGGTTTTAGTGGTCCAACTCGACGTGCTCATCAACAAAATCATCAACTACAGAAGTTGAACGCATGGTAATTCTGAAGAAGCATCTATAGTTGCAGCTGTGATTCTACAAGAGTATTGAGTAATGTATTTCTAACCCCTCTGTTTAATTTGAATGGTTTAGAAATTATTCTTATATTCTAGAACTACAATTTTTAAAATTCAGTAGGAAATCATTTCTAAAACTTTATGATTTAGCCCTCTTCTTATGACTGAAATCTTTTAAAGAATTCTTGCTGAAGTCAAACTTACTCATTCAACATGTGAACCTAGTTCTATGTCCAAAATGGTAAGAAGTTATCTCACCATTGTTGTTTCTCTAGAATAGAAAAATACGTTTCTGATGTTTGAATAATAATTGTTTTACTTCTAAAGTGTGAGACTTCTGACAAGTGAAGTTCTCATGCATCTGAAGCGTCCAAAGGTTAAAGGATCCTTTTAGTTTTTTTACTATTGGAAACTAGAGTGTGATTCATTTATTAGCCATTATGATAGAGAGTTGGTACATCAACAAATCTTTTGTCTTATATCTGTCATACCTCGTATCTGATGGGACACCTCGAATTAATGAGAAAATCTTTGATACAGGTATTGAAATCGTTTCACTTTACCACTTGTCACACATTTTGTATCCATTCCCTTTTTGGTGTCTATTTTTTGTGTCTTCTTAACTTTTCTATTTGAATCTTTCATTTGGTGCGTCCTTATCATCTCTACTCTATATTTATTTGGAAATAGTAAAAGTCATTTTTCTTTAATAGGTTGCGTGTCTCGAAACTGATTATCATTATTGTATTTACTCTTCCTTCATAATTAGTATCTATGTCTTCTCCTATTTATATCATATTTTAAAATAACCTTTCTTCATCTCTTACCCATCTTCATCCTATCTTTCTTACCCTAGTTGTGTCACCATGTCTTTCAAAACTTTTTATGATAATGAAGATATTTTAGTGGTTATCTCAAAAAAACGTCCAAATCATCCAGTCCTCAGAGAAGATGGTCTTAACCTGACCATGAGTATGCGCATTCAAGGATGGCTTAAATATTATGCCATTCTACATGGACCCATCTATCGAAACCTTGTGAAGGATTTTTAGAAGTTTGCACGGGTTGGTGACGATGGTAACTTTGTTTGGTCCTGTATTTTTAGGGTTCCCTTCATTGTAACTCCTACCTCCATTGCTAAAGCTATAGGTTGTTTTCAAACTGGTACCACTGTGGAAGAATTTCATCTTAACTACAACTTTGTTGAAGAACTCTCTGTCATCCACGAAAACTCCCTTCCAAAATACGAACCAAATGATCCTAAAGGTCTCCTGCCCATAACTAAAGCCTGGTTTCAACTTCCGCTGTCCAACTTCCGACCAATGGGAGTAGATAACATGTTTTGTCACATGATGACATACTCTTTATCTACTTTCTGATGAACAATGTTCGAATTAACCTGCCTCAAACCATTTTTAATCATTTTAAGGACATGGTTAATATCTCCAAAAGTCAGCATAAATCCTATATTCCATATGGAAGGATTCTGTCTGAACTTTTCTTTAAAGATGAGACTGTTGGGTTAGCCAAAAGGCTTGGACCGAAAAATGCAGCTGAGGTAGTGCAATGTGAAAGTCTTAATAAGTTGGTGGATTTTAAGATGTAGTGTCGGGCAGTAGTAATTGTTTTTAGGCCTGATGAATTTTGATAGTTTTTCCTTTTGTCTGTGGTATGTGTAGTCTTGCTTACTGGTTATTTCATTTCTTTTAGCTTCTGTATCTTAGTGCTCTTTGCTATTGTCTCTTGGTTATTTTACTTTTTATGTAACGTTTATTAAGTTTAATGAAAATTTTGTTTTCTGCCTTATTTAATTCTTTATCAATTTCTTCTCCATACCTTTTTTATTTTTGACAAAGGGGGAGAAAGTGATAATGATTTTGATATTCCTAAATCTAAGAATCTCGATCCCAAATATTATTAAACATGTTTTACTTCTAACCTATGTTTGAGAATTGATCAGGAACTTTGCAAAAGTTCACTAAACGTTAGAACGGGCTATCAGAAGACTGAAGAAGATTATATCAGAAGCAATAGATCACAAGATATGATGTACAAGAAAGAAGAATTCTAAACAAGCTTGATCTGATAATATATGAATATATGGTGTTGACCACTAAGTTATCAGAAACAAGGGATGTCCATGAGTTTCGCGCTGATACCCAAAACTTATCAGAAGTTGTTAACTTTCTGAATGAATGATTTAATTGGAATCTAAAATTCAATTTATATCTAAACTTCAAATGGTATCTAGACTCAAGAATTAAAAGAATGTGAATCTTTCGAAGATCAAATCAAGTCATTATCATTAAAGAAAATATTTAGTTTCTGAACCATCAAATGACATGAGGATACGTGCACCTGTTGGTAAGTTGTACTAAGATATTGAAGATTTGGTTTTGATACATGATGTGTGGCATCTAAGACAATATCTACCAATTTCTGATATATAATGCAAGACATAATTCTAAAAAGAAAAATCAGGTTCTGATACGTCTACAGTATTATGATAGCAGGCTAGGTTTTAAGATGAAGACCAACCAGTTCTAGTCAGATTCTGATCAGACGTCACTGAGAAGTAATCTGTCTCTGTTGATATGATTCTACTTCAAAATAATTTTAGAGTCTTGGGATCAGGGGGAGACTCTGAACAAGCATAAATTAATTTTGAGAGTAGCAGACTTAGAGGGAGCCCGTTAAACTTATCTCAAACTCTGTAGATTTATGGTGATTACCCTATACGAATTATCTATCAAAATGCATTGTTTGTCATCATCAAAAAGGTGGAGATTGTAAGAACAAGATTTGGTTCAACATATGGCTTTTGAGTTTTGATAATAATGGCACCTGTTATCTAAGAGAACAATTCTGTATGATATGGTTTTTGTCTAGTGTGTGACTGTTGTTAATATGATTCTGACTCTGATAAGAAGACGTGTGACATCACTTAACTCTGTTATCAACACTCTGGAAGAAAACATATGTGTGTATAACATATAGTCAAGATTCATGAATGTTTCTAATATAACAGTTCTAATGAATGTTAGTTCTAGACATTCTAATATAGGCTTTATGAGAAAAGCCTATAAGGATTTCTAATGTGATGCACTTCTAATGTTTCAAGTACTAAAGAGTTTTTGAAGACAAGGTTCAGGTGAACGAAATACTGAAGACTCTGAAGACAAGAATGTGCTTGATGAATTCTGAAGACTATGAAGTCAAGGTTCTGAAGACTCGAAAGATATTACTTTTTAAAGAATGAGTGATGAAGATTCTCAAGATAGTTATGCTAAATAAACATCTTGGAATTCTAAAGACTAGGTTTCTGAAGTTGAAAAGAATTGACTCTTCTATAACATGCTTCCTCAACGTTTTATTTGAAGCCACTGAAGACATTAGAAAAACTGAAGATATGAATGATTTTGAGATGAACTTAAGAATACAAAAGTTGTGACCTTTACCTCGATAAGGTGGCGCAAAAGAAGCTTTTTATACAGTGATGTTGACCATTCCTTCATGTGAACATTGGGATATTGCTATTGGAATATGTTTCCAAGAATTCCCCTCAACGGGTCTAATCTATAAAGCTCTATAAATTGAAGATCAAGAAGCTTGAAGAATTATTGGTTGTAGTTGGTTGCTAGTGATAGCATGATGTTATGCTAAGCCAAAGTGCTAAAGAAAATGCTACAAGCTGAAGCTTAAATGAAGAATTCTCAATGAAGAAGAAGCCAAAGCAAACTGGTGAAGTGTACAATGATGCAACATGCTAAAGCCATGTAAAACTAGTCAATTAAAACATCAATAAGTGAAGTATAGTAACTTAGTTGATCATGATGGTTAAACTAGAAGAAGCATTATATGCTCAAGAAAGGAGTTCATCAGAAAAAGCTTAAAGCTCATGAAAAGAAGTCATAATGCTCATCAAGAAAGATTTTAAGCAATACAGAACTAGTGTGCTTGATAATCTCTTAGAAATTTATCATTAGATAGTTTTGTATTAGAAAGCAATGAGCTGCTTGTTATGGTGAGAATCGGATATCAAGCTATTAATTAACTTGTATCACAAATCTTTAAGTATTCACCACTGAGCTTTGATTTATCCAAAGGAAAGGTTAAAGATCATAGAAAATCCTAAGTGCGCTACGTAACAACAAAGCTAAGAGATCGGGGGTTAGGGGGTTGGTTATAATAAGGGAAGGTATTAACACCCTAAATATCTGTAGTACTCTACAGGAGCCTCTTGTTTGGTATTTTTGTTTTGCTAATGTTTGTCTGCTAATGTTTATGTGCTAAGGTAAAGATGCTAAGAGGTAGAGACCTATGGTTATGTACACTAAGTATGCTCGCCAAGACGTTGCATCTCGTGTCTACGTATCCTAACAAGGATGGAATCAGAGCAATCGTAGTTCTCCTAACTAGGGTGAAAGAGCTCTTGACTAAGGTCAAGGTTCCAAGGGGGATAAGTATTCATAACAATGACACTTATATAGATTTAATAAACTCTCTAAGTCTAAGTTGAAAGACCTAACTAGGGATTGACTTTAGACAAAAAAAAATCTAAAAGGTGGGTAACCATAATAATGGTACACACATAGAGTTAACAAACTCTAAATCTGAGCTCTAAGTTATAGGGCTCCTAACAAGGTATGCTAGGGTTTTGACTGTAACAAAGTCAAAGGGGTGTAGGTTCTATCTTAAGACTACATTGAAGGACCTAATGACTCTAACAATGTCAAGGGAAGGCTAAAAAGATGAGTTATCTATGACATTGATTCAATAGAGAGACTTTCCTTTGAACTTAGGAAAACAAGGCAACTATTTTAGGATGAGAGCTAAGAAGCTACATACTTAGGGAAACTTAACAAGCTTCAAGCACGCACACACACACACACACAGATATATATATATATATATATATATATATATATATATATATATATATATATATATATATATATATATATATATATATATATATATATATATATATATATATATATATATATATATATATATATATATATATATATATATATATATATATATATATATATATATATATATATATATATATATATATATATATATATATATATATATATATATATATATATATATATATATATATATATATTCGTTCAAACATGATGAAGACATTAACTCATGGTAACAACCAAGAATAAGAGGATAAGCATATGAAAACATCAAGAAAAACTTTGATAAAGTCAATAGATGACAAGGTTACAACCAAGCATTCATCCTTAGTAGTTAGAATCAAAATCAGTGGTTACAACTAAAAGGTATACATAGATGTTACAATATCTAAAATATCATGAAATAAGGTTCTTCCAAGACCAAATATGACAATTTAAAGTACACATATATAAGTCAAAACATTACTTATCATAGTGGAGATCAAAACTCAACAACAACATTCATAAATCATGACAATATTTAAAGCATGGATATCAAACCAAAGTATGTCAAAGGTAACAACCAAACTATGTTGGAATAAGAGTAAGACATGTGTGACAACAATCATGTAGGTTAAAATGTAAACATTCAAGGGATACTTGTAGGCATCAAGATCATATCATACGAGTGACAAAATTCTTGGAAACATTATGGATATAGTATTAACATGTTAAGGGCAAGGTAACAACCAAGGTCTCAAGAGATTTAAACATGTATTCATATAAGGACATGAACTTGAAAAAAGTAATAACAACCATGTAACAACAAGGGTATATGTTCATCATATCAAATGAGGTTCATACAAGATGCATATGGTTCATAAAACTCAAGAAGTTCAAGGAGAATCAAAGGATCAATCAAAAGATCTAAGGAAACCTGAGAAACCCTAAAAAAATCCATATACTTGGATCATGGGTAATTATAAAACAAACAATTCTTTTTGAAAATTTCTTGACATAGACAAAAAAATAGAAATCATTATGAGCATTTAGCAAAAAGAATGGGGCCAAAATGATAAAAATCAAAAGAGTTATGATCAAATCAATTTGTGAAGGAAACCATGAAAATTAGATATTAAAAATAGAAGGGAAGCACCTAATGGGGTTTGAACCCATGCTGCTAGGGTTACCACCTAAAACACATACCAAACCAACCAACACATGCGTTGTGCAAATAAATGGAAGCAAACAATGAAATATCTAATTATGAAATAATTAAAAAAAAAATGGCAAAAGGATTGATCAGCAGGATCGAACCAAGGTCAGGCATGTCAAAGGGAAAGGCAAGGCAAGGCTTCTACCACTGGGGTGGCTGTTACATCCAAACATAATACGCTTGCATATCATTATATTTTAAGAACCCAATAAAACAGTCAGATCAGCACCATGTAATGCCAACTCACTTCCACCTCAGCTTTTACCTTCTTCTTCCTCGCTTCTCTCTTTCGTGCCCTAAACAAACCTCCATGGCAAGAATTTCATTTCCTCAGAACTCCTTTGTCTCTCAACCATTTTCAATGATGTAAAGATCAAAGTCACAATATTTTTCACAAGGATCAAGAATATAACAATATCTTGTCCTAAAAATAAATGAGTAATTCACAAATCACTAAATAACAATGTGGCATCATGAAACTTCAACATGTTACAACATGGAATATTCAAACTAAATCAAGCAACCAATCATTCAAACTCACGAAATAACACACATACTACATATTTTTTGTTTGAAAGATAACAAAACAATGCATGAAATGAGAGTTGAAGGTCAAAATTCCTTACCTCTTGGAGAAAGTCCAAGGCTTCTTTTCAGCAATTACAGTTACAAGATAATAACCTCCACAACTTTGTTGAGCCATTTGGAGTATGCTTGAAGGATTAAACAAGTTGGAATTGACCTCAAGAATAGAACACGATTCTTCTTGCAAAAATGGAGGTTGAAGATGGTGCAGGGTGTTTGGTGTGTTACAAAACTTGTTCAATGGTTAGAACCAGTTCTACTAAGAGTGTAGAGGAGGTTTATGTTGGTGGTTTGAATTTGGCACGAGTGGAATGATTCTAACCGGAGGCTTTGCAAAAACTGGGGTGTTTTGCAAGAATATTGAACCACACAAATGCAAGAGTGTTTTGTGATATTTTTGAGGGTTTTTTTCTAGTCCTTAGCAATGAAAGTTGACTTGGTATTTATATGGAAAGAAGATGTTTGTGGTGTGGTAAGAATCCAACCTTTTTCCAATTAATTTTGAACTAAATGTGATGATGGTTTTTTTATGGTTCAAGGCATCAAGTACAAAGTCATTGACTTTAGGCAGACTTCCACAGATGAATTTGTACTTGAGAGACTTTGGGAGTGGCACCATGCTAAAATAAGGGAAAGGACATGCTTTGCAGTATGAATGGAGATGCACACTTGTACCATCACTTGGTTCATGTCTCAAAATCTTAGGAAATGACTTGTACTTTCGTGTACTATTTTCATAAAGGGGTATCTTGCCAACAAACATCTTAAAACAATAAGTTTTGTATCAAAAGATTGGTTTTACAACATGTCACAACAAGTTTGAACCTTGTATTTCAAGTTCTTGGACCTCAGCTTCTTTCCTTCGAAACTCCTAGCTCACATATGCTATGAAGGAGTTCTTGTACTTTTTAGAAATCCCTAAACATGCCCTACAACTTTCATGTTTGAAGAAACTCTTGAATCAAAAGGGATCATGGTGAAAATTGGTCTTGAATTTGGTTGAAAATAGAAGGAACAAAGCTGACCTTGAAAAATTCTAAGTGTTATAAAATTCTTCCAAACTTTGAAGCTTAATATCTCAAAATATAAGCCTTTTTTTCTCATAGGGCAGTAGGAAACTTTTGTAGTACTTGATGATATATACAAATTGACCTTTGGAACTCAAAAAATGGATGTGTGGATTGAAAATTATGACCTTTCAAAGTCAGCACCAAAATTAGGGTTTTTTCTCATACTTAGAAAAATTCAAGTACCTCAACCTTGCTTCTTTTACAAGAAACCTCTCAAATCTTGATTTTTCATGATCAAACTCATTTATTAAACACGTCTTGATGAAATTTATCTTGAATGCTTCAATTTGGACCAAATATCCTAAAAGTCAAAGGGTTGACTTTGTTAGATGAAATTTGTACCAGATGAATTCAAATGTGTGACCTTCAATGAACTTGTGTCTTTAAACTTTTCAACCATAATGGGTAGGCTCCAAGGATAGATATGAACATGTTGAATCATGTCCCAAGGCTTGGGATCATGCTTGGGTCAAAATCAGGGCACAGTTGATTTTTTCTTGATGAAACCCTAATTTAGGGTTAGGTGAAATTAGGCATCCATGATCTTGTAAGGAGATTAATTAGAACTTGATCTTTGTTGAATATAAGCCTCTTGAGTGTATGGAAACTTGATTTCGTGATGATAAATCCAAAACATTGACTGATCAAGCAGTAGTCCTCTTGATTCTAAAGGTACAAAACCCTAATTCAGATGAACTTTAACAAAAGCAAACTTGAAACAAGGTTAGGGTTAGGAAATAATGCTTGATGCTCCTATAATGGCAATGGAATATAAGGGTCAAAATTTGGGGTATGACAGTTTCCCCTATTTAAATAGCTTTACCAGATAGCATGAGGGATGATAATCTCCATAAAATCATGGTGAAAGGTATTTAAATATAGCAATCCGAAAATTTTGCCCTTAGATGCAATGCTATGCTAAGGACGACAAAACTATGCAAGTGTTGACATCCTATGAACTCTACAATGATGCTCTATGATGCAAAAATGCAAAAAAGCATACGACACAGAAAATGAGAAAAGGCCAACACAACGAGTAACTACTCACTAGAAAAGACAAACACTAGGGAAATCTAGAGTAATCAGGCACATGGTTCAAACGTGACCAGTATGATACTCTAGAGGAAAGAAACTTC
This sequence comes from Lathyrus sativus, assembly GCA_963859935.3. Classification (NCBI taxonomy): domain Eukaryota; kingdom Viridiplantae; phylum Streptophyta; class Magnoliopsida; order Fabales; family Fabaceae; genus Lathyrus; species Lathyrus sativus. Next base: position 301,184,689 of record OZ012741.1, read on the forward strand.
CCAATGGAGGTAGAAATGGAAGAACAACTCCACTGGGGAAATTCAGAAAGAAAATGAATCTCCACTAGGGTCCAGGTTAAAAAACAAGGACTTAACCTCTAACAAGAGGAACCAATATGGCAAAAAAGGACTCCACGGGGGACAAAACCGAAAAGAGAACTTCCTTACAGCGAAGAGTTCAAATGGGATCTTCAAGAAATGACCGGAGAATAAAACAACCCAACTGGATTACCAGGGATATAGGTGACAACCAAACATACTAAAAATCACTAGGGATATTGGAAATAACCAAACATCCTAAAAAAGTCACTGGGTTTGGTGAACATTGCCAATAACTATTAGACTTTAAACAATTCTAGTAACTGTTGGACTTTCGGACAGATGCCAGTCACTACTGGACTTTCCTAGGAATTGCTGACAACAAAAGTAACGATACCAATAACAATTTGGACTTAAGCAATGCTAGTAACTAGTGGACTTTGAAGCAAATATGGTAACGAACAAATCAGCAATACCAATAACAATTGGATTTAAAAAATGCCAGTAACTACTGGGCTTTGAAGAAGATATGATAATAACCAAATTAGCAATACCAATAACAATTGGATTTAAGCAAATGCCAGTAACTACTGGGCTTTGAAGAAGATATGGTAACGACCAAATCAGCAATACCAATAACAATTGGATTTAAGCAAATCCCAGTAACGACTAGGCTTTGAAGAAGATATGGTAACGACCAAATCAGCAATACCAATAACAATTGGATTTAAGAAAATGCCAGTAACTACTGGGCTTTGAAGTAGATACGGTAACGATCAAATCAGCAATACCAATAATAATTGAATTTAAGCAAATGTCAGTAACTACTGGACTTTGAAGCAGATATAGTAACGACCAAATCAGCAATACCAATAACAATTGGATATAAGCAATTTCAGTAACTATTGGACTTTGAAGCAGATATGGTAACGACCAAATCAACACTACCAATAACAATTAGATTTAAGCAATTCTAGTAACTACTGGACTTTGAAGCAGATATTGAAACGACCAAATCAGCAATACCAATAACAATTGGATTTAAGCAATGCTAGTAACTACTGGACTTTCTAGGGAGCTAGCAACAACTAAACTTCATGGGGAAAAGTTAGTGACCACCAGATAACAAATGAGTTGAGGAGTCAGTAACGACTAGCCTCCTAGGGGAATACTGGTAACTACCAGACCAACAATGTCTACGAAGGTTGAAATTGCGTAAATGCCAATGACTATTGGGTTATCCACCAGAGATTGCTAGTTACAACTATACTTTAGGGTAAATTATAACAACCAAAGAGGTAAAAGATGCCAGTAACAACTGGGTTTAGATAAGGGAAAAGGTGACAACTTAAAATCTTAAAAAAGGTGTCAGTGGCCATTGGAAATAGGAACAAACAACAATCACAAAGGATGAAACAACAAATGCCAGTTATAACTGGACTTAGAATTGAAAGTTATAGCCAAACAACACAACCCAAAAGATATGCTAAATGCACATGCCACAATATGATGTGAATGCTCAAAGATGCACAAGAACAGACTCTAACAAGAGACACAATAATAAGAGACTTTAAAAGGGAAGACAAATAACAATCTACTTCATTGGGGAGAAGAAAGGAATCACATTGAATACAGGGAACAAAGGAGTCCTCAACAAACACATAGGGGTTACACCCATTTCACTTCATTGGGGAACAACATAGAGCTTAGGCAAGCTTACAAAATATAGAGCACAACTTCTTTGGGGAATCAAAGTATCTACTCTGAGGATGAGTCTTCAATCACATTGAAACTTCAATCACACAAGGGGTACTAGAGAAGATGTTTTTAGTGGGGCTACGCACTGCTGAGATGGCAATATCAAAGTTTCAGCCACTTTTAATTTCCTAGGAGAAAACTGATTTCCGCTGAAATTTTCCACAAACCAAAGTAACTACTTGTTCTATGTTAGTTTTCTTTAAAATTATTTTTGTTTCAAAACTTTTTTCTTTCAAAAATCATTGTTAACAAATAAGTGATGTTTGCATAACAAATAAAGGTAAAGAATGTAGTAAATTTCAAGCAAATGAAAGGTCAAAAACTGATTTTATTCATGAATGATAGCTTGCGAATGGTAAAACTCTAAGAAATATTTTACAAATAAAAATTGAAAAAAGGGAAAGAGTTACATCAAATCCAATGACAATCCTGCCCCACTAACTATGAGTACCCCAGACTTTTGCCTCTGACAAGAGCAGTGGAAGTGGGCCTCTTTAGTAATTTTCAGCAATAATAACAACCTATGATGCAGCGAAATGCCTTTGTCCCTAACTTTTGCCTAAACCACCCTTTCGAGTTTTCGCTTCATCGGGACGCTCATTTTTGCCTAAGCCGCCCTTTCAGGTTTTCAACTTAGCGAGCTTTTTCTTTTCATTTCATCCCTAATTTTTTCTGGATGAGCAAGTTGTTCATTGTCCATCGTCATGAGAATGAGTGAGCCCTCCAGAGAAAGTTGTTTTCACAATAAATGGGCCATCATAATTAGACATCCATTTCCCACGCATGTCTTTATGAACTGGAAATATCTTTCTGAGTACGAGTTCTCCTTCTTGGAACTCTCAGATATGGACCTTCTTGTCAAAGAAATCTCTTGATCCTCCTCTAATATAGCTGGTCGTGGCACATGATGTTGCACCCCAAAATTTGCCCAACCTTTTTCTTTAATTGGTTTGTGTTTTATTTCATATTCTAGCATACTGCATTGCATAGCATTGTTCATTTAACAGTGGATTAAGAGAAGTGTGCCTAGCCAGAGAAGGTTACCAAGAGTTTTGAGCCTAATCAAGGGTTTATACTCAAGAATGAATGCTCATCAAAGTCATCAAGAGGTGGTCAGTGTTCTTTGAGAGAGTTGGTGGATGTATGTGGAATATCTCCTAACTTGGAGGCCAGTTGGGGATCATCGGAGAATTATGAATTCATGATTATGGATATGGGATGTTGGGGAAACTCATTGAGTGCTTTGAGAGCCATTGTGGAGCTTTTCCAAGTTGTTATGTCATGTGTAAGAAGCCACAATCAAGATTATTGCATCTAGGGTTTTCATCTGGTCAACCCTAAGTCAATTGTGAAATTGAAGGAGATTAAGACTCAATTCCAAGTCTTTGTGATCATGGAATGTTGTGTTGAGGTGTTTAATATATCATTTCAAGATCACTTTATCAAGAATCAAGAGTGTGAGAAGTTGCTAAGCTAGGGTTTCTAAACTTGTCAGTGTAAAATCCCATATTTAGTGCCTAACTTCAAGACCACATATCTTAAGATACAAGTTTCATCTCATCTTGACCCTAACATGAAACTTGTAGAGCATGTATTTATCTTTCTTTTGAGTACTTGAAGTCGTTCATCCGATTTCTAGGACTCAAGTTATGATGCTGACAAGTTACATGTCATCAGATGAATGTGATTTTGGTCAACAAAAGTCAACCAACTTCCCAGACATTTTTGACCTAGAAAGATGTTTCTCCTTACTTTGACCCAAACATGAAAGTTATTCCTAATGATCTAAGATTTCCAAAAAGTACTAGAAGTCTTTCATCTGATTTGTAGAGCTCAAGTTATGAAGCTTGCAAGACAAGGGTATTTTGGGAATGTAAAATTACAGGTCATTTTCATTATAGGTCCATTTCACCACTTTGCACCCTTCAAATGAAAATCTTTCTAACATCAAACTTTCTCCAAATGGGGTAAATTTCATTACCAAACCATCTCATGTCATGTTTGAAGCTTGGATTGAAGGATTGGTGGAAGAAATTTTATGAAAAAGGCATTAAAAGGAGAAAATCCAATTAAATTCATTTGGAATCATTTTTTTATCAAGTGTGTGCATTTTTTGAGTCCCCAAAACATTATAAGGACAATGACACTTTTGAATTTTAAATTTGAGCTCTTTGTCATGACCATTTTCATACTTGCTTCAAGTGGAAGTAACATATGCAAATAACACCATTGGATTAAAACAAGGGAGAATTCATATCCATTGGATCAGAATGAAGTATATGCAAGCTACCTGAGCCAAAAACCAAGTTATAACAGCTCTGTTTTCGTGTGCATTTTGGAAGTTTCATGTGCAAAAAATTGGATTTCAATTGGAACTTAAACCACTTTGATTGGGCCTCATTTCCTTCCAAATCCAATGTATATAACTTTGCATCGTGTACAAATCCTCAGAGGAGAAATTGGTGAAGATTTTCTCAAGAACACAGTTGCTAAAGCTCAAGGAAAAGTGAAATACGAATTTCCAGATTCAATCAATTTCAAGCCAAATCAAGCACTTCTAAAGCTTCAGGAAGGACTGTGGAGCGTTTCTGGTTTATTTCCATTAAGCTTCATTACAGTTTCAAGGTCCAACGAAGCTATTTTGTTTGGTAATTTACTCATCCAAAATTCTCTCTATATATGATGTAATTGTATGCCATTTTTGCATAATCATGACCTATGAACTGTGTAGTTGGATTCTGGATAAAATTGACTGTTGTTGGTGATGTTTTGTGATTGTTGCTCATTTTTTTCTCTTTGATTTGGCCTATTTATGCATGATTATGGAATTTTGACCATGGATTTGAGATCCACGTGACTTGTAGATGAATTTAGACTATTTATTTGTTTGATTTGGTGAAGTTGAGTTTCACCAGTTGGTTGTAGTCACCGGAGAAGATGACCGGAGCCACCTTGCTCCGGCCACCAGGTTTCTCCCTCTGTTTCCAATTTCAAATATTTCCTAAACTACTCGTTTTGTCCTGAGCCCTTGGATTTGATGACCTATTGGATCTAACAGCCTAAAACATGATGCATTGTGTACCTCACTTGACTCACCTCACTGGATCTCCATCAAAACGTAGCGTTTCATTAAACGCTTGTGGACTGGGCCTGGCATTGCTATTTGAACCCCTTTTTGTGAAGCCCATTGAATTTACACGTGATTTCACTGCTATTCACACCACTCTTTTATTTAGTTTCTTTTTTATTTTCTTTTTGTTTTGGATCTGTTTTGAATTAAATCATTTTAAAATACTTCCAACATTGATAAAAGTCACAAAAATTATTTTCTGGATAGTTTGAGATGTCTTTTATTTTATGAAATTTTTATTTTATTTTTTTTAATTGTTTTTCATTTAAAAAAGAATTAATCAATTGGAAGTGTTTTATTTGACCTAATTCTTGACATGTTCTTGTTCTTGTTTGGTTTTTGCATTTTCCTTTCGATCCAATGACTGAAAATCAATCCTCATGTCCATGATGATTTGATTGAATTTTGAGGACCATTTTCCCCCTGTTTGGTTGACTTTTGGTTTGACTTTGACCTTGCTTTTGTTGACCCTCGATAACCCTCTCTGAAATTGGTGCATCCATGTGAATCAATTTCTTTGATGATAATTTGATATGACTTTGGTTATGATTCCTTGGCCTCTGTTTGCCAACATGTTCATGAGCTTGTGATATTTTATTTTGCCCTTTTTGAATCATTTTCCTAATTTTGAGTTAACTTGCAAGTCAAGTTACCCCTAAGGAGGTTCATACATACACATTGACCTAGTTTGTTTTGGATATGACTTTGATGGATCCTTTGAGCCTTCAATTCCTTTTGATTCATGTTGCTAACATGTTAAGGTTGCTGGTTGATCAATTTTAGGTCATGATATTGTGTTTTGATTGTTCAAACTTGTGTTTCTTTTTGAGTTTCCATTTAGGGTTTCCATATGTGGCTTGTTTGCTTTCTTTTGTATAAATGCTTGCATTTTCTTTTGGTTTCATTGCCTTTGCTTTTGAGCACTTTTCTCTCATCCCCTCTTCTGCCCCATGACCTTGGAGTCTCATTTAAGGTGGCTTAGTCCCTCCTTAGGAGGTACTTGAAGCATACCTAAAATGATGAATCCTTGAGGACTCCTTTGTGCTTTCTTTGGCACTTTATTTGTGATGCTTATGGTTGAGTGCATATTATGAGTTCCTTGCTGTCCTCATATAGCCTCCCATCCTCAATTTGTTTCTAGCTTTCCTTTTCATTTGATTTGACTTTTGGCACTTGTGGTTGATGTTGTTTGACTTAGGTCATTTCATCCCACTTTTGGTGCATTTTTGTGTGGTTTCTTCTTGTTGTTTGATTTCACTTTGTGCATTCCATTCTCTCTTCTTCTTTTGAATTATCATATGCATGCTTGAGGTTGAGATGAGCTTGTGGAGGCTACTTCCCCACACATATTTCCTCCCTCACTTTCATCCTATTTGTGCATTCTATGTTTGCATGTTTGTATTTTCATGTTCTTTCTTCTTCTTCTTCTTCTTCTTCTTCTTCTTCTTCTTCTTTGTTTTGTCTTTCTTCCCTTAGGATTTCTAACTTTTCTTCTTCAAGAGAGGTTATGATAGACATTAGGTTCTTAACCATGCATGATAACATTAGGTAGTTCCCTTTTGTATCCCAACTCTAAGTCCATTTCGCATGACAACTTTTAGGATTGAGTTAGTCTCCCATTAGTGTGTCCTTTCTCTCCTCATCTTCAAACACTCATAAAACACATAATAAAGAATAACAAATGTTGTACGCTACGAGCCTTAAGTTACTTGGGGAATGGTGATTGAGTGGCTTCCTCTCAATTTCCTAGAGTGTTTAGTATACACCCTTAGGGTGATATGCGACGCATTCGCTCCTAAGTCATAGTCTCTAGTGCGACATGCGTTACAAATCAAATTCAAAACACTTCTTCTCTAAAAAACACAAAAACACTTCGAATCTTTTTCATCCTTCGGGATCTTAATCAGGAAAGTCTTTTCAGATAAAAGAGTGTTGTTAACTTTTAGTTCTACCGCAAACAGTAACGCCTAAGTCTCCAATGGTCGAGCCGCATACACCAACTTCTAGAACTACTTGTTAACCCTACTCGGGCCTAAAAACCTTTTAAACCAACCGGTGTTCTTGTTAGCCCGAACTACGTTTGCTCTGATCTTTCATACCAGATGAAAGTACGTAGGCACAAGATTCGATGTCTTGGCGAGCAACCTCCCCCCTTTCACCCGTAGTTGGCCGAACTACGTTGACTCTGACTTTCCCATTGCACGAGGGAATACGTAAGCACAAAGTGTCGATGCTCTGCCGAGTCTCCTTTCTTTTTCTTTTTATCCCTTGGCCTTTAGCGTAGATAGTTTCAACACACTCTTTTATATAGACAACAAAGTGTGGATCCCGTCGAGTACGACGGACGTGAGGGGTGCTAATACCTTTTCCTTGCGTAACCCACTCCCGAATCCAGGACTTGGTTGCGATGACCTCGTCTTTTCCCTTTTCGTCAGGTTTTTCCGATCGTTTCCCTTCCCTCTCTTTGGGATAAATAACGAAAGATGGCGACTCTTCTGTTTTACGCCAGGTGTTTTTCGCAGTTGCGACAGCTGGCAACTCTGCTGGGGACTCTGGTTCCCTATGCGAGTCAATCCTAGTGCTTGTTTGTTTATCTTCGGGTGTTGTATATATGTACTTTATTTACTTTCGCATTTTACTTTCCGCATTGTATCATTATTGTTGTGCTGTGGGGAGGGATGTTCTGATGAGTGATAAGCTGGACCCGGGCTTGAGTACAAACCTAGCATTAGTAGTGGAGTTTAGAGGGGGACCTGCTTGCTTAGCAGGCACAGTTTCCCATGAAATTCACGCTCAGACGAGATTCTCTTTGATGATTTCTTCTCTGGTCCTTAGGACTCGAGGGGATGTTGGATCTGAGGGTTGTCGACTCTGGGGACTGATCATTTGTGATTCAGCTAAGTGAGGCCTCTTCGGGGGATGATGATGTTAAACTAGAAATGGTGAACGTATCATCATTTCTCGAAAGTCTGTGATGCTGATGAACGCATAGGATGTCGAACCTTGTTAGTGGATAGGGTCATACCTGTGAGAGGGATTGGGTTATGCAGGAAACCTTGGCTTTCATATTACCTGGTTCTTTACATTTTGAAACTGTGTTTCTGATATCAGTGCGTCCTATTGTCGGTACTTTGTTCTTGCTAAAGCGGAGCACTGGTTCTTCTCGACCAACAGCACAACAATCTTGATCCCCTGTTTGCATTTGCATTTTCATTTTCATCTGCATTTCATTAACATGTATTTATGTTGCAGGTGCATATTTCCTCCGCGGTTCTAGTGATCTTGTTATGGAGCCCTTGAAGAGAACAGTAGCTTACAGGTTCCCTACCCCAGATGTCAGTTCTTTGCGGAGTTTGATTGCTATGGCCGACAGGGAGGTGATGGAGGATTTTAGACAGTCTTATTGGAGGTTGGTGAGGTTTTCCTACAAGCCTTCCGTGTATGAGATCAGTGGTGTCTATATTCTTCTGCAGTTCTATGATGCCCAGTTGAGATGCTTCGTCTTTCCTAACTATGTCTTGGCTCCTACCCTAGAGGAGTATTCTGAGCTGTTAGGGGTACCTATTATTAACCATATGCCATTTGTCCATATTGATGCTGAGCTTGATCTGGCTAAGCTCGCTGCTATATTGCACTTGGATGCTTTAGAGTTGAAGGGAAAACTGGTTAAGAGGAGTGGGACATATGGTTTTCTTTTGCCTTTTCTGGTGGATAAAGCTCAGCAGTTCGCCAAGGATGGGTGTTGGATTGTGTTTGGCGCCATTCTAGCTCTTTGTATATACGACATTTCTATGATGCCCAAGAAATCTCCAAAGAGTATAGACACCAAACAAATCTCCAAAGATAACCGAATCCGATAAACAATAATGACACGTCGTCTGAAGAATACATGACCTCGCCGTAAAGCATTTGCATTAATTGGGAAAAGCACCTGACCTCGCCGTCAAATACCAACATCAATTTTGAAAGAAAAATATATCCTTGACTTCGCCGTTAGGCGCTTGACCTCGCCGTCAAGCGTCAGCATTAATTCAAGAAGCCACGACATAGTTAGGAAAGACGAAGCATCTCAACTGGGCATCATAGTACAGGCTGGGGTAGCGCAAGGTTGGGGCCAGGTATTGGAGATTCCCCACAAGCAAGACAAGTTTGGGTTGGGGTACCGCCCATCATTTTCTTCTCCTTCATCCTCGCAGAGTGCGCCGTGCTATAAAGGACCTGTGCAGTTCACTAGGGGAGGAGTTATCTTCGAAAGGATCAACGCTGTGTCAGACGAAGAGGGAGATAATGATTGTGATATGGATGCTTGGATCAACCCTTGCACTCTAGGACTGAGCCTGTGCAACTGGTCTATTGAAGAGTTCGTTCAAGTGACAACAGAATAGTAATACTTTGTTTTTTCCGATTATTATACTACCCTATGTTCTACCCGGAGCATAGCAATATTTTGTTTCAGAGCCTTATTATTTATGTTTGAACATTGCTTTATCAATTAATCAAAGGTCGTTTTCCTCATTCAAATTTTGTGATCCTTGTCTTACTTATTTTTATTTCTCACAATAAAATGGCAATGTGGTTTGTACTCGTTTGCATTTGAAACATTTAACCATTTTTATTGCAGGATTCCTATTGCAGATAACACCGATTCAGAACCTCCTATGACTCGCTTCGACTTCGATCAACCGATATATCAAGCTGAAGAAGAGATTGATGAAGATGAAGACTTGCCTGAAGAGCTAGCTAGACTCTTGAAACAAGAAGAGAAGATTATTCTGCCTCATCAGGAGGAAATTAAGGCTATTATTCTGTGTTCTGAAGAAGTTGTCAGAAATGTTCGGATAGGGGCTGCGTTGCAGAGTGACGTCAAGCAAAGACTAGTCGAGATGCTTCGAGAGTATAGTAACATCTTTGCTTGGCCGTACGAAGATATCCCCGGGATTGACACTGATATAGTGGTTCATCGCTTGCTGTTGCGCGACGAATGTCTGCCGGTCAAGCAGAAGCTTAGAAGGACAAGACCAGATATGACTGTGAAAATAAAAGAAGAAGTCCATAAGTAGTTGGACGCAGGATATTTAGCTGTAACAACTTACCCTCCGTGGGTCGCCAACATCATGCATGTACCTAAGAAGGACAGTAAGGTACGAATATGCGTAGATTATAGGGATTTGAATAAGGTGAGCCCAAAGGATGACTTCCCGCTCCCTCACATTGACATATTGGTTGACAATACTACTCAATACACCGTATTTTCCTTCATGGATGGTTTTTCTGGGTATAATCAGATAAAGATGGCACTAAAAGATATGGAGAAAACAACGTTTATTACGCCGTGGGGGACGTTTTGCTACAAGGTAATGCCTTTTGATTTGAAAAACGCAGGGGCAACCTACCAGTGGGCTATGGTCACTTTGTTTCGTCATATGATTCATCATGAGATTGAAGTCTATGTTGATGACATGATAGCAAAGTCACAAACGGAGGAAGAGCATCTGGTCAAATTGTTGAAGCTGTTTGAGAGGCTTAGGAAGTTCAGATTGAGGTTGAATCCAAATAAGTGCACTTTTGGATTTTGGTCCTGAAAGTTATTAGGGTTCATTGTCAGTGAAAAAGGAATCGAAGTCGATCCAACAAAAATAAAAGCTATACAAGATATGCCAGCGCCGAAGACAAAAAAAGAGGTCTGTGGTTTCTTGGGGAGGTTGAACTACATTACTCGGTTCATATCTCATCTCACAACCACGTGTGAACCAATGTTTAAATTGCTAAAGAAAGATCAGGCGGTCGTTTGGAATGGAAATTGTCAAAAAGCATTTGATAAGATAAAAGAATACTTACAGGAGCCTCCGATATTGATACCCCCAGTAGTTGGAAGGCCTTTAATAATGTACTTAACGGTTCTTGAGAACAGTATGAGTTGTGTTCTCGGTCAACACGACAAGACTGGAAGGAAAGAGCATGTGATCTATTATCTGAGTAAAAAGTTCACAGACTGTGAGTCCCGTTACTCAATGCTCGAGAAAACGTGTTGTGCACTCGTTTGGGCTGCCAAACGTTTAAGACAATATATGCTTAATCATACAACCATGTTGATTTTGAAGATGGATCCGATCAAGTATGTCTTTGAGAAGCAAGCACTCTCAGGAAGAATTGCCAAGTGGCAGATGGTACTGACAGAGTACGATATACAATATGTTTCCCAAAAATCCATCAAGGGAAGTGTTATGTCAAAGTACCTTGCTGAATAGCCAATCGAAGACTATCAACCGATGAAGTTTGAGTTTCCTGACAAAGACATCATGTTCCTTAAGATGAAGGACTGTGAAGAGCCATACCTGACGAAGGTCCAAAGAAAGGTTCTCAGTGGCAGATGATATTCGATGGCGCTGTCAACTTCTATGGTAGTGGAATTGGGGTAATCATTACAACTCCTCATGGAACTCATATCCCGTTCACTGCCAAGTTGAAATTCCCTTGCACTAATAATGAAGCCGAGTACGAAGCGTGTATCATGGGTCTGGAAGAGGCTATTGATTTGAGAATCAAGAACTTGGATGTATATGGCGATTCAACGCTAGTGGTTAATCAGATCATGGGAGAGTGGGAAACTCGTCAGCCAAATCTAATTCCTTACAAAGATTATGCAAGGAGGTTGTTACCCTTCTTTAACAGGGTAGAGTTCCATCATGTGCCGCGAGGAGAGAATCAGATGGCAGATGCTTTGGCAACGCTATCTTCGATGTATAAAGTGAATTATTGGAATGATGCTCCAAGAATAGTCATCTCTCGCCTTGATAGGCCCGCTTTTATATTCTCTATTGAGGAAGCTGCGAATGGAAAGCCATGGTTTTATGATCTACAGAACTTCCTCAAGAAGCAAGAGTATCCGCCAGGGGCTTCGGCTCAGGATAAGAAGACTCTGAGGAGATTGTGTGGCAACTTTCATTTGAACCCAGATGGTGTGCTGTACAGAAGGAACCATGATTTGGTGTTATTGAGATGCGTGGACGAAAAGGAAGCAACATTGCTTATGGAAGAGGTCCACGAGGCTACTTTTGGTACACATGCCGGGGGGCATGCCATGTCTCGGAAATTGTTACGAGCAGGGTATTATTGGCTAACCATGGAGTCAGATTGTTTCAAATTTGTGAAGAAATGCCATAAATTCCAGATTTATGCAGACAAAAATCATGTAACACCGTGCCCATTGAACGTTATGGCGTCCCCGTGTCCCTTCTCCATGTGGGGCATTGACATGATTAGCAAGATTGAGCCAACCGCATCCAATGGTCATTGTTTCATCTTGGTTGCCATTGGTTACTTCACCAAATAGGTTGAAGCAGCCTCATACGCCAATGTCACGAAGCAAGTCATAGCCCGATTCTTAAAAAAGGACATCATCTGCAGATATGGAGTACCCGAGCGAATCATTACTGACAATGGTTCGAATTTGAACAACAAGATGATGAAGGAATTATGCCAGATTTTCAAAATCGAGCATCACAACTCATCTCCCTATAGTCCGAAGATGAATGACGTTTTTGAAGCGGCCAACAAGAATATCAAGAAGATAGTGCAAAAGATGGTTGATACTTATAAGGATTGGCATGAGATGTTGCCCTTTGCTTTACACGGTTATCGTACGATGGTACGTACATCAACCGGGGCAACTCCTTTCTCGCTGGTATATGGTATGGAAGTTGTCCTACCATTGGAGGTCGAGATTCCTTCTTTAAGAGTTATGGTCGACGTCAAGCTCGATAAGGCAAAATGGATAAAGAACAGATTGAATCAGCTTAGCCTGATGGATGAGAAGAGGCTAGCATCTATCGCATACGGTCAGTTGTATCAGAGTCGGATGAAGAAATCTTTCGACAAGAAGGTGCGCCCTCGAAGCTTTCAGACGGGCGATCTTGTGTTGAAAAAGATTCTCCCACCATAATTATATCACAGGGGCAAATGGACTCCTAACTATGAAGGTCCATAAGTCGTTCGAAAGGTCTTCTCCGGAGGAGCCTTGTTGTTGTCCACCATTGATGGCGAGGATTTTACATCCCCTGTGAATGCAGACGCAGTTAAAAAATACTTTGCTTAAAGAGACCCGCTGGAAAGAAAAAAGAATATCCAAGCAAAATGGGGCATCCCGACGAACCATAAATAAATGAGAGAATTGGGTTCGGGCAAAAATTAGGAATAAAAAATGAAAAAGATGTAAACCCGCAAAGTCAAAAACCTGAAAGGGCGACTTTGGCAAAAATGGGTATCCCGGTGAATCGAAAACCCGAAAGGGCGGTTCAGGCAAAAGTTAGGAATTGAAAAGCAAATGACTGCGGTCTGTTTTGGAACTTCATTGCTTAGTGGATTGGGAGGACCTGAGGGCCATTTATCCGAATCAATATCTTATGAAGACGAAGCGTCGGGAAAGCATCAAGGTCAGGCGAGTCATAGAAGGATCAGCTCATGGTGTTTGTCTGTGCCATATTGCCGACATTTCTGTACACTTTTGTATATTTCTGCGCATATCTGTATTGTTTTTGCGCAGCTTCCTCTTTTCAGAGGTTGCATCTGTTGTAAAACTTTGCCTATATACAGACCATTTATCAATAAACATATACTATTCATTATCTTGTTCGCTTTGGTTTAACTTTTACTGTTTTGTTTGTGAAAAACGCCCAATGTTTTGATAAACTTGCACATATATAAACTTGCAGGCCTTGGCCAATAATTGTTAAAACTTTGAATTAATTGAACAACGTCACGAATGATGACTGAGGTAGTTCTGTTTGCGTAGGATATCTTGTCTGTTTGTTCATTTTTGCAGGGTCGTTACCCTTGGGGCAAAGAGGTATGGATGGAATTCGTCTTATCTCCAGCCGGAGTATGTTTCTCCAGCAAGCGGAGTTTGCATCTCTATCCCCAGTAGAATTTGTATGCAGCTTAAGTGAGCAAGTAGCGTGTACGCTTTCCCTTGGCAGTTGGTGCACATTTAATCCCCACGAAGTGCATGTTCGTACGCACTCCCTAGTGAGTCGTGATTGGATTTTCTTACCATTGAGTAATCTACAGCCTAGGTAGATTCGCTCCCAGTTGAGTAATCCCCAGCAGGGTGGAGGAATGTTGTTACCCCGACATTTTCTATGTAGGAGGCCAGCAAGGGCCCGTTTCCTTGGCATAAGTCCAATTGTTATTGCCATGAGTAGGTTGTTTCCCCAGCAGGGTGGTTTTTGTATCTCTAGCATTTATTTTACTAATTCAGTTCCGTTGCATCTGCATGCGTGCATAGCATCTACCCAAATGCGTAGCATTTCCATTTCGTATGGAGCATTATGCCATTTTCAAACATATGCATGTGAAACATAAACCATCTCTCTGTTTCAGGTGTATCTCGCAATTGGTTGATATCTTTGCCCGTGTGGTATCTAGACCCCGGCTTATGTTATTTCCCCAGCGGAGTTTCCTTGTGATTGTTATCGTCGGATGATTTTAACTTCATATGACTCTTGATGCTCGCTTTTATTTAGCGAATGCCTGGAAGCGATGTCAGATGCTCGTATCTTCGGGTCCGATGCAAAAAGTTTTATCCCCTACAGATACCTGACGGCGATGTCAGATGTTTCTCAAGTTTACAGATGCCTGACGGTGATGTCAGATGTTTTTCAGATTTGGTGGTTTACTGACAGTGATGTTAGATCTTTGTTTACTCTGTGGTGTTCTGGAGGCGATGTCAGATGATTATCGACATGATGTGTGCCTGGCGGTGATGTCGGGTATTTTCTCAATATTAGGTTTTGTTGGCGGTGATGTCAAACGTTTTTCTGGCGGCAATGTCATATGTTTTATCAACATGGTGTTTGTCTGGCGGCGATGTCAGATGTTTATTCTACTGTGTGATTATTTGACAGCGATGTCAGATGTTTCTACTTTTACTGACAGCGAGGTCAGAGGTTTCACAGATTTGTGGTTATCTGGCGGCGAGGCAGGTTCTCTAATCAGTTTTGTGGTTTTCTGACGGCGATTTCAGAACTTTATCTACTTCTTTGTTTGTCAGACGACAATGTCAGGATCTATTATCAGGTTTATGATGGTTTTCTAGCGGCGATGTCAGATGATTTGGTTTCCGTCGGTGATGTCGAATGTTTTGGTTTTATGGCAGCAATGTTAGGTATTTCATCGGATTTATGTTTGTCTGACGGTGATGTCAGACGTTTATTGATTTGTGGTTGTCTGGTGGCGATGTTAGAGTTCTTTTATCCCCACAGGTGCCCAGCAGCGACATCAGATGTCTTTACCTTATGCATTTAAAGTTCGCTTTTATTTAGTGAATTACTGACGGCGATGTCAGATGTTTTTTAACTGCGCGGAGATTTGACCGCATGGTCAATTTGCTTTATCCCCTGCAGATTACTGACGGTGGTGTCAGATGTTTCTTAATTTCGTGGGTTGCTGGCGGCGATGTCAGAAGTGTATCAGTTCAATAGATGCCTGGCGGCGATGTCAGATATTCTGTGTGGATTTGACCTTCAGATTTGTCACTCGCTTTTATTTAGCGATGGCCTGGAGGCGATGTTAGAGGATGGTATCTTTGGATTCGATGTCTGTTTTTATTTAACAGAGGACTAACGACGATGTCAAATGCTTTTATAGACGTAATTTCTATGCCTGACGGCGAGGTCAGGTGGCTGACGGCGATGTCAGGGGAACTGAATGCGGGTAACTGACAGCTAGCTCTTCAGGCAAGTCTTCATCTTCATCAATCTCTTCTTCAGCTTGATATATCGGTTGATCAAAGTCGAAGCCAGTCATAGGAGGTTCTGAATCAGTGTTATCTGCAATAGGAATCCTGCAATAAAAATGGTTAAATGTTTCAAATGCAAACGAGTACAAACCACATTGCCATTTTATTGTGAGAAATAAAAATAAGAAAGACAAAGATCACAAAATTTGCATAAGGAAAACGACCTTTGATTAATTGATAAAGCAATGTTCCAACATAAACAATAAGGCTCTGAAACAAAATACCGCTATGCTAGGGGTAGAACATAGGGTAGTATAATAATCAGAAAAAATAAAGCATTACTGTTCTGTTGTCACTTGAATAAACTCTTCAATAGACCGTTCCACAGGCTCTGTCCTGGAGTGCAAGGCTTGATCCAAGCATCCATATCACAATCATTATCTCCCTCTTTGTCTGACACAGAGTTGATCCTTTCGAAGATAACTCCTCCCCTAGTGAACTGCACAGGTCCTTTATAGCGCGACACACTCTGCGAGGATGAAGGAGAAGAAAATGATGGGCGGTACCCCAACCCAAACTTGTCTTGCTTGTGGGGAATCTCCAATACCTGGCCCCAAACTTGCGCTACCCCAGCCTGTACTATGATGCCCAGTTGAGATGCTTCGTCTTTCCTAACTATGTTCTGGCTTCTTGAATTAATGCTGACGCTTGACGGCGAGGTCAAGCGCCTGACGGCGAAGTCAAGGATATATTTTTCTTCCAAAATTGATGTTGGTATTTGACGGCGAGGTCAGGTGCTTTTCCAAATTAGTGCAAATGCTTTACGGCGAGGTCATGTATTCTTCAGGCGGCGTGTCATTATTGTTTATTGGATTCGGTTATCTTTGGAGATTTCTTTGGTGTCTATACTCTTCTGCGGTTCTATGATGCCCAGTTGAGATGCTTCGTAGAATGGCGCCAAACTTTTTACTCAGATAATAGATCGCATGCTCTTTCCTTCCAGTCTTGTCGTGTTGACCGAGAACACAACTCATACTGTTCTCAAGAACTGTTAAGTACATGATTAAAGGCCTTCCAACTACTGGGGGTATCAATATCGGAGGCTCTTGCAAGTATTCTTTTATCTTATCAAATGCTTTTTGACAATTTTCATTCCAAACGATCGCCTGATCTTTCTTTAGCAATTTAAACATTGGTTCACACGTGGTTGTGAGATGAGATATAAACCGAGTAATGTAGTTCAACCTCCCCAAGAAACCACAGACCTCTTTTTCTGTCTTCGGCGCTGGCATATCTTGTATAGCTTTTATTTTTGTTGGATCGACCTCGATTCCTTTTTCACTTACAATGAAGCCCAATAACTTTCTGGACCAAACTCAAAAAGTGCACTTATTTGGATTCAACCTCAATCTGAACTTCCCGAGCCTCTCAAACAGCTTCAACAAGTTGACCAGATGCTCTTCCTCCGTTTGCGACTTTGCTATCATGTCATCAACATAGACTTCAATCTCATGATGAATCATATCATGAAACAAAGTGACCATAGCCCAATGGTAGGTTGCCCATGCGTTTTTCAAACCAAAATGCATTACCTTGTAGCAAAATGTCCCCCACGGCGTAATGAACGTTGTTTTCTCCATATCTTCCGGTGCCATTTTATCTGATTATACCCGGAAAAACCATCCATGAAGGAAAATACGGTGTATTGAGTAGTATTGTCAACCAATATGTCAATGTGAGGGAGCGGGAAGTCATCCTTTGGGCTCGCCTTATTCAAATCCCTGTAATCTACGCACATCCGTACCTTACCGTCCTTCTTAGGTACAAGCACGATGTTGGCGACCCGCAGAGGGTAAGTTGTTACGGCAAAAAATCCTGCGTCCAACTGCTTATGGACTTCTTCTTTTATTTTCACAGTCATATCTGGTCTTCTCCTTCTAAGCTTCTGCTTGACCGGCAGACATTTGTCGCGCAACAGCAAGCGATGAACCACTATATCAGTGTCAAGCCCGAGGATATCTTCGTACGACCAAGCAAAGATGTCACTATAGTCTCAAAGCATCTTGACTAGTCTTTGCTTGACGTCACTCTGCAACGCAGCCCTTATCCGAACATTTCTGACAACTTCTTCAGAACACAGAATAATAACCTTAATTTACTCCCGATGAGGCCGAATAATCTTCTCTTCTTGTTTCAAGAGTCTAGCTAGCTCTTCAGGCAAATCTTCATCTTCATCAATCTGTTCTTCAGCTTGATATATCGGTTGATCAAAGTCGAAGCGAGTCATAGGAGGTTCTGAATCGGTGTTATCTGCAATAGGAATCCTGCAACAAAAATGGTTAAATGTTTCAAATGCAAACGAGTACAAACCACATTGCCATTTTATTGTGAGAAATAAAAATAAGAAAGACAAAGATCACAAAATTTGCATAAGGAAAACGACCTTTGATTAATTGATAAAGCAATGTTCCAACATAAACAATAAGGCTCTGAAACAAAATACCGTTAAGCTACGGGTAGAACATAGGGTAGTATAATAATCGGAAAAAATAAAGCATTACTGTTCTGTTGTCACTTGAATAAACTCTTCAATAGACCGTTCCATAGGCTCTGTCCTGGAGTGCAAGGCTTGATCCAAGCATCCATATCACAATCATTATCTCCCTCTTCGTCTGACACAACGTTGATCCTTTCGAAGATAACTCCTCCCTTAGTGAACTGCACAGGTCCTTTATAGCGCGACACACTCTGCGAGGATGAAGGAGAAGAAAATGATGGGCGGTACCCCAACCCAAACTTGTCTTGCTTGTGGGGAATCTCCAATACCTGGCCCCAAACTTGCGCTACCCCAGCCTGTACTATGATGCCCAGTTGAGATGCTTCGTCTTTCCTAACTATGTCCTGGCTTATTGAATTAATGTTGACGCTTGACGGAGAGTTCAAGCGCCTGACGGCGAAGTCAAGGATATATTTTTCTTTCAAAATTGATGTTGGTATTTGACGGCGAGGTCAGGTGCTTTTCCAAATTAGTGCAAATTCTTTACGGCGAGGTCATGTATTCTTCAGACGGCATGTCATTATTATTTATTGGATTCGGTTATCTTTGAAGATTTCTTTGGTGTCTATACTCTTCTGCAGTTCTATGATGCCCAGTTGAGATGCTTCGTAGAATGGTGCCAAACTTTTTACTCAGATAATAGATCGCATGCTCTTTCCTTCCAGTCTTGTCGTGTTGACCGAGAACACAACTCATACTGTTCTCAAGAACCGTTAAGTACCTGATTAAAGGCCTTCCAACTACTGGGGGTATCAATATCGGAGGCTCCTGCAAGTATTCTTTTATCTTATCAAATGTTTTTTGACAATTTTCATTCCAAACGACCGCCTGATCTTTCTTTAGCAATTTAAACATTGGTTCACACATGGTTGTGAGATGAGATATGAACCGAGTAATGTAGTTCAACCTCCCCAAGAAACCACATACCTCTTTTTCTGTCTTCGGCGCTGGCATATCTTGTATAGCTTTTATTTTTGCTGGATCGACCTCGATTCCTTTTTCACTTACAATGAACCCCAATAACTTTCCGGACCAAACTCAAAAAGTGCACTTATTTGGATTCAACCTCAATCTGAACTTCTCGAGCCTCTCAAACAGCTTTAACAAGTTGACCAGATGCTCTTCCTCCGTTTGCGACTTTGCTATCATGTCATCAACATAGAATTCAATCTCATGATGAATCATATCATGAAACAAAGTGACCATAGCCCAATGGTAGGTTGCCCCTGCGTTTTTCAAACCAAAAGGCATTAACTTGTAGCAAAACGTCCCCCACGGCGTAATGAACGTTGTTTTCTCCATATCTTCCGGTGCCATCTTTATCTGATTATACCCGGAAAAACCACCCATGAAGGAAAATACGGTGTATTGAGTAGTATTGTCAACCAATATGTCAATGTGAGGAAGCGGGAAGTCATCCTTTGGGCTCGCCTTATTCAAATCCCTGTAATCTACGCACATCCGTACCTTACCGTCCTTCTTAGGTACAAGCACGATGTTGGCGACCCGCGGAGGGTAAGTTGTTACGGCTAAAAATCCTGCGTCCAACTGCTTATCGACTTCTTCTTTTATTTTCACAGTCATATCTAGGCTTGTCCTTCTAAGCTTCTGCTTGACCGGCAGACATTTGTCGCGCAACAGCAAGCGATGAACCACTATATCAGTGTCAAGCCCGGGGATATCTTCGTACGACCAAGAAAAGATGTTACTATACTCTCGAAGCATCTCGACTAGTCTTTGCATGACGTCACTCTGCAACGCAGCCTCTATCCGAACATTTCTGACAACTTCTTCAGAACACAGAATAATAACCTTAATTTCCTCCCGATGAGGCAGAATAATCTTCTCTTCTTGTTTCAAGAGTCTAGCTAGTTCTTCAGGCAAGTCTTCATCTTCATCAATCTCTTCTTCAGCTTGATATATCGGTTGATCGAAGTCGAAGCGAGTCATAGGAGGTTCTAAATCGGTGTTATCTGCAATAGGAATCCTGCAATAAAAATGGTTAAATGTTTCAAATGCAAACGAGTACAAACCACATTGCCATTTTATTGTGAGAAATAAAAATAAGAAAGACAAAGATCACAAAATTTGCATAAGGAAAACGACCTTTGATTAATTGATAAAGCAATGTTCCAACATAAACAATAAGGCTCTGAAACAAAATACCGCTATGCTACGGGTAGAACATAGGGTTGTATAATAATCGGAAAAAATAAAGCATTGCTGTTCTGTTGTCACTTGAATAAACTCTTCACTAGACCGTTCCACAGGCTCTGTCCAGGAGTGCAAGGCTTGATCCAAGCATCCATATCACAATCATTATCTCCCTCTTCGTCTGACACAACGTTGATCCTTTCGAAGATAACTACTCCCCTAGCGAACTGCACAGGTCCTTTATAGCGCGGCACACACTGCGAGGATGAAGGAGAAGAAATCGATGGGCGGTACCCCAACCCAAACTTGTCTTGCTTGTGGGGAATCTCAAATACCTGGCCCCAAACTTGCGCTACCCCAGCCTGTACTATGATGCCCAGTTGAGATGCTTCGTCTTTCCTAACTATGTCCTGGCTTCTTGAATTAATGCTGACGCTTGACGGCAAGGTCAAGCGCCTGACGGCGAAGTCAAGGATATATTTTTCTTTCAAAATTGATGTTGGTATTTGACGGCGAGGTCAGGTGCTTTTCCAAATTAGTGCAAATGCTTTACGGCGAGGTCATGTATTCTTCAGACGGCGTGTCATTATTGTTTATTGGATTCGGTTATCTTTGGAGATTTCTTTGGTGTCTATACTCTTCTGCAGTTCTATGATGCCCAGTTGAGATGCTTCTTAGAATGGCGCCAAACTTTTTACTCAGATAATACATCGCATGCTCTTTCCTTCCAGTCTTGTCGTGTTGACCGAGAACACAACTCATATTGTTCTCAAGAACCGTTAAGTACATGATTAAAGGCCTTCCATCTACTGGGGGTATCAATATCGGAGGCTCCTGCAAGTATTCTTTTATCTTATCAAATGCTTTTTGACAATTTTCATTCCAAACGACCGCCTGATCTTTCTTTAGCAATTTAAACATTGGTTCACACGTGGTTGTGAGATGAGATATAAACCGAGTAATGTAGTTCATCCTCCCCAAGAAACCACATACCTCTTTTTCTGTCTTCGGCGCTGGCATATCTTGTATAGCTTTTATTTTTGCTGGATCGACCTTGATTCCTTTTTCACTTAAAATGAACCCCAATAACTTTCCGGACCAAACTCAAAAAGTGCACTTATTTGGATTCAACCTCAATCTGAACTTCCCGAGCCTCTCAAACAGCTTCAACAAGTTGACCAGATGCTCTTCCTCCGTTTGCGACTTTGCTATCATGTCATCAACATAGACTTCAATCTCATGATGAATCATATCATGAAACAAAGTGACCATAGCCCACTGGTAGGTTGCCCCTGCGTTTTTCAAACCAAAAGGCATTACCTTGTAGCAAAACGTCCCCCACGGCTTAATGAACGTTGTTTTCTCCATATCTTTCGGTGCCATCTTTATCTGATTATACCCGGAAAAACCATCCATGAAGGAAAATACGGTGTATTGAGTAGTATTGTCAACCAATATGTCAATGTGAGGGAGCGGGAAGTCATCCTTTGGGCTCGCCTTATTCAAATCCCTGTAATCTACGCACATTCGTACCTTACCGTCCTTCTTAGGTACAAGCACGATGTTGGCGACCCACGGAGGGTAAGTTGTTACGGCTAAAAATCCTGCGTCCAACTGCTTATGGACTTCTTCTTTTATTTTCACTTTCATATCTGGTCTTGTCCTTCTAAGCTTCTGCTTGACCGGCAGACATTTGTCGCGCAACAGCAAGCGATGAACCACTATATCAGTGTCAAGCCCGGGGATATCTTCGTACGACCAAGCAAAGATGTTATTATACTCTCGAAGCATCTCGACTAGTCTTTGCTTGACGTCACTCTGCAACGCAACCCCTATCCGAACATTTCTAACAACTTCTTTAGAACACAAAATAATAACGTTAATTTCCTCCCGATGAGGCAGAATAATCTTCTCTTCTTGTTTCAAGAGTCTAGCTAGTTCTTCAGGCAAGTCTTCATCTTCATCAATCTCTTCTTCAGCTTGATATATCGGTTGATCGAAGTCGAAGCGAGTCATAGGAGGTTCTGAATCAGTGTTATCTGCAATAGGAATCCTGCAATAAAAATGGTTAAATGTTTCAAATGCAAAGGAGTACAAACCACATTGCCATTTTATTGTGAGAAATAAAAATAAGAAAGACAAGGATCACAAAATTTGAATGAGGAAAACGACCTTTGATTAATTGATAAAGCAATGTTCAAACATAAACAATAAGGCTCTGAAACAAAATACCGCTATGCTCCGGGTAGAACATAGGGTAGTATAATAATCGGAAAAAACAAAGCATTACTGTTCTGTTGTCACTTGAACAAACTCATCAATAGACCGTTGCACAGGCTCTGTCCTAGAGTGCAAGGCTTGATCTAAACATCCATATCACAATCATTATCTCCCTCTTCGTCTGACACAACGTTGATCCTTTCGAAGATAACTCCTCCCCTAGTGAACTGCGCAGGTCCTTTATAGCGCGGCGCACTCTGCGAGGATGAAGGAGAAGAAAATGATAGGCGGTACCGCAACCCAAACTTGTCTTGCTTGTGGGGAATCTCAAATACCTGGCCCCAACCTTGCGCTACCCCAACCTGTACTATGATGCCTAGTTGAGATGCTTCGTCTTTCCTAACTATGTCCTGGCTTCTTGAATTAATGTTGACGCTTGATGGCGAGGTCAAGCGCCTGACGGCGAAGTCAAGGATATATTTTTCTTTCAAAATTGATGTTGGTATTTGACGGAGAGGTCAGGTGCTTTTCCAAATTAGTGCAAATGCTTTACGGCAAGGTCATGTATTCTTCAGACGGCGTGTCATTATTGTTTATCAGATTCAGTTATCTTTGGAGATTTCTTTGGTGTCTATACACTTCTGCAGTTCTATGATGCCCAGTTGAGATGCTTCGTCTTTCCTAACTATGTCCTGGCTTCTTGATTTAATGTTGACGCTTGACGGCGAGGTCAAGCGCCTGACGGCGAAGTCAAGGATATATTTTTCTTTCAAAATTGATGTTGGTATTTGACAGCGAGGTCAGGTGCTTTTCCAAATTAGTGCAAATGCTTTACGGCGAGGTCATGTATTCTTCAGACGGCATTTTATTATTGTTTATCGGATTCGGTTATCTTTGGAGATTTCTGCGGTTGGCAAAAACTGATTTTATTCATGAATGGTAGCTTACGAATGGTAAAACTCTACGGAGTATTTTACAAATAAAAATTGAAAAAAGGGAAAGGGTTACATCAAATCCAATGACAATCCTGCCCCACTAACTATGAGTTCCCCAGACTTTCGCCTCTGACAAGAGTAGTGGAAGTGAGCCTCTTTAGTAATTTTCATCAATAGTAACAACCTATGATGCAGCAAAATGCCTTTGTCCCTAACTTTTGCCTAAACCACCCTATCAAGTTTTCGCTTCATCGGAACGCTCATTTTTGCATAAGCCACCCTTTCAGGTTTCCAACTTAGCGAGCTTTTTCTTTTCATTTCATCCCTAATTTTTTCTGGATGAGCAAGTTGTTCATCGTCCATCGTCGTGAGAATGAGCGAGCCTCCAGAGAAAGTTGTTTTCACAACAAATGGGCCATCATAATTAGACATCCATTTCCCACGCATGTCTTTATGAACTGGAAATATCATTCTGAGTACGAGTTCTCCTTCTTGGAACTCTCAGATATTGACCTTCTTGTCAAAGGCTCTCTTGATCCTCCTGTAATATAGCTGGTCGTGGCACATGGTGTTGCACCCCAAAATTTGCCAAACTTTTTTCTTTACTTGGTTTGTGTTTCATTTAATATTCTAGCATATTGCATTTCATAGCATTGTTCATTTAACAGGGGATCAAGAGAGGTGTTCCTAGATAGAGAATGTTACCAAGAGTGTTGAGCCTAAGCAAGGGGTTCTACTCAAGAATGAATGCTCATCAAACTCATAAAGAGGTGGTCAGTGTTCTTTGAGAGAGTTGGTGGATGTATGTGGAATATCTCCTAACTTGGAGGCCAGTTGGGGATCATCAGAGAATTGTGAATCCATAATTATGGATATGGGATGTTGGGGAAACTCATTGAGTGCTTTGAGAGCCATTGTGGAGCTTGTCCAAGTTGTTGTGTCATGTGTAAGAAGCCACAGTCAAGAGTATTGCATCTAGGGTTTTCATCTGGTCAACCCTAAGTCAACTGTGAAATTGAAGGAGATTAAAACTCAACTCCAAGTCTTTTTTATCATGTAATGTTGTGTTGAGATGTCTAATATATCATTTCAAGATCACGTTATCAAGAATCAAGAGTGTTAGAAGTTGCTAAGCTAGGGTTTCTAAACTTGTCAGTGTAAAATCCCTTGTTTATTGCCTAACTTCAAGACCACATATCTTAAGATACATTTTTCATCTCATCTTGACCCCAAGATGAAACTTGTAGAGCATGTTTTTAGCTTTCTTTTGAGTACTAGAAGTCTTTCATCTGATTTCTAGAACTCAAGTTATGATGCTGACAAGTTACAGGTCATCAGATGAATGTGATTTTGGTCAACAAAAGGCAACCAACTTCCAAGACATTTTTTACCTAGAAATATGTTTCTCATTGTTAGACTATGGCACGGATCTAGAAGGGGGGGGGGGTTGAATAGATCTCCAATTAAAATTTGAGTCGGCACTACCAATTTAAAATTGGTTTTAAAAATGTTTTAAGTGCGGAAGCGGCCGAGGAAAATTATAGTCTAAAACGAACGGTTATTGGAAAACCGGATATACGTAAGCCTATGGATTAATGACAATTCGGAAAAATAGAATCACACCACAAACTATGCTTATCAATTATTTACTTCATTTGTAAGGTTACCTAGTTCCAATGATTCAAAATAAAACCAAAACTAGATACACAAGTAAGATAATTTTGGTTCAAGCAATATGTCAAACACTTGGTGTGCAAAAACACTCCAAGTGATGTTTATGTTGAGTAAGAGATTTCAACCAGCCTAGTACAATGTAATGTTGTACTTTAGAGTTAAAAACAAAGTTTTAACCTCTTACTCAATTGATATCACAATTTTGGACAATAGATCTTACACAAAAATTACTTATTTGAGCTGTAACGAAAATGCTGAAAATAAAGGAAGACAAGTAATTTGGTGAGGCAGTTCCCTGTCGTCCTCGCTTCGGGGTACATCTACCCTCAATTCTAAAACTAGAATTGAGATATATTGAATAGATATCACCTGTTTGAATGAACAGTTTATACAAGGATTGAGCAGCAAAATTACAACAAAAATCTCAATGTGTTGAAAGTTCCCTTCACTCCTTGCCCCTTGATTCAAGCTGAATCAAGTTCTTCGATTTGTGTTGATGGACCTCTAACTCCAGCCACCTTATTGAAGAACACGTTGTTGTTCAAACCTTTGGCTCCGGCTGATCTCAACAGCACCAAAACGAACCCGAGATCTTCCCTTCAAAATCACCGAATTCGCTACTAGACTTGTGAAGACCACCTCTTCACAATCACCTTCGCTCGATTGATCGTTGATGAAGAATCTCGTCCAAAAACCCCCAAAATTCAAACCACTGTTGGAGGGCAAAACCCCAATGGTTTTATTCAAGAAAGAACTTGTCGCAATCTTCAACCCGAGCTTGATTCTCCAATCTAAGCCTCGAACCTTATCACCTTGAATCTCTCACAAATGCATTTCAAAAATGATTGTGTGTAATTAAAATGTTGTGAGATGTTGAAGATGAAGATGATGAATCTTGGACACCTATTTCACTCTTTCTTGTTTTTGAACACACGAATCAAAAGAATATCAAATCTTATTAGACACAAGTGTTTAAGCAAGTATATATAGTGCCAACAAAATTCAGGACATAACAATATTTCAAATATGAGAGGGAACTATTTTAAAACAGATTTTCCGCGCGAATGGTCGACCATAACAGGTCTGTGCGTCGACGCATGGCCTGTGCTGTTTTGAAGTTCTGGAAATTTCATCAGTGTGCGTCGACCATACAGTCGGTGTGCATTGACCCGTTGAAATTCATCTCCTTTGTGCGCCGACCCTATGGTCGACCAATGCTTTTATGCGTTGACCCGCTGGAATATCATTCCTTCAGGCGCTGACCCTATGGTCGACGCATGCTTTGTGCGCTGACTGATTTACCCTTTTTCTGATGGATACGCCGACCCTATGGTCGACCCATGTCCTGCAAGCCTGCAAAATTTCATTAGTTTGAAGTTTTTCATGCCTTTAGTCATGATTGCATTTTGTCAACTCAAAGTATATTCATTTCAGAAATTTTAAGACAAGCGAAAGAAGAATATGGTGGGTGATATGTTGCATCTGGTTTAGTGGATCTAGAATTCATACTTTCCAGTCTATCCTGGGAATTTGTCATCATCGAAACCTGCATTTACCAATGTCTTGCAGACTTGTGTGATATGTGGCGATTTGCCTCCACAATCTCCCCCTTTTTGATGATGACAACCTGTATACAGTTAAAACACCAAATATGCAACGTATACACACAAGTATACATAAGCTCCCCCTTTCTTTTGCACTATAAGGCTGTAGAACAAACAACCATCAAATGTTGTTAATATCCTGAACTGTTAATATCCTGACTTGGCTTTGGTGTTTGCTTGCTACATTGTCTTCTCCCCCTTTGACACCATCAAAAAGAGAAGAGGAACACATCAATTAACAGAGAACAGACAATAGGTGATAGTTAATTACCAAACTTCACACACAAGCATGATAATGAACAAAAATCTTGAATTAATAGATAATGACGACCACATGTAATGAAAGTTCAGGCACACATAATACAAAACAAATGAAAAGTACACAGACGAAAACATATAAGCAAATATGAAATATGCAACTATGAATCTAATAACCACGACCTCGTCCTCGTCCTCTCCCTCGGTATGCAGCATCTGGATTGTGGTAAGGATCAGAGAAGTCCAAAAAGGCTTCGACGGACATGTTGAGATGACTAAGAGAGTTGGTGATTTCCCAATCTTTCCGCTCATGTGATTCAACCAGAGAGTCAATACGGGCGTCCATCCGAGTAGAAAAAGAATTGAACCTTTCATTTTGGGCATGGAGCTCAGCTCTAATCTGCTCCATCTGAGTGTCTTGACGCCTTATGAAGTTTTGTTGTTCTAACTGCATTGACTGCATCATATTAATGACTTCAGAGTTATCCGAAGGCGGAGGAGGTGATGAGTGCTCAGAGGGTTGGTAGTCTTGAGGGTAGCCATGATATGGGTCATAGAATCTACCCAAGGTAGTCCAGCCTGTATATTGCCAATCGCCCCAGCCTTGATTTGTAGAATCGCCTTCTTGTTCTTCTGATTGATATGAGTACTGGACCCAATCGGTATTTGTAGCCGTATCAGGGACTGGAGATTGATGATAATCTTGAGTCCCATAGATAGGTTCTTGTATCTCTGCATCTGTGTTGTCTTCTGCATCGTCTTCTTCACCTTCCTCTTCACTTTCTTCTTCACCTTGTTCGTGGCTTTCTTCTTCACCCTGCTCTTCACTTTCTTCTTCATCAGAATCGTTACTAGGAACCGGAGGAATATTATCCCGTCAAACAAATCTGTATGAACGACGTTCAGCACACCAAAAATACCCCATCATTGCAAGGGTTTTGGTGCTAAATTCTTTATTTGAGGAAACTGATACACATGGAAATGTTGGATACACAACATTCACAGCAGCAAGAATTTCCGAGATGAACGACCCATAGGCTAAAGCAGTGCCTCTACTTGAGTCTCTCAGAGCAAACCTCCTGCTAGCAATATAGTAAGGCCAATTTATTTTGATCCTGTTTTGCAGTATGTAGATAAGATGTACCTCAGCTTATTCGACACGCGACAGACCACCCTTTTTCGGTCGTAGAATACGAGCGACAATCCACTTAAGGATGCGCTCCCCTGTATTGAGTTTCCCGGCTGTGACCGATCGAGGAAAAGCATCACTGTTGACAATTGCCTCTGGATAAGGTCGTTTGAGCATTCCATTCAGAGCCCTCTTATATTCATAACCCAGCACCGTACGAGTGTCAGTTACCTCATGGAGAGGTGGTGCATCAGCATCAACAGTCATATCAAAATATTTGTTCCATACTTCAGAATTGATATTAACCAGTCTATTTCCTATAGAGGTGTGAAAGTGCTGGTCTTGAAAGTTACCTCGCATATTTGTGTAAAACACTCTGACCAAATCTTCACTGTACTTTGTATTACATTCCAGGAAATTGACGAACCCTTGAAAGTCCAACAGGGACAGAAGCCGAGTGAGATGCGAGCACTCACTTGTTGCATGGTAGAAAGCATGTTGTGGAACTATGGCCCTTTTGCTGAGACTTTTGTTGAAGTTTTCAACCGCAGGAGGATGAACAAGAGAAACAGCAGTAACCAGAACTGAAGCAGAGGATGAAGAGGCTCTTGATCTCTTACCGGTAGTTTTGCGGAGAGAGGAAGCCATTGATGATGAGTTTTGGAGTAGTTTGAAGAGGAAATTTGAAGAGAATGATTTGGGAATAATGTTGGAGAAGAAGAATACTTGTGTCTTTAATAGAAGGAGATGTTAGAGTTTTTGGGAAGAGTGAGGAGACAAGGAGACAATTTAGGTGTCTAGATGCAATTCACAAGATGAATGTCATGTCAAAACATCATAACACATTTAATGTAGGGAAGAGGGAAAGTGGAACGTTTTTCAAACGAGAAAATTTCTGGGTTTTCAAGCGAGCCGTCGACCATAGCCCTGCATGCGTCGACGCATACTGTTCAGTTTTTGATAATTTTGAAAATTTATAGCATGCGTCGACCATTGTCCTGTTTAGTTCGACTCAAACCTTCAAAAAACTCAAAATTTTCAATTTGAATTTATGCAGAATGTCACACTTGCCTATTTATCATGCCTATTCATCTTTTCACAATATGACATGCATTCAACACACATAGTATCAACCAGCAACAATCATATACATATATAAGTACCATGATTGTAGAACGATATAGCTATTTTCAAGTCATGAATGCTAAGAGAGAGAAGAAAAAGAAGGAGAAAGGAGCAATATCACCTCTATACGGACTACTCTAGTTAAACACAGATTTGTACTTGCAACAAACTCAAAACGATTGTTAGTGGTACAAAAACATAGTTGTAAGTATATTAAATTTGAACGTAGCAATTGTTAAACCCGATCAGAAATATCGAGAATACCAAGCTCTCGACGGATATGAAAGAAGGGCTCATTGGCTAGCGGCTTTGTGAAAATGTCCGCTAGTTGGTTTTTAGTATCGACGTGTTCAAAGACAACATCACCCTTCTCTACATGGTCCCTAAGAAAATGGTGTCGAATTTCTATGTGTTTGGTATGCGAGTGTAACACCGGATTCTTGGTAAGATTTATAGCACTGGTGTTGTCACAAAATATTGGAATACGTTCTAGTTTCAAATTAAATTCTAATAGTTGTTGTTTAAGCCATAAGACTTGCGCACAACAACAACCGGTGGCTACGTATTCCGCTTCGGCGGTTGACAGAGCAACAAACACTTGTTTCTTGCTGTGCCAACTAACCAGAGAGTTTGAAAATAGGTGACATGTACCACTGGTGCTTTTCCTATCTGATTTGCAACCGGAAAAATCAGAATCAGAGAAGCCTACCAATGAACAATCATTACCCTTAGAATACGACAATCCATACTTCGGAGTACCAGATAGGTATCGAAGTATGCGTTTGACAGATTTTAGTTGGGATTCCTTAGGACATGATTGGTATCTGGCGCATATACACACGCTAAACATAATGTCGGGACGCGAAGCAGTGAGATAGAGAAGCGAGCCAATCATACCTCTGTACCTTTTTACCTCAACATCTTTGCCACTTTCATCTTTACTCATGTTTGCACATGTTGGCATAGGGGTGTCTATGGCTTTTGCATTTGCCATGTCAAATCTCTTGAGAAGATCCAAACAATATTTTGTTTGAATCACGAATGTTCCTTCCTTCAGTTGCTTGATTTGTAACCCGAGAAAATTAGTGAGTTCACCCATCATACTCATCTCGAATTCACCCTGCATAAGCTTAGCAAACTCTCTTACGAGATTCATGTTAGTGGATCCAAATATGATATCGTCAACATAAATTTGTACAAGAATTAAGTGTTTTCCTTGACGTTTAATGAAGAGAGTAGTATCAACCTTTCCTCTTAAGTAGCCTTGATCAAGTAAGAATTTGCTTAGTCTCTCATACCAAGCTTTAGGAGCTTATTTAAGACCGTACAAAGCTCTTTTCAGTTTATAGACATGATCAGGATACTCATGAGACTCAAAACTAGGTGGTTGAGCAACATAGACTTCTTCATTTATAAACCCGTTAAGGAACGCACTTTTGACGTCCATTTGAAATAACTTAAAATCTTTCGCACAAGCGAAAGCAAGTAGAAGGCGTATAGCCTCGAGTCGGGCAACCGGCGCATAAGTTTCCTCATAGTCGATGCCTTCCTCTTGGTTATACCCTTGCACGACTAAACGCGCTTTGTTGCAAGTTATTACTCCGTTCTCATCCAGTTTATTTCTAAACACCCATCGGGTGCCGATTACTCGATGACCTCGTGGAGGAGGGACAAGGTCCCAAACCTCATTTCTAGTAAACTGATTCAGTTCCTCCTGCATTGACAAATACCAATGTTCATCGAGTAGGGCTTCCTTAGGGTTTTTAGGTTCCATCTGTGACACGAAAGCGAAGTAATAATAGAAATTACTTAGCTTAGCTCGAGTTGTTACACCCTTTGTGATGTCTCCAATAATGTTTTCAATTGGATGGTCTTTAGATGACTTCCATTCTTGAGGAAGATCGTCGTTTGAAGGCGGATGAACTTCCTCTGTTGCATCACGGTGTGCATCCTTATCCTCCTCAATTTTGGCTTTGTCAGGTTGATCAATCCCCGTCTCGCCACTTTTGAGTATGTCTTCAGTGGATGTACCTGCACCATGAATAACACTATCCTTTCCGACATTTCTCGGGTAGGACTCATCAAAGGTAACATGCACAGACTCTTCTACAGCAAGTAATCGTTTATTATATATTCTATATGCTTTACTCGAGTGAGAGTATCCGAGAAAGATACCTTCATCGGCTTTGGAGTCAAATTTTCCCAAGTTTTCCTTTCCATTGTTTAATACAAAACATTTACATCCAAACACGTGCAAGTGAGAAACATTAGGCTTTCGCCCTTTTAAAAGTTCGTACGGTGTCTTGTTTAGAATGGGGCGAATGAGTACCCTATTCAAAACATAGCACGCCGTACTAATGGCGTCGGCCCAAAAATATTAAGGTAAACCACTTTCGTTAATCATTGTTCTTCCCAATTCTTCTAAAATAAGGTTTTTGCGCTCCACAACCCCGTTTTGTTGAGGAGTGCGTGGAGCGGAGAAGTTATGATCAATACTATGGTTAGCACAATATTCCTCAAATAAGTGATTTTCAAACTCACCTCCATGGCCGCTCCTAATGGACACTATGTTTGTATTTAACTTATTTTGGGAAAGCTTAACAAACTTTTCAAAAGCAGCGAATGTATCACTTTTACTTACTAAGAATATGGTCCAACAAAACCTAGAAAAGTCGTCCACTATTACGAACCCGTAATAGTTTCCTCCTAGACTTTTGATCCTAGACGGCCCAAACAAGTCCATGTGTAGAAGTTCAAGAGGTCTCGTTGTTGAAATTATCTTTTTGGATTTGAATGAGATCCTCGTTTGCTTCCCTTTTTGACAAGCATCACAAAGGTGATCCTTGGTGAACTTTATTTTGGGAAGTACTAAGACTAGGTATTTTGAGACTACCTTATTGAGTAAGTCAAAATTAACATGCGCTAAACGCCTATGCCATAGCCATGATTCTTCACTCATAGTTATGAGGCATTTGTCGCTTGTTAATGATACTTCATTTAAGTCAAGCATATATACATTGTTTACTCTAAAACCATTAAACATATTCTTCTTATCATTTTCATGCACAATTTTGCAACACTCTTTTGAAAAGGATACGTTGTATTCTTTGTCGCACAATTGGCTAATGCTAAGCAGGTTATGTTTATGGTTTTCAATAAGCAATACGTCGGAAATCATAGTAGAGGCGGGATTACCTACACTACCTTTACCTAGTATTGCTCTGCGGTTGTTATCACCATAAGTTACATACCCTTTCTTCTTAGCCACAAAGTCTATGAATAAGGATATGTCTCCAGACATGTGTCTTGAGCACCCACTATCGAGAACCCATCTTCTCTCGGTGGTCTCGACACATTTCACCTGTCAAAACATAATTAGCACAAGGAGGTACCCAATGGCATATTGGGTCCTAATAGGTTAGCGACAAAATGGTTGCGTTTGGGTAACCATTGGTAGATGCCTTTAGGAACAAGAAATCTCCTAAACCGGCATTTACCAATGGAGTGGCCTTTCTTGCAACAATATAAGCAAGCAAAATCAACTTTAGAGACACTTTCACTTGCTTGATCCCTAATTACATATGCATATTTTTGGTATGGGTTAATCATACTTTTTCTAAAATCCTTTTTATCAATAGCAAATGTAACTTTAGGTTCAAGTGCTTTGTTTAACTTGGCCTTGAGGTTTCTAACCTCACCTTGCCAAATATGACAAGTACCACACCCGAAGTTGAAAGGATTTCTATCGTCTTTATAATTCGATTCATTGCCTTTCACAATGGAAGCCTTAAGGTCCTCTAATTTCTTTTCGGACTCTTTAACTTTATGCTCTAAATACGTAAATATTTTCTTATTAGAAGCAAGTTTCTTGAAGGCTTCAACTGCTTCATTATGTAAGGCATGAAATGCGGTTTGTAATTCTGAATGCGACATATTTGAAGACTTATCATATTTAGAGTGACGTACCTATTTTTTCTTATTTTTCTGATTGGCGGAGAGGCATAGATTCACGAACTCTTCTTCATCACTAGAACTTTCATCAGAGGAGGAAGAGTCGCTGTCACTTTCCCATGCTATGTACGCTCTCCTAGGCTTTGATGCTTTCTTGTGTGATTTTAATGATTCCTTGTCCTTTCCCTTTTTATTCATTGGATAGTCCGGTTTGTAGTGACCGGGCTTTCCACACTTGTAGCACGTCCCCCTAGTCTTTTTACCTTTCGAGTCATCATCCTTGGAGTGTCTCGATTGTTTCCGGAAGTTTACCAAGTTTTTCTCTGAATATTGGATGTCGTTCTTTCTCACGTAACGGTTATACCGTTTAACAAACAACCCCATATCTTCGTTTGTGTCCTCTTCTTCTTCGTCGCTCAAGGAATAATCATTTTGCTCTTTTGCTTGAGACTTCGAGGAGGAAGTCTTGAGAGCTATCAATTTCTTTTCACTCACCTTCGTTTTGTCTTTCTTTTCCATCTTTTCGCGGTGGTCTAAGCTCAAGAGTACCTGTTCATGCTCTTTTAATTTGCCAAACAATGTTGTTAAATCTAATAAGGTAAGATCATGTGCTTCTTTGATGGGGGTCACTTTAGGCTGCCATTCCCTGTTAAGACATCTTAAGATCTTATTAGTAGCAATATCATTGGAAACAGGCCTACCTAATGAATGTAAACGATTGATGAGATGAGTAAATCTCTTTTGCATGTCAGCAATGGTTTCCCCTTTCTCCATGAAAAAGAGAACCAACTCTTGAGTTAATGTATTGATCCTAGCCAACTTAACATCGTTTGTCCCCTCATGGGCTATTTGTAGTGAATCCCACATGGCCTTAGCAGTAGGACAATGGGATACACGATAGTATTCATCTACACCTAATGAGGAGATTAAGATGTTTTTAGCTTTCCAATCATAATTGTATTTTTTCTCATCGTCATCGTCCATTGTGCTTCAGGCTTTGGCACAACTACATTATCCGCATTGGTCATACTAATTTCTATTGGACCATTAAGGATAACGTTCCATATTTTTCTGTCTATGGAGTTTATATGCACACGCATACAGTCTTTCCAATAACTATAATTTTCACCGTTGAAAACAGGAGCCCTATTGTACGCCCCTTTAGGTTCATTTTCCATTTTCTATCTCGTTGTATTTGAAGCACCGAATAACCGGAGCTCTAGATACCACTTGTTAGACTATGGCACGGATCTAGAAGGGGGGGTTGAATAGATCCCCAATTAAAATTTGAGTCGGCGCTACCAATTTAAAATTGGTTTTAAAAATGTTTTAAGTGCGGAAGCGGCCGAGGAAAATTATAGTCTAAAACGAACGGTTATTGGAAAACCGGATATACGTAAGCCTATGGATGAATGACAATTCGGAAAAATAGAATCACACCACAAACTATGCTTATCAATTATTTACTTCAGTTGTAAGGTTACCTAGTTCCAATGATTCAAAATCAAACCAAAACTAGATACACAAGTAAGATAATTTTGGTTCAAGCAATATGTCAAACACTTGGTGTGCAAAAACACTCCAAGTGATGTTTATGTTGAGTAAGAGATTTCAACCAGCCTAGTACAATGTAATTTTGTACTTTAGAGTTAAAAACAATGTTTTAACCTCTTACTCAATTGATATCACAATTTTGGACAATAGAGCTTACACAAAAATTACTTATTTGAGCTGTAACGAAAATGCTGAAAATAAAGGAAGACAAGTAATTTGGTGAGGCAGTTCGCCCGTCGTCCTCGCTTCGGGGTACGTCTGCCCTCAATTCTAAAACTAGAATTGAGATATATTGAATAGACATCACCTGTTTGAATGAACAGTTTATACAAGGATTGAGTAGCAAAATTACAACAAAAATCTCAATGTGTTGAAAGTTGCCTTCACTCCTTGCCCCATGATTCAAGCTGAATCAAGTTCTTCGATTTGTGTTGATGGACCTCCGACTCCAGCCACCTTATTGAAGTACACGTTGTTGTTCAAACCTTTGGCTCTGGCTGATCTCAACAGCACCAAAACGAACCCGAGATCTTCCCTTCAAAATCACCGAATCCGCTACTAGACTTGTGAAGACCACCTCTTCACAATCACCTTCGCTCGATTGATCGTTGATGAAGAATCTCGTCCAAAAACCCCCAAAATTCGAACCAATCTTGGAGGGAAAAACCCCAATGGTTTTATTCAAGAAAGAACTTGTCGCAATCTTCAACCCGAGCTTGATTCTCCAATCTAAGCCTCGAACCTTAACCCCTTGAATCTCTCACAAATGCATTTCAAAAATGATTGTGTGTAATTGAAATGTTGTGAGATGTTGAAGATGAAGATGATGAATCTTGGACACCTATTTCACTCTTTCTTGTTTTTGAACACATGAATCAAAAGAATATCAAATGTTATTAGACACAAGTGTTTAAGCAAGTATATATAGTGCCAACAAAATTCAGGACATAACAGTATTTCAAATATGAGAGGGAACTATTTTAAAACAGTTTTTCCGCGCGAACGGTCGACCATAACAGGTCTGCGCGTCGACGCATGGCCTGTGCTATTTTGAATTTCTGGAAATTTCATCAGTGTGCGTCGACCATACAGTCGGCGTGCACTGACCCGTTGAAATTCATCTCCTTTGTGCGCCGACCCTATGGTCGACCAATGCTTTTATGCGTTGACCCGCTGGAATATCATTCCTTCAGGCGCTGACCCTATGGTCGACGCATGCTTTGTGCGCTGACTGATTTGCCCTTTTTCTGATGGATACGCCGACCCTATGGTCGACCCATGTCCTGCAAGCCTGCAAAATTTCATTAGTTTGAAGTTTTTCATGCCTTTAGTCATGATTGCATTTTGTCAACTCAAAGTATATTCATTTCATAAATTTTAAGACAAGCGAAAGAAGAATATGGTGGGTGATATGTTGCATCTGGTTTAGTGGATCTAGAATTCATACTTTCCAGTCTATCCTGGGAATTTGTCATCATCGAAACCTGCATTTACCAATGTCTTGCAGACTTGTGTGATATGTGGCGATTTTCCTCCACACTCATCACTTTGACCAAAACATGAAAGTTGTTCCTCATGGTCGTTGCTTTCCAAAAAGTACTAGAAGTCTTTCATCTGATTTGGAGAGCTCAAGTTATGAAGCTTGCAAGACAAGGGTATTTTGGGAATGTAAGATTACAAGTCATTTTAATTATAGGTCCATTTCACCACTTTGCACCCTTCAAATGAAAATCTTTCCAACATCAAACTTGCTCCAAGTGGGGTCAATTTCATTACCAAACCATCTCATGTCATGGTTGAAGCTTGGATTGAAGGATTGATGGAAGCAATTTCATGAAAAAGGAATTAAAAGGAGAAAATCCAATTAAATTCATTTGGAATCATTTTTTATCAAGTGTGTGTGTTTTTTGAGTTCCCAAAACATTCTAAGGATAATGACACTTTTGAAGTTTCAATTTGAGCTCTTTGTCATGACCATTTTCACACTTGCTTCAAGTAGAAGTAACATATGCAAATCACACCATTGGATTAAAACAAGGGACAATTCCTATCCATTGGATCAGAATGAAGTATATGCAAGCTACCTGAGCCAAAAACCAAGTCATAACAGCTTTGTTTTCGTGTGCATTTTGGAAGTTTCATGTGCAAAAAATTGGATTTGAATTGGACCTAAAACCACTTTCATTGGGCCTGATTTCCTTCCAAATCCATTGTATATAACTTTGCATCGTGTACAAATCCTCAGAGGCGAAATTGGCGAAGATTTGCTTAAGAACACAGTTGCTAAAGCTCAAGGAAAAGTGAAATAAGAATTTCTAGATTCAATCAATTTGAAGCCAAATCAAGCACATCTAAAGCTTCAGGGAGGATTGTGGAGCGTTTCTGGTTTATTTCGATTAAGCTTCATTACAGTTTTAAGGTCCAACGGAGCTATTCTGTTTGGTAATTTACTCATCCAAAATTCTCTCTATATATGATGTAATTGTATGCCATTTTTGCATAATCATGGCCTATGAACTGTGTAGTTGGATTCTGGATAAAATTGACAGTTGTTGGTGATGTTTTGTGATTGTTGCTCACATATTTTTCTCTTCGATTTGACCTGTTTATGCATGATTATGGAATTTTGACCATGGATTTGAGATCTATGTGACTTGTAGATGAATTTCGACTATTTATTTGTTTGATTTGGTGAAGTTGAGTTTCACCAGTTGGTTGTAGTCACCAGAGAAGATGACCAGAGCCACCGTGCTCCGGCCACCTGGTTTCTCCCTCCGTTTCCAATTTCAAATATTGCCTGAACCACGTGTTTTGTTCCGAGCCCTTGGATTTGATGACCTTTTGGATCTAACAGCCTAAAACATGATGCAGCGTGTACCTCACTTGACTCACCTCACTAGATCTCCATCAAAATGTAACGTTTCATTAAACGCTTGTGGACTGGGCTTACCATTACTATCTGGACCCCCTTTTGTGAATCCCATTTAATTTACATGTGATTTCACTGCTATTCACACCAGGCTTTTATTTATTTTCTTTTTTATTTTCTTTTTCTTTTTGTTTTGGATCTGTTTTGAATTAAATCATTTTAAAATACTTCAAACATTGATAAAATTCACAAAAAATATTTTCTGGATAGTTTGAGATGTCTTTTATTTTATGAAATTTTTATTTTATTTTATTTTATTATTTTTCATTTAAAAAAGAATTAATCAATTGGAAGTGTTTTATTTGACCTGATTCTTGACATGTTCTTGTTCTTGTTTGGTTTTTGCATTTTCCTTTTGATCCAATGACTGAAAAATCAATCCTCATGTCCATGATGAGTTGATTGATTTTTGAGGACCATTTTCCCCCTGTTTGGTTGACTTTTGTTTTGACTTTGACCTTGCTTTTGTTGACCCTCGATAACCCTCTCTCAAATTGGTGCATCCATGTGAATCAATTTCTTTGATGATGATTTGAGATGACTTTGGTTATGATTTGTTGGCCTCTGTTTCCCAACATGTTCGTGAGCTTGTGATATTTTATTTGGCCCTTTTTGAATTATTTTCCTAATTTTGAGGTAACTTGCAAGTCAAGTTACCCCAAAGGAGGTTCATACATACACATTGACCTAGTTTGTTTTGGATATGACTTTGATGGATCCTTCGAGCCTTCAATTCCTTTTGATTCATGTTGCTAACATGTTAAGGTTGCTGGTTACTCAATTTTAGGTCATGATATTGTGTTTTGATTGTTCAAACTTGTGTTTCTTTTTGAGTTTCCATTTAGGGTTTCCATATGTGGCTTGTTTGCTTTCTTTTGTATAAATGCTTGCATTTTCTTTTGGTTTGATTGCCTTTACTTTTGAGAACTTTTATCCCATCCCCTCTTCTGCTCCACGACCTTGGAGTCTCATTTAAGGTGGCTTAGTCCCTCCTTAGGAGGTACTTGAAGCATACCTAAAATGATGAATCCTTGCGGACTCCTGTGTGCTTTCTTTTGCACTTTGTTTGTGATGCTTATGGTTGAATGCATATTATAAGTTCCTTGCTGTCCTCATATAGCCTCCCATCCTTACTTTGTTTCTAGATTTCCTTTTCATTTGATTTGGCTTTTGGCACTTGTGGTTGATGTTGTTTGACTTAGGTCATTTCATCCCACTTTTGGTGCATTTTTGTGTGGTTTCTTCTTGTTGTTTGATTTCACTTTGTGCATTCCTTTCTCTCTTCTTCTTTTGCATTCTCATATGCATGCTTGAGGCTGAGATGAGCTTGTGGTGGCTACTGCCCCACACATATTTCCTCCCTCACTTTCATCCTATTTGTGCATTCTATGTTTGCATGTTTGCATTTTCATGTTCTTTCTTCTTTTTCTTTCTCTTGTCTTTCTTCCCTTAGGATCTCTAACTTCTCTTCTTCAAGAGAGGTTATGATAGACATTAGGTGCTTAACCATGCATGATAACATTAGGTAGTTCCCTTTTGTATCCCAACTCTAAGTCTATTTTGCATGACAACTTTTAGGATTGAGTAAGTCTCCCATTAGTTTGTCCTTTCTCTCCTCATCTTTAAAGACTCATAAAACACATAATAAAGAATAACAAATGTTGTACGCTACGAGCCTTAAGCTGCTTGGGGAATGGTGATTGAGTGGCTTCCTCTCAATTTCCTAGAGTGTTTAGTATACACCCTTAGGGTGATATGTGACGGATTCTCTTTTAAGTCATAGTCTCTAGTGCGACATGAGTTACAAATCAAATTCAAAACACTTCTTCTCTAAAAAACACAAAAACAATTCAAATCTTTTTCATCCTTCGGGATCTTAATCAGGAAAAAATTTTCAGATAAAAGAGTGTTGTTAAGTTTTAGTTCTACCGCAAATGGTAACGCCTAAGTCTCCAATGGTCGAGTCGCATACACCAACTGCTAGAACTACTTGTTAACCCTACTCGGGCCTAAAAAACTTTTGAACCAACCGGTGTTCTTGTTAGCCCGAACTACGTTTACTCTGCTCTTTCATACCATATGAAAGTACGTGGGCACAAGACGCGATATCTTGGCGAGCAACCTCCCCCCCTTTCACCCATAGTTGGCCGAACTACGTTGACTCTGACTTTCCCATTGTACGAGGGAATATGTAGGCACAGAGCGTCAATGCTCTGCCGAGTCTCCTTTCTTTTTCTTTATTTCCCTTGGCCTTTAACGTAGATAGTTTTAACACACCCTTTTATATAGACAACAAAGTGTGAATCCCGTCGAGTACGACGGACGTGAGAGGTGCTAATACCTTCCCCTTGCGTAACCGACTCCCGAATCCAGAACTTGGTTGCGATGACCTCATCTTTTCCCTTTTTGTCAGTTTTTTCCGATAGTTTCCTTTCCCTCTCTTTGGGATAAATAATGAAAGGTGGCGACTCTTCTATTTTCCACCGGGTGTTTTTCGCAGTTGCGATAGCTGGCGACTCTGCTGGGGACTCTGGTTCCCTATGCAAGTCAATCCTAGTGCTTGTTTGTTTATCTTTGGGTGTTGTATATATGTACTTTATTTACTTTCGCATTTTACTTTCTGCATTGTATCATTATTGTTGTGCTGTGGGGAGGGAAGTTCTGATGAGTGATATGCCGGACCCGGGATTGAGTACAAACCTAGCATTAGTAGTGGAGATTAGCGGGGGACCTACTTGCTTAGCAGGCACAGTTTCCCATGAAATTCACACTTAGACGAGATTCTCTTTGATGATTTCTTCTCTGGCCCTTAGGGCTCAAGGGGATGTTGGATCTGAGGGTTGTCGACTCTGGGGACCGATCATCTGTGATTCAGCTAAGTGAGGCCTCTTCGGGGGATGATGATGCTAAACTAGAAATGGTGAACGTATCATCATTTCTCAAAAGTCTGTGACGCTGATGAACATATAGGATGTTGAACCTTGTTAGTGGATAGGGCCATACCTGTGAGAGGGATTGGGTTATGCTGGAAACCTTGGCTTTCAGATTACCCGGTTCTTTACAGTGTAAATCTATGTTCCTGATATCAGTGGGTCCTATTGTCGGTAATTTGTTCTTGCTAAAGCGGAGCGCTGGTTCTTCTCGACCAACAACACATCAATTTTGATCCCCTGTTTGCATTTGCATGTGCATTTTCATATGCATTTCATTAACATGTATTTGTGTTGCATGTGTATATTTCCTCCGTGGTTCTAGTGCTCTTGTTATGGAGCCCTTGAAGAGAACAGTAGCTTACAGGTTCCCTACCCCAGATGTCAGTTCTTTGCGGAGTTTGATTGCTATGGCCGACAGGGAGGTGATGGAGGACTTTAGGCAGTCTTATTGGAGGTTGGTGAGGTTTGCCTACAAGCCTTCAGCGTATGAGATCAGTGGTGTCTATACTCTTCTGCAGTTCTATGATGCCAAGTTGAGATGCTTCGTCTTTCCTAACTATGTCCTGGCTCCTACCCTAGAGGAGTGTTATGAGCTATTAGGGGTACCTATTATTGACCAGATGCCATTTCTCCATATTGATGCTGAGCCTGATCTGGCTAAGCTCGCTGCTATATTGCACTTGGATGCTTTAGAGTTGAAGGGAAAACTGGTTAAGAGGGGTGGGACATACGGTTTTCTTTTTCCTTTTCTGGTGGATAAAGCTCAGCAGTTCGCTAAGGATGGGTGTTGGATTGTGTTTGGTGCCATTCTAGTTCTTTGTATATATGACATTCTATTATTTCCTAATCTGCCAAACTTTGTAGATGTGGATGCTATCTACTTGCTAGCTTCAGGGAATCCGGTATCCACACTTCTAGGAGATGTTTATCATTCTGTGCACCACAAGAATGAGAACCGAAGGGGAAACATGTATCTTGTTGTGTCCCTTTATTATACAGGTGGTTTGCTAGTCACATGCCCAAGGCGAGTCCGTTTGTTGCTACTGCTGGTACTTCAGAGTGGTCCAATAGGTTGATGGGTCTATCTGCGAAGAATGTCACTTAGTTTGACAGAGATATACTTGGTACAAATATTATTTATAGTTGCGAAGGATTTCCTAATGTCCCTTTGGTCGGAAGGAAAGGTTGCATCAACTATAACCCTTCTCTGTTGGTCAGACAGTTTGGATATGCAATGAGGGATCCTCCTAAAGAAGAGGAGATACAGGAATCTCTGTATCTCACCGATTTATTGGAGGGCTATGCCTTAGCCATATTAGAGCATGCTTGGAGTAGTATTCGTCAGAGAGAGAAAGTAGCCTTGGGGAAGAGTAACAGTCGAGCCTATGACCCTTACCTAACTTGGATTCATGATAGAGCTGCGAAGCTTCTGATGTCGTTTCCTTTAGTTGCACCTCTGTATCCTCTCATGATTGAGGAACCTACTACCATAGACATTCAGAAGTACAATCAGTTATTGTTTGAGAAGGAAGAGTTGAGAAAAGCTAATGAGGAGTTGGAGAAAGAAATCATTCAACTTCGAAGTGAGAAGAATGAGGTTGTTCATTCCTTCAAAAAACAAACTGAGCTTGTAAACAAATTGGGTACGGATCTGACCAAGAAAACCAATTCTCGGGAGCGTTTGGGTTTGGATTTCAAGGTTGTTAATAGTGTTCTTGCCTCCGAGAAGGAAGATTTGGATGGAGCTTACTTGAAGATTTCTAAGTTTGATAACCAATGGAATGCTACGCTAACCAACAACAAAGAGCACGAAGACAGGTTAAAGCTACAGATCAGCAAGTTGAAGACGCAAGTCAATGCCAAAGACGAGAAGATTGCAGAAGAGACGTCACTCAGACGGGATAGTGAGTACAGGTTGAGCAAAGCTATTGCAAACTTGAAGGATTGCAGGTTGAGAGTTGATTCCAAGAGATGCAAGCTCGAGGCATGCTTTGGGGAAGGAGCTTGGGAAGATCATGTTGAGAGTCTACAACACACTCTTAGCCAGCGAGAGTTACTTATTCAAAGACTACTTGCTAGACCAGATCATCCTGAGACACTGGAGTTGCTAGAGGACTTACGGTCTCGTCATCCAGCTTGACTATCTTGTTTATCTTTTTGTAGCTTGTTGCTTGTTGCTTGTTGTACTGACCATCACCAGGCTTGTTGGTTGAGGTCCTTCCTTTTTGTACTCAGTTGTAGCTTGTACATTTCCTG
The DNA here is from genome assembly GCA_963859935.3 of Lathyrus sativus. Lineage (NCBI taxonomy): Eukaryota > Viridiplantae > Streptophyta > Magnoliopsida > Fabales > Fabaceae > Lathyrus > Lathyrus sativus. The sequence goes on from OZ012741.1 coordinate 301,227,630, forward strand.
TTGGCCTGTGATTACATACGAGGAGGTTCTGTTATATGTTTGTCTGTAGGGTTCTCCATTGTTGTATTTCTCCCGGAAACTAGAATCGAGGGGGAAATTTCCCTGTTGCATACATACATGTCTGCATTTTTGCATTGCAGGTGCATCAGAACTATTAATCTTATTTCCTGTGGTTCGTTAGTGTGTTTCAGGATTCCTAGTCAAACGACTCACCGGTATGCAACTAGGAGGAATCAGAAGAGAGTAATGGAGCAAATGCAAGCAAAGATGCAGGAAATGGGGGACCGGATGGCCCAGTTCAAGGAGGTAATGCAAGGAGTGGCTAATGGACAAGAGCAACTTCGTACTCTAATGCAACCCTTGATTGCACGTGTTGATGGCAAAGGTGTGTTGCATGGTGGGAACGCTGCTAATCCTCCACATGTTGAGACTCCTCGAGCTGATAACTCCATGCCTACTTTGGTTATCCCTACTGCTGGAGGGAGTGGTAATGTTGCTGGTGCCCGTAATGCTTCAGGTTTTAACAACACTGGTCTTGGTAATGTTGGAAATGGTAATGGGAACGGTTATGGTTCTGACACCACTTGTGCTATACATGGTAATATGGATCACCTCTGGAATGAAGACAGGCAAGATGATGTGTTCTCACCGAGGGTTGTGGCTGCTGAATTACCCTCCGAAGCTGATAAAAGGATCAAGATGATTGAAGAAAAAATGAAGTCCCTGGAAAGTCAAAATTCCATGGGCCTTGGCATGGCTAACCTGGGACTGATCCCGGACCTGAGAGTGCCGCCGAAGTACAAAGTCCCGGACTTTGATAAATATAAGGGTACCACCTGCCCGAGAGTTCATTTGAGATCCTACTATCGTAAGATGTCTGCCTACTCAGACGATGATAAATTGCTCATGCATTTCTTCCAAGACAGTTTGTCTGGTCCTTCGTTGGAATGGTACATGAGTCTAGAACCCGTGAATGTCCATAGTTGGAGGGACTTGGCTGAGGCCTTTGTGAAACATTATCAATACAATAGCGACCTTGCTCCTAACAGGGTCCAGCTTCAGAATCTTTCACAAAGTTACAATGAGTGTTTCAAGGAATATGCCCAAAGATGGCGGGAGTTAGTAGCCAGGGTGCAACCGCCTATGGTGGAACATGAGCTCATTGATATGTTTTTCGCAACTTTTCCTGGCGTATATTACGAGAAGCTTATTAGTAGTATGTCAGGTAGTTTCTCTGACTTAATCATCACCCGAGAGAGGGTGGAAAATGGTGTCAAGTTAGGGAAGATAAGTGTTGGTGAAATACCCTCAGCTGGAGGAGGTAAAAAGGTGTTCGGTAACAAGAAACGAGAAGGTGATACCGATTCTGTGTCCAGTTCTCGTGGGAGAGGTAGAGGTCAGAATCGGCAACAATAGCAGATTTCCAGTATTACAATTCCCGCAGTTCAGCAACAACCACAACAACAACAACAACAAAGCCAACAACAACAACAATAACCGCAGCAGGGTTATAGAAGATATCAGGACCGAGGCCGGGCGGAAGTGAATAGACATTTTGATGCGCCTTCCATGTCGTATTCTCAGCTATTGCAAGATTTATTGCAACTGCAGTTGATTCAAAAGAGGACCATGGCTCCCTGACTGGGCCTCCTCCACCCGGGTATGATGCAAAGGCTCGCTGTGAGTTTCATTCAGGTGCCCCAGGGCATAACATCGATAATTGTAAGGCCTTCAAGCATAAGGTGCAGGATATGATCGATAGTAAAGCAATTAACTTCTCCAATGATGTTCCTAATGTCGTACAAAATCCTATGCCAAATCATGGGCAAGCTGGGGTCAATGCAATTATTGAGGATGATGTTTTAGATTTGGTAACAGATGTTAATGAGTTGAAGACACCATTGAGCTTTGTGAAAGCTAGATTGTTGAAGGGAGGCGTTTTCCCAGGTTGTGCTGAAAATTGTGCTGAGTGTCTGAATAATCCTGTGGGATGTAGGAAGTTGAAGGGCTATATTCAAGATATGATTTATAGTGGAATCTTGCAGTTTGACCGGTCTTTGAAAGAAAGCCTGAAGAGTTGGTGGCTGAGGAAAGGGATGAGATTGCAACAGTTTCCATTCCGTACAAGACCGTTACCATTTATGCGCCAAAACCACCAATCATAACCATAACTAAAGCAGGTCCCGTACCGTTTGAAAGCACCAAGGCTATTCCGTGGAACTACGGAGCTGAAGTGTATTGCAACGGACAGAAACTAGATTTGAATGGTCCCCCTGCAGATTCAGTAGACAATCTTCTGGGAGCAGGAGGAATTACCCGTAGTTGCCGGTGTTGCACCCCAAAATTTGCCCAGCATTTCTTCACCTAGCTTGTGTTTCATTTCATTCACATTAGCATTATCATTTGCATTTCATTGACATGTGTGTAGGAGATCAAGAGGTATGATTACCAATTAAGGGCTACACAAGACTTTGAAGCTACCTGGGAGGCTTATTCAGGTGTTCAAGGGTTGATATCCTTGTTAGAGAAGTTAAAAGATCCTCAGAGAGAGTGATTGAAGCCAAGAGGGTGTGTCTCCTAACTTGAGAGTTGTGGGAAGTCATCAGATGATTCTGAAGCCATGAAGTTAGACTTGAGGTCTTGACGGAGCTCATGAGAAGTTTTGAAGATCACTTTGAGGCCTAGACAGGTCATTGTGCAAGATTAAGAAGTCTCAACCATGACTGGTGCAGCTAGGGTTTGACTGGGTCAACCCTAAGTCAACTGAGGATTTGAAGGAGGTTGAGACCTAATTCAAGAGCCATGTGATCATGGATTGATACATTGAGATGTTATAAGGGTGATTCCAAGGTTAACTCATCATGATTGAAGATTTTGAGAAGTTTCAGGCTAGGGTTTCTAAGACTTGACATTGTAAAATCCCCTAGTTTGACCCCTATCTTCAAGGCAATTTAACTCAAGATAGGATGTTCATCTCATCTTGACCCCAACATGATTGTTGTAGGGAATGACCTTAGCTTTAATTTGAGTACTAGAAGTCCTTGATAGAATTTATAGAACTCAAGTTATGAGCCAGACAAGTTACAAGTCATCTGAGGTATGTGAATTTGGAGCTTGAAAGTTACCCAACTTGCATGAAACTTTTGTCCAAGAAGGATGATTCCTATGAACTTTTGGTCAACATGAATGTTGTTCCTTATTATCTTATATTTCCATAGAGTACTAGAAGTCCTTGAAAGGATTTGTAGAACTCAAGTTATGGCTTTGACAAGTCAAGGGTATTTTGGGAAGTTATGATTATAGGTCATTTTTGGTTATAGGCCATTTTCACCAACTTAGACACCTCAAATGAAATTTTGTTCAACTTGAAAGTTGCTCAAAATGGGGTTTTAACCTTGATCATGTATCAAGGAGACATTTAAATGGCTCAAGGAAAGACTTGGTTCAAGGAGTGGTGAAAAAGGAAGGATTAAAGTGGATTAAATGACCAAAAATTCAAATAAATTGATTTGTGTCCAAACAAGGCAAAATTATAGGTCAAATTGATTGGAAAATACATTTTGGAAACAATGGCAATATTACATTTTTGGTTTGAGGTCAAATTCATGCACTTCCCTTTTGTTACTTCATGATGAAGTAACATATCAAACTTGGATCATTGGATTGCAAACAAGGGAATAATCACCACCAACCAATTCAATATCTCATGAGATGATGATTGCAAGCAAAATCAGGCCAGAACAGAGCCAATACACGACTGTTGCACATGGTATTTTGAAGGAGAAATTGAAATTGAAAATCTCATGTGGAAGGTTACAGAAGGTTCTGGATGATTCCTCTAGCTTCTATATAACCATTACAGTGTATTCAACAAGTTTTTTGGAAAAGATTGATGCTGGTGGCAGAGAGAGCAAGTGAAAAATCAGAGGTGAAAACAGAAATCGTATTTGGAGTTTGAAGGAAAATCAAGCCAAATTAAGGTGTGCATCAGTTTCAGAGGAAGATTTGGAGTGAGTCTGGATCATATTGGAGGCTGAATCGAGCAAGGAGTGTGATTGTTCTTCATCTGAAATCAGGTTGGTACAAATCAACTTCTTGCATAATTTATAAGGAGATATGTAAAAACCTTCATGTGGTTAGGTTCTATTCATGATCTAGATGGATTTTGGATAGTTAATTGCAACTTTAGAGACAATTTAGGGTGAACTCCATTTTTGGTTGAGGTTGTGATTTCAAGATTCAGGCGTTTTTAGAGTGTATAAATGGTATGAATGAATTGCTGGTGAAATTCTGGACAAATTTCATGTAGAGATCGTGGCCATTGGTGGCCTGTAGGTGAAGCTAGGGTTGTGCCAGGGTGGCTGGAAAAGCCACCGGCGATGAACCTTGCGCGCGTAGACTTGCAGGTTTAAAAGGTTGAAGATGAAGGTTGGGCCGTCCATTCGTGTTGAAGACTTGACTGGGTCAAGCAATCCAAGCGCCCTCATGGCGCCATGTATTCCCCCCACACAACGCTGCATTTTGATAAGTAGGGAACCTCAGGCTTGTGGAACTTCGCTAGATGAACCAAACGTGCATGGGATCGAATCCTGGCTTGTACTCTTTTTCTTTCTTGTGTTAATTTCATAAGAGAATGCAAGTGAATTGAAGCGCCTGGGCCTTGGTATTTCTTGCTATCCACACCCCCGTTTGGCCCAAGTCTGTGAATTGAAGTGGAAATAATTGCTATTTGATACGCAGCTTTTATTAATTTCCATTGTTTTTCTTTATTTTACTCATTTTATATAGTTTAGGAAATAATTCATGAAAAATAGAAAAATTAGTCAATTAATTCCAGATTTTTTCCCCCTGATTTATGATTTAATCTAGAATTTTGTTGAATTAAAAGATTAGGAATTCATGCATTTTCTATTTTAATTGCATTTTTTGTACTTTTATTTGATAATAATTCATAATAGTTGATACATTGACTTGTGGATTTTTGTGTGATCATTTGATGATGATTTTTATACTGATTTTTTGTGTGTAGCTAGCATAAATGTGTATGATCCTCTAGTAATTTTCTCACATTTTTGTGAAGAAATTTAGGGCTGTTTTTTGTATTGGACTTTAGGTGCTCTAGTTTTAGGGTTTAACCTTAGTACCCCATAGTTTAGGATTTAATTCTAGGACTTGTTGGATGATTTGATCTCTGGAATTAACATGGTAGAGTCATGATTGACTTAGATTATAATAGTTATTTTTGTAGGATTTTACAATTCGTTTTAGTATTTTAGTTAGGATTAACTTTAGTACTAGGTTTTAGGTGATCCTAACTTGCTAACTCAACTAGATTGACTTCTTTAGTTCCCTTAGATTAGGGTTTTGCTTACTTTGCTCTTGGATGATGATGAAGACATGATGAGGTTAGATTAGGGTTTTGCTTACTTTGCTCTTGGATGATGATGAAGACATGATGAGGCTACTGTGGAATGCATGGTGGAGCTTGGACTTGAAGTTTTCTCTCCCTTTGGTGTAGTTTGTTTAAGGTTAAGGATTAGGGTTTTAGGGAGATCTCTTAGAATAGATTTTCTTTCTTCATGAAACATGGAAGATGTTGATCACTTCCATTCCACCCTATGATGTAAGGTCCCATTGTGAAGGCCTCATCCCTCCTTTGGTAGGATGAGTGGCTCCTCACAAATTGGTAGAACCTTTGAGGGTTCCTTTCCTTGATGGTGGAGTGCTTAGAGGTGACCTTTGGTCTTCACTTTGCTTCTCCCTATCCCCCCCTTGCTCTTGTTAGATGAATCTTTCTCCCTTGCTAGAGGATGGAGTTCCTTGATAGAAGAATGAAGATGCTAGAGGTTGCACTTCCCTGTGTTTGAGGACTGCCTTTGGAGCTAAAGCTTGAAGATCAAGAAGAACAAGTTGACACTTGTGAAAAGGCCAAAAAGAAGATCAAATCGAGAGTTGAAGCTTGTAGAATATGAAGAACAAGTTGATACTTGTGTTTGATGCATTGAAAGCTTGAAGTAGCAAGTTGATACTTGCTGTTGAAGATGAAAGCCTTAAAGAACAATTACAGACTAAGGACTGAACTGCTGTCAGAGGATTGCTTTGTTGTGAAGATGTGGAAGCTGTTGATTTTCTTTCTTTTTTGTCTGTTTGCCTTCTGTGCAACTGTATTGATGTGACTTGTTTAATTTGCTTGATGCATTAGAATAAGTTCATGTTTAGACTAATTTAAGCTAGGAGCATGATTGCACTAGAGGTTGAGTTGCTCCCTCTGCTTGTATTGTTACTGTATGGCTTTGCTTGCGGGTATTCGGTAGAGCCCTGCTCCCTTGCCTATGTGATTTGTGATTTGCTTGATGGCATTTTATTTTTCTTTCATGATTGCAGTTATTCATATCTAGCTTGAGGTCGAGACGAGCTTGTGGAGGCTGATGCCCCACACACCTTTCCTCCCTCACTTGCATTGCATGCATTTTACAGTCGTTTACTGTTTACTGTTTAAGCTGATGCTTTATCTGTTTCTGTTTATCATTGACATGATCCCCTAGGAATCACACTTCCTTTACTAAGGAAGTGATGATTAGAACTTTAGGTTGAAACCAATGTATGATAACTTCTAGGAGTTCCCTGTTTCAAACTTCAACCATAGGATAAATCCTTGGCATGACAACATTAGGACTTGATAGTCTCCCCGTAGTTGTCCCTCTCTCTTCTCATCTTGAAACAACAGTAAGAAACGTAATAAAGGCAAGTTAGTATAAGCGTGTTACGAGCCTTAAGCTACTTGGGTAATGATAATTGAGCGGCCTCCTCTCAATCGTCTAGAATGTTTAGTATACGTCCTTTGGACGATATGCGACGCATTCGCTCTCAGGTCATAGTCTCTAGTGCTGTACAAACTACAGACAACTAAAAAACAGTTCTTCCGTAAAAGACAGAAAACAAACTTCAAACCTTTTTGCCCCGTGGGCCCATAATTCAAAGGAAGCTTTTCTGAAGAAAAGAGTGTCGTTAACTCCCAGTTCTACCGCAAACGGTAACGCCTAAGTCTCCAAGGGTCGAGCTGCGTACACGAAACTGCTAGAACTGTTTGTTAACCCTACTCGGAAAAACAGATGAATCTGAATCCCCGTAATCCGTATTATCCCGAACTACATAAGCTCTGATCTCTCAAGCCTGTTGAGAGTATGTAGGCACAATACTAATGTATTGGCGAGCCACCTTCCCCCCATCACCCGTAGTTAGGTGAACTACATTGGCTCTGATTTCTCATTCTCTGATGAGAATACGTAGGCATAAAGTGTGACGCTTTGCCGAGTCATTTTCTTTTCTTTTCAGGCCAGCCTTGATAGGTAGATAGTTAAAACAACCCGTCAGATAAACACAACAAGCATGGATCCCATCGAGTACGATGGACGTGAGGGGTGCTAATACCTTCCCCTTGCGTAACCGACTCCCGAACCCAAACAACGGTTGCGACGACCCTGTCTTATACCTTCTCGTTAGGTTTTTCCGATCGTTTCCTTTCCCGTTCCGAGGGATAAATAATGAAAGGTGGCGACTCTTCTGTTATGCCGGCACCTTATTTTAGCGGTAGCTCCAGCTGGCGACTCTGCTGGGGAGATGATAGTTTCCTAGGGATCCAACGTCCCTTATGCGAGTCAATCTGGGGATCCAACATCCCCTGCGAGAGTCAATCCTAGCACTTGTATGATTACTTGTTGGGTTGTGTTTATTTATCGCATTTTATTTCCCGCCTTCATTTTTCAGTATGATATGATTATCTATGCTGTTGTGGGAGGGGCATTCTGATGAGTGAGAAGCCAGACCCAGGCTTGAGAGCTACATAGTATTAGAGTGGGTTAGTGGAGGACGTGCTTGCTTTACTTGCAGCGGTTCCCACGTAATCCACACTCAGACAAGGTTCTCTTTGATGGCTTCCTATCGGTCCTTTGGACTCGAGGGGTTGTTGGATCTGAGGATTGTCGACTCTGGGAACCGATCATTTGGAATTCAGCTAAGTGAGGCCGCTTCAAGAGATGATGATGCCACACCTTCTGGGTATCGTATCATCGTTTCTTGAAAGTCTGTGATGCTGATGACCACATAGGATGCCGAACCTTTTCCGTGATTAGGTCCATACCTGTGAGCAGGGTCGGGTTTGTTACAGGAAACCTTAACCTTCAGACTACCCGGTTTTCTTGACAGTGAATCAGTTTTGTTGATATCAGAGGTTCTCATCATCAGATATGTGTTTGTTCTTGACAGAGCAGTTTGTTGGTCTAGTATCAGGGTTTCTTCTCCTCAGAGATATGACTGTTCTTGACAGAGCAGTATTGTGGTTCTGTTGATACAGAGCCTTCATCTCCTCAACAACACAGTTGTCCTGATCTCCTGCTGCATGATTGCATTTTGCATAATTTGCATTCTCATTTGCATGTCATTAACGTGTGTCTGTGTTGCAGGTGCATATTTCTCCCCTGGTTCTAGTGATCTTGATCCTCACGGCAGATATGGCATCTCTGAAGAAGACTGTGGCTTACAATCTACCAACACCTGACATCCGAGAATTGCGAGCTTTGATTTCTTTGGCTGATAAGACAGTGATTGAGAGTTTTAGACAGAGTTATGGGAGACTTCTGGGTATTGTGTATAAGCTTCCTACGTACGAGTTGAATGGCCTCTACGCCCTGCTACAGTTTTACGACCCACAACTCAGATGCTTTGTGTTTCCAGACTATGTCCTCGCCCCGACCTTGGAAGAGTACTCTGACCTGTTGGGGGTGCCTTTGATGAATCAAATGCCTTACTACCGTGTTGAGGGTGAACCCAAATTAAGTAAGCTGACTGACGTTCTTCATGTAGATGAGTCTGAATTGGAAGGGATGGTATCCAGAAAGATCGGAGTTCATGGTTTCCCTTTGCCTTTCCTGATGGAAAAAGCCCGAACGTTTGCAGAGAAGGGCCGCTGGGGTGTGTTCAATGCCTTCTTAGCCCTCTGTATCTATGGGATCATGCTATTCCCAAGTCACCCGGACTTCATAAGCATGGATGCTTGCCACATATTTGCCTCCGGGAATCCAGTACCCACTCTCCTCGGAGACGTCTACCATTCAGTTCACAGCAAGAATGAAAACAGAAAGGGGAAGAACGTGGCATGTTGTGCTCCTTTAATGTATAAGTGGTTTGCTAGCCATCTTCCTAAGTCAGGGCCGTTCATTGATTCTGCTGAGTCTTCGCCTTGGTCTGCGCGTTTGATGGGTTTGACTGCTGACGATATCATCTGGTTTGATAGAGATCTGCAGGGCAAAGATATTTTGCATAGCTGCTGTGGCTTTCCGAACGTCCCCCTGGTCGGAAGGAACGGATGTATCAACTACAATCCATCTCTGCTGGTACGACAATTTGGGTATGCACTACGAGGTCCTCCTGAAGAGGAAGAGATACGGGAATCTCTGTATTTCATAGGGTTGCTTGAAGGCGACACTTTGATCAAGGTATAGAATGCTTGGAGCAAAATTCACCGGAAGGGGAAAGTCTTGCTAGGAAAAAGCAACAACAAGGCCTTTGATCCGTATGCGACTTGGATTCGAGAAAGAGCCGCCAAGTTTCTAATGCCGTTTCCAGCCATGGAACCATTGTGTGCTCCCGTGTACAAAGAGCCTACTACAGTTGATATTCAGAAATTCAACCACGTAATCCAAGAGAAGGAAGAGCTACGAAAAGCCAACGAAGAGTTGGAGAAAGAGATCGCTCAACTTCGGAAAGAGAAAAGCGAAGGCGTTTATACCTGCAAGAAGCAGACTGAGATGATCAACCGTCTAGGCTCTAACCTGACCAAAGAAACTGATGCTAGGGAACGTCTGGGGCTGGATCCGAAGTCAGTACATGGCGTGTTGACAACCAAGAAACAGGATCTGGACAGAGTGTACCGGAAGTTAACCCAATACGAGAGAGTCTGGAGCAGCACCATAGCCAAGTACAAAGAGCGGGAAGAAAAACTGAAGCAGCGAGTAGCCGAGCTAGAAGCTCAGATTATGGTGAAAGATGATAGTACAGAGGCTGAAGCCTCCCTGCGACATGACGTCCAGTATAGATTGGCTGAGGCTGAAGCGGATTTGCAAGATTCTCAACTCCGAGCTGACACTAAAAGGAGAAGAGTCGAGAACCATTCTGAATAAGGTATTTCTAGGAGCGTCACCGAGAAACTCCCAAAGTCCATCAATCAGAGGGACCTGCTGGCCCAGGGTTTGCTTACTCAGTCAGATCACCCCGCTACAAAGAAGTTGATAGAGGATGTTCGTGCTCGTGGTCGCGCCTGATCTTTTGTATCTCTTTTTGTACATTTTATGCATTGATATGTTGATCACTGCCAGGTCTGTTGGTTGGGGTCATGCCTTATTGCTTCAGTTGTATGTGATTACAGTTATACGCTACCCGAGCGGACTTTTCAGATGAATATATGAGGATTTCTTTTCCATGATTGGATCATAGACTTTATTTGTCTCGGTAGCTAGGATCGGGGGGAAATCTCCCCAAGGCACAGACACACGTTTGCATTTGCATGAAGTATCTGCATAACGAGCACCTCGTCGTTTTTCTAACCCTTTGTGTATACAGGTTGTTCCAGGATTGATCGAAGACCGATCCACCGCTATCCGACCAGAGCGAATCAAGCTAGAGCAATGGAACAAGTGCAAACTGACGTTCAAGAACTCCGAGAGAGGATGGACCGCTTCATGGAGCTCATGCAAGTGGTTGCCAACGGCCAAGACCAGCTCAGAACATTGGTCCAGCCTCTGATCTCGAGGGTTGACAGCAATGGTGTACTCCATGGTGGGAGTGTTCCAACCCCTCCTCCTGTTGAAACTCCTCAGGGTGGCATCCTCGTGACCGGGGGGAATGGCAGTGGTAACGGCAATGTGATCACTAACATCGGGCTCAATGGTAACACGACTGGCGTCGGTAATGGAAATTTTGAAGCTAACGGCAACACTGGACTAGGCAACGACAACACAGGTGCTGGGAATCTGTATGGGCCTCAGCCATGGCTAGAAGATCGTCAAGAAGATTTGTTCTCACAGAGGAGTGCTGAAGGAGAACTGACTGCTAAAGCACGTCTGAGGTTTAAGGCACTCGAGGACAAAATGAGGAGTTTCGAGAACCTGAACACTATGGGGGTCGACATGACTAAATTGGGATTGATTTCTGATTTCAAGGTGCCTCTTAAATTCAAGGTACCCGACTTTGAGAAATACAAGGGAACCATTTGCCCTCGTGTCCACCTAAGGTAATACTACCGAAAGATGTCCGCTCACTCTGAAGACGAGAAGCTGTTGATGCACTTCTTTCAGGATAGCTTGTCCGGGCCATCCTTGGAATGGTACATGAGTTTGGAACCCACCAGTGTGCGCACGTGAAAGGAACTTGCTGAGGCCTTTGTGCACCATTACCAGTATAACAGTGACTTGGCTCCGAACCGGGTTCAACTGCAGAACTTGTCACAGAGGAACAATGAAGGGTTCAAAGAATATGCCCAACGATGGTGTGAATTAGCAGCTAGAGTTCAAAGAATATGCCCATCGATGGTTGAACGAGAGCTTGTTGAAATGTTTGTAGCCACTCTCCCGGGGATCTATTACGAGAAATTGGTCAGCGGTATGACAGGAAGTTTCTCAGATCTCATCATTACTGGCGAGCACGTTGAAAATAGGATCAAATTGGGGAAGATTCAAGGTGGTGATCTATCCGCAGCTGGAGGAGGAAAGAAACCCTACGGTAACAAAAGGCGTGAAGGAGAGACGAGCGCCGTGTCTAACGCTCGAAGGAAGGGTAAAAGCCAGCGCCCACAGGTGGCTAGCATAACCATCCCTGTTGTCCAACAACCTCAGCCACAGCAGCAGCAGCCCAATCAGCAAGGGTACAGAAAGTATCAGAACAGGGCACCTCTATCAAGTCGTGACCTTGAGACACCGCCCATGTCTTATGCACAGCTATTACAAACTCTGCTTCAGTTACAGCTAGTCCAGAAAAGAACCCTGGCTCCCTTGACAGGGCCACCTCCGCAGGGTTATGACGTGAATGCGACGTGTGATTTTCACTTAGGGGCACCCGGCCACACAATAGAAAACTGCAAAGCCTTCAAGCACAAGGTGCAAGATATGGTGGATGCTAAGACCATCAATTTCTCAGATAATGTGTCGACTGTCACAAAGAACCCTATGCCGAATCATAGGGGAGGTGGGGTGAATGCCATTATTGAAGAAGAGGATTTAGATGTGTTAACTGATGTCAAGGATCTGAAGACACCGCTTAGCTTCGTTAAAGCCAAGCTGATGAAGAGAGGCTTCTTTTCGGGCTGTGGAGAATTGTGTATGGGTTGTGCGACCCGTCCTGATGGATGTGAACAGTTGATAGAGAGGATTCAGAGTCTGATGACCGAAGGAATCTTGCAGTTTAGCCGAAGGGCTGAATGTGGATCTGGAGAGGTAATGCTGAAGCAAGATGATGAGGTTGCCACCATCACCATACCTCGCCAGACGATAACCATTTCTACACTCAGGCCGCCCACAATTACCATCACCAAAGCTGGCCCGATACCTTTTGAGAGCACCAACGTTGTCCCATGGCACTATGGGGCAGACGTCTACTGTAACGGACGAAAGTTGGAACTAAAACCATCTGGGCAGTCTGTGGATAACCTAGTGGGAATCAGCAGAATCACGCGCAGCGGAAGAGTATTTGCTCCACCTGAGGTTGTGGTGGACAAAGCAGACAAAGCTGAGGAAATTGATAAAGGAAAGAGTAAAGTCATTGAGGAAACCGCTCGTGGGGTAGAGAAGGACTTACTTGTAAAGGAAGTTGAAGAGTTCATGAGGTTGATCAAGAAAAGTGATTACAAGATCGTGGATCACCTCCATCAAACACCCTCGAAAATTTCCATCCTGAATTTGTTGCTGTGTTCGGAGTCACATCGCAACGCGCTGTTAATGGTTTTGAATGCCACGTATGTACCGCAGGAAATCTCGGTCAACCAGTTGGAAGGGGTAGTAGTCCACGTGAATGCTGGAAACGGGTTAGGGTTCACTGACCTGGAGCTGACGCCGAAAGGAAAAAACCATAACAGTGCCCTGCACATCTAGATAGAGTGTAGGGGAACAGTTATGTCGCATGTGTTGGTGGACACTGGGTCATCACTTAATGTTCTTTCGAAGAAGGCATTGATGAAGTTAGATACTCTAGGATTGATTTGCACACCCAGTGATCTGGTTGTGAAGGCGTTCGATGGAACCAAGCGTCATGTCTTTGGAGAGGTAACTCTACCAATCCAAGTTAGGCTGGAAACTTTCGACGCAGTCTTCTACATCATGGACATCATGCCAGCCTACAACTGTCTCTTAGGCCGGCCATGGATCCATTCTGCTGGTGTCGTGACCTCCACGTTGCACCAGAAGCTCAAGTATGCTGTAGGGGGCAACATCGTGACTGTATGTGGCGAGGAAGACATAATGGTGAGCCATTTATCATCCTTCAAATATGTTGAGATGGATGGGGAAATCCACGAAACCCTATGTCAAGTGTTCGAAGCCGTTAAGATCAAGGACGTGACTCCAGTAATGACTGAGAAACCAGAGATGACTCTTTCTTAATTCAAGGAAGCCCGGGCCGTTGTTCAAGCCGGATCTACCCCAGGCTGGGGACAAATTATGGAAATACCTAACAAGAAGGACAAGTTTGGGTTAGGATACTCTCCTACGGCTGAAGCCTCCTCTTATCACAGTGCGTCGCGAGGTAAAGGGCCGATCCAGTTCACCAGTGGCGGGGTGATATTTGAATGTGTCAACGCAGTGTTTGAAGACGGCGAAGACAGCGACTGCGACCTGGACTCTTGGATCCAGCCAAGCAAACCAGGCCAGAGCCTCAACAACTGGTCCATCAGGGATACCATCCAAGTGACAGGCAAAGAGTAATGATTTACTTTCTCCAATTGTTGTACAACCCTATGTCCTACCCGGGGCATAGTGGTTTTATTGTCAGGGCCTTGTTTGATTATGTACATGCATTTTACCAATAAATCAAAAGGCGATTTTCCTCGCATTCAAATGTTGTGATCTCTGTTATTCCTGTTTTATATTTGTTTTGAAAAACAATATAATGGCAATAGGGTTTGTGCTAACCTGCATATCCTTGTTTTAAGCTTAACCCTTGTTATTGCAGGATCCACATAGCAGATGACATCGACTCTGGACCTTCTACGACTCACTTCGACTTCGATTGCCTGATCTATCAAGCCGAAGAAGAGATTGATGAAGATGAAGACCTTCCCGAAGAGTTGGCCCGCTTGTTGAAACAAGAAGAGAAAGTTATTTTGCCTCACGAGGAAGAAATTGAGATTGTGAATCTGGGTTCTGAGGAACTAGTCAGGAACGTCAAGATAGGGGTTGCAATTTAGAGTGATGTCAAGCAGAGATTGGTCGAGATGCTGAGAGAGTATAGTGACATCTTTGCTTGGTCATACGAAGATATGCCCGGACTTGATACGGACATCGTGGTCCATCACTTGCCGCTGCGAGAAGATTGTCCTCCCGTTAAGCAGAAGCTCAGGAGGACACGACTAGATATGGCCGTTAAGATCAAAGAAGAAGTGCAAAAGCAGCTTGATGTTGGCTTCTTAGCGGTCACCATTTACCCTCCGTGGGTCGCCAACATAGTACCTGTACCGAAGAAGGACGGTAAGGTACGAATGTGCGTCAATTATCGGAATTTGAACAGGGCAGGCCCTAAAGATGATTTCCCGCTCCCTCATATTGATGTGTTGGTCGACAATACAACTCAGTTCTCTGTATTTTCGTTCATGGATGGCTTCTCCGGCTACAATCAGATCAAGATGGCGCCGGAAGACATGGACAAAACTACGTTTATTACACCTTAGGGAACATTTTGCTACAAGGTAATGCCTTTCGGTCTGAAGAACGCAGGGGCCACTTCCCAACGAGCAATGGTTACTTTGTTTCATGACATGATTCATCATGAGATTGAAGTCTATGTTGATGACATGATTACGAAGTCCCAAACGGAGGAGGGACATCTGGTCAATTTGCTGAAGCTTTTTGAGAGGCTTAGGAAGTTCAGGTTGTGGCTGAATCCTAACAAGTATACTTTCGGAGTGAAAGAGGCATCGAGGTTGATCCTGCGAAGATAAAAGCAATACAAGAAATGCCAGCGCCAAAAACCGAAAAAGAAGTTCGTGGTTTCCTGGGCAGAATAAACTACATTGCAAGGTTTATCTCTCAGCTCACGGCCACGTGTGAACCGATGTTCAAACTACTAAAGAAAGAGCAAGCGATTATCTGGAACGAGGATTGCCAGAAGGCATTTGATAAGATAAAACAGTATCTACAGGAACCTCCAATCTTGATACCCCCAGTGGCTGGACGACCCTTAATCATTTACTTGACAGTTCTTGAGAATAGTATGGGGTGTGTTCTCAGTCAGCACGACGAGACGGGCAGAAAAGAGCATGCCATTTACTACTTGAATAAAAAATTCACAGCCTGTGAATCTCGTTACTCGATGTTGGAGAAAACGTGTTGTGGACTAGCCTGGGCTGCCAAACGTTTACGACAATACATGCTCAATCACACAACCATGCTAATTTCAAAGACGGATCCGATCAAGTACGTCTTCGAGAAACAAACGCTTTCGGGCAGGATTGCCAGATGGCAAATGGTGTTGACGGAATACGATATTCAGTACGTTTCCCAGAAGGCCATCAAGGGAAGCGTGTTGTCTGAATACCTTGCCGAACAGCCGATCGAAGATTATCAGCCGATGAAATTTGAATTCCCTGATGAGGATATCATGTTTCTCAAAGTGAAAGATTGTGATGAACCGTTGCCCGACGAGGGGCCAGATAGGAAGTCCCAGTGGAAATTGATATTTGACGGGGAGGTTAATTCTTACGGAAGTGGCATTTGGGCAATCGTCACGACTCCTCATGGATCCCACATCCCATTCACCGCAAGACTGACGTTTCCGGTCACCAGTAACGAAGCAGAGTACGAAACATGCATCATGGGTCTAGAAGAAGCAATTGATTTGAGAATCAAGAGCCTAGATGTATATGGTGACTCGGCACTTGTGATTAACCAGATTAAAGGGGAGTGGGAGACTCGTCAATCGAATTTGGTGCCGTACATGAATTATGCCAGAAGGCTGCTTCCGTTCTTTGATCGAGTGGAACTCTATCATGTACCCAAAGCTGAAAATCAGATGGCTGATGCCCTAGCCACGTTGGCTTCGATGTATAAAGTCAATTTTTGGAATGAAACTCCAAGAATTGTTCCTTCTCGTCTTGATAGACCTGCATTCGTCTTTGCAATCGAGGAAGCCTCCGATGGCAAGCCATGGTTCCATGACATCCATACCTTCCTTATGACTAAGGAGTATCCTGCGGGAGCGACAACCCAGGATAAAAAGACTCTGAGGAGGCTGTCTGGAAACTTCTACCTCAATCCTGATGGAGTTTTGTATAAAAGAAACCACGATCTCGTGCTACTCAGATGTGTAGATGAGAAAGAAGCGAGTATGCTCATGGAAGAAGTCCATGAAGGCACGTTCAGTACGCACGCCGGCGGGCACGCAATGACGAGAAAGATCCTGAGAGCAGGGTACTACTGGCTGACGATGGAGTCGGATTGCTTTAAATTCGCGAAGAGATGTCATAAATGCCAGATTTATGCTGATAAGATTCATGTGCCGCCGTGCCCGTTGAATGTCATGTCCTCCCCGTGGCCGTTATCCATGTGGGGCATCGACGTGATAGGCAAGATCGAGCCCACTGCATCTAACGGTCATCGCTTCATTCTAGTAGCTATCGACTACTTCACCAAGTGGGTGGAGGCAACCTCATACGCTAATGTGACCAAGCAGGTGGTGGCTAAATTCATAAAGAGGGACATCATCTGTCGATACGGAATTCCCGAGCGGATCGTTACTGATAATGGTTCGAATCTGAATAACAAGATGATGAAGGAGCTGTGCCAGAGTTTCAAGATTGAACACCACAACTCATCTCCTTACTGGCCAAAGATGAATGGCGCCGTTGAAGCGGCCAATAAGAACATTAAGAAGATTGTACAGAAGATGGTTGTGACCTATAAGGATTGGCACGAGATGTTGCCATTTGCACTGCACGGTTATCGTACAACGGTACGTACATCAACCGGGGCAACTCCTTTCTCACTAGTGTACGGTATGGAAGCTGTCCTACCGTTAGAAGTTGAGATCCCTTCTTTACGAGTTTTGGTTGACGTGAAACTCGATGAGGCAGAATGGATTAAGAACCGACTAAACCAACTCAGTCTGATGGACGAGAAGAGGTTAGCATCGATTGCATATGGTCGTCTGTACCAAAGCCGAATGAAGAAAGCCTATGACAAGAAGGTGCGTCCTAGAAGCTTTCAGATGGGTGATCTCGTCCTGAAGAAGATTCTTCCTCCACACTCCGATCACCGGGGCAAGTGGACTCCCAATTACGAAGGTCCGTATATCGTCAGCAAGGTCTTTTCAGGAGGAGCCTTGTTGTTATCCATGATGGATGGCGAAGACTTTGCACCCCCAGTGAACGCGGATGCAGTTAAAAGATACTTTGCTTAAAAATGACCCGCTGGAAAGAAAAAATAATATCCAGGCAAAAATGGGGCATCCCGGCGAACCATAAAAAAGGGAAAAAGGTTCGGGCAAAAATTAGGGATATAAATGAAAAATGTGCACCCGCAAAGTCGAAAACCTTGAAGGGAGACTTTGGCAAAAAAGGGTATCCCGGTGAATCGAAAACCCGAAAGGGCGATTCAGACAAAAGTTAGGGATTTGAAAAAGCAAATGATTGCGTCCCGCGTATGGACTTTCATTGTTTAGTGGTTTGGAAGACCTGCGGGCCGTTTTTCTGAATCAATCTCTTCTGAAGCTGAAGCGTCAGAGAAGTATAGAAGTCGAGTGGGTCATAGAGGGATCAACTCATGATGTTTGTCTACGCCATATTGCCGACATTTGTGTATATACTGATGTATATTTATGTTTTTATATTTGTGCAGCTTCCTCATTCTAGGAGCTTGTATCTGTTGTAAAACATTTTTACCCATTCAGGGGTTCGTCATCAATAAAATAGATACTATTCAACAATTCTATTTGTTTGTTTAGCATCTATCTATTTTGTTTGCGAAAAGAACGTCGATGCTTTTGATAAAATGCGCATACATAAACTTACTGGCCTAGGCCGCTGATTGTTGAAATAATGAATTACTTGAACATTGTCACAAGATGATAACCTTGATAGGTCCCTTTGAGAAGGGTATCTTGTCTGTTTGTTCGTATTGTTGCAGGTATAGCATATTCCAGGCGGTACGCCGTATGCGCCCCCGAGCAGGATGATTCCTTCTTCCCCAGCAAATGTAGCAGCATCTCCCCACGGAGTCTGAACATAGAACCAAGAGCATTGATATGTCCTCCCAAGCAGAGATAGATTCTCCCCAATCAGAGGTATCCTATAGGATCATCATCCCCCCAGCTGAGTCATGTGAAGCGTATATTCATTCCCCAGCACTGGGTCAGTGTGCAGTTTCTCGTAAGAGGCTATTCACAAGTGCGCAGCCCCCGGTAGTTCAAGACTGAAGTCTCCAGCGGAATTGAGATTCCCCACATAGCTGTACTCTCCCCCAGTAAGCAGGATGATTCCTTCTACCCAAGCCGAGCTGGCAAATCCCCAAGAGAGCCGAGTCCTTGGAAGCCGTGCAGGCCATGATTGGTTTTCCCCAGTAGAGTGTTGAATAGCTGAGGCTATTTTTCCCCATCGGATTCGTTTTCTCTCGGAAAGTTTTGCCACGAAGGCCGTGCAGTTTATTTTTGCGATTGATATCATTCCCTCGACAGTTTGTGGTTTGGATACCCGGTTGAGCGAGTCCAAGTTCTTGTAGAACTTTGTCTCCCTTGCAGCAGTCGAGTGAAGTTCGTTTCCCCAGGCGGAATCCAATTGAGATTGGTGTGACTTCTTCTCCTTGGCAGGATGAGTCCTTCCTCCACCAAAGTGGTTCTTTCTCCTTGACAGGAGGCTTTTCCCTTCAGCATTTATTTTGCTGATGGGGTCGTAGCATCTTGCATGATTGCATACCATTTACCCTAAAAATGTGTAGCATTTCCACCGTGTGGAGCATGGCGCCATAGTCAAACATATGCATATGAAACATGAGCTAGGTCGTTACCGTTCTTGTTTGCAGGTATTCCCCAGCAAAGTTGCTTGCCCAAGGTGATTCTTGAATTCTCCAGCGAAGTTGATTGTTTAAGATGATTCTTAAAATCCCTAGTGAGGTCGCCAGAGTTGGTTGCTCAAGTTGATGCTCAGAGTCCCCGACAGAACATTTGCTCAGGATGATTCCTGAAATCTCCAGCAGAGTTATTGGTTCAGGATGATTCTTGAAGTCCCCGACGGAGTTATTTGTCTAAGATGATTCTTGAAATCTCCAGCAGAGTTGATTCACCCAGAATGATTTCTGGATCCCCGAAGCGGAGTTACTTGATAGTTCTCCAGAATCCCCAGCGGAGATGTGTCATCCCCAGCAGGTTTTGAACAGAGGAGTTAAGATTTCCTTGAAGACTTGATGATTAAAGTCCGGCAGTGGTGCCAAAGCCCCAGACTTACTGATGAAGTCTAACTGCAAGGTCAAAGCAGTTCTCCCAGCTGACGTAGAGTGCCTGACGGCAAAAGATTATATATCCTTAGTGGTTCCTGATTAATTAAGGATTCCATTTGAAGACTTACTGACAAGGTCCAACGGTGATGTCGAAGCAGTTCTCTCAGCTGATGCGGAGTGCCTGATGGCGGAAATTTGGATGTCCCTATTTGGTTCATGATTGACCGAGGATTCTATTTCAAATTTGCTGACGAAGTCTGGCTGACGCCCGAAAATTTCTTTGAATGCCCGATGGCGTAATTAACTTGATTGTTAAAAATTTCCCAACGACCTGATGAGTCCCGAGGAATCCTTCTGCCACAGTGTCGCAGAATGCCTGATGGCAATATCAGCTATGTATCACCGGTTACCGAGTGACCAGTGATCCCTTGATGACTTAAGGAAGAAGCTGCAGCGAAATCTGATAATCATCCTGACGGAGATTTGAGAGTAGCCCTTCACCAGTTCCTAAATAACCAGTGATCCCTTGTTGACTTACTGATGAAGTCCGACAAGGATGTTGTCGACGTTCCTAGCGACATGATGAGTCCATAGGCGACGATAAGGAATCCAGCTATCCATTACCAGTTACCGTGTAACCGGTGACCCCTTGATGACTGGAGGACGAATATCTAAAGCAAAATCAGATGATCATCCTGACAAAGATTTGAGATTAGACCTTTCACCGGTTACCGTGTCACCAATTCCCCAGCAGAGTTGTCGTGCAACTGTCATGCTCAGTTTTTGAAGATGTTCCTAACAATCAGAGTATCGTTTACCTGTGCGTGGTTGGAAAATCACCCGTTACCGTGTAACCAGTGATACCTCGATGATTTGAGGACGCAATGATATCAGATAAATTAGAGAATCATCCTGACGGAGATTCAGATCAGTATTTCTCCAGCTAGTTGCCGTGCAGCTATTATTTCAGTTTCCGAAGATTTGTCCCCATCAGAGTACCGTATACTTGTGCAGTTGGCAAATTTTCGGGTTTGTTGTGTTAGACTATGGCCCGGATCTAGAAGGGGGGGTTGAATAGATCCCTAATTAAAATTTGAGTCGGCGCTACCAATTTGAAATTGGTTTTAAAAAGGTTTTAAGTGCGGAAGCGGCCGAGGAAAATTATAGTCTAAAACGAACGGTTATTGGAAAACCGGATATACGTAAGCCTATGGATTTATGACAATTCGGAAAAATAAAATCACAACACAAACTATGCTTATCAATTGTATACTTCAATTTGCAAGGTTGCCTAGTTCCAATGAAAAACAAGGCACACAAAAACTAGAAGCAAAATAAGACAATTTTAGTTCAGGACTTTTGTCGAACAGTTTGTGTGCACAAATATCACAAAGGATATTTATGTTGAGTAAGAGATTGGAAATGCCTTAGTACAATATTCTTATTGTACTTAGTAGTTAAAACAGAGTTTCAACACCTTACTCAATTTGTATCACAGTTTGACAATAATCACTTAAGCTAGAATCACTTATTTTATAAGCTGAATTGAAAATGACAGAAAATGAAGAACACACGATTTGATGAGGCAGTTCCCCCGTCGTCCTCGCTTCGGGGTACGTCTGCCCTCAATTCTAAAATTAGAATTGAGATATATTGAATATATATCACCTGTTGGAATGAACAGTTTACACAAGAGTTGATAGACAATGATACAAACAATCTCAAATGTTGTTGATGCTTGCTATCTCTTCTTTCACCTTGATTCAAGATGAATCAAGCCCTTCAATTTGTTGTGAATGACCTCCGGTTCCAGCCACCTTAATGAAAAACCTTCCGTTGTTCAAACCTTCGGCTCGGCTGATCTTAGACACCAACAAATCAAACCCGGAAAGTCTTCAACACTTCAACGCCCTCGCTACTAAATTGATGAACCTTCCGTTGATCAATTACCTTCGCACCTGCTTGAATGTTGAACGAACTATTCCTTGACAAAAGCCCTTCAAAACCTTCTAGTCTTGATGGGTAAAACCCTCAAGGTTTCCTGCAAGAAACACCTGCCCCAATTTCCACTCGAACCGGATCTTCAATCAACGCGTTCGAACCTTATCACCCTTTGAACAAGACACTAATCTCAGCAAAAATGATTGTGTATATTTGTGGATTTGTGTGTTGTGTGAGGGATGAAGATGAAGAAATTTGTTGCACCTATTTCACGTTTCTTGCCCTGACAATTTACTCAAGATTTCAATTGTTAGTTGTTAAAACTGAACAAAACACTATTTATAGTAATAACCAAAACAGCCAACAAAACAGATTTTTAAACACAGCAAGAAAAACAGCACAGCGCGCGAACGGTCGACCATAGGGTCGGCGTGCGCTGACCCGTGGGAAATCCTCAGCTCCATGTGCTGAGTGGAACGGTCGACGCATGTCTTCATGCGCTGATCCGTGGAAAATCAAAACACTCATGCGCCGACTGTACAGTCGACGCATAGCTTCCATGCGCTGAGCCGTGAGAAATGCCAGGCTTCATGCACCGACTGTATGGTCGACTCACTGCTTAGAAACCTGCAAAATTAACAGCTTTTTCCATTTTGCATATCCTGCCACATTCAGTCATGACACATATTAAGGTATAATGATTTAACACTGAAAAAGAGGTATAGCAATGAAAACAGAGATATAGCATGATGCTTCTAATTTGTTTTGTCATCATCGAAAACTCGGAGGCCTGTATTGTGAGACAACTTGCCCTCACATTGTCCCCCTTTTTGATGATGACAACCTGTTGAACACAACATGCGATGTCTACGCTCTCCCCCTTTCTTTTTCAGTCAAAGCATTTGTGGTGGTTGACGCTTTCCTCCCCCTTTGACAACATCAAAAAGAAACCGAGAGCTATAAAGTTTTGACGGATTAACAATATAACTAACATAAAATCAAGAAAAAAGCCATACAATATAGCCAACAGATGATAATTAAGCATACACCAAGATTAATACATAATATTGATAAGAAACATAAAGTAGTAGCACATAAAGTCTGGACAGAAATTAGGAATTAAACAAAACACCATAACAAAGTTTGCAACCAAAAACAACGAAAGAGACTATGATGCATGAACTCAAAACAACAAATGAAAGCATAATACGGCGAACACAAGCTAATAACCCCGTCCACGTCCACGACCACGACCACGCCTCTCATAGAAATAGGGATGACGTTGAGGATGAGCTAAATCAGTGAACTCTTCAGTGATGTTGTTCAGGAAATCGAGACTCTCAGTAATTGCCCGTTCTTCAGCTTGATGGGAGTGAACGAGAATCTCAAAGCGAGCATCCAGCTGTGTGGAGATTCCACTGATCCGTTCATTTTGAGTTTGCAGCTCAGAGCGAACTTGTTCCATCCGTTCATCCTGACTTCTCATAAAATTTTGTTGCTGTTCCTGCATAGTGGTCATGAAATTACGTTGGTCTAATTGCATGGACTGCATCATTTCCAGAATGTCGGAGTTGTTGGATGGCTGTTGAGGAGAAGGAGGTGCCTCAGAGCTATATTGATAGGGCTGATAGAATCTCCCAAGTGTGGTCCACCCAGTGTATTGCCATTTACCCCAGCCTTGGTTGTTTTCCTCACTGTCAGTTTCTTGTTGACCCGTGTAAGCAGTCCAGTCATTATTGAGATTGGAATTTGGTGGCGGCTCTTGATAGTTGAGGTTGAAACTTGGTGGCGGCTCTTGATAGTTGTCTAGAGGCTCATATGTTTGACGCTCTGTATGATTAGCTTGGTCTGGTTGCATTGTGTCAGCAGCCTGTGTATCATGTTCTTGTTCTTCTTCACTTTCATCTGAACCATCTGCACTTGCTTCATTCTCTTCACCTTCGGACTCATCTGCACTCTCTTCACTCGATGATTCTGACTGAGGCATATTTGCGCGACGATAGAACTTGTATTTCTGGTATTTACGAATCCAGACGTATCCCATCATTGAGAAAACTTTTGGACTGAATTCTTTGTCAGCGGAAATGGAAGTGTATGCAAAGGAGGGGTAGTTCACATTTGCAGAATTCAGGACTCTTGGATGAAGGATCCATAGGCAAGTGCCCTACTTCGTTTGGAGTCACGCAATTCATACATACGACTCGCAATGTAATACGGCCATTTGATTTTGATGCCGTGACCCAGAATATGTATGAGATGAACTTCAGCCTGTTCCACCCTCGATAATCCACCCTGTTTGGGCCGCAGAATGCGCGCCACAATCCATTGAAGAATTCTTGCTAAAGTTTTGAGTTTTCCTGAAGTGACAGATCGTGGAAAAGCAGCACTGTTCACAATGTGGTCAGGATAGGGTCGCTTAAGCATACCATTCAGAGCAGTTTTGAACTCATAACCTTCAATAGTGCGTGAATCAGTTACTTCAGCCAGAGGAGGTTCATTTTCCTCTACAGTCATATCAAAATATTTGGTCCAAATTTCAGAATTTAGAGATACCTGAGTGGGTCCGATAACGGAGTGGAAATTTTCACCATGAAATTTGTCATTGAGACCAGTATAGAATATACGTACCAGGTCTTCACTGTACTTGGCATTGCATTCAAGAAATCTCTCAATGCCGTGATGTGTGAGATAGGTCATGATTTCTCCAAGATACATGCGTTCGGCGACAAGTTCGTAGAATGCATGTTGTCGTACAACCTTTCTTCGACCAATATCCTTGTTGAAGTTCTCTCGAAGAGATGGATGAACAAGAGATTCGGGGGTAATGGGTATTGAGGCAGAAGTTGACCCTCTTGACCTCTTTTTGGTGGGTCTGTGAGAAGATGAAGCCATGGGTAGAGATTTTGGTGGATAATGAGAAGTTGGAGAAATCTGAAATGAGAGGTTTTTGCTGTGGGTTTAGAACAATAATTTCACCCCTTTTAAGAGAAAACTTAGGGTTTGTTGGAAAGTGGAAGAGACAAGAAGAAGTAGTGGAGAGAATAGATGCAACTCCCTAGGAATATGAGTGGATGCATGTAACTACCATTTATGAGGAGACCTGAAACGAACAGCCAGAAAAACTGAATTTTTCAGCGAGCCGTCGACCATAGCTCTGCATGCGTCGACACATGCTGTAAAAATTTCAATAATTTTAAAAGTTTAAGCAGCGTGCGTCGACCTCTGTTCTGGTATGGTCGACTCAAGACCTGAAAATGCAGAATTTTGCCTGGTTTCATATGACATGATGCTTAATAGATGCAGACAATAATGCCACAACAAAAATGTTCAATCAAGCAATTTAGATACACAATAGATGATTCACATATGCACCATAGTTAATATATTTTACTTTGAGATCACAAATAACACTTGTATGTAGAGAGAGAGGGAAGAGGAACAATATCACCTCAATGCCGGATAAGCTTGATAAACAACATACTTGTACTTGCAAAAACATCAAATTTGTTAGAAGTACAAAATATAGATGTGAATGAAATAAGCTGAATTAAGTAATTTATGACTCCCGCTCCGAAATGTCGAGAATACCGAGTTCTCGGCAAATATGAAAGAAAGGTTCGGTGGCTAGCGGCTTAGTAAAAATATCCGCTAGTTGATTCTTAGTATCAACATGTTCAAATACAACGTCGCCTTTCTCAACATGATCACGAAGAAAATGGTGTCGAATTTCGATATGTTTAGTGCGAGAGTGCAATACCGGATTCTTTGTGAAATTAATAGCACTGGTATTGTCACATAGGATTGGGATACGTTCAAGTTTGAGGTTAAAATCTAATAGTTGTTGCTTAATCCACAGGATTTGAGCACAACAACTACCGGCGACAACGTATTCCGCTTCGGCGGTTGACAAAGCAACTGAAACTTGCTTTTTGCTATGCCAACTAACCAAAGAATTTGAAAACAAGTGACACATACCACTAGTGCTTTTCCTATCCAACTTGCAACCCGCAAAGTCGGAGTCGGAATAACCTAACAACGAACAATCACTACCTTTGGAATACCACAAGCCATACTTTGGAGTACCGGATAGGTACCGAAGTATTCTTTTAACAGCTTTTAGGTGGGATTCCTTAGGACATGATTGGTATCTTGCGCACATACACACGCTAAACATAATATCAGGACGCGACGCAGTGAGATAGAGAAGTGATCCAATCATACCTCTATACCTGTTTACCTCTACGTCCTTACCGCTTTCATCCTTATTCAAATTTGCACATGTAGGCATGGGGGTGTCTATGGCCTTGGATTTTGCCATGTCAAATCTCTTGAGAAGGTCCAAACAATACTTTGTTTGACTCACGAAAGTTCCTTCCTTGAATTGTTTAATCTGCAAGCCGAGAAAGTATGTGAGCTCTCCCATCATACTCATCTCGAATTCACCCTGCATAAGAACAGAAAACTCTCTCACGAGATTCATGTTAGTCGATCCAAAGATTATATCATCAACGTAGATTTGAACTAATATCAAGTGCTTTCCTTGACGTTTAATAAAGAGTGTCGTGTCAACCTTTCCTCTTGAGTAACCTTGATCAAGTAGAAATTTACTTAGGCGTTCATACCAAGCTCTAGGAGCTTGCTTGAGACCATACAACGCCCGTTTTAGTTTATAAACATGATCGGGGTACTCATGAGATTCAAAACCCGGAGGTTGTGCCACGTAAACCTCTTCATTTATGTACCCGTTAAGGAACGCACTT
Source organism: Lathyrus sativus (assembly GCA_963859935.3). Taxonomy (NCBI): domain Eukaryota; kingdom Viridiplantae; phylum Streptophyta; class Magnoliopsida; order Fabales; family Fabaceae; genus Lathyrus; species Lathyrus sativus. Next base: position 301,254,016 of record OZ012741.1, read on the forward strand.
TTGACATCCATTTGAAATAACTTAAAATCTTTCGCACATGCGAAAGCAAGAAGAAGGCGTATAGCCTCGAGTCGGGCAACCGGTGCATAAGTTTCCTCATAGTCGATGCCCTCCTCTTGGTTATACCCCTGCGCGACTAAACGCGCCTTATTACGAGTTATTACCCCGTTTTCGTCCAGCTTGTTCCTAAACACCCATCGGGTGCCGATTACTCGATGACCTCGCGGAGGAGGGACAAGGTCCCAAACCTCATTTCTAGTAAACTAATTTAGTTCCTCCTGCATTGACAGAAACCAATGTTCATCGAGTAGGGCTTCCTTAGGATTTTTAGGTTCCATTTGTGACACGAAAGCGAAGTGATAACAGAAATTACTTAGCTTCGATCGAGTAGTGACTCCCTTTGTGATGTCTCCGAGAATGTTGTCGATTGGATGATCTTTAGAAGATTTCCAAGCTTGAGGGAGATCATCGTTTGTAGGCGGATGAGCTTCCTCGTTTGCTTCATGATATACATCCTTATCCTCCTCAACTTTGACTTTGTCAGGTTGATCAGTCCCTGTTTCGCCATCTTTGAGTATGTCTTCTGTGGATGTACCTGCACCATGAACAACACTATCCTTTCCGACATTTCTCGGATAGGACTCATCAAAAGTAACATGCACAGACTCTTCTACAACAAGTAATCGTTTATTATATATTCTATATGCTTTACTCGAGTGAGAGTATCCGAGAAAGATACCTTCATCGGCTTTGGAATCAAATTTGCCCAAGTTTTCCTTACCATTGTTTAATACAAAATATTTACATCCAAACACGTGCAAGTGAGAGACATTTGGCTTTCACCCTTTTAAGAGTTCGTACGGTGTTTTGTTTAGAATGGGGCGAATAAGTACCCTATTCAAAACATAGCATGCCGTACTAATGGCGTCGGCCCAAAAATATTTAGGTAAACCACTTTCATTAATCATTGTTCTTTCCAATTCTTCTAAAATACGGTTTTTGCGCTCCACAACCCCGTTTTGTTGAGGAGTGCGTGGAGCGGAGAAGTTATGATCAATACCATGGTTACCGCAATATTCTTCAAACAAATGATTTTCAAACTCACCTCCATGGTCACTCCTTATGGACACTATGTTTGTATTTAACTTGTTTTGGGAAAGCTTAGCAAATTTTTCAAAAGCGGCGAATGTATCACTTTTACTTACTAAGAAGATGGTCCAACAAAACCTAGAAAAGTCGTCCACTATTACGAACCCGTAATAGTTTCCTCCGAGACTTTTGATCCTAGACGGCCCAAACAAGTCCATGTGTAGAAGTTCAAGAGGTCTCGTTGTTGAAATTATCTTTTTAGATTTAAATGAGATCCTCGTTTGCTTCCTTTTTTGAAAAGCATCACAAAGGTGATCCTTGGTGAACTTTATTTTGGGAAGTCCTAAGACTAGGTCTTTTGAGACTACCTTATTGAGTAAATCAAAATTAACATGCGCTAAACGCCTATGCCATAGCCATGAGTCTTCACTCATAGTTACGAGGCATTTGTCGCTTGTTAATGATACTTCATTTAAGTCAAGCATATATACATTGTTTACTCTAAAACCATTGAACATATTCCTCTTATCATTTTCATGCACAATTTTGCAACAATATTTTGAAAAGGATACATTGTATCCTTTGTCGCACAATTGGCTAATGCTAAGCAGATTATGTTTAAGGTTTTCGACAAGCAATACATCAGAAATCATAGTAGAGGCGGAATTACCTACACTACCTTTGCCTAGTATTGCTCCGCGGTTGTTATCACCATAAGTTACAAACCCTTTCTTCTTAGCCACAAAGTCTATGAATAAGGATATGTCTCTAGACATGTGTCTTGAGCACCCACTATCGAGAACCCATCTTCTCTCGGTGATCTCGACACATTTCACCTGTCAAAACATAATTAGCACAAGGAGGTACCCAATGGCATATTGGGTCCTAATAGGTTAGCGACAAAATGGTTGCGTTTGGGCAACCATTTGTAGATGCCTTTAGGAACAAGAAATCTTCTAAAATGACATTTACCAATGGAGTGGCCTTTCCTGCAATAGTATAAGCAAGCAAAATCAACTTTAGAGACACTTTCACTTGCTTGATCCCTAATCACATATGCATATTTTTGGTATGGACTAATCATACTTTTTCTAAAATCCTTTTTATCAATAGCATATGTAATTTTAGGCTCGAGTGCCTTGTTTAATTTGGCCTTGAGGTGTCTTACCTCACCTTGCCAAATATGACAAGTGCCACACCCGAAGTTGAAAGGGTTTCTATCGTCCTTACTATCCAATTCATTGCCTTTCACAATGGAAGCCTTCAGGTCCTCTAATTTCTTTTTGGACTCTTTAACCTTATGCTCTAAATGTGTAAAGGCTTCAACTGCTTCATTATGTAAGGCATGAAATGCGGCTAGTAATTCAGAATGCGACATATTTGATGACTTATCATATTTAGAGTTACGTACCTGTTTTTTCTTATTTTTCTGATTTGCGGAGAGGCATAGATTTACGGACTCTTCTTCATCACTAGAACTTTCATTAGAGGAGGAAGAGTTGTTGTCACTTTCCCATGCTATGTACGCTCTCCTAGGCTTCGATGATTTCTTGTGTGATTTTGAGGATTCCTTATCCTTTCCCTTTTTATTCATTGGACAGTCCGGTTTGTAGTGACCGGGCTTTCCACACTTGTAGCACGTCCCTCTGGTCTTTTTACCTTTCGAGTCATCATCCTTGGAGTGTCTTGATTGTTTCCGGAAGTTTACCAAATTCTTCTCGGAATGTTGTATGCCGTTCTTCCTTACGTAACGGTTATACCTTTTAACAAACAACCCCATATCTTCGCTTGTGTCTTCTTCTTCTTCGTCGCTCGAGGAATAATCATTTTGCTCTTTTGCTTGAGACTTCGAAGAGGAACTCTTGAGAGCTATCGATTTCTTTTCACTCACCTTCGCTTTGTCTTTCTTTTCCATTTTCTCACGTTGATCTAGGCTCAAGAGTACCTGTTCATGCTCTTGCAATTTGCCAAACAATGTTGTCAAATCTAATATGGTAAGATCATTTGCCTCTTTGATGGCGGTTACTTTTGGCTGCCACTCCCTGTTAAGACATCTCAAAACTTTATTAGTAGCAACATCATTGGAAATAGGCCTACCTAGTGAATGTAAGCGATTGATAAGATGAGTGAATCTCTTTTGCATGTCAGCAATGGTTTCCCCTTGCTCCATGAAAAAGAGATCGAACTCTTGTATAAGAGTGTTGATCCTAGCTAACTTAACATCGGTTGTCCCCTCATGGGTTATTTGTAGTGAATCCCACAAGGTCTTAGCAGTAGGACAATGGGATACACGGTAATACTCATCTACACCTAATGAGGAGATTAAGATGTTTTTAGCTTTCCAATCATAATTGTATTTTTTCTCATCGTCATCGGTCCATTGCGCTTCAGGCTTTGGCACAACTACATTATCCGCAGTGGTCATACTAATTTCTATTGGACCATTAAGGATAACGTTCCATATTTTTCTATCTATGGAGTTGATATGCACACGCATACAGTCTTTCCAATAACTGTAATTTTCACTGTTGAAAATAGGAGCCCTATTGTACGCCCCTTTAGGTTCGTTTGCCATTTTCTATCTTGTTGTATTTGAAGCACCGAATAACCGGAGCTCTGGATACCACTTGTTAGACTATGGCACGGATCTAGAAGGGGGGGTTGAATAGATCCCCAATTAAAATTTGAGTCGGCGCTACCAATTTGAAATTGGTTTTAAAAAGGTTTTAAGTGCGGAAGCGGCCGAGGAAAATTATAGTCTAAAACGAACGGTTATTGGAAAACCGGATATACGTAAGCCTATGGATTTATGACAATTCGGAAAAATAAAATCACAACACAAACTATGCTTATCAATTGTATACTTCAATTTGCAAGGTTGCCTAGTTCCAATGAAAAACAAGGCACACAAAAACTAGAAGCAAAATAAGACAATTTTAGTTCAGGACTTTTGTCGAACAGTTTGTGTGCACAAATATCACAAAGGATATTTATGTTGAGTAAGAGATTGGAAATGCCTTAGTACAATATTCTTATTGTACTTAGTAGTTAAAACAGAGTTTCAACACCTTACTCAATTTGTATCACAGTTTGACAATAATCACTTAAGCTAGAATCACTTATTTTATAAGCTGAATTGAAAATGACAGAAAATGAAGAACACACGATTTGATGAGGCAGTTCCCCCGTCGTCCTCGCTTCGGGGTACGTCTGCCCTCAATTCTAAAATTAGAATTGAGATATATTGAATATATATCACCTGTTGGAATGAACAGTTTACACAAGAGTTGATAGACAATGATACAAACAATCTCAAATGTTGTTGATGCTTGCTATCTCTTCTTGCACGTTGATTCAAGATGAATCAAGCCCTTCAATTTGTTGTGAATGACCTCCGGTTCCAGCCACCTTAATGAAAAACCTTCCGTTGTTCAAACCTTCGGCTCGCTGATCTTAGACACCAACAAGTCAAACCCGGAAAGTCTTCAACACTTTAACGCCCTCGCTACTAAATTGATGAACCTTCCGTTGATCAATTACCTTCGCACCTGCTTGAATGTTGAACGAACTATTCCGTGACAAAAGCCCTTCAAAACCTTCTAGTCTTGATGGGTAAAACCCTCAAGGTTTTCTGCAAGAAACACCTGCCCAATTTCCACTCGAACCGGATCTTCAATCAACGCGTTCGAACCTTATCACCCTTTGAACAAGACACTAATCTCAGCAAAAATGATTGTGTATATTTGTGGATTTGTGTGTTGTGTGAGGGATGAAGATGAAGAAATTTGTTGCACCTATTTCACGTTTCTTGCCCTGACAATTTACTCAAGATTTCAATTGTTAGTTGTTAAAACTAAACAAAACACTATTTATAGTAATAACCAAAACAGCCAACAAAACAAATTTTTAAACACAGCAAGAAAAACAGCACAGCGCGCGAACGGTCGACCATAGGGTCGGCGTGCGCTGACCCGTGGGAAATCCTCAGCTCCATGCGCTGAGTGGCATGGTCGACGCATGTCTTCATGCGCTGATCCGTGGAAAATCAAAACACTCATGCGCCGACTGTACGGTCGACGCATAGCTTCCATGCGCTGAGCCGTGAGAAATGCCAGGCTTCATGCGCCGACTGTATGGTCGACTCACTGCTTAGAAACCTGCAAAATTAATAGCTTTTTCCATTTTGCATATCCTTCCACATTCAGTCATGACACATATTAAGGTATAATGATTTAACACTGAAAAAGAGGTATAGCAATGAAAACAGAGATATAGCATGATGCTTCTAATTTGTTTTGTCATCATCGAAAACTCGGAGGCCTCTATTGTGAGACAACTTGCCCTCACATGTTGGTATTAAACCGTCTTTCACCTTGATTGTTTGAGAGCCGTTCGCTTCTCACCCATTCAGGTCCAAGCCGTTTGAATAGGGGCAGTTGTTGCACCCCAAAATTTGCCCAGCATTTCTTCACCTAACTTGTGTTTCATTTCATTCACATTAGCATTATCATTTGCATTTCATTGACATGTGTGCAGAAGATCAAGAGGTATGATTACCAATTAAGGGCTACACAAGACTTTGAAGCTACCTGGGAGGCTTATTCAGGTGTTCAAGGGTTGATATCCTTGTCAGAGAAGTTAAAAGATCCTCAGAGAGAGTGATTGAAGCCAAGAGGGTGTGTCTCCTAACTTGAGAGTTGTGGGAAGTCATCAGATGATTCTGAAGCCATGAAGTTAGACTTGAGGTCTTGAGGGAGCTCATGAGAAGTTTTGAAGATCACTTTGAGGCCTAGACAGGTCATTGTGCAAGATTAAGAAGCCTCAACCATGATTGGTGCAACTAGGGTTTGAATGGGTCAACCCTAAGTCAACTGAGGATTTGAAGGAGGTTGAGACCTAATTCAAGAGCCATGTGATCATGCATTGATACATTGAGATGTTATAAGGGTTATTCCAAGGTTAACTCATCATGATTGAAGTGTTTGAGAAGTTTCAGGCTAGGGTTTCTAAGACTTGATAGTGTAAAATCCCCTAGTTTGACCCCTATCTTCAAGGCAATTTAACTCAAGATAGGTTCTTCATATCATCTTTACCCCAACATGATTGTTGTAGGGCATGACCTTAGCTTTAATTTGAGTACTAGAAGTCCTTGATAGGATTTATAGAACTCAAGTTATGAGCTAGACAAGTTACAAGTCATCTGAGGTATGTGAATTTGGAGCTTGAAAGTTACCCAACTTGCATGAAACTTTTGTCCAAGAAGGATGATTCCTATGAACTTTTGGTCAACATGCATGTTGTGCCTTATTCTCTTAGCTTTATATATAGTACTAGAATTCCTTGAAATGATTTATAGAACTCAAGTTATGGCATTGACAAGTCAAGGGTATTTTGGGAAGTTATGATTATAGGTCATTTTTGGTTATAGGCCATTTTCACCAACTTAGACACCTCAAATAAAATTTTGTTCAACTTGAAAGTTGCTCAAAATGGGGTTTTAACCTAATCATGTATGAAGGAGACATTGAAATGGCTCAAGGAAAGACTTGGTTCAAGGAGTGGTGAAAAAGGAAGGATTAAAGTGGATTAAATGACCAAAAATTCAAATAAATTGATTTGTGTCCAAACAAGGCAAAATTATAGGTCAAATTGATTGGAAAATACATTTTGGAAACAATGGCAATATTACATTTTTGGTTTGAGGTCAAATTCATGCACTTCCCTTTTGTTACTTCATGATGAAGTAACATATCAAACTTGGATCATTGGATTGCAAACAAGGGAATAATCACCACCAACCAATTCAATATCTCATGAGATGATGATTGCAAGCAAAATTAGGCCAGAACAGAGCCAATACACGACTGTTGCACATGGTATTTTGAAGGAGAAATTGAAATTGAAAATCTCATGTGGAAGGTTACAGAAGGTTCTGGATGATTCCTCTAGCTTCTATATAACCATTAGAGTGTATTCAACAAGTTTTTTGGAGAAGATTGATGTTGGTGGCAGAGAGAGCAAGTGAAAAATCAGAGGTGAAAACAGAAATCGTATTTGGAATTTGAAGGAAAATCAAGCCAAATCAAGGTGTGCATCAGTTTCAGAGGAAGATTTGGAGTGAGTCTGGATCATATTGGAGGCTGAATCGAGCAAGGAGTGTGATTGTTCTTCATCTGAAATCAGGTTGGTACAAATCAACTTCTTGCATAATTTATAGGGATATATGTAGAAACCTTCATGTGGTTAGGCTCTATTCATGATCTAGATGGATTTTGGATAGTTAATTGCAACTTTAGAGACAATTTAGGGTGAGCTCCATTTTCGGTTGAGGTTGTGATTTCAAGATTCAGGCATTTTTAGAGTGTATAAATGGTATGAATGAATTGCTGGTGAAATTCTGGACAAATTTCATGTAGAGATCGTGGGCATTGATGGCCTGTAGGTGAAGCTAGGGTTGTGCCAGGGTGGCCGGAAAAGCCACCGACGATGAACCTTACGCGCGCAGACTTGCAGGTTTAAAAGGTTGGAGATGAAGGTTGGGTCGTCCATTCGTGTTGAAGACTTGACTGGGTCAAGCAATCCAAGCGCCCTCATGGCGCCACGTATTCCCCCCACACAACGCTGCGTTTTGATAAGTAGGGAACCTCAGGCTTGTGGAACTTCGCTGGATGAACCAAACGTGCATCGGATTGAATCCTGGCTTGTACTCTTTTTCTTTCTTGTGTTAATTTCTGAAGAGAATGCAAGTGAATTGAAGCGCCTGTGCCTTCGTATTTCTTGCTATCCACACCCCCGTTTGGCCCAAGTCTGTGAATTGAACTGGAAATAATTGCTATTTGATACGCAGCTTTTATTAATTTCCATTGTTTTTCTTTTATTTTACTCATTTCATATAGTTTAGGAAATAATTCATGAAAAATAGAAAAATTAGTCAATTAATTCCAGATTTTTTCCCCCTGATTCATGATTGAATCTAGAATTCTGTTGAATTAAAAGATTAGGAATTAATGCATTTTCTATTTTAATTGTAATTTTTGTACTTTTATTTGATAATAATTCATAATGGTTGATACCTTGACTTGTGGATTTTTGTGTGATCATTTGATGATGATTTTTGTACTGATTTTTTGTGTGTAGCTAGCTTAAATGTGTATGATCCTCTAGTAATTTTCTCATATTTTTGTGAAGAAGTTTAGGGCTGTTTTTTGTATTGGACTTTAGGTGCTCTAGTTTTAGGGTTTAACCTTAGTACCCCATAGTTTAGGATTTAATTCTAGGACTTGTTGGATGATTTGATCTCTGGAATTAACATGGTAGAGTCATCATTGACTTAGGTTCCCATAGTTATTTTTGTAGGATTTTACAATTTGTTTTAGTATTTTAGTTAGGATTAACTTTAGTACTAGGTTTTAGGTGATCCTAACTTGCTAACTCAACTAGATTGACTTCTTTAGTTCCCTTAGATTAGGGTTTTGCTTCCTTTGCTCTTGGATGATGATGAAGACATGATGAGGCTACTATGGAATGCATGATAGAGCTTGGACTTGAAGTTTTCTCTCCCTTTGGTGTAGTTTGTTTAGGGTTAAGGATTAGGGTTTTAGGGAGATCTCTTAGAATAGATTTTCTTCCTTCATGAAACATGGAAGATGTTGATCACTTCCATTCCACCCTATGATGTAAGGTCCCATTGTGAAGGCTCCATCCCTCCTTTGGTAGGATGAGTGGCTCCTCACAAATTGGTAGAACCTTTGAGGGTTCCTTTCCTTGATGGTGGAGTGCTTAGAGGTGACCTTTGGTCTTCACTTTGCTTCTCCCTATCCCCCCTTGCTCTTGTTAGATGAATCTTTCTCCCTTGCTAGAGGATGGAGTTACTTGCTAGAAGAATGAAGATGCTAGAGGTTGCACTTCCCTGTGTTTGAGGACTGCCTTTGGAGCTGAAGCTTGAAGATCAAGAAGAACAAGTTGACACTTGTGAAAAGGCCAAAAAGAAGATCAAATCGAGAGCTGAAGCTTGTAGAAGATGAAGAACAAGTTGATACTTGTGTTTGATGCATTGAAAGCTTGAAGAAGCAAGTTGATACTTGCTGTTGAAGATGAAAGCCTTAAATAACAGTTACAGACTGAGGACTGAACTGCTGTCAGAGGATTGCTTTGCTGTGAAGATGTGGAAGCTATTGATTTGCTTTCTTTTCTGTCTGTTTGCCTTTTGTGCAATTGTATCGATGTGACTTGTTTGATTTGCTTGATGCATTAGAATAAGTTCATTTTAGACTAATTTAAGCTACGAGCATGATTGCACTAGAGGTTGAGTTGCTCCCTCTGCTTGTATTGTTACTATATGGCTTTGCTTGCGGGTATTCGGTAGAGCCCTTCTCCCTTGCCTATGTGATTTGTGATTTGCTTGATGGCATTTTATTTTTCTTTCATGATTGCAGTTATTCATATCTAGCTTGAGGTCGAGACGAGCTTGTGGAGGCTGATGCCCCACACACCTTTCCTCCCTCACTTGCATTGCATGCATTTTATAGTCGTTTACCGTTTACTGTTTAAGCTGATGCTTTATCTGTTTCTGTTTATCATTGACATGATCCCCTAGGAATCTCACTTCCTTTGATAAGGAAGTGATGATTAGAACTTTAGGTTGAAACCTATGCATGATAACTTCTAGGAGTTCCCTATTTCAAACTTCAACCATAGGATGAATCCTTGGCATGACAACATTAGGACTTGATAGTCTCCCCTTAGTTGTCCCTCTCTCTTCTCATCTTGAAACAACAGTAATAAACGTAATAAAGGCAAGTTAGTATAAGCGCGTTACGAGCCTTAAGCTACTTGGGTAATGATAATTGAGCGGCCTCCTCTCAATCGTCTAGAATGTTTAGTATACGTCCTTTGGAAGATATACGACGCATTCGCTCTCAGGTCATAGTCTCTAGTGCTGTACAAACTACAGACAACTAAAAAACAGTTCTTCCGTAAAAGACAGAAAACAAACTTCAAACCTTTTTGCCCCGTGGGCCCATAATTCAAAGGAAGGTTTTCTGAAGAAAAGAGTGTCGTTAACTCCCAGTTCTACCGCAAACGGTAACGCCTAAGTCTCCAAGGGTCGAGCTGCGTAGACGAAACTGCTGGAACTGTTTGTTAACCCTACTCGGAAAAACAGATGAATATGAATCCCCGTAATCCGTATTATCCCGAACTACGTAAGCTCTGATCTCTCAAGCCTGTTGAGAGTACGTAGGCACAATACTGATGTATTGGCGAGCCACCTTCCCCTCATCACCCGTAGTTAGGCGAACTACGTTGACTCTGATTTCTCATTCTCTGATGAGAATACGTAGGCATAAAGTGCGACGCTTTGTCGAGTCATTTTCTTTTCTTTTCAGGCCAGCCTTGATAGGTAGATAGTTAAAACAACCTGTCAGATAAACACAACAAGCGTGGATCCCATCGAGTATTGTTGCACCCTAAAATTTGCTCAACCTTATTCACTTGGTTTATGTTTCAATATCATTAGCATTTGCATATAGAGTCATGTACATAGCCTAATCCTCTGCATAGCATAAGCATAGCAAGTCATCCAACAGGGGACCAATCATTATTCTCATCTCTATGAGCCTATCAAGAGGTTATTATTCTAATTCAATCCCATTCAAGTCATCAGAAAGAATTTGAAAGCTATCAAGTCAATGGATCAAGCAAGTGCATCCATCTCCTATTTGAGGGTATCTGAGGATCAACAAAGAAATTGTGAGCTGTGGGCTGAGCATGGATAGTATCTGGGCATCATGGGAGACTTAGAAAGTCATTTGGAGAAGGAGACAGGTCATTGGTGTGATCACAAGAATTGCAGTTGAAGGCAGCCAACTAGGGTTTCATCTGGGGTCAACTCTAGGTCAACTCTAGGTCAATTGACTGATTGAAAGGCATTAAGGGCTATTGGAAAGATGTGGGGTTCATCATTTGACATGTAAAGAAGGATATGTTGTTATGCTAAGAAGAAATCAAGAGAAATCAAGGAGAAGAGGAGTTTCTAAATTAGGGTTTCTGTGTAAAATCCCCTAGTTTAGGTCAAATTTCCAAGCAAGATAAGTCAAAATGCAAGCTTCAAATGGATCCTTGGTCAACATGAAACTTGTATAGGATTTCAAGACCTTTAATTTGAGTGGTGGAAGACATCAAGGAGGTTTATGGAACTCAAGTTATGGTCCTTGCAAGTTACAGGTCATCTGAGGTATCTGAAATTTTGTCTGTGAAAGTGACTTGACTTCCAAGCTATTTTTACCCCTCAAGGAGATTTCAAATGAATCTATGGTCAACATAAGAGTTGTTCCTAATTGTCTTATCTTTCTAGAATGGTATAGTATGCCTTCATATGATTTATGGAACTCTACTTATGGTCTTGGCAAGCAAAGGGTATTTTGGTCATCTGAGAATTACAGGTCATTTCAAGCCTATGCCCAAAACTCATACAAGGAAGCTTCAAATGGAAAACTTTACAACATAACACTTGTTCCAAATGACATTTTGAGTCTAGAAAGGTGACCATGAGAGATTGGAAAGGTTCATAGCACAAGGTTTCAAAATTGGTGGATTTAATGAATAAAAAAGGACTTAAAAATGAGATTTTTCATATTTTGGCCAAATGAGGTGAAATTATAGGTCATTTTGAATGGAAAAATCATTTTGATAATATTGGATGAATTAGAATTTTGAGCTTGGTTAAAGTTTTGAATGTTATTCAAGGTTACTTGTAATGAAAGTTACATAATCCAAAATGTAAGGAAGGTGTGCATGGGAAGCTTCTCCAAAGTTCTAGGAGGTTCTAGTGTCATGTATATATTGAATTGAGAGGGTTCATGCCATGGTTGGTGAATCACATTGCTCATAAACACAAGTTTCATACACTTTCTCCTACTTGCAAAATTAATTCAAACTCTCTCAAATTCTCATCAATTTCCACATTTCTTTATCTAGTATTCATCATCATCATCTAAGGATCATAATTCACACAATCATCGGGTAGAATTGAGGAAGATTCATGTTGTTCAAGTTGATCATCCAAGAAGCAAGAATTTTGGAATTGTGAGATTCAAAGCATTGGAGCACGATTCATTGCATACAGAACTCATCATCAAGTTCCTGGATCATTTCCCACTCATTACAAGCATTAGATCAAGAGGTTTTAGCATCTGTTTTCATCAATTGCACCAGGTATGTTTATCCTTCGAATTCCATGTTTAGGATAGAATTACAAGGTTTTGTTAGCATAGGAATGTTAAGATAGGATAGATGACTGAGTTTGGTGAGTTTGGAGAGTTTTCATGAAGCTTGATCATGGAGTGCAAGAACTGTTAGGGTTTGTATCTCTTGGAATATTGCACGAAAATCTTAGTTCATTAGCTTGTTGTGATCATCATAAGACATAGATAATGTTAGGATATAATTGAACAAGGTTTGGAAGATTTGATACCAGGTTAAAATGGTGGATTCCAACTGTTATGTGTATCGGGTTCCATTGTTGTCTGAGTTTTAGGGAGAATTATGGGCATGGCTGTGTAGAGGGGAGGATTTAGAGCAACTTTGCTCTTTGTATCGAGTGAATTCATGGAGAATGGAGAGAGAACAAGGAGATGGAAGATGCGTGCATGGGACTGTTTTTTCAGAAACCCTAGAGGACACTTGGGGACGATGATGGACAACCGTCAGATTTGTTATTTGACCTTGACTGAAGATCTAATCGTGTGGCTGTCATTTAAATGGAAAACGGAGGGAGAGACCAAAGTGAAACGCAGCGTTTCACTTAAACGTGCGTTTGGGCTGGGTCCAACATTTCTATCCCCACCCCCTGCTTGATAAGCCCAAGGAGTTACACTTGATTATGTTGCTATTCACACCGAGGATTTAACATTTTTCTTTGGTTTTTTTTAATTCAATTTCTGAAGCGCGCTGGGCCTAGTACTTTTGTTATTCGCACCCCACTTCCATGGCCCATCTGAGATTTGAACTGGGCGAGCTTACTTCTGACACCCCCTCTCCCTTTTATTTCATATTTTGTGATTTTAATTCCTTTAATATTAAATCTTTAAAAAAATCATAACAAATTGTAAAACACATGTTTTTCATTGGTTCTTTTTGCATTCTTTTCATAATTTTGTCAAGAAAATTATCATACAAAAAAATTAATAGTTCATTTCATTTTTATATTTTGGCATATTTTTCTTTTAAATAGGTATAAATAACATTTAATTTGATGCATGATTTTGCTAATTTTAGTTTGAATAATTGCTTTGATATTTTTTATCCATTCTTTTCAGGTTGGTTAGTAGATATTGTTAGATTGTATATACAATTTAGTTCACATTTTTAGGACTTAATTTTAGGTGTTTAGTTTAGGTGTGAATAACATGAACTAAACTAGGGTTTAGGTGATAACATAGGTGAATTAGTTCATTTCCCTTAGGAGTTAGAGATTGAATTTTGGCCATGGGACTATAGGGATTATGGGTAGTTATTAGATCCCTTAGAAAATATCAGGATTCCCCTACTGCTATTAATACTGTCTGTATTTGTTTGACTGGTGTGGTGTGCCCTCTCTGGGGATTATAATTTGTCTGTGTGGGTATTGGGATTGCTTGGGGATTGGGAGAGCTGAAGGCTTGTGATGATGAAGCCATTCGAGATCCAGAGCTTGAAGACCAACTTCCAGAGTTGAAGAGGAGATTCCTGCTAGTAGCTGTTGAGGAGACTAGGGTTTAGGAGCTAGGCAGAGCTCTAGATTAGAAAGCTTGTTTCTCAAACATGGAGTGCCTTGTCTGCATCCATCCTTTCTCTATGATTCAAAGTCTCTTTCAAATATCCACCTCCTTCCTTTGGAAGGATCAGTGAATGTATTTGAAAGATAGAACTTTTGAGAGAAAACTGTCTGTTTAATGTTAACAGTTGATGAGCCACCCTTGGTAGGTAATTGACTGGCTAACATTCATTCACTTCATCTTGTTGATTGATGTTCATCCTGGAGATTGAGACTTGAAGAAAAGCCATTGCAGATGGAAGATTGATAATCAAGACCTTGCTTGAAGGCTGTGTAGATGGAGATTGATGCTTGCTGAAGCTTGTAGCTGTTTGGAGATGACTTGAAGATAGGTGTTGATGCAGAGCTGCTGTGGCTGTTTATTTTTGCTGTATTTCATTTCTGATGTATTGATTGGTTTTCCTGACTGTATTGTTTGCTGTTTAACCTGTTGGGTTGAAAGTGAATCCTGTTCACTTTTGCCTATTGTTTTCTAGGTTCGAGGTTGAGTGGGACTCCCTTGCCTCGCTTGTATTGCTGCATTCATGCATTTTACTGCTTTACTGTATATATATGCTATTGTTTTTGTTTCTGTCTATTCCCTTAGGATCTCTGTTTCTCTCTGTGCAAGAGAGGAGCATGATAGACACTAGGTCTTAACCCATGCATGATAACATTAGGTTAGTTTGATTCCCCTCGCAACCGTAGGTTAGAGTTATGTCTCTTCTTTCTCTCAAAACAAACAGAAAAATACAATAATATTTCAAACACAATAAAAGACACTTCTTCCGTAAAAGAATGTGAACTCATCAAAACGTCGTTTTTGTCCGCTTGGACCAGTAATCAGGAAAACCCTTTTTCAGAAGGAATAAAAACAACCAAGACAGACTTGTGTCGTACGTGGCCCGAACTACGTTTGCTCTGATCTTTCATGCTGTATGAAAGTACGTAGGCATAGGATGCGATATCCTAGCGAGCAACCTTCCCCTCCTTTCCCGTAGGTAGGCGAACTACGTTGACTCTGATTTCTCGTTCCAGACGGGAATACGTAGGCATAAAGTGCGATACTTTGCCGAGTCATTTTATTTTCTTCTAACCCCTGACCTGTAGAGTAGATAGAATAACAATCTTTTCGACCGAAAACAAGCGTGGATCCCGTCGAGTACGACGGACGTGAGGGGTGCTAATACCTTCCCCTTGCGTAATCGACTCCCGAATCTAGGTTTTGGTTGCGACGACCATACCTTTCCCGTGTTGTGCGAGGTTTACTCTGAGCGTTTCCTTTCCCTCCCGTGGGATAAATAACGCACGGTGGCGACTCTTCTATTCAGCCGGCGCCGATTTTCGCAGTAGCGACAGCTGGCGACTCTGCTGGGGACCCAACGTCCCCTGGCCGCTAAGGACTGCGATAGTTCTTATGCATTTGGGATCCAACGTCCCTTAAGAGAGTCAATCCTAGCGCTTGTTTTCCCGTCGAGGATTTTGTATGGATTTATATGTCTGACCTTTATTTTCAGCATTATATATTGGTTATTATTGTTGTATTGTGGGGTGTGATGGGTGGTTCTATGATTGAGAGATAAGTCGGACCTGGGCTTGAGTGCACCTAGAATTAGAGTAGAAAGTAGTGGGCGCGTGTCGGCTTTGCTTGCATTAGTGTCTCATGAAATCTACACTCGGACGAGGTTCTTCTGGTTGGCTTCTTTTTCTACCCTTTGGGTCGAAGGGGTTGTTGGTCAGCTGAATTGTCGACTCCGGGAACCGATCATTTGGAAGTTGGCTAAGTGAGGCCTCTTCAGGATTTGATGATGCCACTCCTCCTGGGAATCGTATCATCAACCCTGAAAGTCTGTGACGCCGACTGTTGCACCCTAAAATTTGACCAACCGATTCTCCTATCTGACTCATGGTTTAATTTCATATTCACAGCTCAGATGTATGATTTTTGTGCACAAGCAGGGGATATCAGAGTTTACAGCTTGGTTTTTGTCTATCAGATATGGCAGACCCAGTCCAGATCACCAGGGTTTTATTTTCGGGAAATTGCGCGCTCCTCGGTGATTTTTCAGTAATTTTGGGGATATTCTGATGCCCGGGGTTCTCTGTTCGATTCGATCTGGTCTCGTGTGCGCTTTTATGGCGGTCATGTGCATTCATCTGCATTTTTTAGGGTTTAATAGGCTTTTGTGAATTTTTAACAGGCTTTATAGATTTTTCTGGAATTTAAATAGGGTTTTTTGAATATTTTAACAATTTAATTCTCTTTATAGGATTTTATAGAATTCTTAAATAGGTTTTTAGAAAATAAATAAGATTTTAAATAGTTTTATCATTTTAGAATAATATGGTTTTTCTTTTAAATCATTTTTAGGAATTTTTCTATAGATTTTAAATAGGTTTAAGTGTTTTTTTAGACAATATAGAAAATAATATAGTTTCTTTTATTAATAATAGATACTAGTTTTTAATAATATTGGAATTTTAATAGGAAATTAGTAAGAGTTTAGAATTAATTAGAGCATTAATCTTCTTTTTAGATTTAATTAGGTTAATTGTTGTTTTAGATTTAATTAGATTGATTTAGAGTTAATCAGGTCTTAACTAGATTTTTTAGATTTAATTAGGATAATATGAGTTTTAATCATTTTTTAGAGTTGATTAGGAAATTGTTAATTAGGTTAATTGATATTTTAGATATAATTAGTTCAATTAGGTGTTAACTGACTCAATTAGGTATTATTTGATTTTAATAGTTAGGATTAATTGTCTTTATTAAAGTACAGTTTTTTTACAGTTTTTTTTATTCAGTTCGTTGGGCCCAATTGGGGAGGCCCAGTATGGCTTTCTTTTTTGTCCAGAAAAATGATCAGCAAGTCCAACAAGAAAAGTCCAGCGCACACCAGAAATTTCTGGAAAGTTCTAGCATCTTCAAGGATATAAAAAGCTGACACGTGTTGCAGGAGGAAGGGTCCCACATCTCTGCATCACGCACTGCCACGCCACACTTCACCCTCTCTCTCTCTCAGCCACGCGAGGAACGCGTGTCACACATGCAGAGAGTCCCTCCACCATAGCCCCACGTGTCCACACCGTAACCATCATCAGAAGATTCCCACCGGCCGCCGTGCATGTACTCCGGCCGCCGCTAACCGTCGCCGGCGAATCCAAACACCTCCTTTCTTCATCTTCTTCCCAGATCTCCTCCGTCACCTTCCTCTTCTCATCGCCGGAAACATCATCGTCGCCGGAATCGTCAACCTTCACCCTCCACTTTTCCAGAAATCGTCCTCAACCTGCATCACCTTCATCCCCTAATTCCCAGAAACCACCATTGAACTTCATACTCCATCAATTTTTTCCAGAAACTAAACCTTCATACGCCATCAATTTTTTTTCCAGAATCCTTCGTTCACCAACATCAATTTTCATCCATCTTCATACAAATTTTTTTCCAGAAATCATCTCAGATCTTCATCGTCCATCAAGATTTTTCCAGAATAATATCAATCCTCCATCAATTTTTTCCAGCACGCTCAGACATTCAACAATCTTCAAGCAATACCTCCAGATTTCTTCAGAAAGCGTTCAAACCTTCAAAGTCCGTTCAAGATCTTCAACAATATCCAGAGGCACACTCATCCACTCAGGATTCTTAGAACCTCGTCAAATTCTTCAGCAAGCGACGGATCCATCATCAGAAATCGCCTCCGCTCGAAGATCTTCAGCGAACGATCCACCTCTTCAAAGAACATCAACTAACATCCGTCGTTCCAGGTTTCTACAGCTTTCTTCCTTAAACTCCTCTATTTGCATGTGCGTGTTAGAGTTTGTAGGCTTAAGATCTTGAGGACTTTTAGTTTAAGAGCTTCCATTTGACAATACTTGTGAAGTTAGGCCATGTTTCGTGTGAGGGATTGAGGTATTTGGGTGAGGATTTGCTTCGTTTAGAGTTTGTTTGATTGAGTTGCAGAGTAGAGACGAGGGAGAGACGAGAGGGAACGGCGCTTGATGAACAGTGCCAGAGAGAGGTTAGGAGGAAGATGGTTTTTGGTTAGGTTTTGTCTGGATTAGGGTTTGGGATACTGGGCTTAGGCCCAAAAGCGCGTTTCTGACGCTACACCTCTCAACTGCTTGCCCCCCCTGGCGTGTGAGTCTGAGTGATTAGATTGGGCCCTATGCCCAAATTGCTAACTGCGCCCCTCGTTTAAGCCCAGTAGTAGAAGCAACTAGGAATCTGCTAAGTCAGCACCCCCCTGCGCCCAGATCAGCTTTTTTTTGTGTTTTCTGGATAATCAGACTTGGGCCCTGCGCCCTTTTGCTAGTTGCACCCCCATATCAGGGCCCAATGAATAAATCACCTAGAATCATTGCTGTTTGGACCCCCCAGGTTATTTCTTTTATTTTTCTTTTATATTAGAAAATCATAATAAATTGAATATAATTGTTTTTTTTATGATTCTTTTTTCATCCATTTCATGAAATTGTTAAGAAAATTAAAGAAAAATAAAAGTGACACTTTATTTTTGTTTTGCTATTTTTTGCATATTTTCCATTTTAATTGATGTGTTTTTTTAATATTTTCAATGCATGCATATCATTAGAAATTCATAAAAAAATGGTAGATTTAGTCAAATAATTCCGTTCTTTTTCCTGTAGACTCGTGATTCAGTGTAGAATTTTATAATACAAAAACATTAGCTTAATCATGCATTTTCATTTTAATTGCATTTTTCCATTGTTATTGATGTTGAATAAATTGGTTTGTGGATATGTCTGTGTTGCTGATTCTATTTCTTTCATCTGGTGTTGAATTTTGTTCTGATTTTTTCAGTATGTTATCCTAGAACCATGTAGGTCTCCCCATAGATTTTTGTTAGATTTTTGTAGGATATTCTGATGTGATTTGTCTGAGCCTGAAGATAGGAGAGGTCTTGATGACTTCTGACTTTGAAGTTCAACTGAGGTTGAACTTCAGAGATAGTCTCTTGTAGTTTGTTGGCCTGTGGATTCTTCTTGAAGGTAGGAGCTGATTGAAGTCCTGTTGGAGCTTGCAAGGATGCATTGGATTGAGGCTTAGTCTAGGAGCTTGTTGTCTGTTTGTGAGGTTCGAGATCCTGAAGTTTGAAGGGAGTTTATGGTACTTTCCTGAGGAAGGCACTATGAATGACTTTCAGTCTTCCTTCTCACCTCTTTCGTAAGTATCCAATGATGTCGGAGCCGACATGTGAGTTTAATTTCTCCTGAGGAGGAATATGAACTGATCACCTGTTGTTGAGCCACATGGGATACGATTCCTAAGTGGAAGTCCCCTAGTACTTTCCTGAGGAAGGTCCTATGGGTCTATTCACTTAGTTCCACTAGTTTATCTAGGTCTTCTCAAGTATCCAGTGATGTTGGAGCCAACTTGTGAGTTTAATTTCTCCTGAGGAGGAATGTAAACTGATCACAGTTGTTGAGCCACGAAGGGTACGATTCCTAAGTGTCAGCCTCCTAGTACTTTCCTGAGGAAGGTCCTATGAGTCTGCTCACTTAGTTCCCTTAGTGCATATAGGTATTTCTCAAGTATCCCGTGATGCCGGAGCCTTCATGTGAGTTTAATTTCTCCTGAGGAGGAATATAAACTGATCACAGTTGTCGAGCCGCATAGGATATGACTCCTGGGTAGTGACCTCCTGGTACTTTCCTGAGGAAGGCACTATGAGCTTGTCTGCTTAGCTTCCTTTCTCTGGTAAGCTTGTTCTGAAGCTTGGAGAATGGGATTGATTCCTCTTGCCTAGGAGTTTGTTTAGATCCTTGCTTAGGGTTTTGATTAGAGTTTGGCTTAGGTCTTTGCTTAAGGTGTGGCATAGAGTTCTGTTTAGAGATAGATTAGGAGATTGTTTCAGGTTTGTTTGAGGCCCTGCTCAGGGTTAGTCTCTTTGTATTGTTTGACTTGCGTGAGGTTATGTGGCATTAGACTTAGGTGTTCATCTAGATAGTTCTGAATAGGTGCATCTTAGAAGTAGACTTTGTGTGCATGAGAAGTTGAGGTGGTCCTCCTTCTGCTTGTTTGTTATTGCGTGGCTTTGCTTGTTGGTATTCGGTAGAGCTGAGCTCCCTTGCCTTTGTGGTTTGCGGCCTCTGTGCCTTGTTTGTCTAGTTGTTGCATTCATGCATATTTTCAGTATTCATTTACGTTGCAGTTTCTTGTTTGTGGTTTAATCCTGTTGCCATGATCCCTTAGGAGCTCTGACTTCTCCGCTGCGGAGTTGTTATGATAGACATTAGAATGGTTAACCAGGTGTGATAGCAATAGGTAGATTCCCCTGTTTCTCAGGTATAGTTCTAGGGTTTCCCTTTCCTTTCTGTAGGAGCTTTTGAGTAGCTTGGTCCGTAGTTAGCTGAACTACAGCTGCTCTGATTCTTCGTTCCAGACGAAGATATGTAGGCATAGGATGCGATATCCTAGCGAGCACACTAACGACTAACTTTAGTTCTCTCGCGGCTGTGCGATCGAGACTTTCCCGCTAACAACTAATTGCTATCCCTTTCTCTTGCCCTAGTGCATTTGAGACCAGATCATAGTTGTAGGTTCCCGAGCCTTAGAGACCAGTTTGTTTTCTCACTGCTGTGTGAGAGCCCCTGTTTACCCGTAGTTAGCCGAACTACGCTTGCTCTGATCTTTCATTTCAGATGAAAGTACGTAGGCACAGGACGCGATGTCCTGGCGAGCAACCCTTCCCCCCGTTTAGTCGTAGGAAGTCGAACTACGTTGACTCTGACTTTCCCATTGCACGAGGGAATACGTAGGCCCAGAACACCGTATGTTCTGTCGAGTCCTGTCCTTTTATTTTCTTTTCAGACCAGCCATTAGCGTAGATAGATAATACACCCTTTTACCTATAAACACCAAGCGTGGATCCCATCGAGTACGATGGACGTGAGGGGTGCTAATACCTTCCCCTTGCGTAACCGACTCCCGAATCCAGGTTTTGGTTGCGATGACCATACCTTTTCCCGTCTTTGCGAGGTTTACTTCGAGCGTTTCCTTTCCCGCTCTGAGGGATAAATAACGCACGGTGGCGACTCTCCTGTCAAGCCGGCGCCGATTTTCGCAGTAGCGACAGCTGGCGACTCTGCTGGGGAATTATAGCATCTAGGGACTTTTCCCATCCCTTATGCTGGGACCGTTTCCCATTCCCTACGCGAGTCAATCCTAGCGCTTGGGTGTTTATTTGTTGGGTGTTGTGCATATTGTGTTTTACTTTTCTGCACTTTACTTTTCTGTACCTTTACCTTTCCGCATTTATTTTCCAGCATTATATTATTATGATTATTGCTGTGGGCAAAGGGAGGTTACTGTGAGTGAAAAGCCGGACCTGGGCTTGAGTACACACCTAGATATAGTTGTGGAGAAGTAGTAGACGAACCTGTCTGCTGAGCAGGCACAGTTCCCTACGAAAATCTGCGCTCAGACGAGATTCTTGCAGAGGTGCTCCTTTCCGGTCCTGAGGATCTGAGGGGAGTCCAGACGTGAGGGTTGTCGACTCTGGGGACCGATCATTTGGAAGTCAGCTAAGTGAGGCCTCTTCATGATTTGATGATGCCACTCCTTCTGGGAATCGTATCGTCACTCATGAAAGTCTGTGACGCTGATAACCGCATAGGATGCCGTACCTTTGTCCGTGGATTAGGTCTATCCTACCTGTGAGAGGGACTGGGCTATTGCAGGAAAACTGGCCTTCAGATACCATGATTCAGTAGTTATCAGATGGTGTTCTTGATTCATCTCCAGGTGTGTTGTCTGGGTCAGATGGGTTTCTTATCTGAGGTTGAGGCTATTATCAGATGGTATTTTCGTCAGATACAGAGGTTCAGATGGTTTTCCTACCAGGGGATTGATATTTTGAGTATCAGATGATAGTTAGTGGCATGAGATTCTGGTGACCGTGTTGGTTTTCTGTTCTTGATCACAGAGATATTCCTCTTCAGGCTACAGCATAGCCCCTGTGTTCGCAGATTGCATTATTTATCATATTGCATCATTGCATTACCATCTGCATTCAACTAACGTGTGTGTATTGCAGGTACATATTTTCCCTTCCAGTTCTGGTGTTCGTTCCTAGCAAGACATGGAAAACCTGAAGAGAGTATTGCCCTATAAGTTTCCGTCGCCGAATATCAGTCTATTGTTAGAATTGATGGCTATTGCTAAGAAGAGAGGAATGGGTGACTTCAGAAAAAGATATGGGAGGATTCTGACCTACGTTTATCAGCCATCTGTCTACGAGACCAGCGGCATCTATACTCTGTTACAGTTCTACGACGCGGAGCTCAGGTGTTTTGTATTTCCCGACTTTGTTTTGGCTCCTACCCTGGAGGAGTACTCTGCACTTCTGGATATACCGATCCGTGAGCAGATGCCTTTTTATCGTACGGACGCTGAGCCTAAGCTGGCTGAGCTTTCTGCCATCCTGTGCTTGAAAGAGTCTGAGCTGTCTGGGAAGATGATCAGAAGAGGAGACGTATGGGGATTTCCGTTGGATGTCTTAGTGGAGAAGGCTCGAGAATATGCCCAGAAGGGTAGCTGGGAGGTTTTTGACGTCATCCTTGCTGTATGTGTTTATGGCATCGTGTTGTTCCCGAACATTCCTGATTTTGTTGATTCAGATGCCTTCTATATTTTGGCTGCGGGAAACCCAGTTCCTACTTTGCTGGGAGATATCCACCATTCAACTCATTATCAGAATGAAAAGCGACGAGGAAGGAATGTGTCTTGCTGTGTACCTCTCCTATGCAGGTGGTTCACCAGTCATTTGCCTAAGTCAGGCCCGTTTGTCGCATCTATCAATTCTCTAGGATGGCCCGAGCGCTTAATGGGATTAACTGCTGAGAACGTGGTATGGACCAATAAAGAGGTATTTGGAGCTGAAGTCATACTCAAAGGCGAAGGATTCCCGAATGTTCCGTTAATTGGAAGGAAAGGTTGTGTCAACTATAACCCGTCCTTATTGATCAAGCAATTTGGGTACATACCTCAAGGAGCGCCAAAGCCCGAGGAGATACAGGAATCTCTGTATCTCACTGGGGCAATAGGGAAAGAGATGCTGACTAAACTTGAGAAAGCCTGGAAAAACTTGCACAAGAGAGGGAAGCTTTCAGGTAGCAGAGGGGATACTCGAGGTCCTAGCCCATATGTAGAATGGATTCGTGAGCGAGCTGTGAAGTTCCTTATGCCGTATCCAGCAGTTCAACCATTGCATCCTCCTCCGGTAGAGGAGCCTACCACTGTGGACATTCAGGTCTACAAGCAGCTGATGGCGGAGAAAGAAGAGCTAGCCAAGGCTAAAGAGGCTTTAGAGCAGGAGAATGCCCAGCTTCGGCATGAAAAGAATGAAACAGGATATATTTCTAAGCAACAAGCTGAAACTCTAAAACATCTGAAGACTACGCTATTGGAATTGACTAAAACCAAGAAGCGTCTAGAGTTAGATGTAGACTCAGTTAGTAGTGTGTTGGCCACCAAGAAGCAAGAGCTGGAAAGGGCCTACACAAAGCTAGCCAAGTTCAGAGAACACTGGGATCTCACTATGACCAAGCGCAAGGAGCGAGAAGAAGAGCTGAAGACACAGATTGCTCAGTTAGAAGAACAGGTCAAGGTGAAGAACGAAGAGCTTGAAGAAGAAGCCTGTCGCCGATACGAGGCCGAGCGCAAGTTGACAGATGCCATGAAGAATTTGGAAGATTTCCAGCATAGAGCAGATGCCAAGAGACCCAAACTTGGGGATGGTGCTAATGATAAGGCTTGGGAAGACTTTGTCAGAGACATCCAGGGGACGGTCAGGAAGAGGGATCGACTGATAGAAGGTTTGATTTATCAACCAGATCATGCAGAGACAAAGAAGATGGTCGAAGACTTCCGCAACCGTACCCGTATTTGATTTCTCTCTTGTATTCTGTTGTGTTGAGATCACCACCAGGCATGTTGGCTGGGATCCTCCTTATCATATCAGCTGTATGGAGCGTAGTTATGTAACTTCTTGACAAGACTGTTATTCTGATCAATATATGAGGGTTTTTCCAAATATTGTCTCTATGGTTTATCTCGTCTTGCTACCACTGACACTGGAATTGGAGGGAAAACATCTCCAATGCACCCATGCACGTTAGCATTTTTGTATTTCTGTTTGCATAAATCATATTGCATAGCATTTAGCAGGTCAGAGCACTTATCCAACCTTTGTTTTCACCAGAAGGTGATTCTCGGGGAATTGTTTGAGGCAAGAGTGGAGTGTTGAAGACGACCAAGGGGCTGAAGCAGGTTTGAGCAGAATCAAGCAGAGTAGTCAGTTACAGGTAATTGGTAGCTATGTCTGAAGGCGATTTTCAGGCTCCTGACGCCCAGGCAAGGTTTACTATGGCGTCCAACCATCAGTATGATTCTATGGAAGGCTTCCCGCAAGCAAACAATATTACTGCAGACCAAGTTGTGCAGCCAACTGTTGAGAACAGAGATCGGCATGAGCAGTTTCTTGCCCGAAATGAACGCTATCCTCCTGTTAACGATCAATGTGTTGCTTTCCCTGTGATGAATTACCGGAGAGATAATCCAATGACCGGGTTAGTAGATCCAAGAAGACTCCGAGTGTTGGAAGAGCAAATGAAAGCCTTGGAAGCGAAAGATGCCGTTAACCTGGATGCTGTAGCCATGTGCTTGGTTCCTGACCTGGTGTTGCCGTACAAGTTCAAAGTGCCGGAATTTGAAAAATACACGGGAGATAGCTGTCCAAAGCTGCATTTGATGATGTTCTGCCGAAGGATGACTCCGTTTGTGCGAAATGACAAATTGATGATCCATTGCTTTCAGTATAGCCTGACGGGGGCATCGTTGAGATGGTATGTGCAATTGGAGAGTAATCAGATTCGATCATGGGTGGATTTAGCCAGAGCTTTCATAAAGCAGTACGATTACAACCTGGATTTGACTCCTAGTCTCGTAGACCTGCAAGAATTGTCTCAAGCGGAGAATGAATCGTTCAGAGCGTATTTGCGAAGATGGAAGGAATTGTCTGCTAGTGTTCGACCACCGCTTCCGGAAAGGGAACTGGTTGACGTCTTCTTGGGTACTCTGAAGGGCCATTATTTTGACAAATTGTTCAGTTGCACAAACTTTGTGGGCCTGATGAGGCTGGGAGAGATTGTTGAGCGAGGACTCAGGAGTGGAAAGTTTCGAGGTGTTCCTTACGTCCCAGTTGATAAGATTGAGTCAGTTGTCAGTTCTCAAGAAGAGTGGGAAGGAGATGACGCCACCTCAGAATCTCTAGCATCTCAGGGTCAGTTTTCAGACACTTCAAGTCAACGGTCATACTATCGCCGATCGCGTCAGCATGCTCCACGAAGACCAAGGAAACCTGAAAGGCAGTTTACTCAGCTACCGGTATCGTACAGTCAGTTGTTGCCAGATCTGGTCAGAAGTAGATTGATAGTGCCGAAAGAGACTAAGCCGGTGATTCCACCGTATCCTCCAGGTTTTGATGCCAGCGCCCGCTGTGAGTACCATGTTGGGGCACAGGGGCATTCAACGAATGATTGTAAGGTGCTTAGAAGTCAGATTCAGGATCTGTTAGACTCTAGCCGTATTTGCATCACTCCTCAGGGTTGTGTTCAGATTAATGATTTTCCATCTTCCAGTTGTGGGGGTTCGTCAGTTGATGTCATGGAAGACTCTGCAGGAAGTGTGTACTCTGAAGATTGTCAATCAGAGAGTTCAATTGAATATGGGGGAAGTTTCTAGAGGTTTCTATGCCGGGTGTCGCATCTGTTTCTCTGCTTGATCCGTTTAGCTTTTTGTGCATCAGTATTTGTCGACCACCACCAGGATTGTTGGCTGGGGTCGTTATATTCAGACTCATTTGTGCTTACCTGCTGATTTTGTTGGTTGTACATGTGTGGGAGATGTTTGTCTGTGTGCTTATAGCTTGAGTTTCTCTTTATCTCGTTGTGACTATGTATTTGCTTTCTGTGCTGCATCATTATTTAGCAGGTATATCAGAACCGTGAGCCTTATTTCCGCATCATCCAGTTTATTGCAGGAACTCCTTCAGAGATATGGAACAGAATCAGTTTGAATTGAGCGAAGTCCAAGGCCAGCTGGGGCAGATGATGAGAGACATGCAAGAGTTGCGTCTAGAGCAGAAGATTCTCAAAGAGGAGAACAGTCAGCTGAAGACCCAAGTGAGCTTGATCATGGAGGTAGTCAAGAATGTGCTTAGGAAAGAAGACGATCAGCTATTTGAAGCCGCAATGAAGAAGCTCGCGCCGTCTGTGCATGTGGAACCTGAGCAGCAACAGAGGATACATCCGGCTCAACAGAGGATCCAGGAAGGGAAGCCAAGGAGAATATTTGAGGCACCACCTATGACCTATGCTGAGCTCTTGCAGATCTTATTGAGGTTTAATCTGGTGGAGAAAAGAACGTTGACACAACCAACGAAAGCGTTTCCTCAAGGGTACGATGCCAGCAAGCAATGTGAATTTCATTCCGGGGCATTCGGACATGACATCGAGGGTTGTCATGCTTTTAGGCACAATGTTCAAGACCTGATTGACTCGCACGATATTGAATTCACGCCGGGCGGCGTAGCTGTGCATATTGCTCCTGTCTCAGTCGATGCTAAAATGACAGATGTTTCCAAAGCTGCAGTGGGTCAGAAGCGTATCCTGGACTCCATGGTGTCAGAATCTCCAGGCCCACAATTGTTGCCTATTCCTGGGGCAGATCTGAGAAAGAAAATGGTTAAGCATAAGGAGAGTGTTCAGTACATTGAAGGTCAAGGAACCAATGTTGCATTTGATACAAAGGGTGTTCAAGGGTCAACCCGATACCAGCAGCAGCAGCCTCAGCAGGGGGCACAGCAAGCTCAACGAAGATTCCAGGGTGGTAAACCGAAAAGAGTATTTGAGAAGCCTCCCTCTAACTATGCTGATTTATTGCAGACCTTGTTGGGATTGAATCTGGTGGAGAAAAGAACCCTGGCGCCAATAACGGGAGCTCCCCCGTTTGGTTATGACGCAAGCAAGCACTGTGAGTTTCATTCTGGAGCCCCGGGTCATGATATAGAAAATTGCCATGCTTTTAAGCACCAAGTGCAGGATTTGCTTGATAGTGCAGCAATCAGCTTCGGGCCAAGAGGTCCTAGAATCATCTGAATGAAGGAGAAAGGGCTCTATAATTTGGTTGAGTCGTTGAAAGCAGATCAGGACAGCATCGGATTGCCTCTAATAAAGATAGCTGGTTCAGCAGCAGGGCAGATGTGAAAAGCCCAGTTCTCGGAAGCTAGCATATTTTCTTTGTTTTAGCTTGTCATTTCTTTACATTTGTAGTTGCTTTCCTGTTTGAATTTGTAATCTTGTTTGTAAAACTCGTTGTTTTCATTTCAATTGATGATAATGAAATAAATATGCATGTTTTGATTGAATCCAGTCGTGTTCACTCACTGTTTTTTGCAAATGTCCAACACTCGGTCAAGAAGAATTTGGGGAGGATGACGAAAATGACCGACATGCAAATTCCGACTGTATGCTTTTGAAATAAAACCTGCTGATGATGTACAGGCATTGTTTCAAATCCCTAAACACCGGAGACATAAGGAAGATAATCCCTTGTCAACCCTTTTGAGCCTTGTAGTAGGAGTTCTTTCTGAAAACGAAAAACCCTCAATCTTAACCTGGGGCAGGGTAGGTGTTAGCTAATTTGACCGAGCGTCCAAATTACAAGAGGAGTGTCCGTTCAAGGATCAATCACACCCCTAGAGGTCGTGCCTAAAAGACCATAATGGTTCAATCAAGAGTGGGACAGCCCCATCATTTCCCAAAGAGTCAGGCAACCAATGTCACACGACTTGTTCGAAAGAAAAAATGAAAAAAGAATCAAAAGCCCGCTAAGTCAAGAAAACTTCAAAACAAATGACTTAGGCAAAAAATGAGGGCATCCCGCTGGACTTAAAACAAAATCAAAAGAAACTCAAAAGGAGTCAGTCCAGGCAAAAGTTAGGGATATTAAAAGAAAAGATGAAAGGATCAAAAGAAAAAGCCTCGATGGAAATACGAGTCGTGTGACCTCAAGTGTCAAAGACGAAAGAGTGAGTGGCTGTCACTCCAAAATCCAAAAGTTTCTCGAACTATCATCCCTATTTCTTTCAACCTCTGAGAGGTGAGCGCTAAGGTCAAATTAGCTAAACGTAGGATGGGAGAACATCAAGGAGAACGGGTGGGTTAAGATAAACTTTGAGCCTTTATCCTTTCCTTCAAAACCATGAACCTGACCATGTTACAACCTTCAAAAGTCCTAATTGAAGCAGGTTGTTTCGCAAGCATACTCCGGTAAAGGTCGCGTCGATTCTGACTCCTAAAAAGGTTCCTCTTACCATGTTGATACTGATGTTGATAAATGTTTTGTGCATTATATGCTATAAACTGTTTTCCTTTTCCCAGTGAACAGATTGGATGTCAAAACTGTCATATGTGTTGCATTAATACATCTTTTATGCATAACAACTTGTTTTACTTGTGAGTAAGCGCTGGACAGCAGGAAAGTTTCCTACAATGGAAAGTATGGTCAAGATAGAATGCAGAACGCCCGAATGTTCCGAGAGCAGGGGCAAGCTTTATTGTGATCCCCAGTCAGGTCAGCTTTTCGAAGTCAGTTATTCTGGGGCTATCAGGTTGAGATTCAGGTGAATGCGTCGTAGTCAGGAGGTACTACTCTGAATCAGATAATCAGGGGCAAGGTCATTGCAGTCAGGGGCAGACCATCTTAAGCGCGCAAAGGTTGTGCGAGAAGCAGACAAGGTGAAGTATCTCTTGGAAGTTCAGAACACTGAGGCATGTTACATAAGACCATCAGGGAACAGATCTGCAGATTTCCTTTCAGGGACTATCCCCACAGATGTCATGTAGGCTGGGGCATATCAGAAGCAAAAGGATTGATTGTTCTCCGTACCTATAGGGTCATTCGGAGTTTATTCGAGCAGATACAGTCGATTTTCGAGAGCGAGATGATTGCGGGAAGTCGTGTCACTATCCCTTGACTCTTCACTAAAAGGCTGTGTATTCAGGAAGAATGTTTTCCAGCGGCAGTTGTATCTGACCCAGTAAGATAAGCTTAAGAGCTCAAATCCATGTTTGCGATTACTGTGAAGACCATCCGTGTTGGCGCATCAATTTCCGGATCCGAGCTTCGTCAGTACGCGGGAAGACTCCCTCCATTTTCTACAGCAAAGTCAAATTTGTCATTGGTATGGATAAGCTATCCCCAGAGAAGTCTAATCATATTCGGCACATCTGCTATTTAGCAGTAGAGTTATGTTCCCCAGCAGGGTATTACTTCGTCGAGGTGTTCGGTTAAGTTCCCAATATCCCCAGCGGAGTTGATTTCCCTCTACCAGCATTTATTTTGCTAGGACGATTCAGTGATATCCGGGTTATCCCCAGCAGAGTTGGCCTTGCTTTCAGCATTTATTTTGCTGAAGTGGTTTTCTGTACCCGGCCCTCTCCGGCAGCTCAAGCCTGCATTAGCATATTGCATGCATTATCATATTTGCATCATACTTGCATGACATTGTCAAAATGCGTAGCATTTCCATTTAGAATGGAGCCTTACGCTGTAGAAAGATTAAAGCATTCGCATATGCATACAAAGCATAAGTCAGGTTTTCTATCAGCCTCATATGGCGCGTGAATTACTCTGTGATCAATTCAGGGACATCTATCCAGCAACAGTATTCAGACAGTTCAGCAGATTATTTGTATCTCAAATCAGACAACGATTATGCTTTGATCAGTCAGTCATCTGATGTTGATAAGCTTTTCTTCCCGTCAATTCATATTGACGATGTGTTCCTCCAATAAGTGGATTTCTCCGTCTATCATTAGACGTCTTGAGTATGAAAGTGGCTTTTCTTTCCGTCTATCCATAGACGATGTGAAGTTGCAGGTGATCACAGTGGGGCTTCAAGAAGGGGTTTCCCCCGGGATATGCTTTCCTTACCGTCTATCAGTAGACGATGTGAAGTTTCAGGCAATCTTCAATGGAGTTCAAAACAGAGCTTCTCTAATAAGTGACTTTCCTTTCCGTCTGGCAGCAGACGATGTGAAGTTTTGGTTACTGTCCAGCGGGTTTCTTATTGCCAGATCATGCACATGATGAGGTGTTTCCCCAGCGAGTCTTCTCCGGCTATCCTTAGTTGTTGAGGGGTTTCAAAACGATATTTCCGATAATGGTCTTCTTTCTGGTTATTGGATATGATGACGTTCAAGAGGTACTTTTCTGACCATCAATCCCTATTGATGTCGAGGCTCTTCGAAGAATGTTCAGTTTTCGTGATTGTCGATTCGTATTGACGACATGGTTCCTTAAAAGGTGGTTTTTCTTACCGTCGGTCCATACTGACGATGTGGCCCCTTCAAGGATATTGATCTTTCCATCAAATTCCGTAGACAGAAGGATTCTGAAA
This sequence comes from Lathyrus sativus, assembly GCA_963859935.3. Taxonomy (NCBI): domain Eukaryota; kingdom Viridiplantae; phylum Streptophyta; class Magnoliopsida; order Fabales; family Fabaceae; genus Lathyrus; species Lathyrus sativus. The sequence goes on from OZ012741.1 coordinate 301,284,391, forward strand.
TTCAAAGGATGGTGTTGAATTGCATTATGGTGTCTTTCCGTCTACTCTTAGACGATGTGAATATGGAGATTAATGAATGCCTTTCCGTCTATCCTTAGACGATGTGAATGGTTTGTTTCATCAATCAGGATGATTCCGTCTACCCGTAGACGATGTGTGTATGGAGATTGAGTATTTCTGCCGTCTATCTTTAGACGATGTGAGCATGGAGATTAAGAATTTCTTCCCGTCTATCCTTAGACGATGTGAATTGATTTGTTCATCAATCAGGATGATCCCGTCTACTCTTAGACGATGTGAGTTTGGAGATTATGAATGTCTTTCCGTCTATCCTTAGACGATGTGAATGGTTTGTTTCATCAATCAGGATGATGCCGTCTACCCTTAGACGATGAGAATATTGATTTGAATATCAATCAGGATGATGCCGTCTACCCTTAGACGATGTGAATATGGAAATTATGGTGATGCCGTCTACCCTTAGACGATGAGAATACTGATTTGTTCATCAGTCAGGATGATCCCGTCTATCCTTAGACGAGGTGCATATGGAGATTTATGGTGACTTCCCGTCTATCCTTAGACGATGTGAATATTGATTTGTTCATCAATCAGGATGATCCCGTCTACTCTTAGACGATGTGAGGTTGGAGATTATGAATGTCTTTCCGTCTATCCTTAGACGAGGTGAATTGTTTTGTTTCATCAATCAGGATGATCCCGTCTACCCTTAGACGATGAGAATATTGATTTGAATATCAATCAAGATAATGCCGTCTACCCTTAGACGATGTGAAGATGGAGATTATGGTGATGCCGTCTACCCTTAGACGATGTGAATATGGAGATTATGGTGATGCCGTCTACCCTTAGACGATGTGAATATGGAGATTATGGTGATGCCGTCTACCCTTTAGACGATGAGAATATTGATTTGTTCATTAATCAGGACTTCCCGTCTATCCTTAGACGATGTGTGTATGGAGATTAAGAATTTGATCCCGTCTATCCTTAGACGATGTGAATTTGGAGATTAACGTTGTCTTTCCGTCTATCATTAGACGAGGTGAGTATTCAATCAGGGTATCTTCCCGTCCATCTTTGGGCGATGTGAGTATATTTCTCTTCCTGCCTATCAGTAGGCAATGTGAAAGAATCAGGTATGTTGTAGCCCTCAGGGTTTGTTATATGGGGTATCACAAGCAATGGGTATTCAAATCAGGAGTTCTTCATCAGATGATTAATCAGTTTGGTGCCGCAATAACTGGACTCGGTTTTCTGGACTTTATTCTCCAAGCAGTTTACAGTATATGCTCGCGGTTGGCAAATTTTCGGGTTTCATTTGTATTCAACCGTCTCGCACCTCTGAATGTTTGAAGGCTGAGCGCTCTTCAAACCATTCAGGTCCAAGTCGCTTGAATAGGGGCAGCTGTTGCACCCTAAAATTTGACCAACCGATTCTCCTATCTGACTCATGGTTTAATTTCATATTCACAGCTCAGATGTATGATTTTTGTGCACAAGCAGGGGATATCAGAGTTTACAGCTTGGTTTTTGTCTATCAGATATGGCAGACCCAGTCCAGATCACCAGGGTTTTATTTTCGGGAAATTGCGCGCTCCTCGGTGATTTTTCAGTAATTTTGGGGATATTCTGATGCCCGGGGTTCTCTGTTCGATTCGATCTGGTCTCGTGTGCGCTTTTATGGCGGTCATGTGCATTCATCTGCATTTTTTAGGGTTTAATAGGCTTTTGTGAATTTTTAACAGGCTTTATAGATTTTTCTGGAATTTAAATAGGGTTTTTTGAATATTTTAACAATTTAATTCTCTTTATAGGATTTTATAGAATTCTTAAATAGGTTTTTAGAAAATAAATAAGATTTTAAATAGTTTTATCATTTTAGAATAATATGGTTTTTCTTTTAAATCATTTTTAGGAATTTTTCTATAGATTTTAAATAGGTTTAAGTGTTTTTTTAGACAATATAGAAAATAATATAGTTTCTTTTATTAATAATAGATACTAGTTTTTAATAATATTGGAATTTTAATAGGAAATTAGTAAGAGTTTAGAATTAATTAGAGCATTAATCTTCTTTTTAGATTTAATTAGGTTAATTGTTGTTTTAGATTTAATTAGATTGATTTAGAGTTAATCAGGTCTTAACTAGATTTTTTAGATTTAATTAGGATAATATGAGTTTTAATCATTTTTTAGAGTTGATTAGGAAATTGTTAATTAGGTTAATTGATATTTTAGATATAATTAGTTCAATTAGGTGTTAACTGACTCAATTAGGTATTATTTGATTTTAATAGTTAGGATTAATTGTCTTTATTAAAGTACAGTTTTTTTACAGTTTTTTTTATTCAGTTCGTTGGGCCCAATTGGGGAGGCCCAGTATGGCTTTCTTTTTTGTCCAGAAAAATGATCAGCAAGTCCAACAAGAAAAGTCCAGCGCACACCAGAAATTTCTGGAAAGTTCTAGCATCTTCAAGGATATAAAAAGCTGACACGTGTTGCAGGAGGAAGGGTCCCACATCTCTGCATCACGCACTGCCACGCCACACTTCACCCTCTCTCTCTCTCAGCCACGCGAGGAACGCGTGTCACACATGCAGAGAGTCCCTCCACCATAGCCCCACGTGTCCACACCGTAACCATCATCAGAAGATTCCCACCGGCCGCCGTGCATGTACTCCGGCCGCCGCTAACCGTCGCCGGCGAATCCAAACACCTCCTTTCTTCATCTTCTTCCCAGATCTCCTCCGTCACCTTCCTCTTCTCATCGCCGGAAACATCATCGTCGCCGGAATCGTCAACCTTCACCCTCCACTTTTCCAGAAATCGTCCTCAACCTGCATCACCTTCATCCCCTAATTCCCAGAAACCACCATTGAACTTCATACTCCATCAATTTTTTCCAGAAACTAAACCTTCATACGCCATCAATTTTTTTTCCAGAATCCTTCGTTCACCAACATCAATTTTCATCCATCTTCATACAAATTTTTTTCCAGAAATCATCTCAGATCTTCATCGTCCATCAAGATTTTTCCAGAATAATATCAATCCTCCATCAATTTTTTCCAGCACGCTCAGACATTCAACAATCTTCAAGCAATACCTCCAGATTTCTTCAGAAAGCGTTCAAACCTTCAAAGTCCGTTCAAGATCTTCAACAATATCCAGAGGCACACTCATCCACTCAGGATTCTTAGAACCTCGTCAAATTCTTCAGCAAGCGACGGATCCATCATCAGAAATCGCCTCCGCTCGAAGATCTTCAGCGAACGATCCACCTCTTCAAAGAACATCAACTAACATCCGTCGTTCCAGGTTTCTACAGCTTTCTTCCTTAAACTCCTCTATTTGCATGTGCGTGTTAGAGTTTGTAGGCTTAAGATCTTGAGGACTTTTAGTTTAAGAGCTTCCATTTGACAATACTTGTGAAGTTAGGCCATGTTTCGTGTGAGGGATTGAGGTATTTGGGTAAGGATTTGCTTCGTTTAGAGTTTGTTTGATTGAGTTGCAGAGTAGAGACGAGGGAGAGACGAGAGGGAACGGCGCTTGATGAACAGTGCCAGAGAGAGGTTAGGAGGAAGATGGTTTTTGGTTAGGTTTTGTCTGGATTAGGGTTTGGGATACTGGGCTTAGGCCCAAAAGCGCGTTTCTGACGCTACACCTCTCAACTGCTTGCCCCCCCCCCCCTGGCGTGTGAGTCTGAGTGATTAGATTGGGCCCTATGCCCAAATTGCTAACTGCGCCCCTCGTTTAAGCCCAGTAGTAGAAGCAACTAGGAATCTGCTAAGTCAGCACCCCCCTGCGCCCAGATCAGCTTTTTTTTGTGTTTTCTGGATAATCAGACTTGGGCCCTGCGCCCTTTTGCTAGTTGCACCCCCATATCAGGGCCCAATGAATAAATCACCTAGAATCATTGCTGTTTGGACCCCCCAGGTTATTTCTTTTATTTTTCTTTTATATTAGAAAATCATAATAAATTGAATATAATTGTTTTTTTTATGATTCTTTTTTCATCCATTTCATGAAATTGTTAAGAAAATTAAAGAAAAATAAAAGTGACACTTTATTTTTGTTTTGCTATTTTTTGCATATTTTCCATTTTAATTGATGTGTTTTTTTAATATTTTCAATGCATGCATATCATTAGAAATTCATAAAAAAATGGTAGATTTAGTCAAATAATTCCGTTCTTTTTCCTGTAGACTCGTGATTCAGTGTAGAATTTTATAATACAAAAACATTAGCTTAATCATGCATTTTCATTTTAATTGCATTTTTCCATTGTTATTGATGTTGAATAAATTGGTTTGTGGATATGTCTGTGTTGCTGATTCTATTTCTTTCATCTGGTGTTGAATTTTGTTCTGATTTTTTCAGTATGTTATCCTAGAACCATGTAGGTCTCCCCATAGATTTTTGTTAGATTTTTGTAGGATATTCTGATGTGATTTGTCTGAGCCTGAAGATAGGAGAGGTCTTGATGACTTCTGACTTTGAAGTTCAACTGAGGTTGAACTTCAGAGATAGTCTCTTGTAGTTTGTTGGCCTGTGGATTCTTCTTGAAGGTAGGAGCTGATTGAAGTCCTGTTGGAGCTTGCAAGGATGCATTGGATTGAGGCTTAGTCTAGGAGCTTGTTGTCTGTTTGTGAGGTTCGAGATCCTGAAGTTTGAAGGGAGTTTATGGTACTTTCCTGAGGAAGGCACTATGAATGACTTTCAGTCTTCCTTCTCACCTCTTTCGTAAGTATCCAATGATGTCGGAGCCGACATGTGAGTTTAATTTCTCCTGAGGAGGAATATGAACTGATCACCTGTTGTTGAGCCACATGGGATACGATTCCTAAGTGGAAGTCCCCTAGTACTTTCCTGAGGAAGGTCCTATGGGTCTATTCACTTAGTTCCACTAGTTTATCTAGGTCTTCTCAAGTATCCAGTGATGTTGGAGCCAACTTGTGAGTTTAATTTCTCCTGAGGAGGAATGTAAACTGATCACAGTTGTTGAGCCACGAAGGGTACGATTCCTAAGTGTCAGCCTCCTAGTACTTTCCTGAGGAAGGTCCTATGAGTCTGCTCACTTAGTTCCCTTAGTGCATATAGGTATTTCTCAAGTATCCCGTGATGCCGGAGCCTTCATGTGAGTTTAATTTCTCCTGAGGAGGAATATAAACTGATCACAGTTGTCGAGCCGCATAGGATATGACTCCTGGGTAGTGACCTCCTGGTACTTTCCTGAGGAAGGCACTATGAGCTTGTCTGCTTAGCTTCCTTTCTCTGGTAAGCTTGTTCTGAAGCGTGGAGAATGGGATTGATTCCTCTTGCCTAGGAGTTTGTTTAGATCCTTGCTTAGGGTTTTGATTAGAGTTTGGCTTAGGTCTTTGCTTAAGGTGTGGCATAGAGTTCTGTTTAGAGATAGATTAGGAGATTGTTTCAGGTTTGTTTGAGGCCCTGCTCAGGGTTAGTCTCTTTGTATTGTTTGACTTGCGTGAGGTTATGTGGCATTAGACTTAGGTGTTCATCTAGATAGTTCTGAATAGGTGCATCTTAGAAGTAGACTTTGTGTGCATGAGAAGTTGAGGTGGTCCTCCTTCTGCTTGTTTGTTATTGCGTGGCTTTGCTTGTTGGTATTCGGTAGAGCTGAGCTCCCTTGCCTTTGTGGTTTGCGGCCTCTGTGCCTTGTTTGTCTAGTTGTTGCATTCATGCATATTTTCAGTATTCATTTACGTTGCAGTTTCTTGTTTGTGGTTTAATCCTGTTGCCATGATCCCTTAGGAGCTCTGACTTCTCCGCTGCGGAGTTGTTATGATAGACATTAGAATGGTTAACCAGGTGTGATAGCAATAGGTAGATTCCCCTGTTTCTCAGGTATAGTTCTAGGGTTTCCCTTTCCTTTCTGTAGGAGCTTTTGAGTAGCTTGGTCCGTAGTTAGCTGAACTACAGCTGCTCTGATTCTTCGTTCCAGACGAAGATATGTAGGCATAGGATGCGATATCCTAGCGAGCACACTAACGACTAACTTTAGTTCTCTCGCGGCTGTGCGATCGAGACTTTCCCGCTAACAACTAATTGCTATCCCTTTCTCTTGCCCTAGTGCATTTGAGACCAGATCATAGTTGTAGGTTCCCGAGCCTTAGAGACCAGTTTGTTTTCTCACTGCTGTGTGAGAGCCCCTGTTTACCCGTAGTTAGCCGAACTACGCTTGCTCTGATCTTTCATTTCAGATGAAAGTACGTAGGCACAGGACGCGATGTCCTGGCGAGCAACCCTTCCCCCCGTTTAGTCGTAGGAAGTCGAACTACGTTGACTCTGACTTTCCCATTGCACGAGGGAATACGTAGGCCCAGAACACCGTATGTTCTGTCGAGTCCTGTCCTTTTATTTTCTTTTCAGACCAGCCATTAGCGTAGATAGATAATACACCCTTTTACCTATAAACACCAAGCGTGGATCCCATCGAGTACGATGGACGTGAGGGGTGCTAATACCTTCCCCTTGCGTAACCGACTCCCGAATCCAGGTTTTGGTTGCGATGACCATACCTTTTCCCGTCTTTGCGAGGTTTACTTCGAGCGTTTCCTTTCCCGCTCTGAGGGATAAATAACGCACGGTGGCGACTCTCCTGTCAAGCCGGCGCCGATTTTCGCAGTAGCGACACCGACGACCGCATAGGATGCCATACCTTTGTCAGTTACTAGGACATCCACCTGTGAGAGGGTTTGGGGTTATGCAGGTAACTAGACCTTCATACTACCGGTTTGTTTCTTGATCTGAGATCCTGGGTATTTATGGAGAGTTCTGAGGTCTGTCAGAGACCAGTTGGAGAGTTCTGAGGTCTGTCAGAGACCAGTTGGAGAGTTCTGAGGTCTGTCAGAGACCAGTTGGAGAGTTCTGAGGTCTGTCAGAGACCAGTTGGAGATGTGATTTGAGGTCTACCAGAGACCAGTTGGAGTTATGGTTGGAGGTCTGTCAGAGACCATTGTTGGAGCTTTGTTTTAGGTCTATCTGAGACCAGAATTTGAGGACTTCTAAAGAGTCTATCCGAGACTTCTTGATATGGTTCAGGCTATTCAGCTACGGCATTTGGTCCCTGTTGCATGTTATTTGCATTGCATTGTTTGCATACCCATTATCATTGCATCCCATTAACGTGTGTCTGTGCTGCAGGTGCATTTGCATGTCCTCCGATTCTAGTGCCCAGACTTATGAGTATTGATTATGGCTGGTTTGAGGAAAACAGTTGCGTATAAGCTGCCTACACCTGATATTACTCCTTTGCTCGGTCTGATATCTCTTGCTGATGAGGAGGTTAGGAGGGGCTTCAGAATGAGTCATGGGAAATTGCTGAGATTAGTCTGCAAGCCCACTGCTGATGAGATGAATGGGCTGTACACCTTGATGCAGTTCTATGACCCCGCATTGAGATGTTTTACGTTTGCTGACTTCATTCTAGGGCCTACCATTGAAGAGTATGTGGAGTTTACTGAGCTACCCGTGCAGAACAAGATTCCCTTTATTCACTCTGCTGCTGAGCCCAAGTTGGAGGACTTAGCTAAAGCCTTACATATGGACGCTGCAGAACTGTTAGTGCCTTCTTGGCTTGGGGTTTCAGGTTTCTCTCTTGATTTCCTGGTTGGCAAAGCTCAGGAGTATGCCAAGAACGGATGTTGGGTGGTTTTCAATGCTATTTTGGCTCTATGCATTTATGGAATTGTGTTGTTTCCTAACTTGCCCAATTTCGTAGACTTGGACGCTTTCCATATATTTGCTGCTGGCAACCCAGTGCCCACGTTGATCGGAGATTTCTACCACTCCTTGCACTACAAGAATGAAAACAGAAGGGGAAAGGTTGTTTACTGCTGTGCGCCTTTGTTGAATATGTGGTTTAAGAGCCACCTTCCCCTGAAGGGATCTTTTGTGGAGAGTGCAACCACAGCTAGCTGGTCAGAGCGCCTGATGAGGCTATCCTCCGAAGACGTTGAGTGGTTTGATCGAGACCTGCTAGGGGCTGAGCTTATATTCAGTTGTTCTGGGTACCCTAATGTCCCGCTGATAGGAAGAAAAGGGTGTATCAATTACAACCCATCCCTGTTGGTCCGTTAGTTCGGATATGCGCTGAAGAACCCACCAAAGGAAGAAGAAGTACATGAATCTCTGTACTTCACCGGTGATTTGAAGGGGGAGTTATTAGCCAAGTTGCAGCATGCCTGGACGCGTATTAACCGAAGGGGAAAGCCGTTGTTAGGGAAGAATGACTGTCAGGCTTACGCACCATACAAAGTTTGGATCCAGGATAAAGCAAGTCAGTTGCGGATGCCATTTCCAGATGCACCAATCCTTGTTCCCGTTCCGGTAGCAGAGCCAACTACTGTTTCTAGGGAGGCCTACGAGCAAGTTGTGAAAGAAAAAGAAGCCTTGATGAAGATCAATGAAGGGTTAGAGCAAGAGCTAGCCCAGATACGCAGTGAGAAAAACAAGGTCGTGCATGCTTTCCAACAGCGGATTGAGCTAACGAACAAACTAGGGGCTGAGTTGACTGAGGAGAGGAAGAAGCGCGAGCGTCTGGGGCAAGAGTTCAGAAGCTCCCATGACATGCTGGAATCCAAGAAGAAAGCACTCGACGCAGCTCATCGAGAGATCTCTTCTTGCAATAAGACTTGGAATGCTACGCTCACCAACAATAAGAAGAGGGAAGATAAGTTGAAGCAGCAAATTTCCGACCTCGAAGAGCAGTTGAAGTCTAGCATCAAGAAGTGTGAAGAAGAAGTGATGACCCGGTACAGTCTCCAGAACGCACTGAACAAGGCCATCAAAGGCAGAGATGAAGTTGTGTCTCAGAAGCGTAAACTAGAGGATCGCTTCGGAGAAGGGGCATGGGAGGAAACTGCTGAAGACGTGCGACGTGTTCTTAAGAAAAGAAACCAACTTGTTGAAGGGCTGCTTACCCGACCAAGTCATCCGGAGACCAAGAAGTTGCTAGAAGAGTACCAGACTTATGGGAGTGTTTGATCATTTCGTGTAGTAACTTGTATGCTTTATTCGCATAGTGTTGACCATCACCAGGTTTGTTGGTTGAGGTCATGCCTTCTTATTGTACTCTCAGTGATATTGTATTCTTGGCTTATTGGTTTCTCCGCAATATATGAGGCTTTCTGTGATTCAATTCCGATCTTTGTATCGCTAGCACTATCGCTGCACTGGCACCTTCACACTAGAATCGGGGAATGAATTTCCCTAATGCACAGACACACACATTGCATTGCATTCATATTCACATTGCATTACAGGTAATCTTTGGATGGTGTCTTATTTCCTGCTCTGTATCAGGTATTTCCAGGATTGCAGATCAGCGCCCGCACAGATATTCCACTCGCACCAACTGTCGAAGAATGGATCAAATGCAGAACGAGATGCAAGATGTGCGCCAGAAGCTAGCTCTCTTTATGCAGACCATGGAAGCTATTGCGAAAGGTCAGGAGAATTTGCAAGCCATGGTGCAGCCTCTGTTGGTCAGAAACGCCGGTCACGGTAATGAGGATCATCAGTCTGTGCGAGTCGATACTGTTCATGGAGATGGCACTCCCACGCCAGTGGCTCCACCTGTAGTCAATATACCTGCTGCTAATGTCAACAACGCTACCGCTGCTGGGAACGGTAACGTCGGAGTTGGGAACGAGACTGCTGTCCATAACGTTGGGCTTGGTGATATCAACTTGGGTGATAATATGGGAGGCAACGGCTTCGGCAATGCTGGATTCGGGTTCAATGATCAGGGATTCGATAATGCTGGGAAATATGGTTTCAATGCTCAAGGCTTTGGACAGGACGGTTTTGGTGTGACCAATCAGGGTTACGGAGGTTGCGGAAATGGAAACGGCGCTGGGCTTATGGCTTTCGGACCTGCTGGAGTTGCTCAGGGGTACGACAACAGAGGGCGAGGCCCGGTGATGAATCAGATTAGAGCTGGCCGCAATAATGGATATGATGGGTATGGAGCTGGGAATGGTATGTGGCAAGAAGATCAGCAGGAGGACGCTTTCTCCGGCGGAGGTTTCGAAGGGCCGGTGGATGACTCCCAGAAGATCAGAATGCTAGAAGAGCAGATGAGGGGGGTCCTGAACCAAAGTATTGTGGGCTTAGACATGTCAGCAATGGGTCTGGTACCTGGCTTGAGGGTGCCAATCAAATTCAAAGCTCCTACGTTTGATAAGTATAAAGGAGATACCTGTCCGAAAGTGCACGTGCGGGCTTATTACAGAAAGATGTCTGCGTACTCAACTGATGAGAGAATGCTAATGCATTTCTTTCAAGATAGTCTGTCGGGCCCTTCCCTAGAGTGGTACATGGGGTTGGAGCCAACTAATGTAAAGACATGGAAGCAACTGGCAGAGGCATTTGTAGCTCACTACAAGTATAACAGCGACTTGGCACCCAATCGGGTCCAATTGACAGGGCTGTCTCAGAAGAAGGGTGAGAGCTTTAAAGAGTACGCGCAAAGGTGGCGCGACATGGCTGCCAGGGTCCGTCCTCCTTTAGAAGACAAGGAAATGAACGACATGTTCATCGGCACATTCACATGCATGTTTTATGACAAGTTGTTTCACACATCTTTGGCCAGTTTCTCAGACTTAATTCTGATGGGAGAAAAGATTGAAAACAACATTAAGCAGGGCAGATTCCAGGCTGAGGAATCAACTGCATCTGGCAGTAATAGGAAGGCTTTTGGTGGGCGCCGTCAGGGCGAGGCAAGTGCAGTATTTGGGGGCCGAGGCCGAGGCAGAGGTCGGAACCAATATAACCAGCCGCAGCAGGTGGCGAGCGTCACTATTCCATATCAGCAACCACCATTTCAACAACCACAACCATTTCAGCAGCAGCCAATGCAACGACAACAACAGCAACAGCAGCAGCAGCAGCCACAGCAGGGGGCACAGCCTGCTCAGCGAAGATTCAAGGGTGGTAAACCAAGGAGAGTATTTGAGAAGCCTCCCTCAACGTACGCAGATTTGTTGCAGACGTTGTTGGGTTTGAACCTGGTAGAGAAGAGAACTTTGGCACCTATAACGGGAACTCCCCCGTATGGTTATGATGCAAGCAGGCACTGTGAATTCCACTCAGGGGCTCCGGGCCACGATATAGAGGGTTGCCATGCTTTCAAGCATGTTGTGCAGGATCTATTGGACAGTAAGGCTATCAATTTCGGAACGGCAGGTCCGAATATAGTGCAGAAGCCCATGCCCAACCATGGGGCAAACACCATTCTAACTGAGGAGGGTTTGAATCTGATTATGAATTTCGATGATTTAAAGACGCCGCTGAGCGAGATAAAAAGCAGATTATTGCAGGGGGTGTCTATCCAGGTTGTGACGAGTACTGCTTGGAATGCTGGACCCTAGCTGGGGGGTGTGATGACTTAAAGAAAGGTGTTCAGGCTTTAATAGATGGCGGCATGTTGCAATTTGACCGAGCAGCAGTTGAAGAGCCTGCAGGGGCATTAGCAGATAATCAAAGTGATGTGGCCACTGTAACAATTCCTCGAAAGACAATCACTATAACGACACCGGCCCAGCGACCACCGATCACCATCACTAAGGCCGGACCAATCCCGTACGAGAGCACAAAAGCAGTCCCCTGGTCATATGGTTTGGAAGTGTATTGCGATGGGATAAAGATTGATGTTAATAAGCAGTCAGCCGAGACCGTAGACAATGTTGTTGGTACCGGAGGTATGACAAGGAATGGGAGGATCTTCATATCGCCTGAGGTGGAGGTTGAAAGGCTGGCGAAGGGAAAGGGAAAGATGGTGGAGACTGTCCCTGTGCAGGCAAGCGAAAAAGAGACGGCATCGAAAGATGTAGAGGAGTTCATGCGCTTGATCTGTAAAAGTGATTATAAGATTGTTGAGCATCTGCAACAGACACCGTCAAAGATATCTATATTGTCGTTGCTACTATGTTCTGAAGCTCACAGAAATGCATTGCTAAAAGTCCTGGATACTTCCTTCGTACCCCAGGATGTTTCCGTAAATCAGCAGGAAGGAGTGTTGGCACATGTAAATGCAGGCCACAGCTTGGGCTTTACCGACTTCGATTTAACCCCGAAGGAGAGAGATCATAATATGGCGCTGCACGTATCTGTCGAGTGTAGAGGATCAGTCATGTCGCATGTATTGGTCGACACCGGATCATCCTTAAATGTGCTGCCCAAGAAAGCGATGATGTAGCTAGATGTCAGAGGAATCCTGTGCACGCCCAGTGACTTGGTAGTCAGGGCATTCGATGGCACGCGGAGAACAGTTTTTGGATCAATAACATTGCCTCTACAGGTGGGGTTGGAGGTTTTCGCGACTGAATTTTATTTCATGGACATCCAGCCTACATATAGCTGCCTCCTCGGAAGACCTTGGATTCATGGGGCAGGGGCAGTCACGTCTACCCTGCATCAAAAGTTGAAATATATGGTCGGAGACAGCGTGGTCACTGTATGTGGAGAAGAAGACATCCTGGTCAGCCATCTGTCGTCATTTAAATATGTGGAGGTCGATAGAGAGATTCACGAAACACCCTGCCAGACATTTGAAGGGTTGCGCATCAAGGACAAAGGTCCCGGGCCGAGCAAAGTATCGGAGATAGTTGTCTCGTCATATAAAGAAGCTCAAGCTCTAGTAGAGGCTGGAGAAACCAAGGGCTGGGGCAAAGTGCTGGATATTCCTGTGAAGATGGACCGATTCGGGTTGGGGTACCAACCGTCGTCATCAACACCTGCTGTGGGAGCACCCCATTTCAGAGGGCCAATAACCATCTCTGCTAGTGGAGTATGTCACGAAACCATCAATGCTGCTTCAGAGTCTGATGAAGGAGACAGCGACTGTGATATGGATGCCTGGATTCAGCCAAGCACGCCAGGACAGGGATTGTGCAACTGGTCTATTCAGGAGCTTGTTCCTGTGACTCTTAAACAGTAATGCTTTGTTTTATTAATTGTTGAACAATCTGATGTCTTGCCCGGGGCATCATGATTTGCTTAGGGTTGTGCTGTTATGAACATTGCGTGTTTATCATTAAATAAAAGGCGTTTTCTCATGTGCAAATATTGTAATCTCTGTTTTTCTTGTTTTGTATTTTTTCAATAAAATGGCAACGTGGTTATTCGCTTTATACGCATTTTGAAGCATTTAACCATTCCTTTTGCAGGATAACATTTTCAGATGACATCCTTGAACCACCTATGACTCGTCCCAACTTTGAGCACCCGGTATCTCAGGCCGAAGAAGAGGTTGTCGAAGATAGTGACGTTCCTGAAGAACTGTCTTGGTTGGTGAAGCAAGAGGAAAGAGTCATTCTGCCGCACGAAGAGGTCATCGAAATTATCGACTTGGGGTCGAAAGGGGTTGAGAAGAATATTCGTATCGGAGCCGCGCTGCAAAGCGATATCAAGCGAAGACTGGTTGAAATGCTCCGAGAGTATAACGATGTGTTTGCTTGGTCGTATGAAGATATGCCAGGGCTCGATACAGATATGGTTGTGCACCGACTGCCATTGAAAGAAGAATGCCCACCGGTCAAACAAAAGCTTCGCAGAACTAGACCAGATATGGCGGTGAAGATCAAAGAGGAGGTTCAAAAACAGTGGGATGCTGGTTTCCTGGCTGTGACAAAATATCCCTCATGGGTTGCTAACATCGTACCAGTGCCAAAGAAAGATGGCAAGGTTCGAATGTGCGTGGATTATTGGGATTTGAATAAAGCAAGCCCAAAGGATGATTTTCCACTTCCTCATATCGATGTGCTAGTTGATAATACTGCTCAATACTCCGTATTCTCCTTCATGGATGGCTTCTCAGGCTATAATCAGATTAAAATGGCGCCAGAGGACATGGAGAAGACTACTTTCATAACGCCGTGGGGAACATTTTGTTATAAAGTGATGCCCTTTGGTTTGAAAAATGCTGGGGCAACGTATCAGCGTGCGATGACGACTCTTTTCCATGATATGATGCATAAAGAGATCGAAGTTTATGTTGACGATATGATTGCCAAATCCCAGACGGAGGAAGAGCATCTGGTGAATCTGCTGAAGCTATTTAAAAGGCTTAGGAAGTTCAGGCTGAGACTGAACCCTAACAAATGCACCTTCGGGGTGAGATCGGGTAAACTGCTGGGGTTTATCGTAAGTGAAAGAGGAATAGAGGTCGATCCTACTAAAATAAAAGCGATCCAAGAAATGCCGACGCCTAAAACAGAAAAAGAGGTGCGCGGGTTTTTAGGGAGGTTGAACTACATCGCTCGGTTCATATCTCACCTAACGGCTACGTGTGAACCATTATTCAAGCTGTTGAAAAAAGATCAAGCTGTAACGTGGAACGAGAATTGTCAAAAGGCGTTCGATAAAATAAAGCAGTATTTGCAGGAGCCTCCTATTTTGATACCCCCAGTGGCAGGTAGACCCTTGATTATGTATTTGACAGTTCTTTAGGGAAGCATGGGTTGTGTTCTCGATCAGCACGACGAGACAGGGAGAAAAGAGCATGCGATCTATTACTTGAGTAAGAAATTTACAGATTGTGAATCTCGATACTCAATGCTTGAGAAAACTTGTTGCGCGCTAGCCTGGGCCGCCAAGCGTTTGAGGCAATACATGCTGAATCATACAACCATGCTCATCTCGAAGATGGATCCTATCAAATATGTATTCGAAAAGCAGGCGTTGTCAGGGAGAATTGCCGTGGGCAGATGGTCTTGACTGAATATGACATTCAATACGTCTCGCAAAAGGCTATAAAAGGGAGTGTACTGTCTGAGTACCTGGCAGAGCAGCCTATTGAAGATTACCAATCGATGAGGTTTGATTTTCCTGACGAGGATATCATGTACCTAAAGATGAAAGATTGTGAAGAGTCGTTGCCAGACGAAGGACCAGAGTTGGGTTCCAAGTGGAAGATGATATTTGATGGAGCTGTGAACGCTTACGGTAGCGGAATAGGGGCAATCATCACTACTCCACACGGGTCGCACATCCCGTTTACTGCTCGATTGACCTTTGCAGTTACTAATAATGAAGCCGAATACGAAGCTTGTATAACGGGGCTTGAAGAAGCCATTGATTTGCGAATCAAGAATCTGGACGTATACGGAGATTCAGCTCTGGTGGTGAATCAGATAAAAGGGGAATGGGAGACACGTCAGCCCAACTTGATACCTTACATGAATTATGCAAGGAGGTTGTTGCCTTTCTTCGACAAGGTTGAATTGCATCACGTACCGAGAGCAGAAAATCAAATGGCTGACGCCCTGGCCACTTTGTCTTCCATGTACAAGGTCAACTTCTGGAACGAGGCTCCCCGAATCATTATCTCTCGGCTTGACAGACCAGCTTTCGTATTTGCTATTGATGAAGCATCCGACGACAAACCGTGGTATTTTGATATCCTTAATTTTCTGAAGAATAAAGAGTATCCGGCTGGGGCATCCAGTCAAGATCAGAAGACTCTCAGGAGATTAGCGGGTAATTTCTATTTGAATCCGGATGGTGTCTGATACAGAAGAAACCACGACTTGGTGCTACTGCGGTGCGTAGATGAAAAAGAGGCGAAACTACTCATGGAGGAAATACATGAAGGTACATTTGGTACGCATGCTGGTGGGCATGCTATGACGAGAAAGCTGCTGCGGGCAGGTTATTTTTGGATGACTATGGAAACTGATTGTTTCAAGTTTGCGAGGAAATGCCACAAGTGCCAAATCTACGCTGATAAGATCCATGTGCCTCCGAGTCCTCTAAATGTGATGTCCTTGCCATGGCCATTATCGATGTGGGGAATCGATATGATTGGAAAGATCGAGCCGACAGCTTCTAATGGACACCGGTTCATTCTGGTAGCAATCGATTATTTCACCAAGTGGGTGGAAGCGACGTCTTATGCAAATGTAACTAAGCAAGTGGTGGCCAGATTCATCAAGAGAGATATCATTTGCAGGTATGGGATCCCCGAGCGGATAATCACTGACAACGGTTCAAACCTGAACAACAAAATGATGAAGGAGCTCTGTCAGAATTTCAAGATCGAACATCACAACTCCTCCCCTTACCGACCCAAGATGAATGGCGCTGTTGAAGCGGCCAATAAGAATATCAAGAAGATCGTTCAGAAGATGGTGGTGACCTATAAGGATTGGCATGAGATGCTACCTTTTGCTTTGCACGGTTATCGTACGACGGTGCGCACATCAACCGGGGCAACCCCGTTCTCGTTAGTGTACGGAATGGAAGCTGTGCTACCATTAGAAGTTGAGATCCCTTCTCTGAGGGTATTGCGAGACGTCCAACTAGATGAGGCAGAATGGGTGAAGGACAGGTTGAACCAACTGAGTTTGATGGATGAGAAGAGGCTAGCTTCTCTAGCATACGGTCGTTTGTACCAGAGCCGAATGAAGAAAGCATATGATAAGAAGATACATCCGCGAAGCTTTCAGACGGGCGACCTTATGCTGAAAAGGATTCTCCCGCCGCAGGCAGATCACAGGGGCAAGTGGACCCCCAATTACGAAGGGCCATATGTTGTCAGAAAAGTCTTTTCAGGAGGAGCATTATTGTTGTCCACTATGGACGGTGAAGACTTTACGTCGCCTGTGAATTCGGACGCAGTTAAAAAATACTTTGCTTAAAATTGACCCGCTGGACAGAAAAAGAGAGTCCAGGCAAAAATGGGGCATCCTGGCGAACCAAAAACAGAATGAAAGGTTCGGGCAAAAGTTAGGGATAAAATGAAAAATGTACACCCGCGAAGTTGAAAACCTACACTGGGCGGCTTCGGCAAAAAGGGGTATCCCGGTGAACTGAAAACCCGTAAAGGGCGGTTTACGCAAAAGTTAGGGATTTGAAAAGCAAATGACTGCGGTCCGAATTTGATACTGCAGTGCGGGAGAATATTCCTGAGGAGTCGATTATCAGATACAATCTCTTCGGAAGTATGGATACCGGGGAAGCATTGGAGTCGGGTGAGTCATGGGAGGATCAGTTCGTGGTGTTCATCTGCATCCCGTTGCCGACATGTGTACAAATTTAGTTTGTCAATATATTTATGCTTCTTGTGCATACTTGTATATCTGCTTTGCGTAGCTTCCTCTTTTCAGGAGTTACATCCCGTGTACAAAACTCTGCCCATTCAGGGCCCAATCAATAAAATATGTTATTCAGTACTTGATGCTGGTTCTTTACTGTTTTGTGCATGATAAACGCCTAAGTTTACTGAAACTAGCATGTGTATAACATCACTGGCCCTTGCCGACAATTGCTAAAGCTTTGAATTAACTGAAAATAACGTCACTAACCTGAATCGATTTGGTTGCATAGGCTTGTCTTGTCTTGTTTGTGTTGTTGCAGGTTTCATAGCCGTACGAGGAAGATGATCAAAAGATTGCGGTAACGAAAGACTCGACCCCCACGCAGGTCATGCATGTGCTTCCTGAAGAAGGATCGAATTCCCCAGCTAGCCGTAGCTTATCCAAAGCACATGCTCCAGCAAAGTCATTCATCCTCAGCAGAGTTTGGCGATCCCAAGATTATAAGGCTGTATTCAGACAGTGTATCTCAAGCAGAGAGGGTTTAGCCTCAGAAGACTAATATTTGTGAGCTGTATCCAGACAAGTTCACCTTTTCCCGCAGGGTCAGTTACCGCTCCCCTAGCGGAGTCACTTGGTTTCCCCAAGAGAATCAGCCCGTCCCCAGCGGAGTTCTCTTTTCAGCAAGTGTTCTCATTCCTCCCAGTGGAATCTGAAGATTAAAACTCTCCCCGACAGAGTTGGTTGTGAGTCCTGGCATGTATTTTTCCAGAATACCGTGTGACATCCGGTCACCCTCCAGCAGAAGTTCGATCATACCAGGCGCATCCGCTAATCCCCAGCAGAGTTGTATTCCCCAGCAGGGTGTTACTTTGATGAGGCGCTTGGTTCAAGTTCCCAACTTCCCAGCTGAGTCGACTTCACTCTTCCAGCATTTATTTTGCTGGAATAATCCTGTAGCACCTGGCTATTCCCAGCGAAGTCGGCATTGTCTTCAGCATTTAGTTTGCCGAAGCAGTTTCTGTATCCCAGCAGTTCGAGTCTGCATTTGCATCGGCATATAGTGTCACACTTGCATCCACCAAATAAACACGTGTAGCATTTCCATGCCGAATAGAGCATTGCGTCATTGTCAAACATATGCATTTTGAAACATAAACCAGGTTGGTTACCCGTTTGTCTCAAGTATTACTCTCTTGCAGGTGGAAGGAGCTCTTGCTCAAATGAAGTACCAAACATTCGAGGTCTCGACGTGAGACATTCAACGAAAGTGTCAGCTTGGCACTATCCCCCCACAGAATTATCATGATGAAGTTCTCTTTGTCTCCGAACAAGAGTTATTTGTGAATTCCTCGTGTTCTCCCCGCCAGAGTTAGTAGGCAAAATTTCTCTTCATTCCCAAGCAGAGTTATTTGTCAGCGAAGGGTTTCATGAATCAGAATTTCAGAGGCTGCCGCCGGTTATCGGAACAGGCGTCCGGCAGTTTGGTTTCCAAATATCCCCAGGAGAGTCCGCTTCAAAGTTGCTGTCACGTCAGTGCTGAGAAGTTTGTGGTTTGAGACCAATGGAGGAATGAGTCCTAACGTGGACAATGTTATTGACAAGTTCTTCGTGCTAGAAAAGTGGGAGTCCTAACGTGGACAAATTTATTTCCTCATGGTTGATAAGAGGTGCTAGTCCTAACGTGGACAGGTTCGATTTTTCAGAATTGTTGGAATGTGGAGTCCTAACGTGGACATTTCTTCCAGTTTGACGGTATGTGTTAGTCCTAACGTGGATGGATTTGATTTCTTGGTATTGATCGAAGGTGGAGTCCTGACGTGGACAAAGTTAGTTACTCTTCGTGCTGGTGTCCTGATGTGGACTGTTTATTGCCAGCAGATAGCTTTATTCGCAATGGTGAAATGTGCGTCCTGACGTGGACAAGTTTGTAGTTCTTTGTGATGACAATATACGAGAGTCCTGAAGTGGACAAATTTATCCTTCTTCGTGTTGTTGGCAAATTGTGAGTCCGGACGCGGACGAGTTTTATTTCCCAGCAAGTCGAAGACGCGCGAGTCCTGACGTGGACAGGTTCTATTTCTTCAGCAGGTTGAGATGCGAGTCCTGACGTGGACAAGTCTCACTTCCCCAGTGGGTCTAAGGTGCATGAGTCCTGACGTGGACAAGGTTTTATTTCCTCAGCGAGTCAAGAGGTGGGTCCTGACGTGGACAAATCAAGACGAAAAGCGTTTCCTTACGTGGAAAGATAGAGGTGATTCCTTACGTGGACAGATAAAGGAGTGTTCCTTACGTGGAACGATGGAGTCCTTACGTGGACAAAGCAAGAAGAGAGTTGTTCCTGACGTGGAAAGAAGTTCCTTCCTTATGTGGAAAGATTGAGTCCTTACGTGGACATATCAGATTCATTCCTTACGTGGAAAGATTGAGTCCTTACGTGGACATATGAGATTCATTCCTTACGTGGAAAGGTGGGTCCTTACGTGGACGGAGTTGGTTTCCTTACGTGGAAAGATATAGGTGATTCCTTACGTGGAAAGATTGTATTCCTTACGTGGAAAGATTGGAGTCCTGACGCGGACAAATTCAGAAAAGAAGTTAGTTTCCTTACGTGGAAAGTGATGTATTCCTTACGTGGAAAGATGAGATGATTCCTTACGTGGACAAGTCAAGCAGATGGCATTCCTTACGTGGAAAGAAGAGAGGGTTCCTTACGTGGAAAGATGTTATTCCTAACGTGGAAAAGTTTAGTCCTAACGTGGACAGATTCAGACGAAGTCTTAGTCATAACGTGAACGGTGTTATTCCTAACGTGGAAGGGTTTAGTCCTAACATGGACGATTTATTTCTGACGAGAAGGAAGACGAGCCATCCCCCAGCAAAGTTGTTGAAGTTTTTCCGAGTCGACGAAGCAGGCGTCCTAACGTGGACAAGCAAAGTTTTATTCTTGCAATGAGAGAAGCTTTTCAGGCTGATGAAAATAATCCCCAAGCAGTGGTGTAGTTCATTTCTGCGGTTGGCAAATTTCTGGGTTCTTAGTATTCAACCGTCTCGTACCGCGAATGTCTGAAGGCTCCGGGCTCTTCACCCAATCGGGTCCAAGTCTCTTAAATAGGGGCAGCTGTTGCACCCTAAAATTTGCTCAACCTTATTCACTTGGTTTATGTTTCAATATCATTAGCATTTGCATATAGAGTCATGTACATAGCCTAACCATCTGCATAGCATAAGCATAACAAGTCATCCAACAGGGGACCAATCATTATTCTCATCTCTATGAGCCTATCAAGAGGTTATTATTCTAATTCAATCCCATTCAAGTCATCAGAAAGAATTTGAAAGCTATCAAGTCAATGGATCAATCAAGTGCATCCATCTCCTATCTGAGGGTATCTGAGGATCAACAAAGAAATTGTGAGCTGTGGGCTGAGCATGGATAGTATCTGGGCATCATGGGAGACTTAGAAAGTCATTTGGAGAAGGAGACAGGTCATTGGTGTGATCACAAGAATTGCAGTTGAAGGCAGCCAACTAGGGTTTCATCTGGGGTCAACTCTAGGTCAACTCTAGGTCAATTGACTGATTGAAAGGCATTAATGGCTATTGGAAAGATATGGGGTTCATAATTTGACATGTAAAGAAGGATATGTTGTTATGCTAAGAAGAAATCAAGAGAAATCAAGGAGAAGAGGAGTTTCTAAATTAGGGTTTCTGTGTAAAATCCCCTAGTTTAGGTCAAATTTCCAAGCAAGATAAGTCAAAATGAAAGCTTCAAATGGATCCTTGGTCAACATGAAACTTGTAGAGGATCTCAATACCTTTAATTTGAGTGGTGGAAGACATCAAGGAGGTTTATGGAACTCAATTTATGGTCCTTGCAAGTTACAGGTCATCTGAGGTATCTGAAATTTTGTCTGTGAAAGTGACTTGACTTCCAAGCTATTTTTACCCCTCAAGGAAATTTCAAATGAATTTCTGGTCAACATAAGAGTTGTTCCTCATTGTCTTAGATTTCTATAATGGTATAGTATGACTTCATATGATTTATGGAACTCTACTTATGGTCTTGGCAAGCAAAGGGTATTTTGGTCATCTAAGAATTACAGGTCATTTCAAGCCTATGCCCAAAACTCATACAAGGAAGCTTCAAATGGAAAACTTTACAACATCAAACTTGTTCCAAATGACATTTTGAGTCTAGAAAGGTGACCATGAGAGATTGGAAAGGTTCATAGCACAAGGTTTCAAAATTGGTGGATTTAATGAATAAAAAAGGACTTAAAAATGAGATTTTTCATATTTTGGCCAAATGAGGTGAAATTATAGGTCATTTTGAATGGAAAAATCATTTTGAGAATATTGGCTGAAGTAGAATTTTGAGCTTAGTTCAAGTTTTGAAAGTTATTCAAGGTTACTTGTAATGAAAGTTACATAATCCAAAATGTAAGGAAGGTGTGCATGGGAAGCTTCTCCAAAGTTCTAGGAGGTTCTAGTGTCATGTATATATTGAATTGAGAGGGTTCATGCCATGGTTGGTGAATCACATTGCTCATAAACACAAGTTTCATACACTTTCTCCCACTTGCAAAATTAATTCAAACTCTCTCAAATTCTCATCAATTTCCACAATTCTTGATCTGGTATTCATCATCATCATCCAAGGATCATAATTCACACAATCATCTGGTAGAATTGAGGAAGATTCATGCTGTTCAAGTTGATCATCCAAGAAGCAATAATTTTGGAATTGTGAGATTCAAAGCATTGGAGCACGATTCATTGCATACAGAACTCATCATCAAGTTCCTGGATCATTTCCCACTCATTACAAGCATTAGATCAAGAGGTTTTAGTATTTGTTTTCATCAATTGCACCAGGTATGTTTATCCTTCGAATTGCATGTTTAGGATAGAATTACAAGGTTTTGTTAGCATAGGAATGTTAAGATATGATACATGACTGAGTTTGGTGAGTTTGGAGAGTTTCCATGAAGCTTGATCATGGAGTGCAAGAACTGTTAGGGTTTGTATCTCTTGGAATATTGCACGAAAATCTTAGTTCATTAGCTTGTTGTGATCAGCATAAGACATAGATAATGTTAGGATATAATTGAACAAGGTTTGGAAGATTTGATACCAGGTGAAAATGGTGGATTCCAACTGTTATGTGTATCGGGTTCCATTGTTGTCTGAGTTTTAGGGAGAATTATGGGCATGGCTGTGTAGAGGGGAGGATTTAGAGCAACTTTGCTCTTTGTATCGAGTGAATTCATGGAGAATGGAGAGAGAACAAGGAGATGGAAGATGCGTGCATGGGACTGTTTTTTCAGAAACCCTAGAGGACACTTGGGGACGATGATGGACAACCGTCGGATTTGTTATTTGACCTTGACTGAAGATCTAATCGTGTGGCTGTCATTTAAATGGAAAACGGAGGGAGAGACCAAAGTGAAACGCAGCGTTTCACTTAAACGCGCGTCTGGGCTGGGTCCAACATTTCTATCCCCACCCCCTGCTTGATAAGCCCAAGGAATTACACTTGATTATGTTGCTATTCACACCGAGGATTTAACCTTTTTCTTTGCATTTTTTTAATTCAATTTCTGAAGCGCGCTGGGCCTAGTACTTTTGTTATTCGCACCCCACTTCCATGGCCCATCTGAGATTTGAACTGGGCGAGCTTACTTCTGACACCCCCTCTCCCTTTTATTTCATATTTTGTGATTTTAATTCCTTTAATATTAAATCTTTTAAAAAAATCATAACAAATTGTAAAACACATGTTTTTCATTGGTTCTTTTTGCATTCTTTTCATAATTTTGTCAAGAAAATTATCATACAAAAAAATTAATAGTTCATTTCATTTTTATATTTTGGCATATTTTTCTTTTAAATAGGTATAAATAACATTTAATTTGATGCATGATTTTGCTAATTTTAGTCTGAATAATTGCTTTGATATTTTTTATCCATTCTTTTTAGGTTGGTTAGTAGATATTGTTAGATTGTATATACAATTTAGTTCACATTTTTAGGACTTAATTTTAGGTGTTTAGTTTAGGTGTGAATAACATGAACTAAACTAGGGTTTAGGTGATAACATAGGTGAATTAGTTCATTTCCCTTAGGAGTTAGAGATTGAATTTTGGCCATGGGACTATAGGGATTATGGGTAGTTATTAGATCCCTTAGAAAATATCAGGATTCCCCTACTGCTATTAATACTGTCTGTATTTGTTTGACTGGTGTGGTGTGCCCTCTCTGGGGATTATAATTTGTCTGTGTGGGTATTGGGATTGCTTGGGGATTGGGAGAGCTGAAGGCTTGTGATGATGAAGCCATTGGAGATCCAGAGCTTGAAGACCAACTTCCAGAGTTGAAGAGGAGATTCCTGCTAGTAGCTGTTGAGGAGACTAGGGTTTAGGAGCTAGGCAGAGCTCTAGATTAGAAAGCTTGTTTCTCAAACATGGAGTGCCTTGTCTGCATCCATCCTTTCTCTATGATTCAAAGTCTCTTTCAAATATCCACCTCCTTCCTTTGGAAGGATCAGTGAATGTATTTGAAAGATAGAACTTTTGAGAGAAAACTGTCTGTTTAATGTTAACAGTTGATGAGCCACCCTTGGTAGGTAATTGACTGGCTAACATTCATTCACTTCATCTTGTTGATTGATGTTCATCCTGGAGATTGAGACTTGAAGAAAAGCCATTGCAGATGGAAGATTGATAATCAAGACCTTGCTTGAAGGCTGTGTAGATGGAGATTGATGCTTGCTGAAGCTTGTAGCTGTTTGGAGATGACTTGAAGATAGGTGTTGATGCAGAGCTGCTGTGGCTGTTTATTTTTGCTGTATTTCATTTCTGATGTATTGATTGGTTTTCCTGACTGTATTGTTTGCTGTTTAACCTGTTGGGTTGAAAGTGAATCCTGTTCACTTTTGCCTATTGTTTTCTAGGTTCGAGGTTGAGTGGGACTCCCTTGCCTCACTTGTATTGTTGCATTCATGCATTTTACTGCTTTACTATATATATCTGCTATTGTTTCTGTTTCCGTCTATTCCCTTAGGATCTCTGTTTCTCTCTGCGCAAGAGAGGAGCATGATAGACACTAGGTCTTAACCCATGCATGATAACATTAGGTTAGTTTGATTCCCCTCGCAACCGTAGGTTAGAGTTATGTCTCTTCTTTCTCTCAAAACAAACAGAAAAATACAATAATATTTCAAACACAATAAAAGACACTTCTTCCGTAAAAGAATGTGAACTCATCAAAACGTCGTTTTTGTCCGCTTGGACCAGTAATCAGGAAAACCCTTTTTCAGAAGGAATAAAAACAACCAAGACAGACTTGTGTCGTACGTGGCCCGAACTACGTTTGCTCTGATCTTTCATGCTGTATGAAAGTACGTAGGCATAGGATGCGATATCCTAGCGAGCAACCTTCCCCTCCTTTCCCGTAGGTAGGCGAACTACGTTGACTCTGATTTCTCGTTCCAGACGGGAATACGTAGGCATAAAGTGCGATACTTTGCCGAGTCATTTTATTTTCTTCTAACCCCTGACCTGTAGAGTAGATAGAATAACAATATTTTCGACCGAAAACAAGCGTGGATCCCGTCGAGTACGACGAACGTGAGGGGTGCTAATACCTTCCCCTTGCGTAACCGACTCCCGAATCCAGGTTTTGGTTGCGACGACCATACCTTTCCCGTGTTGTGCGAGGTTTACTCTGAGCGTTTCCTTTCCCTCCCGTGGGATAAATAACGCACGGTGGCGACTCTTCTGTTCAGCCGGCGCCGATTTTCGCAGTAGCGACAAGTATGATGGATGTGAGGGGTTCTAATACCTTCCCCTTACGTAACCGACTCCCGAACCCAGACAACGGCTGCGACGACCTTGTCTTATACCTTCTCGTCAGGTTTTTCTGATCGTTTCCTTTCCCATTCCGAGGGATAAATAACGAAAGGTGGCGAATCTTCTGTTTTTCCGGCACCTTATTTTCGCGGTAGCGACAGCCGAGTCTTTTCGTCACCTAAAGTGGTTATTGACAAGGTTGATAAGGGGAAGAGACCAGTGGTAAAGGAAACTTATCGGGCTGGGGAGAAGGAATCTTTGTTAAAGGATGCAGAAGAGTTTATGAGGCTGATACGAAAAAGTGACTACATGCTAGCCGATCATTTGCAGCAAACTCCTTCTAAGATATCAATTCTGTCTTTGTTACTATATTCTGAAGCGCATAGGAATGCACTGTTGAGAATACTAAATACTGCTTACGTGCCGTAAGAAATTTCGGTTAATCAACTCGAAGGGGTTATTGCACACGTAAATGCAGGGAACGCACTGGGGTTTACAAACCTGGATTTGACGCCAAGGGGCAGGAACCATAACTGTGCGTTGCACATATCATTAGAATGCCGAGGGGCTGTTATGTCTCATGTACTCGTGGATACAGGATCATCCTTGAACGTACTTCCAAAGAAAGCCCTAATAAAGTTGGACATGCAAGGATTGATTTGTACGCCAAGTGATTTGGTGGTGCGCGCTTTTGATGGTACCCATAGATCTGTGTTCGGGGAAGTGACATTGCCCATTCAGGTGGGACCGGAAGTATTTAATGCAGTGTTTTACATAATGGACATCTAGCCTGCCTACAGTTGTTTATTAGGCCGTCCATGGATTCATTCAGCAGGAGCTGTGACCTCTACGCTACATCAAAAGCTAAAGTATATGGTTGGCAGTAGTGTTGTTATAGTGTGTGGGGAAGAGGATATAATGGTCAGTCACTTATCATCCTTCATGTATGTCGAGGTGGACGGAGAGATACACGAAACCCTTTGTCAGGCTTTTGAAACAGTCAAGATTAAAGATAAATCTCCTATTGTGAGCAAAGCGCCGGAAGTGGCCATGTCTTCTTTTAAAGAGGCCCAAGCAGTAGTACAGGTTGGGGTAGCGCAAGGTTGGGGCCAGGTATTGGAGATTCCCTACAAGCAAGACAAGTTTGGGTTGGGGTACCGCCCATCATTTTGTGATCCTTGTCTTTCTTATTTTTATTTCTCACAATAAAATGGCAATGTGGTTTGTACTCGTTTGCATTTGAAACATTTAACCATTTTTATTGCAGGATTCCTATTGCAGATAAAACCGATTCAGAACCTCCTATGACTCGCTTCGACTTTAATCAACCGATATATCAAGTTGAAGAAGAGATTGATGAAGATGAAGACTTGCCTGAAGAGCTAGATAGACTCTTGAAACAAGAAGAGAAGATTATTCTGCCTCATCAGGAGGAAATTAAGGTTATTATTCTGTGTTCTAATGAAGTTGTCAGAAATGTTCGGATAGGGGCTGCGTTGCAGAGTGACGTCAAGCAAAGACTGGTCGAGATGCTTCGAGAGTATAGTGACATCATTTCTTGGTCGTACGAAGATATCCCCGGGCTTGACACTGATATAGTGGTTCATCGCTTGCTGTTGTGCAACGAATATCTTTCGGTCAAGCAGAAGCTTAGAAGGACAAGACCAGATATGACTGTGAAAATAAAAGAAGAAGTCCATAAGCAGTTGGACGCAGGATTTTTAGCCGTAACAACTTACCCTCCATGGGTCGCCAACATCGTGCCTGTACCTAAGAAGGACGGTAAGGTACAGATGTGCGTAGATTACAGGGATTTGAATAAGGCGAGCCCAAAGGAAGACTTCCCGCTCCCTCACATTGACATATTGGTTGACAATACTACTCAATACACTGTATTTTCCTTCATGGATGGTTTTTCCGGGTATAATCAGATAAAGATGGCACCGGAAGATATGGAGAAAATAACGTTCATTATGCCGTGGGGGACGTTTTGCTACAAGGTAATGCCTTTTGGTTTGAAAAACGCAGGGGCAACCTACCATCGGGCTATGGTGACTTTGTTTCATGATATGATTCATCATGAGATTGAAGTCTATGTTGATGACATGATAGTAAAGTCGCAATCGGAGGAAGAGCATCTGGTCAACTTGTTGAAGCTGTTTGAGAGGCTCAGGAAGTTCAGATTGAGGTTGAATCCAAATAAGTGCACTTTTGGAGTTTGGTCCGGAAAGTTATTGGGGTTCATTGTCAGTGAAAAAGGAATCGAGGTCGATCCTGCAAAAATAAAAGCTATACAAGATATGCCAGCCCCTAAGACAGAAAAGGAGGTCTGTGGTTTCTTGGGGAGGTTGAACTACATTACTCGGTTCATATCTCATCTATAGCCACGTTGTGGCTACTCGAAAAATGCATCGTGAAACGACGGGGAGGCGAAAATGATAGATAGAAGAGTCGCCACCAAACTTTATTTATCCCATGAGGGGAAAGGAAAATATCGAGAAAACCTTAAGAAAGAAATGGATAAGATGGTCTCGCGACCAAGAACGGGTTCGGAAGCCGGTTATGTGAGGGGAAGGTATTAGCATCCCTCGCATCCATCGTACTCGATGGGAACCATTTGTTTGTCGACGTGTGATTTTATTTGCTTAAAAATTATGCTATAAAAGAGTATTCCAAAGGGGGTGAGAAAAGGGATTGAAACAGGAAAATGAGAGGTTAGGAGGAAAGAGAGAACAGGGAAGAAAAGAGAAAGAACAGACTCGATAGGACTTCGTGGTCCTAGGCCTACGTATTCTCAACAGTTGTGAGAAAATCAGAGTCGACGTAGTTCGGGGCTACGGATATATGGGGGGAATGTGCTCGGCAAGGATTGCGGCCCTTGTGCCTACGTATCTTTACTCAAAAGAAGTAAAGAATCAGAGCAGCCGTAGTTTGGCTTACAGTTTGTTAATGTTTTTATGGATGATGTTATCGTGCGCATTCTAGCAGTTTAGGTGTTTTTCCGCTCGCATGCGAGGAGACTTATGCGTTACCTGTTTGCGGTAGAATGGACGTATCATATCCTTTTTGAAATGATTAGGTTTTCACCATGCGAGGCAAAATGTCACATTTGATTTGTGAGATTGTTTTTAGGGGCGAGATAAGTCCTTGGATCGTAACCCCTTGCGAGTCGTACCCAATTCTTTATCTCAAAGTTTTTGTTACTAAAGGTATGGCAAACGTAGCGTCTTTGTATTGAAAGATGAGTATCAAGACCACCCACACTACATTGAATATCCGGACACTAGGAGAGGAAGAAGACCACACTCAATCCTCTCTCTTTAATTCAATACAAAGAGAACTTCATTCTCTTATTAAAGATGTTTTTTGGTTTTGAACGGTAAGTGCTTTGCGACAGAGAACCCTACAGTAAACGTCAACACTCGGGATAGGAGAAGGCCTATGCCTAACCCCTCCATGACCATTCAAGTTTTTGTTAAGAAAAGAGTTTGAAAAAGCACTCGGTACGGGACCGAGGTTTTAGGTGAGAAGGTTGAGGAGGGGAGTTATGGAAAGGAGGGGTGGTGAATAGAATCGTGTCTTCGTATTGAAAGATGAGTATCGAGACCACCCACACTACAGTGAGCATCCCAACACTCGGAGAGGAAGAAGTCTACACTTAATCCTCTCTTTTTAATTCAATACAAAGAGATATTATTGCTTTATGGAAGTGTTTTGAAAATACAATTGGTACGGGGCCGCATTTTTTAAGAGAAAAGGGATTGAAAACGTACAAGCATCTTCGTATTGAAAGACGAGTGTCGAAACCATCCATACTACAGTGAGCATCCCAACACTCGGAGAGGAAGAAGTCTACACTTAATCTTCTCTTTTTAATTCAATACAAGGAGATATTTGTTTTTCTTTATTGAATAGTTTTAAAATGGGCTAAAAAGCCCAAAATAACAAAAAAAGAAATAAAATGAGAATTAAAATAATGAAAAATAAAATGGCTCCTTAAAATATAAAAAATAAATAAAAAAAGAGTTTTTAGAATTTTATGGTATTTAAAGTTATTTTAAAAATAAATAAAAGAAATGAGAAAAGAGAAAAAGAATAAATAAACAAAAATGCTAAAAAAGGAAAAGGGCCCCACCATGGGTTGAACCCATGACATCATGGTTCACAAACTGAAACCTCACCAACTCAACCAAACATGCGCAAGTGATAATGGGTGGAGAAAGAAAAATAACAAAACAAAGAAAATAATAAAATAAAACATAAAAATGCCCCCACTAGGGCTCGAACACAGATTCAAGGCATGGCAAGGCAAGTTACTAACCACTGGGGTGGCGATACATCCATTGTATAATGCCACCCCATATGAATAAATACCTAAACGCGTGCAAATTCTGGGCTGGGCTAGGAAAGACTCAAGGCAAAAATCCAAAATGCGTTTTCGCCATAACTTAATCAAATCTTATCCAAATTCAGTGAAACAAAAGTCTATCTCACTTAATTTTTCACAAGGAACATGATGACATCAACCATTTTTCCAAATAATGCACGCATATACAAATTCGATGGCTCACGCATAATGGAGCTTGAAATGCATTTTGGACAAACCAGATCAAAACAGATGCAAACCAGTTCAGAGAAAGATATGCACATGTTCTAAGTGTCCTACTTATGATTATGCTCAAAGAATTGAGTTCAAATCCTCACTGAATCATGAAGTGACTATTAAGTTGCAAATAAGTGAAAGTGTGCTCAAAGTGAACAACCTATCCCTATACAAAGTGTTCAAACATGATTCAAAACCAACACATGCTTATCAGTCCCAACTGCAATATGTTATAAACTTCGCACACATAAAAAGCATTAAGGATTAATAAATATCAAGGCAGATAATTGGAAGCAGATCATGCTTTTAAGGAACCATAAACATGTCAAAAAAATGTCTGATTTAGCCAACAATTAAACCTATTTATGTCGGCATTAGTGCAATAGAAAGAAATGGCAAAACTCATCATAAGAACAGCAGCAGTCAAAAGAATGGATTCAAGATATTGTGCTCCAACAATTCAAGGTATACTTTAAATATGATTCACCAGTTGAGACAAAAACACCACACCATACATATATGTTCACCACAGTTGTCCAACAGCACAGTAGACATGTTTAAAATCACTTGGCATTTAAAAAAAAGAAAAGGACAGTCCCAGACAACTTGTTCTAAATGGCAGCCTACAAGCATTGCACCAAAAAACAATCTAAAAGCAAACTGCCCTGAATTTGAGTAAAATCAACCATGCCAAAACAAAATGACAGTAACATTACAGCAGGTGGTTTCAAAAGCATTTTTGAAGTTTGAGTGCAAAACATAACAGGTTTGTGTTTCAAATATGTTGATGATGATTATTATGATATACTACATAAAAAGTCATGATTTTGCAACAAAAGTGCTCTCAAAATTGTAGGGATGCATTTGGAAATCAAAGGTTGGGAAAACTGCTAAATACCATGAAAACAGAAATGCAACAGGTCCAAGATATGGCATAGATGAATTCTCACCAATAGACTATGCAAGAAATCAATGGAACAAAAATAATGCACATGAGTTGCAATATATGAACATGGATTGAAAATGAACAAGAGTTGCACACAAACTGAAAACAGAATGCCAGAATCATAACAGACTTGAACAAAATTAAACAATACAAAATCAACATGCCAAGAGTTGCATACAAACTGGATCAAACATCTATGAATCTCCAAATCACACTGCCAGTAAAAAATCTCAAAATCTAGCAGCAGCATAGTCATGGAAAATGGTTTGCAGCAGAACCACATGATGTTCTTGACACAAGTAAACCAAACATTAGTGTCTTATGATGCAAACAAGCAGTTCAAGGCAGAAACTCAAACATAAAGCAATGCATACTAGTTCCAAACATCAAACTTTAACAACAAATTCAACAACAGATTGGAAGCTTGTTTGAAAACAGAAGCAACAAACAGTTTGGTCATGCAAACATTCTCCATGGCAGTCAACAGTGCAAACACACATATGCTAGACAGATCAGACTCCAAACTTAACCAATGACACATGTCAAACATGACAATGCACCTAACCTGAACCTCTCTTGCTGACTGCTCAAAACAGTTTGGTGGTTTCAAAACCATTTTCAAAATTTGAATGCAAAACTAACATGTTTGTAAGTTCAAAGACAACAATGTTCAACTAGTCTAAATTAAATCGAATGATAGTCCTTAATTCACACAAGTGAAAAGCATGAAGAGCAGAACTGTCAGCCATATAGTTATCAAACTCATACCAACAAGTTTTGACAGAAAAAACAAAATTCTAAACATGAACATGATAATGTTTTAACAGGTTTGACATAAATCACAGTTCAAACAACAACCAACAACCAACAATACCAAACCACATACATGAGTTAATAACAAAAGACATGGTCTGTTTACAACAAAACCTCAAGACAGTCCGGGTCATCAAAGGTACAAACAAGACAATGTTGATCTTCAGCCCCTCATATGGAATATCTCAGCATTGGACACAACCAACAGTCAATCAACAATCCTAATCTAAATGTTGTCATCCACTCAATGCAAGCACAAGATAATTGGACAAGCAAAACTTGAAACAGACTTAAACAGAAAAAAGCAGATCAACATTCAAAACCAAAGCAAGATCTCATGAGTTGGCAACACTTGAACTTAAGACATCTTTAATAGCACATCAATGAATTTCAACCAAGGCAACCCTCAAATTGTACAATTCATACATGATAGGGTAGTTTCTAATTCACAAAACATGTTTTAGTGCAGTGATGCATCAAGAGCTGACAAACTCCATTTCATAATCAAACATAGGGCAAAGAAAGTTTCAAACACAAAAATGTTGGATCAACAAGGTTGACAGTCCTAGACATAAATTGGATAGTGGGATTAAAGCAACATGCTTCAAAAGGAAGCAAATATACCAAACATCATGATTAACAAACTTCCAACACAGCAAATCAAAACTCAAAATAGTTTTGTTTGAAAACAAAAACTGCAACACAGCTTGACCTCATAAGGTCATATACTAGTTCAAGGCATTGCATTCATGACAGTTGAAACTTCAAAGTGAGCATACACCATTTGAACAGTTTAAACTCAACAGTTTTAAAACACAGTTGTGAACTCAAACATGGCAATATTCAATTCAACCAACAAACTAATCTATCAAATGCTTCATGCAGCATTTTCTATTTCAACAAACACATACAGATTTTAGGACAAGTTTTAGACAACAATGCACACAAGCTTAACATGGCAATCACCAATTCATGACAGCGGGCTAATGTATCTTGTTTCAAACACCTGGTATGATGAGTTTCAACAAAATGATATTGCCAACACAAGTAACAGGAACATTTGAGTTGCAAGAAGGTAAAATCCAAACAACAAAACTAGAGGTTAGCAAAACTGAAAAAATAGAAACTGATAGCCATCCACAGAAATGTGATTTCCACAACAATCATGATGAGTTTACAATAGGCAACAACAAAAACAAAAAAAGTATCAAACAATGATAGTTCAATCATGACCATATCAAACATCCAAAATTAGTTCATTATAGGTTTCACATGATAGCCACAACTTCATGACAGTAAACACAAACCATATTTAGCATGTTCTGATGGTTCAAGGTATTCTAAAATCATGCATAATGAGTGAGTTTGAAATCACATACCTCTTTTATACTCCTAAAGTGTGCTAGCAGCCTTTAGTTGAGGATCCCTTTTGAGCAAGATATCTCCCTTTGATGCAAGCTTTGATGTTTTTCCTCCTTGAAGCAAAAGTTGATTTTTGAGGACAGTTTGAGAAAAAAGATTCCTAGCTGATTTTTAATGACATGGACAATTGGTATACCTCATACCAAAGGTGTTTGGAGTGTTGAGATGGTTGAAACAAGCTTGAGCAAAGAGTTTTTTGGTTTTGTATGAGAAAGTCAAAGTTTTCTAGGTTGAAGGTTGACTTTTGGATATATGAGGTTTTGGACTGGTTTAATGGTTGGAACACCTCCTAATCATTATTTTGAGGTTGTATGGATGGTTTTTGAGGTGGTTGGATGATTAGAAATGATGTTGGTGTGAAGTTTGCATAGGACAAATTTTGTGGTTTTTGGGAGAATCTGAAAATGCAAGCTCTGGTTTTTCTCTCTTGCAACAATGAGGGCTGATGTCTAGGGTTTGTGTTGACTGATCTTTAGTTTAAATATCAAGTGAGAAAATGAATTGGCAAGCTTTTACCATGATAAAGATTGGATGGACAGATTTTTATTTTTGACCTTTGGAGGGAGATTCTGAAAGGAAAATCTGTCCAAGATTTGGTACAGCTGCACCCTTAAGTTTCTGGCTCAAAGTGATGCACAAATCAAGTGGCATAAGGGTCATGGAGGTGACTGAATTAAGGCTAGACAGTAGGGAGCTGCAGCTGCAAGCTACCTTATAAAAAAGTTTCTCTTTCCTCTTGCTTTTTGATTAAAATATTGCAACTTGTCTTGCCAATCTTGCCATGCTTTCAACTACTGCATTTTCACTCATCAAGATCTCTAATTATCAGATACAAACATGATCAAATGGATGAGAATGGTTTAAGTGGTTGAAAAGTGAATTTGTGAAAAAGTGGAAATGGTGCACTCGAGTGTTGAGACCCTAACTTGCTGGATTCATAACTCTCAACTCATATGGGCTATGGAGGAGTTCTAGTACATTTTGGAAATCCCTCATGAAGCTCT
This sequence comes from Lathyrus sativus, assembly GCA_963859935.3. NCBI lineage: Eukaryota > Viridiplantae > Streptophyta > Magnoliopsida > Fabales > Fabaceae > Lathyrus > Lathyrus sativus. Next base: position 301,318,113 of record OZ012741.1, read on the forward strand.
ACAACTTTCATGTTTTCATGATCTTCATATTCCAAGTGGAACTAGGTCAAAAATCCCTTCAAAGTTGGATGAAAACATGATTTGCAAGGCCAGAAAACTTAGAAATTTTCTAAGTGTTTTTCCCTCTTGTAATGATTTTGATCATAACTCTCAATCTACTCATTTTTTGCACATGGACCTCTGTGAGAATTTTGTAGGATTTGTCAAGACCTTTCCAACAAGCTTTGAACCAACTCAATTGGATGTGTCGTGGGTGAACTTTCTTGTCAAAGGGCCTCTTCAACCGTTTATGGTATAACTGTCCATGACAGATGGCTGTCATGCGCTTCTCGTTGATGAGATTAAGTTGGTCGAGTCTGGCTTGTATCTATTGGGCTTCATCTAGCTTGACGTCTGCCAAAATCCTCAAGGAGGGAATCTCTACTTCAATGGGCAATACTGCATCCATGCCATATACGAGAGAAAACGGGGTTGCCCCTGTGGAAGTGCGCACTGAGGTGCGGTGGCCATGCAGCGCAAATGGAAACATCTCGTGCCAGTCTTTGTAAGTCTTCACCATCTTCTGGATGATTTTCTTAATATTCTTATTTGCCGCCTCAACAACTCCATTCATTTTGGGACGATAAGGTGTTGAATTGTGGTGTTCAATCTTGAAGCTTTTACACAACTCTTTCATCATCTTATTGTTGAGGTTTGAACCATTGTCTGTAATGATCTTGTTTGGGATTCCATATCGACAAATAATCTCTTTCTTGATGAAGCGAGTCACCACTTGCTTAGTGACGTTGGCATAAGATGCAGCTTCTACCCATTTGGTAAAGTAGTCGATGGCCACTAAGATAAAACGGTGTTCGTTCGAAGCAGTTGGCTCGATGTGTCTGATTACATCTGTACCCCACATGGCGAAAGGCCAAGGCGAAGTCAACATATTCAGAGGGAGTGGTGAAGTATGAACTTTGTCTGTGTAAATTTGGCACTTGTGGCATGACTGGACATGGAGACAACAATCTGTTTCCACCGTCATCCAATAGTATCCTTCCCTTAAGATCTTCTTAACCATAGTATGACCACTAGTATGTGTTCCAAAAGATCCTTCGTGCACTTCGTTTATGATGCATTCTGCTTTGTGTTTATCCACACATCTAAGCAGAACCGGATCATAATTCCGCTTGTACAACACGTCACCGTTGAGGAAGAACTTCGAGGAGAGATTTCTGAGGTACTTCTTGTCAGCGATAGTTATGCCTTCTGGATATTCCTGTGTCTCTAGACACCTCTTGATATCATAAAACCAAGGATGATCATCAAATTTAGGTTCTTCTGCATCGGCTTCCAGGCAATAAGCGTGTTCGTCCAGATACTCCAGACAGATGGATGGCGCCTCATTCTTCCACTTGACTTGAAACATGGATGCTAGTGTTGCTAGAGCATCAGCCAACTGGTTTTCTCCTCTGGGAATGTGATGAAAAGTGATCTCATCAAAATACGGGATTAGCTTCAAGACATGATCTTTGTAAGGAATCAACTTGAGGTCAAGTGTTTCGTATTCACCTTTAATCTGGCATATGACAAGCGCATAATCTCTATAGACTTCTAGAATCTTGATCCTATTATCAATGGCAGCTTCAATTTTGAAAATACAAGCTTCATATTCGGCCATGTTGTTAGTACATTTGAAGCATAATCTGGGGGTGAATGGTAGGTGAAAACCAGTTGGAGAAGTGATGACTGCCCCAATTCCACAACCTTTAGCATTTGTGGCACCATCGAACACGAGCGTCCATCGCGATCCTGGTTTGGGTCCATCATCTGGTCCTGGTGTGGTATAGTCTCTGGCAAACATGACATCTTCGTTGCGGAAATCAAAGCGCATAGACTTGTAGTTGTCCATAGGTTGGTGGGCAAGGTAGTTAGAGAGTACACTTCCTTTGATAGCTTTTTGCGTAACATACTGGATGTCATACTCTGTTAATACCATTTGCCAACGAGCCACTCATCCGGTGAGAGCGGGCTTCTCGAATATGTATTTGACAGGGTCCATATTGGAGATCAACAAGGTCGTATGGGTGAGCATATATTGTCTCAAGCGTTTTGCTGCCCAAGCCAATCCACAACATGTCTTCTCGAGCATTGAATATCTTGATTCACAGTCATTAAACTTCTTGCTGAGGTAGTAAATTGCATGCTCCTTTCTACCAGTTTTGTCATGTTGACCCAACACGCATCCCATGGATCCTTCTAGCAGAGTCAAGTACATGATCAGGGGTCGTCCGGGTACTGGAGGCATCAAGATTGGCGGTTCTTGTATATATTCCTTTATTTTCTCAAAGGCTTTCTGACAATTATCATTCCACACCACTGCTTGATCTTTTCGAAGTAGTTTGAAGATGGGCTCACAAGTGGTCGTTAGATGAGATATGAACCTAGCGATATAGTTCAATCTCCCAAGGAACCCTCGGACTTCCTTATCAGTTTTGGGTGCCGGCATCTCTTGGATAGCTTTGACCTTATCTGGATCGACTTCAATCCCCTTTTGGCTCACAATAAAACCTAGCAGTTTACCAGATCTTACACCAAAAGTGCATTTGTTGGGATTTAATCTCAGCTGGAATTTCCTTAGTCTGGCGAATAGCTTTTCCAAGTGAATGAGGTGTTCTTCCTCAGTCTGTGATTTCGCAATCATATCGTCTACATAGCACTCAATCTCTTTATGTATCATGTCATGAAACAGAGTAACCATTGCTCGCTGATATGTCGCGCCTGCATTCTTAAGTCCAAACGGCATGACCTTGTAACAGAAAGTTCCCCATGGGGCGATGAAAGTATTTTTTTCCATATCTTCGGGAGCCATCTTAATCTGGTTATATCCAGAAAAGCCATCCATAAACGAGAAGACAGAGAACTGGGCTATGTTGTCTACTAGTACGTCAATATGCGGTAGAGGGAAGTCATCTTTCGGACTTGCTCTGTTGAGGTCTTTATAATCGACACACATTCGCACCTTCCCATCCTTCTTTGGTACTGAGACAATATTTGCTACCCATTGTGAATAGCTGGATACTGCCAGAAAACCAACGTCTAATTGCTTATGCACTTCTTCTTTGATCTTGAAGGACATCTCTGGCTTCGTTCTCCTCAACTTTTGCTTCACTGGCGGGCCACCTTCTGTTGCACCCCAAAATTTTCCCAACATTTCTTTACCTAGCTCATGTTTCATTTCATTCACATTAGCATTATCATTTGCATTTCATTGACATGTATGCAGAAGATCAAGAGGTATGATTACCGATTAAGAGCTATACAAGACTGTGAAGCTAGCTAGAGAAAGTTATTCAAGTGCTCAGGGTTTGATATCCTTGCCAGAGAGGTTGAAAGAGCCTTAGAGAGATTGATTGAAGCCAAGTGTGTATATCTCCTAACTTGAGAATTGTGGGAAGTCACCAGATGATTCTGAAGCCATGAAGATAGACTTGAGGTCTTGAGAGAGCTCATGAGAAGTGTTGAAGATCACTTTGAGGCCTAGACAGGTCATTGTGCAAGATTAAGAAGGCTCAGCCATGAGTGGTGCAGCTAGGGTTTGACTGGGTCAACCCTAAGCCAACTAAGGATTTGGAGAGGGTTGAAACCTAATTCAAGAGCCATGTGATCATGGATTGATGCATTAAGATGTCATAAGGATGATTCCAAGGTTAACTCATCATGATTGAAGAGTTTGAGAAGTTTCAAGCTAGGGTTTCCAAGGCTTGACAGTGTAAAATCCCCTAGTTTGACCCCTGTCTTCAAGGCAATGTAGCTCAATATGTGAGTGTTACCTCATCATTCCCCTAACATGATTGTTGTAGAGCATGGTCTTAGCTTTAATTTTAGTGATATAAGTCCTTGATAGGATTTGTAGAACTCATGTTATGGCTTTGACAAGTTACAAGTCATCTGAGGCATGTGAATTTGGAGCTTGAAAGTTACCCAACTTTCATGAAACTTTTGCCCAAGAAGTATGATTCCTATGAACTTTTGGTCAACATGAATGTTGTTCCTTATCCTCTTAGCTTTCCATAGAGTACTATAAGTCCTTGATAGGATTTGTAGAACTCAAGTTATGGCTTTGACAAGTCAAGGGTATTTTTGGGTATTTGGACATTATAGGTCATTTGTGATCATAGGTCATTTTCACCAACTTAGAGGACTCAAATGAAATTCTGTTCAACTTGAAAGTTGCTCAAAATGGGGTTTTAACCTTGACCATGCATCAAGGAGACACTGAAATGGCTCAAGGAAGGATGTGGTTCAAAGAATTTTGAAAAAGGAAGAATTAAAGGGATTTAATGACCAAAAATTGAAATAAATCATTTTGCGTCCAAACAAGGCAAAATAATAGGTCATTTTGATTGGAAAAATAGTTTTAGAGACTTTGGAAATATTGGAATTTTGGTTTGAGGTCATTTTCATACCATTCCATGTTGTTTCTTCATGATGAAGCAACACATCAAACTCACACCATTGGCTTGCAAACAAGGAAATTAACCTAACAAGCTAATCCAATATCTCATAAGATGATGATTACAAGCATTTTCATGCCCAAAGGGAGCCAGAATTGTGACTGGTGTGAATGACATTTTGGAGAGAAATTGAAATTGCAAAATCTCCTATGGAAGGTTACAAAACTTTCTAGACATTTCCAATGAGTTCTATATAAGCATTAGAGTGTGTTCAGCCATTTTTTTGGTGAGGATTGATCCCTGAAGCAGAGAGAGCCATTGAAAATTCAGAGGTGCAAGTTGAAATCGTATTCTGAGTTCAAGGCCAATCCAAGAGAAATTGAAGATTGCATTAGCTTTGGAAGGTGATTTAGAGTGAATCTGCATCATCTTGAAGGTTTAATCGAGCAAGAAGTGCATCTGTTACAAACTCAAACAAAGGTTTTAACTTCTTGAAATTTCTCTCTAATTATGCGTTTTCAGTGAACTAGAAGCATGTGGTTAGGTTCCTCTTATGATCTAGATGGATTTAGGATGGTTAATTACACGGTTAGAGACAATGCTAGGTGTTGTGCAACTTCTGTTGAGATGGATTTCTCATGATTCTTGGGGTGTTGTTCATGATTGGATAGAGGAATGTGATCTCTGATGAGTGTAGTTTCCATTAGTGTCATTAATTTTGAGGATCATGATGATCAAGATTTGGTGGATTTCTGCAAATGCTATCGTGTTTGGAGATAGAGAAAGAATTAGGGAATTTAGATGATGGATTCGTGATCAGGGTGAAAAATTGAGTAAGATGATGATTCATTTTGTCATTTTTATGGACCTGTGGTGAGCAACTCGCCGGAGAAGACGGTGGCGCTGCAACTCAGGCCACCGTCTGAGAACTCCCTCCATTTCAGTTCAAATTTGGGACGATAAGCCACAACCATTGGATGAAGAGTGGACCTTTGACTCAGGCAAGGAACAGATGGCCACGATTGCATCTCAACTCTGAAGAGAGACTTCTAAATGAAATGCACCGTTTCATTAATTGAAATGGTTTGGGCTTGGTTAGCTGAGTGATATCCACACCCCCTCTGGGCCCAATCCAGAATTTAAACTTGACATATTTGCTATTTGTCACGCACCTTTTATCATTTTCTTATTATTTCTTTTATTTTTATCATTTCATATGTTTTAGAGAATAATTCATAAAAAATAGGAAAATAATCCAAATTGATCCAAGTTTTTTTTCCCTGACTCATGAATGAGTCTAGGATTTTATTAAATAAAAATATTAGGAAGTCATGCATTTGGGATTTTATGTGCATTTTTTACATTTTAATTGATATTAAAATCATTATGGTTGGTACCTTGTTTTGCTGATTTTTGTGTGAGCAATTGGTGATGATTCTTGAGCTAATTTTTTGTGTGTAGTTAGTTTAGATATGCATGCTCCCCTTAGATTTTTCTCACATTTTTTTGATGGAATTAGGTAGTAGTTTTAAGTTGAAACTTTAGGTGCTATAGTTTTAGGGTTTAAGCTTAGTACCTTGTGATTTAGGATTTATTTCTAGGGCTTTGTGGATGATTCAACCCCTGGATTTTGTATGGTAGATTCATGATTGAATTAGGTTCCCATAGTTATTTTTGTAGGAATTTACAATTGGTTTTAGCATTTTAGTTAGGATTAACTTTAGTACTAAGTTTTAGGTGATCCTAACTTGCTAGTTCACTTAGAATGATTTCTTTAGTTCCCTTAGATTAGGGTTTTTCCTCTCTTGCTCTTGGATGATGATGAAGACATATGTGGGCTACTGAGGAATGCTTGAAGAAGCTTAGATTTGAAGATTTCCCTTCTTTTGGTGTAGTCTTGTTTAGGTGCTAAGATTAGGGTTTGTAAATAGAGCTTCTAGATAGATTCTCTTCTTTCATAAACATGGAAGGTGTTGATCACTTCCATTCTTCCCTATGATGTAAGGTCCCCTTTTGAAGGCCTCATCCCTCCTTTGGTAGGATGTGTGGCTCTTCACAAGTTGGTAGAACCTTTGAGGGTTCCTTTCCTTGATGGTGGAGTGTTTAGTGGTGACCTTTGGTCTTCATTTTGCTTTCCACTATCCAAACCTTGCTCTTGTTAGATGAATCTTTCTCCCTTGCTAGAGGATGTGGTTCCTTGCTAGAAGATTGAAGATGCTAGAAGTTTCTACTTCTTTGTATTTGAAGACTGCCATTGGAGCTGAAGCTTGAAGACCAAGAAGAACAAATTGACACTTGTGAAGAAAATCCAGTTGAGATCAGATGAAGAGCTGAAGCTTGAAGTTGGAGAACAAGTTGATACTTGTGTTGGATGCATTGAGAGATTAAAGAAGCAATTTGATACTTGTTATTGAAGATGAGAGTCTTGAAGAACAGTTGCAGACTGAAGACTGAACTGCTGTCAGAGGAGAGCTTTGCTGTGAAGCTGTGGGAGTGGTTGATCTGCTTTCTTTCTTGTTTGTTTGCTTTCTGTGCAACTGTATTGATGTGACTTGTTTGATTTGCTTGATGCATTAGAATAAGTTCATTTTTAGATTGTGTTAGCCTAGGAGCATGATTGCACTAGAGGTTGAGTTGCTCCCTCTGCTTGTATTTTTACTGTGTGGCTTTGCTTGCGGGTATTCAGTAGAGCCCAGCTCCCTTGCCTATGTGGTTTGTGATTTGCTTGATGGCATTTTGTTTTTCTGTATGATTACAGTTATTCATATCTGGCTTGAGGTTGAGATGAGCTTGTGGAGGCTGATGCCCCACACACATTTCCTCCCTCACTTGCATTGCATGCATTTTACAGTCGTTTACTATTTATTGTTTAAGCTGATGCTTTACCTGTTTCTGTTTATCATTGACATGATCCCCTAGGAATCTCACTTCCTTTGATGAGGAAGTGATGATTAGAACTTTAGGTTGAAACCTCTACTTGATAACTTCTAGGAGTTCCCTGTTTCAAACCTTAACCATAGGATGAATCCTTGGCACGACAACTTTAGGACTTGATAGTCTCCCCTTAGTGGAGCATGTTCTCTCTTCTCATCTCAAAACAAATTAAAATACTGTAATAAAGGTTAACTGGCGTTGTACGTTACGAGCCTTAAGCTATCTGAGAAAGGATTGTTGGAGAGCTTCTTTTCAACAATCTGGATGTTTAGTATGGCACCCTTTGGGTGACATGCGACACATTCACTCTCAGGTCATAGTCTCTAGTTCGATGTTAGTTGCAAACATCCAAAAAAAACAGTTCTTCCGTAAAAGACAGAAAACAAACTTCAGACCTTTTTGCCCTGTGGGCCCATAAGTCAAAGGAATCTTTTCTGAAGAAAAGAGTGTTGTTAACTCCCAGTCCTACCGCAAACGGTAACGCATAAGTCTCCAAGAGTCGAGCTGCGTACGCCAAACTGCTGGAACTGTTTGTTAACCCTACTCGATAAAACAGATGAATCTGAACCCCCGTAATCCGTATTATCCTGAACTACGTAAGCTCTGATCTCTCATACCTGTTGAGAGTACGTAGGCACAATACTGATGTATTGGCGAGCCACCTTCCCCGTAACCCGTAGTTAGTCGAACTACGTTGACTCTGATTTCTCATTCTCTGATAAGAATACGTAGGCATAAAGCGCGACGCTTTGCCGAGTCATTTTCTTTTCTTTTCGGACCAGCCTTGATAGGTAGATAGATAAAACCAACCCGTCAGATAAACACAACAAGCGTGGATCCCATCGAGTACGATGGACGTGAGGGGTGCTAATACCTTCCCCTTGCGTAACCGACTCCCGAACCCAGACAATGGTTGCGATGACCTTGTCTTATACCCTTTTCGTCAGGTTTTTCCGATCATTTCATTTCCCGTTCTGAGGGATAAATAACGAAAGGTGGCGACTCTTCTGTTTTGCAGGCACCTTATTTTCGCGGTAGTGACAGCTAGCGACTCTGCTGGGGACTTGATAGTTTCCTGGGATCCAACGTCCCTTATGCGAGTCAGTTTGAGGATCCAACATCCCCTACGAGAGTCAATCCTAGCGCTTGTATGATTACTTGTTGGGTTGTGTTTATTTATCGCACTCTATTTCCCGCACTTTATTTTCAGTATGATATGATTATCTGTGCTGTTGTGGGAGGGGCATTCTGATGAGTGAGAAGCCAGACCCAGGCTTGAGGGTACCTAGCATTAGTTGTGGAAATTAGTGGGCGCGTGCTTGCTTTGCAGGCAGTAGTGTCTCATGAAATCCACGCTCAGACGAGGTTCTCCCGTTTGACTTCTTTTCCGGCCCTTTGGGCCTGAGGGGTTGTTGGTTTGGAGGATTGTCGACTCTGGGGACCGATCATTTGGGATTCAGCTAAGTGAGGCCGCTTCAGGAGACGGTGATGCCACACCTTCTGGGTATCGTATCACCCCTCTTGAATGTCTGTGATGCTGATGACCGCATAGGATGCCGAACTTGTGTCAGTTTAGGTCCATACCTGTGAGCAGGGTCGGGTTTGTTGCAGGAAACCTTAACCTTCAGAATACCCGGTTTTCTTGATAGTGAATCAGTTTTGTTGGTATCAGAGGTTCTCATCATCAGATATATGATTGTTCTTGACAGAGCAGGTTTATGGTCTGATATCAGAGGTTCTCATCATTAGATGTGTGTGTTCTTGATAGGGCAGAGTTATAGTCTAACATCAGGGGTTTCTCCTCATCATCAGATATGTGTGTTCTTGACAGAGCAGATTTATGGTCCGATATCAGGGTTTTCTTCGCATTAGAGATAGGGTCGTTCTTGACAGAGCAGTATTGTGGTTTTGTTGATACAGAACCTTCATCTCTTCAACAGCGCAGTCGTCTTGATCTCCTGCTGCATGATTGCATTTTGCATTGTTTTGCATACTCATTTGCATATCATTAACGTGTGTCTGTGTTGCAGGTACCGTTTCCCCCGGTTCAGGTTTTCTTGCCTTCTATTGTGCTATAATGGGTTCTCTGAGGAAGGCTGTGGCCTACAAGCTCCCCACTCCTGATGTTGTTCAGCTATCTAGTTTGATTGCTTTGGAAGATGATTCTGTGAGAGGTGAATTCAGAAAGTCTTATGGGAAACTGCTCAGCTTGGTTTGTAAACCTTCTGTGTTTGAGTTGAATGGGTTACACGCCTTGCTGCAGTTCTATGATCCTCCTTTGAGATGCATTACTTTCCCGGACTTTATTCTCACACCCACACTAGAGGAGTATGTTGATTTATTAGGTGTGCCTATCAAGAGTCAGATTCCCTTTGTTCATATGGATGTTGAGCCTCCGAGTTGGTCTTGTCTAGTTGGAACAGGGTTCCCAGTTTCTCCTTCAGTTCTTAGTGGGAAAGGCCCAGCAGTGTGCCAAAGACGGTTGTTGGATTGTGTTCAACGCTATTCTGGCTCTTTGCATATACGACATCATTTTGTTCCCTAATATGCCTGACTTTGTAGACTTCGACGCCTTTCACATCTTTGCAGCAGGGAATCCTGTCCCTACCTTGATTGGAGACGTCTACCATTCCGTCCACTACAAAAACGAGAACAGAATGGGCAAGAATGTCTCGTGTTGTGTGCCCCTATTCTATAGATGGCTTGATAGTCACCTACCCAAAAAGGGTCCCTTTGCTTCGTCTGCAGCCACAGCTGAGTGGTCTGAGCGTTTGATGAGTCTATCAGCGGAGGATGTTGCCTGGTTTGATAGAGATAGGTTGGGTACTAAGATTATCTTCTGCTGCAGCGGATTTCCGAATGTGCCCTTGATAGGCAGGAAAGGCTGTATCAACTATAATCCATCTCTGCTGGTCCGACAGTTTGCTTATGCTTTGAGAGCTCCACCGAAGGATGAAGAGGTACAGGAATCTCTGTACCTCAACGGTCTTCTAGAGGGGGATATGTTATCTAGGCTTCAGCACGCTTGGAATGGTATCAGTAAGCGGGGAAAACCATTGCTGGGAAAAAGTAATAGCCAAGCCTACGCTCCATATGTGACCTGGATCAGAGCCAGAGCAGATATCATAGGGATGCCGTTTCCTCCTGCCAAGCTAGGAAGCCCTCCAGTGATTGAAGAGCCTACCACCGTGCCTATTCAGCAGTACAATCAGGTGTTGGCTGAGCGAGAGGAGCTGAAGAAGGCAAATGAAGAACTGGAGAAAGAATTGGCTCAGCTCAGAAGTGAAGCCGTCCATTCCTTCAAGAGGAAAACAGAGCTGGTAAACAAGTTAGGTATGGATTTGACTAAGCAGTTGGCTGAGCGTGAGCATTTGTGTCGGGACTTCAAATCTGTCAACAATGTATTGGCCACTAAGAAGCAACACTTGGATGAAGCGTACCGGAGAATATCCAAGTTTAATCAGCATTGGAAAGCCACCCTAGCCAACGGCAAGGAACGGGAGGATAAACTGAAACAGCAGATCTCCAAGTTGAAAGCCCAGGTGAAGGCTAGTGAGAAGAGGTTTGATGAAGAAACCGCTCGCAGATATGCCGCTTAAGGCCTGCTGAATAAGGCTCTTGCTAACCTGAAGGAGCGCAAACTGACGTTTGAAGCCAAGAAGCGGAAGCTAGAAGATTGTTTCGGCGAAGGAGCACGGGAAGACTCAGTTGAAGGTCTTCAATACACTATTGTGAAGAGGGAGTTACTCATCGAAGGGTTGCTCACTCAGCCTAATCATCCAGAAACGAGGGATCTTTTAGAAGTGTTTCGAGCCCGTGGCCGTGCTTGACCATATTTGTAATCCTTTTGTTTTGATCATTGTTATATGCTGACCATCACCAGGCTTGTTGGTCTAGGTCATGCTATTGATTCTGCTTGTACCTAGTGACGTTGTGCACCGCCTTGAGGGGCTTTCTTTATATATATGAGATGTTATTTCCATGACTGGACGTGGACTTCTTATTATCGGCATTGGCACTCAGGCACTAGGATCGGGGGAAATCTCCCTAACGCACAGACACACGTTTGCATTTGCATGAAGCATTTGCACAACGAGCACTTTGTCGTTTTTTCTAACCCTTTTGTGTATACAGGTTGTTCCAGGATTGATCGAAGGCTAATCCACCGCTATTCGACCAGAGCAATGGAGCAAGTGCAGACTGACGTTCAGGAACTCCGAGAGAGGATGGACCGCTTCATGGAGCTCATGCAAGTGGTTGCCAACGGCCAAGACCAGCTCAGAACCTTGGTCCAGCCTCTGATCTCAAGGGTAGATAGCAACGGTGTACTCCATAGTGGGAATGTCCCAACCCCTCCACCTGTTGAAACTCCTCAGAATGGCATCCCCGTGACCGGGGGGAATGGCAGTGGCAACGACAATGTGATCGCTAATATGGGGCTCAATGGTAATACGACTGGCGTCGGTAATGGAAATTTTGAAGCTAATGGCAATGCTGGACTGGGCAACGGCAACACAGGTGTTGGAAATCTAAGGCCATGCCCCGCATTCACGTGCGCGATCACTCCTTTGAGCTGATTCACGGATATCTCCTAGGGTACATAGGCAACATCAAGAGCTTTCAGCAAAGCGTTCCAATGGGCTTTGGAACAAAGCAACAATGACAAAATCGAGATCTTGGAAGGCGTCTGCTGCAGGTGATCGACAATTTTATAATCACTCTTCCGAATTAATCTCATGAATTCTTCTACATCTTTGGTCAAGGCCTCTTTTTCCTTCTCTTGAGAAGGTCCTCATTCATCGACTTTACCCTTCCCCTTGGCCATTCTCTCAGTTTCTACTTCTGGTGACGGAGAGATTCTGCCACTGCGGGTTACGCCCCCTGCCCCCACAAGGTTATCAACTAACCCTACCGACGGGCTTGCTAGGTTGATCTTCTTCCCATTGCAGCAAACTTCCGCCCCATAATTCCAAGGGATGGCTTTAGTGCTTTCATACGGAACGGGTCCAGCTTTGGTTATTGTGATAGTCGGCCTCTTGGGAGGCGCCGATATCGTGACTGTTTTAAACGGGATTGTGACCGTTGCAACTTCGCCCTGCTTTTCAGCTATTGCCTCAACAGGCTTCTCTTCGGCAGTACGATCGAATTGCAGCGTACCCTTATCAATCAGCCCTTGAATACCTCTTCTCAAGTTATCACAACCCTTAGGCCGGGCCAAACAATCAACACATTCCGCATCACAACCAGGGAACACTCCCCCTCTCAGCAACCTGCTCTTAACATAACCCAGAGGTGTCTTCAATTCATCCACATTCATGACCAAATTCAAGCTGGTATCTTCCAATACTGCACCCACCTGCGCACATCCGTGAGACGGCATCAGATTCTTCTCAATATTGGGTGCCTCATTACCAAAGTTTATAGCCTTGCTATCTATCAAATCTTGCACCTTGTGCTTGAATGTGTGGCAGTTCTCTATGTTGTGACCGGGTGCCCCGGAGTGGAATTCGCAATGTGCATTGGCGTCATAACCAAAAGGAGGTGTGCCCTTTAGCGGAGCCAACGTCCTTTTCTCAACAAGCTGCAGTTGTACCAAAGTTGGAAGAAGCTGAGCATACGGCAATGGAGGCACATCAAATACTCTTTTTACAGCTCTGTCTCTACCTTGGTACCTTTGTGGAGCAGAATTCGGTCGTCCCTGTTGCTGTTGTGGCTGTTGTTGTTGCTGTTGAGGCACGGGAATTGTCACACTAGCAATTTGCTGCTGACGGTATTGGCTTCGACCCCTACCTCTTCCTCGGGAGCTGTATACTGAATTAGTATCCCCCTGTCTCTTGTTCCCGAAAACCTTTTTACCACCTCCCGCTGAGGTTGACTCTCCCGCTTGAATCTTACCAATCTTGACACCATTCTCGATACGTTCTCCCAAGAGTATCAACTCAGAAAAGTTACTCGTCGTACAATTGATAAGCCTGTCATAATACAACCCAGAGAAAGTGCCCACAAACGTATCCACCAACTCACGCTCTACCATGGGTGGGTGCACCCTGGCTGCAAGCTCACGCCACCTCTGGGCGTACTCTTTGAAACTCTCGCCATTCTTCTAAGAAAGATTTTGGAGTTGGACCCTGTTTGGCGCAAGGTCGATGTTATATTGGTAATGCTTGACAAAAGCTTCTGCCAACTCCTTCCAGCTACCAATCTGAGTAGGCTCTAACCCCATATACCATTCCAATGACGGTCCCGACAAGCTATCCTGGAAAAAATGCATCAGCATCTTTTCGTCGTCAGAATAAGCAGACATTCTCTGATAGTAAGACCGCACGTGAGCTCTTGGGAAAGTACCCCACCTTATACTTGTCAAAAGTGGGCGCTTTGAACATGAGTGGCACCCTCAAGCCAGGAACCAATCCCATGCTGGCCACATCCAACCCTGTGGGATTCTGATTAGCAAGATTCCTCATGTGTTCTTCCAACATTTTGAACCTTCTGTCATTGTTGGTGGGCATCTCAAGATCCCTTCCTGGCGGAGGGAAAGCATCTTCTTGACGATCCTCGCCCCAGTGAGAATCCCCGTTATCATACCCAGCATAAGCAGTATTAGGACCAAAACCAATATGATTGAACCTAGGACCATACCCCATATTACCAAAACCCTGATTGCCAGCGCCTGGCCCGAAACCAGCGTTATGAGCACCCATTCTAATACCATTGTTGCTTGCATTGCCAAAACATGCGTTACCGAAGCCTTGATTGTTGTAACCCTGATTACCACCAAAACCAACATTGCCAACACCAATACCCATACCAGTGTTGCCAGCACCAACACCAGTATTCCCAGTTCCAACATTAAACCCAGCATTTCCAGCACCAATATTTCCATTGGTTTCCACATGCCCGTTACCATTACCAGTCACATTCCCATTCCCAGCTCTGTTATCGTTATCAGTCGTATTGGGGACAACCACCGGTATAGCATCACCAGCTTGGAGAGTCTCGCCATGAGGAGGATCAGTAGCAACTCCGCCATGTAGCACACCCTGACTGTCAACCCGAGCAATCAGAGGCTACACCAGAGTCTGCAGCTGCTCCTGGCCCTTGTCCACAGTTTCCATCACCTGCATGAACTGCGTCATCCTTTCGCGCATCTCCTGCATCTCAGTTTGCATCTGATCCATAGCTTCTTGCAGTTTCTTCTGGTAGAGTAGCGATGAATTCGTTGATCGGCAATCCTGAAATCTGCATCGACATAGGGTTAGGAAACAACTCAATGTACCTGCTATGCAAATAATTTATACAAATGCAAACGTGTGTCTGTGCGTTAGGGAGATTTTTCCCCCGATTCGAGTGCCAGAGTGCTAGTGCTGATAACAAGAAGTTCGGATCTAATAACATCTCATATATAGATAAGGCCCAACGGCAACAGTACAATGTCAATGAATACATGGGGAATCAATAGCATGAATAAGCCTGGTGATGGTCAGCCTACAACAAAGAACAGAAAAATACAAAGGGCTACAAAGATAGTCAAGTGCGACAATGGGCACGAAACTCTTCTAGCAACTCTTTTGTCTTGGGGTGATCAGGCCTAGTGAGTAACCCTTCAACAAGCAACTCTCTCTGCATAATAGTGCATTGAAGTCCTTCAACAAAATCTTCCCACGCTCCTTGGCCAAAACAATCTTCCAACCTTCGCTTCTTAGGCTCGAACATCTGCTTGCGATCTTTCAGGTTAGCGATAGCTTTGTTTAGCATGTCTTCAATAGCATATTTGCGAGCAGTTTCCTCATCGAACATCTTCTCACTGGTCTTCACCTGAGTCTTCAATTTGGAGATCTGTTGTTTTAGTTTATCCTCCTTCTCTTTGTTGTTGGCTATAGTAGCATTCCACTACTGATTGAACTTGGATATTCTCCAGTATGCTTCATCCAGATTCTGCTTCTTGGTGGCCAGTACATCATTGACAGATTTGAAGTCCAGACCCAAACATTCACGATCAGCTATCGGCTTAGTCAAGTCCATGCCCAACTTGTTCACCAACTTTGTCTGCCTCTTGAAGGAGTGGACGGCTTCGTTTCTCTCGCTTCTAACCTATGCCAGCTCTTTCTCTAACTCTTCGTTGGCCTTTTTCAGCTCTTCCTTCTCAGATAACACTTGATTATACTACTGAATAAGCACTGTAGTAGGCTCTTTAACCACTGGCGGGCATTCTGGCTTGGCAGGTGGAAATGTCATCCCTATGGTCTCTGCTCTACTTTTGATCCATGTCACATATGGAGCATAAGCTTGGCTATTGATTTTACCCAACAATGTTTTCCCTCGTCTACTGATATCATTCCAGGCCTGCTGAAGCTTAGCTAACATATCCCCCTCTAGAAGACCTGTGAGGTACAGAGATTCCTGCACCTCTTCATCTTTTGGCGGACCCTTCAAAGCATAGGCAAACTGTCTAACAAGTAGAGATGGATTATAGTTGATACAACCCTTTCTTCCAACCAAAGGCACATTTGGAAATCCACTGCAGCTGAATATGACTTCAGTACCCAACATATCTCTATAAAACCAAACAACACTCTCTGCTGATAAACCCATCAAGCGCTCAGACCACTCAGTTGTGGCTGCAGATGAAGCAAAGAGACCCTTCTTGGGCAGGTGACTATCAAACCATCTGTAGAGTAAGGGCACACAGCATGATACATTCTTACCCCTTCTATTTTCGTTCTTGTAATGGATAGAATGATACACATCTCCAATCAAGGTAGGAACTGGATTCCCTGATGCAAAGATATGAAAGGCATCCAAGTGTACGAAATCAGGCTTGTTGGGGAACAAAATGATGCCATATATGCAGAGGGCAAGAATGGCGTTGAATACGATCCAACAACCGTCTTTGGCACACTGTTGGGCTTTCCCAACTAGGAACTGCAGAGAAAATCCAGGAATCCCATTCCAACTGGACAAAAGCAACTCAGAGGCATCCAAATGAAGAGAAAGATCTAGATTAGCCAGATTAGGCTTAGCATCCATGTGAACAAATGGCATCTGACTCTTGATAGGTACACCCAACAACTCAACATACTCCTCTAATGTAGGTGCAAGAATGAAGTCCGGGAAAGTGAAGCATCTCAATGGAGGATCATAGAACTGTAGCAAGGCATACAACCCATTCAACTCATGCGCCGAAGGTTTACGAACCAGACTAAGCAGCTTCCCATAAGATTTCCTGAATTCCCCTCTCACTGTATCATCTGCCAATGCAATCAAACTGGACAATAGAGCAACATTTGGGGCAGGGAGCTTGTAGGACACATTCTTCTTCAGAGATCCCATGATAGCACAACAGAAGGCAAGAAAACCGGAACCGGGGGATAATATGCACCTACAACACAGACACACGTTAATGATATGCAAATGAGTATGCAAAATGCAAAATGCAAACATGCAACAGGGGATCAAGATTGTGCTGCTAAGGAGACCGAGGCTCTGCTCCAACACAATCACAGCACTGCTCTGACAATACAACCCTGAAGAGGACCAATAAATATGCGATGTCGAGAGCAACCACATC
This sequence comes from Lathyrus sativus, assembly GCA_963859935.3. NCBI lineage: Eukaryota > Viridiplantae > Streptophyta > Magnoliopsida > Fabales > Fabaceae > Lathyrus > Lathyrus sativus. The sequence continues at coordinate 301,335,051 of OZ012741.1, forward strand.
TCTGATGATAAGAACACTCTGAACCCAACAACACTGATTCACTATCAAGAAAACCAGGTAGTCTGAAGGTTAAGGTTTCCTACAATAACCCGACCCCGCTCACAGGTATGGACCGAATCATAGACAAGGTATGGCATCCTATGCGTTTCCCAGCGATACACAGACTTTCAAGAACGATGATACGATACCCAGAAGGTGTGGCATCATCATCTCTTGAAGTGGCCTCACTCTGCTGAGTCACAAATGATCGGTCCCCAGAGTCGACAATCCTCCATACTAACAACCCCTTAGGCCCAAGGGGGCGGAAAAGAAGTCAACCGAGAGAATCTCGTCTGAGCATGGATTTCATGAGACACTAGTGCCTGCAAAGCAAGCACGCGCCCACTAATTTCCACAACTAATGCTAAATACTCTCAAGCCTGGGTCTGGCTTCTCACTCATCAGAGCCCCTTCCCACAACAGCACGATAATAATATCATACTGAAAAATAAAATGCGGAAAGTAAAGTGCGATAAATAAAACCCAATAGGTAAACACACAAGCGCTAGGATTGACTCGCATAGGGAACCAGAGTCCCCAGTAGAGTCGTCAGCTGTTGCTACTGCGAAAATAAGGTGTCGGTAAAACAGAAGAGTCGCCACCTTTCGTTATTTATCCCACAGAATGGGAAAGGAAACAATCGGAAAAAACCTGACGAAAAGGTATAAGACAAGGTCATCGCAACCATTGTCTGGATTCGGGAGTCGGTTACGCAAGGGGAAGGTATTAGCACCCCTCACGTACATTGTACTCGATGAGAACCACGCTTGTTGTGTTTATCTGACGGGTTGATTACATCTATCTACGCTAAAGGTCTGGTATGAAAAGAAAATAAAATGACTCGGCAAAGCGTCGTGCTTTATGCCTACGTATTCCCGTCTGGAACGAGAAATCAGAGTCAATGTAGTTCTCCTAACTACGGGTTACGGGGGAAGGTTGCTCGCCGAGATATCGTAACTCGTGCCTACGTACTTTCACACGGCGTGAAAGATCAGAGCAAACGTAGTTCGGGACAACGAGAGACACATGTTTGTCTTTTTTATCCGAGTAGGGTTAACAGACGGTTCCAGCAGTTGGTGTATGCAGCCCGCTCGACGAAGACTTAGGCGTTTACCATTTGCGGTAGAACCGGGAGTTAACAGAACTCTCCTTCTGAAAAGGGTTTCCAAGAATTAAAGGTCCCAGAGGACAAAAAGAGTTTGATCTTTGTTTTCTGTTTTTTAGAGAAGTGTTTTTTTATGGATGTTTGCAATTAATATCGCACTAGAGACTACGACCTGAGAGTGAATGCGTCGCATGTCACCCAAAGGGTGCCATACTAAACATCCAGACTATTGAAAAGAAACTCTCCAACAACCCTTTCTCAAGTAGCTTAAGGCTCGTAGCGTACAACGTCAATTAAACTTTATTACTGTATTTTGATTTGTTTGAAGATGAGAAGAGAAAGGACGCACTAAAGGGGAACTGATCTAATCCTAAAGTTGTCATGCAAAATTGATCCTATGGTTGAGGTTAGGAGGGAACTACCTAATGTTATCATGCATGGTTAGAACCCTAATGTCTGTCATAACTTCTCTTGAACAAGAGAAGTTAGAGTTCCTAGGGGAACATGGCAAAGGAAAACAACAACAAAAGAAATAATTGTACAGAAACTGTAAAGAAACAACTGTAAATAAAATGCATGCAATGCAACAACCAAGCAGAAGGAGCCAAGCTCAACTTCTAGAGCAAGCAATCCCAAAGGCAACACACAAAGCACAGGCAAGGGAGACAGACTCAACCTTAAGCCAGCAAGCAAAGCCATATAATAACAATCAAGCAGAGGGAGACAAACTCAACCTCTAGATGCAGACAAGCAAAGGGAGCTATTATCAACCTTTAGGATGCTTTTATGCCTAGAAACATCTACATGAAAACCTAGTCTAATGCAACACACCAAACAGTCACACAAGTAACAGTCAAGCAATCAGGAAAAACAACAGACAAAACAGCAGACAAACAGCTCAACAGCAAAGAAGATAAACAGCAAAACAAACAACAGGCTGCAAACAACTTCAAGTCCAAGCCATCTTCAAGAGAAGTCTTCATCTTCATGCTTCAACAAGCTCCAACAAAAGGGAAGAGAATTAACATCCAGATTATTGATTGATGATGGGAAGCAGGATGGAAACAAAAGGAATCCAATCTGGCACTCAACCAGTCATCTGAGATAGGCATCCTCAAAGGTTCTACCTCTTGTGAAGTGCCACACATCCTTCCAAAGGAAAGATGAGGCTTCCACATAGGGACCTTGAATCATAGGATGGGAATGGAAAGCAATCCATGTTTATTTGAAAAAAGAGAAAGCAACTAAGCTCTTCCTAACCCTAATTGAACAAGCTACTAGAAAGCCACTAAAAGAAGGTCTAAACACCAAATCAAGCACCACCATCAAACAAACAAAAGCTTATACATGTCTAAAGCACCATCAAAGAAGATTAGCAAACCTATTATGAACTAAAGGCCACCATTGGGGTTCAACTAGTGCAAGTGTTATGTTGAAAGCAACTTAAAACTAGCCTAAGTATTAAATCTATGAAAAATACTAAAACATACTTCTAAAATCCTATAAGATTTTCTAGGGGAACCTAAGAAGGTTAAGGACCTATAGTAGAAAGGTCAGGGATCAAATCAAATGGGAAGGTCACCTAAAAAATCCTAGATCACAAGGTATCAAAAGAAAACCCTAAAATGGAAGGTCTAATGATCCTAATCCAAAACAGAACCTAATGTTGTCTAAAAAATCTAAATTAAATCCTAGGGGATCATGCATCTCTAATCTACCAGCTAGCCAAAAATATCAACCAAATTCAAAACCAATTGAAAGAACAAAAATCAGAAAGAAGATGGAGAAATAAACCAAATTAAAGAAATTAATAAAAATGCAAAAAAATCAAATTAAATTGAAAATGGCATGAAAATGAAATGCAAAAGCATCATAAAATTAGAAATAAAATCAGGATCATGCTCATATTTTTATTTTATTTTTCTGATCAATATTGAAATTATTATGAATTTTGCAAGATTAAAGCAAATAAAATAAAAGAAAAAAGAATTAAAAATCAAATAAAGCTGAGAATATATCAGGCGCGTTGGATGGTTAGACTAAGTACGCTCATCTAAGGGCTCACAGGATGCCACCTCATTAAATGAAATGATGCGTTTCATAGCCAAAGTTCAACTTTTGAGATTAAAACGTGGCCATACGATTGGGAGACTTTGTCAACATTCCAGGCAGATCCAAGGGTGATAAACTCATCTTCTCCATTTGAATTGGCAATGGGGGGAAACTTGCATCGGTGGCCGGAGAACGACGCTGATCGTCTTCTCCGGTGAGAAATCATGTACAGGTCATGGATCCTTAACCAAATTTACACAATCTCACTCCAAATTTCACGTAGATCTCAAATATCATGTCTAAATCTCCTAATTCCTCATGGATTGTGAAATTCGAACTCCAACAGAAAATACTCCATAACTCTGATCATCACCATAACTCAATCTAAAGCCATAGACCTCCTCCTTATGCTTCCTAGATCATTAAGAACAATCTAAATCGTGTTGAATCCTTAAGATCAAGCAAATTCAACTCCAAATAGAAATCACACATCATCTTAATTTGTCTCTAATCCTTCAAATATTGATCCAGAATCCACCTAGACAACTTCCTAAAGCCTAACCACATGCTAACATATGCTAAATCAACATGAATCTTTAGCAGTTTTGAAAGTTACATACCTGTGTTGGAGCTTCAAATTGGAGCAGTTATGGCACAATTCTCAGCTTCAAACTGTGCATATTCACTCTATGTTTGATGTTCAAGATGAATCAATCCTTAATTTTCTTTGAATCCCTATGAATCAAAAAACACGATTTCACACTTGAAGCTTGAAACTCAACTTGCAATCTCTGGCTATGGCACGAAATAAACACCAAACTTGCTCTGAATCAATCATAGAACTTATATAGATGATGTTTGTGGGCTTTAGAGGTCCATTGAAGGCCCAAATTCAGAAATCCCAATTTCACTTTTCTTTCAAAAACTCAACAATGGTATGCACGAATTTGCACTAAAAACTTCCCTAAGAAGCTTCAATTCCCTTGCTTGTGGTCTGGTGAGAGTGTAGAGATCAATTGGAGAGCTTAAACTCATCACATGAACAAGTTTTGATGTGTTGCTTATTAATGAAGTAACAAATCAAACCACCATGAAATAAGCCTCAAATGAAAAATCTAATAATGCCAAAGTGCTTAGAATGATTTTTCTGATTAAAACGAGTACTCACTTGGCCTTGTTTGAACACAAATGAATTAATCTTGAATTTTTCCCGTAAATGCCTTTTAATCCTTCTTTTTCCCAAATTTCTCAAATCAAGTCTCACCCTAATCCAAATAAATTCATCATGAGTACATGGTTGACCTAAAAACATCATTTTGAACAAGTTTTGTGTTGAACAAAACTTCATTTGAAGCTTGCAAGATAGTGAAAATGACATATAATGCCAAATGACCTATAATCTTACTTTCCCAAAATACCCCTAACCTGTAAACCTCATAACTTGAGTTCTACAAATCAGATGGAAGACTTCTAGTACATTTTGGAAAGCTAAGATCAAGACCTACAACTGTCATGTTGGCCAAAGTTTTAGGAGAAACACCCTTCTAGGTCAAAAGATCCATGGAAGTTGGTAAACTTTCACAGACAAATTTCACATTCCTCAGATGACCTGTAACTTGTCTGGATCATAACTTGACTTCTATAAATCCAATGGAGGACTTCTAGTACTAAAATTAAAGCTAAGAACATGATCTACAAGTTTCATGTTGGCCAAAAGTGGATATGAAACTTGTATCTTGAGACAAGTGGTATTGAAGTTAGGCACTAAATAGGGGATTTTACGCTGAGAACCCTAGTTTAGCAACTTCTCACACTTTGAACTTTTCTTGGATTGATATTGAAATATCACCTCATGTATCTCAACACAACTTTCCATGGTCACAAAGACATAGAATTAGGCATTGACCCTCTTCAATTTCACAGTTGATTTAGGGTTACTCATATGAAAACCCTAATTGCAACACCTTCAACTATGGCTCTTCACACTTGGCATAATGACTTGTCTGAGCTCCACCATGACCCTTAAGGAACTCTATGATCTCTATCCACACACTCTCTCTCCTTGATCAAGGCTCCACAACCCACTGATGGTCTTCAATTCGTCCTCAGATTAGGAGATTAACCACATACAAACAACCAAACTTCTCAAGAACCCAACCCTCTTCCTGATGACCTTGGTGACTTCTCAAGCTTGAATAAGACCTCTAGATTGGCTCCCCTTGATATAAACCACACTTGATCCCCTGCACAAATGAACAATGCTATGCTATGCAAATGTTAGGTCAATGCAATGCTAATGCAATGAAACATAAACCAAGTAAGAAAAGGTTAGGCAAATTTTGGGGTGCAACAAACATGGTATCAATCAAGCACAAAATCACGATCAAGAAACAGTGTGCAAGTATCATGTAAACACAACCAAGCGTCACAGATCACAAGAATCAAAATCAACAAAGTGGATCAAAAAGCATCAAAAGCCATATATCTACATTGTGATTATGCAAATAAGCTCAAAATAGATTTAGATCTAGAATTGCCAACCTAGAAAGCGGAGATTTTCTTTGGTGAGTGTTGATTCACTTGAGATTAGCAGATCTAAGTAAGAAACCTTGAGATTCTTCAAGATCTAAGAACTTTCTTGTTGAAGAAGTGAAGATCAAGCAAGAACAAGTAAAAATGACCCAAATAAGCGCTTCCAAACTAGCTTCCAAGTTCATATTCAAAACCAAACGAAAATTGAATAGTGAATCGAAGATAATGGAGATGAATAATGGAGGTTTAGCTCTAGAATTTTATGATTCCAATGAAGAATCAAAGAACTCAAGTGCGAACTCTAATGGAGGTTTTGGGAGTGAAAGAGTGGAGAGAAAATTAAGAGAGTGAAAGTGAATTCTGAAAAATGAAATGAAATTGTGAGGATTCTTCTAGAGGTTTGGAGCAAATTTACTTAAATAAGCTCTAGGTTAGGGAACAAAGTATGGTTTGGAATGTGGGTTAGAATTTGGAATGGAAATTAGGAATGGAAATGGTGAAAAATTGGAGGAAAATGGTGAAAATTGAGCAATTCTAGATCCTTCCATGATGATAAAATGAAATCAATGGTTGAGAATGGTTGGAAATTACACATGCTGGAAATTCAAATTTTTGGCCAATTTTGCTCGAAGTAACTGGTTACTCTATATAGGGTAACCAGTTACTCTGTTCAAAAATGCTCAGATTTGGCGCCAAATGGAGGGAATTCTGCACAATTTCCCGTTGCCACTCGTTCTGAACCCTGTTACGCCTCTGAAAATCATTCTTGAACATGTTAACTATAAGAACGCCTGAGATATCCTGTATGTTATCTCCTGAGCCGAAAATAAACTGCTGAGTAAAATGAAATTGATCGCTCGATCGCTGGGCAAAATAAATGCAAGAGCCTCTGATGCTCGCTGTTCAGACTCTTGCACTAAAAGAGATCCCTAAGCCACAAAAATACCTTAATCTCCTACCTCAAAAACAAATGCTATGATATGTAGAAATGCAAAAATGCAAAGAAACACAAGCCAAGTACAAGGAATGGTTGGTCAAATTTTGGGGTACAACAGATGCCCCTATTCAAACGGCTTGGACCTGAAGGGGTGAAAAGCGAACGACTTTCAAACATTCAAGGTAAAAGACGGTTGAATACTAAAGAACCCGGAAATTTGCCAACCGCAAAAGGAAACTGTAACTGATAACTGTAACCGATAAACTTTGTTGGGGACAATGTGATAAGATGAACGCATCCATCAAAGACATCATATTCTGCCGGATCTGGATACCACTCAGGCAAGACAAATCATTGACTGGGGTCTGCATACCACACATGCCAATGGAATAATCACTAGCCAGGGTCTGGATACTACACATGCCAATAAAACTAAACGGTGCAAAACGGGGTCTAGATACCACACGGGAAAATAGATAAACCAATCACTAGCCAGGGTCTAGATACCACACGGGCTTGAGCTAAATAAAACCGGTGGAAGCCGGGGTCTGGATACTGCACGGGCTCAAGAAATATATCATTAATATGAACACATCTGTCAATAATTCTTGTCGGGGTCTGGATACCACACAGGCTTGAAAAAACACCATAATCTATCGGGGTCTGGATAACGCTAAGTCAAAGGAAAACATCACAATCTGTCGGGGTCTGGATACCGCACAGGCAAAGGAAAAAACGGTGGAAGTCAGGGTCTGGATACCACACGAGCTAAGGAAATAAACTGGTGAAAGACGTGGTCTGGATACTGCACGGGCTAAACAAAACCATCACTAGCCAGGGTCTGGTACCTCACATGCTAATGAAACAAACTGGTGTGACCCGGGGTCTGGATACCGCACGGGCTAAACAAGACACCATTACTAGCCAGGGTCTGGATACCACACATACTAACGGAACAATCACTAGCCAGGGTCTGGATACCACACATGCTAATGGAACAACCACTAGCCTGGGTCTGGATACCACACATGCTAATGAAACAATCCGGTGTGAGCCGGGGTCTGGATATCACATGGACTAAAGAAATGAGTCGGTGGGAGTTGGGGTCTGGATTCCACACGGACTAAAGAAATGAACTAGTGGGAGCCGGGGTCTGGATACCACACAGGCTAAAGAAATGAACCAGTGGGAGCTGGGGTCAATAAGATGAACACGTCTGCCAATAACTCTTGTCGGGGTCTGGATAACGCGCAGGCTCAAGAGAATACGCCACTATCTGCTGGAGATACAACTGGAAACAAGAGTTAACAACCTGGCTTATGTTTCGAATGCATATGTTTTAAAATGGCATAATCCTCCATACGAAATGGAAATGCTACGTGTTTGGGAGGATGCTATGCATAATGCAAAATGCAAATGAACAGCTCCAGCAAAATAAACGCTTAAGAGAAGAACCCAACTCCGCGGGGAATAACCGGGTACGCCAAGTACGATTGGACTTATGCTGGGAAAACAAACCTTGGATGTCTCCCTGGAAAAGAACTCTCCTAGGTAAAACTGCTCTTTTGAGAACAAAATCCACTCCGCGGGGGATCAAAATCAACTCTCCTGAGAAAAGCGCCCTGAATGGCCTACCAGAATACGACTCTTCTGGGGAACAAACAACTCGACTGGGGAAAACGAGTCCACTCTACTGGGGAAATCAGCTCTGGATGGCCTTTCAGAATACGACTCTACCGGGGAGTAAAGCAAACTGCGGGGAATTACTCCACTATGCCGGGGATTCTACTCTGCTAGAAATTTGAATCCACTCTGCTAGGGATAATGAATAAGATTTACTGGGAAGATATCCCAAACTCTTTCTGCTGAGGGAGGAGACAAACAATTTCTGAGTCAATCACACTCTGTGGGGAAGAAAACTACTCCAACGACTTCGCTGGGGATCTGCAGGGGATGACAATTTGTTGGGGAATTATCACGAAGGAAAATTACTTTGACGAGTACCAACGACCCACTGGATTTTTCTACGGACAACAACTCCGCTGGGGTTCACCCAATGAGGGAAACAACATCTACCTCTGCTTGGGGAAATGAGCAATAAACTCAACAATATCCACCTCTGTTTAGGGAGTTGAGTCCCTGACTTGAACTCTGAGGGGAAAGGAGTCAAAGATTTAGACTCTGTGCGGGTAATGACACTGCACTCGTCCCACTGCTGGGAGAATAATCCCAAATACCTGTTGGGGATAACCATGAACTCAACCTGCTGGGGAGAAACTAGTCATAATCTGTTGGGGATAACTTTCTGGAATAACCTCAAGAATGAGAGTCCTACAACAAATACAAACAAAGTATCTTTTATACAATAAGAGCTATCTCGATTATTGTTCATGCCATCATTCAAGAAAATCAAAGTTTTGATCATGATTAGTAGAGCCCACAAGTTTATGTATGCAAAGTTTTATCAAAAACATTAGGTGTTTTTTTTTTGCAAACAAAACAGTAAAAGCTAAAACAAGCACGAAAGCTTTCTGAATAATATATACTTCATTGATAAATGGCCTGTAAATAGGCAAATTTACAACATATGCAACTCCTGAAAAGAGAAAGTTGCAGAAATAGTACAGAAATACAACAGATATACAAAATGTCGGCAACGTGGTACAGACATCCACCATGTGCCGACTCATCTATGACTCACATGACCTTGATGCTTTTCCAACGCTTCATCCTTTGAAAAGACTGACTTGATTGATTGACCCTCGGGTTCTCCCATAATTCACTGTGCTCGAAGAATCAATACGTAGATCTCAGGTTTTCAACTTTGCAGGTTTACATCTTTTCCTTTTTATCCCTAATTTTTGCCCGAACCCATTCTTTTTATGGTTCGTCGGGATGCCCCATTTTTGCCTAGATTTTCTTTTTCTTTCCAGCGGGTCTATTTAAGCAAAGTATTTTTTAACTGCGTTTGCATTCACAGGGGACGTGAAATCTTCGTCATCCATGGTTGACAAAAGTAAGGCTCTTCCTAAGATGACCTTCCTTACAACGTATCGACCTTCGTAGTTGGGAGTCCATTTGCCCCTGTGATTTGTCTGTGGAGGGAGAATCCTCTTTAACACTAAGTCACCTGCCTGAAAGCTTCGAGGGCGCATTTTTTGATCGAAAGCTTTCTTCATCCTTCTCTGATACAAAAGACCATATGCAATGGCTTCCAACCTCTTCTCGTCCATCTAGCTTAGATAATTCAATCTGTTCCTCACCCATTCAGCCTCATCAAGCTGAACGTCAACCAAAACTCTCAAAGAAGGAATCTCGACCTCCAATGGTAGGACAACTTCCATACCATACACTAGCGAGAAAGGAATTTCCCCAGTTGAAGTATGTACCGAAGTACGATATCCGTGTAATGCAAAAGGCAACATCTCGTGCCAATCTTTATAGGTCACAACCATCTTCTGCACAATCTTCTTAATGTTCTTGTTGGTCGCCTCGACAACGTCTTTCATCTTCGGACGATAGGGAGAAGAGTTGTGATGCTCAACTTTGAAACTCTGGCACAGTTCCTTCATCATCTTGTTACTCAAATTTGAACCATTAAAAGTAATGATTCTTTCGAGCACTCTGTTGCACCCTAAAATTTTCCCAACCTTTTTCTTTGCCTGGCTTGTGTTTCATTTCATTCCGTTCTAGAATTTGCATTGCATAGCATTTTTCATTGAACAGGGGATCAAGGGTTTATGCATAGCAAGAGAAGTCTTCTTAGAGTATTGAGCCTAAGAAATAAGGGTGTTGCTCAAGCATGAATGGTCATCAGGTCATCTTGTAGTGGTCAAAGTCGTGTGAAAGGATAGATGGATGTATGTGGGTCAGCTCCTAACTTGGAGGCTAGTTCAAGATCATCAGAGGATTGTGAACTCATGATTATGGATATAGGATGTTGAGAGAGCTCATTGAGTGCTTTGAGAGTCATTTGGAGCTTATTCAAGTTGTATGAAGTGGAACAAGCCATAGTCAAAGATGTTGTATCTACGGTTTTCATCTGGTAAATCCTCAGTCAACTGTGAGATGGAAGGAGATTAAGACTCAATTCAAAGTCTCTATGGTCGTGGGATGTTGTGTTAAGATACATGAGATATCATTTCAAGATAAATTCATCAAGAATTAAGAGTGTGAGGAGTTACTAAATTAGGGTTCTCAGGGGAAAATCCCCTATTTGGTGCCTAACTTCAAGATCACCTATCTCAAGATGCATGTCTCATCTTAACTTTTGACCAACATGGAACTTGTAGAGCATGTTCTTAGCTTTCTTTTGAGTACTAGAAGTCCTTGATTGGATTTATAGAACTCAAGTTATGATCTAGACAAGTTACAGGTCATCAGATGAATGTGATTTTGGTCAACAAAAGTCAACCAACTTCCAAGCCATTTTTACCTAGAAGGATGTTTCTCCTCAACTTTTAGCCAACATTAATGTTGTAGGTCATGTTCTTAGCTTTCCAAAGAATACTAGAAGCTTTTCATCCGATTTGTAGAACTCAAGTTATGAGGCTTGCAAGTCAGGGATATTTTGGGAAAGTGAGATTATAGGTCATAAAATTATAGGTCCATTTCACCAACTTGCACACTTCAAATGGAAATCTTTTCAACATGAAACTTGATCCAAATAGGGCCATTTGCATTACCAAATCATCTCTTGTCATGGTTGGAGCTTGGATTGAAGATTGGGTGTTTGAATTTTTCATGAAAGAAGCTTAAAATGAGAAAATGAGAATTAATTGATTTGGAACTTTTTCAAGGCAAATTTATACTTTTTTGAGTGCAAATGATGTTTCAAAGACAATGCCAATTTCACAATTGCAATTAGAGGTCATTTGGTTAGTCATTTCCATGATTTCTTCATCATGAAGTAACAAGTTGGAAATCTACCATAGAATCAAAACAAGGCTTAATTCTTGGCCCTTTGATCAATTCAGGCCTTGTGCAATTAATTTGGAACAAAATTGAGGCATGTGCAGTGCATAATTCACGAGTTTGGCAAGTGAAAAATGAAGGAAAAATTGAAATTCCATTCTCACAATTTAGCCACAATTGGGCCCCCATTTGATGCTAAGTCCAACATATAAGTATTCTAGGTGAAGAAGGGATCAAGAATTAGGTCATTTCGTGACCAGAAAGCAAGAACACGTGAAGAAAAAGTGAGAGCAAGGAGAAATATGAATTCTGAGATTCATCCATTTTCAGACCAAATTGAGCATTCAAATATCTTTAATGAAGTTCATGGAATGATTCTGGGCATTTTTCTTTAAGCTTAAGCAACATTTCAAGGCCCAATGGAGGCTCTCCACTAGGTAAACTACTTTTCAACTTTTCTCTCAATTCATGATGCCATTCCTTGCCATTGTTGCTTGTTTGTGATCTTTGAGTTGTATAGATCGTTTCTGTTTATGTCTTCTGTTTGTTGGTGTCAATTTTTGTTGTTTGCTTGAAACTTGATTGGCTCAGTTTGGACGATTCATGATGTTTTAGGCCTAGTTGATGTTAGATTCGTGATGTACGTTTCATGTAGATGATTTCTGGATGTTTTTAAGTGATGTTTGAGAACATTTTGGTTTTGAGCATGGACCTGTGTTGCTTCGATTTGGCTTTGTTATGAGGTTTCCGGCATAATTAGTGGTAGATTTGTATTCTTTGCAAGATGTAGATGAGTTTTGATAATTAATTCATTGATTTTGGACGTGTTTTGGTGGCTGTGTGCTGCGTGCGGTGGCCGGAGTCATGAGGAAGATGAATGGAGCTTTTGTCCGGCCACCACCTGGTTTTTAGGGTTTTTAAGCGAGGAAGATGGCTCCTCAACCTTTGATCTTGATTACTTTTGATTTGGACGGTCCTGATTAAGACTCACTGTGAGTCTCCTTTGACCGCGCGCATGTAATTCATTTTGAATACTCATTAATGAGCTGACAGCCTATCAACCCTCTGATGCGCTTACCGTTTGATCAAACGCTCCCTGAGTGTGGTTCACCATGCGCCTCCTTTGACCAGTCACAACTGATAATTGTTTGAACTCCGATTTGTTTTGACGTCTTGGGCTTGTTATTACTTTTCGTACCCGCTTGCTGGGCCCAGTCCACTTTTCAACTAATTTCTTTTGCTGTTCACACCGCTTGTTTCACTTATTTTATTTTCTTTTTCTTTTTATTTTGTTTTGCTATATGTTTCAATTTAATTCAAAATAAATTATTTCCCCAATTAATAAAATTCAAAAAAAATATGTTTTAGACTCTTTGATTTGTCTTTTATTTTATAGTATTTTTATTTTATTTTTTCATTTTATTTTCATTTTAAAAAGAATTAATTAATTGGGGATGTTTTATTTCAATTAAATTGTGGCATTGTTTGCTCTTGATTTTATTTCTGGGTGTAAACTCCTTATTTTTTCTTGAAATTTTTTGTGCATTGCATTAACATGTTAAAGGATTTTTTCATATTATTATTTCTGTTTTTTATCAAGTTTTGTTTAAGGTTTTGGTTTGATCTTGTGAACCTTTCTTTTTGCCCTAGTTTAGGGCATACCTTGTGTGTTTGCTTTCAATTGAGGTAGCTTTGCTTTGAGTTTTGATCTCTAATTTGGACCCCTGGTTCCTAACACCTTGGGGGTCCAATGAGATTTTATTTTGTATTTTTAGGAGCTGTTTACTATTTTTCATGCCTTTTCCATTTCATGTCCACATTGTGTGATTCCCTTTTGCATATGTGACCTAAGTGTTGATTTGTGTGCTTGCTTTTGTGCATCTTCTTCTCCTTTCTCTTTGCATCCTTATATGCATGCTTGGTTGAGATGAACTTGTGGTGGCTACTGCCCCACACATGTTTTCCACCCACTTTCATTCAATGTGTTCTTGCTTGTGCATTTCATGTATGCATTCTCTTATTTGCATGTTTTATTTTGTTCTTTCGTCTTCTTCTTTTGTCTTCCTTCCCTTAGGATTTCTAACCTCTCTTGTTCAAGATAGGTTATGATAGATATTAGGGTTCTAACCATGCATGATAACATTAGGTAGATGTTTCCTTTTTGTAATCCCAACTTTAGGTGTACTTTGCATGACAACTTCTAGGGTTTGGTCTAGTCCCCCATTAGTTTGTCCCTTTCTCTTCTCATCTTCAAACAACTTCAATCCACTTAATAAAGATAATGAATGTTGTGCCATGAGCCTTATACTTGGGAAATGGTGATTGAGTGGTTACCTCTCAATTGCCTAGAGTGTTTAGTATACGTCCTTAGGATGATATGCGACGCATTCGATCCTAGGTTTTAGATTTTGTTACAACATACATTATGAACACTCTAATTCAAAACACTTCTTCTTTAAAAAATACAAAAACAATTCAAACTCTTTTTATCCTTCAAGATCTTAATCAGGAAAACCTTTTCATAAACAAGAGTGTTGTTAACTTTCAGTCCTATCGCAAACGGTAACGCCTAAGTCTCCAATTGTCGAGCTGCATACACCAAACTGCTAGAAGTGTTTGTTAACCCTACTCGGGTAAAACTTTTGAACCAACCTGTGTTCTCGTTAGCCCGAACTACGTTTGCTCTGATCTTTCATACCATATGAAAGTACGTAGGCACAAGACGCGATGTCTTGGCGAGCAACCTTCCCCCCTTCTTTAGCCGTAGTTAATCGAACTACGTTGACTATGACTTTCCTATTGCATGAGCGAGTACGTAGGCACAGAGCGGTGATACTCTGCTGAGTCATTTCTCTTTTCTTTTTTTTTCTTTTGTCCTTAAGCCTTTAGCTATATAGTTTCAGCACACCCTTTTAGATAGACAACAATGCGTGGATCCCGTCGAGTACGACGGACGTGAGGGGTGTTAATACCTTCCCCTTGCGTAACCGACTCCCGAATCCAGACATGGTTGCGATGACCTTGTCTTTCCCTTTTCCGTCAGGTTTTTCCGATCGTTTCCTTTCCCTCTCTTTGGGATAAATAACGAAAATGGCGACTCTTCTGTTTTTTCTGCCGGTTGTTTTTCGCAGTAGCGACATACTCCGTAACAACAGATGATGTCCTTCTTAATGAATCGGGCTACAACTTGTCTGGTGACATTGGCTAAAGAAGCTGCTTCAACCCACTTCGTGAAATTGTCAATTGCCACTAAGATGAAGCGGTGTCCATTGGATGCGGTCGGTTCAATCTTACCGATCATTTCGATGCCCCACATAGAAAAGGGCCAAGGAGACACCATGACATTCAGAGGACTTGGCGGTACATGCATCTTATCGGCATAAATATAGCATTTATGGCATTTCTTGGCATATTTATAATAATCAGACTCCATAGTGAACCAATAGTAGCCTGCCATCAACAGTTTTCGAGACATTGCATGTCTGCCTGCATGCGTTCCAAAAGCACCATCGCGGACCTCTTCCATAAGCAAACCTTCTTCTTTTTCGTCCACGCATCTTAATAGAACCAGATCAAAGTTTCTTCGATAGAGTACATCATCCTTGTTCAAATAGAAATTTCCAGACAACCTTCTCAAGGTCTTCTTATCCCTGCTGGATGCCCCAGGCGGATACTCCTGATTCTTGAGAAAGTTTCTGATATCATGATACCAAGGCTTCCCATCTGAAGCTTCTTCTATTGCAAATACGAATGTTGGCCTATCGAGGTGGGAGATGACAATTCTCGGAGCGTTGTTCCAATAAATCACCTTATACATCATGGATAAGGTAGCCAAGGCATCCGACATTTGATTTTCCGCTCTTGGCACATGATGCAACTCTACCCTGTGATCGCGACTTTCTATGTCTGATTTAACTAACTGCAAGTGCACAGTCTATCGTGTAGTAATAATAGATATCGATCCCACAGGGACTCGTAATCAAGCTAGTATTTTCGGGTGTTACTGTGTTTAGCTAGGTTGGTAATGTTTTAGGGGAATAAAAGCAAAATAAGTGCGTAAACTATAGGGGAACTTAAATTGTTACTTAAGATATAGATGCTTGAATCGGTATGCAATATGTTAGTTCTTCAGGGATTCTACAAGTTACCGGTGTTTTTCGTGTTTTCAAAAATAGTTTAAGAAGAAAATGACGATTTAAAGACCTTTGTCTCACTAAGGTTGTTGACGCTAGTCGCAACTCTAAGGCGAAACGTACGCTGTCGCTATCCCGTTCGCGGTTAAAATTACTTTTTGAAAACCATTAAGCTCTAATCCTTTTTAAAGTGTTGCCGCTGTTTTTAAAATGAATGCTTAGTTTTTACTATCTGGACTTAACCTCAGTTGTCGCTTGTTGGTTCGTACCTTTATGAATTTTCCACTGTCGTGGCAAAACTGCTTTGAAATAAGTTCTCGTTGTCGCAACGAACATTTATTTTACAAAAATCGATTTAAAAACTGAAGCCATAAATAAGTTTTGAAAAGGAAGGTATACACCGGTTAATTATCGAATCCCATCTGACCACTTATTACATACCGATTACTTAAAATTAACCGGACATGGAATGTAAATTAAGAACACGTAAATAATGGCAGAAAATATAAATATGCATTATAATGGGAAATAGAAATCAATTAACGATTAAAATAAGAACCTGTAAACAATTCGATTGGCTTTTGGGAAATCCTCCAAAATGACGGCAGGATTTAGTCTTTATGCCAATTACTCGTACATAATAGAATTGGGAAAGTAAAACAACAATTGCAAGGAAAGAAAGAAAAAGGAAACAATAAAACGATAAGAAACTAGGAAACTAAAAATTTCTCTGAAAGTAAATTGGCAGCACTTCGTCTCTTCAATGCGGCCCCCTTGGTACCAGCTCCCTCTCTTTTATAGATGGAATTTGCAACGGTTAATTTCCTTAGGGAGTGGGATTGATCTCAGAAAATATAGGAGTTAGTGGTCCACTTCTTTTTGGCATTTGCAAGCACTTCACAACACGTGCAACATTTCTGCATTTTCATTCCATGACGACCGTCATGGACCTATGACGGTCGTAACACGTATGACGGTCGTCACACCCTTGTGACGGTCGTCACATCAGCAGAATTCGGTTTTGCTGTTTTTGGCCTGTTTTTCATCTGGTTTTCATCTGTAATTGCTTGTTTTCTTCATCTTGCTCCATTTGAGCATGAACTTTGAATACCTGCAAAATACTGGACAAATAATGTGGAAATATCCGAAATCGAAGTGAAACCGGTCACTAATTAGTAAAAATACATGTCATTATATATATACGATTTCATGTTATGAAACTCCCCTAAACTTGAATCTTTTCTTGTTCTCAAGTAAAGGTAGGAAAAATTTAAAGTTCGGCAAGCACGCGACACACTCTTCCTTTGATAATATTTCTCAGACGTCAAGTTAGGAAAAACCAGGGGTCAAATGGAAACAAAACATATACGGCAATGACACCGAATTGTAAGTCTTCGAAGGCCTCTCCCTTATGCAAGCCAGTCCCAATCATGTTACTGCAGCTCGGCTTCAAGTTTCTCGCAACAAATTTTACCCGGTTTCGTTCTGGCGCAATCACATTAAGCCCATTGTCCATACACATTCATGGCAAGCAAACCTATTGGTGACTATGATCTCTTTGCTAGTTTGATTTTTCTTTGCACATATGCTCATTCTGCTATAAATCTGCAAGAGTTTCGTACCGTTGGGCTAAATGCTCGGGCGAGGAGCACCTAACTTAGAAGGAACATGTCTCTATATTCAGGTTATATGGCTTTTCTTTTCTTTCAAGATTATTCATTTCATACTAGAGATCACGCACTTATTTTCATCGACTTCTTACTTAGAAGTGTTTAGGATGGTGCTGACTACTCGTATAAACTACTAGGAGCTCCGTTTGAGTCGAAACTTGAGGCTTTGGTACGAGTAAGTAGTGAGACTGACTCGCATAAACTAGAGGTCTAAGGTGTCAGGGCGGTAGTGGCTTTGTTAAAATTTTTCTTCTCGGGAATTCCAAACTTGGTAAAGTTTAGGCGTGTCACGTGATGCTTTGGAAAGGATAAAAGTTTCTTTGTATATGTCCGATAAAGCGCGGGGAGTTCACGTAACGGAGGGATATATATATATATATATATATATATATATATATATATATATATATATATATATATATATATATATATATATATATATATATATATATATATATATATATATATATATATATATATATATATATATATATATATATATATATATATATATATATATATATATATATATATATATATATATATATATATATATATATATATATATATATATATATATATATATATATATATATATATATATATATATATATATATATATATATATATATATATATATATATATATATATATATATATATATATATATATATATATATATATATATATATATATATATATATATATATATATATATATATATATATATATATATATATATATATATATATATATATATATATATATATATATATATATATATATATATATATATATATATATATATATATATATATATATATATATATATATATATATATATATATATATATGAGCTTTATTTGCCAAAAATAAAAATACTTTAAATTGAAAATTCGAAAGAAAAAGTACAATCGGAAATGGGAAATAACATGGAAAAGGGAAATAACGGTCCGCTCCCACACTATCTCAATCAGTGTTGCTCAGCACGCGATGAAAGTAGCGGATTGTTAGGTTGTGGATGTGAGTGGCATTCAGAGTTTCTCAACTTTCTGCATTGGTGCCGATCAGTTGGTTCCATAGAGGGAAAGCTTCTTGGTAGAACTAATCGGAGGGGCGGCGATGAGCTTCGTCGCCGTGAGGAAACTGTAACATGACGGTGATGCGGTCTTGGGGGACTTGATATTCGGTGCCGAACAAGCGGAAGCAAGCGGCGCCGGTGAGCTGGTTGGTATCGCCGGGTGAAGTCACATACGCGAAGGAACTGAGAAACTCCAGTGTGTGTTGCTCGTAGGTGGGTTGGGGATTGGTGCAGAGATGCCAGATGCCGGCTCTCTGTAACATCCATGTTACGCCATCCAGAATTCCCAGTTCTGTCAAAGAATCCAGGTGAGCATACCGGGTCGACTGAAGCGACCGTTGATGGAAAGCTATGTAGTTGGTCTGCTGCCTTGCGCCGGCCTCGCCTTCTCGGAAAGTGATATTGCTCAAGTCGGGGTTTGCACGATTTTGTCTGGCCACTTTTCGTGAGAGAGGTGCGTAACCTCTATTTTGACAGAATTGGGGTTTTATTCGTGTGACGACCGTCAGGTGTGTGTGACGATCGTAATACGCGTGACGACCGTCAGGGGTGTGTGACGAGCGTCACACCAGCAAATTCTGCAGAATTGCAGAAGTTCGCTTGGGGGGTGTTTTAATAGTGGAATATGTGATTTTTGAATTCTTTTGCAGTATGATAGACTGATTACAAAATAGAAAATAACATGGAACAAAATTAAGGGAAATACCGGAATGAAATTAAAATAACATTGAATCAAAAAACGAGTTTAATGTAATACAATATCCAAAAAGAAACAATTGCAAAATTAAATAATGTGAAACAATGTGAAATGCAGTAAACTAAAATTAAAAAGAAAACTAAAATATCACTCCTTTGGTTTCTTCAAGTTGTTGATCTGCTGAATAACGTCATTAAATTGGTCGCTAACTATGTCCATGTAAGTAACGAAATCCATCTGAAGCTGCGTTAATTCATCTTTTATAGTGGTTACTTCCAGCTTGAGGTCGTCCATAGTTCTTAGAACAGTGTCCAACTTGTCTGTGTCTTGCTCAGGAGTGGGGTCAAGAAAGTTATGGTAGTTAGGAGGGGTCTCAAGATCTATTTCCACTTCGGACTCATAATCTTGGTAGTACAAATAGTCATGTGCTTCTGATATTTGATCATTGTCATACATGTAAGCCTGGGGTATGGAGTGAGGTGATGGAGGTCTCATAGGCTCGTCCAATTCATAAAGCCAATTGTTTCTATTGTGGATACTTCTTAGCTCATGGTTGGGCAATGTGAAAAGGTGGACAGGTTGATCAGCTATGAGGTGTCGCTACTGCGAAAATCGGCGCCGGCTGAACAAAAGAGTCGCCACCGTGCGTTATTTATCCCAACAGAGGGAAAGGAAACGCTATGAGTAAACCTCGCACAACACGGGAAAGGTATGGTCGTCGCAACCAAAACCTGGGTTCGGGAGTCGGTTACGCAAGGGGAAGGTATTAGCACCCCTCACGTCCGTCGTACTCGACGGGATCCACGCTTGTTTTCGGGTATGGATTGTTATTTCTATCTACTCTATAGGTCAGGTGTTGAAAGGAAAATGAAAATGAATGACTCGGCAAAGTATCGCACTCTATGCCTACGTATTCCCGTCTGGAACGAGAAATCAGAGTCAACGTAGTTCGCCTACCTACGGGAAAGGAGGGGAAGGTTGCTCGCTAGGACATCGCATCCTATGCCTACATACTTTCATACAGCATGAAAGATCAGAGCAAACGTAGTTCGGGCCACGTACGACACAAGTCTGTCTTGATTGATTTTATTCCTTCTGAAAAAGGTTTTTCTGATTAGCAGTCCAAGCGGACAAAAATGACGTCTTGATGAGTTCACATTTTTTTACAGAAGAAGTGTCTTTTATTGTGTTTGAAATTTTATCGTGTTTTTCTGTTTGTCTTGAGGAAGAAGAGACAGAACTCTAACCTACAGTTGCGAAGGGAAACAGACTAACCTAATGTTATCAAGCATGGGTTAAGACCTAATGTCTATCATGCTCCTCTCCTGCACAGAGAGAAACAGAGATCCTAAGGGAATAGACGGAAAATAGTAAAATGCATGGATGCAGCAATACAAGCGAGGCAAGGGAGTCCCACTCAACCTCGAACCTGAAAAACAATAGGCAAAAGTGAACAAGCTTCACTTTCAACCCAACAGGGTAAACAACAAACAATACAGTCAGGAAAACAATCAATACATCAGGAATGAATAACAACATAAAAATAAACAGCCACAACAGCTCTGCATCAACATCTGTCTTCAAGTTATCTCCAATCAGCTACAAGCTTCAACAAGCATCAATCTCCATCTCCACAGCTTTCAAGCAAGGTCTTGATCATCAGTTTTCCATCTGCAATGGCTTTTCTTCCAGTCTCAAGCTCCAGGAGAAACATCAGTCAACAAGATGAAGTGAATAAATGTCAGACAGTCAATTACCTACCAAGGGTGGTTCGTCAACTATTAACATGAAACAGACAGTTTCCTCTCAAAAGTTCCATCTTTCAAATACATTCACTGATCCTTCCAAAGGAAGGAGGTGGATATTTGAAAGAGACTTTGAATCATAGAGAAAGGATGGATGCAGACAAAGCATTCCATGTTTGAGAAACAAGCTTTCTAATCTAAAGCTCTGCCTAGCTCCTAAACCCTAATCTCCTCAACAGCTGCTAGAAGGAATCTCCTCTTCAACTCTGGAAGTTGGTCTTCAGTCTCTGGATCTCCAATGGCTTCAACATCACAAGTCTTCAGCTTCCCCAATCCCCAGACAATCCCAATACCCATACAGACAAACAGTAATCCCCAGAGGGCACACCACACCAATCAATCAAATGTAGACAGTAATACACTAATAGCAGTAGGGGAATCCTAGTGATTTCTAAGGGGAACTATCCTATACCCATAACCCCTATAGTCCATACCCCAAAAATCAAATGAAAATTTCCTAAAAGAATTAAACTATTTCACCTAAGTTGATTTAAAACCCTAATTTTGTTCATGTTATTCACACCTACACTAAACACCTAAAATTAATTCCTAAAAATATGAACTAAATTGCATATACAAGCTAACAATGTCTATTAATCAACCTAAAAAGAGTGGACAAAAAATATTATAGCAACTATTAGAACAAAATTTATCAAGATCATGTATGAAATTAAACTACTTAAAATGCTATTTATTTGGAAAATATGGGAAAAATATCAAATAAAAAATAAAATGCAATTTTTATTTTTTTATAATTTTCTAGACTCTTTAAAGAAAATGATGCAAAAAGAATTATTAAAAAAATAAGGTTTTTATGATTTATTATGATTTTTAGAAAATGCAGGAAAAATGAAAAGAAATTAAAAATGAAATATAGAAAAATAGAGGGAGGGGGTGAGAATAGCCAATGCGCGCAGTGGTTTTTTCAGGTGGGCCATCAGCTGGGAGGTGTGCATAGCAATGTTACTAGGCCCACGAAGCAATCAGAAACCACCAAAAAATAAAAAAGAGAGAGCGGTGCAAATATCAACATTTCCAGTTCATTTTAGGTTTGGGCCTTATTGGGAGGGTACGAAAAGTAATAAAATCTGAGCCCATTGGAGAGGTTTTAATGAAACGGTGCGTTGCACCATTTGAAATTCCCTCCGTTATCAACTTCAAACAACGGTCGTTGGATTAGACTCAAAGTCAGAGTCAAACAAGAGATCTCACGGCTGTTGATCATCGTCCCCAATGGATCATCTAAGGTTTCAGAAAACCAACCCTCATGCATGCTTCTTCCACCTCCTCGTTCTCCTTACTCACTTCATGAAACAACACGATCCAAAGACAAAAAAACACTCTCCTCCTCACCCTCTACACAGCCATGGTGTTAGATTCTTCTAAAACTCATCCAAGCTCCAAACCCGATAGGTGTAACAGATGAAATCCACCATTAACACCTGCTATCAAATGCTTCAATTCTTGCCAAAACTTATCCTAACCTAATCTACACCTCATCCTGATCATAACATGCTAATCCAACAAGATTTTCGTGCCTTATCCTAATAGTTACAAGCTCTAACAGATTTGGTGCACTGTACTCAACCTTCATGAAACCTCCCCAAATTCATCAAAATCAGTCCTCTACCCTATCTTAACAACTCTACACTAACAAATCCCTAAGATTTTAACTAAATCATGCAATACGAAAAGAAAACAAACCTGGTTCAAAGTGGTGAAACAGTTATGGAAACCCTCGAATCAGAAGCTTGTAGTGATTGGAAAGTGATCAACAACCTTGATGATGAATTCTGTATGCAATATCTTTGGTGCAAACTCCTTGAATCTTGTACTTGAAACCTTCTTGCAACTTGGATGGAGAAGATAGATAGCACAATTCTTGATCAATTCAGCCAATTCTTGATGTGAATTATGATGCTTGGATGATGATGATGAAGATTCAATCAGAAAATGTGAAGATTGATGGAGATTTGAGAGGGTTTGAGAAGCTTTTACCAAATGGAGAAAGTGAATGAAACTTGGGGTTTTGAGAAAATGCAATCACCAACCATGGCATGAACCATCTCATATCAATATATACATGAGGTTAGAACCTCCTAGAAACTTGGAGAAGCTTCCCTTGCACAAATTCCCTTGGATTTGGTTTATGTATCTTCCATTACAAGCAACCATGGATAACTCCCAAAATGTGAACTAAGCTCAAAATTCTACTTTAGACAATGTCTTTAAAATGATCTTTCCATTCAAAATGACCTATAATTTTGCTTCATTTGTCCAAGATATGAGAAATCTCATTTTTAAGGTCATTTTTATTCATTAACTTCAACAATTTTGAAACCTTGTACTATGAATCTTTCCAATCTCTCATGGTCACTTTTCTAGACTCAAAATGTCATTTGGAGAAAGTTTGATGTTGTAAAGTTTTCCATTTGAAGCTTCCTTGTATGAGTTTTGGGCATAGGTTAAAATGACCTGTAATTCTCAAATGACCAAAATACCCTTTGTTTGCCAAGACCATAAGTAGAGTTACACAAATCATATGAAGGCATACTATACCATTATAGAAAGCTAAGACAATGAGGAACAACTCTTATGTTGACGAGAAATTCATTTGAAATCTCCTTGAGGGGTAAAACTAGCTTGGAAGCCAAGTCACTTTCACAGACAAAATTTCAGATACCTCAGATGACCTGTAACTTGCAAGGACCATAACTTGAGTTCTATAAATCTCCTTGGTGTCTTCCACCACTCAAATTAAAGGTATTGAGATCCTCTACAAGTTTCATGTTGGCCAAGGATCCATTTGAAGCTTGCATTTTGACTTATCTTGCTTGGAAATTTGACCTAAATTAGGGGATTTTACACAGAAACCCTAATTTAGAAACTCCTCTTCTCCTTGATTTCTCTTGAATTCTTCTTAGCATAACAACATATCCTTATTTTTCATGTCAAATGATAAACCCCACATCTCCTCTATAGCCCTAAATACCTTTCAATCAATCCTTTAACCTAGGGTTGACCCAGGGTTGACCCAGATGAAACCCTAGTTGACTGTCTTCAACTGCAACTCTTGTGACTACACCAATGACTTGTCTCCTTCTCCAAATGAAATTCTAAGTCTCTCATGATGTCCACATACTTTCCATGCTCAGCCCACAGCTCACAATTTCTTTGTTGATCCTCAGCCACCCTCAGTTAGGAGATATACTCAATGCTTGATCTACTGACTTGATAGCTTCCCAATTCTTTCTGATGACTTGAATGAGATTGAATTTGAATAATAACCTCTTGATAGGCCTCTAGAGATGAGAATAATGATTGGTCCCCTGTTGGATGACTTGCTATGCTTATGCTATGCAGATGAGTAACCTATGTACATGGCTCTATATGCAAATGCTAATGATATTGAAACATAAACCAAGTGAATAAGGTTGAGCAAATTTTAGGGTGCAACAACTGCCCCTATTCAAACGACTCGGACCCGATTGGGTGAAGAGCCCGGAGCCTTCAGACATCTGTGGTACGAGACGGTTGAATACTAAGAACCCAGAAATTTGCCAACCGCAGAAATGCACTGCTCCACGGCTTGAGGAATGACATTCATCAGCTGAACCTGACTGTTACGAGAACCCACTGATCTCGCGCGACCGTGCTGGGGACTATTTTCATCGTTCTGAAAAAGATTCTATCACACCAGAGATAAAACATTGTCCACGTCAGGACGCCTGCTTCGTCAATTCGGGAAACTTCAACAACTTTGCTGGGGATGGCTCGTCTGTCTTCTCGTCAGAAATAAATCGTCCACGTTAGGAACAAACTCTTCCACGTTAGGAATAACACCGTCCACGTTAGGACTCACCTTTCCACGTAAGGAATAACCGTTCCACGTTAGGAATAACACTGTCCACGTAAGGAATAACACCTTTCCACGTTAGGAACGAACTTCTTCTTCGTCAAACTCTTCCACGTAAGGAATACGCCTTCTTTTGAATCTATCCACGTCAGGACTAAACCCCTCCCACGTCAGGAACACACTCTTTCTTTCTACGTAAGGAATACAAGCCTCTTTCCACGTAAGGAATACTATCTTTCCACGTAAGGAATCACATTTTGATTTGAATCTGTCCACGCAAGGACCCCAATCTTTCCACGTAAGGAATATAATCTCAATCTGTCCACGTTAGGACTCCAACTTGATATGTCCACGTAAGGAATCACATATTTCCACGTAAGGAAACCAACTCGTCTTGCTCGGTCCACGTAAGGACTCCATCTTGTTCCACGTAAGGAATCAAACTCTTTTTCTCAATCTGTCCGCGTCAGGACTAAACTTTCCACGTAAGGAATCAATCTCTTTCCACGTAAGGAAACCACCTTCTTTCCGTGTTAGGAATCACCATCTTTCCACGTTAGGAATAAACTCGTCTTTCCACGTAAGGAATCTCCCACTCTTTCCACGTAAGGAATAACCTGTCCACGTCAGGACTCACGTTTCGTCTTGATTCGTCCACGTCAGGACTCCGCTGAGGAAATAAAACTTGTCCGCGTCAGGACTCACATCTCCACCTGCTGAAGTAATAGAACCTGTACACGTCAGGACTTGCGCGTCTTCGACTTGCTGGGGAAATGAGACTTGTCCACGTCAGGACGCACATCTCACCATTACAAATAGAGATATCTTGCTGGAAATAAATGGTCCATGTCAGGACATCAACATGAAGAGTAACCAATCTTGTCCACGTCAGGACTGCACATTCAATCAATACGGAGAAATCAAATCGGTCCACGTTAGGACTAGCACATATCGTCAATTTGAGGAAATCAATCTGTCCACGTCAGGACTTCACATTCCATCGATTCTGAGAAATCGACCCTGTCCACGTTAGGACTAACACCTCTTATTAGCCCTGGGAACTAAATCTGTCCACGTTAGGACGCCCATTTCTCTAGCACGGAGAAATCCTGTCAATAAAATTGTCCACGTCAGGACTCATTTCTCCGTTGATCCCAAACCACAAACTTCTTAGCACTGGCGTGACGGCGACTTCGAAGCGGACTCTAATGGGGATATTTGAAAACCAAACCACTGGATGCCTGTTCTGATAACTGGCGGTGGCCTCTGAAATGCTGGTTCGTGAACCTTTTAATGCTGACATAACAACAATTTTGAAGCAAATAATCCGCTGGTCGGACTGGAGAAACTTCAACAAGAACCCTGGCGGGGAGATAAGTAACTCTGCTTAGGGACAAAGAGAAACTTATCCTGCTGACTCTGTGGGGAGTAGTGCCAAAGCTGACACTTTGTTGAATGTCTCGTGCCGACACTTCGAATGTTATCAATTCCTCTGAGCGAGGGCTCTCTCTACCTGCAAGAGAAACAATACTTGAAACAAAAGGATTAGCCAGCCTAGTTTATGTTTCGAAAATGTGTATGTTTGACAATGATGCAATGCTCCATTTAACATGGAGACGCTACGCTTTTATTTAGTGAATGCAAGTATGCCACTATATGCCGATGCCAATGTGACACTATATGCCAATGCACTATATGCCGATGCAAATGCAGACTCGAACTGCTGGGTACAGAACTGCTTCAGCAAAATAAATGCTGAAGATAATGCCAACTCCGCTGGGGATAGCCAGATGCTACAGAATTATTCCAGCAAAATAAATGCTGGAAGAGGGAAGTCGGTTCAGCTGGGAAATTGGGAACTGAAACCAAACACCTCGCTGAAGTAACGCCCTGTTGGGAAATACAACTCTACTGGAGAATAACAGATGCGCCTGGTATGATCGAACTTCTGCGGGAAAGTGAACGGGTATCACACGGTATTCCGGCAAAATAAATGCCAGGACCCGCACCAACTCTGTCGGGGATAGTCTTAATCTTCGAGTTCCACTAGGAGGAATGAAAATACTTGCGGAGAAGAGAATCCCGCTGGGGATGGGATGATTCTCTTGGGGAAACCAACTGACTCCGCTAGGGGAGAGTAAATGACCCTGCGGGGACAGTGAACTGCCTAAATACAGCTCACAAATATTAATCTTCTGCTTGAGATGCACTGTCTGAATACAGCCTTCAATCTAGGAATCGCCAAACTTTACTAAGGATGAATGGCTTTGCTGGAGCATGTCCTTTGGATAAGCTACGACCAGCTGGGGGCTTCTATCCTTCTTCAAGAAGAACATGCGTGACCTGCGTGAGGGTCGAGTCTTTCATTACTGCGGTCTCTTGGTCATCTTCCTCGTACGGCTATGAAACCTGCAACAACACAAACAAGACAAGACAAGCCTATGCAACCAAATTAATTCAAGTTAGTGACATTATCTTTAGTTAATTCAAAGCTTTAGCAATTGTTGGCAAGGGCCAGTGATGTTATACACATGCTAGTTTCAATAAACCTAGGCGTTTTATCATGCACAAAACAGTAAAGAACCAGCATCAAGTACTGAATAACATATTTTATTGATTGGGCCCCTGAATGGGCGGAGTTTTGTACACGGGATGTAACTCCTGAAATGAGGAAGTTACGCGAAGCAAAATACACAAGTATGCACAAGAAGTATGAATATTTTGACAAATTAAATTTTGTACACATGTCGGCAACGGGATGCAGACGAACACCACGAACTGATCCTCCCATGACTCATCCGACTCTAATGCTTTCCCGGTGTCCACACGTCCGAAGAGATTGTATCTGATAATCGCCCCTTCAGGTATATTCTCCCGCACCGATGCTCACTGTAATATCAAGTTCGGACCGCAGTCATTTGCTTTTCAAATCCCTAACTTTTGCGTGAACCGCCCTTTACGGGTTTTCAGTTCACCGGGATACCCTTTTTTGCCGAAGCCGCCCAGTGTAGGTTTTCAACTTCGCGGGTGTACATTTTTTCAATTTTATCCCTAACTTTTTCCCGAACCTTTCATTCTGTTTTTGGTTCGCCAGGATGCCCCATTTTTGCCTGGACTCTCTCTTTTTTTTGTCCAGCGGGTCAATTTTAAGCAAAGTATTTTTTTACTGCGTCCGAATTCATAGGCGACGTGAAGTCTTCACCGTCCATGGTGGACAACAACAACGCTCCTCCTGAGAAGACTTTCCTGACAACGTATGGCCCTTCGTAGTTGGGGGTCCACTTGCCCCTGTGATCTGCTTGCGGCGGGAGAATCCTTTTCAGCACAAGGTCACCCATCTGAAAGCTTCGTGGATGTATCTTTTTGTCATACGCTTTCTTCATTCGGCTCTGGTACAAACGACCGTATGCTAGAGAAGCTAGCCTCTTCTCATCCATCAAACTCAATTGGTTCAACCTGTCTTTCACCCATTCTGCCTCGTCCAACTGAGCGTCTCGCAATACCCTCAGCGAAGGGATCTCAACTTCTAATGGTAGCACTGCTTCCATTCCGTATAC
This sequence comes from Lathyrus sativus, assembly GCA_963859935.3. Taxonomy (NCBI): domain Eukaryota; kingdom Viridiplantae; phylum Streptophyta; class Magnoliopsida; order Fabales; family Fabaceae; genus Lathyrus; species Lathyrus sativus. The sequence goes on from OZ012741.1 coordinate 301,363,429, forward strand.
TAACGAGAACGGGGTTGCCCCGGTTGATGTGCGTACCGTCGTACGATAACCGTGCAATGCGAAGGGTAGCATCTCGTGCCAATCCTTATAGGTCACCACCATTTTCTGAACGATCTTCTTTATATTCTTATTGGCCGCTTCGACAGCGCCATTCATCTTGGGTCGGTAAGGGGAGGAGTTGTGATGTTCGATCTTGAAATTCTGACAGAGCTCCTTCATCATTTTGTTGTTCAGGTTTGAACCGTTGTCCGTGATTATCCGCTCGGGGATCCCATATCGGCAAATGATATCTCTCTTGATGAATCTGGCCACCACCTGCTTCGTTACATTTGCGTAAGACGCCGCTTCTACCCACTTGGTAAAATAATCGATTGCTACTAGGTTGAACCGATGCCCGTTAGAAGCTATCGGCTCGATCTTTCCAATCATATCGATTCCCCACATCGAGAATGGCCAAGGCGATGACATCACATTTAGAGGACTCGGAGGCACATGGACCTTATCAGCATAGATTTGGCACTTGTGGCACTTCCTTGCGAACTTGAAATAATCAGTTTCCATAGTCAGCCAAAAATAACCTGCCCTCAGCAGCTTTCTCGTCATAGCATGCCCACCAGCATGCGTACCAAAGGTACCTTCGTGTATTTCCTCCATGAGCAGCTTTGCCTCTCTTTCGTCTACACAACGCAACAACACCAAATCGTGGTTTCTTCTGTATAAGACGCCATCTGGATTCAAATAGAAATTACCCGCTAATCTCCTGAGAGTCTTCTGATCTTGACTGGATGCCCCAGCCGGATACTCTTTACTCTTCAGGAAATTAAGGATATCAAAATACCATGGTTTGTCGTCGGATGCTTCATCAATAGCAAATACGTAAGCCGGTCTGTCAAGCCGAGAGATAACGATTCTGGGGGCCTCGTTCCAGAAATTGACTTTGTACATGGAAGACAAAGTGGCTAGGGCGTCAGCCATTTGATTCTCTGCTCGCGGTACGTGATGCAATTCAACCTTGTCGAAGAAAGGCAACAGTCTCCTTGCATAATTCATGTAATGCATCAAGTTGGGCTGACGTGTCTCCCATTCCCCTTTGATTTGATTCACTACCAGAGCTGAGTCTCCGTATACATCTAGATTCTTGATTCGCAAATCAATGGCTTCTTCGAGCCCCATTATACAAGCTTCGTATTCGGCCTCATTATTGGTAACTGGAAAGGTCAGTCGGGCAGTGAACGGGATGTGCGACCCGTGTGGGGTAGTGATGATTGCCCCTATTCCGCTACCGTAAGCATTCACAGCTCCGTCAAATATCATCTTCCATTTGGAACCCAACTCTGGCCCTTCGTCTGGCAACGGCTCTTCACAATCTTTCATCTTTAGGTACATGATATCCTCGTCAGGAAAATCAAACCTCATCGATTGGTAATCTTCAATAGGCTGCTCCGCCAGATATTCAGACAGCACACTCCCCTTGATAGCCTTTTGCGAGACGTATTGGATGTCATATTCAGTCAAGACCATCTGCCAACAGGCAATTCTCCCTGACAACGCCTACTTTTCGAATACATATTTGATAGGATCCATCTTCGAGATGAGCATGGTTGTATGATTCAGCATGTATTGCCTCAAACGCTTGGCGGCCCAGGCTAACGCGCAACAAGTTTTCTCCAACATTGAGTATCGAGATTCACAATCGGTAAATTTCTTACTCAAGTAATAGATCGCATGCTCTTTTCTTCCTGTCTCGTCGTGTTGACCGAGAACACAACCCATGCTTCCCTCAAGAACCGTCAAATACATGATCAAGGGTCTCCCTGCCACTGGGGGTATCAAGATAGGAGGCTCCTGCAAAAACTGCTTTATCTTGTTGAACGCCTTTTGACAATTTTCGTTCCACGTTACAGCTTGATCTTTCTTCAACAGCTTGAATAATGGTTCACACGTAGCAGTTAGGTGAGATGTGAACCGAGCGATGTAGTTCAACCTCCCTAAAAACCCGCGCACCTCTTTCTCTGTTTTAGGCGTCGGCATTTCTTGGATCGCTTTTATTTTAGCAGGATCGACCTCTATTCCTCTTTCGCTTACGATAAACCCCAGCAGTTTACCCGATCTCACCCCGAAGGTGCATTTGTTAGGGTTTAGTCTCATCCTGAACTTCCTAAGCCTTTTAAATAACTTCAGCAGATTCACCAGATGCTCTTCCTCCGTCTGGGATTTGGCAATCATATCGTCAACATAAACTTCAATCTCTTTATGCATCATATCATGGAAAAGAGTTGTCATCGCACGCTGATATGTTGCCCCAGCATTTTTCAAACCAAAGGGCATCACTTTGTAGCAAAATGTTCCCCAAGGCGTTATGAAAGTAGTCTTCTCCATATCCTCTGGCGCCATTTTAATCTGATTATAGCCTGAAAATCCATCCATGAAGGAGAATACGGAGTATTGAGCAGTATTATCAACTAGCACGTCAATATGAGGAAGCGGAAAATCGTCTTTTGGGCTTACTTTATTCAAATCTCTATAATCCACGCACATTCGAACCTTGCCGTCTTTCTTTGGCACTGGTACGATGTTAGCAACCTATGAGGGATATTTTGTTACAGCCAGGAAACCAACGTCCCACTGTTTTTGAACTTCCTCTTTGATCTTCACTGCCATGTCTGGTCGAGTTCTGCGAAGCTTTTGTTTGACTGGCGGGCATTCTTCTTTCAGTGGCAGACGGTGCACAACCATATCTGTATCGAGCCCTGGCATATCTTCATACGACCAAGCGAATACATCATTATACTCCCTGAGCATTTCAACCAGTCTTCGCTTGATATCACTTTGCAGTGCGGCCCCGATACGAATATTCTTCTCAACCCCTCCCGACCCCAAGTTGATAATTTCGATGACCTCGTCGTGAGGCAGAATGGCTATTTCCTCTTGCTTCACCAACCAAGACAGTTCTTCAGGAACGTCGCTATCTTCGACAACCTCTTCTTCGGCCTGAAATACCGGATGCTCAAAGTCGGGACGAGTCATAGGTGGTTCAAGGATGTCATCTGAAAATGTTATCCTGCAAAAGGAACGGTTAAGTGCTTCAAAATGCGTATAAAGCGAATAACCACGTTGCCATTTTATTGAAAAATACAAAACAAGAAAGACAGAGATTACAGTATTTGCACATGAAAAAAAACGCCATTTATTTAATGATTAACACGCAATGTTCATAACAACACAGCCCTAAGCAGATCCTGATGCCCCGGGCAAGACACCAGATTATTCAACAATTAATAAAGCAAAGCATTACTGTTTAAGAGTCACAGGAACAAGCTCCTGAATAGACCAGTTGCACAGTCCTTGTCCTGGCGTGCTTGGCTGAATCCAGGCATCCATATCACAGTCGCTGTCTCCTTCATCAGACTCCGAAGCAGCATTGATGGTTTCATGACATACTCCACTGGCAGAGATGGTTATTGTCCCTCTGAAACGGGGTGCTCCCATAGCGGGAGTTGATGACGACGGTTGGTATCCCAGCCCGAACCGGTCCATCTTCACAGGAATATCCAGCACTTTGCCCCAGCCCTTTGCTTCCCCTGCCTCCACCAGAGCTTGAGCTTCTTTATACGACGAGACGGCTATCTCTGACACTTTGCTCGGCCCGGGACCTTTGTCCTTGATACGCAAGCCTTCAAATGCCTGGCAAGGTGTTTCGTGGATCTCTCTGTCGACCTCCACATATTTAAATGACGACAGATGGCTGACCAGGATGTCTTCTTCTCCGCATACGGTGACTATGCTGTCTCCAACCATATATTTTAACTTCTGATGCAGGGTAGACGTGACTGCCCCAGCCCCATGAATCCAGGGTCTTCCGAGCAGGCATCTATATGCGAGCTGTATATCCATGATATAAAACTCAGTCGCAAACACCTCCGGCCCTACCTGTAGAGGCAATGTTATCGATCCAAAGACTGTTCTTCGCGTGCCATCAAACGCTCTGACTACCAAGTCACTGGGCGTGCACAGGATTCCTCTGACATCCAGCTTCATCATCGCCTTCTTGGGCATCACATTCAGAGACGATCCAGTGTCGACCAATACATGCGACATTACTGATCCTCTACACTCGACAGATATGTGCAGCGCCATATTATGATCTCTCCCTTTAGGGGTCAAATCGAAGTCGGTAAAGCCCAAGCTGTGGCCTGCATTCACATGTGCCAACACTCCTTCCAGCTGATTCACGGAGACATCTTGGGGTACAAAAGAAGTATCCAGGACTTTCAACAAAGCATTTCTGTGAGCTTCAGAACATAGTAGCAACGACAGGATAGATATCTTGGATGGCATCTGTTGCAGATGCTCCACAATCTTATAATCACTTTTTCGAATCAAGCGCATGAACTCTTCTACCTCTTTTGATGCCGCTTCTTTTTTGTTGGCTTGCACTGGGACATTCTCCACCATTTTCCCCTTTCCTTTCGCCAGTCTTTCGGCCTCCACTTCGGGGGATATAAAGATCCTACCACTCCTTGTCATACCTCCCGAACCAACAACATTATCGACAGTCTCGGCTGGCTGCTTATTAACATTAATCTTTATTCCGTCACAATACACCTCCAACCCATATGACCATGGGACTGCTTTCTTGTTCTCGTACGGGATCGGTCCGGCCTTAGTTATGGTGATCGGTGGTCGCTGGACCGGTGCTGCAATAGTGATTGTCTTCCGAGGAATCGTTACAGTGGCCACATCACTCTGATCACCTGCTATTGCCCCTGCGGGCTCTTCGGTCGCTGCTCGGTCAAACTGCAATGTGCCTCCATCAATTAAAGCCTGGATGCCTTTCTTCAAATCATCACACCCCCCAGCTAGGGTCCAGCATTCTAAGCAATACTCGTCACACCCTGGATACACACCCCCTTGTAACAGTCTGCTTTTTATCTCGCTCAGCGGCGTCTTTAAATCGTCGACATTCATAATCAGATTCAACCCTTCCTCAGTAAAAATGGCGTTTGCCCCATGATTAGGCATAGGTTTCTACACTATATTTGGACCTGCCGTTCCGAAATTGATAGTCTTATTGTCCAAAAGATCCTGCACAACGTGCTTAAAAGCATGGCAACCCTCAATATCATGGCCCGAAGCCCCAGAATGAAACTCACAGTGCCTGCTTGCATCATAACCATACGGAGGTGTCCCCGTTATCGGTGCCAGAGTTCTCTTCTCTACCAGGTTTAAACCCAACAATGTCTGCAACAAATCTGCATAGGTTGAGGGAGGCTTTTCGAACACTCTTCTTGGTTTACCACCCTGGAATCTTCGCTGAGCCTGTTGTGCCCCCTGCTGCGGCTGCGGCTGCTGTTGCTGTTGTTGCTGCATTGGCTGCTGCTGAAACGGTTGTTGTGGTTGAAGTGGTTGTTGTTGATACGGGATAGTAACACTCGCCACCTGCTGCGGCTGATGATATTGGTTTCGACCCCTGCCTCGGCCTCGGCCTCGGCCTCCAAATACTGCGCTTGCTTTGCCCTGGCGGCGTCCACCAAAGGCCTTCCTATTACTGCCAGATGCAGTTGATTCCTCAGCCTGGAATTTTCCTTGCTTAATGTTACGTTCAATCTTTTCTCCCATCAAAATTAGGTCTGAAAAACTGGCCAGAGATGTATGAAACAACATGTCATGAAACAAGCCCGTGAATGTGCCGACGAACATGTCATTCATTTCCTTATCTTCTACAGGAGGACGGACTCTGGCAGCCATATCGCGCCACCTTTGCGCGTACTCTTTAAAGCTCTCCCCCTTCTTCTGCGACAACCCTTCCAATTGGACCCGATTGGGTGCCAAGTCGTTGTTATACTTGTAGTGAGCTACAAATGCCTCTGCTAACTGCTTCCATGTCTTGATATTAGTTGGCTCCAACCCCATGTACCACTCTAAGGAAGGGCCTGACAGACTATCTTGGAAGAAATGCATTAGCATTCTCTCATCAGTTGAGTACGCAGACATCTTTCTGTAGTAAGCCCGCACGTGCACTTTCGGACATGTGTCCCCTTTATACTTATCAAACGCAGGAGCTTTGAATTTGATTGGCACCCTCAAGCCAGGTACCAGACCCATTGTTGCCATGTCCAAGCCCACAACACTTTGGTTCAGGACCCCCCTCATCTGCTCTTCCAGCATTCTGATCTTCTGGGAGTCATCCATCGGCCCTTCGAAACCTCCGCCGAAGAAGGCGTCCTCCTGCTGATCTTCTTGCCACATGCCATTCCCAGCTCCATACCCATCATATCCATTATTGCGGTCAGCCCTAATCTAATTCATCACTGGACCTCGGCCTCTGCTGCCGTACCCCTGAACACCTCCAACAGGCCCAAAAGCCATTACCCCAGCGCCGTTTCCATTTCCGAAACCTCCGTAGCCCTGATTGGCCACACCATAACCATCTTGCCCAAAGCCTTGAGCATTGAAACCATATTTTCCAGCGTTATCGAATCCCTGATCGTTGAACCCGAATCCAGTATTGCCAAAGCCGTTGCCTCCCATATTATCACCCAAGTTGACATCACCAAGCCCAACGTTATGGACAACAGTCTCATTCCCAACTCCGACGTTACCATTCACAGCAGCGGTAACGTTGTTGACATTAGCAGCAGGTATATTGACTACGGGTGGAGCCACTGGCGTGGGAGTGCCGTCTCCATGAACAGTATCGACTCGCACAGACTGATGCTCCTCATTACCGTGACCAGCATTTCGGGCCAACAGAGGCTGGACCATGGCTTGCAAATTCTCCTGACCTTTTGCAATAGCTTCCATGGTCTGCATAAAGAGAGCTAGCTTCTCGCGCACATCTTGCATCTCGTTCTGCATTTGATCCATGATTCTTGGACAGTTGGTGCGAGTGGAATAGCGGTGCGGGTGCTGATCTGCAATCCTGAAAAGTACCTGATACAGAGCAGGAAATAAGACACCATCCAAAGATTACCTGGGATGCAATATGAATATGAATGCAATGCAATGTGTGTGTCTGTGCATTAGGGAAGTTCATTCCCCGATTCTAGTGTGAAGGTGCCGGTGCAGTGGCAGTGCTAACAATATAAAGATCTGAGCTGAATCACAGAAAGCCTCATATATTGCTAAGAAAACCAATAGGCCAGGAATACAATGTCACTGAGAGTACAACAAGAAGGCATGACCTCAACCAACAATCCTGGTGATGGTCAGCACTATGCAAATAAAGCATACAAGTTACTACATGAAGTGATCAAATCCTCCCATAAGTCTGGTACTCTTCTAACAATTTCTTGGTCTCCGGATGACTTGGTCGATCAAGCAGCCCTTCAACAAGTTGGTTCCTTTTCTTCAGAACACGCCGCACGTCTTCAGCAGTTTCTTCCCATGCCCCCTCTCCGAAGCGATCTTCTAGTTTACGCTTTTGAGACACAGCTTCATCTCTGCCCTTGATGGCCTTGTTTAGTGCGTTCTGGAGACTGTACCGGGTCATCACTTCTTCTTCACACTTCTTGATGCTGGACTTCAACTGCTCTTCGAGGTCGGAGATTTGCTGCTTCAACTTGTCCTCCCTCTTCTTATTGTTGGTGAGCGTAGCATTCCAAGTCTTATTGCAAGAAGAGATCTCTCGGTGAGCGATGTCAAGCGCTTTCTTCTTGGACTCAAGCATGTCATGGGAGCTTATGAACTCTTGCCCCAAACGTTCGCGCTTCTTCCTCTCCTCAGTCAACTCAGCCCCTAATCTGTTCATTAGCTCAATCTGCTGTTGGAAAGCATGGACGACCTTGTTTTTCTCGCTGCGTATCTGGGCTAGCTCCTGCTCTAACCCTTCGTTGATCTTCATCAAGGCTTCTTTTTCTTTCACAACTTGCTCGTAGGCTTCCCTAGAAACAGTAGTTGGCTCTGCTACCGGAATAGGAACAAGAACTGGTGCATCTGGAAATGGCATCCTCAACCGACTGGCTCTCTCCTGAATCCACTCTCTGTAAGGTGCATAGGCTTGACAGTCATTCTTCCCTAACAACGGCTTCCCTCTTCGGTTAATACGCGTCCAGGCATGCTGTAACTTGGCCAATAATTCCCCCTTCAAATCTCTGGTGGAGTACAGAGATTCCTGTACTTCCTCCTCCTTTGGCGGGTTCTTCAGCGCATACCCGAACTGACGGACGAACAGAGAAGGGTTGTAGTTGATGCACCCTTTCCTTCCTATCAGCGGGACATTAGGGTAACCAGAACAACTGAAGATAAGCTCAGATCCCAGCAGATCTCTATCAAACCATTCGACGCCTTCGGAAGATAGCCTCATCAGGCGCTCTGACCAGCTAGCGGTGGTTGCCCTCTCCACAAAAGATCCCTTCATGGGAAGATGACTCTTGAACCACATATTCAACAAAGGAGCACAGCAGTAAATAACCTTTCCCCTTCTGTTTTCGTTCTTGTAGTGTAAGGAGTGGTAGAAGTCTCCGATCAATGTTGGCACTGGATTGCCGGCAGCGAATAAATGGAAAGCGTCCAAGTCGACGAAGTTGGGTAAGTTAGGAAACAGCACAATCCCGTAAATGCATAGAGCCAAAATAGCATTGAAAACCACCCAACATCCGCTCTTGGCATACTCCTGAGCCTTGCCAACCAAGAAATCAAGAGAGAACCCTGAAACCCCAAGCCAAGAAGTCAATAAGAGTTCTGCAGCATCCATATGCAAGGCTTTGGCTAAGTCCTCCAACTTGGGCTCAGCAGCAGAGTGAATAAAGGGAACCTTGTTCTGCACCGGTAGCTCAGTAAACTCCACATACTCCTCGATGGTAGGCCCTAGAATGATGTCTGTAAACGTAAAACATCTCAATGCGGGGTCATAGAACTGCATCAAGGTGTACAGCCCGTTCATCTCATCAGCGGTGGGCTTGCAGACTAATCTCAGTAACCTCCCATGGCTCATCCTGAAGCTTCTCCTAACCTCCTCATCAGCAAGAGATATCAGACTAAGTAAAGAGGTAATATCATGTGAAGGCAGCTTATACGCAACTGTTTTCCTCAAACCAGCCATAATCAACACTCAGAAGTCTGGGCACTAGAATCGGAGGACATGCAAATGCACCTGCAGCACAGACACACGTTAATGGGATGCAATGGTAATGCAAACAATGCAATGCAAGTAACATGCAACAGGGACCAAATGCTATAGTTGAATAGCCTGAACCATATCAAGAAGTCTTGGATAAACTCTATAGAAGTCCTCAAACCCTGGTCTCAGATAGACCTAAAACAAAGCTCTAACAATGGCCTCTGACAGACCTCCAACCACAACTCCAACTGGTCTCTGGTAGACCTCAAATCATATCTCCAATTGGTCTCTGGCAGACCTCAAAACTCTCAACTGGTCTCTGATAGACCTCAGAACACATCTCCACATGGTCTCTGACAGACCTCATAACTCTCCATAAATACCCAGGATCTCTGATCAAGAAATAACCGGTATCTGAAAGTCTAGTTACCTGCATATCCCTAAACCCTCTCACAGGTGGATGTCCTAGTAACTGACAAAGGTATGGCATCCTATGCGGTTGTCGGCGTCACAGACTTTCAGGGTTGATGATACGATTCCCAGAAGGAGTGGCAGCATCAAATCCTGAGGAGGCCTCACTTAGCCAACTTCCAAATGATCGGTTCCCGGAGTCGACAATTCAGCTGACCAACAACCCCTTCGACCCAAAGGGTAGAAAAAGAAGCCAACCAGAAGAACCTCGTCCGAGTGTAGATTTCATGAGACACTAATGCAAGCAAAGCCGGCACGCGCCCACTACTTTCTACTCTAATTCTAGGTGCACTTAAGCCCAGGTCCGGCTTATCTCTCAATCATAGAACCACCCATCACACCCCAGTACAGCAATAATAATCAATACATAATGCTGAAAATAAAGGTCAAAAATATAAATCCATACAAAATCCTCGACGGGAAAGCAAGCGTTAGGATTGACTCTCTTAAGGGACGTTGGATCCCAAATGCATAAGAACTATCGCAGTCCTTAGCAGCCAGGGGACGTTGGATCCCCAGCAGAGTCGCCAGCTGTCGCTACTGCGAAAATCGGCGCCGGCTGAACAGAAGAGTTGCCACCGTGCATTATTTATCCCAACGGAGGGAAAGGAAACGCTCAGAGTAAACCTCGCACAACACGGGAAAGGTATGGTCGTCGCAACCAAAACCTGGGTTCAGGAGTCGGTTACGCAAGGGGAAGGTATTAGCACCCCTCACGTCCGTCGTACTCGACGGGATCCACGCTTGTTTTCGGGTATGGATTGTTATTTCTATCTACTCTATAGGTCAGGTGTTGAAAGGAAAATGAAAATGAATGACTCGGCAAAGTATCGCACTCTATGCCTACGTATTCCCGTCTGGAACGAGAAATCAGAGTCAACGTAGTTCGCCTACCTACGAGAAAGGAGGGGAAGGTTGCTCGCTAGGACATCGCATCCTATGCCTACGTACTTTCATACAGCATGAAAGATCAGAGCAAACGTAGTTCGGGCCACGTACGACACAAGTCTGTCTTGATTGATTTTATTCCTTCTGAAAAAGGTTTTTCTGATTAGCAGTCCAAGCGGACAAAAATGACGTCTTGATGAGTTCACATTTTTTTACAGAAGAAGTGTCTTTTATTGTGTTTGAAATTTTATCGTGTTTTTCTGTTTGTTTTGAGGAAGAAGAGACAGAACTCTAACCTACAGTTGCGAAGGGAAACAGACTAACCTAATGTTATCAAGCATGGGTTAAGACCTAATGTCTATCATGCTCCTCTCCTGCCCAGAGAGAAACAGAGATCCTAAGGGAATAGACGGAAACAGAAACAATATCAGATATATATAGTAAAACAGTAAAATGCATGGATGCAGCAATACAAGCGAGGCAAGGGAGTCCCACTCAACCTCGAACCTGAAAAACAATAGGCAAAAGTGAACAGGCTTCACTTTCAACCCAACAGGGTAAACAGCAAATAATACAGTCAGGAAAACCAATCAATACATCAGGAATGAATAACAACATAAAAATAAACAGCCACAGCAGCTCTGCATCAACATCTGTCTTCAAGTTATCTCCAATCAGCTACAAGCTTCAACAAGCATCAATCTCCATCTCCACAGCTTTCAAGCAAGGTCTTGATCATCAGTTTTCCATCTGCAATGGCTTTTCTTCCAGTCTCAAGCTCCAGGAGAAACATCAGTCAACAAGATGAAGTGAATAAATGTCAGACAGTCAATTACCTACCAAGGGTGGTTCGTCAACTGTTAACATGAAACAGACAGTTTCCTCTCAAAAGTTCCATCTTTCAAATACATTCACTGATCCTTCCAAAGGAAGGAGGTGGATATTTGAAAGAGACTTTGAATCATAGAGAAAGGATGGATGCAGACAAAGCATTCCATGTTTGAGAAACAAGCTTTCTAATCTAAAGCTCTGCCTAGCTCCTAAACCCTAATCTCCTCAACAGCTGCTAGCAGGAATCTCCTCTTCAACTCTGGAAGTTGGTCTTCAGTCTCTGGATCTCCAATGGCTTCAACATCACAAGTCTTCAGCTTCCCCAATCCCCAGACAATCCCAATACCCATACAGACAAACAGTAATCCCCAGAGGGCACACCACACCAATCAATCAAATGTAGACAGTAATACACTAATAGCAGTAGGGGAATCCTAGTGATTTCTAAGGGGAACTATCCTATACCCATAACCCCTATAGTCCATACCCCAAAAATCAAATGAAAATTTCCTAAAAGAATTAAACTATTTCACCTAAGTTGATTTAAAACCCTAATTTTGTTCATGTTATTCACACCTACACTAAACACCTAAAATTAATTCCTAAAAATATGAACTAAATTGCATATACAAGCTAACAATGTCTATTAATCAACCTAAAAAGAGTGGACAAAAAATATTATAGCAACTATTAGAACAAAATTTATCAAGATCATGTATGAAATTAAACTGCTTAAAATGCTATTTATTTGGAAAATATGGGAAAAATATCAAATAAAAAATAAAATGCAATTTTTATTTTTTTATAATTTTCTAGACTCTTTAAAGAAAATGATGCAAAAATAATTATTAAAAAATAAGGTTTTTATGATTTATTATGATTTTTAGAAAATGCAGGAAAAATGAAAAGAAATTAAAAATGAAATATAGAAAAATAGAGGGAGGGGGTGAGAATAGCCAATGCGCGCAGTGGTTTTTTCAGGTGGGCCATCAGCTGGGAGGTGTGCATAGCAATGTTACTAGGCCCACGAAGCAATCAGAAACCACCAAAAAATAAAAAAGAGAGAGCGGTGCAAATATCAACATTTCCAGTTCATTTTAGGTTTGGGCCTTATTGGGAGGGTACGAAAAGTAATAAAATCTGAGCCCATTGGAGAGGTTTTAATGAAACGGTGCGTTGCACCATTTGAAATTCCCTCCGTTATCAACTTCAAACAACGGCCGTTGGATTAGACTCAAAGTCAGGGTCAAACAAGAGATCTCACGGCTGTTGATCATCGTCCCCAATGGATCATCTAGGGTTTCAGAAAACCAACCCTCATGCATGCTTCTTCCACCTCCTCGTTCTCCTTACTCACTCCATGAAACAACACGATCCAAAGACAAAAAAACACTCTCCTCCTCACCCTCTACACAGCCATGGTGTTAGATTCTTCTAAAACTCATCCAAGCTCCAAACCCGATAGGTGTAACAGATGAAATCCACCATTAACACCTGCTATCAAATGCTTCAATTCTTGCCAAAACTTATCCTAACCTAATCTACACCTCATCCTGATCATAACATGCTAATCCAACAAGATTTTCGTGCCTTATCCTAATAGTTACAAGCTCTAACAGATTTGGTGCACTGTACTCAACCTTCATGAAACCTCCCCAAATTCATCAAAATCAGTCATCTACCCTATCTTAACAACTCTACACTAACAAATCCCTAAGATTCTAACTAAATCATGCAATACGAAAAGAAAACAAACCTGGTGCAAAGTGGTGAAACAGTTATGGAAACCCTCGAATCAGAAGCTTGTAGTGATTGGAAAGTGATCAACAACCTTGATGATGAATTCTGTATGCAATATCTTTGGTGCAAACTCCTTGAATCTTGTACTTGAAACCTTCTTGCAACTTGGATGGAGAAGATAGATAGCACAATTCTTGATCAATTCAGCCAATTCTTGATGTGAATTATGATGCTTGGATGATGATGATGAAGATTCAATCAGAAAATGTGAAGATTGATGGAGATTTGAGAGGGTTTGAGAAGCTTTTACCAAATGGAGAAAGTAAATGAAACTTGGGGTTTTGAGAAAATTCAATCACCAACCATGGCATGAACCATCTCATATCAATATATACATGAGGTTAGAACCTCCTAGAAACTTGGAGAAGCTTCCCTTGCACAAATTCCCTTGGATTTGGTTTATGTATCTTCCATTACAAGCAACCATGGATATCTCCCAAAATGTGAACTAAGATCAAAATTCTACTTTAGCCAATGTCTTTAAAATGATCTTTCCATTCAAAATGACCTATAATTTTGCTTCATTTGGCCAAGATATGAGAAATCTCATTTTTAAGGTCATTTTTATTCATTAACTTCAACAATTTTGAAACCTTGTACTATGAATCTTTACAATCTCTCATGGTCACTTTTCTAGACTCAAAATGTCATTTGGAGAAAGTTTTATGTTGTAAAGTTTTCCATTTGAAGCTTCCTTGTATGAGTTTTGGGCATAGGTTAAAATGACCTGTAATTCTCAAATGACCAAAATACCCTTTGTTTGCCAAGACCATAAGTAGAGTTCCACAAATCATATGAAGTCATACTATACCATTCTAGAAAGCTAAGATAATGAGGAACAACTCTTATGTTGACCAGAAATTCATTTGAAATCTCCTTGAGGGGTAAAACTAGCTTGGAAGCCAAGTCACTTTCACAGACAAAATTTCAGATACCTCAGATGACCTGTAACTTGCAAGGACCATAACTTGAGTTCTATAAATCTCCTTGGTGTCTTCCACCACGCAAATTAAAGGTCTTGAGATCCTCTACAAGTTTCATGTTGGCCAAGGATCCATTTGAAGCTTGCATTTTGACTTATCTTGTTTGGAAATTTGACCTAAATTAGGGGATTTTACACAGAAACCCTAATTTAGAAACTCCTCTTCTCCTTGATTTCTCTTGAATTCTTCTTAGCATAACAACATATCCTTATTTTGCATGTCAAATGATAAACCCCACATCTCCTCTATAGCCCTCAATGCCTTTCAATCAATCCTTTAACCTAGGGTTGACCCAGGGTTGACCCAGATGAAACCCTAGTTGACTGTCTTCAACTGCAACTCTTGTGACTACACCAATGACTTGTCTCCTTCTCTAAATGACATTCTAAGTCTCTCATGATGTCCACATACTTTCCATGCTCAGCCCACAACTCACAATTTCTTTGTTGATCCTCAGCCACCCTCAGTTAGGAGATATACTCAATGCTTGATCTACTGACTTGATAGCTTCCCAATTCTTTCTGATGACTTGAATGAGATTGAATTTAAATAATAACCTCTTGATAGGCCTCTAGAGATGAGAATAATGATTGGTCCCCTGTTGGATGACTTGCTATGCTTATGCTATGCAGATGAGTAACCTATGTACATGGCTCTATATGCAAATGCTAATGATATTGAAACATAAACCAAGTGAATAAGGTTGAGCAAATTTTAGGGTGCAACATGAGGTATTCGTAGGCTCCTGGTCCTAAGGTACCTAAGATACGTCTGTTGAAGCAGGATTGGATGTCCATTGATCTGAGGTTGCCGAAACGAATGGCTTTGTTCAGGTAATACCTCAGGCCAATTTCGTGGGCAATCATGGTGACTAAACCTCCTATTAAAATGGGTGAGTGAGGTTCCTGATTAAGGCGTGTGAATGCCCTCATCATGAAAGGGACAACATTTACAGGGCGGCCTTGTGAAGCACAGAGAAGGATGAACAACTCTTCCTTTGAGACTGTTGTAATGTTTTCCTCCTTCCCAAAGAGGGTATGGGCTAAAATCCTATGAAAATAACGGAGGGCTAGATTGTGTATCTCGTTGTTGTGCATGTCATTCGGTTCAGGGTGATAGTTACCGATGATGGTACCCCAAAATTGTTCTAACTCAAGATCAATATCCTCTTCAGTGTTGGTGAACACAAAAGGTCCGCTAGGGAAGCCTAGGATGTTAGCTAAGGACGTACGGTTGTGGGTTTGGTCCATTCCAAACATTCTAAAGGTTATCAGCTCTTTGGTGGATCCGTAGCCATGTTCGGGTAGGTAGCTTAAGGAGCTAAGGAATTCGAACATGAGTTTGCGGTAGGTAGCAAATCGGATCTTTAGAGCAGTGTGCTCCCAGCCTAATTGGTTAAATAGGTACTGAATGTTATCCTGGATTCCTAACTTTTCCATGGTGGATCTATCGTAGTACAGATTCGAAGCAAAGCTTCTCTGAGTCAGTGCCTCAAATCTGGCCTTGTGAGCTAGTCCTCTAAATACAACAGTCGTAACGTCGATGTCAGCCATACTCGGAGGTTAGTCGGATAAAAACGGGAGAAAAGTAGAACGACTTTAAAATCCTGGAAAATTTAAAATCACATTCACTCAGATTAGATTTTTAAGAAGCAAAGGGTGATAAAAGAAAGAAAAATAAAATAAAATAAATAATAGAAAATAAGAAAATAGAAAGTTATGGAAATTATTAGTTAAAATGAAAAACATAGTTTTAATAAATTTAGAAGGGAAAAATGGGAAAAATTGGGTTGCCTCCCAATCAGCGTTGTGTTTAACGTCAAAAGCCTGACGATAGCTTGGCTGCAAGCTATTCGGGAAGCTCGAACAATTTCATATTGCTCACGTGGTGGTTGTGTTCATTTTGATTATAATGCTTCAAACGCTGTTCGTTTACTATAAACGGTGCGTTGATTTGATTTCTGATTTCAACAGCTCCACTCTTAAGGACTTTGGTGACCTCAAAAGGTCTAGACCATCTAGATTTTAATTTTGCAGGGAAAAGTTTTAATCTTGAGTTGAATAGGAGCACGATGTCTCCCACACTGAATTGTTTCTAGATCGAACGTTTATCATGCCATTTCTTGGTTGTTTCTTTGTAGATACGGGCATTCTCGTATGCGTCCAATCTGAGCTCTTCCAATTCATGAAGGTTCAAGATTCGTTTCTCTCCTGCCGCAGTGTAGTTGAAGTTCAGCGTCTTAATAGCCCAGAAGGCTTTATGCTCTAATTCTACTGGCAGGTGATATGACTTTCTGTAAACTAATTTAAATGGTGTGGTACCTATTGGTGTCTTAAAGGCGGTCCTATAAGCCCATAAAGCTTCGTTCAGCTTTGATGACCAATCTTTCCTGGAGGTTGCGACAGTCTTTTCCAAAATTTGCTTTATTTCTCTGTTCGAAATCTCCACTTGTCCATTAGTTTGTGGATGATACGGTGTAGCTACACGGTGTTTGACTCTGTATTTGGAGAGAAGTTTGTCAAAGATTCGCGATATGAAGTGCAAACCACTGTCACTAATGACGAGTCTGGGCACACCGAATCTAGGAAAGATTGTGTTACTAAAGAGTTTGACGACTACTCGCGTGTCATTTGTTGGAGAGGCAACGGCCTTTATCCATTTAGATACATAATCGACAGCGACGAGTATATATTTGTTTCCAAAAGAAGACGGGAAAGGTCCCATGAAGTCTATTCCCCAGACGTCAAAGATTTCTACTTCTAAAATTCCTTTCTGAGGCATTTCATCACGTCGTGAGATGTTGCCGGTGCGTTGGCACCCGTCGCATTTGAGTACAGCGATATGGACATCCTTCCAGAGGCTGGGTAAAAATAGGCCAGATTGTAGAATTTTAGCGCACGTCTTCGAAGTACTAGCATGACCACCATAAGGTGCTGAATGGCATTGGGAAATGATGTCTTCTATTTCTTCCTCTGGGACACAGCGACGGTATAAGTTGTCGGCGCCTCGTTTAAAGAGTAGAGGTTCTTCCCAATTGTAATGCTTTAAGTCGTGGAAGAATTTCTTCTTTTGTTGATAAGTTAGGTCCGGTGGAAGCACGCCTGCGGCCAAGTAATTAACGATGTCGGTAAACCACGGCAAAGTGGCTTGGGCATATTGTCACTACTGCGAAAATCGGCGAAGACTGAACAGAAGAGTCGCCACCGTGCGTTATTTATCCCAAAGAGGGGAAAGGAAACGCTCGAGGTAAACCTACCGCAAAACGGGGAAAGGAATGGTCATCGCAACCAAATCCTGGGTTCGGGAGTCGGTTACGCAAGGGGAAGGTATTAGCACCCCTCACGTCCGTCGTACTCGACGGGATCCACGCTTGTTTTCGGGTATGGATTGTTATTCTATCTACTCTATAGGTCTGGGGTTAAAAGAAAAGAAAATGACTCGACAAAGTATCGCACTTTATGCCTACGTATTCCCGTCTGGAACGAGAAATCAGAGTCAACGTAGTTCGCCTACCTACGGGAAAGGAGGGGAAGGTTGCTCGCTAGGATATCGCATCCTATGCCTACATACTTTCATACAGCATGAAAGATCAGAGCAAACGTAGTTCGGGCCACATACGACACAAGTCTGTTTTGATTGTTTTTATTCCTTCTGAAAAAGGGTTTTTCTGATTAACAGTCCAAGCGGACGAAAATTGACGCTTTGATGAGTTCACATTCTTTTACGGAAGAAGTGTCTTTTATTGGGTTTGAAATTTTATTTTGTTTTTCTGTTTGTTTTGAGAAAGAAGAGACAGAACTCTAACCTACGGTTGAAAAGGGAATCAAACTAACCTAATGTTATCATGCATGGGTTAAGACCTAATGTCTATCATGCTCCTCTCTTGCGCAGAGAGAAACAGAGATCCTAAGGGATAAACGGAAGCAGAAACAATAGCATATATACAATAAAGCAGTAAAATGCATGGATGCAACAATACAAGCGAGGCAAGGGAGTCCCACTCAACCTCGGACCTAGAAAACAATAGGCAAAAGTGAACAGGATTCACTTTCAACCTAACAGGTTAAACAGCAAGCAATACAGTCAGGGAAAACCAATCAATACATCAAGAAATATAAACAGCAAAAAGAGAAACAGCAACAGCAGCTCTGCATCAACATCTGTCTTCAAGTCATCTCCAAACAGCTACAAGCTTCAAGCAAGCATCAATCTTCATCTTCACAACCCTCAAGCAAGGTTTCTGTCATCAGTCTGCAATGGCTTTTCTTTAAGTCTCACTCTCCAATATGAATATCAGTCAACAAGATGGAATGAATGTTAAACAGTCAATTGCCTACCAAGGGTGGCCCACTGACTGTTAACATTATACAGACAATTTTCTCTCAAAAGTTCTATATTTTAAATACATTCACTAATCCTTCCAAAGGAAGGAGGTGGATATTTAAAAGAGACTTTGAATCATAGAGAAAGAATGGAGGCAGACAAGGCCTTCCATGTTTGTGAATCAAGTTCTCTACTCTAGAGCTCTGCCTAGCTCCTAAACCTTATAGCCTCCAACAGCTGCCAGCAAAGGATACTCCTCATCAACTCTGGAAGTTGGTCTTCAATCCCTTTGATCTCCAATGGCCTTCATCTTCACAAGTCTTCAGCTCAAACCCCAAGCCCCAAACAAGCCCAACACCCCACACAGTCAAAAGATAACCCTAGAGAGGGCACACCACACAGTCAAGCAATTACAAGCAGTATACTAATAGTAATAGTAGAATAGGGGAAACCTAGTACTTTCTAAGGGATCTATTATCTACCCATAATCCCTATAGTCCCATACCCCAAAGATTCAAACTACAACTCCTAAAAGAAGTGATTTACTATACCTATATTATCTTTAAAACCCTAGTTTTGATTCTCCTAATCACACCTAAACAAATCATCCAAAATTAAGTCCTAAAATCATGAATTAAATTTTATATACAAGCTAATGTTCTAAGCTAATCAACCTAAAAAGAATGGGTCCAAAATGTAAAAGCATCTAATTAAACTAAAATCAACAATATCATGCATTAAACTAAACATTATTTACAACCTATTTAAAAGAAAAATATACTAAAAATATAAAAATAACATGAAATGCTAATTTTTTTATGTGATAATCTTCTTGACAAAAATATGAAAAATATGCAAAAACAACCAATTAAAAATAAGCATTTTCCAATTTGTTATGATTTTTTGAAGAATTAAAATGAATTAAGTGAAATTAAAAAGAATTAATTGAGTTAGGGGGTGCAGCAAGTATTAATTTCAATTGAAAATGAGAGATGGGCCCAGACTGGGGGGCGCGCATAGCAAAGCGCGTCTGGGCCCAGTGATCAGAAAACACAACAAAAATAAAAAAAAAAGGGGAAACGGTGCATAAAGCAAGAAACTCAGTTCATTCTCAATGGTCCTGGAAACTACGGGGTGTGGAAAGCAGTGGATACTTGAGCCCATCAGAAGATTTAAATGAAACGCAGCGTATTGCTGCGTAGGATCTCCCTCCAAATTCCAATTGAATGTGAGCCATCAGATTGAGATCCAAGTCCAAGTCAAACACCTAATCGTGTGGTTCTCCTTCATCTTCAACCTTGGACAAACCCTAGAACCAGAAACCCTCCTCCATGCACGCATCTTTCTCCTCCTCCGTTCTCCCTCAAACCTCCATGAAATTCCACGCTATAAAAACCAAAAATGATCTATTCTCTTCCCTCTACACAGCCATGTCATTAGTTTTCTCCAACACTCCCTCTAGGTCCAAACCCGATAGCTAGAACACCTTGCCTCCATCACTTTGCACTGAGATCAAACCTTCCAATTCTTGCTAACTCTTACCCTAACATCATCTACACGCCATGCTGATCAATTTAAGCTATCTAACCAATATTATCATGCCATATTCTAGGAGTTCTAAACCCTAACAGATTTGGTGCACCATTGGTAACCTCCATGAAACCTTCTCAAACTTTATGGAAATGATCCTCTAACCTAACCTAACAATTCTAACCTAAAGATTCTACATTATTCTAACTAAAACATGCCAATTCGATGAGATTACCAACCTGGTGTAAATGATGAAACAGGTGGGAAATTCTTCAGATCCAATGCTTGCAATGCTTGGGAATTGATCAGTACACTTGATCCTTGGTTCTGTATGCACTATCACTTGCTCAAACCTCTTGGATTCTTGTAACCACTTTTTCTTGCACTTTGAATGGTGAAGTTGGTAGCACACGATTCCTCTTCAATTCAAACAAATCTTTGATGGAAATTGGATCTATGAATGATCTAGATGATGATGGGATTAAGAACTTTGGAAATTGATGGAGATTTGATGGAGTTTGAAGTGGTTTTACAAAATGGAAGAATGAGGTATAACTTGGTATTTTGATCATAATGATTCACCAACCATTACATGAAGCTACTCATACCAATATATAGATGAAATTAGAAAGCTCTAGAACTTTGTAGAGACTTCTTGTGCACAATTCCCTTGGATTTTGATTATGTAACTTCTTTTGTAAGTAACCAAGCATAACTTCCAAAGTTTGAACCAAACTCAAAAATCCACTTTTGCCAATGTTCTTAAAACATTCTTTCCAATCAAAATGACCTATAATTTCATCCCATTTGGCCAAGTTATGAAAAATCTCAATTTTAGGTCACTTTTTATTCATTAAATTCACCAAATTTGAAACCATGAGCTATGAGCCTTTCCAATCTTTCATGATCAATTTTCTAGACTCAAAATGTCATTTGGAGCAAGTTTTATGTTGTGAAGTTTTTCATTTGAAGCTTCCTTGTATGAGTTTTGGGCATAGGCTTGAAATGACCTGTAATTCTCAGATGACCAAAATACCCTTTGCTTGCCAAGACCATACGTAGAGTTACACAAATAATATGAAGGCATACCATACCATTATAGAAAGCTAAGACAATGAGGAACAACTCTTATGTTGACCAGAAATTCATTTGAAATCTCCTTGAGGGGTAAATATTGCTTGGAAGACAAGTAACTTTCACAGACAAAATTTCAGATACCTCAGATGACCTGTAACTTGTAAGGACCATAACTTGAGTTCCATAAATCTACTTAATGTCTTCCACCACTAAAATTAAAGGTATTGAGATCCTCAACAAGTTTCATGTTGGCCAAGGATCCATTTGAAGCTTGCATTGTGACTTATCGTGCTTGGAAGTTTGACCTAAATCAGGGGATTTTACACAGAAACCCTAATTTAGAAACTCCTCTTCTTCTTGATTTCTCTTGATTTCTTCTTGGCACATCACCATATCCTTGTCTACATGTCAAATTATGAACCCCACATCTCTCAAATAGACCTTAATGCCTTTCAATCAAACATTTGACTTAGGGTTGACCCAGGGTTGAGCCAGATGAAACCCTAGTTGACTGTCTTCAACTGCAACTCTTGTGATCATATCAATGACTTGCCTCCTTCTCCAAATGACTTTCTAAGTCTTCCATGATGTCTACATACTCTCCATGCTCAATCCACAGCTCACAACTTCTTTGATGATCTTCAGATACCCTTAGATAGGGGATAGATTCACTGCTTGATCTACTGACTTCTTAGGTTTCAATTTCTTTCTGATGACTTGGATATGCTTGAATTTGAATAATAACCTCTTGATAGGCTCATAGAGATGAGAATAGTACTTGGTCCCTTGTTGGATGACTTGCTATGCTATGCTATGCAGATGATTAGACTATGTACATGACTATATATGCAAATGCTAATGTAATTGAAACATAAACCAAGTGAATTAGGTTGAGCAAATTTTAGGGTGCAACACATATACAGCTTCCACGACTTTCTCAAGTTCTGGTTCTTCCGAGGTTGAGTTGGACATATCACTTTCCAATTTGGCTATTAGACGTTCGTAGGGAAAGTCGTCATTGATAGGCATTGATTCTTGTATAATGCCCTTTATTCAGGATAAGTGATCTGCAACTACATTCTCTGTCCCCTTCTTATCTTTAATTTCTAAGTCGAACTCTTGTAATAATAGGATCCATCTCAATAATCTTGGTTTGGCGTCCTTTTTTCTTATTAGGTACATAATGGCAGCGTGATCTGTGTATATGATTATCTTGGCTCCTACCAAGTAGGAACGGAATTTGTCAATTGAAAACACAACTGCTAGAAGTTCCCTTTCCGTTGTGGCGTAGTTCATTTGGGCAGGGTCTAAAGTTCTACTGACGTAGTAGATAGCGTGAAGCTTCTTGTATTTCCTTTGTCCTAGAACTGCACCTACAGCATAATCACTCGCATCGCATATGATTTCGAATGGTAGTCGCCAATCTGGGGGTTGCATGATTGGTGCGGTGATAAGCGTTGTCTTTAGAGTTTCGAATGCTTCTAAGCATTCTTTGTCGAAGATGAACTCGGCATCTTTCATTAATAAACCTGTAAGAGGTTTTGTGATTTTCGAGAAATCTTTTATGAATCTTCGGTAGAATCCAGCGTGTCCTAAGAAGCTTCGTATTTCTCGTACGGTTTTCGGAGGTTGAAGGTCCTTTATGATCTCTATTTTAGCTTTGTCTACTTCAATCCCTTTTCCAGATATGACGTGTCCTAAAACGATGCCTTGTCGGACCATGAAATGGCATTTCTCCCAATTAAGGACAAGGTTCACTTTAGCGCATCTTTTGAGTACCATTTCTAAATTTGACAGGCAGCTTTCAAAGCTTTGTCCGCATACAGAGAAGTCATCCATGAACACTTCCATGATCTCATGTATGAAATCCAAAAAGATTGCATCATGCATCTTTGGAAGGTTGCTGGAGCATTGCATAGTCCGAACGACATTCAGCGATAAGCAAAAGTACCATAACGACAGGTGAATGTTGTCTTTTCTTGGTCATCGGGGTGAATAGGAATTTGAAAGAATCCCGAATAACCATCTAGATAGAAGAAGTACAAATGTTTCGCTAATCTTTCCAACATCTGGTCTATGAAAGGTAAAGGGAAGTGATCTTTCCGAGTCGCCTTATTCAGTTTTCTGTAATCGATACACATCCTGTTTCCGGTCACAACTCTTTGGGTTATCGATTCGCCTTTCGCATTATTCACTACAGTAACGCCTCCTTTCTTTGGTACTACATGTACTGGGTTGACCCATTGGCTGTCGGAGATCGGGTATATGATTCCTGCGTCTAGTAACTTTTTCACCTCGTCTTTGACTACAGTGCTTAGGAACGGGTTTATCCTTCTCTGATGTTCTCTTGAAGTTTTGCAGTCTTCCTCTAGCATGATACGATGCATACAAATGGAAGGACTTATGCCTTTTAGGTCGCTTATATTATAGCCTAACGCAGTTGGGCATTTCCTTAGGACTTCTAGTAACTGCTCAGTTTCTGACTGTCCTAAATTAGCGTTGACTATTACTGGTCTTTTGAATTCTGTATCTAGGAATTCGTACCTGAGGGTTTTAGGTAGTTCTTTAAGTTCTAAAGTTGGGTTTTTCGGACCTGGCATGTGATTTGGAGTTAGTGCTAAGCTCTCACTCAGACTATCATCTTTGTATGGTGTACGCCAGTTGTCGTCTTCATGAATAGCAGGGATCTGGATCTTCATGATTTCAGAATATGTAATTTCTTCCTTCTCTAATTCTCGTATGCATTCGTCAATGACATCTACTATATAGCATGTGTCATCTATAGCTGGTGCCTTCAAGAACTTAGTAAGGATGAACTCTATCTTTTCTTCTCCTACTTCGAATGTTAGCCTTCCTTTCTTTATGTCTATGATAGCTCCGGATGTCGCTAGGAACGGTCCTCCTAGGATAATTGGGGTAACAGAGTCCTCTTTGATGTCCATGATTATGAGGTCGGTTGGGATATAGAATTGGCCTATGCATACTGGAACGTTTTCCAGCACACCGACGGGATATTTGACTGATCGGTCAGCCAATTGCACGGACATTTTTGTTGGTCTTAGTTCTCCCATATTCAGCTTTTTGCATATAGATAAAGGCATGACACTTATACTGGCTCCTAGATCGCATAGAGCTTTGTCTATAACAAACTTTCCTATGACGCAAGGTATGGAGAAACTACCTGGGTCTTTTAGTTTAGGAGGCATGTGTTGCACCCCAAAATTTGCTTAACCTTTTCTTGCCTGATTTATGTTTCATTGCATTTCATCTGCATAGTATAACATGGCCCTAACATTGGAATAGCATAGCATCATTCATTGTGTAGGGGATCAAGGGTGAGATATGAAAGAAAGAGCCTAGCTGGAGGTTCACACAAAATAGAAAAGTCATCAAGAGTATCATGTCAAAAGAGGGTGTCCTTGAGGAGTTTGATCATCTGTATGAGGCCTATCTTCAAGTGTGAGGAGGTATCTGAGGAGCCTCCAGGGTTTGAGGAGTCTTGATCAAGGGTATGAGGTGTGAATGAAGCTTAATGAGTCTCTAGAAAGTCAAGAAGGGGCTTAGATAAGTCATTGTATCAAGTTCAAGAGCCATGGTTGAGGTGTGTACAAGTAGGGTTTCATTTGGGTAACCCTAGGTCAAGGAGAGCAAAGAAAGGGCATCAAGGCCTAGCTCTAGGTCACGGAAGTTATGGATTGATATGTTGAAGCATATGCATGGATGAGCCAAGATCAAGTTCAAAAGAATCAAGAGTGGTTGGAGGTGTTTGAGACAGGGTTCCTAGGGTAAAATCCCCTATATAGCACTGGGATTCCAAGCCACATAAGTCAAAATACAAGTTTCAAATGGATCTTTGGCCAACATGAAACTTGTAGAGATCCTCAATACCTTTAATTTGACTACTAGAAGTCTTCAAGAAGATTTGTAGAACTCAAGTTATGGTTCTTGCAAGTTACTGGTCATCAGAGGACACTGCAATTTATCTGTGAACGTCACTTGACTTCCAAGCAACTTTTGCCTCTCAAGGAGTTTTCAAATGGATTCTTGTCCAACATAAAAGTTGTAGGTATTGATCTTAGATTTAATTTGAGTACTATAAGTCCTCAAGAAGATTTGTGGAACTCAATTTATGATCTTGGCAATCCAGGGGTATTTTGGGAAAGTTGAATTATAGGTCATTTTCAAGAATGTGCCAAAATCTCCATCTTCCACTCTTCAAATGAAAAATTGTTCAATATGAGATGTGTTTAAAATGATGTTTTTAGGTCATATGTGAAGTCATGGTGAGTTGGATTGGCTTATTTCACAAAGTGATCCTAAATGGCCTAAAAAGAAGGATTTTTCAAATGATTCAAAAGAGGAAAAAATGATTTTTTGAGTTGTAGGCTCTAAACATGTCATGTGGGTAGTCATTTTGACCAGAAATTGCATTTCAAACACATTGGCAATGTCACAATTTTGAGATGAAGCTTAATTTCATGAGTTGCTTTGAAAAGTGCTTTCTTACATTACAAGTTACAATTCCAAAACAAAAAACAAGGCATTTCAGGCTGAGCTAGCTATCCAAACATATCCCAAATTCAATTTGCAGTTGAATAGAACATTCTGGAATGAGAAATGAGGGAGAAATCGTGACTGTCACCATTTAGTTTCAAGTGTATGACAGAATTTTGGATTGGTTAATTTGGGCCTTAATTTGGACTTAGAAGCCCATGAGAAGCTTCTATATATTCAGTTCAATGATTCCAGATGAGGGTTGGTGCAGAATTCGTGGAGAGAGTGAAGGTTGAAGTTGAGTTTTCAAGGTTTCTAACTGAAAACGGTTTTGAAGTTCAAGGCATAATCAAGCACAATTGAAGGTTGGAAAAGCTTCCTCTTGCTTCACTGATCGTGTCTGGAGAGTTGTGGAGCTTGAATCCATCATCTTCTACCTCTGGTGACTCATTTTTCTCAGGTATGTAATTCTTGAATTTCCTCTTGATCTAGGCTGAACTAGGTAGATTCTTGCATGTGGTTAGGGTTTAGATGGAACCTATGTCGTTTTTGGATAGAAATTTGAGCAGTTAGAGACATTCCAAGATGACATGTGATTTCTGTTTGAGCACGAATTGAGTTGATCCTAAGGCTATGAACTGATTTGGATAGATCATTAGGATGTACAAAACATGACGATCATTTATGTAGTTTCAATTTTGAAAATGGTGATGATTGTGATTTTGGTACCTTCTGAACTTTGATTCGAATTCTAAAATCCATTGAGAGTTGGTTGAAATGGATTGGAGATTTGAGATCCTCGTGGTTTTCTGATCAAGTTTGGTATAAGAAGTTTTTAACTTGGTCACCTGCAACCGCCACTCCGCAGGAGAAGATCACCGGACCACCACGCCTGAACAGTTGGCCTCACCTGAGTTCAGAGGTAGGAGACGACCTCTTAGACGTTGGATCTTGCTTGGACCTTGACTCTTTCAACTCATCCAACAGCCACGACTTGTTTTTGATTTGGCTGACTTTGGCTGCTAAATGCAGCGTTTCATTTATCCAGTCAGCTGGTGACTGGACCCTCACGTGGACGCGCCCTCAAGTCTTGGATCTGATTACCAGTCTTCTGATCCATTGGCTCACGTTTTATCTTCAGTTTTATTTTCTTAATTGATTTTTTTAATTGTTTTAATATTTTCTTTTATTCCATTTGATTTATAAAATCCATAATAAATCCAATATTGATCCAAAAAATATTTTAAAAATACCTCAGTGATCTTGGATTTATTTGTGGTTTCATGAAATCAATAAATCTCATTTTCATCTATTTTTTCAATTTAATTTGATTTTCTCCATTTTATTATTTTCTTTAATTTTGTATATTTGCTACATGATTTTGTGGATTTTATTGTGAATAATTGGTGCATGATTTTGAGTTGGTTCTTGTTGGATTGGTTAGCTTGTAGAAGCATGTACCCTTAGAAATTTTATCATAATTTTATGAATAAATTTTAGGCCAATTTGAGTGTTGAACATAAGGAGTGTTAGATTAGGGTTTCAAAACCACTAGATGTAGTTTAGGGCATAGTTTGGGGACTTAGTGTTTGATTTAGGTCCTGGGATTTATATGGGGTATTGGGTATAGGCTTAGGTTCCCTTAGAAATTTAATTAGGATTTTATGATCTATTTTAGCATTTTATTTGTATTTTGCAATTGGTGTGATGTTTGTGGGTTTCTCCCTTGGATGCTTGGTTTATTCAATTTGTGTGGGGCTATTTTGGGTGTGCTTTTGGCTTGGACTTTGCTTGGATGAATTGAAGACCAATTGAAATTTCTTTGTATAGCTTGAAGGAGCTTGGAATTGAAGATTTCTCATTTGTTGGAATGCTTGTCAGGAGCTTAGGAATTAGGGTTTTAGGAGGAGCTTTTTAGACTTAGTTTATATCTTTCCTCAAACATGGAATGCTTTGTTTGCTTCCATCCTATCCTATGATTCAATGTCCTATTAAGGAAGCCCCATCTCTACCTTGGAGGGATGAGTGGTATTCCTTAAAGAGTAGAACTTTTGAGGATACCCTTCTTTGCAGATGATGGTTTCTAGTGATTTCCTTTGGTTTTCACTGGTTCCCATTCATCATAACTTGATCCCAATAAAAAATCTTTCTTGGTGGAGCTTGCTAGAGCTTAGGTATGAAGATATAAGATGTTGAAGATGCCTTTCATAAGGTCTGCTTGAAGATGGAGTTATGTTACTGTCAACTTTATTGTCAGGAGCTTGCCGGAGGATTGAAGCTAGGGTTTACTGTTGCTTTTGAGCTGGAGTTTTCTGTAGCTGTGGAGCTTAACTGTTTAGGTTTTGAGGAGCCTTATTTGAAGTGTGTTTTCTCTTCCCTGGAGGTTGGAGATTGAAGTTTATTGAAGTTTGAAGATGAAAGTTGTTGCTGTCAACTTCTTGCTGCTTAATTAATCTGTTGGTGTCAGAGCTGCTGCTTGTGCTGTTTGCTGTAGGAGTTTGGTGTTGCTGCTTGGGCTGCCTCCTCTGCTTTGGGTTTTTTTGTTTTCTGTATTTTTTGTTGGCTTGTACAGCTTGCCCCATAGGTTTGAAGTGAATGTTGATTCACTTTGCCTGTTGTTTTCCCAGGTTCGAGATTGAGTGGGACTCCCTTGCCTCGCTTGTATTGCTGCATTACATGCATTTTACTGTATTTGCTTGCTTTCTTTTCTGTGTGTCCCCTAGGATCTCTGATTTCCCCTGTGTAGGAGGGAATTATGACAGACATTAGGATTCTTATCCATGCATGACAATATTAGGTTAGTTTTTATTCCTTTTTCAACCCTAGGCTTTTTAGAGCTTTTTTCTCTTCTTATCTCAAAACAACTCAAAAATACAGTAATAAGGTTAATCGATGTCGTACGTTACGAGCCTTAAGCTATTTGAGAAAGAGTTGCTGGAGAGCTTCTTTCCAGTAGTCTGGCTGCTTAGTATGGCACCCTTTGGGTGACACGCGATGTAGTCACTCTTAAATCATAGTCTCTAGTGCGTCAGAGATTGCAAACAAACTAAAAACACTTCTTTCGTAAAAGATTCAAAACAAACATCAAAGTGTCATTTTTGTCCGCTTGGACTCTTAATCAAGAAAAACCCTTTCATAAGGTAATAAAAAATAGTCAGACAAGCTTGTGTCTTCCGTAGCCCGAACTACGTTTGCTGTGATCTTTCATGCTATATGAAAGTACGTAGGCATGGGATGCCGTATCCTAGCGAGCAACCTTCCCCTCCTTTCCCGTAGGTGGGCGAACTAGGTTGACTATGATTTCTCGTTCCAGACGGGAATACGTAGGCATAAAGTGTGATACTTTGCCGAGTCATTTTCTTTTCTTTTTGACCCAGACCTGTAGTGTAGATAAAATAATAATCCGTACTAGAAAACAAGCGTGGATCCCATCGAGTACGACGGACGTGAGGGGTGCTAATACCTTCCCCTTGCGTAATCGACTCCCGAATCCAGGATTTGGTTGCGACGACCATTCCTTTCCCGTTTTGCGTTAGGTTTACTCTGAGTGTTTCCTTTCCCTCCGTTGGGATAAATAACGCACGGTGACGACGCTTCTGTCATAGCCGGTGCCGATTTTCACAGTAGCGACAACATGTTGTTTTGAATGATTGCGCTACATTCGACAGTAGGTGTAATTGTTTCGTTATCCTCTATTTTCCTTTTATTAGACAAGATTTCTTTAAGAAACTTAGCGTATGACGACATTTGAGTTATCGCTTCTGTGAACGGAATAGTGATATTTAGTTGTTTCAGAAGTTCAACAAATTTATTAAATTGTCCTGAAGTTTTGGAGTTTATTAATCTTCGAGGATAAGGGATATGTGGTTTATATGGCGCTGGAGGCACATATGAGTTTTCATCTTTGGCGGCCTTTTGCTCGTCACATTCCTTCTTTTCTGTTTCAGACTCCTTTTCTGTTGGTTTATCAGATTTCTGATGCATGATTAAATCTTCATTCCTAGGATCTGTTGGGCCTTCCAATTCTTTTCCACTTCTTAATATAACCACTTCTTAATATAACCCGTGAAGAATGACAAGTTTGGGCTAGGGTATCGACCGACGTCGTCAGCGTCATCTTCAGGAGCGCCCAGGTTCAAAGGACCGGTCACGATTACGCCAAGCGGGGTGTGCTTTGAGACTATCAATGCTATTTCCGATGCTGAAGACGGGGATAGCGACTGCGATATGGACGTGTGGATCAAGCCAAGCGTGCCAGGACAAAGTCTCTGCAACTTGTCCATCCGAGAAACTGTCCCAGTGACTTTTAAACAGTAATGATTTGTTTTATCAATTGTTGAATAATCCTATGTCCTACCCGGGGCATAGTGATGTTACATTAGGGCTGCTTGATTATGTGTATTGCACTGTTTTAATCATGAAATAAAGGCGTTTTTCATATTCAAATATTGTGATCCCTGTTTTTCTTGTTTTTACTTTAACAATAAATGGCAACGTGGTTATTTGCTTTGTTTGCGTGTTGAAGCGTTTAACCATTTCCTTTGCAGGACTAATATTTCAGATGACATCTCATACGAACCGCCTATGACTCGTGTCGACTTCGAGCACCCGGTATTCCAAGCAAAGGAAGAGATTGTTGAGGATAGCGACCTGCCAGAGGAGTTGACTCGTTTGTTGAAACAGGAAGAGAGAACCATTCTGCCTCATCAGGAGGAAGTTGAAATTATCAACTTGGGGTCGGAAGAAGTTGTGAGAAATATCCGTATAGGGGCTGCGCTGCAGAGCGACATCAAGCAAAGGCTGATTGAGATACTGCGAGAGTATAGTGATATATTTGCTTGGTCGTACGAGGATATGCCTGGGTTAGATACGGACATGGTTGTGCACCGTCTGCCACTGCGAGAGGAATGTCCGCCTGTTAAGCAGAAACTCAGAAGAACCAGACCAGACATGGCTGTGAAAATCAAGGAGGAAGTTCAAAAACAGTGGGATGCTGGTTTCCTAGCCGTTACAACTTATCTGTCATGGGTCGCTAATATAGTACCAGTGCCGAAGAAAGACGGTAAAGTGAGAATGTGTGTAGACTACCGTGATCTGAATAGGGCGAGCCCGAAAGATGACTTTCCGCTTCCTCACATTGATGTGCTGGTTGATAACACTGCTCAGTTCTTCGTATTCTCCTTCATGGACGGCTTCTCAGGCTATAATCAGATCAAAATGGCACCAGAAGACATGGAGAAGACTACCTTCATTACTCCCTGGGGAACATTTTGCTACAAAGTGATGCCCTTCGGATTGAAGAACGCTGGGGCAACATATCAACGTGCTATGACGACTCTTTTTCATGACATGATGCATAAAGAGATCGAGGTTTATGTTGATGATATGATTGCCAAATCCCAGACGGAGGAGGAGAACTTGGTTAATCTGCTGAAATTATTCAAGAGGCTTAGGAAGTTCAGGTTGAGACTGAACCCTAACAAGTGCACCTTCGGGGTGAGGTCGGGTAAATTGCTGGGGTTTATCGTGAGCGAAAAGGGAATAGAGGCTGATCCTGCGAAGATAAAAGCAATACAAGAAATGCCGACGCCTAAAATAGAAAAAGAAGTGTGTGGATTCTTAGGGAGGTTGAACTATATCGCCTGGTTCATATCTCACCTAACTGTGACATGCGAGCCGTTATTCAAGTTATTGAAAAAGGATCAGGTGTTGACCTGGAATGAAAATTGTCAAAAGGCGTTCGACAAGATCAAAGAATACTTGCAGGAACCTCCTGTTTTGATACCCCTAGTGGCCGGGAGACCTTTGATTATGTATTTGACGGTTCTTGAGGAAAGTATGGGTTGTATTCTCGGTCAACACAACGAGACCGGACGTAAAGAGCATGCGATTTACTATTTGAGTAAGAAGTTTACCGACTGTGAGTCCAGATACTCAATGCTCGAAAAAACATGTTGCGCGCTAGCCTGGGCCGCCAAACGTTTGAGGCAATACATGCTGAATCATACAACCATGCTAATTTCAAAGATGGATCCAATCAAATATGTGTTTGAGAAGCAAGCACTCTCCGGAAGAATTGCCCGATGGCAGATGGTGTTAACTGAATATGATATCCAATATGTCTCGCAAAAGGCTATTAAAGGTAGCGTTCTGTCTGAGTACCTTGCGGAACAGCCTGTTGAGGACTACCAGTCGATGAGGTTTGATTTTCCTGACGAGGATATCATGTACCTGAAAATGAAAGATTGTGAGGAACCGTTGCCGGACGAAGGACCAGAGTTGGGTTCCAAATGGCAGTTGATATTTGACGGAGCTGTAAATTCCTATGGTAGCGGAATAGGCGCCATTATCACTACTCCTCAGGGGTTGCACATCCCCTTTACTGCCCGATTAACCTTTCCTATTACCAATAATGAGGCTGAATATGAGGCTTGCATCATGGGTCTAGAAGAAACTATTGATTTGCGAATCAAACATTTGGATGTATACGGAGACTCAGTTGTAGTGATGAATCAGATTAAAGGGGAATGGGAGACACGTCAGCCCAATTTGATACCATATATGAATTATGCAAGGAGATTGTTGCCTTTCTTTGACAAGGTGGAATTGCATCATGTGCCGCGAGCAGAAAATCAAATGGATGACGCCCTGGCGACATTGTCTTCAATGTATAAAGTTAACTTCTGGAACGAGGCTCCCCAGAATGTTATCTCTCGGCTTGATAGGCCTGCATTCATATTTGCCATTGACGAGGCTCCCGATGGTAAACCCTGGTACTTTGACATCCAGAATTTCCTGAAGAACAAGGAGTACCCGGCTGGGGCATCCAGTCGAGATCAGAAGACTCTCAGGAGATTGGCCGGCAATTTCTATCTGAATCCGGACGGTGTCCTATACAAAAGAAACCACGACTTGGTGTTGCTACGCTGTGTAGATGAGAAAGAGGCGAAGTTGCTCATGAAAGAGATACATGAGGGTACATTTGGTACACATGCTGGTGGGCATGCTATGACGAGAAAACTACTGCGGGCAGGTTATTATTGGCTAACTATGGAAACAGATTGTTTCAAGTTTGCAAAGAGGTGTCATAAATGCCAGATTTATGCAGACAAAATCCATGTGCCTCCAAGTCCTCTGAATGTGATGTCATAACCGTGGCCTTTCTCGATGTGGGGAATTGATATGATTGGCGAGATTGAGCCTACGGCATCCAACGGACACCGGTTCATTTTGGTGGCAATCGATTACTTCACCAAATGGGTGGAAGCAGCATCATATGCTAATGTCACCAAACAAGTGGTAGCCAGATTTATCAAACGAGATATTGTCTGTAGATATGGAATCCCTGAGCGGATTATCACCGACAACGGTTCGAATTTGAATAACAAAATAATGAAAGAGCTATGTCAGAATTTTAATATTGAACATCACAACTCTTCTCCTTACCGGACCAAGATGAATGGCGCAGTCGAAGCGGACAACAAGAATATAAAGAAGATTGTTCAGAAGATGGTTGTGACGTATAAGGATTGGCACGAGATGCTACCTTTCGCTTTGCACGGTTATTGTACGACGGTACGCACATCAACCGGGGCAACCCCTTTTTCATTGGTATACGGAATGGAGGTGGTGTTATCGTTAGAGGTCGAGATTCCTTCCCTGAGGGTTTTACGTGATGTCCAACTTGACGAGGCAGAATGGGTGAAAGATAGACTGAATCATCTCAGTTTAATGGATGAGAAGAGACTGGCTTCTTTAGCATACGGTCGGTTATATCAGAGTCGGATGAAGAAAGCTTACGACCAGAAGGTGCACCCTCGAAGCTTTCAGATGGGCGATCTTGTTTTGAAAAAGATTCTCCCACCACAAACAGATCACAGGGGCAAGTGGACTCCCAATTATGAAGGTCCCTACGTTGTCAGAAAAGTCTTCTCTGGAGGAGCCTTGTTACTATCCACCATGGATGGTGAGGATTTTACATCCCCTGTGAACGCAGATGCAGTTAAAAAATACTTTGCTTGAAAGTGACCCGCTGGACAGTAAAAAGAGAGTCCAGGCAAAAATGGGGCATCCCGGCGAACCATAAAAAATGAATAAAAGGTTCGGGCAAAAATTAGGGACAAAATTGAAAAAATGTACACCCGCGAAGTCGAAAACCTTAAAAGGGCGACCTCGAAAAAAAAGGGTATCCCGGTGAATTGAAAACACGCATAGGGCGGTTCACGCAAAAGTTAGGGATTGAAAAAGCAAATGACTGCAGTCCGGATTTGATACAGCATTGCTTAGTGGTTTGGGAGTACCTAGGGCCGTCTATTAAAAAACAATCTCTTCCGAAGATCGAGTATCGGGAAGGCGCAGAGTCAGGCGAGTCATAGGAGAATCAGCTCATGGTGTTTGTCTGTACCACGTCGCCGACATGTATACAAATATTGTTTTGTATTTTATTTATGCTTCTTGTGCATATATGTATGTGTGTGTGTGCGTGACTGCCTCTTTTCAGGAGTTGCATCCAGTGTACAAAATTTCGCCTATTCAGAGGCCCGTTATCAATAAAACATGTTATTCAGTACTTGATGTTGGTTCTTTACTGTTTTGTTTGTGAAAGACGTCGATGTTTTTGATAAACTCGCACTTGCATAATCTTGCTGGCCATTGCCAATAATTGCTAAAACTTCGAATTGACTGAAGTAATGTCACGGATGCTAACCCGGGTAGATTCTGTTTTATAGGCCTGTTTTGTCTCGTTTGTGTTTTGCAGGGTTCTTACCTTTGGAGCAAACAGTCAGGGATTGTATTCCCCAGCCAAAATCTCTTGACGTAAGACCTAACTCCAGTCGAGGTCATTCCCCAGCTAGTCGCAACTAATTCCCAGAGAGTTGAAATGACGTTATCCCTTACCGAATGAGGGATTATTCTCCCCAGAAGAGTATCCTCAAGGAAGTTATCCATAGGATATCCCCAGCGAGTCAAAATCAATGTTCCCTGCTGAGGTTGCGCTTCGTAGCGAATCAAAGGTGTGCACGTTCAATAGTTAATCAAGTTGTTGGTTCAAAAGTATTATACCCGGAGGGGGTTTTTCTTACTCCCCCACAGGTCGTCATGCCATCAACAGGATATTGATCCTCAGCAGAGTGGTAGCTCCGAATGTGTAAACTGTGCCCAGACAGTGTGCTTTGCCCAGAAGTGTCGTTTCTTCCCCAGCTAAGTTCGTTCACCAGCAGGGTGTTTGTTCTTTCCTCCCAGTGGAAATCGATGTGTAATCTCTCCCCGGCAGAGTTGGTTGTGCTTCCGGCATTTATTTTTCCGGAATACCTTATGATACTTGTTCTCCCCATCGGAGTTGGCTTTATCCTCAGCATTCATGTTGTTGAGACAACACTACCAGGGTTTCCCAGCAGCTTAAGCCTGCATTTGCATTTGCATATATCGTCACATTTACATCTACTCAAACACGTAGCTTTTCCATCTTATATGGAGCATTGCGCCATTTTCAAACATACGCATTTTGAAACATAAGTCAGGTTGGTTATCTCTTTGTTTTCTGGTGTTCTTCCCTGCAGGTGATTGGAATTATTGTTCAGGATCGTTTTGAGATATTCAGATTTGCGGCATAAGATATGTGAGGATAATGTTCGTCCCGCCATATGTTCCCTTATCAGAGGTATTGGATTCACTTCCCTTCTTCCTCAGCGAAGTGTTTTTTACACGGCTTCATAACTGGACTTTGGAGTTGCTGTCAAAGATTCCCCAGTGGAGTGGTCCATCGGGTTGCTGTCACGTCAGCATTTTCAGAAAAGATTTCAGGGATTAGATATCTGAAGTCATTACCCGTTATCAAGTTGAACGTCTGGCAGTTGACGTCAAAATTTCCCTCGGCGGAGTTCTCCCCGGTTTGTTGTTATGGCTTCATAATTAGACTTTGAAGATGTTACCATCATGATATGGCTTCATAATTAGACTTTGAAGTTCGTTACATCAGCGCTATAAGGCTTCACGATTAGACTTCGAAGTTGTTGTAAAAGGAAGATTTCAGCGATTAGGCGTTTGGAGTCGGTACTTGTTGTTACAGATTCGCAATTCGACTTTGAATTTGTTGTTGGTATTTTTAAAGGGGGATTTCAGTGATTAGACGGCTGAAATCGTTACTTGGTGTCACTGCCTCATAATTAGACTTTGAAGTTGTTAGCAGCAGTGGATGGCTTCATAATTAGACCTTGGAGTTATTATCAGTTTATACGGCTTCATGATTCGACCTTGGAGTTATTGTCAGTGTTAAACAACTTCATAACTAGACTTTGGAGTTATTGTTAGGAAGTCCCTAACGGATTTTCCTCGCGTAGCTGTTATGTCAGCATTGCAGACTTCATGATTTAACTTTGGAGATCGGCATAGTTTTCTTCGAGTGGTTGTTACGTCAGCGTTACACGGCTTCGCGATTAGGCTATGGAGTCGTCGTTCACAATTCCTCAACAGATTTTTCTAGCAGCTGTTATGTCAGCATTGCGCTGCTTCATAATTAGACCTTGGAGTTGTCGTCAACATCAAACGACTTCGTAATTAGACTTTGGAGTTCTTCAGTGATATCGCGTCTTCATGATTAGATTTTGGAGTTGTTGTCCGAAAGTTTTGTCCGCATGAAATAGCTTCATAAGTAGACTTTGGAGTTATTGCCAATTTTTTTCCCCACAGAGTTGCTTGTTGAAGTTTCTCTTATCCGGCCAGCGGAGTATTTTCTTCAAGTTTCATAATCAAAAATTTCAGAAGTTGTCGCCTGTTGTCGGAATAGGTGCCTGGCAGGTAATTTCAGACCATCCCCAGTGGGTTTGGCTACTGCAAAGATAAGGCGGGGTTATTGTCCAGTATGATTGACAAAATTGAATTACTATTGGGTGGAATAATTTGATCCCCAATGAAGTCGCTGTGATTTCTCCGTGTTGACAAAATATTATTATCCCCAGTAGAGTCATCCTCAAAGTTGTTTGTGGGTTGGGACCAACGGAGTTAGCTACTACTGAGATAAATGAAGTTTCCTGTGTTTAGACAGATGATTTTCCCGTATGGATAGGCGGATGAAGTTTCCTGTGTTTAGACAGATGATTCTCCCGTATGGATAGGCGGATGAAGTTTCCTGTGTTTAGGCAGATGATTTTCCCGTATGGATAGGCGGATGAAGTTTCCTGTGTTTAGACAGATGATTCTCCCGTATGGATAGGCGGATGAAGTTTCTTGTGTTTAGACAGATGATTTTCCCGTATCGATAGGCGGATGAAGTTTCCTGTGTTTAGACAGATGATTCTCCCGTATGGATAGGCGGATGAAGTTTCTTGTGTTTAGGCAGATGATTTTCCCGTATGGATAGGCGGATGAAGTTTCCTGTGTTTAGACAGATGACTTTCTCGTATGGGTAGGCGGATGAAGTTTCCTGTGTTTAGACAGATGATTTTCCCGTATGAATGGGCGGATGAAGTTTCCTGTGATTGGACAGAAGTATTTCCCAGTGAAGTCGACAAATTTATTGCTATGATTGATAGGACCTCCTCGTGTTGGTAAGAGGCGGGCAACTCATCCCCAACGGAGTAGCCGGGATCTCTCCGTATTGATGTAATGTAGCGTCCTAACGTGGACAAAGTTCTATTCCTGTGTTGTTGAGATTTCTTCGGGTTGACGAAATGTGAGTCCTGACGTGGACAAATTGGCGTTTATTCATGATTTGACAAAATTTGGGTCCAGATGTGGACAAGGTTATTCCTGTGACGACGAAATCTCTATTCGTGTTGGTGAATTTGTTTCTCTTCTTGTGTTGACAAGCCTAGTCAAGCTGTAGGCTGAGATGTTCAGTGCCTGTGGCGTCACACAGGTTGTTGATGTTGAAATCAGAGTTATTATCAGACGTTGAATCAGTTGTTGTCGTAACAACCAGATTCAATTGGTGGATGTCGTTCCCCAAGCAGTTGTGCAGTTTATTTCTGCGGTTAGCAAATTTCCGGGTTTCTTGGTATTCAACCGTCTCGTACCTCGATCGTTTGAAGGCCATTCGCTCTTCACCCAGTCGGGTCCAAGCCGTTTGAATAGGGGCAGCTGTTGCACCCCAAAATTTGCTTAACCTTTTCTTGCCTGATTTATGTTTCATTGCATTTCATTTGCATAGCATAACATAGCCCTAACATTGGAATAGCATAGCATCATTCATTGTGTAGGGGATCAAGGGTGAGATATGAAAGAAAGAGCCTAGCTGGAGGTTCACACAAAATAGAAAAGTCATCAAGAGTATCATGTCAAAAGAGGGTGTCCTTGAGGAGTTTGATCATCTGTATGAGGCCTATCTTCAAGTGTGAGGAGGTATCTGAGGAGCCTCCAGGGTTTGAGGAGTCTTGATCAAGGGTATGAGGTGTGAATGAAGCTTAATGAGTCTCTAGAAAGTCAAGAAGGGGCTTAGACAAGTCATTATATCAAGTTCAAGAGCCATGGTTGAGTTGTGTACAAGTAGGGTTTCATCTGGGTAACCCTAGGTCAAGGAGAGCAAAGAAAGGGCATCAAGGCCTAGCTCTAGGTCACGGAAGTTATGGATTGATATGTTGAAGCATATGTGTGGATGAGCCAAGATCAAGTTCAAAAGAATCAAGAGTGGTTGGAGGTGTTTGAGACAGGGTTCCTAGGGTAAAATCCCTTGTATAGCACTGGACTTCCAAGCCACATAATTCAAAATAAAAGTTTCAAATTGATCTTTGGCCAACATGAAACTTGTAGAGATCCTCAATACCTTTAATTTGAGTACTAGAAGTCTTCAAGAAGATTTGTAGAACTCAAGTTATGGTTCTTGCAAGTTACTAGTCATCAGAGGACACTAAAATTTATCTGTGAACGTCACTTGACTTCCAAGCAACTTTTGCCTCTCAAGGAGTTTTCAAATGGATTCTTGGCCAACATAGAAGTTGTAGGTATTGATCTTAGCTTTAATTTGAGTACTATAAGTCCTCAAGAAGATTTGTGGAACTCAATTTATGATCTTGGCAATCCAGGGGTATTTTGGGAATGTTGAATTATAGGTCATTTTCAAGAATGTGCCAAAATCTCCATCTTCCACTCTTCAAATGAAAAATTGTTCAACATGAGATGTGTTTAAAATGATGTTTTTAGGTCATATGTGAAGTAATGGTGAGTTGGATTGGCTTATTTCACAAAGTGCTCCTAAATGGCCTAAAAAGAAGGATTTTTCAAATGATTCAAAAGAGGAAAAAATGATTTTTTGAGTTGTAGGCTCTAAACATGTCATGTGGGTAGTCATTTTGACCAGAAATTGCATTTCAAACACATTGGCAATGTCACAATTTTGAGATGAAGCTTAATTTCATGAGTTTCTTTGAAAAATGCTTTCTTACATTACAAGTTACAATTCCAAAACAAAAAACAAGGCATTTCAGGCTGAGCTAGCTATCAAAACATATCCCAAATTCAATTTGCAGTTGAATAGAACATTCTGGAATGAGAAATGAGGGAAAAATCGTGACTGTCACCATTGAGTTTCAAGTGTATGACAGAATTTTGGATTGGTTAATTTGGGCCTTAATTTGGACTTAGAAGCCCATGAGAAGCTTCTATATATTCAGTTCAATGATCCCAGATGAGGGTTGGTGCAGAATTCGTGGAGAGAGTGAAGGTTGAAGTTGAGTTTTCAAGGTTTCTAACTGAAAACGGTTTTGAAGTTCAAGGCATAATCAAGCACAATTGAAGGTTGGAAAAGCTTCCTCTTGCTTCACTGATCGTGTCTGGAGAGTTGTGGAGCTTGAATCCATCATCTTCTACCTCTGGTGACTCATTTTTCTCAGGTATGTAATTCTTGAATTTCCTCTTGATCTAGGCTGAACTAGGTAGATTCTTGCATGTGGTTAGGGTTTAGATGGAACCTATGTCGTTTTTGGATAGAAATTTGAGCAGTTAGAGACATTCCAAGATGACATGTGATTTCTGTTTGAGCACGAATTGAGTTGATCCTAAGGCTATGAACTGATTTGGATAGATCATTAGGATGTACAAAACATGAAGATCATTTATGTAGTTTCAATTTTGAAAATGGTGATGATTGTGATTTTGGTACCTTCTGAACTTTGATTCGAATTCTAAAATCCATTGAGAGTTGGTTGAAATGGATTGGAGATTTGAGATCCTCGTGGTTTTCTGATCAAGTTTGGTATAGGAAGTTTTTAATTTGGTCACCTGCAACCGCCACTCCGCCGGAGAAGATCACCAGACCACCACGCCTGAACAGTTGGCCTCACCTGAGTTCAGAGGTAGGAGACGACCTCTTAGACGTTGGATCTTGCTTGGACCTTGACTCTTTCAACTCATCCAACGGCCACGACTTGTTTTTGATTTGGCTGACTTTGGCTGCTAAATGCAGCGTTTCATTTATCCAGTCAGTTGGTGACTGGACCCTCACGTGGACGCGCCCTCAACTCTTGGATCTGATTACCAGTCTTCTGATCCATTGGCTCACGTTTTATCTTCAGTTTTATTTTCTTAATTGATTTTTTTAATTGTTTTAATATTTTCTTTTATTCCATTTGATTTATAAAATCCATAATAAATCCAATATTGATCCAAAAAATATTTTAAAAATACCTCAGTGATCTTGGATTTATTTGTGATTTCATGAAAACAATAAATCTCATTTTCATCCATTTTTTCAATTTAATTTGATTTTCTCCATTTTATTATTTTCTTTAATTTTGTATATTTTCTACATGATTTTGTGGATTTTATTGTGAATAATTGGTGCATGATTTTGAGTTGGTTCTTGTTGGATTGGTTAGCTTATAGAAGCATGTACCCTTAGAAATTTTATCATAATTTTGTGAATAAATTTTAGGCCAATTTGAGTGTTGAATATAAGGAGTGTTAGATTAGGGTTTCAAAACCACTAGTTGTAGTTTAGGGCATAGTTTGGGGACTTAGTATTTGATTTAGGTCCTGGGATTTATATGGGGTATTGGGTATTGGCTTAGGTTCCCTTAGAAATTTAATTAGGATTTTATGATATATTTTAGCATTTTATTTGTATTTTGCAATTGGTGTGATATTTGTGGGTTTCTCCCTTGGATGCTTGGTTTATTCAATTTGTGTGGGGCTATTTTGGGTGTGCTTTTGGCTTGGACTTTGCTTGGATGAATTGAAGACCAATTGAAATTGCTTTTTATATCTTGAAGGAGCTTGGAATTGAAGATTTCTCATTTGTTGGAATGCTTGTCAGGAGCTTAGGAATTAGGGTTTTAGGAGGAGCTTTTTAGACTTAGTTCATATCTTTCCTCAAACATGGAATGCTTTGTTTGCTTCCATCCTATCCTATGATTCAATGTACTCTTAAGGAAGCCCCATATCTCCCTTGGAGGGATGAGTGGTATTCCTTAAAGAGTAGAACTTTTGAGTATACCCTTCTTTGTAGATGATGGTTTCTAGTGATTTCCTTTGGTTTTCACTGGTTCCCATTCATCATAACTTGATCCCAATAAAAAATCTTTCTTGGTGGAGCTTGCTAGAGCTTGGGTATGAAGATCTAAGATGTTGAAGATGCCTTTCATAAGGTCTGCTTGAAGATGGAGTTATGTTACTGTCAACTTTGTTGTCAGGAGCTTGCTGGAGGATTGAAGCTAGGGTTTACTGTTGCTTTTGAGCTGGAGTTTTCTGTAGCTGTGGAGCTTAACTGTTTAGGTTTTGAGGAGCCTTATTTAAAGTGTGTTTTCTCTTCCCTGGAGGTTGGAGATTGAAGT
The DNA here is from genome assembly GCA_963859935.3 of Lathyrus sativus. Classification (NCBI taxonomy): domain Eukaryota; kingdom Viridiplantae; phylum Streptophyta; class Magnoliopsida; order Fabales; family Fabaceae; genus Lathyrus; species Lathyrus sativus. Next base: position 301,404,651 of record OZ012741.1, read on the forward strand.
TTATTGAAGTTTGAAGATGAAAGTTGTTGCTGTCAACTTCTTGCTGCTTAATTAATCTGTTGCTGTCAGAGCTGCTGCTTGTGCTGTTTGCTGTAGGAGTTTGGTGTTGCTGCTTGGGCTGCCTCCTCTGCTTTGGGTTTTTTTGTTTTCTGTATTGTTTGTTGGCTTGTACATCTTTCCCCATAGGTTTGAAGTGAATGTTGATTCACTTTACCTGTTGTTTTCCCAGGTTCGAGGTTGAGTGGGACTCCCTTGCCTCGCTTGTATTGCTGCATTGCATGCATTTTACTGTATTTGCTTGCTTTCTTTTCTGTGTGTCCCCTAGGATCTCTGATTTCCTCTGTGCAGGAGGGAATTATGACAGACATTAGGATTCTTATCCATGCATGACAATATTAGGTTAGTTTTTATTCCCTTTTCAACCCTAGGCTTTTTAGAGCTTCTTTCTCTTCTTATCTCAAAACAACTCAAAAATACAGTAATAAGGTTAATCGATGTCGTACGTTACAAGCCTTAAGCTATTTGAGAAAGGGTTGCTGGAGAGCTTCTTTCCAGTAGTCTGGCTGCTTAGTATGGCACCCTTTGGGTGACACGCGATGTAGTCACTCTCAAATCATAGTCTCTAGTGCGTCAGAGATTGCAAACAAACTAAAAAACACTTCTTTCGTAAAAGATTCAAAACAAACATCAAAGTGTCATTTTTGTCCGCTTGGACTCTTAATCAAGAAAAACCCTTTCATAAGGTAATAAAAAATAGTCAGACAAGCTTGTGTCTTCCGTAGCCCGAACTACGTTTGCTCTGATCTTTCATGCTATATGAAAGTACGTAGGCATGGGATGTCGTATCCTAGCGAGCAACCTTCCCCTCCTTTCCCGTAGGTGGGCGAACTACATTGACTCTGATTTCTCGTTCCATTCGCCACGATCCTTACATGAATCTGGTCCAGAATTTCACCAGCAATCTAACCATATCATTTGTTCACTCTAAAAATGCACGAATCACAAAATCCCAATCTCAACCGAAAATGGTGTCCAACCTAAATCGTCTCTAATCATGCAATTGATCATCCTAAATCCAACTACACATCACCAGGATCTTAACCACCTATGAATTTCTATCTAACATTGCCTAAACTAAGCACAATCGTAAAGTTCACCAACCTGTGTTTTGGCTCTCAACAGAAGCAATTCTTGCACTCTTCAGCCTCCAAGAAAGTGCAGATTCACTCCAAGATGCTTGATGAAGGTGATGAAATCCTCAATTGATCTTGATTCGCTCTTCACTCCAAGATTCATGCTCTACAACAATCATGTTGGGGTCAAGATGAGATGAAGATCATATCTTAAGTTAAATAGTCTTGAAGTCAGGGGTCAAACTAGGGGATTTTACACTGTCAAGCCTTAGAAACCCTAGCCTACAACTTCTCAAACTCTTCAATCATGATGAGTTGACCTTGGAATCATCCCTATAACATCGCAATGTATCAATCCATGATCACATGGCTCTTGAATTAAGTCTCAACTTCCTTCAAATCATCAGATTGACTTAGGGTTGACCCAGTCAAACACTAATTGCACCACTCATGGCTGAGTCTTCTTAATCTTACATGATGACCTGCCTAGGCCTCAAAGTGATCTTCAACACTTCTCATGAGCTCTCTCAAGACCTCAAGTCCATCTTCATGGCCTCAGAGTCATCTGATGGCTTCCCTTAACTCTCAAGTTAGGAGACCTACATACTTGGCTTCAACCACTCTTTTTGAGGATCTTTTAACTTCTCTGACAAGGATATCAACCCTTGAACACTTGAATAACCTTCTTAGCTAGCCTCAAAGTCTTGTGTAGCTCTTAATTGGTAATCATACCTCTTGATCTCCTGCATGCATGTCAATGAAATGCAAATGATAATGCTAATGTGCATGAAATGAAACTTAAGCTAGGTAAAGAAATGTTGGGCAAATTTTAGGGTGCAACAGTTGGCCCTATTCACACGGCTTGGACCTGACTAGGTGAGAAGCGAACGACTCTCAGACAATCAAGGTAAAATACGGTTGAATACCAACAAACCCGGAAATTTTCCAACTGTGCAAGTACACGGTACTCTGATGGCGACAAATCTTCGGAAACTGAAATAATAGCTGCACAGAAACTAGCTGGAGAAATACTGATCTGAACCTCCGTCAAGATGATTCTCTGATTTATCTGATATCATTGCATCCTCAAATCATCAAGGGATCACCGGTTACGTGGCAACAGGCGATCTGCCACCGCACAGGTAATCGATACTTTGATTGGTAGGCACAAACCTTGAAACTGAGCATGACAGTTGTACGGCAACTCTGCTGGGGAATTGGTCACACGGTAATTGGTGAAGGGTCTAATCTCAAATCTCCGTCAGGATGATCATCTAATTTTGCTGTATACATTCGTCCTCAAGTCATCGAGGGATCACCAGTTACACGGTAACGGGTAATGGATGATTGATTATGCTGTCAGGCATTCTGCGTCATAGCAGAAGAATTCCTTATCGTCGCCGATGGACTCATCATGTCGCTAGGAACGTCGACAGTATCTTTGTCGGACTTCATCAATAAGTCAATAAGGGATCATTGGTTACTCGGTAACTGGTGAAGTATGGCTACTCTCAAATCTCCATCGGGATGATTATCAGATTTCGTTACAGCTCCTTCCTCAAGTCATCAAGGGATCACAGGTCATTCAGTAACCGGCGATACATAGCTGATATTGCCGTCAGGAATTCTGCGACACTGCGGCAGAAGGATTCCTCGAGACTCATCAGGTCATTAGGAACTTTTTAACAATCAAGTTAATTATGCCGTCAGGCATTCAAAGAGATTCTCGGGAGTCAGCCAGACTTCGTCAGTAAGTCGGGAACAGAAATCTTAGTCAATCATGAACCAAATAGGGATATCCAAACTTCTGTCATCAGGCACTCCATATCAGCCGAGAGAACTGCTTTGGCATCACAGTTGGACTTCGTCAATAAGTCTTCAAATGGAATCCTTAATTAATCACGGACCAATGAGGATATACGTTCTTTTGCCATCAGACCCTCCGCGCCAGCTATGCAAACTGCGTTGACATCGCAGTTAGACTTCATCAGTAAGTCAGAGGTTTTGGCACCACTGCCGGACATCAATCATCAAGTCTTGAAGGAAATTTCAACTTGCCTGTTTAGAAACCTGCTGGGGATGACACATCTCCGTTGGGGATTCTGGAGAACTATCAACTAACTCTGCTTCGGGGGTCAAAAAACCATTCTGAATGAATCAACTCTGCTGAGGACTTCAAGAATCATCTTGGACAAATAACTCCGTTGGGGACTTGAAGAATCATCCTGAACCAATAACTCTGCTGGAGATTTCAGGAATCATTCTGAGCAAACACTCTGCCAGGGACTCTAAGCATCAACTTGAGCAACCCACTCTGGCGACTTCACTAGGGATTTTAAGAATCATCTTAAGCACACAACTTCGCTAAGGAATTCAAGAATCATCTTGAGCAAACCATTCTACGGAGGAACACCTGCAAAACAAGAATGGTAACGACCTAGCTCATGTTTCATATGCATATGCTTTAACAATGGCGCAATGCTCCACACAGTGGAAATGCTACGCATTTTTAGGGGAAATGCTATGCAATCATGCAAAATGCTATGACCCCATCAGCAAAATAAATGCTGAGGGGAGAATCCTCCTGTCAAGGAGAAAGAACCACTCTGGTGGAGGAAGGAATCATCCTGCCGAGGAGAAGAAGTCACACTAATCTCAGGTGGATTCCGCCTGGGGAAACGAACTTCAGTCAACTGCTGCAGGGGAACAAAGTTCTACAAGAACCTGAACCCGCTCAACCAGGTATTCAAACCACAATTGCTGAGAAAAATGATGTCAATCGTAGAAATAAACTGCACGGCCTTCGCGGCAAAACTTTCCTGGAGATAACGTCTCCGATGGGGAAATACAACATCAGCTATTCAGTACTCTACTGGGGAGAACCAATCATGGCCTGAACGGCTTCCAAGGACTGAACTCTCTTGGGGATTTTCCAACTCGGCTGGGGAAGAAGGAATCATCCTGCTTGCTGGGGAGAGCACAACTCTGTGGGGAATTTTAATTCTCCTGGAGGGTTCAGTCTTGAACTATCAAAAGCTGAACACTTGCGAATAGTCTTCTACGAGAAACTGTACATTGACCCAGTGCTGGGGAATGAACATACACATCGGTGCATGACTCGGCTGGGGAAATGATGATCCTGCTAGGGATGCCTCTAGTTAGGGACATAATCTTCTCTGCTTGGGGAGACATATCAATGTTCCTGGTCCCATGTTCAGACTCCGTGGGGAGATGCTGCTGAACTCGCTGGGGAAGAAGGAATCATCCTGCTTGGAAGACATACGGCGTACCGCCCAGAATATGCCATACCTGCAACAACACAAACAAACAGACAAGATGCCCTTCTCAAAGGGACCCATCAAGGTTATCATCCTGTGACAATGTTCAATGTTTCAACAATTAGTGGCCTAGGCCAGTAAGTTTATGTATGCACATTTTATCAAAAACATCGGCGTTCTTTTTCGCAAACAAAATAGATAAATGCTAAACAAACACACAACATAGCTGAATAGTATACTTTTCATTGATAACGAACCCATGAATGGATAAAAATGTTTTACAACAGATGCAAGCTCCTGGAATGAGGAAGCTGCGCAGGTATAAAAACATAAATATACATCAGTATATACACAAATGTCGGCAATGTGGCATAGACGAACATCATGAGTTGATCCCTATATGACCCACTCGACTTCGATACTTCTCCGACGCATAAGCTTCAGAAGAGATTGATTTAGATAAACGGCCCTCAGGTCTTCCAAACCACTAAACAATAAAAGTCCATACGCGGAACGCAGTCATTTGCTTTTTCAAATCCCTAACTTTTGCCTGAATCGCCCTTTCGGGTTTTCGATTCACCGGGATACCCTTTTTTGCCAAAGTCGCCCTTCCAGGTTTTCGACTTTGCGGGTGTACATTCTTTTCATTTATATCCCTAATTTTTGCCCGAACCTTTTCCTTTTTTATGGTTCGCCAGGATGCCCCATTTTTGCCTGGATATTCTTTTTCTTTCTAGCGGGTCATCTTTTAAGCAAAGTATTTTTTAACTGCGTCCGCCTTCACCGGGGATGCAAAATCTTCGCCATCCATTGTGGATAACAACAAGGCTCCTCCCGAGAAGACCTTGATAACGATGTACGGACCTTCGTAATTGGGATTCCACTTGCCCCGGTGATCGGAGTGTGGAGGAAGAATCTTCTTCAGGACGAGATCACCCGTCTAAAAGCTTCTAGGTCGTACCTTCTTATCATAAGCTTTCTTCATTCGGCTTTGGTACAGACGACCATATGCAATCGATGCTAACCTCTTCTCGTCCATCAGGCTAAGTTGGTTTAGTCGGTTCTTAATCCATTCTGCCTCATCGAGTTTTACGTCAACCAAAACTCGTAAAGAAGGAATCTCAACTTCTAACGGTAAGACAACTTCCATACCGTACACCAGTGAGAAAGGAGTTGCCCCGATTGATGTACATACTGTCGTACGATAAGCGTGCAATGCAAATGGAAACATCTCGTGCCAATCTTTATAGGTCACAACCATCTTCTGTACAATCTTCTTAATGTTTTTATTGGCCGCTTCAACGGCGCCATTCATCTTCGGCCGGTAAGGAGATGAGTTGTGGTGTTCAATCTTGAAACTTTGGCATAGCTCCTTCATCATCTTGTTATTCAGATTCGAACCATTATCAGTAATGATCCGCTCGGGAATTCCGTATCGAAAAATGATGTCCCTCTTTATGAATTTAGCCACCACCTGCTTGGTCACGTTAGCATACGAGGCTGCCTCCGCCCACTTGGTGAAGTAGTTGATGGCTACTAGAATGAAGCGATGACCGTTAGATGCAGTGGGCTCGATCTTGCCTATCATGTCGATGCCCCACATGGAGAACGGCCACGGGGAGGACATGACATTCAACGGGCACGGCGGCACATGAATTTTATCAGCATAAATCTCGAATTTATGACACCTCTTCGCGAATTTAAAGCAATCCGACTCCATCGTCAGCCAGTAATATCCTGCTCTCAGGATCTTTCTCATCATAGCATGCTCACCGGCGTGCGTACCAAATGTGCCCTCATGGACTTCTTCCATGAGCATACTCGCTTCTTTCTCATCTACACATCTGAGTAGCACGAGATCGTGGTTTCTTTTATACAAAACTCCATCAGGATTGGGATAGAAATTTCCAGACAGCCTCCTCAGAGTTTTCTTAACCTGGGTTAACGCTCCTTCAGGATACTCCTTATTCATAAGGAAGGTCTGGATATCATGGAACCATGGTTTGCCATCGGAGGCTTCCTCGATCACAAAGACGAATGCAGGTCTATCAAGACGAGAAAGGACAATCCTTGGAGCTTCATTCCAAAAATTGACTTTATACATCGAAGCCAACATGGCTAAGGCATCAGCCATCTGATTTTCAGCTCTGGGCACATGATGGAGTTCCACTCGATCAAAGACCGGAAGCAGCCTTCTGGCATAGTTCATGTACGGCACCAAATTCAATTGACGAGTCTCCCACTCCCCTTTAATCTGGTTAATCACAAGTGCCGAGTCACCATATACATCTAGGTTCTTGATTCTAAAATCAATCGCTTCTTCCAGACCCATGATGCATGCTTCGTATTCTGCTTCATTATTGGTGACCGGAAACGTCAGTCTAGCAATGAATGGGATATGGGACCCATGGGGAGTCGTGATGATTGCCCCAATGCCACTTCCGTAAGAATTAACTGCCCCATCAAATATCAATTTCCATTGGGATTTCCTGTCTGGACCCTCGTCGGGCAACGGTTCATCAAAATCCTTTGCCTTGAGAAACATGATATCCTCATCAGGGAATTCAAATTTCATCGGCTGATAATCTTCGATCGGCTGTTCGGCAAGGTATTCAGACAATACGCTTCCCTTGATGGCCTTTTGGGAAACGTACTGAATGTCATATTCCGTCAACACCATTTGCCATCTGGCAATCCTGCCCGAAAGCGCTTGTTTCTCGAAGACATACTTGATCGGATCCATCTTCGAAATTAGCATGGTTATGTGATTGAGCATGTATTTTTGCAAACGTTTGGCAGCCCACGCGAGTGCACAACACGTTTTCTCCAGCATTGAGTAACGGGATTCACAATCTGTTAATTTTTTACTCAAATAATAAATGGCATGCTCCTTTCTGCCCCTCTCGTCGTGCTGACCGAGAACACACCCCATACTATGCTCAAGAATTGTCAATTACATGATTAAGGGTCTTCCGGCCACTGGGGGTATCAAGATCGGAGGTTCCTGTAGATACTGTTTTATCTTATCAAATGCCTTCTGGCAATCCTCGTTCCAGATAATCGCCTGATCTTTCTTCAGTAGTTTGAACATCGGTTCACACGTGGCCGTGAGCTGAGAGATAAACCTTGTAATGTAGTTTATTCTGCCTAGGAAACCACGAACTTCTTTTTTGGTTTTTGGCGCTGGCATTTCTTGTATTGCTTTTATCTTCGCAGGATCCACCTCAATGCCTCTTTCACTCACGATAAACCCCAGTAGTTTCCCCGACCGTACTCCGAAAGTACACTTGTTAGGATTCAGCCTCAACCAGAATTTCCTAACCCTCTCAAAAAGCTTCAGCAAATTGACCAGATGTCCCTCCTCCGTTTGGGACTTCGGAATCATGTCATCAACATAGACTTCAATCTCATGATGAATCATGTCATGAAACAAAGTGACCATTGCTCGTTGGTAAGTGGCCCCTGCGTTCTTCAGACCGAAAGGCATTACCTTGTAGCAAAATGTTCCCTAAGGTGTAATAAGCGTGGTTTTCTCCATGTCCTCCGGCACCATCTTGATCTGATTGTAGCCGGAGAAGCCATCCATGAATGAAAATACGGAGAACTGAGTTGTATTGTCGACCAACACATCAATATGAGGGAGCGGGAAATCATCCTTAGGGCTCGCCCTATTCAAATCCCGATAATCGACGCACATTTGCTCCTTACCGTCCTTCTTCGGTACAGGTACTATGTTGGCGACCCACGGAGGGTAAGTAGTGACCGCTAAGAAGCCAACATCAAGCTGTTTTTGCACTTCTTCTTTGATCTTAACGGCCATATCTGGTTGTGTCCTTCTAAGCTTCTGCTTTACGGGAGGACAATCTTCTCACAGTGGCAAGTAATGGACCATGATGTCAGTATCAAGTATGGGCATATCTTCGTATGACCAAGAAAAGACGTCACTATATTCTCGAAGCATCTCGACTAAACTCTGCTTGACATCACTCTGCAAAGCAGCCCCTATCCTGACGTTCCTGACCAGTTCCTCAGAACCCATATTCACAATCTCAATCTCTTCCTCGTGAGACAGAATGACTTTCTCTTCTTGTTTCAACAAGCGGGCCAACTCTTCGGGAAGGTCTTCGTCTTCATCAATCTCTTCTTCGGCTTGATAGATCGGGCAATCGAAGTCGAAGTGAGTCGTAGAAGGTCCAGAGTCGACGTCATCTGCGATGTGGATCCTGCGATAACAAGGGTTAAGCTTAAGAGAAGGATATGCAGGTTAGCACAAACCATATTGCCATTTTATTATTTTTCAAAACAAATATAAAACAGGAATAACAGAGATCACAACATTTAAATGCGAAGAAAAACGCCTTTTGATTTATTGGTAAAATGCATGTACATAATCAAACAAGGCCCTAACAATAAAACCACTATGCCCCGGGTAGGGCATAGGGTTGTACAATAATTGGAGAAAGTAAATCATTACTCTTTGCCTGTCACTTGGATGGTATCCCTGATGGACCAGTTGTTGAGGCTATGGCCTGGTTTGCTTGGCTGGATCCAGGAATCCAGGTCGCAATCGCTGTCTTCGTCGTCTTCAGACACTGCGTTGACACTTTCAAATATAACCCCGCCACTGGTAAACTGGATCGGCCCTTTACCTCGCAACGCACTGTGAGAAGAGGAGGCTTCAGCCGTAGGAGAGTATCCTAACCCAAACTTGTCCTGTTTGTTAGGTATCTCTAGAACTTGCCCCCAGCCAGGGGTAGATCCGGCTTGAACAATGGCCCGAGCTTCCTTGAAGGAAGAGAGAGTCATCTCTAGTTTCTCAATCATTACTAGAGTCACATCTTTGACCTTAAAAGCTTCGAACGCCTGGCATAGGGTTTCGTGGATTTCCCCCATCCATCTCAACATATTTGAAGGACGACAAATGGCTCACCATTATATCTTCCTTGCCACAGACAGTTACAATGCTTCCCCCTACAGCATACTTGAGTTTCTGGTGCAACGTGGAGGTCACGGCACCAGCAGAATGGATCCATGGCCGGCCTAAGAGACAACTGTAGGCTGGCATGATGTCCATGATGTAGAAGACTACGTCGAAAGTTTCCGGCCCAACTTGGATTGGCAGAGTTACCTCTCCAAAGACATGACGCTTGGTTCCATTGAAAGCCTTCACAACCAGATCACTGGGTGTGCAAATCAATCCTCTCGTATCCAGCTTCATCAATGCCTTCTTCGGAAGAACATTGAGCGATGACCCAGTGTCCACCAACACATAAGACATAACTGTTACCCTACATTCTATTGAGATGTGCAGGGCGCTGTTGTGGTTTCTTCCCTTCGGCGTCAGCTCCAGGTCAGTGAACCCTAACCCGTTTCCAGCATTCACGTGGGAGACTACCCCTTCCAACTGGTTGATCGAGATTTCCTGCGGTACATATGTGGCATTCAAAACCTTTAGCAGCACGTTGCGATGTGACTCCGAACACAGCAGCAAATTCAGGATTGAAATTTTCGAGGGTGTTTGATGGAGGTGATCCACGATCTTGTAATCACTCTTCTTGATCAACCTTATGAACTCTTCAGCGTCCTTTACAAGTAAGTCCTTCTCTACCCCACGAGGGGTTTCCTCAACGACTTTACTCTTTCCCTTGTCAATTTTCTCGGCTTTATCTGCTTTATCAACCACGATCTCAGGTGGAGAAAATACTTTTCCGCTACGTGTGATTCCGCCAGTTCCCACTAGGTTATCCACTGACTGCCCAGATGGCTCCAGTTCCAACTTCTGTCCGTTACAGTAGACGTCTGCCCCATAGTGCCATGGGACAACATTGGTGCTTTCAAAAGGTATCGGCCCAACTTTGGTGATGGTAATTATGGGCGGCCTGGGCGCAGAAATGGTTATCGTCTTGCGAGGGATGGTGATGGTGGCAACCTCATCATCCTTCTTCAGCATTACCTCTCCAGATCCATATTCGGCCCTTCGGCTAAACTGCAAGATTGCTTTAGTCATCAGACTTTGAATCCCCACTATCAACTGTTCACAGCCATCAGGACGAGTCGCACAGCCCATACACAATTCTCCACAGCCCGGAAAGAAGCCTCTCTTCATTATCTTGGTTTTAACGAAGCTAAGCGATGTCTTCAGATCCTTGACATCAGTCAACAAATCTAAGTTCTCTTCTTCAATAATGGCATTCACCCCACCTCCCCTATGGTTCGGCATAGGGTTCTTTGTGACATTCGGCACATTATCTGAGAAATTGATAATCTTAGCATCTACCATATCTTGCACCTTGTGCTTGAAGGCTTTGCAGTTTTCTATCGTGTGGCTGGACGCCCCTGAGTGAAAATCAGATGTTGCATTCGCATCATAACCCTGCGGAGGTGCCCCTGTCAAGGGAGCCAGGGTTCTTTCCTGGACTAGCTGTAACTGAATCAGGGTTTGTAATAGCTGAGCATAAGACATGGGCGGTGTCTCAAGGTGACGACTTGCCAGAGGTGTCCTGTTCTGATACCTTCGGTACCCTTGCTGATTTGGCTGCTGCTGCTGTGGCTGGGGTTGTTGGACAGCAGGGATGGTTATGCTAGCCACCTGCTTGCGCTGGCCCTTACCTTTCCTCCGAGCGTTGGACACGGCGCTCGTCTCTCCTTCACGCCTTTTGTTACTATATGGTTTCTTTCCTCCTCCAGCTGAGGATAGATCAACACCTTGAATTTTCCCCAATTTGATCCCATTTTCAACGTGCTCGCCCATAATGATGAGATCGGAGAAACTCCCTGACATACCGCTGACCAATTTCTCGTAATAGACCCCCGGGAGAGTGGCTACAAACATCTCAGCAAGCTCTCGTTCAACCATCGGCGGCTGAACTCTAGCTGCTAATTCACACCATCATTGGGCTTATTCTTTGAACCCCTCGTTGTTCCTCTGTGACAGGTTCTGCAGTTGAACCCGGTTCGGAGCCAAGTCACTGTTATACTGATAATGGTGCACAAAGGCCTCAGCAAGTTCTTTCCATGTGCGCACACTGGTGGGTTCCAAACTCATGTACCATTCCAAGGATGGCCCAGACAAGCTATCCTGAAAGAAGTGCATCAGCAGCTTCTCGTCTTCAGAGTGAGCGGACATCTTTCGGTAGTATGACCTTAAGTGGACACGAGGGCAAGTGGTGCCCTTGTATTTATCAAAGTTGGGTACCTTGAATTTAGGAGGCACCTTGAAATCAGAAATCAATCCCAATTTAGTCATGTCGACACCCATAGTGTTCTGGTTCTCGAAATTCTTCATTTTGTCCTCTAGTGCTTTAAACCTCAGACGTGCTTCAGCAGTCAATTCTCCCTCAGCACTCCTCTGTGAGAACAAATCTTCTTGGCGATCTTCTAGCCATGGTTGAGGCCCATACATATTTCCAGCACCTGTGTTGCCATTGCCTAGTCCAGTGTTACCATTAGCCTCAAAGTTTCCATTACCGACGCCAGTCGTATTACCATTGAGCCCGATGTTAGTGATCACATTGCTGTTACCACTTCCATTCCCCCCGGTCATAGGGATGCCATTCTGAGGAGTTTCAACAGGTGGAGGGACTGGAACGCTCCCCCCGTGAAGCACACCGTTGCTGTCAACCCTTGAGATCAGAGGCTGGACCAATGTTCTGAGCTGGTTTTGGCCGTTGGCAACCACTTGCATGAGCTCCATGAAGCGGTCCATCCTCTCTCGGAGTTCCTGGATGTCAGTTTGCACTTGTTCCATTGCTCTAGCTTGATTCGCTCTGGTCGGATAGCGGTGGATCGGTCTTCGGTCAATCCTGGAACAACCTGCATACACAAAGGGTTAGAAAAAACGACAAGGTGCTCGTCATGCAAATGCTTCATGCAAATGCAAACGTGTGTCTGTGCCTTGGGGAGATTCCCCCCGATCCTAGTTTCCAGGATAAATAAAGTCTATCATCCAATCATGGAAAATAAATCCTCATATATTCATCTGAAAAGCCCGCTCGGGTAGCGTACAACTGTAATAACATACAACTGAAGCAATAAGGCATGACCCCAAACAACAGACCTGGCGGTGATCAGCATATCAATGCATAAAATGTAAAAAGAGATATAAAAGATCAGGTGCGGCCACGGGCACGAAAATCTTCTATCAACTTTTTTGCAGCGGGATGACCTGGCTGAGTAAGCAAACCCTGGCCCAGCAGGTCCCTCTTCCTGATGGACTCTGGGAGGTTCTCGGTAACGCTCCTAGAAACACCTTCTTCAGAATGGTTCTCGACTCTACTCCTCTTAGCATCAGCCCGGAGTTGAAAATCTTGTAAATTCGCCTCGGCCTTAGCCAATCTATATTGGACGTCTCGTCGCAGTGAGGCTTCAGCCTCTATCTTCTTGTCTTTCCCCATGATCTGTGCTTCTAGCTCGGCTACTTGCTGCTTCAGCTTTTCTTCCCGCTCTTTGTATTTTGCTAGGGTGCTGCTCCAGACCCTCTCGTATTGGGTTAACTTCCGGTATACTCTGTCAGATCTTGTTTCTTGGTTGTCAACACGCCATGTAGTGACTTCAGGTCCAACCCCAGACGTTCCCTAACATCAGTTTCTTTGGTCAGGTTGGAGCCTAGATGGTTGATCATCTCAGTCTGCTTCTTGCAGGTATACGTGGCTTCACTTTTCTCTTTCCGAAGTTGAGCGATCTCTTTCTCCAACTCTTCGTTGGCTTTTCGTAGCTCTTCCTTCTCTTGGAGTACCTGGTTGAATCTCTGAATATCAATTGTGGTAGGCTCTTTGTACACGGGAGGATACAATGGTTCCACAGCAAGAAACGACATTATAAACTTGGCGGCTCTTTCTCGAACCCAAGCCACATATGGATCAAAGGCCTTGTTATTGCTTTTCCCTAGCAAGACTTTCCCCTTTCGGTGAATTTTTCTCCAAGCATTCTGTACCTTGACCAAAGTGTCACCTTTAAGCAACCCTGTGAGATACAAAGATTCCTGTATCTCTTCCTCTTCAGTAGGACCTCGTAGTGCATACCCGAATTGCCGTACTAGCAGAGAGGGATTGTAGTTGATACATCCATTCCTTCCGACCAGGGGGGCGTAAGGAAAGCCACAGCAGCCATGTACAATATCTTTGCCCAGTAGATCTCTATCAAACCAGATAATATTGTCAGCAGTCAAACCCATCAAACATGCAGACCAAGGTGAAGACTCAGCAGAATCAATGAACGACCCTGACTTAGGAAGATGGTTAGCAAACCACTTATACAGTAAAGGAGCACAACATGCCACGTTCTTCCCCTTTCTGTTTTCATTCTTGCTGTGAACTGAATGGTATACGTCTCCGAGGAGAGTGGACACTGGATTCCCGGAGGCAAATATATGGCAAGCATCCATGCTTATGAAGTACGGATGACTTGGGAATAGCACGATCCCATAAATGCAAAGGGCTAAGAAGGCATTGAATACATCCCAACAACCCTTCTCAGCAAACTTTCGGGCTTTTTCCATCAGGAAAGGCAAAGGGAAACCATGAACTCCAATCTTTCTGGATACCATCCCTTTCAACTCAGACTCATCTACATGAAGAGCGTCAGTCAACTTACTCAATTTAGGTTCACCCTCAACATGGTAGTAAGGCATTTGATTCAACAAAGGCACCCCTAACATGTCAGAGTACTCTTCCAAGGTCGGGGCTAGGACATAGTCTGGAAACACAAAGCATCTGAGTTGTGGGTCGTAAAACTGCAGCAGAGCATAGAGGCCATTCAACTCGTATGTAGGAAGCTTAAACACAATACCCAGAAGTCTCCCATAACTCTTTCTGAAACTCTCCATCACTGTCTTATCAGTCAAAGAAATCAAAGTCCGTAATTCTCGGATGTCAGGTGTTGGTAGCTTGTACGCCACAGTCTTCTTCAGAGATGCCATATCAGCCATGAGGATCAAGATCACTAGAACCAGGGGAGAAATATGCACCTGCAACACAAACACGCGTTAATGACATGCAAATGAGGATGCAGACAATGCAAAATGCAATTATGCAGCATGAGATCAAGATGATTGTGCTGTTGAGGAGATGAAGGCTTTGTATCAATAAAACCACAACACTGCTCTGTCAAGAACAACCATATCTCTGATGAGAAGAACCCCTTATACCAGACCATAAATCTGCTCTGTCAAGAACAAACATATCTCTGATGATGAGAACCTCTGATACCAACAAAACTGATTCACTGTCAAGAAAACCAGGTAATCGGATGGTTAAGGTTTCCTGCAACGAACCCGACCCTGCTCACAGGTATGGACCTAATCACGGAAAAGGTTCGGCATCCTATGCGGTCATCAGCGTCACAGACTTTCAAGAAACGATGATACGATACCCACGAGGTGTGGCATCATCATCTCTTGAAGCGGCCTCATTTAGCTGAATTCCAAATGATCGGTTCCCAGAGTCGACAATCCTCAGATCCAACAACCCCTCGAGTCCAAAGGACCGATAGGAAGCCATCAAATAGAACCTCGTCTGAGTGTGGATTACATGGGAATTGATTCAAGCAAAGCAAGCATGTCCTCCACTAGCCCACTCTAATACTATGTAGCTCTTAAGCATGGGTCTGGCTTCTCACTCATCAAAATGCCCCTCCCACAACAGCACAGATAATCATATCATACTTACAATAAAGTGCGGGAAATAAAATGCGATAAATAAAAACAACCCGACAAGTAAACATACAAGCGCTAGGATTGACTCTCGCAGGGGACGTTGGATACCCAGACTGACTCACATAAGGGACGTTGGATCCTAGGAAACTATCAAGTCCCCAGCAGAGTCGCCAGCTGTCGCTACCGCGAAAATAAGGTGCCGGCAAAACAGAAGAGTCGCCACCTTTTGTTATTTATCCCTCAGAACGGGAAAGGAAACAATCGGAAAAACCTGACGAAAAGGTATAAGACAAGGTCATCGCAACCATTGTCTGGGTTCGGGAGTCGGTTACGCAAGGGGAAGGTATTAGCACCCCTCACGTCCATCGTACTCGACGGGATCCACGCTTGTTTGTGTTTATTTGACGGGTTTGTTTACTATCTACCTATCAAGGCCGGTCTGAAAAAGAAAAGAAAATGACTCGGAAAAGCGTCGCGCTTTATACCTACGTATTCTCATCAGAGAACGAGAAATCAGAGTCAACGTAGTTCGCCTAACTACGGGTTATGGGGGAAGGTGGCTCGCCAATACGTCAGTATTGTGCCTACGTACTCTCAACAGGTATGAGAGATCAGAGCTTACGTAGTTCGGGATAATACGTATTACGGGAATTCAGATTCATCTATTTTTCAAGTAGGGTTAACAAACAGTTCCAGCAGTTTGGTGTACACAGCTCGACCCTTGGAGACTTAGGCGTTACCGTTTGCGGTAGAACTGGGAGTTAACGACACTCTTTTCTTCAGAATAGCTTCCTTTGAATTACGGGCCCACGGGGAAAAAAGGTTTGAAGTTTGTTTTCTGTCTTTTACGGAAGAACTATTTTTTAGTTGTCTGTAGTTTGTACAGCACTAGAGACTATGACCTGGGAACGAATGCGTCGCATATCGCCTAAAGGACGTATACTAAACATTCTAGACGATTGAGAGGAGGCCGCTCAATTATCATTACCCAAGTAGTTTAAGGCTCGTATCGCGCTTATACTAACTTGCCTTTATTACGTTTTTTACTGTTGTTTGAAATGAGAAGAGAAGAAAGGGCTCAACTAAGGGGAGACTATCAAGTCCTAATGTTGTCATGCCAAGGATTCATCATATGGTTGAGGTTTGAAACAGGGAACTCCTAGAAGTTATCATGCATAGGTTTCAACCTAAAGTTCTAATCATCACTTCCTTATCAAAGGAAGAGAGATTCCTAGGGGATCATGTCAATGATAAACAGGAACAGATAAAGCATCAACTTAAACAGTAAACACTAAACGACTGTAAAATGCATGCAATGCAAGTGAGGGAGGAAATATGTGTGTGGCATCAGCCTCCACAAGCTCGTCTCAACCTCAAGCCAAGTATGAATAACTGCAATCATAAAGGAAAATAAAATGCCATCAAGCAAATCACAAACCACACAGGCAAGGGAGCAGAGCTCTACCGAATACCAGCAAGCAAAGCCACACAGTAAAAATACAAGCAGAGGGAGAAACTCAACCTCTAATGCAATACAAGCAACGGAAGAAGCTCAACCCTTAAGATGCTCTTAAGCTTATTCAACTACATACCTAATCTAAATGCATCACACCAATCAATTCACATCAATACAGTTGCACAAAAAGAAAACAGACAGTCTAGAAAGCAAATCAATAGCTCCCACAGGTTCACAACAAAGCAATCTTCTGGCAACAGTTCAGTCCACAATCTGTAACTGTTCTTCAAGTCCATCATCTTCAAGAGAATGAAAGGTACTCCATCTTCAAGCTTCAATCTTCAATAGGCTCCACCAATAATGAAGAGAATCAATAAGATGATTGTTTGATAATGGGAAGCAGACAGTAAACCAAAGGAATCCTGTCTGACACTCAACCAGTCATCTTAGAAAGGCATCCTCAAAAGTTCTACTCATTGTAAATGTCACACATCCCTCCAAAGGAGAGATGAGACTTTAACATGAGGACTTTGAATCATAGGATGAGAATGGAATGGGAACAAAACCAACCATTATTTGAAGAAATATATATTTCTAAAGCTCTCTCCTAAAGCCCTAATTTCCTAAGCTACACAAAGCTAACAAAAAGGAAGGAAAAATTCCAATCCAAGCTCCACCAGCCACTTCACACAAGCTTCATCAAGTCCATGATATCTTCCAATGAGATCCAGAAGCCCACTATGCAAGGAAGCCCAACTTTGAGTCCATTCCACATCAATCATCAACATTGAAACACCAAATGAACAACCAACTAGAATATTCTATCAAAAATACCAAAACACATTCTAAAAATCTGATTATTTTTCTATGGGAACATGCATTTACTAATAACCTATATTCAAAAAATCAGGACCTAAATCATTCTCTAAGTCCTCCAATCAAATCCAAAACCTCAAGGTATCACAACTAAACCCTAAAAGGGAGCTCCTAAAGTTCTAGTCCTAAAACAGCACCTAACTTCATCAAAAAAATGTGAGAAAAATCTGAGGGGAGCATACATATCTAACCTAATCACAAGCAAAATATCAAGCATAAAATCCATACCAAATTCTTAAACAAAATTCACCAAATAGAAGAGGCAAACAACATGATTTTATTGTCAAATAAAATGTGAAAAAATCAAATAAAATTAAAATAAATTCTAATCATGATTTTTGTGTTCCTAAAAATTCTAAACTCATTCATGAATCAGGAGAAAAAATCTTAGGATTTATTGACTAATTTTTCTATATTTAATGTATTAAAATCAAACAAGTATGAAATGCACAAAAATAATAAAACAAAATTAACAAGGAGATGAAAGGAGGGTGCAGTCAGCAACTAGAGTTAGTTCAAAACGCCTGGGCCCAGCACAATGGGGGTGCGCACAGCAACAGGGCGCCAAGCCCCATCTGAGCATCAACTCAATCACCAAAAATAACCAGGGGGGTGTGTTGAGTAACCAAATCACATTGAAAATCTCATTGGGCCTAGAGATGGGGGTGAGGATAGCAAGAGATTCACAAAGCCCAACGGCTTGAATTCATTCATGTTCACCTCAGAAATTGTGATGAAAGAAAAAAGAATACACGCCAGGATTCGAACCCATGCGTGCTTGGTCCATATAGCGTAGCCAACAAAGCCTGAAATTCTAATAAGCGAAACGCTGCGTTGAGGGGGGAGTACGCGTGGCTCAACGTACGCGCTTGGATGAAGGACTTAGTCAATGTTTCCACACAAACGGATGGTGAAGATTCCATCTTCCTCATTTAAACTTCTGCAACATTCGCCACAATCCTTACATGAATCTGGTCCAGAATTTCACTAGCAATCTAACCATATCATTTGTTCACTCTAAAAACGCACGAATCTCAAAATCCCAATCTCAACCGAAAATGGTGTCCAACCTAAATCGTCCCTAATCATGCAATTGATCATCCTAAATCCAACTACACATCACCAGGATCTTAACCACCTATGAATTTCTATCTAACACTGCCTAAACTAAGCACAATCGTAAAGTTCACCAACCTGTGTTTTGGCTCTCAACAGAAGCAATTCTTGCACTCTTCAACCTCCAAGAAAGTGCAGATTCACTCCAAGATGCTTGATGAAGGTGATGAAATCCTCAATTGATCTTGATTCTCTCTTGAACTCCTAAACGAAATTTCAACTACAAGCTTCTTGCTCCACTTCTCTCCAATGGATTCTCCATGAAAATGATCACTAGAAGCTTCCAATTCTGTTCTAAATCCTATTTATGATCTGTTTCAATGGGTTGGAGGCCCAAACCAAGCCCATTCATGAGTTTTGGATTTTCACTTTCCTTCAAAATTTTCAATGTGGATATGTGCCTTCAAGCTTTGTTCATACTCCAAATTCATTCAGCATGATTCACTTAAGCCTTATGGAGTGTAATGAAGTGGTTTCCTTCCTTTGATTTCAACCTATGGAGTATGTGGGATATGTTTCTTATTTGTGAAGCAACCTTCCAAATGGCCATGTTATGGAATTCAAATAAAAAATGTAGTAATGCCAATCTCTCTAAAACATTAATTCCATTCAAATTGACTACAAATTTGACTTGAAAACATGTTATTCTCAATTGTTTTGAATTTTCCCATCTTAATTCATTAAAATGGCTTTTATATGAACTTTCTTCCGCCAATGCTTAATATAATCCATATCAATGGACTCTTGATACTTAGAAAAGCTAAAAACAACATTTTGAACAACTTTCATGTTGAACAAAAGTTCATTTGAGGCTTGCAAGATGGTGAAATTGACTTATGGCTCAAAATGACCTGTAATGCCCAAATACCCAAAATACCCTTGACTTGTCAAAGCCATAACTTGAGTTCTACAAATCCAATAATGGACTTCTAGCACTCTATGGAAAGCTAAGAGGATAAGGGACAACATTCATGTTGACCAAAAGTTCATAGGAATCATCCTTCTAGGGAAAAAGTGTCATGCAAGTTGGGTGACTTTCAAGCTCCAAATTCACATGCCTCAGATGACTTGTAACTTGTCAGGCTCATAACTTGAGTTCTATAAACCGTATCAAGGACTTCTAGTACTAAAATTAAAGCTAAGCTCATGCTCTACAACAATCATTTTAGGGTCAAGATGAGATGAAGATCATATCTTGAGTCAAATAGTCTTGAAGTCAGGGGTCAAACTAGGGGATTTTACACTGTCAAGCCTCAGAAACCCTAGCCTACAACTTCTCAAACTCTTCAATCATGATGAGTTGACCTTGGAATCATCCTTATAACATCTCAGTGTATCAATCCATGATCACATGGCTCTTTAATTAAGTCTCAACTTCCTTCAAATCATCAGTTGACTTAAGGTTGACCCAGTCAAACCCTAATTGCACCACTCATGGCTGAGTCTTCTTAATCTTACACAATGACCTGTCTAGGCCTCAAAGTGATCTTCAACACTTCTCATGAGCTCTCTCAAGACCTTAAGTCCATCTTCATGGCCTCAGAGTCATCTGATGGCTTCCCTCAACTCACAAGTTAGGAGACCTATATACTTGGCTTCAACCACTCTTTCTGAGGATCTTTTAACTTCTCTGACAAGGATATCAACCCTTGAACACTTGAATAACCTTCTTATCTAGCCTCAAAGTCTTGTGTAGCTCTTAATTGGTAATCATACCTCTTGATCTCCTGCATACATGTCAATGAAATGCAAATGATAATGCTAATGTGCATGAAATGAAACATAAGCTAGGTAAAGAAATGTTGGGCAAATTTTAGGGTGCAACAGCTGCCCCTATTCAAACGGCTTGGACCTGACTGGGTGAGAAGCGAACGACTCTCAGACAATCAAGGCAAAAGACGGTTGAATACCAACAAACCCGAAAATTTGCCAACTGTGCAAGTACACGGTACTCTAATGGGGACAAATCTTCGGAAACTGAAATAATATCTGCACGGCAACTAGCTGGAGAAATACTGATCTGAACCTCCGTAAGGATGATTCTCTAATTTATCTGATATCATTGCATCCTCAAATCATCAAGGGATCACCGGTTACGCGGCAACAGGCGATCTGTCACCGCACAAGTAATCGATACTTTGATTGGTAGGCACAAACCTTGAAACTGAGCATGACAGTTGTACGACAACTCTGCTGGGGAATTGGTCACATGGTAATTGGTGAAGGGTCTAATCTCAAATCTCCGTCAGGATGATCATCTAATTTTGCTGTAGAGATTCGTCCTCAAGTCATCGAGGGATCACCAGTTACACGCTAACTGGTAATGGATGATTGATTATGCCGTCAGGCATTCTGCGTCATAGCAGAAGAATTCCTTATCGTCGTCGATGGACTCATCATGTCACTAGGAACGTCGACATTATCTTTGTCGTACTTCATCAATAAGTCAATAAGGGATCACCGATTACTCGGTAACTGGTGAAGTATGGCTACTCTCAAATCTCCATCGGGATGATTATCAGATTTCACTACAGCTCCTTCCTCAAGTCATCAAGGGATCACGGGTCATTCAGTAACCGGCGATACATAACTGATATTACCGTCAGGCATTCTGCGACACTGCGGCAGAAGGATTCCTCGGGACTCATCAGGTCATTAGGAACTTTTTAACAATCAAGTTAATTATGCCGTCGGGCATTCAAAAAGATTCTTGGGCGTCAGCCAGACTTCGTCAGTAAGTCGGGAACAGAATTCTTGGTCAATCATTAACCAAATAGAGATGTCCAAACTTCTGCCATCAGGCACTCCACATCAGCCGAGAGAACTGCTTTGCCATCATAGTTGGACTTCGTCAATAAGTATTCAAATGGAATCCTTAATCAATCACGGACCAATGAGGATATACGTTCTTTTGCCATCAGACCCTCCGCGTCAGCTAAGCAAACTGCTTTGACATCGCAGTTAGACTTCATCAGTAAGTTAGGGGTTTTGGCACCGCTGCCGGACTTCAATCATCAAGTCTTCAAGGAAATTTCAACTTCGCTATTCAAAAACCTGCTGGGGATGACACATCTCCACTGGGAATTCTGGAGAACTATCAAGTAACTCTGCTTCGGGGGTCCAGAAATCATTCTGGATGAATCAACTCTGCTGAGGACTTCAAGAATCATCTTGGACAAATAACTCCGTTGGGGACTTCAAGAATCATCCTGAACCAATAACTTTGCTGGAGATTTCAGGAATCATCCTGAGCAAACACTCTGCCGGGGACTCTAAGAATCAACTTGAGCAACCCACTCTGGCGACTTCACTGGGGATTTTAAGAATCATCTTAAGCACACAACTTCGCTAAGGAATTCAAGAATCATCTTGAGCAAACCATTATGCGGAGGAACACCTGCGAAACAAGAATGGTAACGACCTAGCTCATGTTTCATATGCATATGCTTTGACAATGGCGCAATGCTCCACACAGTGGAAATGCTACGCATTTTTAGGGGAAATGCTATGCAATCATGCAAAATGCTATGACCCCATCAGCAAAATAAATGCTGAGGGGAGAATCCTCCTGTCAAGGAGAAAGAACCACTCTGGTGGAGGAAGGAATCATCCTGCCGAGGAGAAGAAGTCACACCAATCTCAATTGGATTCCGCCTGGGGAAACGAACTTCAGTCGACTGCTGCAGGGGAACAAAGTTCTACAAGAACCTGAACCCGCTCAACCAGGTATTCAAACCATAATTGCTGAGAAAAATAATGTCAATCGCAGAAATAAACTGCACGGCCTTTGCGGCAAAACGTTCCTGGAGATAACGGCTCCGATTGGGAAATACAACATCAGTTATTCAGTACTCTACTGGGGAGAACCAATCATGGCCTGAACGGCTTCCAAGGACTGAACTCTCTTGGGGATTTGCCAACTCGGCTGGGGAAGAAGGAATCATCCTGCTTGTTGGGGAAAGCACAACTCTGTGGGGAATTTCAATTCTCCTGGAGGCTTTAGTCTTGAACTATCGAAAGCTGAACACTTGCGAATAGTCTTCTACGAGAAACTGTACATTGACCCAGTGCTGGGGAATGAACATACACTTCGGTGCATGACTCGGCTGGGGAAATGATGATCCTGCCACTCAAGTAGTAGATGGCATGTTCTTTTCTTCTTGTCTCGTTGTGTTGACCGATAACACAACCCATGGAGTTCTCAAGAACCGTCAAGTACATTATTAATGGTCTTCTAGCCACTAAAGGTATTAGTATCGGAGGCTCCTGCAAATACTCTTTTATTCTTTCGAATGCCCTTTGGCAATTTTCATTCTAGACCACCGCTTGATCTTTCTTTAACAATTTTAACATTGGTTCACACGTGGCTGTGAGGTGAGATATGAACCTTGCAATGTAGTTCAATCTACCTAGGAAACCACAAACCTCTTTCTCAAATTTTGGTGCTGGCATTTCCTGTATAACTTTTATTTTTGCAGGATCGACCTCGATTCCTTTTTCACTGACTATGAACCCCAACAACTTTCCCGACCGTACACCAAAAGTGCACTTGTTCAGATTCAATCTTAGCCTGAACTTCGTTAACCTCTTAAACAGCTTCAACAGATTCACAAGATGCTCTTCCTTCATTTGCGACTTTGCAATCATGTCATCAACATAGACTTCAATCTCATGATGAATCATATCATGAAACAAAGTCACCATTGCCCGCTGATAGGATTCCCCTGCATTCTTCAATCCAAAAGGCATGACCTTGTAGCAAAAAGTCCCCCACGGCGTGATAAATGTCGTTTTCTCCATGTCCTCGGGGCCATCTTGATCTGGTTATATCTGGAGAAACCGTCCATGAAGGAAAATACTGAATACTGAGCAGTATTATCGACAAGCACATCAATGTGGGGGAGCGGGAAATCGTCTTTCGGGCTCGCTCTATTTAGATCACGGTAATCTACACACATTCTGACCTTACCATCTTTCTTTGGTACAGGTACAATGTTAGCGACCCACGGAAGGTAGTTCGTCACGACAAGAAATATGGCGTCCAACTGCTTCTGGACCTCTTCTTTGATCATAACTGCAATGTCTGGTCTGGTTCTTCTTAGCTTTTGTTTCACAGGTGGGCACTCTTCTCGAAGAGGCAAGCGATGAATCATAATATCCGTATCAAGTCCGGGCATATCTTCGTATGACCAAGCAAAGACATATTTATACTCTCGGAGCATTTCAACCAGTCTTTGTTTGACACCATCCTCTAAAGCAGCACTTATTCTGACTTCCTTTCTGTCCTCCTTTGTACCCAGGTTGACGACTTCGATTTCCTCTTGATGAGGCAGAATAACCTTCTCTTCTTGTCTCAGCAACCTAGCGAGCTCTTCAGGCAGGTCTTCGTCTTCTTCAATCTCTTCTTCAGCTTGAAAGATTGGATTATCAAAGTCATACCGAGTCATCGAAGAGTCTGAATCAATGGCATCTGCTATGTGAAACCTGCAATGATGATGATTTGATGCTTAAAATGATATGCAAATAACACAAACCATATTTCCATTTTATTGTTAAAAATATAAACAAGAGTAACAAGAATCATAATATTTGAATGCAAAAACGCCCTTTGATTAATGATAAAACAATTGTTCAAAACATAAACAAGAATAAGGCCCTGCAGACAAAGACCGCTATGCTCCGGGTAGAACATAGGGCTGCACATAATCAAAAACAAGATAATTACTCTTCATGCGTCACTTGGAAAATTTCTTCGATAGTCCAGTTGTTCAGGCTTCATCCAGGCTTACATGGTTGGATCCATGCATCCATATCGCAGTCACTATCACCTTCATCCTTGGACACATCGTTGATTCGGTCAAATATCACCCCACCACTTATATTTGGACTGGCCTCCTATAGCATGGCGCACTCTGCGAAGAAGATTTTCGCATCACTGCGAAGAAGGGGCCGGCAACGACAGAGGAGTCGCCACCGTTAGTTATTTATCCCAAATGAGGGAAAGGAAATGATCAGAGAAAACCTACGGAAAAAGGAAAAGATAGGTCATCGCAACTAAATCTCGGGTTCGGGAGTCGGTTATGCAAGGGGAAGGTATGAGCACCCCTCACGTCCGTTGTACTCAACGGGATCCACGCTTGTTATATATCTAAAGGGTGTTAATCTATCTAAGCTACAGGCCACATGGGCAAAAGAGAAGAAAAAGAGACTCGATAGAGCATTTCCGCTCTATGCTTACGTACTCCCTCGTGCAATGGGAAAGTCAGACTCAACGTAGTTCGGAAAACCACGGGTGAAAGGGGGGAAGGTTGCTCGCAAAGACATCGTCGTCTTGTGCCTACGTATCTTCGTCTGGTATGAGAATTCAGAGAAAACATAGTTCGGGCTGACACGACCACAGGTTGGTTAAAATGTTTTACTCGAGTAGGGTTAAAACTTAGTTCTAGCAGTTAGGTGTATGTTGCTCGACCATTGGAGACTTAGGCGTTACCTGTTTGTGGTAGAACCAAGAGTTAACAAAACTCTCTTTATGAAAAAGGTTTCTATTAATCACGAAGGATAAAAAAGTGTGATGTTTGTTTTTGAAGTCTTTTAAGAAGAAGAAATGAATTGAATTATGTTTGTAACTCATGTTGCACTAAAGACTATGACTTAGGAGCGAATGCGTCGCATATCGTCCAAATGACATACGTTAAACACTCTAGACAATTTAGAGGAGGCCCTCCAGTCATAATTTCCCAAATTCTTAAGGCTCTTAGTGTATAACACTTATTATCCTTTATTATGTATTTTGAAACAGTTTTGAGATGAGAAGAGAAGACACACTCTAAAAGGGAGACTAAACTCAACCTAATGTTATCATGTAATGAACACCTATGGTTGAGATGAAAAGGGAAGACTATCCTAATGTTTTCATGCTTGGATTCAAACCTAATGTCTATCATAATCTATCTTGAACAAGAAAGATTAGAGGTCCTAAGGGAACATGGCAAAGTAAGACAAAAAGGAAGAAGAAAGCAAGCACAAAGGATAGCAGAAAAGTATGCAAACATACAATGCAACGCAAAAGGAGAAGAGGGAGGAAAAAGGTGTGGGGTAACAACCACCACAAGCACATCTCAACCTCTTCAAGCAAACAAAAAAAATGCAAAACAAATGAGATATGCGAACAAGAGATCTTAAACAAGTTCAAGCCAAAAGTGAAATAAAATGTGAGAAATAGAATTCCTACAACCATTTGCACATCAATCACTAAACCAAGAGGCAAAGAAAGAAAGAAAAAGGAAAAGACATTATCAAGATGAAGATGGGAGAATAGGATTGGGCAGCAAGCAACATCACAAACATAAACATCACAAAGATCCTACAAGAAAGAAACCAAAAGAAGTTCTCAAAGTGGCCTCTCACCCAAGTAAAACTCAAAGTGCAAACAAGAGGGGCACCAAATCAACTTGGATGAGTACCCAAGGTCCAAGGACAGAAGTGAGAACAAGAGAAGAGAAATGGCAAACCAAAAAAAAAGGCAAAGCAAGGCAAGTTGCAAGATAATGCATGGTAAAGAACCTAGGTTCTAAACACTTTCAACATTAGAACACAAATGGAAAGCCTTACAAATATGCAACTTACAACAAGAACCAACCAACTTTATGACCTAAAAATTTGTAACCAGCAACTTTAACATGTTAGAAATGTGAATCAAGAGAAGTTAGAAACAAATGGGATCCACAAAGGTCATCTCCCACCCAAACTAGGTCAACTAGTATGTGTGAACCATCCTTAGGGTGACTTGATTTGCAAGGTACACCAAAAATAGGAAAATAATTCAAATAAATCTAAATAAAATGCACAAAGCTCACAAAGATGTTGGCAACCAGAGGCCAAAGCAACACAACAAATGTCCAATCAAAGAATCACCAAACAAATTGATTCACTAAGGGTACTCCACTTTGAAGGAGGGTTGTCAAGGGTCAAACAAATAGAGATGAAAGACAACCAAAAATAGGCCAAACCTGGACCAAAAACAACCTCAAAGAACCTCAACTCATCATTAAAATGAGGAGGAGGCCTTGATCATAGGTGATTAAAATTGGTCCAAATCTCAAGTAAGAACAAATAAGAATAAATGATAAGCATCTTAAAAACCCTTCCAATCATTAAATTCAATTTTAATTGAAAAAGAAATGGAAAAAGAAATTAAAAATTATCAAAAATTAAATAGCACACTTAAGTGTCAGAAAATATTTTTGATTGAATTTTATCATGATTGGAAGTATTTTTAATTAATTAAAATCAAAACAGAAAAGAAATTAAAATAAAATAAAACAAATAAATCCAAATGGTGCAAATAGAAATCAAGTACGTTCAGAATCCATGGGCTAGATCAAACAGGGGGTTCACATAGCAGCTTAAGCCCAATACCACACAGTAATACACAATGCTGCGTTTCATTAATTGACGTGGAAGTCAATTTCCACGCAAGCTATGTCAAGCATATAAGAAAGGGACACACATCTGGTCAAACATTAGCCATATCAGATCTGAGGTTAATGAACCAGACGCCGGAGCCCTAGCTCCGATCGTATTCTCCGTCGAGCTGGCCGGAGATCAGATCTGCAAATCACCACTAAATTTAACAAATCTTATACCAAAATGAAGCTGAACTCTCATGCATTCCAAATCTAAGGTCCAATGGTTTTAAACGTGCTTGAACAAAGAGAATCGAACGATTTAAATTTGGAATGCACCTCTGAGTTCTTCATCAAACATAACAATTAAACCATCAAACATTGCCTACACGAGGTAGGGCTTCAGATGCAACCAACAATGACCTAAATCAATGCCTAACATGAGAGAAAAACGGATTGGAAGTTTACCTAACGGAGACACTCCATTGGTGCTTCTATAGCTTGCTGTCGCTACTGCGAAAATCGGCGCCGGCTATGACAGAAGAGTCGCCACCGTGCGTTATTTATCCCACAAGAGGGAAAGGAAACGCTCAGAGTAAACCTAATGCAAAGAGGGAAAGGAATGGTCATCGCAACCAAATCCTGGATTCGGGAGTCGGTTACGCAAGGGGGAGGTATTAGCACCCCTCACGTCCGTCGTACTCGACGGGATCCACACTTGTTTTCTGTCTAAGGGTGTGTTTATCTATCTACTCTAAAGGTCTGGTCTAAAAATAAAATAAAATGACTCAGCAAAGTATCGCACTTTATGCCTACGTATTCCCGTCTGGAACTAGAAATCAGAGTCAACGTAGTTCGCCTAACTACGGGTTATGGGGGAAGGTTGCTCGCCGAGATGTCGCGTCTCGTGCCTACGTACTTTCATACGGCATGATAGATTAGAGCAAACGTAGTTCGGGCTACGGAAGACACAAGTTTGTCTGACAGCTTTTTATCTCCTTATGAAAGGGTTTTCCTGATTAAGGGTCCAAGAGGATAAAAACAGAGTTTGAATGTTTGTTTGACTATTTTACGAAAGAACTATTTTTTAGGATGTTTGCAATCTCAGTTGCACTAGAGACTATGACCCAGGAGTGAACGCTTCGTATGTCACCCAAAGGGTACCACACTAACATCCAGATTACTGGAGAGAGACCCTCCACCAACCTTTTCCCAGATATCTTAAGGCTCGTAACGCACGACTTCAATAAACCTTATTATTGTATTTTTGAATTGTTTTTAGATGAGAAGAGAAAGACGCCCTAAAACTATGGTTGAAAGGGAATCTACCTACAGTTATCATGCATGGGTCAAAACCTAATGTCTGTCATAATTCCCTCTTGCACAGAGGAAATCAGAGATCCTAGGGGAAAACAGCAAAAGAAAGCAAGCAGTAAATAGTAAACAGTAAAATGCATGCTATGCAACAGTACAAGCGAGGCAAGGGAGTCCGACTCAACCTCAAACCTAAGAAAACAACAGGCAAGGGTATACAAGCTCCACCTCAAACCTAAGGGTAAGCAACACAAGCAAATAGACAATACAACAAAAGAAAAACAGAGGAAGTAACCCAAGCAGCAGCAACAGTCTTCCATAGACAGCATCTTCAACCTTCAACAGTAGCTTTGATCAGCAAAGTTGAGTTGACAGCAGAGAAACTTCATCTTCAAGCTAGCTCCTATCTTCAAGCTTCTTCAAATCTTCATCTTCAAGCTCTAGCAAGCTCCACAAGAAGAGAAATCATCATTGAGATCAAGTTACAATGCTAGGAAACCTGATGAAAACCAAAGGAATTCATCAGGAACCAACATGAAAGAAAGTGCATCCTCAAAAGTTCTACTCATCAAGGCATGCCACTCATCCCTCCAAAGGAGAGATGGAGCTTCCTTAAGAGGACTTTACATCATGGGATGAGGATAGAAGCAAATAATTCATTCTATGTTTGATGAAAGAAGAAGAACTAGCTCTAATGGCTCTTCCTAAAACCCTAATCCTACAAGCTTCTAAAAAGCTCCTAAAAGAAGAAGAAAACTTCAAATCCAAGCTCCACAAGCCAAGCCACAATAGCTACAAGATGTCCAGAAGCTCCTCCAAAAAGGAATCCAAGCACTTCAAACTCCAAAGTCACCAACAAGACCAAACAAAGCAAGATACTAAAGATGGAACACCACATGCACAACCAACTTGCAAATTCTATCTAAAATAGAAAACTAAGTTGTAAAATTCTAATAAAATTCCTAGAGGAACATGCATGTTTAACATTCTAGGGTTCAAATATTAGAGCCTTATTCAACATCTAGGTCCACTAAACAATTCCTAAGTTGAAACATGTCAAGGTAACCCACAAGTTTGGGAAGGCTCTAAACATCTAACCTAAAACAGAACCTACAATTGTCTTTAAAATCTACTAAAAATCCTAAGGGAGTATGCACATCTAACCTATAACATATCCAAAACTCAAAGCTAGATTCAATACCAAGAGGTCACACCCAAATCAACAAGGCAGATGGACAATTATGCAAACATTAAAGAAATAAACAAAATAAGAAAAATCAAATAAAATTGAAAAATGCATGAAAATGCAATTCATTAATCCCAGAAAATCACAAATTTAATAAGGAGCATGGAGATATTTTTAAAATATTTTTAGGATCAAAAATGGATTTATTGTGATTTTTGGAATCAATTTGCATTTAAAATAAAACAAAAATGAAATAAAACAAATTAAAAACTGAAATAAAACAAAGGGCGTTGGATTGGTTGACAAGGTATGCAGATCCAAGAGCTATGGGCGTGTCCACGTGAGCGTCCCAGTCACACGCTGACTGGGATTAATGAAATGCATCGTTTCATTCCTTGGAGGCAAAATCTCAGATCAAACATGAGCCACACGATCTCAATACCAAGTCCAACTTCCAGCTTGATCTGATGGTCAGAACATCATCTTCTTCCTTCAACCTTAGGCGAGGGGGAACAGCTCCGGTGGCTCTCACGATGGAAACAACCATCTTCTCCGGTGAGACGTTATTCACAGGTGACCAAATCCAACAAACTTTACACCAATCTTACTTAATTTTTCATGCTGAGTTCAAATATAACCTTAGAATCAACTGAATCCTCATGCATTTTAAAATCCGATCCAAAACTCAAATATCACCTCAATTCTAATCATCACCAAACCTAAATCTAATTGCATAGAAATGTTCCTCATGCTTCATACATCACTCTGATCTATCCAAATCGTGTGCTAGCCTTAAGATCAGGTCAAATCGTGCTCAAATACAAATCACATATCACCTACGTTTGTCTCTAATTGTCCAAAATTCTGTCCAGAAACGATCTACTCCTTAACTAGATCCTAACCACATATGCAAATTGATCTACATCTCCCTAGAATTATGAGAAATTTGAAGGTTACATACCTGGTGTAGATCCACTAACAGAGGTAGCTAGAGCTTGATTCAACCTTCAAAGATGTTGTAAGCTTCAAGTTGACCTGAATTGGCTTGGAACTCAAAACCCGATCTGCACTTGCTTTCTTGAAAACGAACTTGTTATCTCTGCTTCAGCCACGAAAATTGCACCAAAATGATTCTGAAATCATCAAAGGACTTAAATAGAACATGTCTATGGGCTTTTTGAATCCAATTGAAGCCCAATCCAGCCATTTCAAATTTCTGTTTTCCTCTTCAAAATTTCACATGACAGTCACGAATTGGCCATGGAAATTGTTCTAGAAACTTCCCTTTCAATTGCAAATTGCCTTGTGAATGTATTCAGACCAAAAGGAGCACTTGAAATGCCTTGGTGAAGAATTTGGATGTGTAACTTGCACATGAAGAAACACCATTGTAACTTGAGAAAATTTTCCTAAACTCAAAAACCCACCAATTTCATTGTGTTTAAAATGAAATTTACAATCAAAATGAGCACTTATTTGACATGCTTTGGTCACTTAACCAATTATTTGAATTTTTCAACTTTGAATCCTTTGAAAATCTTCCTTTTTCAAACCATTTCAAACCAAGTATTGCTATGAGCCCAATCAATCCATCATGACTTTCTGGTTAGCGTAAAAACCACATTTTGAACAAGTTTCATGTTGAACAAAAATCCATTTGACAAGTGCAAGTTGGAGATTTTGACCTATGATTGAAAATGGCCTATAATCTCACTTTCCCAAAATACCCCTGACTTGTAAACCTCATAACTTGAGTTCTACAAATCAGATGGAAGACTTCTAGTACAATTTAGAAAGCTAAGATCATGAGGAACAACTTTCATGTTGACCAAAAGTTCAGGTGAAACTTCCTTCTAGGTCAAAAATAGATTGGAAGTCAGATGATTTTCACAGACAAATTTTAGAGGCATCTGAGGACTTGTAACTTGTCTGGACCATAACTTGAGTTCTATAAATCCCCTTGAGGACTTCTAGTACTCAAATTAAACGTATTGAGATGCTCTAAAAGTTTCATGTCGGCCAAAGATCCATTTGAAACTTTTATTTTGACTTATGTGGTCATGAAGTTAGGCACTAAACAGGGGATTTTACACTGAAACCCTAATTTAGCAGCTTCCCACACTCTTGACTCTTCTTGACTTGATCTTGGAACAACACCACAAATGTCTTAACATATCATTTCATGAACTCCATGACTTAAAAGTAGGCTTTGATACTCTTCAATTGCACAATTGACCTAGGATTGACCCAGATGAAACCCTAATTGCTTGCACCTCAACTGTGGCTCTTGCATTTGACACAATGACTTGATTGAGCTCTCCCGTGGCCCTCTAGGAATTCTATGAGCTCCATACACATCCTCTTCTCATATTCAACACTTCACATCCCTCTGATGGTCTTCAATTGATCCTCAAGTTAGGAGAAGATCCACATGTAAGCATCTTAACTCTTAGGCACTCAAATTACCTCCTGATGACTTTGATAATTTCTCAATCTTGAATAAGACCTCTTGCTAGGCTCCTATTGATAAGAATCACACTTGATCCCCTTCCATATGAATGATATCATGATATGCAAATGATATAACTATGAAAATGTTAATGCAATAAAACATAAACCAGGTAAGAAAAGGTTGAGCAAATTTTGGGGTGCAACAGCTGCCCCTATTCAAACGGCTTGGACCCGACTGGGTGAAGAGCGAATGGATTTCAACCAATAGAGGTAGAAGACGGTTGTATACCAAGAAACCCAGAAATTTTCCAACCACAGAAATAAGCTGCGAAAACTGCTCGGGGAACAACATCCGTTACACTGAACCCAGTTGTTACGACAACAACTGATCGATCATCTGATAAAACTTTGGATTTCAACTTCCACCCCCTGTGTGACGCCACAGGAATCGAATTAACTTTGCAAGGAACAACTCCGTCCACAACTGGACTAAACTGCGTCAACACGAGGAGAGACTCCATCACCATGGGTACAACTCTGTCCATAACTGGAATAACGATCTCTGTCAATCACAGGTAACGACTCCATCAACATGGATAGTAATCACTAGCGACTTCACTGGGGACAACTCCGTCAATCATAGACAACAATTCCGTCAACACGGGTAACAATCACTGTCCCGAAGGTGAGAAAATACTTAGAATGGGGGTTGAATAAGTATGAAGATAAAAACTTAGAAATAAAAACTCAAGTATTTTTATCCTGGTTCGTTGAACTCAACTACTCCAGGCCACCCTTCCTAGAGTGATTTTCCTTTCTCAAACAAGGACTTAATCCACTATTTAATCAACTGATTACAATAGTAAGCACTAAGAACAACTGTTCAAAGTCTTCTCAAGAACTACTGATCCTAACTGGATCTTCTTAAGGTTTTCTTACAATCAAATGTAATAACAAATACAAGTGTTTAAATTGCTTCTAATAAAGCTTTATCAAAACTGTGATTTTTCACTTAATATTAAGAACAAAGAAATTAATTCTAGAAAGAATGTGAATTGTATGAGAGCTTTGAATATTGATTTCTTTTCAGGTAAAACGTCAACTGAAGAAGATGGGTGAAGACTTGCTTTTATAGGCAGCTTGATCCAAGAGAACTTCATGTTGAGAAGAGTGTACCAAAAGGTCTGAGCCTTTTTGTCTTCACATCAAGTGACCTTTCCTAGAAGAAGAAAGCACAGAGAAATCCTTTTTGTCTGTGTTTTTGTGTCTAGCATAAATAAGGAAAGAGTCGTTTGGATTATTCCAACGGACATAATCTTTGAATTCTTCTTCATCAATTTTCAGCAAGAATCATCAGAGTCTAATTTGATCAGAGCCTTCTAATGTTGATCAGAGTTTTGCTGAATCAGAGTCTTTGCAGCAGGTGTGCTTTTAGCGTGTATAAGTTCAGAGCATATTTGAGTCAGATCCTCAGTGTCGCTACTGCGAAAATCGGCGCCGGCTGAACAGAAGAGTCGCCACCGTGCGTTATTTATCCCACGGGAGGGAAAGGAAACGCTCAGAGTAAACCTCGCACAACACGGGAAAGGTATGGTCGTCGCAACCAAAACCTGGATTCGGGAGTCGGTTACGCAAGGGGAAGGTATTAGCACCCCTCACGTCCGTCGTACTCGACGGGATCCACGCTTGTTTTCGGGTATGGATTGTCATTTCTATCTACACTAAGGGTTAAGGGTTAAAAAGAAAATAAAAGGACTCGGCAAAGTATCGCACTTTATGCCTACGTATTCCCGTCTGGAATGAGAAATCAGAGTCAACGTAGTTCGCCTACCTACGGGAAAGGAGGGGAAGGTTGCTCGCTAGGATATCGCATCCTATGCCTACGTACTTTCATACGGCATGAAAGATCAGAGCAAACGTAGTTCGGGCTACGTACGACACAAGTCTGTTTTGATTGCTTTTATTCCTTCTGAAAAAGGTTTTTCTGATTAGCAGTCCCAGCGGACAAAAATGACATCTTGATGAGTTCACATTCTTTTACGGAAGAAGTGTCTTTTATTGTGTTTGAAATCTTATCGTGTTTTTCTGTTTGTTTTGAGAAAGAAGAGACAGAACCCTAACCTATGGTTGCAAAGGGAATCAAACTATCCTAATGTTATCATGCATGGGTTAAGACCTAATGTCTATCATGTTCCTCTCTTGCACGGAGAGAAACAGAGATCCTAAGGGAATAGACGGAAACAGAAACAATATCAGATATATACAGTAAAGCGGTAAAATGCATGGATACAACAATACAAGCGAGGCAAGGGAGTCCCACTCAACCTCGAACCTGGAAAACAATAGGCAAAAGTGAACAGGACTCACCTTCAACCCAACAGGGTAAACAGCAAACAATACAGTCAGGAAAACCAATCAATACAACAGAAATGAAATACAACAAAAATAAATAGCCACAGCAGCTCTGCATCAACACCTAACTTCAAGCTTCAGCAAGCATCAATCTCCATCTCCACAGCCTTCAAGCAAGGGCTTTGGTCATCAATCTTCCATCTATAATGGCTTTTCTTCAAGTCTCAATCCCCAGGAGGAACATCAGTCAACAAAATGAAGTGAATGAATGTTAGACAGTTAATTACCTACCAAGGGTGGTTCATCAACTGTTAACATTAAACAGACAGTTTCCTCTCAAAAGTTCTATCTTTCAAATACATTCACTGATCCTTCCAACGGAAGGAGGTGGATATTTGAAAGAGACTTTGAATCATAGAGAAAGGATGGATGCAGACAAAGCAATCCATGTTTGAGAAACAAGCTTTCTAATCTAGAGCTCTGCCTAGCTCCTAAACCCTAATCTCCTCAGCAGCTGCTAGCAGGAATCTCCTCTTCAACTCTAGAAGTTGGTCTTCAAGCTCTGGATCTCCAATGGCTTCATCATCACAAATCTTCAGCTCTCCCAATCCCCAAGCAATCCCAATACCCACACAGACAAATCAATAATCCCCAGAGGGCACACCACACCAATCAATCAAATATAGCAGTATACTAATAGCAGTAGGGGAATCCTAGTGATTTCTAAGGGATCTAATAACTACCCATAGTCCCTATAGTCCCATATCTAAAATATTCAATTTCTAACTCCTAAGGGAAATGAACTACTTTACCTGAGTCATCACTTAAACCCTAATTTTATTCAAGTTATTCACCTAAACTAAACACCTAAAATTAATTCCTAAAAATATGAAATAAATTGCATGCACAAGTTAACAATGTCTATTAATCAACCTAAAAAGAATGGACAAAAAATATTAAAGCAACTATTAGAACAAAATTTATCAAAATCATGTATGAGATGAAACACCTAAAATATGCATTTATTTGGAAAATATGGGAAAAATATCAAATAAAAAATAAAATGCAATTTTTATTTTTTATAATTTTCTAGACATAATTATTGACCTATAGAAAAAACAAGAATCAAAAAATATTAATTTTTCATTTTTATATGATTTTTTGAAAATGCATGAGAATGAAAAGAAATTAAAAATTAAAATATAAAGAAAAAGAAAGAGGGGGTGAGAATAGCCAACGCGCTCAGTTGCTTTTCTAGGTGGGCCATGAAGTGGGAGGTGCGAATAGAACAAAGCAATAGGCCCAGCGCGCTTCAGAATTTCAACAAAAAATCAAAAAACACAAACGGTGCAGATAGTAGAATTCTTAGTTCATTTACGTTGGGCTTGGTTATTGGGGGTGTCGTTAGCAATGAAATTCAAGGCCCATTCAGACACTTAAATGAAACGGGGCGTTTTGATGCCCAGGGTTTCCCTCCGTTTCATCTTTAAACGTGGACCCTTGGATTAGATTCCCAGTCAAGGTCAAATACCCAATCGAACGGCCAGAGGTCATCGTCTACCTCCAGCCAAACCCTAGCTCAGAAAACCACCTTTCATGCACGCGCCTTCAACCATCTTGTTCTCACTCAATTCTCCATGAAAGCTCATGATGTAAAAACCAAAAACACTCCATTCTTCTCCCTCTACACAGCCATGGCCATAATTCTTTCTAAAACTCACCCAAACTCCAAACCCGATAGGTGCAACAGATGAAATCCACCATTAACACCTGCTATCAACTGCTCCAATTCTTGCCACAATTTATCCTAACCTAATCTTCACCTCATACTAGTCATTTTAAGCCATATCATGAGAATTATCGTGCCATATTCCATGAGATGCAAACCTTAACAGAATTGGTGCATCATACTCAACCTTCATGAAACCTCTCCAAACTCATCAAAATCAGTCCTCTACTTATGCTTAACCATTCTAACCTAATAACTATCCATGATTCTAGATAATTCATCCAATTCGAAGGAAACTAACCTGGTGCAAAAATGGTGGAAACAGCTATGGAAACCCTTGAATTTGATGCTTGCAGTGATTGGAACTTGATCAATGACCTTGATGATGAATTCTGTATGCAATATCTTTTGTGCAAACTCCTTGAATCTTGTACTTGAAACCTTCTTGCAACTTGGATGGAGAAGATGGATAGCATAATTCTTGATCAATTCAACCAATTCTTTGATAGGATTCTGATCTAGGAAAGGTATTGATGATGATCCAAGCAAGAAATGTGGAAATTGATGGAGATTTGAGAGGGTTTGAGATGCTTTTGCAATTTGGAGAAAGTGAGTGAAACTTGTGATTTTGAGAGAATGAGATCACCAACCATGGCATGAACCATCTCATATCAATATATACATGATGTTAGAAACTCCTAGAAGCTTGGAGAAACTTCCCTTGCATTCTTTCCCTTGGATTTGGTTTATGTATCTTCCATTACAAGTAACCATGGATAACTCCCAAAATGTGAACTAAGCTCAAAATTCTACTTTAGCCAATGTCTTTAAAATGATCTTTCCATTCAAAATGACCTATAATTTTGCTTCATTTGGCCAAGATATGAAAAACTCATTTTTAAGTCCATTTTTATTCATTAAATCCAACAATTTTGAAACCTTGTGCTATGAATCTTTCCAATCTCTCATGGTCACCTTTCTAGACTCAAAATGTCATTTGGAACAAGTTTTATGTTGTAATGGTTTCCATTTGAAGCTTCCTTGTATGAGTTTTGGGCATAGGTTGAAATGACCTGTAATTCTCAGATGACCAAAATACCCTTTGCTTGCCAAGACCATAAGTAGAGTTCCACAAATCATATTAAGGCATACTATACCATTATAGAAAGCTAATACAATGAGGAACAACTCTTATGTTTACCAGAAATTCATTTGAAATCTCCTTGAGGGGTAAATATTGCTTGGAAGCCAAGTCACTTTCACAGACAAAATTTCAGATACCTCAGATGACCTGTAACTTGCAAGGACCATAACTTGAGTTCTATAAATCTCCTTGATGTCTTCCACCACTCAAATTAAAGGTATTGAGACCCTCTACAAGTTTCATGTTGGACAAGGATCCATTTTAAGCTTGCATGTTGACTTATCTTGCTTGGAAATTTGACCTAAACTAGGGGATTTTACACAGAAACCCTAATTTAGAACCTCCTCTTCTCCTTGATTTCTCTTGATTTCTTCTCAGCATAACAACATATCCTTATTCTTCATGTCAAATGGTGAACCCCACATCTCTCCAATAGCCCTTAATGCCTTTCAATCAGTCCTTTGACCTAGGGTTGACCCAGGGTTGACCCAGATGAAACCCTAGTTGACTGTCCTCAACTACAATTCTTGTGATCATATCAATGACTCATTTCCTTCTCCAAATGACTTTCTAAATCCTCCAAGATGTCTAGATACTCCCCATGCTCAGCACATAGCTCACAATTTCTTTGTTGATCCTCAGACACCCTCAGTTAGGAGATATACTCAATGCTTGATCTACTGACTTGATAGCTTCCCAATTCTTTCTGATGACTTGAATGAGATTGAATTTGAATAATAACCTCTTGATAGGCCTCTAGAGATAAGAATAATGATTGGTCCCCTGTTGAATGACTTGCTATGCTTTTGCTATGCAGATGAGTAACCTATGTATATGACTCTATATGCAAATGCTAATGATATTGAAACATAAACCAGATGAATAAGGTTGAGCAAATTTTAGGGTGCAACAGCTGCCCCTATTCAAGCGACTTGGACCCGATTGGGTGAAGAGCCCGGAGCCTTCAGACATTCGCGGTACAAGACTGTTGAATACTAGGAAGCCAGAAATTTGCCAACCGCAGAAATAAACTGCACCATTGCTTGGGGGAACGACCTTCATCGACTGAATTTAACCGTTATGGAAACCCACTGGTCCATTAGCGACGGCGCTGGGGATTATTTTCATCAGCCTGAAAAAGACATTTATTATTGCAG
This sequence comes from Lathyrus sativus, assembly GCA_963859935.3. Lineage (NCBI taxonomy): Eukaryota > Viridiplantae > Streptophyta > Magnoliopsida > Fabales > Fabaceae > Lathyrus > Lathyrus sativus. The sequence goes on from OZ012741.1 coordinate 301,442,899, forward strand.
GAATAGAACTTTGCTTGTCCACGTTAGGACGCCTGTGTCGTCAACACAAAGAAACCTCAACCAAACTTGTCCACGTTAGGAAAAATCTCGACAGCTTCACTGGGGATGGCTCGTCTGCCTCTCATCAAAAATAAATCGTCCACGTTAGGACTGAACTCTTCCACATTAGGAATAACACCGTCCACATAATGAATAACACTTCGTCTGGATCTGTCCACGTCAGGACCACACTTTCCACGTAAGGAATAACACTTCTCTTTTCTCAATCTGTCCGTGTCAGGACTAAACTTTCCACGTAAGGAATCAATCTCTTTCCTCATAAGGAAACCATCTTCTTTCCACGTAAGGAATACGAACTTTCCACGTAAGGAATCATTTTTCCACGTAAGGAATCGCCATCTCTTCTTCCACATAAGGAATACAAACTTTCCCCGTGAGGAATACAATATCAATCTCTCTTTCCCCGTTAGGAATGTCATCTTTCCACGTAAGGAACACCTCTTTTCCACGTTAGGAATGCAATTTTGCTCGATCTGTCCACGTAAGGACTCTAATCTTTCCGCGTAAGGAATCAATCTTGCTATGTCCGCGTAAGGACTCAATCTTTCCACGTAAGGAATAAACTCGTCTTTCCACGTAAGGAATCTCCATCTCTTTCCACGTAAGGAAACCATCTTCTTTCCACGTAAGGAATAAATTTTCCACGTAAGGATTACCATTTGATATGTCCACGTGAGGACTACCTCGTCCACGTTAGGACCCACTTTTCCATGTTAGGAATAATAATCTTCCTGATTTGTCCACGTAAGGACTCCATCGTTCCACGTAAGGAACACCCCTTTATCTGTCCACGTAAGGAAACGCTTTTCGTCTTGATTTGTCCACGTTAGGACTCACCACTCGACTTACTGAGAATATAAAACTTGTCCACGTCAGGACTCATGCACCTTTGACCCACTAGGGAAGTGAGACTTTGTCCACGTCAGGACCCACATCTCAACCTGTTGAAGTAATAGGACCTGTCCACGTCAGGACTTGCGCGTCTTCAACTTGCTGGGGAAATAAACCCCGTCCACGTCAAGACACATACTTTGCCACCAACACGAAGAAAGATAAGTTTGTCCACGTCAGGACTCTCGTGTCTTGTCATCCCGAAGAACTCGTCCACGTCAAGACGCACATTTCACCATTACAAATAAAGCTATCTGCTGGAATTAAATTGTCCACGTCAGGACACCAGCACGAAGAGTAACCAATTTTGTCCACGTCAGGACTCCACACTCAATCAATACTGAGAACTCGAATCTGTCCACGTTAGGACTAACACGTACCGTCAAACTGGAAGAAATGTCCACGTAAGGACTCCACATAACAACAATTCTGAAAAATCGAACCTGTCCCCGTTAGGACTAACACATATCGTCAACTGAGGAAATCAATCTGTCCACGTTGGGACCCACCTCTTCTCTAACACTAAGAAAACCTGTCAATAAAATTGTCCCCGTCAGGACTCATCCTTCCATTGGTCCCAAACCACACACTTCTTAGTACTGACGTGGCAGTGACTTTGAGGCGGACTCTACTGGGGATATCTGAAAACTAAACTATCGGACGCCTGTTCTGATAACCGGCGGTAGCCTCTGAAATTCTGGTTCATGAAACCTTTTAATGCTGACGTAACAACAACTTTGAAGGAAACAATCCGCTGGTCGGACTAGAGAAACTTCAACAAGAACCCTGGCGGGGAAATAAGTAACTCTGCTTAGGGACAAAGAGAAACTTATCCTGCTGACTCTGTGGGGAGTAGTGCCACAGCTGACACTTCGTTGAATGTCTCATGCCGAAACTTCGAATGTTTATTGATTTATTGGAGCAAGAACTCCTCCCACCTGCGAGAGAAACAAATACTTGAAACCAAACGGTTAGCCAACCTAGTTTATGTTTCAAAAATGCGTATGTTTGACAATGATGCAATGCTCCATTTGACATGGAAACGCTACGTTTTTTCATTTGATGGATGCAAGTATGACACTATATGCCAATGCAAATGCGGACTTGAACTGCTGGGTACAGAAACTGCTTCAGCAAAATAAATGCTGAAGATAATGCCGACTCCGCTGGGGATAGCCAGATGCTATAGAATTATTCCAGCAAAATAAATGCTGGGAGAGTGAAGTTGACTCAGTTGGGAAATTGGGAACTCGAACCAAACACCTCACTGAAGTAACACCCTGCTGGGAATATAACTCTGCTGGAGAATGGCAGATGCGCCTGGTATGATCGAACTTCTGCTGGAAAGTGAACGGGTATCACACGGTATTCCGGCAAAATAAATACCAGGACTCGCACCAACTCTGTCGGGGATAGTCTTAATCTTCGAGTTCCACTGGGAGGAATGAAAATACTTGCAAAGAGAACTCCAATGGGGATGGGATGATTCTCTTGGGGAAAATTATCTGACTCCACTTGGGGAGAGTAAATGACCCTGCGGGGAAAGGTACTGTCTGAATTCAACTCACAAATATTAATCTTCTTAGGTTAGCCTACTCTGCTTGAGATAAGGAAATCCTCCTGGGGGACACCCTACTGTCTGAATACAACCTTACGATCTTGGAATCATCAATTTTGCTGAGGATAGATAACTTTGCCGGAGAATATCTTTCTGGATAGGCTACGACTAGCTGGGGAATTCTATCCTCCTTCAGGAAAAACATGCATGACCTGTGTGAGGGTCGATTCTTTTATTACTACGGTCTTTTGATCGTCCTCCTCACACGGCTATGAAACCTGCAACAACACAAACAAGACAAGACAAGCCTATACAACCAAATCAATTCAGGTTAGTGACGTTATTTTCAGTTAATTCAAAGCTTTAGCAATTGTTGGCAAGGGCCAGTGATGTTATACACATGCTAGTCTCAGTAAACTTAGGCGTTTTATCATGCACAAAACAGTAAAGAACCAGCATCAAGTACTGAATAACATATTTCATTGATTGGGCCCCTGAATGGGCGGAATTTTGTACACGGGATGTAACTCTTGAAAAGAGGAAGCTACGCAAAGAAGATATACAAGTATGCACAGGAATCATAAATATAATGACAAATCAAATTTGTACACATGTCGGCAACGGGGTGCAGACGAACACCACGAACTGATCCTCCTATGACTCGCCCGACTCTAGTGCTTTCCCGGTATTCACACTTCCGAAGAGGTTGTATCTGATAATTGACCCCTCAGGTATTCTCCCACACTGATGCTCACCGCAGTATCAAATTCGGACCGCAGTCATTTGCTTTTCAAATCCCTAACTTTTGCGTGAACCGCCCTTTACGGGTTTTCAGTTCACCGGGATACCCCTTTTTGCCGAAGCCGCCCAGTGTAGGTTTTCAACTTCGCGGGTGTACATTTTTTTCAATTTTATCCCTAACTTTTGCCCGAACCTTTCATTCTGTTTTTGGTTCGCCAGGATGCCCCATTCTTGCCTGGACTCTCTTTTTTCTGTCCAGCGGGTCTATTTTAAGCAAAGTATTTTTTAACTGCGTCCGAATTCACAGGCGACGTGAAGTCTTCACCGTCCATGGTGGACAACAACAACACTCCTCCTGAAAAGACTTTCCTGACAACGTATGGCCCTTCGTAGTTGGGGGTCCACTTGCCCCTGTGATCTGCTTGCGGCGGGAGAATCCTTTTCAGCACAAGGTCGCCCGTCTGAAAGCTTCGCGGATGTATCTTCTTATCATACGCTTTCTTCATTCGGCTCTGGTACAAACGACCGTATGCTAGAGAAGCTAGCCTCTTCTCATCCATCAAACTCAGTTGGTTCAACCTGTCTTTCACCCATTCTGCCTCGTCTAGCTGAACGTCTTGCAATACCCTCAGAGAAGGGATCTCAACCTCCAATGGTAATACCGCTTCCATTCCGTATACCAACGAGAACGGGGTTGCCCCGGTTGATGTGCGTACCGTCGTACGATAACCGTGCAAAGCGAAAGGCAGCATCTCATGCCAATCCTTATAGGTCACCACCATTTTCTGAACGATCTTCTTGATATTCTTATTGGCCGCCTCGACAGCGCCATTCATCTTGGGTCGGTAAGGGGAGGAGTTGTGATGCTCGATCTTGAAATTCTGACAGAGCTCCTTCATCATTTTGTTGTTCAGGTTTGAACCATTGTCCGTGATTATCCGCTCAGGGATCCCATATCGGCAAATGATATCTCTCTTGATGAATCTGGCCACCACTTGCTTCGTTACATTTGCGTAAGACGCCGCTTCTACCCACTTGGTGAAATAATCGATCGCTACTAGAATGAACCGATGCCCATTAGAAGCTGTCGGCTCGATCTTTCCAATCATATCGATTCCCCACATCGAGAATGGCCATGGCGATGACATCACATTTAGAGGACTCAGAGGCACATGAATCTTATCAGCATAAATTTGGCACTTGTGGCACTTCCTTGCGAACTTGAAGCAATCAGTTTCCATAGTCAGCCAAAAATAACCTGCCCGCAGCAGCTTTCTCGTCATAGCATGTCCACCAGCATGCGTACCAAAGGTACCTTCGTGTATTTCCTCCATGAGTAGCTTCGCCTCTTTCTCGTCTACACAACGCAACAGCACCAAATCGTGGTTTCTTCTGTATAAGACCCCATCCGGATTCAAATAGAAATTACCCGCTAATCTCCTGAGAGTCTTCTAATCTTGACTGGATGCCCCAGCCGGATACTCTTTGTTCTTCAGGAAATTAAGGATATCAAAATACCACAGTTTGTCATCGGATGCTTCATCAATAGCAAATACGTAAGCTGGTCTGTCAAGCCGAGAGATAACGATTCGGGGAGCTTCGTTCCAGAAGTTGACTTTGTACATGGAAGACAAAGTGGCTAGGGCGTCAGCCATTTGATTCTCTGCCCGCGGTACGTGATGCAATTCGACCTTGTCGAAGAAAGGCAACAATCTCCTTGCATAATTCATGTAATGTATCAAGTTGGGCTGACGTGTCTCCCACTCTCCTTTGATCTGATTCACCACCAGAGCTGAGTCTCCGTATACGTCCAGATTTTTGATTCGCAAATCAATGGCTTCTTCAAGCCCCATTATACAAGCTTCGTATTCGGCTTCATTATTGGTAACTGCAAAGGTCAATCGGGCAGTAAACGGGATATGCAACCCGTGTGGAGTAGTGATGATTGCCCCTATTCCGCTACCGTAAGCGTTCACAGCTCCGTCAAATATCATCTTCCATTTGGAACCCAACTCTGGCCCTTGGTCTGGCAACGGCTCTTCACAATCTTTCATCTTTAGGTACATGATATCCTCGTCAGGAAAATCAAACCTCATCGATTGGTAATGTTCAATAGGCTGCTCCGCCAGATACTCAGACAACACACTCCCCTTTATAGCCTTTTGCGAGACGTATTGGATGTCATATTCAGTCAAGACCATCTGCCAACGGGCAATCCTCCCTGACAACGCCTGCTTTTCGAATACATATTTAATAGGATCCATCTTCGAGATGAGCATGGTTGTATGATTCAGCATGTATTGCCTCAAACGCTTGGCGGCCCAGGCTAGCGCGCAACAAGTTTTCTCAAGCATTGAATACCGAGATTCACAATCTGTAAATTTCTTGCTTAAGTAGTAGATTGCATGCTCTTTTTTCCCTGTCTCGTCGTGCTGACCGAGAACACAACCCATGCTTCCCTCCAGAACCGTCAAATACATGATCAAGGGTCTGCCCGCCACTGGGGGTATCAAGATAGGAGGCTCCTGCAAATACTGCTTTATTTTATCGAACGCCTTTTGATAGTTTTCGTTCCACGTTACAGCTTGATCTTTCTTCAACAGCTTGAACAATGGTTCACACGTGGCCGTTAGGTGAGATATGAACCGGGCGATGTAGTTCAACCTCCCTAAAAACCCGCGCACCTCTTTCTCTGTTTTAGGCGTCGGCATTTCTTGAATTGCTTTTATTTTAGCAGGATCGACCTCTATTCCTCTTTCGCTTACGATAAACCCTAGCAGCTTACCCGATCTCACCCCGAAGGTGCATTTGTTAAGGTTCAGTCTCAGCCTGAACTTCCTAAGCCTTTTAAATAACTTCAGCAGATTCACCAGATGCTCTTCCTCCGTCTGGGATTTGGCAATCATATTGTCAGCATAAACTTCGATCTCTTTATGCATCATATCATGGAAAAGAGTCGTCATCGCACGCTGATATGTTGCCCCAGCATTTTTCAAACCAAAGGGCATCACTTTGTAGCAAAATGTTCCCCAAGGCGTTATGAAAGTGGTCTTCTCCATATCCTCTGGCGCCATTTTAATCTGATTATAGCCTGAAAAGCCATCCATGAAGGAGAATACGGAGTATTGAGCAGTATTATCAACTAGCACGTCAATATGAGGAAGCGGAAAATCGTCTTTTGGGCTTGCTTTATGTAAATCTCTATAATCCACGCACATTCGAACCTTGCCATCTTTCTTTGGCACTGGTACGATGTTAGCAACCCATGAAGGATACTTTGTCACAGCCAGGAAACCAGCATCCCACTGTTTTTGAACTTCCTCTTTGATCTTTACTGCCATATCTGGTCGAGTTCTGCGAAGCTTTTGTTTGACCGGCGGGCATTCTTCTTTCAGTGGCAGACGGTGCACCACCATATCTGTATCGAGCCCTGGCATATCTTCATACAACCAAGCGAACACATCGCTATACTCTCGGAGCACTTCAACCAGCCTTCGCTTGATATCGCTCTGCAGTGCGGCACCGATACGAATATTCTTCTCAACCCCTTCCGACCCCAGGTTGATAATTTCGATGACCTCGTCGTGAGGCAGAATGGCTCTTTCCTCTTGCTTCACCAACCGAGACAGTTCTTCGGGAACGTCACCATCTTCGACAACCTCTTCTTCGGCCTGAAATACCGGATGCTCAAAGTCGGGACGAGTCATAGGTGGTTCAAGGATGTCATCTGAAAATGTTATCCTGCAAAAGGAATGGTTAAGTGCTTCAAAATGCGTATAAAGCGAATAACCACGTTGCCATTTTATTGAAAAATACAAAACAAGAAAGACAGAGATTACAGTATTTGCACATGAAAAAACGCCATTTATTTAATGATTAACACGCAATGTTCATAACAACACAGCCCTAAGCAAATCACGATGCCCCGGGCAAGACATCAGATTATTCAACAATCCATAAAGCAAAGCATTACTGTTTAAGAGTCACAGGAACAAGCTCCTAAATAGACCAGTTGCACAGTCCTTGTCCTGGCGTGCTTGGCTGAATCCAGGCATCCATATCACAGTCGCTGTCTCCTTCGTCAGACTCCGAAGCAGCATTGATGGTTTCATGACATACTCCACTGGCAGAGATGGTTATTGGCCCTCTGAAACGGGGTGCCCTCACAGCAGGTGCTGACGACAACGGTTGGTATCCCAGCCCGAACCGGTCCATTTTCACAGGAATATCCAGCACTTTGCCCCAGCCCTTTGCTTCTCCTGCCTCCACCAGAGCTTGAGCTTCTTTATACGACGAGACGGCTATCTCCGACGCTTTGCTCGGCCCGGGACCTTTGTCCTTGATACGCAACCCTTCAAATGCCTGGCAGGGCGTTTCGTGGATCTCTCCGTCGACCTCCACATATTTAAACGATGACAGATGGCTGACCAGGATGTCTTCTTCTCCGCATACGGTGACTACGCTGTCTCCGACCATATATTTCAACTTCTGATGCAGGGTAGACGTAACTGCCCCAGCCCCATGAATCCAAGGTCTTCCGAGCAGGCAGCTATACGCAGGCTGTATATCCATGATATAAAACTCAGTTGCAAACACCTCCGGCCCTACTTGCAGGGGCAATGTTATCGATCCAAAGACTGTTCTTCGCGTACCGTCAAACGCTCTGACTACCAAGTCACTGGGCGTGCACAGGATTCCCCTGACATCCAGCTTCATCATCGCTTTCTTAGGCATCACATTCAGAGACAATCCGGTGTCGACCAATACATGCGACATTACTGATCCTCTACACTCGACGGATATGTGCAGCGCCATATTATGGTCTCTCCCTTTTGGGGTCAAGTCGAAGTCGGTAAAGCCTAAGCTGTGGCCTGCATTCACATGTGCCAATACTCCTTCCAACTGATTTACAGAGACGTCTTGGGGTACGAAGGAAGTATCCAGGACTTTCAACAAAGCATTTCTGTGAGCTTCCGAACACAAGAGTAATGACAAGATGGATATTTTGGACGGCATTTGTTGCAGATGCTCCACAATCTTATAATCACTTTTTCGGATTAAGCGCATGAACTCTTCTACCTCTTTCGACGCCGCTTCTTTGTCGCTTGCTTGCACTGGGACATTCTCAACCATTTTCCCCTTTCCTTTCGCTAGTCTTTCGGCCTCCACCTCAGGTGATATAAAGATCCTACCACTCCTTGTCATACCTCCTGAACCAACAACGTTATCTACAGTCTCGGCTGGCTGCTTATTAACATCAATCTTCATCCCGTCACAATACACCTCCAACCCATATGACCATGGGACTGCTTTGGTGTTCTCGTACGGGATTGGTCCGGCCTTAGTTATGGTGATCGGTGGTCGCTGGACCGGTGCTGCAATAGTGATTGTCTTTCGAGGAATCGTTACAGTGGCCACATCACTCTGATCATCTGCTACTGCCCCTGCGGGCTCTTCAGTTGCTGCTTGGTCAAACTGCAATGTGCCTCCATCAATTAAAGCCTGAATGCCTTTCTTCAAATCATCACACCCCCCAGCTAGGGTCCAGCATTCTAAGCAATACTCGTCACATCCTGGATAAACACCCCCTTGCAACAATCTGCTTTTTATCTCTCTCAGCGGCGTCTTTAAATCGCCGACATTCATAATCAGATTCAACCCTTCCTCAGTCAGAATGGCGTTCGCCCCATGATTAGGCATGGGTTTCTGCACTATATTCGGACCTGCCGTTCCGAAATTGATAGTCTTATTGTCCAAAAGATCCTGTACAACATGCTTAAAAGCATGGCAACCCTCTATATCGTGGCCCGGAGCCCCAGAATGAAACTCACAGTGCCTGCTTGCATCATAACCATACGGTGGAGTCCCCGTTATCGGTGCCAGAGTTCTTTTCTCTACCAGATTTAGACCCAACAGCGTCTGCAATAAATCTGCATATGTTGAGGGAGGCTTCTCAAACACTCTTCTTGGCTTACCACCCTGGAATCTTCGCTGAGCCTGCTGTGCCCCCTGCTGAAGCTGCTGCTGCTGTTGTTGTTGTTGCTGCATTGGCTGCTGCTGAAACGGCTGTTGTGGTTAAAGTGGTTGTTGCTGATATGGGATAGTAACACTCGCCACCTGCTGCGGCTGATGATATTGGTTTCGTCCCCTGCCTCGGCCTCGGCCTCGGCCTCCAAACATTGCGCTTGCCTCGCCCTGACGGCGCCCACCAAAAGCCTTCCTATTACTGCCAGATGCAGTTGATTCCTCAGCCTGGAATTTTCCTTGTTTAATGTTACGTTCAATCTTTTCTCCCATCAGAATTAAGTCTGAAAAACTGGCCAGAGATGTATGAAACAACATGTCATGAAACAAGCCTGTGAATGTGCCGACGAACATGCCATTCATTTCCTTGTCTTCTAAAGGAGGGCGGACCCTGGCAGCCATATCGCGCCACCTTTGCGCGTACTCTTTAAAGCTCTCCCCTTTCTTCTGAGACAACCCTGTCAATTGGACCCGATTGGGCGCCAAGTCGCTGTTATACTTGTAGTGAGCTACAAATGCCTCTGCTAATTGCTTCCATGTCTTGATATTAGTTGGCTCCAACCCCATGTACCACTCTAGGGAAGGGCCTGACAAACTATCTTGAAAGAAATGCATTAGCATTCTCTCATCAGTCGAGTATGCAGACATCTTTCTGTAATAAGCCCGCACGTGCACTTTCGGACATGTGTCCCCTTTATACTTATCAAACGCAGGAGCTTTGAATTTGATTGGCACCCTCAAGCCAGGTACCAGACCCATTGTTTCCATGTCCAAGCCCACAGCACTTTGGTTCAGGACCCCCCTCATCTGCTCTTCTAGCATTCTGATCTTCTGGGAGTCATCCATCGGTCCTTCGAAACCTCCGCCGGAGAAAGCGTCCTCCTGCTGATCTTCTTGCCACATACCATTCCCAGCTCCATACCCATCATATCCATTATTACAGCCAGCCTTGATCTGATTCATCACTGGGCCTCGCCCTCTGTTACCGTATCCCTGAACACCTCCAGCAGGCCCAAAAGCCATTAACCCAGCGCCGTTTCCATTTCCGAAACCTCCGTAACCCTGATTGGCCACACCATAACCATCTTGCCCAAAGCCTTGAGCATTGAAACCATATTTCCCAGCGTTATCGAATCCCTGATCGTTGAACCCGAATCCAGCATTGACAAAGTCGTTGCCTCCCATATTATCGCCCACGTTGATATCACCAAGCCCAACGTTATGGACAACAGTCTCATTCCCAACTCCGACGTTACCGTTCCCAGCCGCGGTAGCGTTGTTGACATTAGCAGCAGGTATATTGACTACAGGTGGAGCCACTGGCGTGGGAGTGCCATCTCCATGAACAGTATCGACTCGCACAGACTGATGATCCTCGTTACCGTGACCGGCATTTCGGGCCAACAGAGGTTGGACCATGGCTTGCAAATTCTCCTGACCTTTTGCAATAGCTTCCATGGTCTGCATAAAGAGAGCTAGCTTCTCGCGCACATCTTGCATCTCGTTCTCCATTTGATCCATGATTCTTCGACAGTTGGTGCGAGTGGAATAGCGGTGCGGGTGCTGATCTGCAATCCTGGAAATACCTGATAAAGAAAAGGAAATAAGACACCATCCAAAGATTACCTGTAATGCAATATGAATATGAATGCAATGCAATGTGTGTCTGTGCATTAGGGAAATTCATTCCCCGATTCTAGTGTGAAGGTGCCGGTGCGAGCAGTGCTAGCAATTCAAAGATCGGAGTTGAATCATAGAAAACCTCATATATTGTTGAGAAACCAATAAGCCGAGAATACAATGTCACTGAGAATACAACAAGAAGGCATGACCTCAACCAACAATCCTGGTGATGGTCAGCACTTATGCAAATAAAGCATACAAGTTACTACATGAAATGATCAAACACGCCCATAAGTCTGGTACTCTTCTAGCAACTTCTTGGTCTCCGGATGACTTGGTCGAGCAAGCAGCCCTTCAACAAGTTGGTTTCTTTTCTTAAGAACACGTCGCACGTCTTCAGCAGTTTCTTCCCATGCCTCCTCTCCGAAGCAATCTTCTAGTTTACGCTTCTGAGACACAGCTTCATCTCTGCCTTTGATGGCCTTGTTCAGTGCGTTCTGGAGACTATATCGGGTCATCACTTCCTCTTCACACTTCTTGATGCTGGACTTCAATTGCTCTTCGAGGTCGGAAATTTGCTGCTTCAACTTATCTTCCCTCTTCTTATTGTTGGTGAGCGTGGCATTCCAGGTTTTATTGCAAGAAGAGATCTCTCGGTGAGCGATGTCAAGCGCTTTCTTCTTGGATTCAAGCATGTCATGGGAACTTCTGAACTCTTGCCCCAGACGTTCGCGCTTCCTCTTTTCCTCAATCAACTCAGCCCCTAATCTGTTCATTAGCTCAATCTGCTGTTGGAAAGCATGGACGACCTTGTTTTTCTCACTGCGTATCTGGGCTAGCTTCTGCTCTAACCCTTCGTTGATCTTCATCAAGGCTTCTTTTTCTTCCACAACCTGCTCGTAGGCCTCCCTAGAAACAATAGTTGGCTCTGCTACCGGAATAGGAACAAGAACTGGCGCATCTGGAAATGGCATCCGCAACTGACTTGCTCTCTCTTGGATCCAAACCCTGTAAGGTGCATAATCCTGACAGTCATTTTTCCCTAACAACGGCTTCCCTCTTCGATTAATACGCGTCCAGGCATGCTGCAACTTGGCCAATAACTCCCCCTTCAAATCTCCGGTGAAGTACAGAGATTCTTGTACTTCTTCCTCCTTCGACGGGTTCTTCAGCGCATATCCGAACTGACGGACAAACAGAGAAGGATTATAGTTGATACACCCTTTCCTTCCTATCAGCGGCACATTAGGATACCCAGAACAACTGAATATAAGCTCAGATCCCAACAGATCTCTGTCAAACCACTCAACGTCTTCGGAAGATAGCCTCATCAGGCGCTCTGACCAGCTAGCGGTGGTTGCACTTTCCACAAAAGATCCCTTCATGGTAAGATGACTCTTGAACCACATATTCAACAAGGGAGCGCAACAGTAAACAACCTTTCCCCTTCTGTTTTCGTTCTTGTAGTGCAATGAGTGGTAGAAGTCTTCGATCAACGTTGGCACTGGATTGCCGGCAGCAAATAGATGGAAAGCGTCCAAGTCTACGAAATTGGGCAAGTTAGGAAACAACACAATCCCATAAATGCATAGAGCCAAAATAGCATTGAAAACTACCCAACATCCGTTCTTGGCATACTCCTGAGCTTTGCCAACCAAGAAATCAAGAGAGAAACCTGAAACCCCAAGCCAAGAAGTCACTAACAATTCTGCAGCGTCCATATGCAAGGCTTTGGCTAAGTCCTCCAACTTGGGCTCAGCGGCAGAGTGAATAAAGGGAACCTTGTTCTGCACCGGTAGCTCAGTAAACTCCACATACTCCTCAATGGTGGGCCCTAGGATGAAGTCAGCAAACGTAAAACATCTCAATGCGGGGTCATAGAACTGCATCAGGGTGTACAGCCCGTTCATCTCATCAGCAGTGGGCTTGCAGACTAATCTCAGTAATCTCCCATGATTCATTCTGAAGCTTCTCCTAACCTCCTCATCAGCAAGAGATATCAGACCAAGCAAAGAAGTAATATCAGGTGAAGGCAGCTTATACGCAACTGTTTTCCTCAAACCGGCCATAATCAACACTCAGAAGTCTGGGCACTAGAATCGGAGGATATGCAAATGCACCTGCAGCACAGACACACGTTAATGGGATGCAATGATAATGGGTATGCAAACAATGCAATGCAAGTAACATGCAACAGGGACCAACTGCCGTAGCTGAATAGCCTGAACCATATCGAGAAGTCTCAGATAGACTCTATAGAGGTCCTCAACCCTGGTCTCAGATAGACCTAAAACAAAGCTCCAACAATGGTCTCTAACAGACCTCAAGCCATAACTCTAACTAGTCTCTGGCAGACCTTAAATCACATCTCCACCTGGTCTCTGACAGACCTTGGAACCTTCCCACTGGTCTCTGACAGACCTCAGAACTCTCCAACTAGTCTCTGACAGACCTCAGAACTCTCCATAAATACCCAAGATCTCTGATCAGGAAATAACCGGTATCTGAAGGTCTAGTTACCTGCATAACCCCAAACCCTCTCACAGGTGGATGTCCTAGTAACTGACAAAGGTATGGCATCCTATGCGGTCGTCGGCGTCACAGACTTTCAGGGTTGATGATACGATTCCCAGAAGGAGTGGCATCATCAAATCCTAAAGAGGCCTCACTTAGCCAACTTCCAAATGATCGGTTCCCGGAGTCGACAATTCAGCTGACCAACAACCCCTTCGACCCAAAGGGTAGAAAAAGAAGCCAACCAGAAGAACCTCGTCCGAGTGTAGATTTCATGAGACACTAATGCAAGCACAACCGGCACGCGCCCACTACTTTCTACTCTAATTCTAGGTGCACTCAAGCCCAGGTCCGGCTTCTCACTCAATATCAGAACACCCGTCACACCCCAAAATACAGCAATAATAATCAATATATATAATGCTGAAAATAAAGGTCAGAAATATAAATCCATACAAAATCCTCGACGGGAAAACAAGCGTTAGGATTGACTCTCTTAAGGGACGTTGGATCCCAAATGCATAAGAACCATCGCAGTCCTTAGCAGCCAGGGGACGTTGGGTCCCCAGCAGAGTCGCCAGCTGTCGCTACTGCGAAAATCGGCGTCGGCTGAACAGGAGAGTCGCCACCGTGCGTTATTTATCCCACGGGAGGGAAAGGAAACACTCAGAGTAAACCTCGCACAACACGAGAAAGGTATGGTCGTCGCAACCAAAACCTGGATTCGGGAGTCGGTTACGCAAGGGGAAGGTATTAGCACCCCTCACGTACGTCGTACTCGACGGGATCCACGCTTGTTTTCGGGTATGGATTATCATTTCTATCTATACTAAGGGTTAAGGGTTAAAAAGAAAATAAAAGGACTCGGCAAAGTATCGCACTTTATGCCTACGTATTCCCGTCTGGAATGAGAAATCAGAGTCAACGTAGTTCGCCTACCTACGGGAAAGGAGGGGAAGGTTGCTCGCTAGGATATCGCATCCTATGCCTACGTACTTTCATACGGCATGAAAGATCAGAGCAAACGTAGTTCGGGCTACGTACGACACAAGTCTGTTTTGATTGCTTTTATTCCTTCTGAAAAAGGTTTTTCTGATTAGCAGTCCCAGCAGACAAAAATGACGTCTTGATGAGTTCACATTCTTTTACGGAAGAAGTGTCTTTTATTGTGTTTGAAATCTTATCGTGTTTTTCTGTTTGTTTTGAGAAAGAAGAGACAGAACCCTAACCTATGGTTGCGAAGGGAATCAAACTATCCTAATGTTATCATGCATGGGTTAAGACCTAATGTCTATCATGCTCCTCTCTTGCACGGAGAGAAACAGAGATCCTAAGGGAATAGACGGAAACAGAAACAATATCAGATATATACAGTAAAGCGGTAAAATGCATGGATGCAACAATACAAGCGAGGCAAGGGAGTCCCACTCAACCTCGAACCTGGAAAACAATAGGCAAAAGTGAACAGGACTCACCTTCAACCCAACAGGGTAAACAGCAAACAATACAGTCAGGAAAACCAATCAATACAACAGAAATGAAATACAGCAAAAATAAACAGCCACAGCAGCTCTGCATCAACACCTAACTTCAAGCTTCAGCAAGCATCAATCTCCATCTCCACAGCCTTCAAGCAAGGGCTTTGGTCATCAATCTTCCATCTACAATGGCTTTTCTTCAAGTCTCAATCCCCAGGAGGAACATCAGTCAACAAAATGAAGTGAATGAATGTTAGACAGTTAATTACCTACCAAGGGTGGTTCATCAACTGTTAACATTAAACAGACAGTTTCCTCTCAAAAGTTCTATCTTTCAAATACATTCACTGATCCTTCCAACGGAAGGAGGTGGATATTTGAAAGAGACTTTGAATCATAGAGAAAGGATGGATGCAGACAAAGCAATCCATGTTTGAGAAACAAGCTTTCTAATCTAGAGCTCTGCCTAGCTCCTAAACCCTAATCTCCTCAGCAGCTGCTAGCAGGAATCTCCTCTTCAACTCTAGAAGTTGGTCTTCAAGCTCTGGATCTCCAATGGCTTCATCATCACAAATCTTCAGCTCTCCCAATCCCCAAGCAATCCCAATACCCACACAGACAAATCAATAATCCCCAGAGGGCACACCACACCAATCAATCAAATATAGCAGTATACTAATAGCAGTAGGGGAATCCTAGTGATTTCTAAGGGATCTAATAACTACCCATAGTCCCTATAGTCCCATATCTAAAATATTCAATTTCTAACTCCTAAGGGAAATGAACTACTTTACCTGAGTCATCACTTAAACCCTAATTTTATTCAAGTTATTCACCTAAACTAAACACCTAAAATTAATTCCTAAAAATATGAACTAAATTGCATGCACAAGTTAACAATGTCTATTAATCAATCTAAAAAGAATGGACAAAAAATATTAAAGCAACTATTAGAACAAAATTTATCAAAATCCTGTATGAGATGAAACACCTAAAATATGCATTTATTTGGAAAATATGGGAAAAATATCAAATAAAAAATAAAATGCAATTTTTATTTTTAATAATTTTCTAGACATAATTATTGACCTATAGAAAAAACAAGAATAAAAAAATATTAATTTTTCATTTTTATATGATTTTTTGAAAATGCATGAGAATGAAAAGAAATTAAAAATTAAAATATAAAGAAAAAGAAAGAGGGGGTGAGAATAGCCAACGCGCTCAGTTGCTTTTCCAGGTGGGCCATGAAGTGGGAGGTGCGAATAGAACAAAGCAATAGGCCCAGCGCGCTTCAGAATTTCAACAAAAAATCAAAAAACACAAACGGTGCAGATAGTAGAATTCTTAGTTCGTTTACGTTGGGCTTGGTTATTGGGGGTGTCGTTAGCAATGAAATTCAAGGCCCATTCAGACACTTAAATGAAACGGGGCGTTTTGATGCCCAGGGTTTCCCTCCGTTTCATCTTTAAACGTGGATCCTTGGATTAGATTCCCAGTCAAGGTCAAATACCCAATCGAACGGCCAGAGGGCATCGTCTACCTCCAGCCAAACCCTAGCTCAGAAAACCACCTTTCATGCACGCGCCTTCAACCATCTTGTTCTCACTCAATTCTCCATGAAAGCTCATGATGTAAAAACCAAAAACACTCCATTCTTCTCCCTCTACACAGCCATGGCCATAGTTCTTTCTAAAACTCACCCAAACTCCAAACCCGATAGGTGCAACAGATGAAATCCACCATTAACACCTGCTATCAACTGCTCCAATTCTTGCCACAATTTATCCTAACCTAATCTTCACCTCATACTAGTCATTTTAAGCCATATCATGAGAATTATCGTGCCATATTCCATGAGATGCAAACCTTAACAGAATTGGTGCATCATACTCAACCTTCATGAAACCTCTCCAAACTCATCAAAATCAGTCCTCTACTTATGCTTAACCATTCTAACCTAATAATTATCCATGATTCTAGCTAATTCAGCCAATTCGAAGGAAACTAACCTGGTGCAAAAATGGTGGAAACAGCTATGGAAACCCTTGAATTTGATGCTTGCAGTGATTGGAACTTGATCAATGACCTTGATGATGAATTCTGTATGCAATATCTTTTGTGCAAACTCCTTGAATCTTGTACTTGAAACCTTCTTGCAACTTGGATGGAGAAGATGGATAGCACAATTCTTGATCAATTCAACCAATTCTTTGATAGGATTCTGATCTAGGAAAGGTATTGATGATGATCCAAGCAAGAAATGTGGAAATTGATGGAGATTTGAGAGGGTTTGAGATGCTTTTGCAATTTGGAGAAAGTGAGTGAAACTTGTGATTTTGAGAGAATGAGATCACCAACCATGGCATGAACCATCTCATATCAATATATACATGATGTTAGAAACTCCTAGAAGCTTGGAGAAACTTCCCTTGCATTCTTTCCCTTGGATTTGGTTTATGTATCTTCCATTACAAGTAACCATGGATAACTCCCAAAATGTGAACTAAGCTCAAAATTCTACTTTAGCCAATGTCTTTAAAATGATCTTTCCATTCAAAATGACCTATAATTTTGCTTCATTTGGCCAAGATATGAAAAACTCATTTTTAAGTCCATTTTTATTCATTAAATCCAACAATTTTGAAACCTTGTGCTATGAATCTTTCCAATCTCTCATGGTCACTTTTCTAGACTCAAAATGTCATTTGGAACAAGTTTTATGTTGTAACGGTTTCCATTTGAAGCTTCCTTGTATGAGTTTTGGGCATAGGTTGAAATGACCTGTAATTCTCAGATGACCAAAATACCCTTTGCTTGCCAAGACCATAAGTAGAGTTCCACAAATCATATGAAGGCATACTATACCATTATAGAAAGCTAAGACAATGAGGAACAACTCTTATGTTGAGCAGAAATTCATTTGAAATCTCCTTGAGGGGTAAATATTGCTTGGAAGCCAAGTCACTTTCACAGACACAATTTCAGATACCTCAGATGACCTGTAACTTGCAAGGACCATAACTTGAGTTCTATAAATCTCCTTGATGTCTTCCACCACTCAAATTAAAGGTATTGAGATCCTCTACAAGTTTCATGTTGGCCAAGGATCCATTTGAAGCTTCCATTTTGACTTATCTTGCTTGGAAATTTGACCTAAACTAGGGGATTTTACACAGAAACCCTAATTTAGAACCTCCTCTTCTCCTTGATTTCTCTTGATTTCTTCTCAGCATAACAACATATCCTTATTCTTCATGTCAAATGGTGAACCCCACATCTCTCCAATAGCCCTTAATGCCTTTCAATCAGTCCTTTGACCTAGGGTTGACCCAGATGAAACCCTAGTTGACTGTCCTCAACTACAATTCTTGTGATCATATCAATGACTCATTTCCTTCTCCAAATGACTTTCTAAATCCTCCAAGATGTCTAGATACTCCCCATGCTCAGCACATAGCTCACAATTTCTTTGTTGATCCTCAGACACCCTCAGTTAGGAGATATACTCAATGCTTGATCTACTGACTTGATAGCTTCCCAATTCTTTCTGATGACTTGAATGAGATTGAATTTGAATAATAACCTCTTGATAGGCCTTTAGAGATGAGAATAATGATTGGTCCCCTGTTGAATGACTTGCTATGCTTTTGCTATGCAGATGAGTAACCTATGTACATGACTCTATATGCAAATGCTAATGATATTGAAACATAAACCAGATGAATAAGGTTGAGCAAATTTTAGGGTGCAACACTCAGTACTGGCAGCTTTAGTACTTTCAGAATCTTCTGTAGTAACTATGCTTGAAAACTCTTCATACAGAATTCTTCTTTGGTTCAGATACTTCTGACTTGCTTCAGATTCTTCTGGAGCTTCTGCTTCAGATCCTTCTGGAGGCTACGCTCAGGATCTTCTGTTGGCAGCATTCAGAATCTTCTAATGGATGCATCTGGCACTTCAGAGTCTAGCATATTTCTTATGTTCAGTTCTGATTTGCTTCTGGAGTGATAATTACTTTAATATCTGCAGCAAACACTCTCAAGCAAATTTTAGAGTATATAATTCTTAATTACAAAATTTCATAATAGTTATCATCAAAATATAGAGATATTATTAAGAACCAATCTGTGTTCTAACAATCTCCCCCTTTTTGATGATGACAAAAACATCAGAAATTTTGTTTAATTGAAAATAGATTAATTATAACTCCCCCTGAGATGATGAATCTCCCCCTGAATCAAATATGAGTAAGCAATAGAAACTTCCCTTTTGTCTTGAGTATTTTTCAGAGTTAGATCTTGATTGTTCTTTAACATTTGAGAGTCATAGTGTCTTGCATATTTCAGAGTCAGAGTCTGATAATTGTCAAATGATCTGAGAGTCTTAGAGTTTCTTTTACATAATGTACTTATCAAATGTTATGAAATACTCAGATTTTATGTTAGATAAAATTGATATGTCTGAAGTTTCATTCTGGTGAAGTTTAATTAAACAGTTCAGATCTATATTTTCTCCCCCTTTTTTGTCATAAGCAAAAAGTAATAACGTTGAAAAGACAAAGAAAAGGAAACATTAAATGAGATAGATCATGTGGAGAAAACATTGAAACATTCATTCATTCATTCATTTCAGAGCAAGAGTACACACATCAGAAGATATTCAAAATACATATGCAAACATTAGATGCAAACATCAGAAGAAAAAAATAAATAAACTAAGAGTGTTTTGACAAAAGCATTTTCAACAGATCTGTGATCTCAGAAGAAGATTGTTCTTGTTTTGACATCCACTTAGCCATTGTTTCATTCTTCTGATCCTGTTGGGACATCCACTGAGTCATGTCTTCAGACTTCTTATCTTGTTTAGCCATCCATGACTTGATTTCTGATTGACCAGCTTCCAGAACTGCAATCTTATCTTCAAGATCTGGATGTTCTTTCTTGATCTCAGATGAAGAAGGTGGAATAGTTTCTGAAGCTTGAACATAGTCAATTTCCATAGGGGCTTTGGAGCTAGCAGCAGTAGATCCAGAAGGATGTTCTATCAGAATCATTGCCAGGGGGTTGTCTTCAGATGCAGATTCAGTATTCTCTTCAGATGATGAAGGAGCATCTGTAAGAAGCAGTGGTCCAGATCTCTTAACAGTCCAGAACAGACATCTAGCAGCTTCAGCAAATTTGAGCTTCGCATCATCAGAACATACGTTCTTCAGATTTGATGCTACAGTGTTGAATCTGTTTATGAAGCCATTCCAAATGACATCAGATTCCTTTGCATCCATTGTTGCTGAACATTTCCTCTATACAGAACCTAAATACATCTGTATTTCTTGCAAAAAACATGTAAATAAATGATCTACATTCAGTCTAGGTCTGGGGTGTAACAGAGTTTCCAAGGTTATTGGCTTGGGTTGGGGAGTAGGTGGAAATATGGATTTATGAATGGAGATCAGAGGAGGAGGATAGTAGGGTATGAATGGAATTTCAGATGATTTGTCAGGTTTGAATCTATTTAAAGCATTCATCAGATTTGGTTTTGCTTTTGTTTTATAGGAAACCACATCAAATGGTTTATCAGAGTAAGGTTTGAAAGCAGATTTAGCAGGTTTATCAGAAATAGCAAGTTTATCAGATGAAACAGGTATATCAGATTTAGCAGATATAGCAGAGTATGGTTTTGGATCTGATGAAGGTACTGCTGACATTGTTTTAATATAGGATTGAAGCACAGATGGTAGAATGATGGTAAGTTTGGGTTTGAGAGGAGTGATGGTTTCAGATGGTTCAATTCTGGTGTAGAAGTTTTTCAAGGTGAAACCAGAAGGAAGTTTGTTAGAAGAAGATAGTTTGCACAAAGCAAAAGGTACGTGCTCAGATGTTCTTGGCTTGGGTGCAGGGGTAGGATTTGGAATGGTAATTTCAGAAGAAGGTTTAGGTGTTGGAATAGGATCTGGAATAGTAACTTCAGAAGAAATAGGGGGTTCTGGTTGGTTTACTTCAGAATCTCTGTGAGAGGGGGATACCAGAAAATCTGGGTGAATATCAGATTCTGAGGAATTGGATGATGAGGTTGGAGTGTAAGAGGTAGAGGACACTTCAAAAACAGTTTTGAGAGGTGTAACATTTAGAACCTCTGTCTCCGGAATATGGGTTTCAGATGGGTTCGCTGTTTCTGATGTAGGTGGTTCTGATGCAGGTGGATCAGATGTAACTTTAATAGATTCAGATGTGGTTGATGGTGGTTTTTCTGGTTGTGGTTGTTTTTCTTGTTGTTGTGTTTGTGGTGATACAGATTGTTTTTCTTGTGGTTGTTGTTATTGTTCAAAGGGTTTTTCTTTTTGTTGTTGTTGTTGTTCAGATGGTTTTTCTGGTTATTGTGGTTGTTGTTCTGATTGTGGTTGTTGTGGTGCAGATTGTTTTATTGGTATTTCTGGTTGTGGAGTCTGATTTTGTGGTTTTGTTGTTGTTGGTTTTGGTACAGATGATTGTGTAGTAGAAGGTTTGATAGGTGAGATGGAAGTAGGATTAGATGATTTTTGTGGGGATGGAACAGATGTATGAGGTGGAGCAGTAACAGATTGTTTCTGAGTAGAAGGTGGTTTAGGGATAGGCTTAAATGTTGAATCATTTACAACACTATTCTTTACAGAAGATACAGAAGATTCGGTACCTTTAATCTTGATACGTTTTGCAGGAACAGAAGGAGTGTCTCCAGATGCTTTCCTCTTGACCATCTTCTGAGGCTTCTCAGCAACTTTGGGCTTCTTCTGAACAGGCGCAACTTCTGCTTCTGATTGACTTCTTTTTCTTGGGATCTCTTCTCCTACAACAGGCAATGGTTCCCTTGCTCTCTTCAGAATATCTGTAGGAATGGGCGTTCCATCTGCCTTGCAAGCATCAATATAACTCACTATAATTTCTCTTGGTTCTTCAGCAAAGAACAGAGGGTAGTCATCTACTGGGATTCTTTTCTGACTGAGTTCAGTGATATTCAGCTTCTTGGGTGCTGTTGTGAGTTCTTCTACAATTTTTAGTCTCTGAAGACTCTTTGCATTAAGAGGTTTTCCAAGAATGAATTCAAGTTCATATGTGACTCCAGCAGCATATAGAGAAGTCACCAGTCCATTTTTTGTCAAAAAATCTGAAATTAACCTTCCAAAGGGAATCCATGTTCTGATCTTCTGACCTTTTTCTTTCACAGATTCTTTGGAGGCATTTATATGATTCCATAAGTGCATAAACAGAATGTAGGGAAGATCTACCTTGGTGCTCTGACTTAAGCAATACATAAAGTAGAGTTGTTCATTGTTTACATAGTCTGGAGAGTTTGTAGACTTTCTGTGATGAATGCATCCCATGAAAATCATTGCCCAGATCTTGTAGTCAGGCTTCAGATCTTTGAACTTATTAGAAGCCTGTCCAGCAGTCATCACTTCCTCATATACTTCATCCATATCTACACGCCCAGCTGTCAGGTGAGATACTCCATCTGTTTCCTCATATTCAATGAGTTTCCTGATCAGATCTTCTGTGATGATTTTCTCTTTACCCAGAACAGAAGATAAGATAAACTTAGGGTATACAGCAGCATGGATCCAGAATTCTTTCACTAGAAGGGGGTAAACTGGTCCAAAAACTCTGTCAAAGTATTTTACCCATCCTTAAGCATCAATTATGGAGCGAAACTCAAATCCATTTTCAGCAAGTGAATTAAATTCCACCATTGATTCACAAAGAACTTCCAGTTTGTCAACAGGTGTTAACAAAGTTCTCTTTGGTGTCGTATATGGAGTCACACCCATATTTGCAGAAGTAACTGCAGCCATGGTTGATTGAAACTGAGCAGCAGTGGATGATGAAGTTGCCATTGAAGATGAGTTTGTCAAATGCTTAGGGTTTTTTTGATGAGAGAAAAGAAGACAGAAATGCATAAACGATTGAGATGTGAAAAGTGTGAAAGTGGTAAGAAGTGTGATATTTATAGTAAACACTTAGGCATACAAATAGTCAGATAATGGCACGTTCACACATAGCATTTAATGAAAAAGAATAAAAATCATTTCAAGCATTTATTGATTCTGACAATATGGGGGGAAAATCAAGATTTTCACTATTCAAACTTCACCTCAAACGTCTCTTAAGCAGCGTACACGCCACCTTTGCAGATTCAGAGTGACACGTGTTTGCTTGCATGTGCTTCTGAATTCTCTTGAGAAATGAAACGTTAACCAACGTTCAGATCCTCTGAGTATTGTTAGTTCAGAGTTTCACACAAAAAAGTAATTTAAGGAAATGAATAAGTAATCAGAAGAAATACTTAGAGCATTAAGCATTTTTGCATCTGTAAAATTTGCTTCTGAAAAATATTATTCTGGACAAAAATCCATACAAATATTTTTCATAATAAATTTGAATCTATCTTCAACAAGGGGTTTTGTGAAAATATCTGCCCATTGATGATCTGTATCAAGAAAGGCTAAATTTATAATTCCCTTCTGAACATAGTCTCTGATGAAATGATGCTTAATTTCTATATGTTTTGCCTTAGAATGTAGAATGGGGTTTTTAGACAAACATATAGTAGAAGTATTATCACAGAATATAGAAATGTTACTTTCAAATCTCTGATAGTCTTCTAGCTGACTTTTCATCCAGAGCATCTGCGTGCTACATCCAGCAGCAGCAATATATTCTGCCTCTATGTTTGATAGTGCAATTGTGGGTTGCTTCTTGCTGTACCAAGAGATTAGATTTCTTCCTAGAAATTGACAACTTCCAGAAGTACTTTTTCTTTCCACTCTGTCTCCAGCGTAGTCAGCGTCAACATAATCCATCTAATTTGAAATCATCAGATTTTCTGTAACACAAACCCACATTAGAAGTACCTTTCAGATACCTTAGAATCCTCTTGACAGCTGTCAAGTGTGATTCTCTAGGATCTGATTGGAATCTAGCACACAAGCATACACTGAACAATATGTCAGGTCTAGAAGTAGTTAAGTAAAGAAGAGATCTTATCATACCTTTGTAGAGTTTCTGATCTACTTTCTTACTTACCTCTTCCTTGCCTAGTGAACTAGTTGGATGCATGGGAGTCTTTGCCAGCTTACTATCAGTCATGTTAAATTTCTTCAGAAGTTCTTTAACATATTCGGTCTGATGTATGTAAGTTCACTCTGGAGTTTGGTTGACTTGAATTCCCAGAAAGAATCTCAATTCTCCCATCATGCTCATTTCAAATTATGTCTGCATACATTGAGCAAACTCCTTTCCCAGCATAGTATTGGTAGATCCAGATATGATATCATCCACATATATTTTACAAATTAGAAGATCTTTCTTAAATTATTTACAAAAGAGTGTTGTGTCCACTTTGCCTCTGATGAAATTTTTCTCCAGAAGAAAATTGCTCAATCTCTCATACCAAGCTCTGGGAGCTTGTTTTAAACCATACAGAGATTTCTTTAGTTTGAAAACATGATCTGGAAATTTTTCACTCTCAAAACCAGGAGGCTGGTGGACATAAACTTCTTCTTCTATAATACCATTTAGAAAGGCACTTTTAACATCCATCTGATACAGAGTGATGTTATTTTGTGCAGCAAATGAAATAAGAAGGCGTATAGACTCTAACCTTGCCACTGGAGCATAAGTTTCAGTATAATCAATACCTTCTTGTTGACTGTACCCTTGAGCAACAAGCCTTGCCTTATTTCTTTCAACTTCTCCTTTTTCATTAAGCTTATTTCTGAAGACCCATTTAGTTCCAATTATATTGAATCCTTTTGGTCTTTGAAATAAATCCCACACATCATTTATAGTGAATTGATTTAGCTCTTCTTGCATGGCAATAATCCAATCATTGTCTTGCAGAGCTTCATCTACAGAAGTTTGTTCAATTACTGACACCAGTCCAAATAATGATGCTTTAGATGATCTAAGAAAGGATCTTGTTCTGATAGGATCATCCTTCTTTCCAATAATAACATTCTCTAGATGAGAAGCTTTGATTCTGGAAGATGATCCTCTAACAGTTGATTCTTCAGAAATGTTTAAATTGTTCATCTGAGAAGTTAAAGGAATTGCATCTGGCGTTGCTTCTGGTTCCTTCACTTGAGCTTTGTCTACCTCTGATCCTTCAGAGTCTGTGAAGACTACTTCTCTATCTGCAGAGTTTTCAGATTGCTTTGGCTTTTTACTGCCAAGCTTATCATCAAATCTAACATGAATAGATTATTCCATAATCTGTGTCTCAGTGTTGTATACTCTGTAGCCTTTAGAGCGTTCAGAATATCCAAGCATGAAACACTTCCTTGCTTTGGAATCAAACTTGTTCAGATTTTCTTTAGTATTTAACATATAGAAAATACATCCAAAAGGATGAAAATATGAAATGTTGGGCTTTCTGTTCTTCCACAGTTCATATGGAGTCTTCTCCAGAAGAGGTCTTACAGACACTCTGTCCTGAATGTAACAGGCTGTGTTGATTGCTTCTGCCCAAAAGTGTTTTTCCAGATTAGTCTCATTGATCATGGTTCTGGCCATTTCTTGCAGAGTTCTATTTTTACTCTCTACAACTCCATTTTGTTGTGGAGTTCTAGGACAGGAAAAATCATGAGCAATGCCATTTTCATTAAAATATTTTTCAAAATATTTATTTTCAAATTCACCCCCATGATCACTTCTGACTTTTATAATTTTGAAATCTTTTTCATTCTGGACTTGTTTACAGAAGTCAATGAACACAGAATGTGACTCATCCTTGTGTTTTAAGAACTTTACCCATGCCCATCTACTATAGTCATCAACAATGACTAATCCATACTTCTTGCCTCTAATGGATGCAATTTTCACTGGTCCAAACAGATCAATATGAAGTAATTCTAGTGGTCTGGAAGTAGAAACAACATTTTTTTGATTTAAAAGATGATTTTGAAAACTTCCCTTTTTGGCATGCTTCACAAAGAGCATCTGAGGTGAACTTCAGATTAGGAAGTTCTCTGACAAGATTAAGTTTATTAATCTGAGATATACGTCTCATATTAATATGCCCCAATCTTCTGTGCCAGACCCATTGCTCCTCATTAACAGACAAGAGGCATTTAACATTCTGAACCTTAAGTTTTGAAAGATTTATTTTATAAATGTTGTTTTTCCTCTTTCCACTAAATAGGATAGAGCCGTCCTTTTGACTAATAGCTTTACAACATTTTGGATTAAAGGTTATATCATAACCATTGTCACTTAATTGACTTATGGACAATAAGTTATGCTTTAACCCTTTTACAAGTAAAACATTAGTAATAGAGGGAAGTTTACCATTTCCAATGGTGCCAGATCCAATGATCTTGCCCTTTTGATTCCCTCCAAATTTCACATCACCTCCAGATCTAAGCTCCAGACTTTGGAACATAGACCTTTCTCCTGTCATGTGTCGCAAGCATCCAGAGTCCAGGTACCATGATTGGCGTCCTGACCTTGCTGCTAAGAATATCTGCAACAGGAATTATTTTACTTTTAGGTACCCAGATCTTCTTGGGTCCTTTATGGTTAGTTGTTCTGAAGGTTTGTCTAAACTTCTGTTTTTCAACATAAGGTTTATTCTGACTAGCCTTAAATTTAAACACATGAATATTCTTTTCATAACGTGTTTGTTCAATATCATTCAAGTGACCAAATTTAAAGTGGGAATATAAAGGAGTCTTCTTGATTTATATCCAATTCCTTTCCAGAGGAAGATTTATATCCAATTCCTTTTCTGTTATTTCTGCTAACTCCATAGATCATGGAAGCCATTTTGCTTCTGTCTATGCTTTTAGCAAGAAACTTCTGAAAGCTATAATCATATTTTTCCAAAATATTTTTGCATTCAGATTCAGTTTCAGAATCAGAGTTTTGTTGAGCTAATTCAGAATCATTTTTCAGTTTTAAGTTCTTTTCATTTAGCTCAGCTACTTCTGATTTGAGAATATTATTCTTAGACACAAGATTGCTTTGACGCTTCTTGTATTTGAGCTTAATATTGTTATAGCTCTTCAGAACTTCTGTTAACACTTTGATAAGTTCTTCTTTAGTGAGTTTAGCCATTACCTCTTTAGCATCAGAGTTAGATTCAGAGTCAGATTCAGATCCTGAAGTTCCTTCCTCCCGATCTTCTATGTTTGCCATCAAGTCTACATTGGCACATTCCTCTTCTGACTCAGATTCAGATTCAGATGTATCTGAATCATCCCAGGTGGCCATTAGAACCTTTTTCTTCTTATCAGATTTTCTTTTAGGCTTGTCTTTCAACACCTTTGGACATTCATTTTTGTAATGTTCAGGTTCTTTACATTCATAATAGACAACCTCCTTTTTTCCAGATCTTCTGTGTCCAGAAGATTCTTTTCTTTGGTCAGGCTTCCTGAAGTTTCTGAACTTCTTTCCTTTATGCTTCCAGAGTTTGTTTATTCTTCTAGACAGCATGGATAGTTCATCTTCATCTTCATATGAGGATTCTTCAGAGCTTTCCTCTATTACCTGCAATGCTTTAGCAGATTTATTAGATTTTAAAGCAATTGATTTACCTTTCTTTTGAGGTTCATCTTCCTCAAGTTCAATTTCATGACTTCTTAGTGAACTGATTAGTTCCTCCAAGGAGATCTTGTTCAGATCTTTAGCCATTTTCAACACAGTCACCATAGGTCTCCATCTGGTAGGTAAACTTTTGATGATCTTTTTCACATAATCAACAGTAGAGTATCCTTTATCCAGAACCTTTAGTCCAGCTGTAAGTATTTGAAATCTGGAGAACATAGCTTCTACAGATTCAGAGTCTTCCATCTTGAAGGCTTCATACTTCTGGATTAGACCCATATGCACAACACCCAACAGATAAACACCCAAGCGCTAGGATTGACTCGCGTAGGGGATGGGAAACGGTCCCAGCATAAGGGATGGGAAGAGTCCCTAGGTGCTATGGTGTCCCCAGCTGTCGCTACTGCGAAAATCGGCGCCGGCTGACAGAAGAGTCGCCACCGCGCGTTATTTATCCCAACGGAGGGAAAGGAAACGCTCGAAGTAAACCTCGCAACACACGGGAAAGGTATGGTCATCGCAACCAAAACCTAGATTCGGGAGTCGGTTACGCAAGGGGAAGCTATTAGCACCCCTCACGTCCGTCGTACTCGACGGGATCCACACTTGGTGTTTATAAGGAAAAGGGTGTGTTTATCTATCTACGCTAATGGTCAGTCTGAAAAGAAAAGAAAAGGACAGGACTCGACAGAACATACGCTGTTCTGGGCCTACGTACTCCCTCGTGCAATGGGAAAGTCAGAGTCAACGTAGTTCGACTACCTACGTCTAGACGGGGGGCCCTCATTTGCCCGCCAGGACATCGCGTCCTGTGCCTACGTACTTCCACACAGCATGGAAGATCAGAGCAAACGTAGTTCGACTATGCACGACACAAGCTGTTCAAGTGTTTTTTAGGAGAAATGCACCTTAACCAAGGGTTTTTACAGTCCAAGAGGACAAAAAGTTTTGATGTTTGTTCAAATCTTTTAACGGAAGAAATGAATTCACTTTTGTTTTATCCTTTATTAAGTGTTTTTCTGTTGTTTTGAGAAAGGAAAGAGACGCCCTAAAACTATGGTTGAAAAGGGGAATCTACCTACTGTTATCATGCCTGGTTAACCATCCTAATGTCTATCATAACTCCTCCACAACAGAGAAGTTAGAGCTCCTAAGGGATCATGGCAACAGGACTAAACAGTAAACAGGAATCACTGCAAAGTAAAGAAATACTGGAAATATGCATGAATGTAACAACCTAACAAGCAAGGCACAAAGGCCACACACCACGGAGGTAAGGGAGCTCAGCTCTACCAAATACCGGCAAGCAAAGCCACTCAATAACAAACAAGCAGAAGGAGGACCACCTCAACTTCTCATGCACACAACTCCTATTTCTAAGATGCACCTATCTCAGAAATATCTAGATGAACCCCTAAGTCTAATGCAGCACAGCACCACATAAGTCAATCAACACACAGAGAAGGCTAACCAGCCTGGCAAACTCCTATCCAAAAGCAAGAAACTGCCCCTAGGCAAAACCCTGAACAACCCTAAAACAAACCCTAATCTACCTCTGAACACAGCCCTAAGCAAAACCCTAATCAAATCTCTAAGCAAAGCCCCAAAGCAAAACCCTACACAATAGAAATCAGTCATAGTCTTCAAGCTTCAAGACAAGCTTACCAAAGAAAGGGAGCTAAGTAGGCAGGCTCATAGTGCCTTCCTTAGGAAAGTACTAGGAAGCTTCCACTCAGGAATCATATCCCATGCGGCTCAACAACTGTGATCGGTTTACATTCCTCCTCAGGAGAAACTAAACTCACATGAAGGCTCCAACATCATTGGATACTTGAGAAATCCTATATGAACTAAGGGAACTAAGTGAACAGACCCATAGTGCCTTCCTCAGGAAAGTACTAGGGGGCTTCCACTTAGGAATCATATCCCATGTGGCTCAACAACTGTGAACGGTTTACATTCCTCCTCAGGAGAAACTAAACTCACATGAAGGCTCCAACATCATTGGATACTTGAGAAATCCTATATGAACTAAGGGAACTAAGTGAACAGACCCATAGTGCCTTCCTCAAGAAAGTACTAGGGGGCTTCCACTTAGGAATCATATCCCATATGGCTCAACAACTGTGAACGGTTTACATTCCTCCTCAGGAGAAAATAAACTCACATGAAGGCTCCAACATCATTGGATACTTGAGAAAAGAGGTGAGAAGAAAGAATGAAAGACATCCATAGTGCCTTCCTCAGGAAAGTACCATGAATTTCCCTCAAACTTCAGGATCTCAAACCTCACAAACAGAGAGCAAGCTCCTAGACTAAGACCTCAATCCAACATCCTTGCAAGCTCCATCAAGACTTCAACCAGCCTCCACCCTCAAGAAGAAACCACAGGCCCTCAAACCCAAAGAAACTATCTCTGAAGTTCAACCACAGTTGAACTTCAAAGTCAGAAGCCCTCAAGACTTCTCCTATTCTCAAGCCCAAACAAAAATAACAGAACACCCTATAAAAATCTACCAAAAATCTAGGGGAGACCTACATGGCTCTATGATCCCAAGATCAAATCTCAAAGCCTAAGTCAACTTCTAAGGTTACTAAACAATCCCTAACATGTGAATGGTCAAGGGTTAACCAACAAGTTATGAGGTCTCTATTCTCTAACCCTAAAACAATATCAATCAATCTCTAAAAAATCCACAAAAATCCTATGGGGAGCATGCATCAGTCTAGTAGAACATACTAAAAAACTAGAGCAAAAATCATTACCAAATGAGAGAAATAAAATCAGCAAGGCAGACACATCACAAATCAATTATTCAATATCAATTAAAATACAAAAATGCAAATAAAATGAAAATGCATGATCAAATTAATATATTTGCATCCTAAAATCCTAAATTGAATTACGAATCTACAGAAAAAAGAAGGGAATTAATTGATCAATCCTACTATTTTTTATGAATTTTCTTCTAACATTATACAAAACAAAGAAATAACAAAAAAAATAAAAAGAAATAAAACAGGGGGGGTGCAGCGAGTAACAACTCTAGTTACTCAGACTGGGCCCAAATACAGGGGGGGGGGTGCGCGTAGCACTTAGGGCAAGGCCCAATCCATATCCACTCTATTCTTCTCACAGCCAGGGGGGGGGGGGATGACGAGCAAATGAGGGGGTGAGTTCGTAAACTCAAACTTGGGCTTACCACAATCCAAACCCTAGCCCAACTAATCAACCAGCAAAACCACCTTCTTCCCCCAAAACTCTGATCACTGTTCACTACTCTAAACCCTAACACGCCGCTCCCCCCAACCTCTCTCCCCTCTGAAACTCCTCTCCAGAAAACCTCTCAAAACGCTCTCAAACCCTCACACGACCTGAACGAACACTACACCTTAGTCAACTACCACACATGCAATCAACAGTCATCTTAACACTCCCAAATTGAAATCAAGCTTCAACAATTCATGCTATAATCATATCAACAAATATTCAACTAAACCCTAGCCACGCACAAGTAAACAAATCGAAAGAAGGATGAACAAACCTGGAGAAATGAAGAAGGCGACAAAGGTCCTGGAACTGAAGAGTATTGAAGGAACTTGCGAAAGTCTTGAAGCTTTCTGGAAAACGGAAGAACTCAAAGCTTGAAGTTCTGGGGAAGAAAACGAAGAACCAAATGTTGAAGATCTTGAGAGAGACTTCGTTGAGTTCTGGACGTTCGTGGACGGCCGTTGAAGATACTTGAGAAGAAATGTGCAAGAAAGAAAACTGGAATCGGTTGTAGAAGGTCCTTGAATGTTGCTGGGAAATGTGAAGAATACTGATGTTCTTGAGGATTTTTCTGGAAAATTGGTGAAGGTCTATGAAGATTCTGGAAAATCATGTGAAGAATGATGAAGGTTTGAAGGTTTTCTGGAAAATCATGTGAAGTTTCCGACGACGGATGAATTTTCCGGCGAGTTATTGATGAAGGTGGACGGAGGAGATCGGGGGAGAAAGAAGAAGATGGGAGGACTCTGGGCAAAAAAGTAGCTCCGGCGGGTTGTTACGGCGGCCGGAGGGCGTTAGGGTGGCCGGAGTTGGTTTCTAGGGCGTTTGCATGCCCGGCGGTTGCTTCTCCGGTAGGGTTGACCGGTGGGGACAGGTGGCGTGGAGAAGGTTGAGGGGTGGACGCGTGTGAGAGGGGAATGGGAAAGGTGCAACACGTGGCGAGAGAGCTGGCAGAGTGAGAGAGAGTGGAGTCTGAACGTGGCAAGACGTGGGGCCTCATTGATGAACGCGTGGCCACTTTATATAGCGACAAGTGTCACATTTCTGGACTGAAAATGGACAAAAAACTGAGACTGATTTGGGCCTCCAAAAAACCCCACTCTTGGCCCACGAAAACTGATACAATAACCTGAAAAAATCTGGATTTAAAAGATTAACCTAATTGAACACTAATCAAATATTAACCCTAATTAATGAACATGATTAAACTACAATTAACTCTAACTGAAAATTAAACTGCAATTAAATCTAAATGAAAATTAACTATCCTAATTAATTCTATCAAATTCAAATAAAATCTAAACAAAAGATTGAGTCCTAATTAACCTCTATTAAGGAGAACTAACATCTAATTAACTTCTAAAAAACTATTAACTAATAAAAATAAAACTCTAATTATTTTTATTTAAAATCTTACTAAATTTCTATTAAATTATAATAAAATCTATATTATTTATTTAAAACTATTAAAAAAGCTATTAACCCATTAAAAACTCTATAAAATCCTAAAAAATGATTTAAAGCTATTAAAAAATATTTAAAAACCTATTTAAATTCTAACAAAATCTATAAAGCCTATTAAAAACCCACAAAAGGCTATTAAATCCTAAAAAAAGCAAACAAAGGCAAATAACCAATACAAAAGAGAGCGTGAGACCCGATCGAAGCAAACAGTAAACCCCTGGTATCAGAATATCCCGAAAACCACCATGTAAGCTGAAAACACCGAGAAGTGCACAATTTCCCGAAAATAAAACCCTGATGATCTAGACTGGATCTGAAATATCCGGTAGATGAAAACCAAGCTGTAACTCTGATATCCTCTGCCTGTGTACAAATGTCATGCATCTGATATGCGAATACGAATTAAACCACGAACCAGATAGGAGAACCGGTTGGTCAAATTTTAGGGTGCAACAGCTGCCCCTATTCAAGCGGCTTGGACCTGAATGGGTGAAGAGCGCTCAGCCTTCCCACATTCGAAAGTAAATGACGGTTGAATACCAATGAAACCCTGGAATTTGCCAACCGCAAAAATAAATTGCGCACACCACTGCTTGGGGAGAATTAACCAGGGAACTGATTTCTGTTGCCACAGCGACAACTAAACACCTATCCATCAACCTGTTTATGAAATAATCTGATTTTGTCCAGAGACCATCCCATTCCGAAGAAGTGAGAACATACACTGATCAGTGAGCAAAATTGTTGATCTCTCTTATCAACCTTTCGCATCCGAAGAAACGAGCAAACGCTTAACCAAACGAGACAATGCTGATTTCACTTATCAACCTTTCGTATCCTGAAGAAACGAGAACATGTTGGTTTCACTTACCAACCTTCCATTCGTATCTGAACGAGCATCCACTAATCGGAGAGAAAATGTCGATTTTTTCTTACCAACCTTCCATTCGTATCTGAACGAGCATCCACTAAACTGCGGGAAAATGTTGATTTCTCTTACCAACCTTCCATTCGTATCTGAACGGGCATCCACTAAACTGCGGGAAAATGTTGATTTCTCTTACCAACCTTCCATTCGTATCTGAACGGGCATCCCGGCGGGGGTACGAGAAACTTAACCAAGCAACTCTGAGAGGACAATTCTGACGACAGCCGTCCAATACCTATTCTGGCAATAGGTATCCTGAAAACACTCCGCTGGGGAAATTGGGAACTTAACCAAGCACCCTGACGAGAATAACTTTGTTGAAAACTAAGAGGAATTTAACCAAACAACTCCGTGGCGAACACCCTGCTGGGGACTACGAGGGACTTAACCCAGTAACTCATTGAAGTAACACCCTGCTGGAGAACATAACTCTGCTGGGGGAATTACGGGTAACCACCCAAAAATCTGCATTACCATCGTCTAATGCTGACACCACAGCATCCTGAGAAAGACTCAGCTGGGGGAAACAGGTGCTTGACCAAGCAAACTCTGCTAGGGGAATATGACATGACGAACACGATCACTGCGTGCCTGGCGCAACAACCCTCTTGACAGGCGAAAACACGATCACTGCGCGTCTTGGCGTTGCAAACAAAACATACGGGATGAATACGATCACTGCGTACTTTACACCACAATCCTCTTGACAGGAGGAAACACGATCACTGCGCGTCTTGGCGTTGCAAACAAAACATACGGGATGAATACGATCACTGCGTACCTCTTCCGCAAAAACCCCACAACATAACGATGACCACGATCACTGTGTGCCCTGTGCCACAACTCTCTTGACAGGAGAAAACACGATCACTGCATGTTCTATGCCGCAAACAAAACATACGGGATGAATACGATCACTGCGTATCTCTTCCGCAAACCCATAACATAACGATGACCACGATCACTGCGTGCCCTGCGCCACAACTCTCTTGACAGGAGAAAACACGATCACTGCGCGTTCTGTGCCGCAAACAAAACATACGGGATGAATACGATCACTGCGTATCTCTTCCGCAAACCCCATAACATAACGATGACCACGATCACTGCGTGTTCTGTGCCGCAAACAAAACATACGCATCTCTGCAAACCACGATTTCACTTATCGACAGAGAAAATACCTGAGGCTGGAAGGGTAATCAATCCTGCTTACGCTTCCAAATGCACATGTTTGATGATGTCGTAATGCTTCCATACTGCATGGAAATGCTACCTATTCGTGTAAAATGCAAGTGCTTATGATGCATGTTTATTCGAAGGAGTTACTTCAGCAAAATAAATGCTGAAGACAAACTGGATCCGCTGGGGATGACCAGAATACTACCAATACGCTTCCAACAAAATAAATGTTGGAAAGATGAACTAGCTCCGCTGGGGATGACCATCCTGCGGGGAAAGTAGCTCACAAACTCAAAACTTCAAACTCTGCTGAAGATGATCGTCCTGACGAGGAAGGATCAACCTGTTGGGGAAAGAGAAAAGCAATCCTGGAAACTGCTTTCAAAAAGGTATCAACACTCTGATTACGCCTTGTGGGGATACTTCATCCTGCTATCACTGAGCTGGGGATTAACCGGTGTGCTCTGATTCGCACTACACAGGAAACTCTTTGGAGAAGTTAATCATATCCGTCTCGACCCTTGCTGGGGAGGACTTTGCTCTGCTTGATAAGCCAATTCTGAATTACTGAAGATACATTGATCTTTTCCTTTGACGCAATCTCCACTCTCCTGGGGAGACAACATTCAATTTTGCCTGGGGCCACTTCACTGGGGAAGGACACAACGTTCTTCCTCTGGAGAGGGTACTAGCCCGCCATGGACTCTGGCGGGGAACTTTGCGAGCTTTTGAATACCTGCAAAAGTCAACAAGCAAACACAAGACAATCTATGCAAAAAGGAAACATCTTGGTAATCACCCATGACAACCATTCAGGTAATTTCCGGTTTTAACAATCATCGGCCGAGGCCCGCTTGTTTACACGCATGTAAGTTTATCGAAAACATCGGCGTTTTTTACAAACAAAACTGTAAAAGTTAAAACCAAAGTCACACACTACACTGAATAACACACTTTATTGATAAAGGCCTGAGAATAGGCAAGATTTATACATCAGATGCAACTCCTGAAAAGAGGTAGTCACGCATAAACAGAATGCAGAAATGTACAAAGATACAGAATAAAATTTGTACACATGTCGGCAACGTGTTACAGACGAACACCATGAACCGATCCTCCTATGACTCGCCGGACTCTGACGCTTTCCTGATCTCTGTCTTCGGAAGAGATTGCTTTGGATAGTCGACCCCCCGGATGCTCCCAAACCACTAACAATCGAACTTGGACCGCAGTCATTTGCTTCTCAAATCCCTAACTTTTGCGTGAATCGCCCTTTGCGGGTTTTTGATTCACCGGGATACCCCCTTTTTGCCGAAGCTGCCCAGTGTAGGTTTTCAACTTCGCGGGTGTACATTTTTTCATTTTATCCCTAACTTTTGTCCGAACCTTTTTATTCTGTTTTTTGGTTCGCCAGGATGCCCCATTTTTGCCTGGACTCTCTTTTTACTGTCCAGCGGGTCAATTTTTAAGCAAAGTATTTTTTAACTGCGTCCGAGTTCACAGGGGACGAAAAGTCTTCACCATCCATGGTGGATAACAATAAGGCTCCTCCGGAGAAGACCTTTCTCACGACGTATGGACCTTCATAATTGGGAGTCCATTTGCCCCTGTGATCCGATTGCGGTGGGAGAATCTTCTTCAGCACAAGATCACCCGTATGAAAGCTCCGAGGTCGAATCTTCTTGTCGAACGCTTTCTTCATCCGGCTCTGATACAGCCTACCATGTGCAATTGATGCCAATCTCTTCTCGTCTATCAAGCTCAGCTGATTCACTCTACTTCTCACCCATTCTGCCTCATCAAGCTGAACATCAAGCAAAACCCTCAAAGATGGTATCTCAACCTCCAATGGCAGGACTGCCTCCATGCCATACACCAGTGAGAACGGAGTTGCCCCAGTTGATGTACGCACCGTCGTGCGATAACCGTGCAAAGCAAACGGCAACATCTCATGCCAATCCTTATACGTTACCACCATCTTCTGAACAATTTTCTTTATGTTCTTGTTGGCCGCTTCAACAACGCCATTCATCTTGGGTCTGTACGGAGATGAATTATGATGCTCGATCTTAAAACCCCGACAAAGATCCTTCATCATCTTATTATTCAAATTTGAACCATTATCAGTAATGATCCGTTCAGGAATACCGTAAGATGCTGCTTCATCACCATTGGCGTAAGATGCTGCTTCCACCCACTTGGTGAAGTAATCGATCGCGACTAGGATGAAGCGATGCCCATTAGAAGCAGTAGGCTCAATCTTGCCAATCATATCGATTCCCCACATGGAGAAAGGCCACGGAGAAGCCATAACATTCAGTGGACTGGGTGGCACATGGATCTTATCAGCATAGATCTGGCACTTGTGACACCGCTTGGCAAATTTGAAACAGTCAGTTTCCATCGTCAACCAATAATACCCTGCTCGCAACAACTTTCGGGTCATAGCATGCCCACCAGCATGTGTACCAAAAGTTCCTTCATGGACCTCTTCCATGAGTAAATTGGCTTCCTTCTCATCTACACACCGGAGGAGTACCAAATCGTGGTTCCTTCTATACAGAACGCTGTCGGGATTCAGATAGAAGTTGCCTGCTAATCTCCTTAGGGTCTTCTGATCACGACTGGATGCCCCAGCCGGATATTCCTTGTTCTTTAGGAAATTCTGTATGTCGAAATACTAGGGTTTACCGTCAGATGCTTCATCAATTGCAAACACAAAGGCCGGCCTATCAAGGCGGGATATGACAATCCTGGGAGCCTCATTCCAGTAGTTGACCTTATACATCGAGGATAATGTTGCAAGGGCGTCTGCCATTTGATTCTCCGCCCGGGGTACATGATGAAAGTCTACTTTATCAAAGAAAGGTAGCAACCTTCTCGCATAATTCATGTACGGTACCAGATTAGATTGGCGTGTCTCCCACTCTCCCTTAATCTGATTCACAACCAATGCTGAATCCCCATATACGTCCAGATTCTTGATCCTCAGATCAATAGCCTCCTCCAACCCCATAATGC
Organism: Lathyrus sativus; assembly: GCA_963859935.3. Lineage (NCBI taxonomy): Eukaryota > Viridiplantae > Streptophyta > Magnoliopsida > Fabales > Fabaceae > Lathyrus > Lathyrus sativus. The sequence continues at coordinate 301,480,229 of OZ012741.1, forward strand.
AAGCTTCGTACTCGGCCTCGTTATTCGTCACTGGAAAAGTCAATCTGGCTGTAAACGGGATGTGCGACCCGTGGGGAGTTGTAATGATTGCCCCGATCCCGCTACCGTACAAATTGACAGCCCCGTCAAAAATCAATTGCCACTGGGAACTCCGTTCAGGACCTTCACCAGGCAACGGCTCATCACAATCTTTAGCCTTCAAGTACATTATGTCCTCATCAGGAAACTCAAACTTCATAGGCTGATAATCATCAATCGGCTGTTCGGCAAGATATTCGGACAGAACACTTCCCTTAATGGCCTTCTGGGAAACATACTGGATATCGTATTCTGTCAATACCATCTGCCATCTAGCAATCCTTCCAGAGAGCGCTTGCTTTTCAAACACATATTTGATCGGATCCATCTTCGATATCAGCATGGTTGTATGATTCAGCATGTACTGTCTTAGACGTTTGGCAGCCCACGCCAATGCACAACACGTCTTTTCGAGCATAGAGTATCGAGATTCACAATCCGTGAACTTTTTACTCAAGTAGTAAATTGCATGCTCTTTCCGTCCTGTCTCGTCATGTTGACCGAGAACACAACCCATACTATTCTCAAGAACTGTCAGATACATAATCAGTGGTCGTCCCGCTACGGGGGTATCAACACCGGAGGTTCCTGCAAGTATTCTTTTATCTTTTCAAATGCCCTTTGGCAATTGTCATTCCAGACTGCCGCTTGATCTTTCTTTAACAGTTTGAATAATGGTTCACACGTGGTCGTTAGGTGAGAGATGAACCTAGCAATGTAGTTCAATCTCCCTAAGAATCCACAGACTTCTTTTTCTGTTCTCGGTGATGGCATCTCTTGTATTGCTTTTATTTTTGCAGGATCGACCTCGATTCCTTTCTTGCTCACAATGAACCCCAGTAGCTTCCCGGATCTCACTCCGAAGGTACATTTGTTAGGATTCAGCCTCAGCCTGAACTTCCTAAGCCTCTTGAACAACTTCAGCAGATTAGCCAGGTGCTCTTCCTCCGTTTGAGACTTGGCAATCATATCATCGACATACACTTCAATCTCCTTATGCATCATGTCATGAAAGAGAGTTGTCATGGCCCGCTGATACGTTGCCCCAGCATTTTTCAAACTAAAGGGCATCACCTTATAACAGAAGGTTCCCCACGGGGTGATAAAGGTCGTTTTTTCCATATCCTCCGGAGCCATTTTGATCTGGTTGTACCCTGAAAAGCCATCCATGAAGGAAAACACTGAAAACTGAGCCGTGTTGTCAACTAACACATCAATATGTGGGAGCGGAAAATTTTCCTTCGGGCTCGCTTTGTTCAAATCCCTATAATCCACGCACATTCGGACCTTGCCATCTTTCTTTGGCACAGGCACGATATTAGCGACCCAAGTGGGATAAGTGGTGACAGCCAAGAATCCAGCATCCCATTGCTTTTGCACTTCCTCCTTTATCTTTACAGCCATGTCAGGACGAGTCCTTCTGAGTTTCTGCTTCACGGGCGGGCAATCTTCCCTCAACAGCAGGCGATGAACGACCATATCGGTATCCAACCCTGGCATGTCCTCGTAGGACCAAGCAAATACATCACTGTATTCACGCAGCATCTCAATAAGCTCTTGCTTGATGTCCACCTGCAACGCGGCCCCTATACGGATATTCCTGATGCATTCTTCAGACCCCAAGTTGACAATATCAATCTCTTCCTGGTGAGGCAGAATGACTCTCTCCTCTTGCTTCAACAACCGACTCAGCTCTCCTGGTAAGCCACTATCCTCAACAATCTCTTCCTCAGTTTGGAAGATCGGATGCTCGAAGTCTAAACGAGTCATAGGAAGTCTTTGGTCGATGTCATCTGAAAATTCATGAATCCTGCGAGGGAAACGGTTAAGTGCTTCAAAATGATATACAAGCAAAATGCATAACCACGCTGCCACTTTATTGAAAAAAATAAAAAAAACAGAAAGAAAAGGATCGCAACATTTGAATGTAAAAAACGCCGTCATTTATTGATCATGCAAACATACAGGTAAACAGTTAGGCCCTAAGACAAGATCAACGATGCCCCGGGCAAGGCATGTGATCATACAATGATTGAAAAAACAACGCATTACTGTTTGGTGACTTGGATGACGTCCTGGATGGACCAGTTGCATAGGCTTTGCCCCGGCGTGCTGGGTCGAATCCATGCGTCCATGTCGCAGTCGCTATCCACTTCCTCCGTATCAGACACGACATTAATCCTTTCGAAACTAACCCCTCCGGGCGTGAACACGACAGGTCCCTTGTACTTAGGCGCACTCATTGAGGGAGATGTGCGGTACCCCAAACCATACCTATCTTGCTTCACTGGTATGTCCAGAACCTGCCCCCACTTCTGAGTCTCTCCCGCTTGCACCAACGCCTTGGCCTCTTTATACGAGGAGACTACCACCTCTTGCCCTTCACTCTTTAATGGAGCCTCTTCTTTAACCTTCATCCCTTCGAATGCTTGACACAGCGTTTCATGAATCTCTCCATCTACCTCCACGTACTTGAAGGAAGACAAATGACTGACTAAGATATCCTCTTCGCCACACACTGTCACAATACTCCCCTCAACCATATATTTCAACTTCTGATGGAGTGTAGAAGTCACTGCCCCAGCGGCATGAATCCAAGGTCTCCCGATCAAACAGCTATATGCAGGTTGGATGTCCATGATGTAAAACACTGTATCAAACACCTCCGGACCTACCTGGATGGGTAACGTCACTGACCCGAATACTGACCTCCTTGTTCCGTCAAAGGCCCTCACCACCAAATCGCTAGGTGTGCACAACAACCCACGGGTATCTAATTTCAACAGGGCTTTCTTTGGTAACACATTCAACGAGGATCCAGTGTCTACCAGCACATGGGATAAAATAGTGCCCCGACATTTGATAGAGATGTGCAAGGCATTATTATGATCACGCCCTCGAGGCGTTAGGTCAAAATCCGTGAATCCTAGACCATGCCCAGCGTTAACATGTGCCATAACTCCCTCCAGCTGATTAACTGAAATCTCTTGCGGCACGAAGGATGTCTCAAGTACCTTCAATAGGGCATTTCTATGCGCCTCAGAACACAACAACAACGATAATATGGAGATCTTTGACGGGGTCTGCTGCAGGTGCTCTACAATCTTGTAGTCACTTTTGCGAATCAATCTCATGAATTCTTCCACATCTTTGGTTATCGGCTCTTTCTCCTTACTCCCCGAAGATTCCCCCTCGACAACTTTGTTTTTACCCCTGGCGAGCCTCTCTGCCTCGACCTCAGGTGAAGTGAAAATTCTCCCGCTCCGGGTTATACCACCCGCTCCCACTATGTTATCTATGGACCCCGCTGGCGGATCATTCAAGTCAATCTTTTCCCCATTACAATACACCTCAGCACCATAGCACCACGGGACTGCCTTTGTACTCTCATAAGGGACTGGTTTAGCCTTGGTAATAGTAATGGTCGGCCTCTTCGATGATGCCGAAATCGTCACTGAATTGAACGGAATGGTGATCGTAGCAATCTCCCTACGCTCTTCTTCAGATTCTGTCTCAACAGACTTCTCTCGCCCCCCAGACCTGTCAAACTGCAAAATTCCTTCATCAATCAAACTTTGAACTCCCCTCTTCAACTTCTCACAGCCCCCAGGTTGAATCAAACAATCATCACACTCTTCACTGCAACCGGGATAGACACCTCCTTTCAATAAACGCTGCTTTACGTAACTCAAAGGGGTTCTCAGCTCGCTCACTTCCGAAACCAAGTCCAACTCATCATCTATCAGGATTGCATTGGCCCCAGCCCCACCATGCTTGGGCATTGGCTGCTGCGTGATATTGGGACCGTCCTTCCCGAAGTTAATAGCCGTACTATCAAGCAAGTCCTGTACTTTATGCTTGAAAGCTAGGCAATTTTCAATATTGTGCACTGGTGCACCCGAATGGAAGTCACAGTGCTCATTAACATCATACCCGACTGGTGGCTGGCCAGTTGGTGGTGCTAAGGTCCTCTTCTCAACTAGCTGCAATTTCAACAAAGTTTGAAGGAGTTCTGCATATGATACCGGCGGTACCTCAAACACTCTCCTCGGTCGTGGGTTATGAAGTCTGCGCTGATTATTATTAGGCTGCTGCTGAGCCTGCTGCTGTGGTTGTTGTCTCTGCTACTGAGAAGGCCCTGGAATGGTTACACTTGCAACTTGTGACTGCTGCTGCCAGTTCTGACTTCTATTTCTCCGTCGAGCATTGTATACAACATTGGTATCACCCTGCCTTTTACCACCAAACGTCTTCTTATTACCTCCTGCGGAACTGGATTCACCCGCTTGAATCTTACCAATCTTTACCCCGTTTTCAATGCGCTCCCCCATCAAAATCAACTCAGAGAAAGTACTCATCGAAAAATTTAGCAACCGGTCATAGTACATTCCAGAAAAAGTTCCTATGAACATATCCATCATTTTGCGCTCCACCATAGGAGGGTATACCCTAGCAGCCAGATCTCTCCATCTCTGGGCGTATTCCTTAAAGCTCTCGCTAGACTTTTGAGACATGCTCTGCAACTGGACTCGGTTAGGGGCGAGATCGCTATTATACTGATAATGTCGAACAAAAGCCTCTGCCAGCTCTTTCCAACTCCTGATCTGCGTAGGCTCCAAGCTCATGTACCACTCCAGCGATGGCCCTGACAGGCTATCCTGGAAGAAGTGCATTAGCATCTTTTCATCCTCAGAATACGCAGACATACGCCTGTAAAACGCGCGCACATGCACCCTAGGGCACGTAACCCCTTTGTACTTATCAAATGACGGCGCTTTGAATTTCAGCGGGACCCTCAACCCTGGGACCAGCCCCATATTTGACATATCCAGCCCAAGAGCATTCTGGCTGGCTAATCCGTTCACTTTCTCTTCTAGCAATCTCATCCGATAGTTGTCATCCCTAGCTCTTTCATAACCCTTGTTCTGACCAGAGAACACATCCTCCTGACGATCCTCCCAGCGAGGTACTGCATCGTATCCAACATAATCCGCATCACGGCCCGGACCCGTTTGGAAGTACCTGGGGTCATACCTCAGATTGCCCATCTCTTGAGCGTTGTATGCGCCAGTTCCATATCCAAGATTACCATAGCCACCAAACCCAGCCTTGGCGCCAGCAATGCTGCCATACCCCATGTTCACACCATTGAAGCCCTGGTTACCATTAATACCATTCATTCCGACATTCTCAACGCCCCCATTGAAACCCTGATTGACATTACCCACAAATACCCCAGCAGTATCTGCATTGGCATTCATATTACCGGCGTTCCCACCTCTACCTACAGGACCAGTTTCTCCAGTATTCAAACCGTTTACGGGAATAACATCAGCACTTTGACGATTCTCAACTCGGGGAGAAGAAGCAATATTTTCACCGTGCGGTGTCCCGTTGTTTTCAGCCCGTGCGACTATCGGTTGAACCAGATTCTACAGCTGCTCTTGTCCCTTGGCGATGGTCTCCATGGTTTGCATGAGCAGGGCCATCCTGTCACGCATCTCTTGCATTTCACTCTGCACGTTGTCCATGATCTTCTTGTGATTAGTTCTGGTAGAGTAACGGTGGACCCGCCTTTCTGCAATCCTGAAAAGTACCTGGATATATGGATGAAGAATGATAAGGAACATGGATCACAAACCTGTAATGAAATGTGATTTATGCAAACAATAATGCAAAAATGCTAACGTGCATGTGTGCGTTGGGGATATTTCCCCTCTAATTCCAGTGTCAAGGTGGCAAGACAAGAGAAACCATAAAGACAATATTTAGAAAAACCCTCATATATTGGAAAAACAGTCTCGTCAAGGCGTTACACAACTATGTTCCATACAACTGATATGATAAAGGAGGATCCCAACCAACATGCCTGGTGGTGATCTCAACACAGAGAATACAAGAGAGAAATCAAGTGCGGGTACGGTCGCAGAAATCCTCGAACAGCTTCTTCGTCTCTGGATGGTCCGGTCGATAAATCAAGCCTTCTATCAACTGATCCCTTTTCCTGACCGTCCCATGGATGTCTCTGACAAAATCTTCCCAAGCCTTATCCTGTGCACCATCCTCAGGTTTGGGCCTCTTGATGTCTGCTCTGTACTGACAATCTTCCAGATTCTTTATGGCATTAATCAGTTTGCGTTCGGCCTCGTATCGACGGCATGCTTCTTCTTCAAGCTCTTCAGTCTTCACTTTAACTTGTTCTCCCAACTGAGCGACCTGTGTCTTTAGCTCTTCTTCCCGTTCTTTGCGTTTGGCTATAGTGAGATTCCAGTGTTCTCTGAACTTAGCTAAATTCGTGTAAGCCCTTTCCAGCTCTTGTTTCTTAGTAGCCAATACACTGCTAATTGAGTCTACATCTAACTCCAGACGCTTCTTGGTTTCATTCAACTCCAATAACGTAGTCTTCAGATGTTTCAAAGTTTCGGCCTGTTGCTTGGAAAAATATCCTGTTTCGATCTTTTCATGACGAAGCTGGGCATTCTCTTTCTCTAAAGCTTCTTTAGCCTTTGCTAACTCTTCTTTCTCCGCCATCAGCTGCTTGTATACCTGCATGTCTATAATGGTGGGCTCCTCCACCGGAGAAGGATACAGTGGCTGAACTGCAGGATAAGGCATAAGGAACTTCGTAGCTCGTTCACGAATCCATTCCACATACGGACCAAGAACTCGAGTACCCCCTTTGCTACCTGAAGGCTTCTCTCTCTTATGCAGGTTCTTCCATGCTTTCTCAAGCTTGATCAACATCTCTTCCTCTATTGCCCCAGTGAGATACAGAGATTCCTGTATCTCCTCGGGCTTCGGCGCTTCCTGAGGTACATACCCAAACTGCCTGATTAATAAGGAAGGGTTGTAATTGACACACCCTTTCCTTCCTATCAAAGGAACATTAGGGAATCCTTCGCATCTGTATATGACCTCAACTCCGAACACCTCTTCATTAACCCACACCACATTCTCAGAAGTCAACCCCATCAAGCGCTCAGGCCATCCTAAAGAATCAATAGAAGTGACAAAAGGCCCTGACTTCGGCATATGACTAGTAAACCACCGGCACAGTAGAGGTACACAACAAGAGACATTCCTTCCTCGCCGCTTTTCATTTTGGTAGTGAGTGGAATGGTGGATATCTCCCAGCAAGGTAGGAACTGGGTTCTTTGCAGCCAGAATATAGAAAGCATCTGCGTCAACAAAATCAGGAAAATTTGGGAACAATACAATGCCATAAACACACACAGCAAGGATGGCGTCAAAAACAACCCAACCACCCTTCTTGGCATACTCCCGAGCCTTCTCCACCAAAACATCCAACGGAAATCCCCACACATCTCCTCTTCTGGTCATCTTCCCCGTCAGCTCAAACTCTTTTAAGTGCAGAATATCAGAAAGCTCAGCCAGATTAGGCTTAGCGTCCGTGTGATAGAAAGGCATCTGCTTGCGAATCGGTATATCCAAGAGTGCAGAATACTCCTCCAGGGTAGGAGCCAAGACAAAATCAGGAAATACGAAACACCTGAGCTCAACATCATAAAACTGCAATAGGGTATAAATGCCGCTGATCTAATAAGCTGAGGGCTGGTAAACATAAGTCAGGATCCTCCCATAGGTCTTCCTGAAATCTCCCATCACCTTCTTCCTCGCAATAGTAATTAACTCTGACAACAAACTGATATCTGGAGACGGGAATCTGTAGGGTAACACTCTCTTCATGGCTTCCATGTCTTGCTAGGAAACAAACGCCGGAACTGGGAGGGAAAATATGTACCTGCAATACACACACGTTAGTTGGATGCAAATGGTAATGCAATAATGCAATATGATAAATGATGCAATCAGTGAACACAGGGGCCATGCTGTAGCCTGAAGAGGAACATCTCTGTAATGTCAAGAACAGAAAACCACCACAGTCACCAGAACCTCATGACGCTGACTATCATCTGACACTCAAAATACCAATCCCCTGGTAAGAAATCCATCTGAACCTCTGCAACTGACGAAAAAACCATCTGATAATAGTATCAACCTCAAACAAGAAACCCATCTGATCCTAACAACACACCTGCTAACGAGCCAAGAAAACCATCTGATAAATACTGAATCATGGTTTCTGAAGGCCAGTTTTCCTGCAATAACCCAATCCCCCTCACAGGTATGGACCTAATCCACGGACAAAGGTACGACATCCTATGCGGTCATCAGCGTCACAAACTTTCATGAGTGACGATACGATTCCCAGAAGGAGTGGCATCATCAAGTCACGAAGAGGCCTCACTTAGCTGACTTCCAAATGATCGGTCCCCAGAGTCGACAATCCTCACGTCTGGACTCCCCTCAGATCCTCAGGACCGGAAAGGAGCACCTCTGAGAGAACCTCGTCTGAGCACAAATTTCGTAGGGAACTGTGCCTGCTCAGCAGACAGGTCCGTCTACTACTCTCTGCAACTATGTCTAGGTGCATACTCAAGCCCAGGTCCGGCTTCTCACTCATGGTAACCTCCCCCTCCCACAACAATAATCATAATAATATAGTGCTGAAAGTAAATGCGGAAAGGTAAAGGTGCGGGAAAGTAAAGTGCGGAAAGATAAAACCCATATGCACAACACCCAACAGATAAACACCCAAGCGCTAGGATTGACTCGTGTAGGGGATGGGAAACGGTCCCAGCATAAGGGATGGGAAGAGTCCCTAGGTGCTATGGTGTCCCCAGCAGAGTCGCCAGCTGTCGCTACTGCGAAAATCGGCGCCGGCTGACAGAAGAGTCGCCACCGCGCGTTATTTATCCCAACGGAGGGAAAGGAAACGCTCGAAGTAAACCTCGCAACACACGGGAAAGGTATGGTCATCGCAACCAAAACCTGGATTCGGGAGTCGGTTACGCAAGGGGAAGGTATTAGCACCCCTCACGTCCGTCGTACTCGACGGGATCCACGCTTGGTGTTTATAAGGAAAAGGGTGTGTTTATCTATCTACGCTAATGGTCAGTCTGAAAAGAAAAGAAAAGGACAGGACTCGACAGAACATACGCTATTCTGGGCCTACGTACCCCCTCGTGCAATGGGAAAGTCAGAGTCAACGTAGTTCGACTACCTACGTCTAGACGGGGGGCCCTCATTTGCCCGCCAGGACATCGCGTCCTGTGCCTACGTATTTCCACACAGCATGGAAGATCAGAGCAAACGTAGTTCGACTACGCACGACACAAGCTGTTCAAGTGTTTTTTAGGAGAAATGCACCTTAACCAAGGGTTTTCATAGTCCAGGAGGACAAAAAGTTTTGATGTTTGTTCAAATCTTTTAACGGAAGAAATGAATTCACTTTTGTTTTATCCTTTATTAAATGTTTTTCTGTTGTTTTGAGAAAGGAAAGAGACTCCCTAAAACTATGGTTGAAAAGGGTAATCTACCTACTGTTATCATGCCTGGTTAACCATCCTAATGTCTATCATAACTCCTCCACAGCAGAGAAGTTAGAGCTCCTAAGGGATCATGGCAACAGGACTAAACAGCAAACAGGAATCACTGCAAAGTAAAGAAATACTGGAAATATGCATGAATGCAACAACCTAAAAAGCAAGGCACAAAGGCCACATACCACGGAGGTAAGGGAGCTCAGCTCTACCAAATACCAGCAAGCAAAGCCACTCAATAACAAACAAGCAGAAGGAGGACCACCTCAACTTCTCATGCACACAACTCCTATTTCTAAGATGCACCTATCTCAGAAATATCTAGATGAACCCCTAAGTCTAATGCAGCACAGCACCACACAAGTCAATCAACACACAGAGAAGGCTAACCAGCCTGGCAAACTCCTATCCAAAAGCAAGAAACTGCCCCTAGGCAAAACCCTGAACAACCCTAAAACAAACCCTAATCTACCTCTGAACACAACCCTAAGCAAAACGCTAATCAAATCTCTAAGCAAAGCCCCAAAGCAAAACCCTACACAATAGAAATCAGTCCTAGTCTTCAAGCTTCAAGACAAGCTTACCAAAGAAAGGGAGCTAAGAAGGCAGGCTCATAGTGCCTTCCTCAGGAAAGTACTAGGAAGCTTCCACTCAGGAATCATATCCCATGCGGCTCAACAACTGTGATCGGTTTACATTCCTCCTCAGGAGAAACTAAACTCACATGAAGGCTCCAACATCATTGGATACTTGAGAAATCCTATATGAACTAAGGGAACTAAGTGAACAGACCCATAGTGCCTTCCTCAGGAAAGTACTAGGGGGCTTCCACTTAGGAATCATATCCCATGTGGCTCAACAACTGTGAACGGTTTACATTCCTCCTCAGGAGAAACTAAACTCACATGAAGGCTCCAACATCATTGGATACTTGAGAAATCCTATATGAACTAAGGGAACTAAGTAAACAGACCCATAGTGCCTTCCTCAGGAAAGTACTAGGGGGCTTCCACTTAGGAATCATATCCCATGTGGCTCAACAACTGTGAACGGTTTACATTCCTCCTCAGGAGAAAATAAACTCACATGAAGGCTCCAACATCATTGGATACTTGAGAAAAGAGGTGAGAAGAAAGAATGAAAGACATCCATAGTGCCTTCCTCAGGAAAGTACGATGAATTTCCCTCAAACTTCAGGATCTCAAACCTCACAAACAGAGAGCAAGCTCCTAGACTAAGACCTCAATCCAACATCCTTGCAAGCTCCATCAAGACTTCAACCAGCCTCAACCCTCAATAAGAAACCACAGGCCCTCAAACCCAAAGAAACTATCTCTGAAGTTCAACCACAGTTGAACTTCAAAGTCAGAAGCCCTCAAGACTTCTCCTATTCTCAAGCCCAAACAAAAATAACAGAACACCCTATAAAAATCTACCAAAAATCTAGGGGAAACCTACATGGCTCTATGATCCCAAGATCAAATCTCAAAGCCTAAGTCAACTTCTAAGGTTACTAAACAATCCCTAACATGTGAATGGTCAAGGGTTAACCAACAAGTTATGAGGTCTCTATTCTCTAACCCTAAACCAATATCAATCAATCTCTAAAAAATCCACAAAAATCCTATGGGGAGCATGCATCAGTCTAGTAGAACATACTAAAAAACTAGAGCAAAAATCATTACCAAATGAGAGAAATAAAATCAGCAAGGCAGACACATCACAAATCAATTATTCAATATCAATTAAAATACAAAAATGCAAATAAAAGGAAAATGCATGATCAAATTAATATTTTTGCATCCTAAAATCCTAAATTGAATTACGAATCTACAGAAAAAAGAAGGGAATTAATTAATCAATCCTACTATTTTTTATGAATTTTCTTCTAACATTATACAAAACAAAGAAATAACAAAAAAAAATAAAAAGAAATAAAACAGGGGGGGTGCAGCGAGTAACAACTCTAGTTACTCAGACTGGGCCCAAATACAGGGGGGGTGCGCGTAGCACTTAGGGCAAGGCCCAATCCATATCCACTCTATTCTTCTCACAGCCAGGGGGGGATGACGAGCAAATGAGGGGGTGAGTTCGTAAACTCAAACTTGGGCTTACCACAATCCAAACCCTAGCCCAACTAATCAACCAACAAAACCACCTTCTTCCCCCAAAACTCTGATCATTGTTCACTACTCTAAACCCTAACACGCCGCTCCCCCCAACCTCTCTCCCCTCTGAAACTCCTCTCCAGAAAACCTCTCAAAACGCTCTCAAACCCTCACACGACCTGAACGAACACTACACCTTAGTCAACTACCACACATGCAATCAACATTCATCTTAACACTCCCAGATCGAAATCAAGCTTCAACAATTCATGCTATAATCATATCAACAAATATTCAACTAAACCCTAGCCACGCACAAGTAAACAAATCGAAAGAAGGATGAACAAACCTGGAGAAATGAAGAAGGCGACAAAGGTCCTGGAACTGAAGAGTATTGAAGGAACTTGCGAAAGTCTTGAAGCTTTCTGGAAAATGGAAGAACTCAAAGCTTGAAGTTCTGGGGAAGAAAACGAAGAACCAAATGTTGAAGATCTTGAGAGAGACTTCGTTGAGTTCTGGACGTTCGTGGACGGCCGTTGAAGATACTTGAGAAGAAATGTGCAAGAAAGAAAACTGGAATCGGTTGTAGAAGGTCCTTGAATGTTGCTGGGAAATGTGAAGAATACTGAAGTTCTTGAGGATTTTTCTGGAAAATTGGTGAAGGTCTATGAAGATTCTGGAAAATCATGTGAAGAACGATGAAGGTTTGAAGGTTTTTTGGAAAATCATGTGAAGTTTCCGGCGACGGATGAATTTTCCGGCGAGTTATTGATGAAGGTGGACGGAGGAGATCGGGGGAGAAAGAAGAAGATGGGAGGACTCTGGGCAAAAAAGTAGCTCCGGCGGGTTGTTACGGCGGCCAGAGGGCATTAGTGTGGCCGGAGTTGGTTGCTAGGGCGTTTGCATGCCCGGCGGTTGCTTCTCCAGTAGGGTTGACCGGTGGGGACAGGTGGTGTGGATAAGGTTGAGGGGTTGACGCGTGTGAGAGAGGAATGGGAAAGGTGCAACACGTGGCGAGAGAGCTGGAAGAGTGAGAGAGAGAGTGGAGTCTGAACGTGGCAAGACGTGGGGCCTCATTGATGAACGCGTGGCCACTTTATATAGCGACAAGTGTCACATTTCTGGACTGAAAATGGACAAAAAACTGAGACTGATTTGGGCCTCCAAAAAACCCCACTCTTGGCCCACGAAAACTGATACAATAACCTGAAAAAATCTGGATTTAAAAGATTAACCTAATTGAACACTAATCAAATATTAACCCTAATTAATGAACATGATTAAACTACAATTAACTCTAACTGAAAATTAAACTGCAATTAAATCTAAATGAAAATTAACTATCCTAATTAATTCTATCAAATTCAAATAAAATCTAAACAAAAGATTGAGTCCTAATTAACCTCTATTAAGGAGAACTAACATCTAATTAACTTCTAAAAAACTATTAACTAATAAAAATAAAACTCTAATTATTTTTATTTAAAATCTTACTAAATTTCTATTAAATTATAATAAAATCTATATTATTTATTTAAAACTATTAAAAAAGCTATTAACCCATTAAAAACTCTATAAAATCCTAAAAAATGATTTAAAGCTATTAAAAAATATTAAAAAACCTATTTAAATTCTAACAAAATCTATAAAGCCTATTAAAAACCCACAAAAGGCTATTAAATCCTAAAAAAAGCAAACAAAGACAAATAACCAATACAAAAGAGAGCGTGAGACCCGATCGAAGCAAACAGTAAACCCCTGGTATCAGAATATCCCGAAAACCACCATGTAAGCTGAAAACACCGAGAAGTGCACAATTTCCCGAAAATAAAACCCTGATGATCTAGACTGGATCTGAAATATCCGGTAGATGAAAACCAAGCTATAACTCTGATATCCTCTGCCTGTGTACAAATGTCATGCATCTGATATGCGAATACGAATTAAACCACGAACCAGATAGGAGAACCGGTTGGTCAAATTTTAGGGTGCAACAGTCAGGCTTCCTGAAGTTTCTGAACTTCTTTCCTTTATGCCTCCAGAGTTTGTTTATTCTTTTAGACAGCATGGATAGTTCATCTTCATCTTCAGATGAGGATTCTTCAGAGCTTTCCTCTATTACCTGCAATGCTTTAGCAGATTTATTAGATTTTAAAGCAATTGATTTACCTTTCTTTTGAGGTTCATCTTCCTCAAGTTCAATTTCATGACTTCTTAGTGAACTGATTAGTTCCTCCAAGGAGATCTTGTTCAGATCTTTAGCCATTTTCAACGCAGTCACCATAGGTCTCCATCTGGTAGGTAAACTTCTGATGATCTTTTTCACATGATCAACAGTAGAGTATCCTTTATCCAGAACCTTTAGTCCAGCTGTAAGTATTTGAAATCTAGAGAACATAGCTTCAACAGATTCAGAATCTTCCATCTTGAAGGCTTCATACTTCTGGATTAGAGCCATAGCCTTTCTTTCCTTGACTTGAGAGTTTCCCTCATGAGTCATCTTTAAGGACTCAAACATGTCAAATGCAGTTCTCTATTTGTAATCTTTTCATACTCAGTGTGAGATACTGCATTTAACAATATTGTTCTGGCCTTGTGGTGAATTGTAAATTCCTTCTTCTGAGCTTCTGTCATAGATTTTCTATCTACTTTCTTACCATTCCCATCAATGGGATGAACATATCCATCTATGACCAAATCCCATAAATCAACATCATAACCAAGGAAAAAACTTTCAATCCTGTCTTTCCAATAATCAAATTTCTCCCCATCAAACATAGGGGGTTTAGTGTTGATTCTGTCCCTTTCTTCATATTTGTTGTTAATGTTAGACATTGTATTATCAGCCATATTAACAACCAAATATATATCAAAGTTTTTCTCACTGGATCTTTACTGTCACTGTGAAGTGGTAGCACACACAGAATCGGAGCTCTGATGCCAACTGAAGGTGAGAAAATACTTAGAAGGGGGGTTGAATAAGTATGAAGATAAAAACTTAGAAATAAAAACTCAAGTATTTTTATCCTGGTTCGTTGAACTCAACTACTCCAGTCCACCCTTCCTAGAGTGATTTTCCTTTCTCAAATAAGGACTTAATCCACTATTTAATCAACTGATTACAATATTAAGCACTAAGAACAACTGTTCAAAGTCTTCTCAAGAACTACTGATCCTAACTGGATTTTCTTAAGGTTTTCTTACAATCAAATGTAATAACAAATACAAGTGTTTAAATTTCTTCTAATAAAGCTTTATCACAACTGTGATTTTTCACTTAATATTAAGAACAAAGAAATTAATTCTAGAAAGAATGTGAATTGTATGAGAGCTTTGAATATTGATTTCTTTTAAGGTAAAACGTCAACTGAAGAAGATGGGTGAAGACTTGCTTTTATAGGAAGCTTGATCCAAGAGAACTTCACGTTGAGAAGAGTGTACCAAAAGGTCTGAGCCTTTTTGTCTTCACATCAAGTGACCTTTCCTAGAAGAAAAAAGCACAGAGAAATCCTTTTTGTCTGTGTTCTTGTGTCTAGCATAAATAAGGAAAGAGTCGTTTGGATTATTCCAACGGACATAATCTTTGAATTCTTTCTCATCAATTTTCAGCAAGAATCATCAGAGTCTAATTTTATCAGAGCCTTCTGATGTTGATCAGAGTTTTGCTGAATCAGAGTCTTTGCAGCAGGTGTGCTTTTAGCGTGTATAAGTTTAGAGCATATTTGAGTCAGATCCTCAGTACTGACAACTTTAGTACTTTCAGAATCTTCTGTAGTAACTATGCTTGAAAACTCTTCATACATAATTCTTCTTTGGTACAGATGCTTCTGACTTGCTTCATATTCTTCTGGAGCTTCTGCTTCAGATTCTTCTGGAGCTTCTGCTTCAGATCTTTCTGGAGGCTACGCTCAGGATCTTCTGTTGGCAGTATTCAGAATCTTCTAATGGATGCATCTGGCGCTTCAGAGTCTAACATATTTCTTATGTTCAGTTCTGATTTGCTTCTAGAGTGATAATTACTTTAATATCTGCAGCAAACAATCTCAAGCAAATTTTAGAGTATATAATTCTTAATTACAAAATTTCATAACAGTTATCATCAAAACATAAAGATATTATTAAGAACCAATCTGTGTTCTAACATGTCCATCACAGGTACAATTCCGTCAACACGGATAACGATCTCTGTCAATCACAGGTGACAATTCCGTCAACACGGATAACCATCTCTGTCAATCACATGTAACAATTCCGTCAACACGGATAACAATCTCTGTCAATCACAGGTAACAATTCCGTCAACACGGATAACAATCACTGTCAACACAAGCAACGATTCTGTCAACACGGATGACGATCTCTGTCAATCACAGTTCACAATTTCGTCAACACAGATGACGATCTCTGTAAATCACAGATCACAATTCCGTCAACACGGATAACAATCTCTGTCAATCACAGGTCACAATTCGGTCAACACGGATAACAATCACTGTCAACATAGGTAACGATTCCGTCGACACGGATAACAATCTCTGTCGATCACAGGTAACAATTCCGTCAACACGGATAACAATCACTGTCAACACAGGTAACGATTCCGTCAACACGGATAACAATCTCTGTCGATCACAGGTAACAATTATGTCAACACGGATAACAATCTCTGTCGATCACAGGTAACAATTCCGTCAACACAGATCCATTTGAAGAATACTTTGCGGGGGAATACGAGAAACTTAACCAAACCACTATGTGGGGAAGAATTTCACCGGGGAAATCACTAGTGATAACTCCGAAAGTTTAAGCCATGTAATCTTTTAATGCTGACGTAACAACAACCTAAGAAAAATCCCGCTGGGGATGAAGAGAAACTTAACCAAGCAACTCTGTTAGGGAAGAACGTTATCATCACCTATCTCACGCTGAGAATTGAACATCTAGAAATCCTTCTGAGCAAGAATCTCACTCCTCTACAGGGAATAACACCTGAAAACGAAGAGGTAACCAACCTGGCTTATGTTTCAAAATGCGTATGTCTGACAATGGAGTAATGCTCCATTCGGCATGGAAATGCTACGCGTTTGGGTAGATGCAAATATGATGATATATGCACAATGCAAAGATGCCAAGAGGCGCTTCAGCAAAATAAATGCTGAAGACAAAACCAAATCCGCTGGGAATAAACAGACATATTCCAGCAAAATAAATGCTGGACAGGTGAAACCCACTCCGCTGGGGATAACCATCCTGTTGGGGAATGGCTCACAAGCTTGAAATTACGAACTCTGCTAGTGATATTCATCCTGTAGGAGGAAAAACAACCTGCTGGGAAGACAGAAAAACAATCCCACGCTGGGGATAATCCTTCTGAACCAAAGACGACTTGGTTATATTCTGCGGGAGTTGCCCATGCTAGGGATTGATTGTGTACATACTCACTTCTGGGAATGCACCTTCTGTTGGGGACATCAAGATCCACTGAGGATACTCTCTTGGCAGCTTTCCTGGGGAATACTCTTCTGGGGAGGACAACCCCACATCCAGTAAGGATAAGTGCCATCTCAATTTTCTCTAGGATAAGGCGTGACTTCCATCTGCTGAGGAGCGATACAATCACTTTGTCACAGGACTCTGGTTGGGGAAACACAAATTCCTTGACCGTTTGCTTCAAAGGTGAGAACCCTGCAAAACACAAATGAGACAGAACAAATCTATACAACAAGATCTATCCCGGTTAGTATCTATGACATTCGTTCAGTCAATTCAAAGTTTTAGCAATTATTGGCAAGGGCCAGCAAGTTTATGTACATGCGAGTTCATCAAAAACATCGGTGTTTTTCACATACAAAACAGCAAAGAACAAGCATCAAATACTGAATAACATGCTTTATTGATAACGGGCCTGTAAATAGGCAAAATTTTGTACAGTGGATGCAACTCCTGAAAAGAGGAAGTTACGCACAAGCAAAATACAAGTATTACAGAAGTACAAAGAAAATTTGTTTACATGTCAGCAACGCGGTACAGACGAACACCATGAGTTGATCCTCTTATGACTCGCCTGACTCTGACGCTTTCCCTATACTCGATCTTCGGAAGAGATTGTTTCAGATATACGACCCTCAGGTACTCCTAAACCATTAAGCAACGCAGTATAAAACTCGGGCCGCAGTCATTTGCTTTTGCCCCATTTTTGCCTGGACTCTCTTTTTTTGTCCAGCGGGTCTCTTTAAGCAAAGTATTTTTTAACTGCGTCCGAGTTCATAGGGGATGTAAAATCCTCACCATCCATGGTGGATAGCAGTAAGGCTCCTCCAGAGAAAACATTTCTAACGACATATAGACCTTCATAGTTGGGAGTCCATTTGCCCCTGTGGTCTGATTGTGGAGGGAGAATCTTTTTCAGCACAAGATCGCCCGTCTGAAAGCTTCGAGGACACACCTTTTTATCATAAGCTTTCTTCATCCGGCTCTGATACAGCCGACCATATGCTAGAGAAGCCAATCTCTTCTCACCCATTCTGCCTCATCAAGTTGGACATCACGCAAAACTCTCAAAGAAGGAATCTCAACCTCTAATGGCAGGACATCCTCCATACCATATACCAGTGAAAAAGGAGTTGCCCCGGTTGATGTGCGTACCGTCGTACGATAACCGTGCAAAGCAAAAGGCAATATCTCATGCCAGTCCTTATAGGTCACAACCATCTTCTGAACGATCTTCTTTATGTTTTTATTGGCCGCTTCAACAACGCCATTCATCTTGGGCCGATAAGGCGAAAAGTTGTGATGTTCAATCTTGAAATTCTGGCACAATTCCTTCATCATCTTGTTATTCAAATTCAAACCGTTGTCCATGATGATCCGCTCCGGGATTCCATATCTGCAGATAATGTTCTTCTTGATAAATCTGGCTACCACCTACTTGGTAACATTAGCATACGATTCCGCTTCAACCCATTTGGTGAAGTAATCAATAGCTACCAAGATAAAACGATGTTCGTTGGATGCCGTGGGCTCAATCTTCCCAATCACATCAATTCCCCACATGGAAAAAGGCCAAGGTGATGACATAACGTTCAGAGGGCTCGGAGACACATGAATCTTGTCCGCATAAATCTGGCATTTATGACACCTCTTTGCAAACTTGAAACAATTTGTTTCCATCGTCAGCCAGTAGTACCCTGCTCGTAATAACCTTCTCGTCATTGCATATCCGCCGGCATGTGTGCCAAATGTACCCTCGTGGATCTCTTCCATGAGCAACTTAGCCTCTTTCTCATCCACACACCGCAACAACACCATGTCATGGTTTCTCTTGTATAAGACACCATATGGATTCAAATAGAAATTTCCAGCCAATCTCATAAGAGTCTTCTGATCACGACTGGATGCCCCAGCCGGATACTCTTGGTTCTTTAAGAAATTCTGGATATCATAATACCACGGTTTGCCATCGGAAGCTTCCTCAATGGCGAATATGAAAGCGGGCCTATCAAGGCGAGAGATAACTATCCTGGGAGCCTCATTCCAGAAGTTAACCTTATACATTGAAGACAACGTCGCGAGAGCGTCTGCCATCTGATTTTCTGCTCGTGGTACATGGTGCAATTCCACCTTGTCAAAGAAAGGTAACAACCTCCTTGCATAATTCATATAGGGTATCAGATTGGGCTGACGAGTCTCCCACTCTCCCTTGATTTGGTTCACAACTAGAGCAGAGTCTTCGTACACATCAAGATTTTTAATTCTCAGATCAATAGCTTCTTCGAGCCCCATAATGCATGCTTCATATTCGGCCTCATTGTTGGTAACTGGAAAGGTCAATCTGGCGGTGAATGGGATGTGCGACCCATGGGGAGTAGTAATGATTGCCACTATTCCACTTCTGTATGAATTAACGGCACCGTCAAATATCAATTCCCATTTGGAACCCAACTCTGGACCTTCATCAGGCAACAACTCTTCACAGTCCTTCATTTTTAAGTACATGATATCCTCGTCAGGAAAATCAAACTTCATCGGCTGGTAATCATCAATTGGCTGCTCAGCTAGGTACTCTGACAGAACACTACCTTTAATAGCCTTTTGAGAAACATATTGAACATCGTATTCTGTCAGTACCATCTGCCATCGGGCAATCCTTCCGAAAAGTGCTTGGTTTTGAAACACGTATTTGATCGGATCCATCTTCGAAATCAACATGGTTGTATGATTCAGCATGTATTGCCTCAAACGTTTGGCAGCCCAGGCTAGTGCACAACACGTCTTTTCGAGCATTGAGTAACGGGACTCACAATCTGTGAACTTTTTACTCAAGTAGTAAATCGCATGCTCTTTACGTCCAGTCTCGTCATGTTGACCGAGAACACAACCCATATTTTTCTCAAGAACCGTCAAATACATAATCAATGGTCACCCGACTATTGGGGGTATCAATATCGGAGGTTCCTGCAAATACTCTTTTATTTTTTCAAACGCCTTTTGACATTCTTCATTCCAAGTCACAGCCTGATCTTTTTTCAATAACTTGAATAATGGCTCGCACGTGGCCGTTAGATGAGATATGAACCGAGCAATGTAGTTCAATCTCCCTAAAAAGCCACGAACCTCTTTTTCTGTTTTCAGCGTTGGCATTTCTTGTATTGCTTTTATCTTAGCAGGATCAATCTCAATTCCTTTCTCGCTGACAATAAACCCCAATAGCTTACCAGATCTCACCCCGAAAGAGCACTTGTTAGGATTCAACCTCAGCCTGAATTTCCTAAGCCTCTTGAACAATTTCAGAAGATTGACCAGATGCTCTTCCTCCGTCTGGGATTTGGCAATCATATCGTCAACATAGACTTCGATCTCTTTATGCATCATGTCATGAAAGAGTGTTGTCATAGCTCGCTGATATGTTACCCCGGCGTTCTTCAACCCAAAGGGCATCACTTTGTAGCAGAACGTTCCCCACGGGGTAGTAAAATTTGTTTTCTCCATATCCTCCGGCGCCATCTTTATCTGATTATAGCCCGAAAAGCCGTCCATGAAGGAAAACACGGAGAATTAAGCGGTGTTGTCGACCAGCACATCAATATGAGGAAGCGGAAAGTTGTCTTTTGGGCTCGCCCTATTCAAATCTCGATAGTCCACGCATATCCGCACCTTACCATCTTTCTTTGGTACAGGTACTATATTGGCGACCCATGAGGGATAAGTTGTGACAGCCAAAAAACCGGCGTCCCACTGCTTTTGAACTTCCTCCTTAATCTTCACGGCCATATCTGGTCTTGTTCTTCTGAATTTTTGCTTAATCGGCGGACATTCCTCGTGCAATGGCAAACGGTGAACCACCATAATAGTATCCAACCCAGGCATGTCTTCGTAAGACCAAGCAAAGATATCACTGTACTCTCGAAGCATCTCAATCAAACTTTGCTTGATATCACTTTGCAGTGCAACCCCTATCCGGATATTCCTGACAACCTCTTCAGACCCCACGTTGATAATTTCAATTTCCTCCTGATGAGGCAAAATGATTCTCTCTTCTTGTTTCAAAAGTCGAGTCAGCTCTTCTGATAAGTCATTATCCTTAACAATCTCTTCTTCTGCTTGAAATATCGGGTGCTCGAAGTCGAAGCGAGTCATAGGAAGTTCGTGATCGGTGTCGTCTAAAATATGAATCCTGCAATGAGAATGGTTAAGTGTTTCAAATAATGCAAACAAAGCACATAACCACGTTTCCATTTTATTGTTAAACAAAAACAAGAAAAACAAAGATCACAAAATTTGCATGAGAAAAACGCCTTTATTAATGATTAAACAAAGTACACATATAAGCAGGTAGCCCTAAAAACAGAATCACTATGCCCCGAGTAGGGCACAGGATTATACAATAATCGAGAAAACAAATCATTACTGTTTTGTAGTCACTTGGACAAGTTCCTGGATAGACCAGTTGCACAGATTCTGTCCTGGCACGCCGAGCTTGATCCACGAGTCCATATCACAGTCACTACCTCTGTCTTCAGCATCGGAAACAGCATTAATCGTTTCATAACACACTCCCCCTGGAGTGATCACCACTGACCCTTTGAACTCTGGCACGCCTGATGCGGAAGATGACAACGTCGGGCGATACCCCAACCCAAAATTGTCCATCTTGATAGGAATTTCTAAGACTTGGCCCCATCCTTTGGTTTTTCCAGCCTGAACCACTGCCTGAGCGTCTCTGTACGAAGACATGGTCACCTCTGGCCCTTTGCTGGGAACATGAGACTTGTCCTTGATCTGCAACCCTTCAAAGGCTTGGCATGGCGTCTCATAGATCTCTCCATCCACTTCGACGTACTTGAATGATGAAAGATGACTAACCAGAAAGTCCTCCTCTCCGCAAATAGTAACAACACTGTCACCGACCATGTATTTAAGCTTCTGATGCAGCATGGACGTCACAACCCCTGCAGAATGTATCCATGGTCGCCCAAGTAAATAGTTGTAAGTTGGATGTATGTCCATGATGTAGAACACAGTGTCAAACACTTCCGGCCCGACCTGGAGTGGCAACGTTATGGACCCAAACACCGACCTTCTGGTCCCATCAAAAGTCCTCACGACCAAGTCACTTGGCGTGCATATGATTCCTCGGACAACTAGCTTCATCATAGCCTTCTTAGGCAACACATTCAAAGATGATCCAGTGTCTACAAGAACGTGCGACATAACAGTACCCCGGCATTCCACTGAAATGTGCAAAGCCATATTATGGTCCCGACCTCTAGGCGTCAAATCAAAGTCAGTAAATCCCAGGCTGTGTCCGGCATTCACATGCGCCAGTACCCCGTCGAGCTGATTAACAGTTACTTCCTGAGGTACAAAAGATGTGTCCAAGATTTTCAACAAGGCATTCCGATGAGCCTCAAAACAAAGCAACAAAGATAGTATTGAAATTTTGGAGGGCGTCTGCTGCAAGTGCTCCATAATCTTATAGTCGCTTTTGCAAATCAACCTCATAAACTCTTCTACATCCTTGATCGATGTTTATTTCTCTTTCGACTGGGAAGGTCCTCATTCAATCAATTTGGCTTTGCCTTTAGCAATCCTCTCAGCCTCGATTTCAGGTGAAGTGAAAACTCTACCACTGCGGGTCATGCCTCCCGTTCCAACAAGATTACCCACTGCCCCTGCCGGCTGGCTATCCACCTTAATCTTTTCCCCGTTGCAAAAAGCTTCCAACCCATTATTCCATGGAATGGCTTTCGTACTTTCATAAGGAACGGGCCTTGCTTTCGTTATCGTGATAGTTGGCCGCTTGACGGGCGCTGATATCGTAATAGTCTTTCGTGGAATTGTAATTGTTGCAACCTCTCCCTGCTTTTCAAACCTTACCTCAACAGGTTCCTCAACAGCAGTGCGGTCGAACTACAAAGTTCCCTCATATATCATGGCCTGAATACCTCTCTTTAAATCAATACAGCCCTCTGGTCGGGTCCAACAATCCAAACAGTACTCATCACATCCGAGGAAGACCCCTCCTTTTAACAATCTGCTTTTAACATAGCTTAAAGGTGTCTTCAGATCATTTACGTCCATAACCAAATCCAAATCTTCTTCTGTCAGAATAGCATTCGCTCCATGATTCGGCATTGGTTGCTGTACAATATTGGGACCATCCTGACTGAAGTTAATGACTTTACTATCAATCAAATCATGGACTTTGTGTTTAAAAGCATGATAACTCTCGATATCATGTCCGGGTGCCCCAGAATGAAATTCACAATGCTTACTAGTATCATACCCGTAAGGAAGCGGTCCTGTGGGCGGGTCTAACATTCTCTTCTCAACCAGATTCAAACTTAACAGTGTCTGAAGCAGTTTTGCATACGTTGACGGAGGTGTATCAAATACCCTCTTTGGCTTCCCATTCTGAATCCTTCTCTGAGCAAGATTATGCCTTTGTTGTTGCTGCTGCTGTTGTTGTGGTTGTTGTCGTTGTTGTGGTATAGGAATCGTCACACTAGCAACCTGTTGTTGAATATACTGATTCCTACCTCTACCTCGTCCTCGACCACCATACACTGTGTTGGCGTCTCCTTGTCTTTTACCACCAAAAACCTTTTTTGCACCTCCAACTGAGGTCGATTCACCAGCTTGATTCTTACCAATTTTGATGTCATTTTCAATCCGTTCTCCCATGAGTATCATGTTAGAGAAACTACCCATCGAGAAATTGAGCAATTTATCATAATACATCCCAGAGAATGTTCCAACAAAAATATCAATCAATTCCCTTTCAACCATAGGTGGGTGGACTCTTGCCGCCAGATCACACCAACGCTGGGCATACTCCTTGAAACTCTCCCCGTTCTTCTGTGAAAGACTTTGAAGCTGGACCCTATTTGGTGCAAGGTCACTGTTGTATTGGTAATGTTTGACGAAAGCATTAGCCAATTCTTTCCAACTTCCGATCTGTGCAGGCTCTAGTCCCATGTACCATTCCAGCGATGGTCCCGATAAACTATCTTGGAAAAAATGCATAAGTATCTTCTCATCATCAGAGTAAGCAAACATCCTTCGGTAATATGAACGCACGTGAACCCGTGGGCATGTATCCCCTTTATATTTATCGAAAGTGGGAGCTTTGAACTTCAATGGCACCCTCAGCCCAGGAACCAACCCCATGGTAGCCATGTCCAAACCTGCAGAATTTTGATTGGCTATACCTCTTATCTGTTCTTCCAGCATTTTAATCCTCCGATCATTATCAGTGGGACCCTCAAAAACCATGCCTTGCCCAGAAAAGGCATCTTCCTGACGATCTCTATTCCAATATGGACCCTCGTTACCATATTCGTCATAAGCAGCATTACGACCATGACCATGACCACTTTGGAAGAACCTGGGGTCATACCTCAGATTACCAAGCTCTTGATTAACAACCACTGTCCCAAAGCCAGTATTGAAAGGACCCATCCCAGCACCATTGGTATTCACATTGCCAAACCCAGCATTGTCGTAGCCATTATTACCATAACCTTGATTGTTATCACCAAACCCTCCATTGCCGAAGCCCTGATTATTAAAGCCATCATTGCCATCCCGATTGCCAAAGCCAAAACCCTGATTATTGTCACCGAAACCAGTATTGATACCAACATTCCTGTTGGTTTCCATGTTCCCATTAACATTATCAGCATTTCTGTTACCAGCGTTACCGTTGCCATTGCCTGTACCAGTCTCATCAGCATTTGGTATCACTTCCTCCCTGCGAGGGGTCTCAACACGAGCAGAGTTATATTCAGTATTACCAGCCCCTCGCGCCAGCAGCGGTTGCACCAGAGTTTGAAGATGTTTCTGGCCTTTGGCCACAGCTTCCACAGTCTGCATGAATTGGGCCAACCTATCCCGGATCTCCTGCATCTCAGATTGTACCTGATCCATGACCTTCTTACTGTTGCTTCTTGTAGCGTACCGGTGAGTTCTTGGTTCGTCAATCTTTAAACAACCTGAAAGACGCAGGAGATAAGATTCGAGCTCAAAAAAGTATCTGCCATGCAATATAAAGATGCAAATGCACACATGTAAATATACAACAGGTTAATTCCCCCCCCCCCCCCCCGATTCTAGTTCCGAAGAAGAAGCCATAACAACAATGGAGTCCCAAGTAAGCAAGCGCAGAATCAGAAACCTCATACATAAACAAATGCCAAGAGACAGAGTACAAAGATACAACTAAATACAACTGAAAAGACCTCGACCAACAAGTCTGGCGATGGTCAAAATACAAGCACGAATAACATACTACAAGAGAAAAGCAAAGATAAATCAGGAAGGATGGCGCGCCCGGACATCTCCCAATAGCCTCAGCGTCTCCGGATGACCTGGTCTGGAGAGCAGTTCCTGTATCAGTAATGCATGTCGCCTAACATTGGATCTCAGCTTTTTGGCGTCCTCTACACAGGCTCCCTTTCCAAAACACTCATCAAGCCTGCATCTCTTGAAGCAAGCCTTCAATTCACAACCCCTCGTTTCTTTGACCATGTTGCTCACTCTAAACTCAGCGTCACGCCTAAGAGATGCCTCTTCAGCAATCTTCGCATCCTTAGCACTGAGCTGCTCCTCTAACTGGGAAATCTGAAGCCAATGAGGGATTAGCCAATGAGAGGAAACCTCTTCGACCTCTGCTTGGGGAATGAATCACCACTTTAAACCCTGACGGGATACCAAATCATATGCTTAGACTCTGTGGGGAATCAAAATACTGAATTCGCTCTGCTGCTAGGAAAACATTTCCAAACCTGCCTGGTGGAAAGAAATCTGATCTCGACTCGCTGAGGAGTAAGTGCGTACCTACAACCTGCTGAGGACACGAGCACATACTTAACCTGCCCGAGGGATATCAATCTCGATGCTCTGGGGATGATTCTACCCTGTTGGAAAATTCAGTCTTGAACTGCCGAGGAATGAGTGTATACAAACAAGTCTGCTGGGGAGAAGTGTACACCCTCATCCTGCACATCCGTTTCTGTCAGAAACACGCCTCTACTAAAGAGAAAAATGAGCTTCAACTACACGCCTCTTTCTATGGGAATGACGATCCTACCGGGGATGCACCTCTGGAAATTTCCCCCAAAGGTAACGACCCTGTAAATGAACAAACAACAAGATATCCTGCACAAAGGGAACTATCTTTGTCATCATCTGTGACATTGTGCAAATAAATCAAAGTTCTAGTGATTATCGGCCAAACCCTGCAAGTTTATGTATGCGCAGTTTTATCAAAACATCGGGCGTTTTTCGTAAACAAAACAGTAAAGATTAAAGTAAGACAAACAAATTACTGAATAATATATGTTTTATTGACAAATGGCCTGTAAATAGGCATATTTTACAACAGATGCAACCACTGAAAAGAGGAAGCTACGCAAAAATTACAGAAATGCACAAAAATATACAGAATATCGGCAATGTGGCACAGACAAACACCATGAGTTGAT
Source organism: Lathyrus sativus (assembly GCA_963859935.3). Taxonomy (NCBI): domain Eukaryota; kingdom Viridiplantae; phylum Streptophyta; class Magnoliopsida; order Fabales; family Fabaceae; genus Lathyrus; species Lathyrus sativus. The sequence goes on from OZ012741.1 coordinate 301,506,803, forward strand.
CCATCTATGACTCACCTGACTTCGACGATTCCCCGATGCTTCGTCCTTTGAAGAGATTGATTCGAATAAACGGCCCTCCGGTCCTCCCTCTCTCCACTACTTTGAAGATTAATACGCAGACCGTAGTCATTTGCTTTTCAAATCCCTAAATTTTTCCTGAATCGCCCTTTCGGGTTTTCAATTCACCGGCATACCCATTTTTTCCAAAGTCGCCTTTTCAGGTTTTCAACTTTGCGGGTTTACATCTTTTCTTTTATATCCCTAATTTTTACCCGAACCCATTCTTTTTATGGTTCGCCAGGATGCCCCATTTTTGTCTGGATATTCTTTTTTCATTCCAGCGTGTGTCTTTAAGAAAAGTATTTTTTAACTGTGTTTGCGTTCACAAGGGATGTGAAATCTTCACCATCCATGGTTGACAATAATAAGGCTCCTCCGGAGAAAACTTTTCGTACCACATATGGACCTTCATAGTTGGGAGTCCATTTGCCCTTGTGATCTGTTTGTGGAGGGAGAATCCTTTTCAATACTAACTCGCCCGTCTGAAAGCTTCGAGGTCGCACCTTCTTATCAAAAGCTTTCTTCATCCGGCTCTGATACAACCGACCATATGCAATGGATGCCAGCCTTTTTTCGTCCATCAGGATGAGCTGATTCAATCTGTTTCTTATCCATTCTGCCTCATCAAGCTTGACGTCGACCAAGACTCTCAAAGAAGGAATCTCGACGTCCAATGGCAGGACAACTTCCATACCATACACCAGCGAGAAAGGAGTTGCCCCTGTTGAGGTACGTACCGAAGTACGATATCCGTGCAAAGCAAAGGGCAACATCTCATGCCAATCTTTATAGGTTACAATCATCTTCTGCACTATCTTCTTAATATTCTTGTTGGCCGCTTCGACAACGCCATTCATCTTCGGACGATAGAGAGATGAGTTGTGATGCTCAATTTTGAAAATCTGGCACAATTCCTTCATCATCTTGTTGTTCAAATTCGAACCATTATTAGTAATGATTCTCTCAGGCACTCCGTAACGACAGATGATATCCTTCTTGATAAATCGGGAAACCACTTGCTTAGTGACATTAGCATAGGAAGCTGCTTCCACCCACTTGGTGAAGTAATCAATGGCTACCAGGATGAAGCGGTGTCCATTAGATGCGGTGGGCTTAATCTTTCCTATCATGTCGATGCCCCACATGGAAAAGGGCCAAGGTGACGCCATGACATTCAACGGACTCGGTGGCTTATGAATCTTGTCAGCATAAATTTGGCATTTATGGAAATTCTTTGCATGCGTGAAGCATCCAACTCCATAGTCAACCAATAATACCCTGCTTGTAAAGGCTTTCGAGACATGGCATGGCCACCAACATCTGTACCAAAGGCACCTTCGTGGACCTGTTCCATAAGTAGACTCGCTTCTTCTTTGTCCATGCATCTTAAAAGCACCAAGTCATAATTCCTCCTGTAGAGTACACCATCCTGGTTCAGATTAAGGTTCCCAGCCAACCTCCTCAAAGTCTTCTTATCCCATGTCGACGCCCCTGGAAGATATTCTTGGTTCTTGAGGAAATTCTGGATGTCATAAAACCACGACTTGCCATCAGAAGCTTCCTCAATGGCGAATACGAATGTCGGCCTATCAAGGCGAGAGATGACTATTCTTGGAGCATCATTCCAAAAATTCACCTTATACATCGAGGATAAAGTGGCTAAGGCATCCGCCATCTGATTCTCTGCTCTCAGCATGTGGTGGAACTCTACCCGATCAAAGAAGGGTAACAGCCTCCTTGCATAGCTCATGTAAGGAATCAAATTAGGCTGCCAGGTCTTCCATTCGCCCTTGATCTGATTAACAACTAGCGCTGAATCGCCATACACATCTAGATTCTTGATCCTCAGATCAATGGCTTCTTCCAACCCTATAATGCACGCTTCGTATTCGGCTTCATTATTCGTGCAGGGAAATGTTAACCTGGCAGTGAATGGGATATGAGACCCATTAGGCATCATGATAATTTCCCCAATTCCACTACCGTAAGAGTTAACAGCACTGTCAAAAATCATCTGCCATTGGGAACCCTAATCCGGACCTTCATCGGGTAATGGCTCATTGTAATCCTTCATCTTTAAGAACATGATATCTTCATCGGGAAATTCAAACTTCATTGGTTGGTAATCGTCAATCGGCTGTTCAGCAAGATATTCCGACAGAATACTCCCTTTGATAGCTTTCTGGGGAAACGTATTGAATATCATACTCTGTCAAAACCATCTGCCACCTGGAAATCCTCCCTGAAAGTGCTTTTTTTCCAAAGACGTACTTAATCAGGTCCATCTTTGAAATTAGCATGGTTGTATGATTTAGCATATACTGTCTCACGCGTTTGGCAGCCCAAGCGAGTGCGCAACACGTTTTCTCCAACATTGAGTACCTGGATTCATAATCTGTGAATTTCTTACTTAAATAGTATATTGCATGCTCTTTTCTTCCAGTCTTGTCATACTGACTGAGAACATAACCCATGTTGTTCTCAAGAACCATTAAATACATTATCAATGGCCTTCCAGCTACTGGAGGTATCAGTATCGGAGCCTCCTGCAAATATTCTTTTATTTTATCAAATGCCCTTTGGCAATTTTCGTTCCAGATAACCGCCTGATCTTTCTTTAACAATTTAAACATGGGTTCACACGTGGCTGTGATATGAGATATGAACCTAGAAATGTAGTTCAATCTGCCCAAGAAACCATGAACCTCTTTCTCCGTTTTCGACGCTGGCATATCTTGAATAGCTTTTATCTTTGCAGGATCGACCTCGATTCCTTTTTCACTGACAATGAACCCCACCAACTTTCCCGACCTGATGCCAAAAGTTCACTTGTTCGGATTCAACCTCAGTCTGAATTTCCTAAGCCTTTCGAACAACTTCAAAAGGTTTACCAGATGTTCCTCCTCCGTTTGCAACTTTGCTATCATGTCATCAACATAGACCTCAATCTCGTGATGAACCATATCATGAAACAAAGTGACCATTGCCCGCTGATAGGTTTCCCCTGCGTTTTCAACCCAAAAGGCATCACCTTATAACAGATAGTCCCCCACGGTGTAATAAATGTTGTTTTCTCCATATCCTCCGGCGCCATCTTAATCTGATTATATTCGGAAAAACCGTCCATGAAGGAAAACACAGAATACTGCGCAGTATTATCAACCAATACGTCAATGTGGGGGAGCGGGAAATCATCTTTTGGGCTCGATTTATTCAAGTCTCTATAATTAACACACATCTGTACCTTATCATCTTTTTTTGGTACCAGTACGATATTAGCAACCCACTGAGGGTATGTTGTTACAACGAGAAATCCTGCATCCAACTGCTTCTGGACTTCTTCTTTGATTTTCACAGCCATATCTGGTCTGGTCCTTCTGAGCTTCTGCTTAACAGGAGGACACTCTTCACGCAAAGGCAAGCGATGAACCACGATGTCAGTATCAAGACCGGGCATATCTTTGTATGACCAAGAAAAATCATCACTATACTCTCGGAGCATCTCAACCAATCTTTGCTTGATATCACTCCTGACATCTCTTCTAACTTCCTCGATACCCAGGTTGACGACCTCAATTTCCTCTTGATGACGCAAATGATTTTCTCTTCCTGTTTCAAAAGCCTGGCTAGTTCTTCTAGCAAGCCTTCATCTTCATCAATCTCTTCTTCATCTTGAAATATCGAATTATCAAAGTCAAAGCGAGTCATAGACGGCTCTGGAGTAGTGTCATCTGCAATGTGAAACCTGCATTGATGATGATTTAATGCTTAAAATGATAAGAAAACAAGCACAAACCAAATTGCCATTTTATTGTTAAAAGTAAAACAGGAAAGACAAGGATCACAATATTTGAATGCAGAAAAATGCCCTTTGATTGATTGATAAAAAGATTGTTCAAACATAAACAATTAGGCCCTGAAGACAAATACCTGTCGCTACTGCGAAAAACAACCAACAGAAAAAACAGAAGAGTCGCCACCTTTCGTTATTTATCCCAAAGAGAGGGAAAGGAAACGATCGGAAAAACATGACAGAAAAGGGAAAGACAAAGTCATCGCAACCATGTCTAGATTCGGGAGACGGTTACGCAAGGGGAAGGTATTAGCACCCCTCACGTCCGTCGTACTCGACGGGATCCACTCATTGTTGTCTATCTAAAAGGGTGATCAATCTATCTAGCTAAAGGCTCAAGGAAAAAATAAAAAAGAAAGGAGGACTCGACATAGCATCGCTGCTATGGGAAAACGTATTTTCGTCTGGAACGAGAAATCAGAGTCAACGTAGTTCAGCTAACTACGGGAGAAAGGGGGGGAAGGTAGCTCACCAAGACATCGCGTCTTGTGCCTACGTACTTTCATCTGGTATGAAAGATCAGAGCAAACATAGTTCAGGCAAAAAGGACCACAGGTTTGGTTCAAAAGTTTTTTAGGCCCGAGTATTGTTAACAATCAGCTCTAGCAGTTTGGTGTATGCAGCTCGACCATTGGAGACTTAGGCATTACCGTTTGCAGTAGAAATAATAGTTAACAACACTCTTTTTCTGAAAAGATTTTCCTGATTAGAATCCCGAAGGATGAAAAAGGTTTCAAGTGTTTTTGTGTTTTTTAGAGAAGAAGTGTTTTGAACTTGATTTGTAACTAATGTCTCACTAGAGACTATGACCTAAGAGCGAATGCGTCGTATATCACCCAAAGGGTGTACACTAAACACTCTAGGTCATTGAGAGGAAGCCCCGAAATCACTATTTCTCAAGTAGCTTAAGGCTCATAGCGTGCCACACTTATCATTCTTTATTAAGTGTTTTATGAATGTTTGAAGATGAGAAGAGAAGAAAGGACACTAATGGGAGACTAATCAATCCTAAAAGTTATCATGCAAAGTGAACTTAAAGTTGGGATTCAAAGGGAACTACCTAATGTTATCATGCATGGTTAGGCACCTACTTATGGGGGACATGGCAAAGAAGAACCAAAGAAGAAGAAGAGATAACATGCAAATGAAAATGCAAACATGCAAACATAAGATGCAACACATAGAATGAAAGTGGGAGGAAAATAGTGTGGGGAAGTAGCCTCCACAAGCTCATCTCAACCAAGCATGCACATGATAAATGCAAAGAAGAAAGAATGAGAAGTAGTGCATAAAAAGAAACCACACAAAAAGAGGTATCACACAAACAATGCAAGCATAAGACATATGGAAACCCTAAATGGAAGCAACAAAAGTAAAGCACAAACCAACAAACAATGAACATAATTTTGACCTAAAAATGAACATACAACAAGCTCAACATGTCTAATATGTGAAACAAGAAGAGTTGAGAGCTCAATGCATCCACAAAGGTCATTTCCAATTCAAACTAGGTCATGCACTTGTATGAGCCACCTTAGGAAATGACTTGACTTGCAAGTCATCTCAAAATTAGGAAAAAGGCTCAAAAATTACAAAATAAAATACAAGAGGTGCAAAAACATGTTGGCAACCAGAGGCCAAAAGCTCAAAGAAAATATCCTCTCAAAGCCCCATCAAAAGAAAATAATATATAAGATGTACCACTTTGTAATGGGAGAAACGAGGGTCAAAATAAAAGCACCAAACGTCAACCCTAAAGTCAACAACACAGGGGCAAAATGGTCGTAAAAAATTGTTCAACTCATCATGGATATGAGGATCAATTTTCAGTCATTGGATCAAAAAGAAATGAGAGAAACAAAACCAAGAACCAAAACATGTCAAGATTGAATCCAAATAAAACACTTCCAATGTTTAATTCCATTTTTAATTGAAAATAAAAATCAAAAAATAAAATAAAAATATCCTAAAAATAAAGGACATCTCAAAGTGTATAAAAGCTATTTTTGTGGAATTTTTGGACCATTGAAACTATTTTTAATTGAATTAAACCTAAACAGAATTAAATCAAAATAAAATGAAAAGAGAAAACAAAATAATAAAGCTACGCTGTAAAGAGCAAGTATATCCAGTTAAAACGCTTAGGCCAACATCAGGGGAGGCGCGAATATCAAACAAGGCCCATGTCCAACAACAGAAAAGACAAAATGGAAACAAATCTGGTATTCACATGTAGCATAGTCAAACATGGCATATGGTGTAAAACGTTTAGGTTCTTCTGATCAAAAGGTATGCACATCAAGCGGATCTGAGTGCGCCACATCAATTAATGAAAATTTAAATGTGATTCAGTAAGGTGAGTCAAACGAGACTCACAGTGCATCTTAATCATGGCAGTGTAAGTGAAAAGTATGCAGATCTAGTGATCCACAGCGTGACACATCATCATCCTGAACCTTCAACAAGGGAGGGAAACTAGGTGGCGGCCGGAGCCACCTCCGGTCATCTTCTTCATGGACTCCGACCACTGTGGACTGAACAACAACACACAATTGCGAAAACATCACCAAATTGAACAAACTTTATATGCAAATTCATCTACTCATCATGTAGAATCCAAATCCAATGTCCATTTCCATTAATTGTGCATAACAAAAGCAAATCGAATCAAAACAGTTTGGAGCATCAAAATCAAAAGTTCACAAACATCATCCAATTGTATCCAAACATCATCTACACACCACATAGAACATGAATTAAGCAACATTTAAGCATTAAACCTCAAGAATAGAGCAAATCGTGCCAAAACAGTTTGGAGCTCCAACCAACAATCATCACAAATGCCAGTTCATTTTAGTTATTAATGATCTACATAGTTCCTAGGTCTCAAATATGCAAAATTGGCAAAGAATCATGGCATAATGAGAGAGATATGGTGAATTGAAGATACCTAGTGGAGAACTTCCACTGAGCCTTCAAATGTTGTTGAAGCTTTAAGAAAACCAACCAGTAACGTTCCACAATCCTCAATAAAGCTTTTGCAATCCTCAATTTTGCTTCAAATGGAGTGAACCTCAGAATTCATATTTCAAATTTTCTTCACTTTTTCAAAGTTGCTCTTGATCCAATTCTTCACCAAGACGAGTTCTCAGAGTTTGTTCATGATAGAAATGTTATATATGATGGACTGTGATCACTTTAGAGCCCAATTGCAGTCCCTAAAGCCCAAATGCAAATCCATGAAATTTGATTTTTTTACTTTCCCATGTGCACGAATTTGCCTCCAAAACAACTGCAAATTGAGTTTTTCAGTTTGCTTGATGTGTAAGGAACATGAATGGCCAGGATTAATCCCTTGTTTGATCTTAATGGTGAATATTGCAAGTGTAACTTAAGCTTGAAGTAACTTTGGAAATGGCCTACCAAAACTCCTCAAATTAAAATTCTAAAATTGCCATTGTGTTTGAAATATGTTTTGCACTCAAAATATGTACTCACTTGCACAAAAATGATCCAATATGAATTAAGTTTGATTTTCTCATTTTAAGGCCTTTTCAAGGAAAATCACTTTAGGAATTCTTCAATCCAAGCTTCAACCATGACAAGAGATGATTTGGTAATGCAAATGGCCCTATTTGGAGCAAGTTTGATGTTGGGAAAATCTCCATTTGAAATGTGCAAGTTGGTGAAATGAACCTAAAATTTTATGACCTATAATCTCACTTTCCCAAAATACCCCTGACTTTCAAGCCTCATAACTTGAGTTCTACAAGTCAGATGAAAGACTTCTAGTACTCTTTGGAAATCTAAGACCATGAGGAACAATTTTCATGTTCATCAAAAATTGAGAAACATCCTTCTAGGTCAAAAATGGCTTGGAAGTTGGTTAGCTTTTGTTGACCAAAATCACATTCATCTGAGGACCTGTAACTTGTCAGCATCATAACTTGAGTTCTAGAAATTAGATGAATGACTTCTAGTACTCAAAAGAAAGCTAAGAACATGCTCTACAAATTTCATGACCATGTCAAGATGAGATGAGACTTCTATCTTGAGAAAGGTTGTCTTGAAGTTGGGGGCTAAATAGGGGATTTTACACTGAGAACCCTAATTTAGTAACTTCTCACACTCTTGATTCTTGATGAATTGACCTTGAAATGATATATTAGACATATCAACACAACATCCCATGACCATAGAGACTTGGAATTGAGTCTTAATCTCCATTGATTTCACAATTGACTGAGGATTAACCAGATGAAAACCCTAGATGCAACATTCTTGACTGTGGCTTCTTCCACATCACACAACAACATGAATAAGCCCAAACATGGCTCTCAAAGCACTCAATGAGCTCTCTCAACATCTTATATCCATAATCATGAATTCACAACTTTCTGATGATCTTTAACTGGCCTCTAAGTTAGGAGCTGACCCACATACATCCATCAATCCTTTCACAAGACTAATGACCACTTCTAGATGACCTGATGACCATCCATGCTTTAATAACACCCCTTGCTTAGGCTCAACACTCTCGGTAACCTCCTCTTGCTATGCACAACCTCTTGATCCCCTGTTAAATGAAAAATGTTATGCAATGCAAATGCTAGAACAAGATGAAATGAAACAAAAGCCAGCCAAAGAAAAAGGTTGGGCAAATTTTGGGGTGCAACAGCTGCCCCTATTCAAACAACTTGGACCTTAGTGGATGAAAAGCGAACAACTTTCAAACAATCAAGGTAAAAGACGGTTGAATACCAAATAACCCAGAAATTTTCCAACCGTAAAAATAAACTGCAAAACCCTGATTGGGGAATAAATATCCAGAAAAAACTGAACGCAGACAGTTACAACGGCAACCAGCTGACTGATCATCTGATAAAGAACACCTGACATCGCTGCCAGTCATCTGTGTAATGCCACAAACATCAAAACCAAAGGCTAGATCAACACGCAGTTGGTAGCTTCACCTCAGGAAGACAATAATACTCACATTGTCTGAAAGTAGACGAAAAGACTCCAAATACTCACATCATCTATTGGTAGACGGAAAGACTCTAAATACTCACATCTCCTAGGGATAGACAGAAAGTCACCGCTGAAAGCTGGATCAACATGCACTTGATCCCTTCACATTGTCTAAGGATAGACAGAAAGAAATATCAATACTCACATCGTCTAAAGGTAGACGGGAAGACACCAAAATACTCACATCGTCTAATGGTAGACGGAAAGACACCGAAATACTCACATCGTCTAGAAGTAGACGGAAAGACACCCAAATACGTTTACACTGTCTAAGGATAGACATAAACAAGAACAATACTCACGTCGTCTAATAGTAGACGGAAAGGCACCAAATACTCACATCGTCCAATGGTAGACGGAAAGACTCCAAATACTCACATCGTCTAAACGTAGACGGAAAGACTCCAAATACTCACTTCAAAACCGTTCATCGAATTGCAGAATTCTTTCGTCCATAAGAGTTGATGGAAAGAAAATATCTTCAAAGGGCCACATCGTCAATAGGAATTGACAGAAAGAAAACCATCTTTAAAGAGCCATGTCGTCAATAGAAATTGCCAACAAGGGAAACCAATCATTCTTCAAAGAGTCACAGCGTCAATAGGAATTGACAGCACAAAAACCCTCCTAAAATGCCATCTCATCCAATAAACAAAAAGAAAACCACGTCCGTAGCTCACGTCGTCTAAGGATAGACGGAGAGAAAAACCTACTGGGGAAACACGTCATCAATAGGAATTGACGGAAAGAAAATCTACTCGGAGAACCACATCGTCAATAGGGATTGACGGAAAGAGAAAATGTCGACATCAGAGGACTGATGGGCAAAGGAACTTTGCTTGGGGATGTCATCATCAGAGGACTGATGGACAAAGCATAACCGTCGTATGATTTGAAACCCGAATAAACTGTTGAGCTGTCTGAACAAAGCTGCTGGATAAATGCCTCTGTATTGACTGCGTAGTAAATAAAGGTACCACAGAAGGCTGACAGAAACTGGCTTATGCTTCGAATTCATATGCGTATGTTTGAATATGGCGTAATGCTCCATACGAAATGGAAATGCTACGCATTTGAGGATGAAATGCAAGGACAATGCGAATATGATAACTACATGCAAAGATGCAGATGCAGGCTCGGGTTGCCGGGGAAAGCTGGATATATCAGAACTACTCCAGCAAAATAAATGCTGAAGAGGTGAAACCAACTCCGCTGGGGGGAACCGGATGTGCTCCGTATGATTGGACTCTGCTGGGGATAGCTTACACGTGCCAATGATGATTGGACTTTTGCTGGAGAAAACAAACGAAGTCTTCCTACGCACCAAAGGGAATTAAATTTGCAAAGGATCAGGTACGACTGATGCTGGAAAAATATCATGTCTGAACTCAAAGGTTTTGGTTGAAGGGTCAACGGATATTAACACGCCATCCCGAAATTCGTCTTGCACTCGAAGGTTGATTGAACCTGCTTGAACAACTCTGAGGATGTGGCGAGGAGCAGTTCCTTCGCTTCCGATTTGCCCTAGCCTGTGGGATCTCTGTGGGGACATTCCTTGAAAGGAAATCTGAGATCTCATATTCTGATGGTTTGAAAAGAACTTCCCAAACATCTTGAACCTCGGAGAGGTGCTTCACATTAATTTCCCCACGGATAAGAAATGACTTTTGTGTTCTTGGGGTGGCGTGCCCCAGTCTTACAATGACTTTGCCCCTGATTTGCTTATTTGTGGGGAAAGCGTCTCTTGGCTGCGAGAGGTTCATTGAATCTCGACTTGACTACCTCAGATTAACTAACTTCCAGATGGAAGACTCCCATGATATCATTTGATATAACTTGCCCTGGTTCGACGGAGTATTCAGACATTCCGCATTCTATCCTGATCAATCTTTCCACTGCGGAAACTTTCCTGCTGTCAAGCGCTTACTCACAAGTAAAACAAGTTGTCCTGCATAAAAGATATATTAAATGCAACGCATCTGACAGTTTTTGAAATCCAATCTATTCACTGGAAACATTTTTGACAAAAAATGAACGAGTCTTTTATCAAAATGTCAACATTAATACAACGCAGTAAGAGGAATCCTTTTAGGAGTCAGTTTTATTGTGATCTTTACTGAAGTATGCTTTCAAAATAAACCTGCTTCAATTAGGACTTTTTCAGGTTGTAACTTGGTCAGATTCACGATTTACAAGGAAAGGATAAAGGATCAAAATTTATTGTAACCCACCCATTCTTCGTGATGTTCTCCAATCCTATATTCAGCTAATTCGACACTAGCGCTCACCTCTCACAGGTTAAATGATAGGAGTGACGGTTCAAGAAACCACACATTTTCTGAGTGACAATCACTCGCTTTTCGTCTTTTGGTGCCTGAATCACACAACTTGTTTTTTATCATCATTTTTTTTAATTTCCCTAACTTTTGCCTGGACTGGCTCTTTCGAGCTTCTTTTGATTTCAACGTCCAGCGGGATGCCCTAATTTTTGCCTAAGTCGCTTGTTTTCAAGATTCGACTTAGCGGGCTTTGTTCTTTTTCTTTTTTCTCTTCTTTTTTTAATTCTTCTTGCTTTTTTTTGAATAAATCATGTGACATCGGCTTGTCTGACTTGTTTGAAAAGGGATTGTGATTGTTTCACTCCTTGATCGGCAAGGTTTAACCATTGTGGTTCTTTAGGCACGACCTATACAGGTGTGATTTATCCTCGAACGGGAACAACTCCTATTGTAATTTGGATGCTCGGTCAAATTAGCTGACAACTACCCTGCCCTAGGTTAATAATTAGGGTTTTTCGTTTTCAGAAAGAAACTCCTACTAATAGGCTCAAAGGGGTTGACAAGGGATTATCATCCTTATATCTCCGGTGTTTGGGAATTTGAAACAATGCTTGTACATCATCAGCAGGTTTTATTTCAAAAGAACACAATCGTAAGCTTGCGCGTCTGTAAAAAGCAATTAGTGAACACAAATACCATCTGTAAAAAGCAATTAGTGAACACGAATGGATTAAATCAAAACATGCATATTCATTTCATTAATATCAATCGAAAACAACAAGGGCTATGGAGGAGTTCTTGTACTTTTTGGAAAGCCCTCATTATGCTCTACAACTTTTATGTTTACTGAATTATCAAATTCCAAGTGAAACTAGGTCAAAAACCCTCTTGAAGTTGGCGGAAAACATGTCTTAAAAGTGCCAAAAACTTAGAATTTTACTAAGTGTTTTCTCCCTCTTGTGATGATTTTGACTATAACTCCAAATATTTGAATTTTTTGCCCATAGATCATGTTTACAATTTTGTAGGGTTTGCCAAGACCTTTCCAACAAGCTTTAAACCACCTCATTTAGATGTGTGCTTAGAAAGTTATGGTCTTGCCCCTTTCAAAACCCTAATTCTCGACTTTTTCGATGACTCCTCAATATTTGATCCAATTGTCACAAAACTTCATTACTAGATGTAATATTTTATTAGGAACATATTTTCTTCAAACTTTGAGGTCAAATTCCTTTTGGTCAAAGAGTTGACTTTTCAGTCAAACGAACCGATTGATCGAAAAACCCCGAATCGACTGTTGATATTTTGGGTCTTTTGTGGTCTTGAAACTTCTTGGGTGGACTTCACTAAGCCATATGAGCTTCTTGGACCATAATTCCATAATTGGAACACCTTTTAAATCAAAAGTCAAATTATAGTTGACTTTTCCTAATTAGAAACCCTAATCGGGTATCCTAGACTGCACAGTTCTTGATCTTTGGGTGTCAACCTAAATTTGGATTCATACTTGATCTAATATGGTATCTTTAATGATGTAGATACTTGTTCCATGGAGAATCAGTCCAAGACATTGACTGATCAAACCATCGAAACCTCGATTCTTAATTGTATGGAACCCTAATTCACCTGTATCTTGACAAAGATAAACTTGAAATAGGTTAAGGTTAGATAAACAAATGAAGATGATCCTAGAATGATGATGAAGACCTAATGGTCAAAATTTAGGGTGTAACACCCTCTTCTTTCGTTCTTGGCACGAGCATTGACTTCTATGACCTCTCCCCACCCCAATGAGAGTCCTATTTCTAATGCATCCTTTATACTTTGAACGGAGGCGAAAGATAGACCACAGGTTATAGCTGAATCATCAACTAACACGACGTGAGGAATTTCTAAAGCTTGGAACGAAGTTTCATGTGCATCTTCGTCGGCTTCATTGTACCGAAAAGATGACAAATTGCTTACCATAAGATCCTCTTCTCCATCGAGTATGACCAGCTGGTCATTAGCAACAAACTTCATTTTCTAATGTAAAGTAGACGTCAGAGCGCATGTTGTGTGTATCCATGGCCTTCCTAGTAGGCAGCTGTAAGCAGGATTTATATCCATCACCTGAAAGGTGATTTCGAAGACCTGTGGTCCTATCATGATCGGTAACTCGACTTATCATATCACAGTTCTTCTTGACCCATCAAAAGCTTTTACAATTAGAGGGGTAGGCCTCATTTCGGCTCCTTGGTAGGCTAATTTGGCTAAAGTCCTCTTGGGCATCACGTTGAGTGCAAACCTAGTATCAACAAGCACTCTAGCAAGCGTGTCTTCTTCGCATTTAACGAACACATGCAAAGCGCGATTGTGCTTGCATTTCTCCGTAGTCAGGTCGTTATCATTGAAGCTTAGTGTGTTACAAGCTGTGATGTTTGCAACAACATAGTCAAATTTCCCCACAATAATATCTTTTGTTATGTGCGCTTATGTCAGTATCTTCATCAAAGCTTGACGATGAGCAGGGGAACATAACAACAATGACATAATTGAGATCTTTGATGGCGTTTGGTTGAGTTGGTCCACCACCCGATAATTACTTCGGCGGATTATTCTCAAAAAATCCTCCTCGTCATCGTTGGGGGAATCCTTTCCTTTACTGGCGGGTTCTTTGGAAGTTACTTCTTTTGGAGAAACTTCTTTGGGGACAGTGACAGTAGCTTTAGGAACAGCGGTGGCCGATTGAAAAACAGTAGGATTTGCTCAGGGTTGATATATCTGACCACTTTGGGTCATTCTGCTCGCCCTAGTGATATTGGTTACATCTTCCTGCCTCCTTCCAACATTCATATCATACCATGAGTAGTCATACTTTAGCGTTATAACTCTTGGCTGAGGACCAGGCCCTCTCCTTGGATCGAATCTTGGTTGGTCCTTTCCAAATTTAGGCGCAGGATCATTGTGAAACATCGGTCTTACAACTTTGGGTCGGGTTATTCTATTGTTGTTATTTTTGAAAACAACCCTCTTGTTGGATTCTTCGGGCATGTTGAACACCGACTCAATTACTGCCACATCTTTTTTCTTCTTTTTGCTACTGATCTGCAGCATTCCTGATTGATTAACAATTGAACATCCCTTTGTACAAGGTTACAACCTTGTGGATTCTGGCTACATTCCTCACAGATTTCATGTGTGCTTTTGAGTAGCCATGCTTGAGCTATCCTTTTATGTAACTCCACCAATGGGGTCTTTACTTCAGATACTGCCATGACTGTTTTCAATTCGGACTCTTCCCCTTCTTCAATTATGGCATTCACTCCACCATGATTTGGAAGAGGGTTATCCTTTACGTTGGGGTGATTATCCTCGAACGATAATATCTTTTTCCCTATCAACTCTCGAACAATATGTTGGAGTGCAAAGAATCCTTCTAGATCATGTCCCGCAACGTTCTGATGGAAAGGACAACGTGCATTTAGATTGCAGTAAGGAGATAAAAGGATTAGGTGGATCATCTAGCTTCCTCGTTTAGATGAGCCCTCTTTTTACTAGCATAGGATAAAAATTAGTATAACTCATGGGTATTGGTTGTATTCTTGGCTTCCCACTTCAGTAGTTTGACCTTGGAGCTTGAGCTCTGGATTGCTGCGCCTGTTGGTTGTTATATGGCTGATGATTGTACTGCTGATATTGATTAGGCGCCCCTTGTTGAGGACTTTGTTGATTTTTTTGAGGTTGGAAGACTGGTATTACTGCTGCTATATATGGTGATTATTGATATTGTTGTCACCGACCTCTTTGATTTTATGCTCTTCTTTCATGCGTCACTACACTAACTTCACCTTCTTTCTTTTTGTGAAGTTGCTGGTGGATTTCTTGGTTGTACTGGTGCTGGAGCTAGTAGTTGCATTCGATACCTTGCCGCTCTTCAACCCTGCTTCAACTTTTACGCCGACAACCACAATGTCAGAGAAGTTTGTAGTAACACTGCTGATCAATCTTTCATAGAATTCTGGCCTGACTGTATCTACAAACCAGTCAGCTAATTCCTTCTCAGTCAAGGGAGGCTTAACTTGGGCAGCTGTTCCGTGCCATCTTTGCGCGTACTCTTTGAAGGAATCAGTATTTTTCTGCGTCATGCTAAGAAGATGACAGCAATCCGGTGCTAGATCCATATTGTATTTGCATTGTTGTATAAATGCATCAGACAGGTCCAAGAAACAGTGTATATTTGCTTGATCCAAACCCAGATACCACTTGGCGGAAGCTCCCTTGAGACTATCTTGGAAACAGTGTATTAGCAGTTTGTCATTCTCAATATGTGGAGCCATTCGTCGGCAGTACATGATCAGATGAACCTTTGGGCAGGTGGAACCTTCATATTTGTCAAACGTGGGCATCATAAACTTGGGAGGGAATACCAAGCCTGAGACTAGACACATCTCCTTGGCATCAGACCCAAAGACATTGTTTCCTTCGATAGCCCTCATTCTTTTGGCCATTATATCCATCTCAACTCTTGGCTTTTCGTGCTTTTCATCTTTGATTTCAGAATCATTAGGTATATCAAATATCGGTTGATGGTTGTTGAAGATGGGTCGGGCATGTGTTTGACATCCCACTTGAGTGTAAAGGGAATCTAATGTTAGTGGAACAACCTGTGGTTTGAAATTAAATGGTTGAGGATTATTGAGGGATGGCAGAAAATCCTTGGAAATACTAAACGGAAACTTAGTTGCCGAAGCTGTTACTGGAGGAAGATTCACTGTTGATGTAGTGATTTCAGAGATTATAGTAGCCTGTGAATCCATCTTTGCTTTTATTCCCTGGAGAACTTCCATTATCTGGCTAACGTCGCCTCTAATTCCTTCAAGGTCATTATCGATCTGGTCGATTCTCTGATCATGATCGGCCATCTTTCTTTGAGCGCTGGCTCGAGTGTTGTAGTGGTGGGAACTCAGTGTGACTTTCTTCCTCCCTAGATTGGAAAAGAACAATAGATGAGCTGCGGAACCCAAGCAAGTCTATGAAAATGCAGGACCAACCATTCATGTAAAACATCAACCTTATTTACAAACAAAACCAAACAACACACGTAACAATGTGCTTGAAAAGCAAATTTTCATTGATAAATTGAGGCCCACTACAATAGATGGCTCTTGTTTACAAACAAGACCTTTCTTACAAGAAGAAGCGAATACATTCTAAGATTACAATCTTAAAGGAAAAATAGGAAATGGGGAAGCTTTGATCGTTCTAACAAGATGATTCTTCTCCTTCTTGAGGCCTGGTCTGGAGCTGGTTCTGACGAATCACCTTCCATAATTCAGCATTTTCACGTTCTTCTTTGACCAAAGCGAACTTCAACTCTCCCCTAGGCGTAAGTACTTCTGGCTCCATGGTGATTTCATAGGTAAGAGTGTAAAACATTCTTAAAGCTATCTGCTTTGACCAAAGTAGATAAGCTCTTGTGGCTAGACAACTCACATTCTCTTCTGCAGTCATCCCTTGCATGTGAGGATGATACCAAGCAAAACAAGCTTGGGTCTCAAAGTCTTCATCACTGCCTTTTTCACAGAAGCAGGTTCTTAGTAGGTCTGGCTCTGGTTCTGGCCCAGTTGGATACCCTAGCTGGCGACGAGCAAGGATTAGGCTATAGTTGATAACTCCTTTAGTACCGATGAGAGGTATATTTGGGATGTCTCTACAGCTTTAGATCATAGCCACTTGTCGCTACTGCAAAATAAGGTGTCGGAAATGATAGAAGAGTCACCACCGTTCGTTATTTATCCCAATGAGGGAAAGGAAACAAGCAGAGAAAACCTGACGGAAACGGGAGAAGATAGGCCATCGCAACCATGTCTTGGGTTCGGGAGTCGGTTACACAAGGGGAAGGTATTAGCACCTCTCACACTCGACGGGATACACACTTAGTTGTCTATCTAAAAGGGTGATTGAAACTATCTAACTAAAGGCCTGAGACAAAAGAAAAGAAAAAGGACTCGACGGAGCATCACCGCTCTGGGCCTACGTATTCCCATCTGGTATGAGAAATCAGAGTCAACGTAGTTTGGCTAACTACGGGTGAAAGAGGGGAAAGGTTTCTCGCCAAGACATCGCATCTTGTGCCTACGTATTCTCGCACGGTACAGGAAATCAAAGCAGACGTAGCTCGGGATAAAGAGAACACAGGTTTGTTCATCTGTTTTATCCGAGTAAGGTTAAACTATCGTTCTAGCAGTTAGGGATGACGCCTATTTGCGGTAGAACCAAAGCTTAACAATACTCTTTTATCTGAAAATATTTTCCTTGATTAAGGGAGCCCCAAAGGGGAAAAGAGGAGTTTGACTGGTTGTTTTTGTCTTTTATTAGAGAATTGTTTTGAACGAATGTTTTAATTCATATTGCACTAGAGACTATGAACGAATGTTTTAAACACTCTAGCCATTAAAGGGAAACCCCTCAATAACTATTTCCCATGTAGCTTAAGGCTCGTAACGTTCAATACTCATTAGCCTTTATTAGGTGTTTTGAAATTGTTTTAATATGAGAAAGAGAAGAGACACAACTAAGAGGAACTAGACTCAAACCCTAGAGTTGGCATGTGTAACACCCCACTTTACCCCGTACGCGTAATATAATAAATATATAGAAACAATTCATGAAATTCATCAGAGTTCTCCAACACAGTGGGATATCACACAAAGTCACTTCATTTCATTAAAATGATCAATATTATTTAGTTTTCAAGTAAGCAGTGGAATACAAATCAATTCTCCAATATAATTCTCCTCGACACGAGGTCATACAACATAAGTCCAATAAATGAAGATACGTAACAATAAACAAATAAAGTAGTCAAATAAAAACGAAATCCCGTCATCCCATGTTACGTATCAGAGCGACTCCTAAGACTCGATCAAATAGCAACACACTCCAAGCACTACTCAGGTACCTAGTCACCTGTACTCCCAAGAGAGCACAGACACAACAACAAAAAGGGGTGAGAACTACATTCAATAAATAAACGGTGAAATACACATGCCAAGAAGTAGTTACACACCACACATAAAATAAGCACAATTAACGCACATACACGTGCCACCTCAATCACTTGGCATTCATAGCCCACATTCAATTACAATAATGCAATGTGACACACTGACTCGACACAATGCATGTGGTACCAACACAATCTCATACGGTTCACACTAGAACCCGATTCCCGTCGGAATCCGGATAAGTCGTATATACGTTCCTCTGAACTACAACTTATCTCCACAACAACTTTCACAATGAAGTCCAGATGAAACTAGGCACCCATCATGGATTACCACCTAGCCATCTCCACAAAACACATGATATGAAATGCATGTCAACACAATTATGAAATGTAATACATCATGCATAATTCACGATCAATCTTGATCCACACAAGCCATCTACTCACTGTAATCCTCTCGGGAATTACCACAATCGCACAAGATTGTCCAAATTCGACTATCTTGGTCCACATCCATCAAAACATCAAGCCATCATTGAACCAAAATATGATTCGTTACTAAAACATATACACAATTGACTTCTCAAACATAATTAGATATAAAAATATTGGAGAAACAATTCCATTATCTATCCTATGTTATAGCTCTATTCATTAGCTTTCCAACGCTTCGAACGGGGGTCAAAACGGACTTACGGATCCAAAGTCACGTCCAAAACAATTTCGACCGAAAACATGAACATCCGTGACAGACAGAAAGACGTTGTTTTACGCTCCGGAACTGGTTTTCACTCAATTATTCTTGCAAATTACTTACTCAAAGCACCCAAAACATCACTAAAACATTCCTAAGGTTATACGGCAATAACTGCACAACTTCTATGGTTTATTAGGTTCATCTAACAACATTTGCAACACATAAAACACTATTTCCTGCAATTACTCTGAGTACTTCAGAGTTACTCACATTTGAATATTCCTATTCCTATAAGGACAACATATCACAATTTTTCTTTCAATTACACCCTAGGACATTTAAGTTACTTACTATCTAATATTTAACCCCTTCAGGGTCAGACATATAACAATGTCAAGGTTCTGGCCACGAAGGTTCAGTTTCCCATAAGTTTTTCCCTACAAGCACATATTAATATTCAACGATACATATCATTTGGCCATTTGGTCATAACCTCAGATTCTTACGGTTACCTCCCTATTTCCCACAATTAACCCAAATCTCTAAACCTTAGGGAAACCTTAGAGCATCGTACTAATAATGATATAACACATTCATTTCTACATATTTACCTAAATCCCTAAACCTTACTTCACCACAACATACCGAAAGGTATACATAGAAAACTATGAAAAGCAATACTCCCCATACAATAATCATTCAAGAACAGCAACAATTTTATGGAATTTATCATGCTACAAAAATTAGATCAAGAATCCTCAAGAACACATAATTCCTATGAGAGAAAGGACCTTTCACTACCCTCTCATGTTAATTCACCCATATTGAAATCCATTCTCCCCCCTTACCTCGATTAATTGCTCAAATGTTGAAGAATCTTGAAGGATTGACAGCCCTAGCCTCCTTCTCTTCCTCCTTGTTCTTCTTCTCACTTTTTCTTCCAAAACTTTCTCTGGCAGTTTATCGTGTTCTAATTCTCTTTCCCCAAAAAACTTCTCTATTTCCTTTAATCCCTTATTTCTTATTTTATTATTTAATTCCTATAATAATAATAATAATAATAATAATAATAATAATAATAATAATAATAATAATAATAATAATAATATTATTCTCCCACTAATAATAATATTCATACTAATAGTAATAATATGAATAATAATAATATTCCACCAAATAATATTATTAATACGAATAATAATAATAATAAGAATAAGAATAAGAATAATAATAATCTCATTAACATTATTATTAATAATAGTTGGAATAATATTAATCACTATAATGCTCTCGATATCATAATTAACTTACTCCTTTATATAGGTCCACAGTACCCCAACTAAGGTCGCCTCTCTCCCTTACTCCTAACCTCATACCCTTAATTAAGGACACCACACAACTACACCTCACAGAAAATACCAAAGCGACTGAATAATTTAAATGGGGTGTTACAACTCTCCCCCACTTCAAATATTTTCGTCCTCGAAAATGTACCTGATGAGAACGGTTCCGGATACGACTCTCGCATCTTACTCTTAAGCCAATTCATTCCTAAAATAAGATCCAACTCCCTGAGTGGTAAACAAATCAAGTCCACTCCAAAATCCTCACCAAAGATCGACACTGGACAATTCAAACACACTAGAGATGTAGTGACTGACCCAATAGATGGAGTATCAATCACCATCCCTCTAGTCAAAGTAGACGGCACAAGCCCTAGTCTCTTCACACAATCCACAGAAATAAACGGGTGGGTTGCACCCGTATCAATAATAACAATCAAAGGAGTGTCACGAATGTAACACGTACCTATGACCAAATGATCCTCACTGGTAGACTGAGCTCTTGCCAATGCAAACACCTTCCCACTTGCCTGGGACTTCTTCGGTTTCTGATAGTGGGTGCTGATATGACCCTGCTCACCACAATTGTAACAGGTTGACACGTTGCTCCTACAATCCGCAACCACATGACCTGGCTTCCCACACTTAAAGCACTTCTTCGCCTCATTCCGACATTCATTCGCATGGTGACCTGCGCCACCACATTTGTAACAGTTGAGAGGGTCAGACGGATGCCCCCCCCCCACTCGGTTTCTTCCCCGCAACATCTTTCTGCTGTCCTTTATCCGCTGGAGCACGATGAGATGTATCTTCATGCTTCCATTTGCCTCTTCTGTCACTCAGATTCTTATAGTGAGCGATTCTAGCTCTGTTATCTTCATCATAGATCCTACACTTGTTCACCAGCTCAGGAAAGTATCTGATCTTCTGATAACCAATACCCAACTTGATCTCAGGACGCAGTCCATTCTCAAACTTGATGCACTTCAAACTCATAGCTGCATCAATATTGTAATGAGGACAATACTTCACCAGCTCTTCGAACTTAACTGCATACTCAGCCACTGTCATGGTTCCCTGCTTCAAATCAATAAATTCAATTTCCTTTTTCCCGCGAACATCTTATGGAAAATACCGTTCCAGAAACTCCGCCCTGAACACTGTCCAACTAATGGGACCTTCACCAGCTTCCAACCTTTGACGGGTGTTGTCCCACCAGTCCTCAGTTTCACCTTCCAGCATATGAGTACCAAACTGTACCTTCTGATCCTCTGAGCAGCCCATGACTTTGAAGATTTTCTCAATATCCTTCAGCCATTTCTGTGCTACATCTGGATCATGTCCTCCCTCTAACTTAGGTGGCTTATTACTCTGAAACTTTCCCAAATTACGGAACTCTCCGTCGTCAGCATTTCGGTTGACGTTCTGACCAATGTCCGCCACTGCCTACGCAACAGTTTGTAACGCAGCAGCCATCGCAGCATCATTCCTACCAGCCATACTTATCAACAACCACGGAAACACAAGTTAGAAACACACACATGACTATAAACATTCTATAGTCAGACTCTACTACAACACTGGCCGGACGGACCGACCTGCTCTGATACCAATTGTAACACCCCACTTTACCTCGTACGCGTAATATAATAAATATATAGAAACAATTTATGAAATTCATCAGAGTTCTCCAACTCAGTGGGATATCACACTAAGTCACTTCATTTAATTAAAATGATCAATATTATTTAGTTTTCAAGTAAGCAGCGGAATACAAATCTATTCTCCAATATAATTCTCCTCGACACGAGGTCATACAACATAAGTCCAATAAATGAAGATACGTAACAATAAACAAATAAATTAGTCAAATAACAACGAAATCCCGTCATCCCATGTTACGTATCAGAGCGACTCCTAAGACTCGATCAAATAGCAACACACTCCAAGCACTACTCAGGTACCTACTCACCTGTACTCCCAAGAGAGCACAGACACAACAACAAAAAGGGGTGAGAACTACATTCAATAAATAAACGGTGAAATACACATGCTAAGAAGTAGTTACGCACCACACATAAAATAAGCACAATTAACGCACATACACGTGACACCTCAATCACTTGGCATTCATAGCCCACATTCAATTACAATAATGCAATGTGACACACTAACTCGACACAATGCATGTGGTACCAACACAATCTCATACGGTTCACACTAGAACCCGATTCCCGTCGGAATCCGGATAAGTCGTATATACGTTCCTCTGAACTACAACTTATTTCCACAACAACTTCCACAATGAATTCCGGATGAAACTAGGCACCCATCATGGATTCCCACCTAGCCATCTCCACAAGACACATGATATGAAATGCATGTCAACACAATTATGCAATGTAATACATCATGCATAATTCACGATCAATCTTGATCCACACGAGCCATCTGCTCACCGTAATTCTCTCGGGAATTACCACAATCGCACAAGTTTTTTCCAAATTCGACTATCTTAGTCCACATCCATCAAAACATCAAGACATCATTGAACCAGAACATGATTTGTTACTAAAACATATACACAATTGACTTCTCAAACATAATTAGATATAAAAATATTTGAAATACAATTCCATTATCTATCCTATGTTATAGCTCTGTTTATTAGCTTTCCAACACTTCGAACGGGGGTCAAAACGGACTTACAGATCCAAAGTTACGTCCAAAACAATTTCGACCGAAAATATGAACATCTGTGACAGACAGAAAGACACTGTTACGCTCCGGAACTGGTTTTCACTCAATTATTCTTGCGAGTCACTTACTCAAAGCACCCAAAACATCACTAAAACAATCCTAAGGTTATACGGCAATAAATGCACAACTTCTATGGTTTATTAAGTTCATCTGGCAACATTTGCAACACATAAAACATTATTTCCTGCAATTACTCTGAGTACTTCAGAGTTACTCACATTTGAATATTCCTGTTCCTATAAGGACAACATATCACAATTTTTCCTTCAATTACATCTTACGGCATTTAAGTTACTTACTATCTAATATTTAACCCCTTCAGGGTCAAACATATAACAATGTCAAGGTTCTGGCCACGAAGGTTCAATTTCCCATAAGTTTTTCCCTACAAGCACATATTAATATTCAACGATACATATCATTTGGCCATTTGGTCATAACCTCAGATTCTTACGGTTACCTCCCTATTTCCCACAATTAACCCAAATCTCTAAACCTTAAGGAAACCTTAGAGCATCGTACTAATAATGATATAACACATTCATTTTTACATATTTACCCAAATCCCTAAACCTTACATCACCACAACATACCGAAAGGTATACATTGAAAACTATGAAAAACAATACTCCCCATACAATAATCGTTCAAGAACAGCAACGATTTTATGAAATTTATCATGCTACGAAAATTAGATCAAGAATCCTCAAGAACACATAATTCCTATGAGAGAAAGGACCTCTCACTACCCTCTCATGTTAATTCACCCATATTGAAATCCATTCTCCCCCCTTACCTCGATTAATTGCTCAAATGTTGAAGAATCTTGAAGGATTGACAGCCGTAGCCTCCTTCTCTACCTCCTTGTTCTTCTTCTCACTTTTTCTCCCAAAACTTTCTCTGGCAGTTTATCGTGTTCTAATTCTCTTTCCCCAAAAAACTTCTCTATTTCCTTTAATCCCTTATTTCTTATTTTATTATTTAAATCCTATAATAATAATAATAATAATAATAATAATAATAATAATAATAATAATAATAATACTAATATTATTCTCCAACTAATAATAATATTCATACTAATAGTAATAATAGGAATAATAATAATATTCCACCAAATAACATTATTAATACGAATAATAATAATAATAATAATAATGATAATCTCATTAACATTATTATTAATAATAGTTGGAATAATATTAATCACTATAATGCTCTCGATATCATAATTAACTTACTCCTTTATCTAGGTCCACAGTACCCCAAGTAAGGTCACCTCTCTCCCTTACTCCTAACCTCATACCCTTAATTAAGGACACCACACAACTACACCTCACAGAAAATACCAAAGCGACTGAATAATTTAAATGCGGTGTTACAGCATGCAAAGTACACTTATAGTTTGGATTGAAAGGGAACTACCTATTATTCTCATGCATGGATTAAAACCTAGTGTCTATCATCACTATCCTTAATCAAGGAAGTGAGAACCTAAGGGATCATGGTAATGAGGAGAAAAGGAGCAACATAGTATTATGATATAAGACATGAAATATGAGAATGGATGAATGCACATGCAATAAAACACACAAGCAAAGGGAGGACACCTCAACCTTTAATGCAAACAAGAAATACACAAATAGAACACACATGCAAGGGAGGAAATTGTGTGGGGTAAAAGCCACCACAAGCTCATCTCAACCTTTAAATGCAAGCAAGAAAAATTGCAAAACATACATCAAGCAAGTGCAAACAATGCCCTAAGGCCTCTAACTTGAACATGGGATCAATCATAAACCAAAAGAGAGTTGGGAGAAGAAGAGAAAACAGCCATTGTATCCCTAATGTCATTCAACCAAAGTCTCATTATGACTTGTACAAAAATGCATAAAATGTCCTCATGGTTCATCATTCATGTTAAGCTTCAAATACCTCCAAATGAGGTATTAAGCAACTTTAAATGATGCTCGAAGGTCCTTGGACAGAGGTAAATGAAAGAGAAGAATGTACATAAAGTATTTGAAAAGGAATGTACAAAAGATTATAGAAGAATCATGTTAAGGAAATAAAGATCATTCAAGTTATACACATGAAAAGCCTTACATGAAAGGTCTAAAAGAAAGCCAAACCTAAACAAGTTATGAACATGATCAAGGCCTAAAATTGAGCATACAAATGCCTTATTATGTCTAAAACATGGATATGCAAAGATAGGATGCTCAAACAATGCACAAAATTCAAATAAGATCAAACTAATCGGAGAAACCATCCATGAAGGAGAATAAGGAGAATTGAGCAGAATGTGAGGGAGCGGAAAATCATCTTTTGGGCTCGCCTTATTCAAATCTCGATAATCAACACACATCTGTACCTTAACATCTTTCTTCGACACAGGCACTATGTTGGCGACCCACGGAGGATAAGTTGTCATGGCTAAAAATCCTGCGTCCAACTGCTTTTGGACCTCTTCCTTGATTTTTACATCCATGTCTGGTCTCGTCCTTCTGAGCTTCTGTTTGACCGGCGGACACTCTTCGCGCAACAGTAAACGATGAACCACTATATCGGTGTCAAACACGGGCATGTCTTCGTAGGACCAAGCAAAGATGTCACTATACTCTCGAAGCATCTCGATCAGTCTTTGCTTGATGTCATTATGCAGTGCAGCCCCTATTCTGACATTTCTAACAACTTCTTCAGAACCCAAATTGATGACCTCAATCTCTTCCTGATGAGGCAGAATGATCTTTTCTTCTTGTTTTAAGAGTCTAGCCATCTCTTCCGGCAAGTCGTCATCCTCATCAATCTCTTTTGCTTGAAATATCGGGTGATCGAAGTCGAAGTGAGTCATTGAAGATTCTTGATCGGTGTCATCTGGAATATGGATCCTGCAATGATAATGGTTAAATGCTTCAAATGATATGCAACACAAAACCACATTGTCATTTTATTCTTAAACATAAAACAGGAATAACAAGGATCACAAAATATGAATGAGAAATAAATCCCTTTGATTTTTTGACAAAAACGTTAAATTATAAACAAGCAAGGCCTTGACAAGATACCCCTATGATCCTGGTAGAACACAGGGTCGTACAATAATCGGGAAAAAAGATCATTACTTATCAGTAGTCACTTGAATGAACTCCTGGATAGACCAGTTGTGCAGACTCTGTCCGAGTGTGCAAGGCTTGACCCAGGCATCCATGTCGCAATCGCTATCCCCTTCCTCATCGGAAACAACGTTGATGCGTTCAAAAATGACACCTCCCGGGTTGAGCAGCACTGATCCTGTATATCGCGGCGCGCTCTTTGAGGACGATGAAGCAGATGGGTTGTACCCCAAGCCAAACTTATCCTGCTTGTTGGGGATGTCAAGCACCTAGCCCCAACCTTGGGCTACCCCAGACTGCACTGCCGCCTAGGCTTCCTTGAAAGAAGATATGGCCACTTCGGGCGCTTTGATCGCTGCAGGAGACTTGTCCTTAACCTGGACCATTTCGAACGCTTGACAGAGAGTTTTGTGGATTTCCCCATCCAATTCAACATATTTGAACGATGATAAATGGCTAACCATTATGTATTCTTCCCCATATACAGTGACGATGATGCTACCGACCATATATTTGAGTTTCTGATGCAGCGTAGAGGTCACACCTCCTGCTGAGTTGATCCATGGACGGCCTAATAGACTGCTATAGGCCGGCTGGATGTCCATTATGTAAAACACTGCTTCGAACACTTCTGGCCCTACCTGGATGGGCAATGTAAGCTCCCCGAATACTGATCGCTTGGTTCCATCGAAAGCTCTCACCACTAGATCACTGGGCGTACAGAAAATACCCCGAGTGTCTAGTTTCATTAATGCTTTCTTAGGAAGTACATTTAGAGATGACCCGATGTCCACCAAAACATGGGACATAACATCTCCAAGACATTCAATCGAAATATGCAACGCGCTGTTGTGATTCCTGCCCTTCGGTGTCAACTCTAGGTCCGTAAAACCAAGACCGTTCCATGCGTTCACGTCTGTGACAACTCCTTCGAGTTGGTTTACTGAAATTCCTTGAGGCACGTACGCAATATTCAATATCCTTATCAATTCATTTCGATGTGCTTCCGAGCATAGCAACAATGACAATATAGAAGTTTTAGAAGGCGTTTACTGCAGATGGTCGACTATCTTGTAGTCGCTCTTCTTTATTAGCCTCATAAACTCTTCTACATATTATGCCAACAGTTCTTTCTCTCCAGCCTGAGAGGTTTCTTCCACGACCATTTTACCCTTTCCTTTATCTGCTTTATCAGCCACCACTTCGAGTGGTGAAAAGATTCGACCACTTCGGGTAATTCCTCCTGCACCAACCAGATTCTCCACTGACTCAAATGGCGGACTCTTCAAATCTATCTTCTGTTCATTAATAAATACCCCGACTCCATAATTCCATGGAAGAGCCTTGGTATACTCAAAAGGCACGGGACCCGCTTTTGTAATGACAATCGTCGGTGGTCTAGGAGCAGAAATTGTAATAGTTTTGTACGGGATAGAGATCGTAACAATCTCACCCCTCTGTCTGGTTACCATTTCTATGGATCTGCTTTCATTGGCCCGATCAAACTGTAGAACCCCTTCGTCAATCAAACTTTGAATACCGATTCTCAACTGATCACAACCATCCAGATGGCATGCACACTCAGCACAGAATTCCCCGCACCCTGGGAACACACCCCTTTTCAGTAATTTCTCTTTCACGAAGCTCAACGGTGTTTTCAGCTTACTAACATCTGTTATTAAATCCAGACCATCGTCTTAGATGATCGCATTCACTCTAGCTTGTCTGTGATTTGGCATAGGATTCTGTATGACATTGGGAGCGTCATTGGAAAAATTTATCGCCTTGCTATCAATCATATCTTACACCTTGTGCTTGAAAGCCTTGCAATTATCAATATTGTGCCCTGGGGCACCTGAGTGAAATTCGCAGCGAGCGTTCAAATCATACCCAGGTGGAGGTGGTCCCGTCGGAGGAGCCATTGTCCTCTTCTGAATAAGCTGCAATTGCATTAAGGTCTAGAGAAGTTGCGAATACGGCAGCGACGGTGTGTCAAACACTCTGTTCACTCCTTGGCCACGATTCTGATATTGCCGTTGGGCGTAATTCTGATTCTGATTCTGGTTCTTATTCTGCTGATTTTGCTGCTGGTGTTGAACGGCAGGAATTGTTATAGTGGCGACCTGTTGACGCTGACGATTCTGATACTGAGCCTTACCTATTCCTTTAGAACTAGACACCGAACTAGTCTCACCTTCTTGCTTTTTACCACCAAACGCCTTCTTCCCTCCTCCAGCTGAGGGCTCTTCGTTTGACTAAATCTTCCCGAGCTTGATGCCGTTCTCCACCCTTTCTCCAGTGATTATGAAATCAGAGAAGTTACCCGACATGTTACCGACGAGCTTCTCGTAGTAGACACCAGGTAGAGTAACAACAATCAGATCAACTAACTCACGCTCCACCATTGGAGGATGTACTCTGGTCGTGAGTTCACGCTACCTTTGGGCATACTCCTTGAAACACTCATTATTCCTCTGGGAAAGATTTTGAAGTTGGACCCTGTTGGGAGCAAGGTCACTGTTATATTGGTAATGTTTTACAAAGGCCTCAGCCAGGTCCCTCCAGCTTCGAATATTGATGGGATCTTGCCCCATATACCATTCAAGGGAAGGCCCGGACAAGCTGTCCTGGAAGAAGTGCATCACCATTTTCTCATCGTCCGAGTACGCGGACATATTCCTGTAGTAAGAGCACAAGTGGACTCTTGGGCATGTGGTGCCCTTATATTTGTCAAAGTCAGGGACTTTGAACTTTAACGGCACCTTTAGGTCGAGGATAAGTCCCAGATTAGCCATATCAAGGCCCATGGCATTTTGATTCTCCAGAGACCTCATCTTTTCCTTAATCAACTTGATCCTCCTATCAGATTTAAAAGGAGACTCAACAACCATAGCCCTAGGTGTGAACACATCATCTTGTCTGTCTTCATTCCATAACTGATCCACAATACCGTGTGCAGCATCGGCGGCACCAGGCCTATGAACATTCCCGTTAGCAGCATTACCATTTCCAGGATTCCCAAAACCAATGGTTTCAAAACCAGCAGCATTACCAGACCCAGCAGCATTGCCATTACCATTACCATTCCCTGCAGTCGTAGGGATAACCAAATTAGGCATAGAACGAGCATGAGGAGTCCCATTCTCATTGAGAGGAGGATTAGCAGCCTGTCCTCCATGAAGAACACTGTTGCTGCCAACTCGTGCAATCAAGGGTTGCACCAAAGTACGAAGTTGTTTCTGTCTTTTAGCGACCCCCTGCATGAGGTCCATGAACTGATTCATCCTTTCCCTGATCTCTTGCATCTCTGAATGAATTTGCTCCATCACTCTTATCTAATTTCCTCGGGTAGCATACCGGTGAGTTGTTCGATCAGCAATCCTGAAACACACTAACGGAATAGGAGAGATGAGATAAAATGGTCTTGTTGTACCTGTAATGCAAAAATGCTATGCAAACATGTATGTATGCAACAGGGATATTTCCCCCCCAATTCTAGTTCTGGGAGAAAGCACGACAATGGAAAACCCCATAAAACAATCAATAGTAGAAAACTCCTCATATATGTAAATGAAAGCCATGCATGCAGCGTACAAGCATATCAGCTGAGTATAATCTGAAAGGACCTCAACCAACAAGCCTGGTGATGGTCAGTACAACGAGCATAAGCAACAACTACATAGAGAAAACAAAGTAATCAAGCTGGATGGCGAGACCGGAATTCGTCTAGCAACTTATGTGTCTCGGGGTGATCTGGTATGGTGAGTATCCCCTGAATAAGCAACTCTTTCTGGCTAATGATGCGCTGTAGGTCCTCAGTGTAGTCCTCCCAGGCTCCTTCACTAAAACAATCTTCAAGCTTGCATCTTTTGGAATTAGCTCTCAGCCTACAATCCTCCAAGTTTACAATAGCTTCATTCAGTCAGTACTCGGTGTCACGCTTGAGTGAGGCCTCTGCTGAAATCTTCTCGTCTTTGGCTCTCAACTGAGTCTTCAACTTCTTGATCTGCAGCTTCAACTTATCTTCGCACTCTTTATTGTTGGACAAGGTGGCGTTCCACTAGGTGTTGAACTTGGAGATCTCTAAATAAGCTTTGTTCAAGTCCTGCTTCTTGGAAGCGAGCACACTATTAATAGCTTTCAGATCTAGACCTAATCGTTCCCGGGATTTAATCTGCTTAGTTAAGTCCGTGCCTAACTTGTTTACCAACTCAGTCTGTTTCTTCAAAGAATAGGTTGCTTCGGTCTTCTTACTTCGGAGCTGAGCAATCTCTTTCTTCAACTCCTCATTAGCTTTTCGTAGCTCCTCTTTCTCGGCCCACAACTGGTTGTACTTATGAATGTCCACCGTGGTTGGCTCCTCGATCATAAGGGGATACGAAGGCGCCACTGAAGGAAACGGTATTAGCGACCTCTTCTCTGTATACTGAATCCAGCTCAAGTAGGCATGACTATTACTTTTCCCCAACAATGCTTTTCCTGTTCTATGAATATTGTTCCAAGTGTGCTCAAGTTTGGATAACTTATCATCTACCAACAGCCCGGTGAGGTACAGAGATTCATGTACCTCTTCTTCTTTGTGAGGATCCCTTAATGCATAACCAAATTGCCTAACCAACAATGACAGACTGTAGTTAAGGAACCCATTCCTTCCTATTAGAGGGACGTTAGGAAAACCACTGCAGCTATAGATGATTTCCACCCCAAGCATATTCCTATCAAACCAAGTGCTGTTCTCAACTGACAAACCCATCAGATGTTCCGCCCACTCCAATGTACCTGCAGAAGGGACAAAAGGACCTGTCTCGGGCATACGGCTGGCAAACCATTTTTATGAAATTTATTGACATTTGGAAGTATTTCATTTGAATTAAAATAAAACAGATAGCAAAAATAAGAAAATAAAGAAAAGAAAAAGAAATTGGAAAAGAAATGGTGCAGGAAGCAATCAATTCACGTTGAAACATTGGACTTTGCACGCTGGGGGGTTCCAAAAGCAATCAAGACCCAGGTCCATTGCAAACCGTTAAATGAAACGGTGTGCTTTGTGTTCCTATGTGGTTAGTCAAGGTAAGCTCATGGTGAGACACGTGCATGCTCGTTGGATTGATCTAAGTCAACAAACCTAATGAGATCAAGCAAGGACACGTGGTATGGTGGATTCAAACAAGGCTGGTGGAGGGAAATTACAGACGGCCGGAGCACGCTGGCTCCGGTCATCTTCTCCAGTAGCGTCAAAACGCAGGCTGAGCAAAACCTCACCAAATCTCACAAACTAAGAGCCTAAATTCATCTAC
Source organism: Lathyrus sativus (assembly GCA_963859935.3). Lineage (NCBI taxonomy): Eukaryota > Viridiplantae > Streptophyta > Magnoliopsida > Fabales > Fabaceae > Lathyrus > Lathyrus sativus. The sequence continues at coordinate 301,538,230 of OZ012741.1, forward strand.
ACTCTTCACCGATCATGATTACATGGTTATCTAAGCCTAGAACCTCCTAAATCAGCCAAGCCAATCCAAAATGAAATCAAGCATTCATCCCTAGTTGTCACTAACAGCAAGCAATCCTAACCATAATCCATCTATGATGATTGAGGATAATGAATATACAACAATGGCGTGCAATTTTGGCATATACAGAGAGAAATTTGGATAAGTAGGTTACCTAACGGAATAGCTCCGTTGGACCTTGAAACCTTGATAATTCTTGCTTAAAACAATCCAGAACGTTCACACAATCTTCAAGAAAGCTTCAGGAATGCTTAATTTTGCTTGAAGGTGCTTGAATTGCAGAATGCGATTTTCACTTGTTCTTGAGTAGTTGCAACTGTTTTCTTGATCAATTTGGCTCCAAATCCAATTCTGAAACTTTGTGAATGATGCTGAGTTTATATACAATGGATCCAAGTTGAAATAAAGCCCAATTAAGGCCTGGTTGAGTCCAATTTAAAATCCAAAAGTTTGATTTTGCAAGCTCCAAGTATGCGTAAAACAGAGCTTCCATGGCATGAAAACTGGTCCAGCTAGCTTGCTTTCAATGTAAACTGATCCAATGAATGAGAATTGTCCCTTAATTTGATCCTATGGTGTGATTTGAAAGTGTTACTTCCACGTGAAGCAACCTTGAAATTGGCCATGAAAATGCCCTCAAATTGCAAATCCAAAATTGGCATCATGTTTAATATTTTTTGTGGATTAAAAAAATGCACACATTTGATTGAAATTGGTTCAAAATGAATTTATTTGATTTTATGGCTTTTAGTGTTTTTTTCATGAAAATTTCCTCCATCAATCCTTCAATCCAAGCCAATCCAATGATAAGTTGATGTTTGATGATGAAATTGACCCCATTTAGAGCAAATTTTATGTTAGAAAAAGTTTCATTTGAGGTGTGCAAAGCTGTGAAATTGACCTATGACAAAAATGACCTATAATCAAAGTTTCCCAAAATACCCCTGCCTTGCAAGCTTCATATCTTGAGCTCCACAAATCAGATGAAAGACTTCTATTAATTTTTGGAAAGCTAAGATCATAAGGAAAACCTTTCATGTTTGGGTCAAAGTGAGGAGAAACATCCTTCTAGGTCAAAAATGTCTTGGAAGTTGGTTGACATTTGTTGACCAAAATCACATTCATCTGATGACCTGTAACTTTCCAGTTTCATAACTTGAGCTCTAGAAATACAATGGATGAGTTTCAGTACTCAAAAGAAAGATATAAACATTCTCTACAAGTTTCATGTTGGGGTCAAGATGAGAAGAAACTTTTATCTTGAGATATGTGGTCTTGAAGTTAGGCACTAAACAGGGGATTTTACACTGACAAGCTTAGAAACCCTGGCTTAGCAACTTCTCACACTCTTGATTCTTCCTGATTTGATATTGGAATATCATCTTAGACATCTCAACACAACATTACATGATCACAAATACTTGGAATTGAGTCTTAATCTCCTTTAATTCAATAGTTGACTTAGGGTTAACTAGATGAAAACCCTAACTGCATCACCTTTGACTGTGACTTCTTAAACTTGATATAATGACTTGCACAAGCCCCTTAATGACCCTCAAGACATCCCATGAGCTTATGTAATTCTCTCCATCCCTAACCATGGACTCAATATCCTCTGATGATCTTCCCATGGCCTCTAAGATAGGAGGTGAACCATATTCATTCATCTGCTCTTTTCAAAGGACCTTGACTTTCCTCTAATGATGATAAGCTCTTGATAGCTTAAATAAGACCTCTTGCTTAGGATTAGAAACCTTGGTTGTCTCCTCTTGCTAGACACACTTCTCTCAATCCCCTGTAAATGAAAAATGGTATGGAAATGCTAATGCGATGAAAATGCAATGAAACATAAACCAGGTAAAGAAAAGGTTGGGAAAATTTTGGAGTGCAACACCACTCCACTATTTTTGATATCATACCAATTGACATCATAATGACCGAGTGTTGTTAACTTTTTAATCCAGGCCTCTTTGCTAGGGAGGTCCCAAAGAACTTAAGTTTTGGGCATTTGATAAATACACCACTTGCTGAGTAGCACCGTACAACATGAGAACAATCCAATAGCATACATCTTCCAGCGATGGATGACGAAATAAGTATCAACGAACAGTGTCGGCACAAGATTTTTGATTATGAAGAGCCTGATGGCTTCTTCACTTATGAATTCATCACAGCAGGGGAAAAGATACAACCCATAGATCAGGAAAGCCAGAGTTGCTTCAAAAATTCCTAGGTCTCTGTTGTCGTAGTGGAACTCGGCCATTTCCATGAATGGTCTCTCTTCCATCCCGGAGAAACCACTCCTATTTACTAGTTGAGTAGGCAGCTCTGCTGGCTTAATGTGTAATGCTTTGGCAAGGTCTTTCCTTCTTGGTTTCCCATAGGGAGCTTTGAAGGTCAGAGGAATCTTCAAGTAAGCAGAGTACTCTTCTATAGTCGGGAGTAACTGGAAGTCTAGGAAGACAAAGCAACTCTCTCTGGCTAATGATGCGCTATAGGTCCTCAGTGTAGTCCTCCCAGGCTCCTTCACTAAAACAATCTTCAAGCTTGTATCTTTTGGAATTAGCTCTCAGCCTACAATCCTCCAAGTTTACAATAGCTTCATTCAGTCAATTCTCGGTGTCACGCCTGAGTGAGGCCTCTGCTGAAATCTTCTCGTCTTTGGCTCTCAACTGAGTCTTCAACTTGTTGATCTACAGCTTCAACTTATCTTCGCACTCTTTATTGTTGGACAAGGTGGCGTTCCACTAGGTGTTGAACTTGGAGGTCTCTAAATAAGCTTTGTCCAAGTCCTGCTTCTTGGAAGCGAGCACACTATTAATAGCTTTCAGATCTATACCTAATCGTTCCCGGGATTTAATCTGCTTAGTTAAGTCCGTGCCTAACTTGTTTACCAACTCAGTCTGTTTCTTCAAAGAATAGGTTGCTTCGTTCTTCTTACTTCGGAGCTGAGCAATCTCTTTCTCCAACTCCTCATTAGCTTTTCGTAGCTCCTCTTTCTCGGCCCACAACTGGTTGTACTTATGAATGTCCACCGTGGTTGGCTCCTCGATCATGAGGGGATACAAAGGCGCCACTGAAGGAAACGGTATCAGCGACCTCTTCTCTGTATACTGAATCCAGCTCAAGTAGGGATCATAGGCACGACTATTACTTTTCCCCAACAATGCTTTTCCTCTTCTATGAATATTGTTCCAAGTGTGCTCATGTTTGGATAACTTACCATCTACCAACAGCCCGGTGAGGTACAGAGATTCATGTACCTCTTCTTCTTTGGGAGGATCGCTTAATGCATAACCAAACTGCCTAACCAACAATGACAGATTGTAGTTAAGGAACCCCTTCCTTCCTATTAGAGGGACGTTAGGAAAACCACAGCAGCTATAGATGATTTCCACCTCAAGCATACTCCTATCAAACCAAGTGATGTTCTCAGCTGACAAACCCATCAGATGTTCCGGCCACTCCAATGTACCTGCAGAAGTGACAAAAGGACCTGTCTCGGGCATATGGCTGGCAAACCACCTGTACAATAATGGAACACAGCAGGATACATTTTTCCCTCTTTGGTTCTCATTCTTGTAGTGAATCGAGTGGTAAACGTCACCGAGCAGTGTGGGTATTGGATTCCTCGAGGCAAAGATATGAAATGCTTCCAAATCCACGAACTCCGGCATATTGGGAAACAGAATGATGCCATAGACACAGAGAGCTAGAATGACATTGAATACGATCCAACATCCATCTTTTGCGCACTGTTGAGCCTTCTCAACAAGGAACTGCAAGTAGAAACCAGGCACACCATTCCATTTAGTCAATTTTCCTTCTATCTTTGAGGCGTCCAAATGTAATGCTGCAGAAAGCTGAGCCAGATTAGGCTTAGCGTCCGTATGGAAGAACGACATCTGATTCATAATAGGCACATCTAACAATGCAGAATACTCTTCCAAGGTAGGTGCGAGGATATAATCAGGAAATGTGAAACATCTCAGCTGCGGGTCATAGAGTTGCAGCAGGGCATACAAACCATTCATCTCGCACACTAAAGGCTTGCAGACAAAACTGAGCAATTTCCCATAAGATTTTCTAAAATCTTCCAGTACCTCTCTATCAACCACGGAAATTAAACTGAGTAGAGAACTAATGTCTGGAGTAGGAAGCTTGTAGGCAACTGTTTTCTTCAAGGGTTCCATGTCCGAGGTAGAGAGCAAGATCACTAGAACTGAGGGGGGAAATATGCACCTACAACATAAATACATGTTAATGAGATGCAGATGAAAATGCAAATGCAAATGCAAAGATGCAAACAGGGGATCAAGATTGATGTGCTTCAACTTGAGAAGAACCGGCGTTTCGCTTTGACAAGAATAATAGCACAGCTCTGATAATAGGAACCAACTGATACCAAAAACTCGGATTCATACTGTAAAGAAAACTGAGTAATCTGGAAGTCGAAGTTTTCTGCATAACCCAATCCCTCTCACAGGTATGGACCTATCCACTGATAAGGTTCGGGGTCCTATGCGTTCATCAGCGTCACAGACTTCCGAGAAATGATGATACGTTCACCATTTCTGGTTTGACATCATCATCTCCCGAAGAGGCCTCACTTAGCTGAATCACAAATGATCGGTCCCTAGAGTCGACAATTCTTAGATCTAAAATCTCCTCAAGCCCAAAGGTCTGGAAAGGAGATCATCAAAGAGAATCTTGTCTGAGCGCGAATTTCATGGGGAACTACTACATTGCAAAGCATGCACGCCCCCCACTAATCTCCACTACTAATGCTACATTTGCACTCAAGCCTGGGTCTGGCTTATCACTCATTGGAACATCCCTCTCCACACCACAACAATAATGATATATAATGCTGAAAATAAGTGCGGGAAAGTAAAAATAAAGTACAACAAGTATGTACATACACCCAAAGATAAACAAACAAGCGCTAGGATTGACTCGCATAGGGAACCGTTGGAGTCCCCAGCACAGTCGCCAGCTGTCACTACTGTGAAAAAAAGTGTCGGAGTTGACAGAAGAGTCGACACCGTTTGTTATTTATCCCAACGAGGGAAAGGAAACGAGCAAAGAAAACTTGACGAAAACGGGAGAAGACAGGTCATCGCAACCATGTCTCGGGTTCGGGAATCGGTTACGCAAGGGGAACGTATTTGCACCCCTCACATCCGTTGTACTCGACAGGATCCACGCTTAGTTTTCTATCTAAAAGGGTGATTGGAACTATCTAACTAAAGGTCTGGGACAAAAGAAAACAAAAAGGACTCGACAGAGCATCTCCGCTCTGGGACTACGTATTCCCGTCTGGTATGACTAACTACGGGTGAAAGGGGGGAAAGGTTGGTCGCCAAGACATCACTTCTTGTGCCTACGTATTCTCGCACGGTACGAGAAATCAGAGCAGACGTTATTCAGGATAAAGAGAACACAAGTTTGCTCATCTGTTTTATCCGAGTAAGGTTAAACTATCGTTCTAGCAGTTAGGGACGACGCCTGTTTGTGGTAGAACCAAAGGTTAACAATACTCTTTTATCTGAAAAGATTTTCCTTGATTAAGCGAGCCCCAAAGGGCAATAGAGGAGTTTGACTGTTTGTTTATGTCTTTTATTAGAGAATTGTTTTGAACGAATGTTTGTAATTCATATTGCACTAGAGACTATGACCTAGGAGTGAATGCGTCGTATATCACCCAAAGGGTGATACACTAAACACTCTAGCCATTAAAGGGAAACCCCTCAATAACTATTTCCCAAGTAGCTTAAGGCTCGTAACGTACAATACTCATTAGCCTATATTAGGTGTTTTGAAATTGTTTAAAGATGAGAAAGAGAAGAGACACAACTAAGGGGAACTAGACTCAAACCCTAGAGTTGGCATGCAAAGTTCACTTACAGTTTGAATTGAAAGAGAACTACCTATTATTCTCATGCATGGATTAAAACCTAATGTCTATCATCACTATCCTTAATCAAGGAAGTGAGAACCTAAGGGATCATGGTAATGAGGAGAAAAGGAGCAACATAGTATTATGATATAAGACATGAAATATGAGAATGGATGAATGCACATGCAATACAACACACAAGCAAAGGGAGGACACCTCAACCTTTAATGCAAACAAGAGATACACAATGAGAACACACAAGCAAGAGAGAAAATTGTATGGGGTAATGACCACGACAAGCTCATCTTAACCTTCAAATGCAATCAAGAAAAAGTGCAAAACATACATCAAGCAAGTGCAAACAATGCCCTAAGGCCTCTAACTTGAACATGGGATCAATGATAAACCAAAAGAGAGTTGGTAGAATAAGAGAAAACATCCATGGTATCCCTAATGTCATTCAACCAAAGTCTCGTTATGACTTGTACAAAAATGCACAAAATGTCCTCATGGTTCATCATTCAAGTTAAGCTTCCAATACCTCCAAAGGAGGTATTAAGCAACTTTAAATGATTCTCCAAGGTCCTTGGACAGATGGAAATGAAAGATAAGAATGTACATAAAGCATTTGAAAAGGAATTTACAAAATATTATAGAAGAATCATGTTAAGGAAGTAAAGATCATTCAAGTTATTCACATGAAAAGCCTTACATGAAAGGTCTAAAAGAAATCCAAACCTAAACAAGTCATGAACATGATCAAGGCCTAAAATTGAACATACAAATGCCTTATTATTTATACAACATGGATATGAAAAGATAGGATGCTCAAACAATGCAAAAAATTCAAATAAGATCAAACTAGCACAAGTACTGGGGTGAAAGTCATACACAGGTGACCTAAAGTGTAAATTACACTAAAATTAGTAGACTAACCCTAAAAATTCCAAATAAAATCCTATGGGACCCCTCTGGTGTTAAAAACTAAGGGTCAATATTATTGGGAAATAATCTAAGCCTAACTAGGCAAACAGATGGGAAATTCTAGGGATGTCCTAACAACTAGTGTGAAGGGAGGGTCCTAAAGGTTCAACCAAAACCCTAATCAAATGGTACTAAAAACAGAGAGAAAAAAATATACAAAAATCATTTGATACATCAAGAATATGCACAAAAGAAATCAGGAATTTATATGAAGTTTTCATCACAAAAGAAAATCACGAACAAATAATATGCAATTTTAATTCAAATAAAAGCCTTCCAAATGAATAACTGTTTTGAAAAATATCCAGAAAAATCAAACTAAAAATTCCTAAATTCAATTTACATCTTGAAATACCTAAAAACCATTTTTATGAAATTTATTGACATTTGGAAGTATTTCATTTGAATTAAAATAAAACAGATAGCAAAAATAAGAAAATAAAGAAAAGAAAAAGAAATTGGAAAAGAAATGGTACAGGAAGCAATCAATTCACGTTGAAACATTGGGCTTTGCGCGCTGGGGGGTTCCAAAAGCAATCAAGACCCAGGTCCATTTCAAACTGTTAAATGAAACGGTGCGCTTTGTGTTCCTATGTGGTTAGTCAAGGTAAGCTCATGGTGAGACACGTGCATGCTCGTTGTATTGATCTAAGTCAACAAACCTAATGAGATCAGGCAAGGACACGTGGTATGGGGGATTCAAACAAGGCTGGTGGAGGGAAATTACAGACGGCCGGAGCACGGTGGCTCCGGTCATCTTCTCCAGTAGCGTCAAAACCCAGGCTGAGCAAAACCTCACCAAATCTCACAAACTAAGAGCCTAAATTCATCTACACTCTTCACCGATCATGATTACATGGTTATCTAAGCCTAAAACCTCTTAAATCAGCCAAGCCAATCCAAAATGAAATCAAGCATTCATCCCTAGTTGTCACTAACAACAAGCAATCCTAACCATAATCCATCTATGATGATTGAGGATAATGAATATACAACAATGGCGTGCAATTTTGGCATATACAGAGAGAAATTTGGATAAGTAGGTTACCTGACGGAATAGCTCCGTTGGACCTTGAAACCTTGATAATTCTTGCTTAAAACAATCCAGAACGTTCACACAATCTTCAAGGAAGCTTCAGGAATGCTTAATTTTGCTTGAAGTTGCTTGAATTGCAGAATGCGATTTTCACTTGTTCTTGAGTAGTTGCAACTATTTTCTTGATCAATTTGGCTCCAAATCCAATTCTGAGACTTTGTGAATGATGCTGAGTTTATATACAATGGATCCAAGTTGAAATAAAGCCCAATTAAGGCCTGGTTGAGTCCAATTGAAAATCCAAAAGTTTGATTTAGCAAGCTCCAAGTATGCGTAAAACAGAGCTTCCATGGCATGAAAACTGGTCCAGCTAGCTTGCTTGCAATGTAAACTGATCTAATGACTGAGAATTGTCCCTTAATTTGATCCTATGGTGTGATTTGAAAGTGTTACTTCCACGTGAAGCAACCTTGAAATTGGCCATGAAAATGCCCTCAAATTGCAAATCCAAAATTGGCATCATGTTTAATATTTTTTGTGGACTAAAAAAATGCACACATTTGATTGAAATTGGTTCAAAATGAATTTATTTGATTTTATGGCTTTTAGTGTTTTTTTCATGAAAATTTCCTCCATCAATCCTTCAATCCAAGCCAATTCAATGATAAGTTGATGTTTGATGATGAAATTGACCCCATTTAGAGCAAATTTGATGTTAGAAAAAGTTTCATTTGAGGTGTGCAAAGCTGTGAAATTGACCTATGACAAAAATGACCTATAATCAAAGTTTCCCAAAATACCCCTGCCTTGCAAGCTTCATATCTTGAGCTCCACAAATCAGATGAAAGACTTCTAGTACTTTTTGGAAAGCTAAGATCATAAGGAAAACCATTCATGTTTGGGTCAAAGTGAGGAGAAAATCCTTCTAGGTCAAAAATGTCTTGGAAGTTGGTTGACATTTGTTGACCAAAATCACATTCATCTGATGATCTGTAACTTGCCAGTTTCATAACTTGAGCTCTAGAAATACAATGGATGAGTTTTAGTAATTAAAAGAAAGCTATAAACATTCTCTACAAGTTTCATGTTGGGGTCAAGATGAGAAGAAACTTTTATCTTGAGATATGTGGTCTTGAAGTTAGGCACTAAACAAGGGATTTTACATTGACAAGCTTAGAAACCCTGGCTTAGCAACTTCTCACACTCTTGATTCTTCCTGATTTGATATTGGAATATCATCTTAGACATCTCAACACAACATTACATGATCACAAATACTTGGAATTGAGTCTTAATCTCCTTTAATTCAACAGTTGACTTAGGGTTAACCAGATGAAAACCCTAACTACATCACCTTTGACTGTGACTTCTTAAACTTGATATAATGACTTGCACAAGCCCCTTAATGAACCTCAAGACATCCCATGAGCTTATGTAGTTCTCTCCATCCCTAACCATGGACTCAATATCCTCTGATGATCTTCCCAAGGCCTCTAAGATAGGAGGTGAACCATATTCATTCATCTCCTCTTTTCAAAGGACCTTGACTTTCCTCTGATGATGATAAGCTCTTGATAGCTTGAATAAGACCTCTTGCTTAGGCTTAGAAACCTTGGCAGTCTCCTCTTGCTAGGCACACTTCTCTCAATCCCCTGTAAATGAACAATGGTATGGAAATGCTAATGCGATGAAAATGCAATGAAACATAAACCAGGTAAAGAAAAGGTTGGGCAAATTTTGGAGTGCAACACCACTCCACTATTTTTGATATCATACCAATTGACATTATAGTGACCGAGTGTTGTTAACTTTTTAATCCAAGCCTCTTTGCTAGGGAGGTCCCAAAGAACTTAAGTTTTGGGCATTTGATAAATAAACCACTTGCTGAGTAGCACCGTACAACATGAGAACAATCCAATATCATACATCTTCCAGCGATGGATGACGAAATAAGTATCAACCAACAGTGTCGGCACAAGATTTTTGATTATGAAGAGCCTGATGGCTTCTTCACTTATGAATTCATCACAGCACGGGAAAAGATATAACCCATAGATCAGGAAAGCCAGAGTTGCTTCAAAAATTCCTAGGTCTCTGTTGTCGTAGTGGAACTCGGCCATTTCCATGAACGGTCTCTCTTCCATCCCGGAGAAACCACCCCTATTTACCAGTTGAGTAGGCAGCTCTGCTGGCTTAATGTGTAGTGCTTTGGCAAGGTCTTTCCTTCTTGGTTTCCCATAGGGAGCTTTGAAGGTCAGAGGAATCTTCAAGTAAGCAGAGTACTCTTCTATAGTCGGGAGTAACTGGAAGTCTAGGAAGACAAAGCAATGATATACAGGATCATATAACTCAACGAGTGCTTGCAGCATGTCCTTGTTAACTCTAACGTTTAGTAGTGGCAGAAGATCTTCGTACTTAGTGATGAATGCAGCGGGGTTCTCGACAAGGCCTCCCAAAATTCTGAGATTGTCCAATCTTACGCTCAGAAACGAATACCTGCTTCAGCGATCCATATCAATGTCTGTAAAAGAAAATTTTTTAATTCCTTGAATGGTTAGCGAAAATGCGAGAATGCAAATGCAAAAATGCAATTGGTTTTACAAAACTGAGAAGATCGATTATGCCAAATCCTTATTTCATTAATTATTGGAAAAAGTTACAACTTTTGAAACACAATACAAGAAGCCTAAGTTACATCGGGAAACTAGGTCTCATAGTCTAAACCAAGAACTTCAGTTGCGAGGCCTCTTCAATTTCTTCAGTATTGCATTTTCAATTACCAACTTGTCCATTATCCCTTTTCAGGCTCCAGAGGTTGGAGGCATCTTCAAATCTCTTGCTCTGGGCTAGACCCAATGCGTGAATGGCTTAGAAGCTACACAGTTCCTTTTCCTAAGTCAACTTTTGTCTTTTTTTAAATGTTCTCCCAAGCATCAACTGTGTTGTTTCTCACACTTTCTACTGCTTTGGTGTTGAGATAAAATAATCATGATAAAAGCACATTGGTGGGTTTGTCTTTCATCGGAAAACCAAACTGACATCTGGCCAAGGTTGGGTTGTAATTGATCCCTCCTCTTACTCTAATGGGTGGTATATTTAAGAAGCTTCCACATCGATCAAAATAGACTCCTCTGTCGTAGGAAGAATTGTACCAATAAAGGTTAGCTTGTGTTAAGGATATTATCCTTTGAGACCATCTCCATCCATTGGGATTTTCTTTGAAAGCGTCAGTTTTTGGCAAATGGTTGACAGACCATTTGTATAGCAGAGGTGCACAAAAAAGAATAGTTCCTTTTCCTTAAAGTTTCCAATGATGAATAGAGTGATAAGCATATCCTAACAAGGTAGGCACTTGATTGCCACTTAAAAATATGGTGATAGAAGAGAAATTGACAAATTCCTCAACTTCTGGAAACAATACTAATCCATAGATCAATAGAGCCAGTATTGCTTCAAATGCATCCATGCTTCCCTCTTTGGCAAGATAAACAACCTTCTTGACTAAGAAATCTGAATGAAAGCCTTTGACTCTGCCTTAGGTGTCACGGTTAGCTTTAATTTCTAATACTTCAACGTTGTTGCACCCTAAAATTTGCTCAACCTTATTCACTTGGTTTATGTTTCAATATCATTAGCATTTGCATATAGAGTCATGTACATAGTCTAATCATCTGCATAGCATAAGCATAGCAAGTCATCCAGCAGGGGACCAATCATTATTCTCATCTACATGAGCCTATCAAGAGGTTATTATCCTAATTCAATATCATTCAAGTCATCAGAAAGAATTGGAAAGCTGGAAAGTCAATGGATCAAGCAAGTGCATCCATCTCCTATCTGAGGGTATCTGAGGATCAACAAGTAAATTGTGAGCTGTGGGCTGAGCATGGGGAATATCTAGACATCTTGGAGGACTTAGAAAGTCATTTGGAGAAGGAGACAAGTCATTGGTGTAGTCACAAGTATTGCAGTTGAAGACAGTCAACTAGGGTTTCATCTAGGTCAACCCTGGGTCAACTCTAGGTCAATTGACTGATTGAAGGGCATTCAGGTCTATTGGAGAGAGGTGGGGTTCATCATTTGACATGTAGAAGAGGATATGGTGATATGCCAAGAAGAAATCAAGAGAAATCAAGGAGAAGAGGAGTTTCTAAATTAGGGTTTCTATGTAAAATCCCCTAGTTTAGGTCAAATTTCCAAGCAAGATAAGTCAAAATGCAAGATTCAAATGGATCCTTGGCCAAAATGAAACTTGTAGAGGATCTCAAGACCTTTAATTTGAGTGGTAGAATACATTGAGGAGATTTATAGAACTCAAGTTATGGTCCTTGCAAGTTATAGGTCATCTGAGGTATCTGAAATTTTGTCTGTGAAAGTGACTTGACTTCCAAGCTATTTTTACCCCTCAAGGATATTTCAAATGAATTTCGGGTCAACATAAGAGTTGTTCCTCATTGTCTTAGCTTTCTAGAATGGTATAGTATGCCTTCATATGATTTGTGGAACTCTACTTATGGTCTTGGCAAGAAAAGGGTATTTTGGTCATTTGAGAATTACAGGTCATTTCAACCTATGCCCAAAACTCATACAAGGAAGCTTCAAATGGAAAACTTTACTACATCAAACTTGTTCCAAATGACATTTTGAGTCTAGAAAAGTGACAATGAGAGATTGTAAAGATTCATAGCACAAGGTTTCAAAATTGTTGGATTTAATGAATAAAAATGGACTTAAAAATGAGATTTTTCATATTTTGGCCAAATGAAGCAAAATTGTAGGTCATTTTGAATGGAAAGATCATTTTTAGAACATTGTCTAAAGTAGAATTTTGAGCTTGGTTCACATTTTGGGAGTTATCCATGGTTACTTGTAATGGAAGATACATAAGCCAAATCCAAAGGAAAAAGTGCAAGGGAAGTTTCTCCAAGTTTCTAGGAGGTTCTATTCTCACCTATATATTGATATGAGAAGGTTCATGCCATGGTTGGTGAATCATTGTGATCAAAACACAAGTTATACACAATTCTTCCATTTTTGCAAAACCTCTCAAACTTCATCAAACTTTCATCAAATTCCATTTTTCTTGATTTGATCATCATCAATATCATCCATAGATCACAATCCGCACAAGCCTTTGGTAGATTGGAGCAGAACTCGTGCCACACACTTCCATCATCCAAGAAGCAAGAAACTTGGAATTGCAAGATTCAAGAGGTTTGAGTCCAATTCAGTGCATACAGAATTCTTCAACAAGTCTCCTGATTCATTCCCAAGCATCACAAGCCTCAGATCAAAGAATTTCATAGCTGCTTTCTTCATTTTATACCAGGTTGGATTTCTATTGGAATTGCATGTTTTAGTTAGAATTTTAGGGATTTGATGGCATAGAATTGTTAAGGTAGGATAGATGACTGAGTTTGGTGAGTTTGGAGAGTTTTCATGAAGGTTGTTAATGGTGTGCATGAACTGTTAAGGTTTATAACTCATGATTCAAGGCACGAAAATATTGAATAAATGGCTCAGATTAATCAGCATGGAGTATAGATCAGTTTAGGGTAAGAATTATGGAGAATTGAGAGGTTTGATCACAGGTGAAAATGGTGGTCTACAACTGTTATTCCTATCGAGTTGGTTGAGTTAGCGAGTTTTAGGAGAAGTTATTGTCATGGCTGTGTAAAGGGAAGTTTGTAGAGCAACTTTGCTCTTGGAGTCGTGTAAATCCATGGAAGTATGAAGGAGAACAAATAGGTGTAAACTCGTGCATGGAGGAAGAGCTTCTGAAAACCCTAGGGTTTCTAAGGTTGAAGACGATGGACAACCGTTGGATGACCCTTTTGACTTGGACCAAGGATCTGATCGTAGGGCTCACGTTTAAAATGAGATTTGGAGGGAGACACTGGGTGCTAAACGCACCGTTTCATTTATTTTTCTGACTGGGCTCAACTTTCGCTTGCTATTCACCCCCTACCCAAACCAGACCCAACGCAAATGAACTGGAAAAATGACTATCTGCACCGTTTTTGGTTTTTTATTTTTATTATGTTTTCTGACTTGCATTGGGCCCAGACGCGCTTGCTATGCGCGCCCCCCAGTCTGGGCCCATTTGATTCTTTTAACTGATTTGTATTAATTTTTGCACCCCTCATTCCAAATTAATTCCATTTTAATTTTTTTTAATTCATTTCAATTCTTTCAAAAATCATAAAAAATGGAAAAATGCATGGTTTTAATTGATTATTTTTGCATATTATTCATAATTTTGTTAAGAAAAATATCACATAAAAAAATTGGTACTTCATTTTATTTTCTTATTTTTGGCATATTTTTCTTTTAATTAGGTGTAAATAATATTTTGTTTAGTACATGAATTTGATAATTTTTGTTCTAATAGTTGCTTTAATATTTTTCACCCATTCTTTTTAGGTTGATTAGTAGATAAGATTAGCTTGTATATACAATTTAGTTCCCATTTTTAAGACTCAATTTTAGGTGTTTAGTTTAGGTGTGAATAACATGAACAAAATTAGGGTTTAAGTGACAACTTAGGAGAATTAGTTCATTTCCCTCAAGACTTAGAGATCGAACATTTTAGATATGGGACTATAGGGACTATGGGTAGTTATTAGATCCCTTAGAAATCACTAGGATTCCCCTATTGCTATTAGTATATTACTGTCTGTATTTGATTGACTGGTGTGGTGTACCCTCAGGGGATTATTGATTTTTCTGTGTGGGTATTGGGATTGCTTGGGGATTGGGGAGAGCTGAGGACTTGTGATGATGAAGCCATTGGAGATCCAGAGATTGAAGTCCAACTGCCAGAGTTGAAGAGGAGATTCCTGCTAGCAGCTGTTGAGGAGACTAGGGTTAGGAGCTAGGCAGAGCTCTAGATTAGAAAGCTTGTTTCTCAAACATGGAATGCCTTGTCTGCATCCATCCTTTCTCTATGATTCAAAGTCTCTTTCAAATATCCACCTCCTTCCTTTGGAAGGATCAGTGAATGTATTTGTAAGATAGAACTTTTGAGGGAAAACTGTCTGTTTAATGTTAACAGTTGATGAACCACCCTTGGTAGGTAATTGACTGTCTAACATTCCTTCACTTCATCTGGTTGATTGATATTCATCCTAGAGATTGAGACCTGAAGAAAAGCCATTGTAGACCGAAGATTGATGATCAAGACCTTGCTTGAAGGCTGTGGAGATGGAGATTGATGCTTGCCTGAAGCTTGTAGCTGTTTGGAGATGACTTGAAGCCAGATGTTGATGCGGAGCTGCTGTGGCTGTTTATTTTTCTGTTGTATTTCATTTCTGATGTATTGATTGATTTCCCTGACTGTATTGTTTGCTGTTTACCCCATAGGTTGAAAGTGAATCCTGTTCACTTTTGCCTGTTGTTTTCTAGGTTCGAGGTTGAGTGGGACTCCCTTGCCTCGCTTGTATTGCTGCATCCATGCATTTTACCGCTTTATTGTATATCTGCTGTTTCTGTTTCCGTCTATTCCCTTAGGATCTCTGTTTCTCTCTGTGCAAGAGAGGAGCATGATAGACACTAGGTCTTAACCCATGCATGATAACATTAGGTTAGTCTAATTCCCTTCGCAACCGTAGGTTAGAGTTCTGTCTTTTCTTTCTCAAAACAAACAGAAAAACACAATAAGATTTCAAACACAATAAAAGACACTTCTTCCGTAAAAGAATGTGAACTCATCAAAACGTCATTTTTGTCCGCTCGGACTGTTAATCAGAAAACCCTTTTTCAGAAGGAATAAAAACAATCAAGACAGACTTGTGTCGTACGTGGCCCGAACTACGTTTGCTCTGATCTTTCATGCTGTATGAAAGTACGTAGGCATAGGATGCGATATCCTAGCGAGCAACCTTCCCCTCCTTTCCAGTAGGTAGGCGAACTACGTTGACTCTGATTTCTCGTTCCAGACGGGAATACGTAGGCATAAAGTGCGATACTTTGCCGAGTCATTTTCTTTTCTTTTAACCCCTGACCTGTAGAGTAGATAGAAATAACAATCCATACCCGAAAACAAGCGTGGATCCCGTCGAGTACGACGGACGTGAGGGGTGCTAATACCTTCCCCTTGCGTAACCGACTCCCGAATCCAGGTTTTGGTTGCGATGACCATACCTTTCCCATCTTTGCGGTAGGTTTACTCTGAGCGTTTCCTTTCCCTCCTGTGGGATAAATAACGCACGGTGGCGACTCTTCTGTTCAGCCGGCGCCGATTTTCGCAGTAGCGACAGCTGGCGACTCTGCTGGGGACCCAATGTCCCCTGGCTGCTAAGGACTGCGATAGTTCTTATGCATTTGGGATCCAACGTCCCTTAAGAGAGTCAATCCTAACGCTTGTTTTCCCGTCGAGGATTTTATATGGATTTATATTTCTGACCTTTATTTTCAGCATTATATATATTGATTATTATTGCTGTATTGGGGTGTGACGGGTGTTCTATGATTGAGAGATAAGCCGGACCTGGGCTTGAGTGCACCTAGAATTAGAGTAGAAAGTAGTGGGCGCGTGCCGGCTTTGCTTGCATTAGTGTCTCATGAAATCTACACTCGGACGAGGTTCTTCTGGTTGGCTTCTTTTTCTACCCTTTGGGTCGAAGGGGTTGTTGGTCAGCTGAATTGTCGACTCCGGGAACCGATCATTTGGAAGTTGGCTAAGTGAGGCCTCTTCAGGATTTGATGATGCCACTCCTTCCGGGAATCGTATCATCAACCCGGAAAGTCTGTGACGCCGACGACCGCATAGGATGCCATACCTTTGTCAGTTACTAGGACATCCACCTGTGAGAGGGTTTGGGGTTATGCAGGTAACTAGACCTTCAGATACCGGTTATTTCTTGATCAGAGGTCTTGGGTATTTATGGAAAGTTATCAGGTCTGTCAGAGACCATTTGGAGATGTGTTATGAGGTCTGTCAGAGACCAGTTGGATAGTTCTGAGGTCTGTCAGAGACCAGGTGGAGATGTGATTTGAGGTCTGCCAGAGACCAGTTGGAGTTATGGTTTGAGGTATGTCAGAGACCATTGTTGGAGCTTTGTTTTAGGTCTATCCGAGACCAGGGTTTGAGGACTTCTAAAGAGTCTATTTGAGACTTCTTGATATGGTTTAGGCTATTCAGCTACGACATTGGTCCCTGTTGCATGTTACTTGCATTGCATTGGTTGCATACTCATTATCATTGCATCCCATTAACGTGTGTCTGTGCTGCAGGTGCATTTGCATATCCTCCGATTCTAGTGCCCAGACTTCTGAGTATTGACTATGGCTGGTTTGAGGAAAACGGTTGCGTATAAGCTGCCCACACCTGATATTACTCCTTTGCTTGGTCTGATATCTCTTGCCGATGAGGAGGTTAGAAGAAGCTTCAGAATGAGTCACGGGAGATTACTGAGATTAGTCTGCAAGCCCACTGCTGACGAGATGAACGGGCTGTACACCTTGATGCAGTTCTATGACCCCACATTGAGATGTTTTATGTTTGCGGACTTCATCCTAGGGCCTACTATTTAGGAGTATGTGGAGTTTACTGAGCTACCAGTGCAGAACAAGGTTCCCTTTATTCACTCTGCTGCTGAGCCCAAGTTGGAGGACTTAGCCAAAGCCTTGCATATGGATGCTGCAGAACTATTAGTGACTTCTTGGCTTGGGGTTTCAGGGTTCTCTCTCGATTTCCTGGTTGGCAAAGCTCAGGAGTATGCCAAGAGCGGATGTTGGGTGGTTTTCAATGCTATTTTGGCTCTATGCATTTATGGAATTGTGTTGTTTCCTAACTTGCCCAATTTCGTAGACTTGGACGCTTTCCATCTATTTGCTGCCGGCAATCCAGTGCCAACGTTGATCGGAGACTTCTACCACTCATTGCACTACAAGAACGAAAACAGAAGGGGAAAGGTTGTTTACTGCTGTGCTCCTTTGTTGAATATGTGGTTCAAGAGTCATCTTCCCATGAAGGGATCTTTTGTGGAGAGTGCAACCACCGCTAGCTGGTCAGAGTGCCTGATGAGGCTATCTTCCGAAGACGTTGAGTGGTTTGATCGAGACCTGCTAGGGGCTGAGCTTATATTCAGTTGTTCGGGGTACCCTAATGTCCCGCTGATAGGAAGAAAAGGGTGTATCAACTACAACCCATCGCTGTTGGTCCGTCAGTTCGGATATGCGCTGAAGAACCCACCCGCAGAGGAGGAAGTACAGGAATCTCTGTACTTCACCGGTGATCTGAAAGGGGAGTTATTGGCCAAGCTGCAGCATGCCTGGACGCGTATTAACCGAAGAGGGAAACCATTGTTAGGAAAGAATGACTGTCAGGCTTACGCGCCTTACAGAGTTTGGATCCAGGAGAGAGCCAGTCAGTTGCGGATGCCATTTCCAGATGCACCAGTTCTTGTTCCTATTCCGGTAGCAGAGCCAACTACTGTTTCTAGGGAGGCCTACGAGCAGGTTGTGAAAGAAAAAGAAGCCTTGATGAAGATCAACGAAGGGTTGGAGCGGGAGCTGGCCCAGATACGCAGCGAGAAAAACAAGGCCGTGCATGCTTTCCAACAGCAGATTGAGCTAATGAACAGACTAGGGGCTGAGTTGACTGAGGAGAGGAAGAAGCGCGAACGTCTGGGGCAAGAGTTCAGAAGCTCCCATGACATGCTGGAATCCAAAAAGAAAGCGCTCGACGCAGCACACCGAGAAATCTCTTCTTGCAATAAGACTTGGAATGCCACGCTCACCAACAATAAGAAGAGGGAAGATAAGTTGAAGCAGCAAATTTCCGACCTCGAAGAGCAGTTGAAGTCCAGCCTCAAGAAGTGTGAAGAAGAAGTGATGACCCGGTATAGTCTCCAGAATGCACTAAACAAGGCCATCAAAGGCAGAGATGAAGCTGTGTCTCAGAAGCGTAAACTAGAGGATCGCTTCGGAGAGGGGGCATGGGAAGAAACTGCTGAAGACGTGCGACGTGTTCTTAAGAAAAGAAACCAACTTGTTGAAGGGCTGCTTACCCAACCAAGTCATCTGGAGACCAAGAAGTTGCTAAAAGAATACCAGACTTATGGGAGTGTTTGATCATTTCATGTAGTAACTTGTATGCTTTATTTGCATAGTGCTGACCATCACCAGGATTGTTGGTTGAGGTCATGCCTTCTTATTGTACTCTCAGTGACATTGTATTCTTGGCTTATTGGTTTCTCTGCAATATATGAGGCTTTCTGTGATTCAACTCCGATCTTTGTATTGCTAGCACTGTCATTGCACTGGCACCTTCACACTAGAATCGGGGAATGAATTTCCCTAATGCACAGACACACATTGCATTGCATTCATATTCATATTGCATCACAGGTAATCTTTGGATGGTGTCTTATTTCCTGCTCTGTACCAGGTATTTTCAGGATTGCAGATCAGCACCCGCACCGCTATTCCACTCGCTCCAACTGTCGAAGAATCATGGATCAAATGCAGAACGAGATGCAAGATGTGCGCGAGAAGCTAGCTCTCGTTATGCAGACCATGGAAGCTATTGCAAAAGGTCAGGAGAATTTGCAAGCCATGGTGCAGCCTCTGTTGGTCAGAAACGCCGGTCACGGTAACGAGGATCATCAGTCTGTACGAGTCGATACTGTTCATGGAGATGGCACTCCCACGCCAGTGGCTCCACCTGTAGTCAATATACCTGCTGCTAATGTCAACAACACTACCGCCGCTGGGAACGGTAACGTCGGAGTTGGGAACGAGGCTGCTGTCCATAACGTTGGGCTTGGTGATGTCAACTTGGGTGATAATATGGGAGGCAACGACTTTGGCAATGCTGGATTCGGGTTCAACGATCAAGGATTCGATAACGCTGGGAAATATGGTTTCAATGCTCAAGGCTTTGGGCAAGATGGTTATGGTGTGGCCAATCAGGGCTACGGAGGTTTCGGAAATGGAAACGGCGCTGGGTTAATGGCTTTTGGGCCTGCTGGAGGTGTTCAGGGGTACGGCAACAGAGGCCGAGGCCCGGTGATGAATCAGATTAGAGCTGGCCGCCACAATGAATATGATGGGTATGGAGCTGGGAATGGTATGTGGCAAGAAGATCAGCAGGAGGACGCTTTCTCCGGCGGAGGCTTTGAAGGGCCGATGGATAACTCCCAGAAGATCAGAATGCTAGAAGAGCAGATGAGGGGGGTCCTGAACCAAAGTGCTGTGGGATTAGACATGTCGACAATGGGCCTGGTACCTGGCTTGAGGGTGCCAATCAAATTCAAAGCTCCTACGTTTGATAAGTATAAAGGGGACACATGTCCGAAAGTGCACGTACGGGCTTATTATAGAAAGATGTCTGCATACTCCACTGATGAGAGAATGCTAATGCATTTCTTTCAAGATAGTCTGTCGGGCCCTTCCTTAGAGTGGTACATGGGGTTGGAGCCAACTAATATCAAGACGTGGAAGCAATTGGCAGAGGCATTTGTAGCTCACTACAAGTATAGCAGCGACTTGGCACCCAACCGGGTCCAATTGGCAGGGCTGTCTCAGAAAAAGGATGAGAGCTTTAAAGAGTACGCGCAAAGATGGCGCGACATGGCTGCCAGGGTCCGTCCTCCTTTAGAAGACAAGGAAATGAATGACATGTTCGTCAGCACATTCACAGGCATGTTCCATGACAAGTTGTTTCATACATCTCTGGCCAGTTTCTCAGATTTGATTCTGATGGGAGAAAAGATTGAACGTAACATTAAACAGGGAAAGTTCCAAGTCGAGGAATCAACTGCATCTGGCAGTAATAGGAGGGCTTTTGGTGGGCGCCGTCAGGGCGAGGCAAGCGCAGTGTTTGGAGGCCGAGGCCGAGGCCGAGGCAGAGGTCGAAACCAATATCATCAGCCGCAGCAGGTGGCGAGTGTTACTATTCCATATCAACAACAACCGTTTCAGCAGCAGCCAATGCAGCAGCAGCAACAGCCAATGCAACAACAGCAGCAGCCACAGCAGGGGGCACAGCAGGCTCAGCGAAGATTCCAGGGTGGTAAACCAAGAAGAGTGTTTGAGAAGCCTCCCTCAACATATGCAGATTTGTTGCAGACGCTGTTGGGTCTAAATTTGGTAGAGAAGAGAACTCTGGCACCGATAACGGGAACTCCTCCGTATGGTTATGATGCAAGCAAGCACTGTGAGTTTCATTCTGGGGCTCCGGGCCACGATATAGAGGGTTGCCATGCTTTTAAGCACGTTGTTCAGGATCTTTTGGACAATAAGACTATCAATTTCGGAACGGCAGGTCCGAATATAGTGCAGAAACCCATGCCTAATCATGGGGCAAACGCCATTCTGACTGAGGAAGGGTTGAATCTGATTACGAATGTCGACGATTTAAAGACGCCGCTGAACGAGATAAAAAGCAGATTGTTGCAAGGGGGTGTTTATCCAGGGTGTGACGAGTATTGCTTAGAATGCTGGACCCTAGCTGAGGGGTGTGATGATTTGAAGAAAGGCATTCAGGCTTTAATTGATGGAGGCACATTGCAGTTTGACCGAGCAGCAACTGAAGAGCCTGCAGGGGCAGTAGCAGATGATCAGAGTGATGTAGCCACTGTAACGATTCCTCAGAAGACAATCACTATTGCAGCACCGGTCCAGCGACCACCGATCACCATAACTAAGGCCGGACCGATCCCGTACGAGAACACAAAAGCAGTCCCATGGTCATACGGGTTGGAGGTGTATTGTGACGGGATAAAGATTGATGTTAACAAACAGCCAGCCGAGACCGTAGACAACGTTGTTGGTTCAGGAGGTATGACAAGGAGTGGTAGGATCTTTATATCACCTGAAGTGGAGGCCGAAAGACTAGCGAAAGGAAAAGGGAAGATGGTTGAGAATGGCCCAGTGCAAGCAAGCGACAAAGCATCGGCATCGAAAGACGTAGAAGAGTTCATGCGCTTGATTCGAAAAAGTGATTATAAGATTGTGGAGCATCTGCAGCAGACACCGTCAAAAATATCTATACTGTCATTGCTATTGTGTTCTGAAGCTCGCAGAAATGCTTTGCTAAAAGTTCTGGATACTTCCTTCGTGCCCCAGGACGTCTCCGTGAATCAACTGGAAGGAGTGTTGGCACATGTGAATGCAGGCCACAGCTTAGGCTTTACCGACTTCGATTTGACCCCGAAAGGGAGAGATCATAATATGGCGCTGCACATATCTGTCGAATGTAGAGGATCAGTAATGTCGCATGTATTAGTCGACACCGGATCGTCTCTGAATGTGATGCCCAAGAAAGCGATGATGAAGCTAGATGTCAGAGGAATCCTGTGCACGCCCAGTGATTTGGTAGTCAGAGCGTTTGATGGCACGCGAAGAACAGTCTTTGGATCGATAACATTGCCTCTACAGGTGGGGTCGGAGGTGTTTGCAACGAAATTTTATATCATGGATATACAGCCCGCATATAGCTGCCTGCTCGGAAGACCCTGGATTCATGGGGCTGGGGCAGTCACGTCTACCCTGCATCAGAAATAGAAATATATGGTCGGAGACAGCGTAGTCACCGTATGCGGAGAAGAAGACATCCTGGTCAGCCATCTGTCGTCATTTAAATATGTGGAGGTCGACGGAGAGATCCCCGAAACACACTGCCAGGCATTTGAAGGTTTGCGTATCAAGGACAAAGGTCCCGGGCCTAGCAAAGTGTCAGAGATAGCCGTCTCGTCGTATAAAGAGGCTCAAGCTCTAGTGGAGGCAGGAGAAGCAAAGGGCTGGGGAAAAGTGCTGGATATTCCTGTAAAGATGGACCGGTTCGGGCTGGGGTACCAACCATCGTCGTCAACACCTGCTGTGGGGCCACCCCGTTTCAGAGGGCCAATAACCATCTCTGCCAGTGGAGTATGTCATGAAACCATAAACGCTGCTTCGGAGTCGGACGAAGGAGACAACGACTGTGATATGGATGCCTGGATTCAGCCAAGCACGCCAGGACAAGGACTGTACAACTGGTCTATTCAGGAGCTTGTTCCTGTGACTCTTAAACAGTAATGCTTTGCTTTATTAATTGTTGAATAATCTGATGTCCTGCCCGGGGCATCGTGATTTGCTTAGGGCTGTGTTGTTATGAACATTGCGTGTTAATCATTAAATAAATGGCGTTTTTCTCATGTGCAAATACTGTAGTCTCTGTCTTTCTTGTTTTGTATTTTTCAATAAAATGGCAACGTGGCTATTTTCTTTATATGCATTTTGAAGCACTTAATCATTCCTTTTGCAGGATAACATTTTCAGATGACATTCGTGAACCACCTATGACTCGTCCCGACTTTGAGCACCCGGTATTTCAGGCCGAAGAAGAGGTTGTCGAAGATAGTGACGTTCCTGAAGAACTGTCTTGGTTGGTGAAGCAAGAGGAAAGAGCCATTCTGCCTCACGAAGAGGTCATCGAAATTATCAACTTGGGGTCGGAAGGGGTTGAGAAGAATATTCGTATCGGAGCCGCACTGCAGAGCGATATCAAGCGAAGGATGGTTGAAATGCTCAGAGAGTATAGTGATGTATTCGCTTGGTCGTATGAATATATGCTAGGGCTCGATACAGATATGGTTGTGCACCGTCTGCCACTGAAAGAAGAATGCCCGCCGGTCAAACAAAAGCTTCGCAGAACTCGACCAGATATGGCAGTGAAGATCAAAGAGGAAGTTAAGAAACAGTGGGACGCTAGTTTCCTGGCTGTGACAAAATATCCCTCATGGGTTGCTAACATCGTACCAGTGCCAAAGAAAGATGGCAAGGTTCGAATGTGCGTGGATTATAGATTTGAATAAAGCGAGCCCAAAAGACGATTTTCCACTTCCTCATATTGACGTGCTAGTTGATAATACTGCTCAATACTCCGTATTCTCCTTCATGGATGGCTTTTCAGGCTATAATCAGATTAAAATGGCGCCAGAGGATATGGAGAAAACCACTTTCATAACGCCTTGGGGAACTTTTTGCTACAAAGTGATGCTCTTTGGTTTGAAAAATGCTGGGGCAACATATCAGCGTGCGATGACGACTCTTTTCCATGATATGATGCATAAAGAGATTGAAGTTTATGTTGACGATATGATTGCCAAATCCCAGACGGAGGAAGAGCATCTGGTGAATCTGCTGAAGTTATTTAAGAGGCTTAGGAAGTTCAGGCTGAGACTGAACCCTAACAAATGCACCTTCGGGGTGAGATCGGGTAAGCTGCTGGGGTTTATCGTAAGCGAAAGAGGAATAGAGGTTGATCCTGCTAAGATAAAAGCAATTCAAGAAATGCCGACGCCTAAAACAGAGAAAGAGGTGCGCGGGTTTTTAGGGAGGTTGAACTACATCACCCGGTTCATATCTCACCTAACGGCCACGTGTGAACCATTATTCAAGCTGTTAAAGAAAGATCAAGCTGTAATGTGGAACGAAAACTGTCAAAAGGCGTTCGATAAAATAAAGCAGTATTTGCAGGAGCCTCCTATTTTGATGCCCCCAGTGGCAGGCAGGCCCTTGATCATGTATTTGACGGTTCTTGAGGGAAGCATGGGTTGTGTTCTCGGTCAACACGACGAGACAGGAAGAAAAGAGCATGCAATTTATTACTTGAGTAAGAAATTTACAGATTGTGAATCTCGATACTCAATGCTTGAGAAAACTTGTTGCGCGCTAGCCTGGGCCGCCAAGCGTTTGAGGCAATATATGCTGAATCATACAACCATGCTCATCTCGAAGATGGATCCTATCAAATATGTATTCGAAAAGCAGGCGTTGTCAGGAAGAATTGCCCGTTGGCAGATGGTTTTGACTGAATATGACATTCAATATGTCTCGCAAAAGGCTATAAAGGGGAGTGTGTTGTCTGAGTACTTGGCTGAGCAGCCTATTGAAGATTACCAATCGATGAGGTTTGATTTTCCTGACGAGGATATCATGTACCTAAAGATGAAAGATTGCGAAGAGCCGTTGTCAGACGAAGGACCAGAGTTGGGTTCCAAATGGAAGATGATATTTGACGGAGCTGTGAATGCTTACGGTAGCGGAATAGGGGCAATCATCACTACGCCACACGGGTCGCACATCCCGTTTACTGCCCGATTGACCTTTGCTGTTACCAATAACGAAGCCGAATACGAAGCTTGTATAATGGGGCTTGAAGAAGCCATTGATTTGCGAATCAAAAATTTAGACGTATACGGAGACTCAGCTCTGGTGGTGAATCAGATAAAAGGGGAATGGGAGACACGTCATCCCAATTTGATACATTACATGAATTATGCGAGGAGATTGTTGCCTTTCTTTGATAAGGTTGAGTTGCATCATGTGCCGCGGGCAGAGAATCAAATGGCTGACGCCCTCGCCACGTTATCTTCCATGTACAAAGTCAACTTCTGGAACGAGGCTCCCCGAATCGTTATATCTCGGCTTGACAGACCAGCCTTCGTATTTGCTATTGATGAAGCATCCGATGACAAACCATGGTATTTTGATATCCTTAATTTTCTGAAGAATAAAGAGTATTCGGCTGGGGCATCCAGTCAAGATCAGAAGACTCTCAGGAGATTAGCGGGTAATTTCTATTTGAACCCGGATGGCGTCTTATACAGAAGAAACCACGACTTGGTGCTGTTGCGTTGCGTAGATGAAAGAGAGGCAAAGTTGCTCATGGAGGAAATACACGAAGGTACCTTTGGTACGCATGCTGGTGGGCATGCTATGACGAGAAAGCTGTTGAGGGCAGGTTATTTTTGGCTGACTATGGAAACTGATTGTTTCAAGTTTGCGAGGAAGTGCCACAAGTGCCAAATCTATGCTGATAAGATCCATGTGCCTCCGAGTCCTCTGAATGTAATGTCATCGCCATGGCCATTCTCGATGTGGGGAATCGATATGATTGGAAAGATCGAGCCGACGGCTTCTAATGGGCACAGGTTCATTCTAGTAGCGATCGATTATTTCACCAAGTGGGTGGAAGCAGCGTCGTATGCAAATGTAACTAAGCAGGTGGTGGCCAGATTCATCAAGAGAGATATCATTTGTCGATATGGGATCCCCGAGCGGATAATCACGGACAACGGTTCAAACCTGAACAACAAAATAATGAAGGAGCTCTGTCAGAATTTCAAGATCGAACATCACAACTCCTCCCCTTACCGACCCAAGATGAATGGCGCTGTCGAGGCGGCCAATAAGAATATCAAGAAGATCGTTCAGAAGATGGTGGTGACCTATAAGGATTGGCATGAGATGCTACCTTTCGCTTTGCACGGTTATCGTACGACGGTACGCACATCAACCGGGGCAACCCCGTTCTCGTTAGTATACGGAATGGAAGCGGTATTACCATTAGAAGTTGAGATCCCTTCTCTGAGGGTATTGCGAGACGTTCAGCTAGACGAGGCAGAATGGGTGAAAGACAGGTTGAATCAATTGAGTTTGATGGATGAGAAGAGGATAGCTTCTCTAGCATACGGTCGTTTGTACCAGAGCCGAATGAAGAAAGCATATGATAAGAAGATACATCCGCGAAGCTTTCAGACGGGCGACCTTGTGCTGAAAAGGATTCTCCCGCCGCAAGCAGATCACAGGGGCAAGTGGACCCCCAACTACGAAGGGCCATACGTTGTCAGAAAAGTCTTTTCAGGAGGAGCTTTATTGTTATCCACCATGGACGGTGAAGACTTTATGTCACCTGTAAATTCGGACGCAGTTAAAAAATACTTTGCTTAAAATTGACCCGCTGGACAAAAAAAAGAGAGTCCAGGCAAAAATGGGGCATCCTGGCGAACCAAAAACAGAATGAAGGGTTCGGGCAAAAGTTAGGGATAAAATTGGAAAAATGTACACCCGCGAAGTTGAAAACCTACACTGGGCGGCTTCGGCAAAAAGGGGTATCCCGGTGAACTGAAAACCCGTAAAGGGCGGTTCACGCAAAAGTTAGGGAGTTGAAAAGCAAATGACTGCGGTCCGAATTTGATATCACAGTGAGCATCGGTGCGGGAGAATATACTCGAGGGGTCGATTATCAGATACAATCTCTTCGGAAGTGGGGATACCGGGAAAGCATTAAAGTCGGACGAGTCGTAGGAGGATCAGTTCGTGGTGTTCGTCTGCATCCCGTTGCTGACATGTGTACAAAATTTAATTTGTCAAAATATTTATGCTTCTTGTGCATACTTGTGTATTTGCTTTGCGTAGCTTCCTCTTTTCAGGAGTTACATCCCGTGTACAAAACTCCGCCCATTCAGGAGCCCAATCAATAAAATATGTTATTCAGTACTTGATGCTGGTTCTTTACTGTTTTGTGCATGATAAAATGCCTAAGTTTACTGGAACTAGCATGTGTATAACATCACGGGCCTTTGCCAACAATTGCTAAAGCTTTGCATTAACTGAAAAATAACGTCACTAACCTGAATCGATTTGGTTATATAGGCTTGTCTTGTCTTGTTTGTGTTGTTGCAGGTTTCATAGCCGTACGAGGAAGATGACCAAGAGACGGTAGTAATAAAAGACTCGACCCTCATGCAGGTCATGCATGTTCTTCCTGAAGAAGGATAGAATTCCCCAGCTAGTCGTAGCTTATCCAAGGGACATGCTCCAGCAAAGTCATTTATCCTCAGCAGAATTGACGATTCCAAGATCGTAAGGCTGTATTCAGACAGTATGGTGTCCCCCAGAAGGATTCCCTTATCTCGAGCAAGAGTTGGTTCAGCCGCAGAAGATTAATGTTGGTGAGCTGTGTTCAGGCAGTTTACCTTTCCCCGTAGGGTCATTTACTCTCCCAGCGGAGTCAGTTAATTTTCCCCAAGAGAATCGTCCCATCCCCAGTGGAGTTCTCTTTTTAGCAAGTGAAAATCGAAGATTAAGGATCTCCCCGGCGGAGTCGGTGTAGCGCATTGGCATTTATTTTGTCAGAATACTGTGTGATATCCGTTCACTCTCCTGCAGAAGTCCAATCATATTAGGCGCATCTGCTATTCTCCGGCAGAATTATGTTCCCCATCAGGGTATTACTTCAACGAGGTGTTTGGTTCGAGTTCCCAATTTCCCAGCTGAGTCGACTTCCCTCTTCCGGCATTTATTTTGCCGGAATGATTCTATAGCATTTGGCTATCCCCAGCGGAGTTGGCATTATCTTCAGCATTCATTCTGTACCCAGCAGTTCGAGTCTGCAATTGCATTAGCATATAGTGTCATACTTGCGTCCATCAAATGAAAAAGCGTAGCGTTTCCATGTCGAATGGAGCATGGCATCATTGTCAAACACATGCATTGTGAAACATAAACCAGGTTGGCTAACCTTTTGCTTCAAGTACTGTTTCTCTTGCAGGTAGAAAGAGCCCTCGCTCAGGTGAATCAATAAACATTCGAGGTCTCGGCATGAGACATTCAACGAAGTGTCAGCTTTGGCACTACTCCCCACAGAGTCAGCAGGATAAGTTCTCTTTGTCCCCAAGCAGAGTTACCTATTTCCCCGCCAGGGTTTCTTGTTGAAGTTTCTCTAGTCCGACCAGCGGATTGTTTCCTTCAAAGTTGTTGTTATGTCAGCATTAAAAGGTTTCATGAACCAGAATTTCAGAGGCTACCGCCGGTTATCAGAACAGGCGTTCGGAAGTTTGGTTTCCAAATATCCCCAGTAGAGTCAGCCTCAAAGCTGTTGTAACGTCAGTGCTAAGAAGTTTGTAGGTTGGGATCGATGGAGCAATAAGTCCTGACGTGGACGGTGTATTCCCATATTGACTGGATTTCTTTGTGCTAGAGAGGTGGGAGTCCTAACGTGGACAGATTTATTTCCCCGGGCTGATAAGAGGTGTTAGTCCTAACGTGGACAGGGTCGATTTCTCAGAATTGATGGAATGTGAAGTCCTGACGTGGACAAATTGATTTCCTCAAATTGACGATATGTGCTAGTCCTAACGTGGACCGATTTGATTTCTCCGTATTGATTGAATGTGCAGTCCTGACATGGACAAGATTGGTTATTCTTCGTGTTGGTGTCCTGACGTGGACGATTTATTTCCAGCAGGTGTCTTTCTTCTTAATGGCAAACTGTGTGTCCTGATGTGGGCAAAGTTGTAGTTCTTTGTGATGACGAGATGCGAGAGTCCTGACGTGGACAATTTTATCCGTCTTCGTGTTGTTGGCAGAGTGTGTGTCCTGACGAGGACAAAGTCTTATTTCCCCAGCAAGTCGAAGACGCAAGAGTCCTGACGTGGACAGGTTCTATTGCTTCAGCAGGTCGAGATGTGAGTCCTGACGTGGACAAGTCTCACTTCTCCAGTGGGTCAAAGGTGCATAAGTCCTGACGTGGACAAAATTTTATTTCCTCAGCAAGTCAAGAAGTGAGCCCTGACGTGGACAAATCAAGACGAAACACGAGTCCTGACGTGGACAGATTTATTCCTTACGTGGAAAAGCAAGTTTATTCCTTACGTGGAAAGATTAGTCCTGACGTGGACAGATTCAGATCAAGTTGATTTCCTTACGTGGAAAAGATGGTGTTATTCCTAACGTGGAAAGGTGGGTCCTAACGTGGACGATGTAGTCCTAACGCAGACAAGTTATTCCTTACGTGGAAAGATGGGTCCTAACGTGGATGATGTATTCCTTACGTGGAAAGGTAAATTTGTTTCCTTACGTGGAAAGATGATGATTCCTTACGCGGAAAGATTGGAGTCCTTACGTGGACATATCAAAAGGTATTCCTTACATGGAAAGAAGATTGATTCCTTACGTGGAAAGTTGTATTCCTAACGTGGAAAAAGATGGCATTCCTAACGTGGAAAGAAAGATTGAGATCGTATTCCTTACGTGGAAAGATTGGGGTCCTTACGTGGACAGATTCAAATCGAAATGTGATTCCTTACGTGGACGGTGTTATTCCTAACGTGGATGGTGTTATTCCTAACGTGGAACGGTTTACTCCTTACGTGGAAAGATGACTCCTAACATGGACGGTGTTATTCCTAACGTGGAAGAGTTTACTCCTAACATGGACGATTTATTTCTGATGAGAAGGCAGACAAGCCATCCCCAGCAAAGTTGTTGAAGTTTTCCGAATTGACGAAGCAGGCGTCCTGACGCGGACAATGTGCTATCTCTGCGATGATAAAATCTTTTTCAGGATGATGAGAGGAATCCCCAGCACGGTCGCTACGAGATCAGTGGGTTGCCGTAACAGTCAGATTCAGCTGATGAATGTCGTTCCCCAAGCAGTGGCGCGGTTTATTTCTGCGGTTGGCAAATTTCCGGGTTCTTAGTATTCAACCGTCTCGTACCGCGAATGTCTGAAGGCTCCGGGCTCTTCACCCAATCGGGTCCAAGTCGCTTGAATAGGGGCAGCTGTTGCACCCTAAAATTTGCTCAACCTTATTCACTTGGTTTATGTTTCAATATCATTAGCATTTGCATATAGAGTCATGTACATAGTCTAATCATCTGCATAGCATAAGCATAGCAAGTCATCCAGCAGGGGACCAATCATTATTCTCATCTATATGAGCCTATCAAGAGGTTATTATCCTAATTTAATCTCATTCAAGTCATCAGAAAGAATTGGAAAGCTGGAAAGTCAATGGATCAAGCAAGTGCATCCATCTCCTATCTGAGGGTATCTGAGGATCAACAAGTAAATTGTGAGCTGTGGGCTGAGCATGGGGAATATCTAGACATCTTGGAGGACTTAGAAAGTCATTTGGAGAAGGATACAAGGCATTGGTGTAGTCACAAGTATTGCAGTTGAAGACAGTCAACTAGGGTTTCATCTGGGTCAACCCTGGGTCAACTCTAGGTCAATTGACTGATTGAAGGGCATTCAGGTCTATTGGAGAGAGGTGGGGTTCATCATTTGACATTTATAAGAGGATATGGTGATATGCCAAGAAGAAATCAAGAGAAATCAAGGAGAAGAGGAGTTTCTAAATTAGGGTTTCTATGTAAAATCCCCTAGTTTAGGTCAAATTTCCAAGCAAGATAAGTCAAAATTCAAGCTTCAAATGGATCCTTGGCCAACATGAAACTTGTAGAGGATCTAAAGACCTTTAATTTTAGTGGTAGAAGACATTGAGGAGATTTATAGAACTCAAGTTATGGTCCTTGCAAGTTATAGGTCATCTGAGGTATCTGAAATTTTGTCTGTGAAAGTGACTTGACTTCCAAGCTATTTTTACCCCTCAAGGAGATTTCAAATGAATTTCTGGTAAACATAATAGTTGTTCCTCATTGTCTTAGCTTTCTATAATGGTATAGTATTCCTTCATATGATTTGTGGAACTCTACTTATGGTCTTGGCAAGCAAAGGGTATTTTGGTCATTTGAGAATTACAGGTCATTTCAACCTATGCCCAAAACTCATACAAGCAAGCTTCAAATGGAAAACTTTACAACATCAAACTTGTTCCAAATGACATTTTGAGTCTAGAAAAGTGACCATGAGAGATTGGAAAGATTCATAGCACAAGGTTTCAAAATTGTTGGATTTAATGAATAAAAATGGACTTAAAAATGAGATTTTTCATATTTTGGCCAAATGAAGCAAAATTATAGGTCATTTTGAATGGAAAGATCATTTTGAGAACATTGGCTAAAGTAGAATTTTGATCTTGGTTCACATTTTGGGAGTTATTCATGGTTACTTGTAATGGAAGATACATAAGCCAAATCCGAAGGAAAAAGTGCAAGGGAAGTTTCTCCAAGTTTCTAGGAGGTTCTATTCTCACCTATATATTGATATGAGAAGGTTCATGCCATGGTTGGTGAATCATTGTGATCAAAACACAAGTTATACATAATTCTTCCATTTTTACAAAACCTCTCAAACTTCATCAAACTTTCATCAAATTCCATTTTTCTTTATTTGATCATCATCAATATCATCCATAGATCACAATCCCCACAAGCCTTTGGTAGATTGGAGCAGAACTCGTGCCACACACTTCCATCATCCAAGAAGCAAGAAACTTGGAATTGCAAGATTCAAGAGGTTTGAGTCCAATTTAGTGCATACAGAATTCTTCAACAAGTCTCCTGATTCATTCCCAAGCATCACAAGCCTCAGATCAAAGAATTTCATAGCTGCTTTCTTCATTTTATACCAGGTTGGATTTCTATTCGAATTGCATGTTTTAGTTAGAATTTTAGGGATTTGATGGCATAGAATTGTTAAGGTAGGATAGATGACTGAGTTTGGTGAGTTTGGAGAGTTTTCATGAAGGTTGTTAATGGTGTGCATGAACTGTTAAGGTTTATAACTCATGATTCAAGGCACGAAAATATTGAATAAATGGCTTAGATTAATCAGCATGGAGTATAGATCAGTTTAGGGTAAGAATTATGGAGAATTGAGAGGTTTGATCACAGGTGAAAATGGTGGTCTACAACTGTTATTCCTATCGAGTTGGTTGATTTAGCGAGTTTTAGGAGAAGTTATTGTCATGGCTGTGTAAAGGGAAGTTTGTAGAGCAACTTTGCTCTTGGAGTCGTGTGAATCCATGGAAGTATGAAGGAGAACAGATAGGTGTAAACTCGTGCATGGAGGAAGAGCTTCTGAAAACCCTAGGGTTTCTAAGGTTGAAGACGATGGACAACCGTTGGATGACCCTTTTGACTTGGACCAAGGATCTGATCGTAGGGCTCACGTTTAAAATGAGATTTGGAGGGAGACACTGGGTGCTAAACGCACCGTTTCATTTATTTTTCTGACTGGGCTCAACTTTCGCTTGCTATTCACCCCCTACCCAAACCAGGCCCAACGCAAATGAACTGGAAAAATGACTATCTGCACCGTTTTTGGTTTTTTATTTTTATTATGTTTTCTGACTTGCATTGGGCCCAGACGCGCTTGCTATGCGCGCCCCCCAGTCTGGGCCCATTTGATTCTTTTAACTGATTTGTATTAATTTTTGCACCCCTCATTCCAAATTAATTCCATTTTAATTTTTTTTAATTCATTTCAATTCTTTCAAAAATCATAAAAAATGGAAAAATGCATGGTTTTAATTGATTCTTTTTGCATATTATTCATAATTTTGTTAAGAAAAATATCACATAAAAAAATTGGTACTTCATTTTATTTTCTTATTTTTGGCATATTTTTCTTTTAATTAGGTGTAAATAATATTTTGTTTAGTACATGAATTTGATAATTTTTGTTCTAATAGTTGCTTTAATATTTTTCACCCATTCTTTTTAGGTTGATTAGTAGATAAGATTAGCTTGTATATACAATTTAGTTCCCATTTTTAAGACTCAATTTTAGGTGTTTAGTTTAGGTGTGAATAACATGAACAAAATTAGGGTTTAAGTGACAACTTAGGAGAATTAGTTCATTTCCCTCAGGACTTAGAGATTGAACATTTTAGATATGGGACTATAGGGACTATGGGTAGTTATTAGATCCCTTAGAAATCACTAGGATTCCCCTATTGCTATTTGTATATTACTGTCAGTATTTGATTGACTGGTGTGGTGTACCCTCTGGGGATTATTGATTTGTCTGTGTGGGTATTGGGATTGCTTGGGGATTGGGGAGAGCTGAGGACTTGTGATGATGAAGCCATTGGAGATCCAGAGATTGAAGTCCAACTGCCAGAGTTGAAGAGGGGATTCCTGCTAGCAGCTGTTGAGGAGACTAGGGTTAGGAGCTAGGCAGAGCTCTAGATTAGAAAGCTTGTTTCTCAAACATGGAATGCCTTGTCTGCATCCATCCTTTCTCTATGATTCAAAGTCTCTTTCAAATATCCACCTCCTTCCTTTGGAAGGATCAGTGAATGTATTTGTAAGATAGAACTTTTGAGGGAAAACTGTCTGTTTAATGTTAACAGTTGATGAACCAGCCTTGGTAGGTAATTGACTGTCTAACATTCCTTCACTTCATCTGGTTGATTGATATTCATCCTGGAGATTGAGACCTGAAGAAAAGCCATTGTAGACCGAAGATTGATGATCAAGACCTTGCTTGAAGGCTGTGGAGATGGAGATTGATGCTTGCCTGAAGCTTGTAGCTGTTTGGAGATGACTTGAAGCCAGATGTTGATGCGGAGCTGCTGTGGCTGTTTATTTTTCTGTTGTATTTCATTTCTGATGTATTGATTGATTTCCCTGACTGTATTGTTTGCTGTTTACCCCATAGGTTGAAAGTGAATCCTGTTCACTTTTGCCTGTTGTTTTCTAGGTTCGAGGTTGAGTGAGACTCCCTTGCCTCGCTTGTATTGCTGCATCCATGCATTTTACCGCTTTATTGTATATCTGCTGTTTCTGTTTCCGTCTATTCCCTTAGGATCTCTGTTTCTCTCTGTGCAAGAGAGGAGCATGATAGACACTAGGTCTTAACCCATGCATGATAACATTAGGTTAGTCTAATTCCCTTCGCAACCGTAGGTTAGAGTTCTGTCTTTTCTTTCTCAAAACAAACAGAAAAACACAATAAGATTTCAAACACAATAAAAGACACTTCTTCCGTAAAAGAATGTGAACTCATCAAAACGTCATTTTTGTCCGCTCGGACTGTTAATCAGAAAACCCTTTTTCAGAAGGAATAAAAACAATCAAGACAGACTTGTGTCGTACGTGGCCCGAACTACGTTTGCTCTGATCTTTCATGCTGTATGAAAGTACGTAGGCATAGGATGCGATATCCTAGCGAGCAACCTTCCCCTCCTTTCCAGTAGGTAGGCGAACTACGTTGACTCTGATTTCTCGTTCCAGACGGGAATACGTAGGCATAAAGTGCGATACTTTGCCGAGTCATTTTCTTTTCTTTTAACCCCTGACCTGTAGAGTAGATAGAAATAACAATCCCTACCCGAAAACAAGCGTGGGTCCCGTCGAGTACGACGGACGTGAGGGGTGCTAATACCTTCCCCTTCCGTAACCGACTCCCGAATCCAGGTTTTGGTTGCGATGACCATACCTTTCCCATCTTTGCGGTAGGTTTACTCTGAGTGTTTCCTTTCCCTCCTGTGGGATAAATAACGCACGGTGGCGACTCTTCTGTTCAGCCGGCGCCGATTTTCGTAGTAGCGACAAACGTGAAGAGCATCTGCTATTTCTTTTGGTGAAGGTAAGCTTTCCAATCCATTCTAAGGTTTTTGATCTTTTACGGGGACTCCCTCATAGTAAGCATACTCTTCCAAAGTTGGCATTAACTGATAGTCGGGAAAAGTGAAACAGTAACACAATGGACCATAAAACTGAACAAAAGTGTTGAGAATTCCTTCTTCCATCCCTGTCCTGACTATGCTCAATATCTTCCCATATCTATTCCCAAAATCTTCTGACACCATAGTCCCTATTTTTCTCAACTCAGATGTATCGGGCTTCTAAAAATTGTACTTCTTGGTGTTTATTGTTCCAATATCCATGATATATCTAGGATTTTTCACAAAGAAATCAATTAAGCTTTACAAAACCAGTTGCAACATGAGATGCCATGATGAGATGATGAGATGATGCACACATAAAACATAGACAAATATTCACAAATTTAATGCACATGCACACACAAGGCTTTCCTAAGCTCAAGGTTAAAGCATGGAGTTACAAGGTCTACCCATCCCCAAGGACTTCTAGTATGAGTTAACTGTACCTGCCGAACAGGTTCTATCAAAGTTCCCAGAGTCATAGTAAATCCTTCAGATATCGTCAACCAACATAACTACTTATGTGAGTCGATAATATTCTCAAGAAATATAGGAAACCATCCCTATATATTCTACCAAATATCCTAGGGCCTCCTAGGGTTTTTATGAACCTATGGTAGAAAAACCAAATCCTAAATCTAAGTTTAATGGCACTATCTAAATGCTAAACCTAAAGTGTGCTATGTGAAGTTCAAATGGGGAGGTCCTAAAGAATCCATTCAAAACCTATCAAGATTGAACCCTAAAAATCCAAGAAAACTATTTAAGGGTCACCTAAGATGTCTAGAGCAATCGTTCAAAAATTCAGATCCTAAATCAAAACCATGATCTAGTACAAAAATCAGAAAGCAGGCATACATTTTTGACATTATTTAAATGACAATTTAAATGGAAAATACACAGAAAATCCAAAATGCATCAAAAATGAAATTAAAAAGCTCAGAAAATTAAAGGAAATGTCAAGGATCATTCATGATTTTTTCCAGAATTATTTGATAATTTTTCCTATTTTTTATGAATTAAAATGAATCAATCAATAAAACATAAAAGAAAATGAATTAAAAGAAATTAAATTGCAAGAAAATGTCACAGCCCTTAGATTAGTCTACCAGTCAAATGATCCAAGCGCCTACATTACACCATGCAGGCACTGAGGGACTTAAGTGAAACGGAGTGTTTCACTTAAGATAGGGTGGTCCTCAGTTGACTCCGATACACCATACATCCTAATCCTGAATGTGCAATCCAAAAGTAGTCATATCCAATGATCTATAACATGCCACGTCCTCTAACCCTGGTCAACATGTCTGAGAATGAATAACACGCGTTGGATTCGCTTACTAAGTTCACAAGTCATCCAGATCGTGTGGCTATTACATCATCTTCTTCATTTTAAATGCCAGAAAGGGAGGGAAGTTTAGGTGGCGGCCGGAGAAGACTCCAGTCGTCTTCTCTGGCGAGGGGAAAATAACCAGAACATGAAACTTCACTAAATCCAACAATTAAGACATCAATCTTTTCCTCTCTCCACATAGATCAACCTGACATGATTCTTTTTCCTTTTTATCCAAGATTCAAGCCTACACGAAGCTCAACAGAAATGGTGCCTCAGCAAAAATTCTCTCCAATCCTCAAATTCTTGATACCAATCAAAACTACACACTACACTAATCACGAATCTATGATTAAACCTTGATTTCAACCAAGAACAAGCCTAAACTGAATCATCAAAGATTTGGTGCATCATCAAGAAACCTCATAAACAGCCACGATTCTAATCCTAAATCCATCTAGGAAGTTCACTGATCCTAACCACATGCTTATAGGGTTCTAATTCAACTTAAATTAAGAGAAATCGTGAAAGGAAGAAAACCTGAAAAAGCTCTGAACAGAGGCACGATTGGTGGAGAAAGCTTGCTCAAAACTCCTCAGAATCCTTCAATGATTGATGTTGAAGCTTTCTTGATGCTCAATTCCCTTGAACAATGGCTGAATCTTGAAAACAAAATTTCAATCTCCAACTAACTTTTTCAACTGCTTGCAACTGATTCTCTAACCAATTCTCCAACTTTTTCATCTGAACATGATAAAAATCTTATATAGAGTTGATCTGGGCTGAAATGGAGGCCCAAAATTGGCTCTATGATCCAATTCAATTTTTTCACTTTTCTTCCCTTTTTCACTTCATGACAGTCACGAAAATGGTGTGTGGAAGCTTCCATTTCAGTTCATTTAGCTTGCTAAATGTCTTATGAACATGAAGGGCCAAGATTGATTCCTTAATTCCAATCAATGTTGTGTGTAATTGATATTACTTCAATCTTAAGAAACCTTGAATTTGGCCATGAAACAAACTTCAATTTGAAATTCCAATAATGCCAATGTTCTAAAAACATCAAATGTACTCAAAATATGCACAAGTTTGCATAATTTTGACCTCATATGAATTAATTTGAATTTTTCTCATTTAATGCCTTTTAAATCTCTTTTGCAAAATTTCCTTCAACCAACTCTCATTCTAATCCATGTCAATGAACCCTTGGTGCTTGTTTGAGTAAATAACATCATTTTGAACAACTTTCAAGTTAGACAAATCTTCATTTGAGGCATGTAAGATGGTGAACTGGACCTATAATCAAAAATGACTTGTAATCTCACATTCCCAAAATATGCGTGGCTTGCAAGCAATGTATCTTGAGTTCCACAAATCCAAACAAGGACTTCTTCTAATCTTTGGAAAACTAAGAAGATAAGGAACAACATTCATGTTGGCCTGAAGTTGAGGAGAAGCTTCCTTCTAGGTCAAAAATGGCATGGAAGTTGGTTGACTTTCAAGTACCAAAATCACATTCATCTGAGGACCTGTGACTTGTCTGCTTCATAACTTGAGTTCTATAAACCCTATCAAGGACTTCTAGTACTAAACTAAAGCTATGATAATGCTCTACAACAATCATGTTGGGGTCAAGGTGAGATGAAAATCACATCTTGAGTTATATGGTCTTGAAGTTAGGCACTAAACCAGGGGATTTTACACTGTCAAACATAGTAACCCTAGCCTAGCAACTCCTCACACTCTTGATTCATGATGAGATAGTCTTGTAATCATCCCTTGGGTGTCTCAACACATCATTCCATGATCACATGGCCTTGAAATTAGGTCTCAACCCCTTTCAATTCACCTGTTGACTTAGGGTTGACAAGGTAAAACCCTAATTGCACCAATCTTGGTTGTAGCCTCTTGCACTTTGCAAAATGACTTGTCCAAGCCCCATGATGAGTATCAAGACACCATATGGACTCTCTCAATGCCTTAGGTCCATACCCATGGATTTAACATCATCAGATGACTTCCCATAACCTTCAAATTAGGAAATGTGAACATTTGGCTTCAGCCACTTCCTTGAGGATCTTTAACTTCTTTGAGGAGGATATCAACCCTTGAATACTTGAATAAAGACTCTTAGATATCTTCATAACCTTGGTAGCCTTTTGTTGGTAGTCATACCTCTTGATCTCCTGCGCACATGTCAATGCAATGCAGATGATAATGCTAAAATGAATGCAATGAAACACAAGCTAGGTAAAGAAAAAGGTTACGCAAATTTTGGGGTGCAACATCATGGAATGCAAATAATTCAACCAAAGGAAGAATTAAGCTCTCACAAGAAGGATCCTAATCATGTGGGACAGATAAGAAGAGAAAATAATGTAAACCAAATGAATCCACTATGTCATTGAATGTCCATCCAATGCTCAACCTCTTATGGAATGCACAGAATTCAACCAAAGGATGAATTAGGATCTCACAAGAGGGATCCTAAGGATAAGACTAGGAGAGATTAGAAGATAGTGTAAACCAAAGGAATACACTATGCCCTTGAATGTCCATCTAAGGCTCAACCTCTAATGGAATGCACAAAATTCAACCAAAGGAAGAATTAGGCTCCCACAAGAGGGATCCTAAGAATAGGACTTGGAGAAGGAAGATAATGTAAACCAAAGGAATACACTATGCCATTGAATGTCAATCTAAGGCTCAACCTCTTATGGAATGCACAGAATTCAACCAAAGGAAGAATTAGGCTCTCACAAGAGGGATCCTAAGAATAGGACTAGGAGAGATTGGAATGACTTGAATTGATCAAGGCAAAGGGAAGCATAAAGAGGAGAGGAATCATCCACCAAAAGCCTATAAAGAACCCTAACAGTTAAGCTCTAAAGGATGTCCATCCTAAGGGAGCTAATGACATCATAAAGACTTGAAAACTACCCTACAAATTTCTCAACCTACGTACTATGGGTTTAAACCAAGATTGGGTGCTTAAGGTTTGCTAAAAGTTCACTTAAAGGCAAAACTAGGTGGAGTGCTAAATTGGAAACACCGTAACATCAGTCAGAATGTAAAATCTAGGAAAAATAGGAAAACAAGTCCTAAAATCCTAATAAAATTCCTAAGAGATCCTAAATGTGTTAGGAGTCTATGGTCAAAATTTCAAGTCAAGATTCTAAGTCTAGGTACACTAACAGAAAGCTAAACCATGATATGTGCTATGGGGGATGCAAATGGGAAAAGTTCTAAAGATCTACCTCTAAACCTAATCAAACAAATCCTAAAAATTAGGAAAAAAACTACTACAACATCCTACAATTTGTCTAGAATCAGCATGCAAAAAATTAAACATTCATTTGAAGTATCTATTAAGAAATAAAATCTACAAGTAAACATACAATTTCACATTTTATTAAATGGCTATTTAAATGAAAAATATGCAATTAAATGAAAAATGAATTAAAAATGGAATTAAAAAATACACAAAATTAAAAGACATCTCAATCCATGTTCATGATGTTTTTCAGCATTTATTGGCATTTTTTACTATTTTAATAAATTAAAATGAGCATGCAATAAAACATAAAAAAAAATAAAGAAAATGAAATGAAAAAGAAAAACTGGCGCGACAAATAGCAACAAATCCTTGTTGAAACGCCTGGGCCTCTTGTGCAGGGGGTGCCAATATCAACTGGGGCCCAATCCGTCAAGATTTTAAGTGATCATATGCACTTCAGTCAACATACACCCACAGTGGGTCTTAATCTAAGCCACTTATTCATTAAGTCATCAGATCTAACGTTATCCATGATGCCACGTAATTAATGAAGTCAACACACTCATGAAATTAACTCACAGCCATCGGATGAGGGGAAAATGTCAAGGATCCATCAAGATCTAACGGCCAGCATCGCATTTGGTAATTCAAACAAGAATTTGGAGGGAATGAACCAGACGGCGGCTGGAGAGACTTCTGGTCGTCTTCTCCGGCGGCGTGCTACAGTGGCGGCTTACGAAACTTCACAAAACGCGTAATTTATTATACCAAATGAATCACCTCACTTCCTAGATTATGAATATCATATTCTTTTTCACTTTTCTCACCTAAATCACCTGAAACGAACACTACCAAGGTTGAAGGTGTTATCAAGAAATGTCACGAACGGACATGGAAATTATCCTAAATCCATCTATGAGCCTAGGGGAGTGTAAATCTACAACAATGGCGCGTGATTTCATCAAGAACAGAGGGTATGAGTGAAAAATAAATTACCTATTGGAGCACCTCCAATGGGTCTTCAAATGGCTTGGAAACTTGAAGGAAATTGCCAAGAATCATTCCATGATCATCAATGGATCTTCTGCAATGCTTAATTTCGGTTAAAACTTCATCATTCTCTAAATTCGATTTTCCTTTTTTGCTCACTTTTTCCCAACTGTTTTCTGTTATGATTGGCTCCAAAATCTATTATTTTCAGTTGGGAATGATCAAAGAATTATATACAATGGATCTTGATAAGTTTTCAGCCTAATAGATGCCCATGGAGTCCAATTGCAAAGTTCCAAATTTTCACTTTTGAAGCTTTGTGATATGGATAAAAACAGAGCTTGAATGCTCCTAATCTGGTTCATTTCACTTGCTTGAGGTGTAAGGAA
Source organism: Lathyrus sativus (assembly GCA_963859935.3). Lineage (NCBI taxonomy): Eukaryota > Viridiplantae > Streptophyta > Magnoliopsida > Fabales > Fabaceae > Lathyrus > Lathyrus sativus. Next base: position 301,579,332 of record OZ012741.1, read on the forward strand.
CATGGATGGCTGAGATTGAAGCCTTGGAAATGCATCAATGGTTGATTCGGATTATGTTACTTCAAGATGAAGTAACCTTGAATTTGTCCATGGGAATGACTTCAAACTTGGTTTGTGACTTTGCCATTGTTCTTAAACCATTCTTTGAACTCTAAAAATGCACCAATATGCCATGAATTGGTTTAAAATGAAATAGATCCAAACTAGGCCTTTTCAAATGTTCTTTCATGAAATTTCCCTCAAGAATTCTCATATCCAAGCCATATCAGTGGATCCTTGGTTCTTGATTGAGTAAATAACCCCATTTTCAGCAACTTTCAAGTTGGACAAATTTGCATTTGAGTTATGCAAAGTGGTGAAATGGACCTATACCTAAAAGTGAATTATAATCCAAGTTTCCCAAAATGCCCTTGCCTTGCAAGTTCTATATCTTGAGTTCTACAAATCCAATCAATGACTTCTAGTACTCTTTGGAAAGCTAAGAAGATAAGGAACAATATTCATGTTTGGGTCAAGGATAGGTGAGACCTCCATCTAGGTCAAAAATGGCATGGAAGTTGGTTGATTTCAAGTACCAAAATCACATTCATCTGATGACCTGTAATTTGTCTGCTTCATAACTTGAGTTCTAAAAATCCTATCAAGTACTTCTAGTACTAAAATTAAAGGTAAGAACATGCTCTAAATGTCTCATGTTGATGTCAAGATGATATGAAACTTGCATCTTGAGGTATGTGGTCTTGAAGTTGGGCACTAAAATAGGGGATTTTACACTATCAAGCTTAGAAACCCTAGCTTAGTAACTTCTCACACTCTTGAATATTGATGAGTTGGTCTTGGAATCACCCCTTGGGTGTATCAACACATCATTCCATGATCACATGGCCTTGAAATTAGGTCTCAACCTCCTCCAATTCATCTGTTGACTTAGGGTTGACCAGATGAAACCCTAATTGCACCAATCTTGGTTGTAGCTTCTTATATCTCGCATAATGACTTACCCAAACTCCATAATGACTCTCAAGCCATATCATGAGCTCACTCAATGCTTGAAACCCATATCCATGGATTCAAAACCATCAGATGACCTCTCATGACCTTCAAGTTAGGAAATGTGCACACTTGGCTTTAGCCACTTCTCTGGGGATCTTTGACTTCATTGATGAGGATATCAACCCTTGAATAATTGAGTGAAGACTCTTGAATAACCTTAAAACCTAGTGGTAGCCCTTCCTTGATAAGCACATCCCTCTCAATCCCCTGCAAATGGGTTATGATATGCAGATGCTAATGATAATGCTAATGCTATGAATGCAATGAAACATAAGCTAGGTAAAGAAAAAGGGTGGGCAAATTTTGGGGTGCAACAAATACGCTAAAGGAACCATTCTTTGATAGGTTGGTGATTAGTGGGGCTTCAAATTTGGCTACTTTGGTAGTTATTGGGGATCATGTTGAACAAGGCACTAAGGAAGGGGAGATTAAAGCTAGCATCGGAGTATCCGGTCTGTCCGAAAAGCCTTATCTCAACTTTCAGAAGAAGAAAGAAGATGAAGCTAATGTCGAAATGAGGGGAACAAGGGGGAAAGCTCTTGTGGACATTCCTTATCAACATGTAGCAACAGTTGCTCAAATTCCATATCAACCACGTGCTCAACAAGGCTATCTGCAACAAAAAAATCAACTGGCTCCTGCACAACAGCCTCAACAATACAACAATCAAGCTCAGCGACAGTTTTTTCTGAGATCCCTGAGGAAGCAACTGGATCCTTTGCCTATGTCTTACAGTCAAATATTTCCTTTTCTCCTACAAGGAGGCCATTTTACTTTGAGAGATTTGTGTCATGCTACTCTTCTGTATCCTTCTAGGTACAATGCCAACGCCCACTGCGAGTTTCACAAAGGTGCACCAGGACATTCTATCAAAAATTGCTATGCCTTCCAAAATAGATTTCAAGAGCTATTAGACCCCAAAGATCTGACTCTTAATCCTAGAGGACCGAACGTAAGGAACAATCCTATGCCTACACATGGAGGCCCATCTGTTCATGCTGTGGAGGAAAGTAATGAGCGAAGACAAATTACAAGGGTCAAAGACATCCATACTCCTATGGCAGTTATAGGAGAACAGCTGAAGAAATGTTATCTAATCTCTCTGAAGAGTAAGAGTGATTGTCTTAGTGACGAGAATATATCAGAGAGTTTACAAGAATTACTAGATCAGGGTGTGATCCAAATTGAAAGAGTTGGTGAAGATAAGAATGTGAAATCAGTGTCTGTGATCGACATTCCCTATGATGTTCCTTATGATACACCTTCAGCACGAGTTCCGGCCACTCCGATTGTAATTTACTATTATGCTCCATTCCCATATGAGAATGATCAAGCAGTCCCATGGAACTACAAGCCCAAAGCTTTTAAGTAGGGGCAAGAGATAAAGTCTTCACATGCTGTTGAATTAAATGTAACCTCTATCGTAGGACCAGGTGGAATGGCTAGGAGCGGAAGAGTGCTCACCCCTCAAAATGTTGACACCAGAAAGAAGACACCCGTTGTGATCCTATTTCCATGTATGGAATCTCAAGAAGGGTCGTCATCACTGAAAGCCGCCGTTACACAAAAGGAGGCTGAGGAATTTTTGAAAATAATAAAGAAAAGTGACTACAAGGTGGTCGATCAGTTGAATCAAACGCCGTCTAAAATATCCATGATATCGTTGTTACTAAGCTCTGAGGCTCACAGGATCTCTCTATTGAAGGTTTTGATTGTGGCCCATATCATCAAAGATATATTTGTGGCTCAATTTGATGATGTGATAACAAATGTTACCATTTGGAACTTTGTTGGTTTCAATGATGAAGAGCTGACTGCAGAAAATAAAAACCACAACAAGGCTCTGCACATCTTGATAAAATGTGTGGACACAGTGCTGTCGAAGGTCTTGGTAGACACCAGTTTATCCTTGAATGTGATCCCAAAGACTACTCTGATGAGGTTACCTATAGAAGGCCAAAAACTAAAGTTGAGTACTCTAATTGTGAAAGCTTTTGATGATTCCAGACGTGCTATTATTGGGAGGTGGATTTTCCCATCAAGATAGGCCCAACCGTATTTACCATTACTTTCCAAGTAATGGACATCCACCATGGATATAGTTGCTTACATGGAAGACCCTTGATACACGATGCAGGCGCTGTGACTTCTACTCTTCACCAGAAATTGAAATTCATCACCAACAAAAGGATAGTGGTTATTGGAGGAAAGGAAGACATCTTGGAGAGACCATAGACACACCATTTCAGTCACTGGAATTTGTGAGCATACTAGCAGTGCAGCGGATCCCTAATAAACCTGAGTCCTCCATGGAATCTTTGCAGAGGGCTAATGAACTGATTGAAAGCGGAAACACCCAAAGCTGGGGCAAGCTAGTCGAAGTGAATGAAGAGTTTGGTAAGTTTGGGCTAGGGTATCAGCCATCTATTAGCTAGGTGATGGTTCCATATGATAAGAAGAAAATTCCTCTAGTGCAAAAGATATTCACAAGGGCATGACACACCTTTGGTCGTCGTGTGGCCATGTTTGCTGAAGACCAGGGTATCAATGATGAAGCTGCTTCAAGCTGGATCCGTCAAGAAAAGCCTGGAGAGGAGCTCCCCAATTGGAAGACCATTGAAATTCCCCAATTCTTCCCACACCAAATGTAATTTTCTTAGTTTTATCAAAACCGTATGTTCTGCCTAAGGCATAGTGGTATGTTGTATAGGGCCCTGATGTTTTAAATCACTATTTATCATTAATGAATAAAAGTTTGCATTCAATTTCGCTCATTTTCTTACGCTTTTTTTTTTGTTTCTACAATAAATGGAAATATTTTCATACACGTGTTGCAGTGAGAATCATGATCTCAAGCTATTGGTTAACTTGAATCTTAATTCATTAAATTCACTACCGAACTTTGATTTATTCAAAGGAAAGGTTAGAGAAAGAAATACCTTTTGCGCGATGTAACAACAACCCTAAGAGATTGGGATCGGGGTTGGTTATGCTTAGGGTAGGTATTTCACATCCTAAACATCTATAGTACTCTACAGGAACCTTTTGTATATTTGTATGCTATACTTTATAAACTTTTGCTATGATTTTAGGATTGGGTGTAAGGTAAAGGTAAAGCGCTAAGGATGGTTTCTATGTTTGCTCGCAAAGATATCGCATCCTCTGCCTACGTATCCTAACTAGGATAGAATCAGAGCAACCGTAGTTCACCTCACTAGGGATAGATGAACACTTGATTATAATCAAAGTTCAAATGGGAACAAACATAAAAATGTTTGCATAGAGTTTAACAAAACTCTCTATTCTAGGTTGTACACTCAAAGGGATTGACTTTTACAAAAGTCAAGGGGGAAGTAAGTAATCATGACAATGATTCTTACATAGAGTTAACAAACTCTATCTTAGAATTCTAATTGAAGGGTACTCCTAACAAGGGGTAGATCTTTTAGACTTAAGACAAAGTCTAGTGGATATGGGTTCTAACTTAACTAAGCTAGGGTTTAAGATGACTTAACAAAGTCAAAGAGGGGGTAAAGAGCTATCTATGACCCTGGGGGTCAATAGAGAAACTTTCATTTGGAATGGGAAAAGATGAGGCAACTGGACGAGAACTAACAAGTTTCATCACTTGAGGAATAACTTAACAAAGTTAAAAGCATACATAAGCATTCATTCAAACATGGTGAACATATAGAAGAGTATGGTAACAACCAAGGAAGAGATGCAAGCATGTGACAACATCAAGCAAAGATCATAATCAAGTCAAATGGTTACAACCAAAGATATCACAATATCTAAAAGGAACATGATAAAGGTTATTATAAGACCAATCATATAACATCAACTTTAAACATCTTAACAAATATGAAGAACAATGAGGTAACAACCATCAAGACAAAACAACAGAACATGTAATTCAAACAAGTTTAAATGCAAGCAAGTCACAACTTGAGACAAGCATATATAGGGATCAAAGGATGTCAAATGTAACAACATAAGACTAACAATCATGCATTGATGTCAATCATGTACATAAGCATACAAGGGGTGTTATAACAAATCAGGTAAGAAGTTTAAGATTTCATGGGGAAACACATACAAGTTTAAGGTAACAAACAAAATAAAGAAAGTCCTAGCATGTTATGGTTCTAACAAGAGACCTAAAAAAGTAGAGAAGACATAAAGAACACACTCAAGAAATCACAACATCAAGAGATATAATATGGCTCACAAACAAAGTTCACAATGTTGTTTTCAATTAGAAGCATTCACAAAAACAAGGATTCATCATGGTAATACTTTGAATCCAGAAAAACTTTAATCATTCAAGCATGTTAACAAACATATGAGGATCAAACACAATCAATCTTACAAGATAAATGAAATGATAATTGAGAAAAATCTCAAGAGAAGTAGGGTGAAAACCCTAAACGCATCATGATTTCCAAGCGAGTTAAAGTATTTTTAGTATAGGCATCCTTGAATTCTTCACTTACTATTTGAAAATAGACATGATGAAGAACAATTTGCAAAAATAATGGGGCAAAAATGTTGAAAAATGAGTAAGTTATGATGATTTGAAGTTTGTGAAGAAATCATGAAAAATGAGTGATAAAAATAGAGAAAGTGTCCTCCAAGGAGAAAGAAGCAATATATGTTAAAACATGAGAAAATCACAAAAATGTAAAAAGAGTTGTCCTCAGCCAGGATCGAACTCAGACAAGCACGGCAAAGCATACACAAGGTGCACAAGTCATAACCATTGGGGTGGTGATACATCCAATGTATCAAACCACCGCAGAAATACGTAAACCTCACAATCAATGATGTTTGGGCAAAAACAAGGGTAAGCCAAGCAAGAAACTTCAAAATGTGAACCTCTCAAACTTGATCAAAACTCCATGGAATTTAGCAAAATTTAGGTCTAAACTGCTTGAAATTAAAAGAGGAATTCAATGGTGCTTTTAGTTTTTTATAAAACTGAACACAATTCAAAATTCGAAGGCAACTGCAGATTTAGTGTCAAAATGCATTTTCAAAACTAGAGTTCAATTAATCATGCCATAAACAGATGGAAAACTTACACATGCTCTAAATATATCACGCATGAAGTTCATGATCATTTGGAATTCTAACTCAAGCTAGAACGCAAAGTGACCTATGGTACTGAAGTTGTGACATACGAGTTGCAAAGAAAAACTTCAAGACAGTTTCAAAACCAATTCAACATTTCAAATATGATCTAAACAAAATAGATGGCACATAAATGAGTTCTTAAATCAATCCAACATGAATTCAACCATAAAACCAAGACTTGTCATACTTAAGAGACTTAACAAACTACAATCAACATCTGTACAACATAGTTCACTAACATATACATTCTGCATCAAACAATGGTCTTTCATATGCATTATGACTTATAAACGAGTTTCAACACAAACACATCATCAAACGTAGACAGAATCAGAATATGGCTCATTAAATGGAAAAACAACAAAACAAAATCAAGCATCCAAACCTTATGATAGTTGCAAATTTATGAGAACAAACACAATCAAAGCTCAAACATGACTTGTGGGGGATTCTTGGCATATTTAAACTAATGTTCATCAAGTATAACCATGGTGCATAATGAGAATATTTAATAGATGTGACTTACCAATTGAAGACTTCCAAAACAATCCTTGATGCCAAGCCACCTAGTTGAGTGAGAATGAGTAGAATGGATTCTACACACCTCTAGTACAAAGTCCAAGTAGCTCCAACTCCTTCCAAGCAAGTCTTTATGCAAAAACAGTTTCTTACACTTGAAGCAACAAATAGATTTGTATGACAGATCCACAAAATGGTGAGATAGTTGATCTTTGATGGTTTAGGCAGTGAATACACTGTATATCCAAGGTGTTTGAGGTGTCATGAGGGTTAGAAAAGGTTTGAGCAGAGAGTAGTGCTAGATTATTTAGATAGTCAAACCTATTAGGTTTGAAGGTTGACTTTTTGAAATACAAGGTTTTTGGCTAGTGCAATGGTTGGAACAACTTTAAAACATCATTTATGGTTTGTGTGAAGTGTTTGTGGAAGGTTTCAAAGGTTAGAAATGGATTTGGTGTGAAATTTGTTCAAGACAGATTTTGGTACATCTTTGAGATGAATTGCTTAGATTGCAAGAAAGAGCAGGGCAAGAATGAGGAGCTTGTTTCTTCTTGAATTGATGGTTTTTATGGTGTATTTTTATGTATAGAGATTGCTCTATTTATATAGGAAACAAAAGAGCCAAGGGCGAGGACATATTTGGACAAATGTGCAATGCCTTGCCTTTTGGAGGGAAAGAAAGGCAAATCTACTTGTGATCCTTTTTTGCAGAGCTAAGCTTGTTTCTAATGCACCTTAGCATCAAAACAGGCTATGATCAAGCTGTATGAAGTGACTAGAGGGATGGAAATAAGAGAATCTTCATGCTGCAGCAGATTTTACTCTTAAAGCAATCTCTTCCATCATGTACTTTTGTACTTTCTTGGATTTTAATAATGCCTTTAGGCAAGACTTTGGTTTTGCTCATGGATTCTTCTTGCATTTTCAATCATCACACCCCTAAACATCAGATCAAGGGTTAACCAAATAGTTGAGAACCAATTGGTTGGTTTTTGCATTGGTTCATGACAAGTTGAAGTTTCACATTTCAAGCTTTGGGACCCCAACTTCCTTCCTTTGAAACTCCTAACTCACAAATTCTATGGAGGCGTTCTTGTACTTTTTGGAAATCCCTAATCAAGCTCTTCAACTTTCATGTTTTACACTTTTTCAAATTCCAAGATGAACTAGGTCAAAAATCCCCTTGAAGTTGGCTGAAAACATGACTTGAAAGTGCCAAAAACATGAAATTTCTCCAAGTGTTTTTCCCCTCTTAACTTTTTTTTTATCATAAGTCAAAATCTATTCACTTTTTGCACATAGGTTACTTTTAAACTTTTGTAGAACTTATCAAGACCTTTCCAACAAGCTTTGGACCACTTCATTTGGAGGTGTGGTTAGGAAGTTATGGTCTTGCCCCTTTCAAAACCCTAATTTTCCGACTTTTCGATTACTTCTCAATTCTTGATCCAATGGTCACCAAACTTTATGATTAGATATGATATAACATTGGGAACATAATTTGCTTCAAATTTGGGTCAAAAACCTGTTGGTTAATGTGTTGACTCTTTAGTCAGACGAACCGAACGATCGAAAACCTCTTAATCGACTGTTAGTGTTCTAGGTTCCCTGAGGCCTTGAAACTTATTGAGGGGACTTCAATAAGTCATATAAGGTTTATGGAACATGATTCCACCATTGGAATACCATTTAAATCAAAATTCAAACCACAATTGACTTTTCCTGATCAAAAACCCTAATCGTGGGTCCTAGACTGCACTGCTCTTTTCCTTGGGTGACAACCTCAAATTGGATTCATAATGGATCCAATATAGTATTCTTGATGATGTAGCTAGTTGCCATATGGAGGATCAATCCAAAACCTTGACTGATCAAACCATAGAAACCCTGATTCCTGACGGTATGGAACCCTAATTCATCTGCATCTTGACAGAGACAAACTTGAAATAGGTTAAGGTTAGATAAACAATGATGATGCTCCTAGAATGATGATGGAATGTAGGGGTCAAAATTTGGGGTACAACAACAAGCACTTCCTTAAAAACTGCATAAATCATAAACATGCAGAAACACCACTGAGGTCTTTGATACCAACTCTGCTATTGGCCTATATGACTTTGATTGCTCGATCTACCAAGCTGAGGATAAGGATGAGGAAGATTGTGAACTCTCCGACGAGCAGGCGAGGCTACTCAAGCAAGAACAAAAAGTCATTCAACCGCACCAAGAAGAAGTCGAAGTTATCAATATGGGTACCGAGGAAGATAAAAGAGAAGTGAAGATAAGAGCCTCTCTTCAAGATGCAGCCAAGAACAAGATGATAGAGCTTCTTGATGAGTACTCTGATGTGTTTTCCTTGTTGTATCAAGACATGCCAGGGTTGGACACTGACATTGTTGTACATAAGTTACCACTTAAAGAAGGATGTTCTGCTGTCAAACAGAAGTTGAGGAGGACCCGTCCCAACATGGCCCTCAAAATCCGTGAAGAGGTTCGAAAGCAATTTGATGCTAGTTTCCTAGCTGAAGCAAAGTATCCACAATTTGTTACCAACATCGTGTCGGTACCAAAGAAATATGGAAATTTCTGCATGTGTGTGGATTATCGTGATCTAAATCGAGCTAGTCCTAGAGACGATTTCCCACTACCTCACATTGTTGTATTGGTCGACAACACAGCTCAGTTCTCAGTGTTTTCCTTCACGGATGGTTTATCTGGATACAATCAGATCAAAATGGACCCAGATGATATAGAGAAGACAACCTTTATCACACCATGAGGCACATTCTGCTACAAAGTGATGCCTTTCGGACTAAAGAATGCTGGGGCAACTTACCAACGTGCGATGGTGATGCTTTTCCATGACATGATTCATAAAGAGATTGAAGTATACGTTGATGATATGATTTCCAAATCTCAAACCAACGAGGAACACTTGATCAATTTTCAAAAGCTATTTGCTCGATTGAGAAAGTTTAGATTGAGACTTAACCCTATCACATCGCTGCGAAGAGGGGCCGGCAAAGACATAAGAGTCGCCACCATTTGTTATTTATCCCAAAGAGAGGGAAAGGAAACGATCATAGAAAACCTACGAAAAAAGGGAAAATACAGGTCATCGCAACCAAATCTCGGGTTCGGGAGTCGGTTACGCAAGGGGAAGGTATGAGCACCCCTCACATCCTTTGTACTCAACGGGTTCCACGCTTGTTGTCTTTCTGGATTTAATTGGATTTTTAAATAGATAAATAGATAATGAATAACCTTTTTTTAGGTTAATTAGGATTAGGTTTGTTTTAGGTTTAATTAGGTTTTATCATTAACTTTCGGTTGGTTAGAGGTAATTAGAAGTCTGATTAGGTTTTTTTATTATCAATTTTGTTTTTGTTTTAGAGTTAATCCTAGAGTTTAATGCAGTTAATCATGTTTTAATGAGTTAATTCAGAGTCTTAGTGGGCCGATTATCCACTTCATTAAGGCCCAGGTCAAAGGTCTATTTGCCAAGTGTCAGCATATATAGTGTGCCACGCGTGTATCTGAGTTTTCTTCCACCTCACTCAGCACATGCCACGTCTCCCCCTCTCTCCTCACACGCGTCTTCCCCTCATTCTACTCCTCAGCCACGCGTCTCAACCAACTCCCTCTCAGACTGCATGCTGAACACGTAGCATCCCACTCACCCCCTCGCCGCCGGCCATGCAAACGGCCGGAGACGTCGTCGGAAACATTTTCCTCCGCCACAACAACCGCCGGAAACACAAAATCTCCAGGAAATCTTCATCATAATCTTCATCATCTTTCCAGAATTATCGAAGAACATCTTTATGTTCTTCATCAATAATCACCAATTCTTCACCGATTCACCATAATCATATCGTTTTTTCCAGAAATCTTCAACAGGTTCATATGATTTTGAACTCTGTGTGTTCATCCTCCTTCAACTCTCCTCAAGAACTTTCCACCGCCTTCAACCGATTTCCAGATTCGGTTCATCACCAACTCCAAGATTTGTAAGTATTCATCATCGCATCGCGTTCCAGATCTTCATCATCGCTCGTCAGATCGTCTCTAGATTTCTACATGGTTCTTCAACAACAGCAAGAGATCTTCGTCGTTAATCTTCAGTAACTTCATCAGATTCTTCAAGAATGTTCCAGATTGCCGCTAATCTCCAGGATTCGTAGAGAGTTCATCGTTCTTCAACGATCTCCGATCAAGAATCTCATCAACGCCTCAAGCCTGTTTGTTTCTTCGTCGCATTCTTCCAAGTCTTCCAGACGCCTCCGTCTTCATAAGTTTCTCCAGGTTTTGTTCTTGCCTCTTTATCGCGCTTAACATGCATGGTTATCGGTTAGATGGATTTAGATTACTCTGAGTGTTAGGTTCGAAACGAATTTAGGTTAGAACCTGTGGATTTGGGTGGTGAATGTGTTTGGGGTGAGGAAGTTTGAGCGAATTTGGGAGAGAGTTTCAGAGAGAGAGATGGAAGGAACGCCGCTAGAGAAGAAGATGAACAGTAATGGAGATGATAGTTTTGAGGGATTAGGGTTTGTTTGTACTAAGGCTGAGTATGATTGGGCTCGGGCATTAGGCCCACTGCCTTTGCTGATCACATCCCATGTTTACCGTTAACACCCCCTCTCCCTTTGGCGTTTTGGTTTGGGCCCTAGGCCTTGTTGCTGTTCGCACACCCAGTTTGGGGCCCAATGTGAATGCAAGGCGTTTTGCCGCTATTCGCCCCTCCCCTGCTCTCATGGTTTTTTTTTGTTTTGGATTTATACCGCGCCCAGCGTATTGATACCAGCACCCCTCTCCTGGGCCCAATGTAGTTCTGAAGTGTAAATAATTGTTGTTGACGCCCCCTGTTTTGTCAATTTGAATTGAATTTTCTCATTATTTCATATTTGCATATAGTTTACAAAATAAATCATAATAAATCCAAAATTAATCAGAAAAATATTTCAAAAATACCTCCATGATCTTGGATTTATTTGTGATTTTTTTCAAAAATAATAAATTTCATTTTCACCCATTTTTCAATTTAATTTGATTTTTCCCATTTTATTAATTTCTTTAATTTTGTACATTTGATACATGTTTTTGTAAATTTTCTTGTGACCAATTGGTGAATAGTTTTGAGTTAATTCTTGTTGGGCTGATTAGATTAGAAGTATAGGTTCCCTTAGAGATTTATTCCACATTTTTTTGGATTAATCTTGTTTAGTTTTGATTAGAGAACATTAGGGTGATAGTAGTAGGGTTCAAACTCAACATAGGTGCATTATAACATTTTATTTTGGGGTTTTTTTAGCATGAATTACGTTCTGGGACATATAGGGTAGATGTAGAAATCCCCTTAGAATTAATCTTAGAATTTTAAATACTATATTACTATTCTTAGTATATTTTGCAAATAGAGTGTTTGTTTGGTGTTCCCACTTGGGTTTTTATCTGTTTGCTTGGGTTTTTGGGCTTTTCTATGGGGTATGGGGCTTGGTTTGAGCTTATGGAGCATGAAGACATCAAAAGAGAAGATTGAAGATGATAGTCAAATGTTGAAGCTTGAAGATTGTTTGTGCTGGGAGTGGATTGAAGACATAGGAAATAATAGGAATAAGCAGAGCCTTAGAATAGACTGAATTTTTTGTGTGCAAACATGGATAGCTTCATGTGCTTCCATTCCTCTCTATGACATAAAGTCCCTCTATAGTATTCACCCTCCTTTGGAGGGAAAAGTGGCCTTACCTTAAAGGTAGAACTTTGAGGGAACCTGTCTCTCATGATGTTAAACACTTATAGGCTTCCTTTGGTTGTCAATAAGCTGTTTAGCATTCAACTTATTCTGTTAAGTGTTTCTCATCTAGGAGAGCTTGCCTTGAAGAAAGAAGCCATTGAAGATAGAGATGAAGATCAAAGATTAACAAAGATGAAGATTATTCATGTCAACATTGTGCAGCTGTTAAAGCTAGGGTTTACTGCTGTCTGGAGCTATCTGCTGTCTGATGCTGTCAACTGGTTAAGAATTTGTGCTTGCTTGAGCTTGGTGATTTCTTGGAGATGGAAGCTTGTTGTAGCTTGGATATCATTGGAGCTTGACTTTGGGGTTCATTGGAAGATTGTTGTTAATCAACTGTCAGAGATGGATTTTTTCAGAGCTGCTGCTGTAGGAGCTGGTGGACTGTCAGAGCTGGTTTTGGGGCCTTATTTTCTTTGCTGTATTGTTTGTTATTTTTCCTTTTATGTTTGAGGTGAAGTTGTTTCACTTTGCCTATTGTTTTTCAGGTTCGAGGTTGAGTGGGACTCCCTTGCCTCGCTTGTATTGTTGCATTCATGCATTTTACTGCTTTACTGTATATATGCTGTTTCTTTTCTGTTTATCCCCTAGGATCTCTGTTTCTCTCTGCGCAAGAGAGAAATATGATAGACATTAGGTGTTAATCCATGCATGATAACATTAGGGTAGTTTTGATTCCCTTTCAACCCTAGGTTTTAGAGTTCTTTCTCTTCTATCTCAAAACAATCGAAAACACAGTAACATTTCAAACATCAATAAAAGACAGTTCTTGCGTAAAAGACTGAAAACCAATCAAAGAGTCATTTTTGTCCGCTTGGACCCGTAATCAGGAGAAAACCTTTTTCAGAAGGATAAAAGATAAACAGACAAATCTGTGTCTTACGTAGCCCGAACTACGTTTGCTCTGATCTTTCATGCTGTATGAAAGTACGTAGGCATAGGATGCGATATCCTAGCGAGCAACCTTCCCCTCCTTTCCAGTAGGTAGGCGAACTACGTTGACTCTGATTTCTCGTTCCAGACGGGAATACGTAGGCATAAAGTGCGATACTTTGCCGAGTCATTTTATTTTCTTTTAACCCCAGACCTGTAGAATAGATAGAATAACAATCCGTACTAGAAAACAAGCGTGGATCCCGTCGAGTACGACGGACGTGAGGGGTGTTAATACCTTCCCCTTACGTAACCGACTCCCGAATCCAGGATTTGGTTGCGATGACCATTCCTTTCCCGTCTTTGCGGTAGGTTTACTTCGAGCGTTTCCTTTCCCTCCGTTGGGATAAATAACGCACGGTGGCGACTCTTCTGTTCAGCCGGCGCCGATTTTCGCAGTAGCGACACTAGGGAGTAAACTAAATCTTACCCTGCTGGGGATACATACCCATTATTGCTAGTGAGACATTTTTGATCTAGAAACAATACCCGGTGGAGAGAGTCTCGTTGGAAAATGATCAATTATCCTGTAAACGACAAATAAACAGGAAATGCATCCTGTATGCATTAATAGCTATTTCTGTCATCATCCATGACATCATTCAAGTAAGTCATCGTTTTAAATATGATTAGCAAAGCCCCAAATTTTTCGTATGCAAAGTTTATCAAAAATATCAGACGTCTTTTCGCAAACAAAACAGTAAAAAGCAAAAACAATAAATGGAAAGCTCTTTGGAAAATATTTCATTGATTAAAATGGCCTATAAATAGGAAAATTACAATGGATGCAACTCCTGAAAAGAGAAAATTGCGCAAAAAGTACAAATGACAAAGATATACAAATGCCGGCAATATGGAAACAGACAACCACCATGTGTCGATTCGGCTATGACCCACATGTCTCCGATGCTTCACCAATGCTTTGCCCTCTAAAGAGACTGATTTATCAACCCTCGAGATCTCCAAGAACCCAACTGTGTTCACAGTCAGACGCGGACCATAGTCATTTGCTTTAGAATCCCTAATTTTTGACTGAATCGCCCTTGTGGGTTTTCGATTCACCGGGATACCCATTTTTGCCAAAGTCGCCTCTTCAGGTTTTCAACTTTGTGGGTTTATTCATTTTTCTTTTATCCCTAATTTTTGCCCGAACCTATTCTTTTTTGTTCTTTGGGATGCCCCATTTTTACCTGGACAAATAGTGGGTCTCTTTTTTAAGCAAAGTATTTTTTGACTACGTCTGCGTTCACAGGGGACGTAAAATCTTCACCGTCCATAGTTGATAGCAATAAAGCTCCTCCAGAGAAAAACTTCCTTACTACGTATGGAACTTCATAATTAGGAGTCTATTTACCCTTGTAATCTGTTTGTGGAGGGAGGATCCTTTTCAACACCAAGTCACCTACCTGGAAATGTCGTGGGTGCACTTTCTGATCAAATGCCTTCTTCATTCTGCTCTGATATAGCCGTCCATGGGCGATAGCTTCCAATCTCTTTTCATCAATCAGACTAAGTTGATTCAACCGAGCCTTTACCCATTCCGCTTCATCAAGCTTCACATCAGACAAAACTCTTAGAGAAGGAATCTCGACTTCTAATGGTAGGACAGCTTCCATACCATATACTAACGAGAAAGGTGTTTCCCCAGTAGATGTACGTACCGAAGTACGATAACCATATAAATCAAAGGGTAACATCTCGTGCCAATCTTTGTAAGTCACCACCATTTTCTGCACGGTCTTCTTGATATTCTTATTGGCTGCCTCAATAGCACCATTCATCTTCGGACGGTACGGAGAAGAGTTGTGGTGTTCGATTTTAAAATTCTGGCACAATTCTTTCATCATCTTATTATTCAAATTCGAACCGTTGTCAGTAATGATTCATTCTAGCACTCCATATCGGCAAATGATGTCTTTTTTTATAAAGCGAGCAACTACTTGTCTGGTCACGTTGGCAAAAGAAGTTGTCTCTACCCATTTGGTGAAATAATCAATTGCTACCAAGATAAAGCGATGCCCATTGGAGGCAGTCGGTTTTATCTTTCCAATCATGTCGATGCCCCACATTGCAAAGGGCCAAGGGGATGTCAATACATTCAGAGGACTCGGTGGTACATGCATCCTGTCAGTGTAAATTTGACACTTATGACATTTTCTGGCATACTTAAAATAGTCGGACTCCATGGTCATCCAGTAATACCCTGCTCTCAATAATTTTCTAGACATCGCATGTCCTCCAGCATGGGTACCAAAAGAACCTCCGTGGACCTCTTCCATCAGCAAACTTGCTTCGTTCTCATCCACACAACGCAGCAATACCAGGTCAAAATTTCTTTTGTATAACACATCATCCTTGTTCAAGTAAACGTTTCCCGACAGCCTCCTCAGAGTCTTCTTATCTCTACTTGATGCCCCAGGTGGATACTCTTGAGTCTTGAGGAAATTTTTGATGTCAAAATACCAACGCTTCCCATCCGGCGCTTCTTCTACTGTAAATGTAAAAACTGGCCTATCGAGGCGCACGATATTGATCATTGGAGCTTCATTCCAGTAGTTCACTTTATACATCGATGATAACATTGCTAAAGCGTCCGCCATCTAATTTTCAGCCCTCAGTACATGATGAAATTCAACCCTGTCGAAGAAAGGCAACAGTTTTATTGCATAGTTCATATAAGGCACCAGGTTGGCTTGATGGGTTTCCCACTCTCCTTTGACCTGATTGACGACTAAGGCCGAGTCACCATACACATCCATATTCTTGATTCTCAAACCAATAGCTTCTTCTATACCCATGATACATGCTTCATATTCAGCTTCATTGTTGGTGCAGGCGAATGTTAATCGGGCGATGAACGGTATGTGAGAACCGTGAGGAGTTATGATAATTGCCCCAATCCTGTTGCCATATGAATTAACAGCACCGTCGAAGACCAACTTCCACTGAGACCCAATTTTAGGACCCTCGTTAGGTAGAGGCTCGTCACAGTCCATCATCTTCAAAAACATTATATCTTCGTCGGGAAACTCAAACCTCATTGGCTGATAATCTTTGATTGGCTGTTCTGCAAAATATTCTGACAAAAACACTCCCTTTAATGGCCTTTTGAGAAACATGTTGGATGTCGTACTCTGTCAGAACCATCTTCCACCTAGCAATTCTCCCAGAAAGCGCTTGCTTTTCAAACACGTATTTAATCGGATCCATCTTTGAAATCAACATGGTTGTATTATATAACATGTATTGCCTTAGGCGTTTGACTGCCCAAGCGAGTACACAACATGTCTTCTCTAGCATAGAGTATCTTGACTCACACTCTGTGAACTTTTTTACTCAAGTAGTAGATAACGTGCTCTTTTCTACCTGTCTCGTCGTGTTGACCAAGTACACAACCCATCAAATTCTCAAGAACTGTCAAATACATAATCAAAGGTCTTCCTGCAACTGGAGGCATCAATATCGGAGGTTCCTGCAAATACTCTTTTATCTTGAAAGGCTTCTGACAATTTTCATTTTAAACAATCGCTTGATCTTTTCTCAACAATTTGAGAATAGGTTCACAAGTGGCTGTAAGGTAAGATATGAATCTCGCAATGTAATTTAGTTTTCCAAGGAAACCGCAAACTTCTTTCTCTATTCTCGGCTCGGGCATCTCTTGAATAGTTTTTATCTTTGCAGGATCGACCTCAATTCCTCTTTCACTGACGATAAAACCCAGCAACTTCCCAGATCTCATCCCAAAGGTGCACTTATTAGGATTCAACCTCAGTTTGAAATTTCTTAACCTTTCAAACAATTTGAGAAGATTGACCAGATGCCCTTCTTCTGCCTGTGACTTCGCAATCAACATATACTTCGATCTCATGATGAATCATATCATGAAAGAGAGTCACCATTGCCCGCTGATAAGTTTCCCCCTGCATTTTTCAATCCAAAAGGCATAACTTTATAGCAAAAAGTTCCCCATGGCATGATAAAAGTAGTTTTCTCCATGTCCTCTGGGGCCATTTTGATTTGGTTATACCCAGAGAAGCCATCCATGAAAGAAAACACAGAGTATTTAGCGGTATTATCAACCAAAACATCAATGTGGGAGAGCGGGAAATCATCCTTTGGGCTCGCTCTATTCAGATCTCGATAGTCGATACACATCTTGACCTTCCCGTCTTTCTTAGGCATAGGAACAATATTAGAGACCCATGGGGGATAATTTGCGACGGCAAGAAAACCAGCATCTAACTGCTTCTGAACTTCTTCTTTGATCTTGACTGCCATATTAGGTATGGTTCTTCTTAACTTTTGCTTCAAAAACGGACATTCTTCGCGAAGAGATAGACGGTGCATCACTATGTTAATCCCAACCGTGGCATATCTTCATACGACCAAGCAAAAACATCTCTATACTCACGGAGCATTTCTACCAATCTTCTTTTGACGTCGTCTTCCAATGCAGCCCCGACCCTAACTTCTTTCTTGTCGTCTTCAGTGCCCAGATTGATAACTTCAACATCCTCCTGATGAGGCAAATTAACCCTTTCATCTTGTTTCAAAAGTCTGGTCAGCTCCTCAGGTAGGTCACAATCTTCATCAGTCTTTTCTTAGGCTTGATAAATAGGATTATCAAAATCATATCGAGTCATACCCAAATCTGAATCGATGGTATCTGAGATGTGAAACCTGCATGATTGATGTTTTATGCTTATTATGATATGCAAACAGGCACAAACACATTTCCATTTTTATGTTTTGTTAAAAATATAAGAAGAAAAACAAGGATCAAAATATTTTAATGCAAAAAGAACGCCTTTCATTCATGATAAAAAGTTTGAAAAATAAACAAAGGGGCCCTACAAGGAAAAGTCACTACATCTTGAGCAGAACATAGGACCAAACATAATAAAAAACAATGGAAATTACTCTTCTGAAGTGACTTGGACAATTTCCTCCATAGTCCAGTGCAAAGTTTCTATCTGGGAACACATGGACGGATCCAAGCATCCATATCGCAATCACTATCTCCTTCATCATCCTCAACAGCATTAATCCTATCGAAAATAACCCCACCACTGGTGAATTGAATGGGTCCTTTATACTTCAGAGCACTTTGAGTAGAATATGGGCTATACCTCAGGCCAAACTTGTCTTGCTTGTTAGGAACATTGAGAACTTGGCCCCACTTCTGCGAAGAACCGGATTCTATAATAGCATGGGCCTCTTTAAACAAGGACATCGAAATCTCTAGAATTTTGTCTTCAACAGGAGGCCTTCCCTGAATCTGCACTACTTCAAAAGACTGACACAACGTCTCATGAATCTCACCATCCACTTCTATGTACTTGAAAGATGACAGATGGCTGATCATAATATCCTCCTCTCCATAGACTGTGACAATCTTTCCCTCCACCATATACTTCAATTTTTGGTGCAAAGTTGAGGTGACTGCCCCAGCGGAGTGTATCCATGGTCGACCGAGTAAACAACTTTAAGCAGGCTGGATATCCATGATATAGAAGACTGCATCGAAGATCTCTGGACCCACTTGAATCAGTAACGTGACCTCACCAAATACTGACCTCCTGGTCCCATCAAATGCCCTTACTACCAGATCACTTGGAGTACAGATCAAGCCTTGAGTGTCTAACTTCATCAGCGCTTTCTTCGGTAACACATTGAGTGATGATCCCGTATCAACTAACACATATGATAGAACAACTCCTCTACACTCTATGGATATGTGTAGAGCATGGTTGTAGTTTCTCCGAGTCGGGGTTAGATCCAAATCAGTAAAAACCAATCCATTACCAGCATTGACGTGAGCCACTACTCCTTCCAGTTGATTAACATAAATCTCTTGTGGTACATAAACTGTATTCAAAATTCTCAACAGAGCATTTCTATGTGCCTCAGAGCATAACAACAATGATAGGATCGAGATTTTAGAGTGCGTCTGATGTAAGTGATCTATGATCTTGTAATCACTTTTACGAATGAGTCTCATGAACTCTTTAACATCTTTAGTCAAGGAGTCTTTCTCCCCTTGTTGTTGATTGTCCCCTTCTACCGAAACTTTACCTTTTCCTTTGTCATTCCTTCCCTCATTAGTCTCAGGTGGAGAGAACACTCTGTCACTCCTAACTATCCTCCCTGATCCAACAATATTGTCAACAAAAGTACCTCCAAATAACATTTCCACCAACTTTTGCTTGTGCCCATTGCAGAACACCTCTACCCCATAGTTCTAAGGAATGGCCTTGGTGCTCTCATAGGGTACCAGTCCTGGCGTAGTAATGACAATAGGAGCTAGCCTCGGCGGCGTTGAAATGTTGATTGTCTGGTATGGGATTGAAATCGTTACGATTTCATTCTGCTCATTATTGACTTCTTTCACGTCTTCTTCCCCCACGATTCTGTCAAATTATAAACTGCCTTCATTGATCAAACTTTGAATATGATTCCTCAATGCAACACAGCCCTCTGGATGCACACTACATTCTATACAGCCTTCTAAACAACCAGGATAAACACCACCCTTTAGCAATCTATCCTTCACATAGCTCAACGGTGTCTTCAATTCCACAACATTAGTTATCAGGTTTAACCTTTCTCCCTCGATAACAACATTAGTTCTGGCCACCCCATGATTCGGCATAGGATTTTGATTCACATTCGGGGTCTCATTCGTGAAATTGATTTCTTTGGAGTCAAGAAAATCCTACACTTTATGCTTAAAAGCTATACAATTATCAATGTTATGACCCGGAGCACCGGAATGGAAATCACACCTAGAATTTGCGTCATAGCCTGGTGGAGGCGTGCCAGTAAGCGACGCCAAAGTCCTCTTCTGAATAAGTTGCAATAACTGAGAGTAAGGAATGGGAGGCGTGTCGAATTTCCTGTTGGCCATCTTTCCTCTGTCTTGATAACGGCGAGGCGCAATAGTTAGTTGCTGAGGTACAACCGGAATAGCTATACTAGCAATTTGTTATTGATGTTGGTGCTGAGGTTGGTACTAATGTTGATGTTGCACTCGGTCTATTCTTCTGTAGGCTGATACGACATTCATGTCTCCTTCCTTTTTCTTCGGGTTCCCATACGTTTTCCTCATTCCTCCTGATGTAGAACCCTCTCCACTTTGTATCTTCCCTGTCTTTATTCCATTTTCCACCCTTTCTCATGCCATGACTGAGTCTGAAAAACTCCTAGACATGCATTCAATCAATTTATCATAGTATGTTCCTGGCAAGGTCTCCATGAACATGTCAATTAGTTCACGTTCCACCATTGGGGGTTGAACTCTGGCCGCTATCTCCTGCCACCTCTGGGCGTATTCCTTGAATCCCTATTGTTTCTCTATGAAAAATTCTGCAACTGTACTCTGTTAGGTGCCAAATCACTGTTGTATTGGTAGTGCCGCACAAAGGCTTCCCCCAAATCCCTCCAGCTCCTTATATGCGTCCCTTCCAGACCCATATACTATTCTAGAGAAGGACCCGAGAGACTGTCTTGAAAAAAGTGCATTAAAAGTTTCTCGTCGTTCGAATAAGCTGACATCTTCTGAAAGTAAGCCCTAAGATGTACTCTAGGACAAGTCGTCCCTTTGTACTTGTTGAAATCTGGTACTTTGAATTTAGGGGGAATTTTGACCCCTGGTACTAGTCCCAGATTCGACATATCGAGTCCCAAAGAATTTTGGTTCTCGAGGCTTTTCATTTTCTCTTCAAGCATCTTGAATCTCTTGTCGGCTTCCGTGGGGATACCCATATCCAAGTCCCTCATCGAAAATATATTGTCTTCATCATCTTCTTCCCAATGAGGACCTGCAGCTTCATGTGTAGCACCTACACCGCCTCTAGCACCGATTATATGAACTCCTCCTTGATGACCTCCGCCCGGAGGGTTAACAATAGTTGGAACAACGTTGGCCTGAGGAACGCTACAATTAACTGGAGGAATAACAATAGTTCCTCCATGAAAAACACCGCTGCCATCCACTCGTGCTATCAGTGGTTGGACTAGAGTTCTCAATTGTTCTTGCCCGTTGGCTACCCCTTGCATCATTTCCATAAATTGCATCATCCTGTCCTTGAATTCCTGTAACTCTTGTTGTATCTGGTCCGTGACTCTTTGTTGATTCCCTCTTATAGAGTATTTGTGGAAGACTGGATCTGCTATCCTATAAACTTCAGAGAAAACCAAGCAGAGATAAGATTGAAGGCCCCAAGAACACTTGCTATGAAAATGAGAATGATAATGCAAAATGCAAGCATGTATATATGATTCAGGGGGATCTTCCCCTTGATTCTAGTTCCATGGAAAAATAGAAAAATAGGAGAACAAAAGATAGAATTATAAATCTTCTCTCATAAATAAAATGAGAACGAAAGTTAGCGTATAAAAAACATTGTCAAGAGAAACAACTACAAATAATCCTACGACCCCATCCAACAAGTCTTGGTTTCTTCAATTCTACCCTTATCTTGAACTCGTCAAATGCTGACAGGGTTTCTCGTAACTTCCGATCACTTGCACACCGGTGGGATGATTCCATTGAAGCTTTTTCATCTTTGATTTTGAGCTGTGTCTTCAATCTGTCAATTTGTCTATGAAGCCCATCTTCCCTTCCTTTGTTGGCAGTTAACGTTGTGTTCCACTGATCATCGAACTTAGATATCTCCAAGTATTCCTTGTCCAGCTCTTTCTTCTTATGCCTAAGGACATTATCAGTGCTCTTCAAATCTTGACCGACTCATCCCCGCACTCGAATCTCTTTAGTTAACTCTTTTTCCATCTTAGCCAAAACTTCTGCCTTCATCTTTGCTAAGTAGACTACTTCATTCTTGTCACTCTTTAACTGACTAACTTCCCTTTTCAGCTCTTCATTCTCCTTGTGTAATTCTTCTTTTTCGGCCCACAACTTATTGTATCTCTGAATATCGACTGTCGTAGGTTCTTCAACAACTAAAGGATATAAAGGTTCTCTGACAGGGAATGGTAGCAACGTTTTCTCCACCCTTTCCTGGATCTAAACCAAATAATGTCCATAAGCTCTACAATCACTTTTACCCAAAGAAAGTTTTCCTCTCCGATGAACTCTTCCCCGGGCTTCCTTTATCCTGGCCAAGGTATCAAAATTAGCTGCACCTATGAAATATAGAGATTCCTATACTTCCTCCTCCTTCGGGGGCCCATTCAAAGCATAACCAAACTGTCTAATAGCAAGAGAAGGGTTGTAATTAATTTCGCCTTTTCTTCCTATCAGAGGAACATTAGGAAATTTCCCACAACTAAAGATGATCTCCATGCCGAGCAGATCTTGATTAAACCAGACGATATTCCTAGATGCCAAACCCATAAGTGTTTCTGACTATTTAGATGTATCCCATGTATCAACAAAAGCTCCGATTCGAGGAAGATGCTCCATAAACCACTTGTGGAGGAGTGGTGCACAACAAGAAACATTCTTCCCTCTTCTCTTCTCATTTTTGTAATATACTGAATGGTATAAATCTCCCAGAAGAGTAGGTAAAGGATTCTTGGAAGCG
This sequence comes from Lathyrus sativus, assembly GCA_963859935.3. NCBI lineage: Eukaryota > Viridiplantae > Streptophyta > Magnoliopsida > Fabales > Fabaceae > Lathyrus > Lathyrus sativus. The sequence continues at coordinate 301,602,312 of OZ012741.1, forward strand.
AAAATATGAAAAGCGTCTAAATCAACAAAGTCTGGTATGTTGGGAAATAGAACTATGTCATATATGCACAATGCTAGAATAGTGTTGAAGACTACCCAACAACCTTCCTTAGCAAAATGTTCAGCCTTACCCATAAAGAAAGACAAAGGAAAACCAGAGGCCCCATTCCTACAGACCATGTTATCCTCCAATTCAGATTTGCTCAAATAAAGAGCGTTGGCCAACTTTGTCAAGTCAGGTTCCTCCTCAGAATGAAAGAAATGCATCTTTTCTAAGACTGGAACTCCTATTAGAAAAGCGAACTCCTCAAAGGTAGGAACTAGGACATAATCGGGGAATGTGAAACAGCGTAGCTGAGGGTCATAGAATTGTAGCAGTGTGTGGATAGCTCCTTGTTCATATCCTGAGGTTTTATGGACGAAACTCATAATCTTCCCATAGTGTTTTTTGAAATCTTCAATGACACCAGAACCAGCCATGGAAATGAGACCAAATAAAGGTCTTAACTTTGGCAGCGGGAACTTGTAGGTGAAAGTCCTCTTCAATTCAGGCTCCATGTTGATAGCGGATCAGATTACCAGAATCAGAGGGAAAACGAGAACCTGAGATCACACATACATGCAAATGTTAATGTGAAAATGAAAATGCAAATGCAAACATGGGATAAAGACTACTGTGCCGTTGACTGAGTTGAACCAGAACTTCGCTCTGAAAAGAAACCAGGAATACCAGAACACTTAGGATCAAAAGTCTGCTTTGACATAAAACCGGGTTATTTGAAGGTCAAGTTTTCCTACAAAACCCTTCCCACTCGCAGGTAGGACCTAGTCTCTAAAAAGGTATGACATCCTATGCAGGTCGTCAGTATTACGAACTCTCAGGTCGAGAAACAATGATATGTTCACCATTTTTGGTTTGGCATCATGGTCAAACGAGGAGGCCTCAACTGACTTCCTAATGAACGGTCTCCAGAGTCGTTAGTTTTCAGATCCAACATCCCCTCAACTGTCCAAAACGCACAGGATAGGATGTCTTCAAAGAAAACCTCGTCTAGACGTGAATTTCATGAGGGCTCTTGCATGACAAACATGCAAGCTCGCACTACTCTCTACACTAATACTAGGTGTATACTCAAGCCTGGGTATTGGGCTTATCTCACAGTGGAACACCCCACCCAATAACACAGCAGCAATATGATAATAATAATAAAGTGTGGGAAATAAAATGTAAATGCAATAATATACAAAATAAAACATACATACACACAAATATACACACCTACAAATATAAAGCAAACAAGCGCTAGGATTGACTCGCATAGGGAAACACGTCCCCAGCAGAGTCGCCAGCTATCGCAGCTACGAAAAGGGGCTAGCGGAAATAAACAGAAGAGTCGCCACCGAACGTTATTTATCCCAACGAGAGGGAAAAGAAACAATCGAAGAAAACCTAAGAGAACTGAAAAGACAGGGTCATTGCAACCAAATCTTGGGTTTGGGAGTCGATTACGCAAAGGAAAGGTATGAACACCCCTCACGTCCGTTGTACTCAACGGGATCCACGTTTGTTGTCTAATCTACGGATGAAAGTTATCTAAAAGCTACTGCTAAACGGGGGTGAAACGAAAGAACAGACTCGATAGGACATCGCCGCCTTATGCCTACATATTCCCTCGTGCAATGGGAAAGTCAGAGTCAACGTAGTTTGGAAAACTACGGGTGATGGGGGGAAGGTTGCTCACCAAGGCATCGCCGTCTTGTGCCTACGTATCCTCATATGGTATAAGAAATCAGAGCAAACATAGTTCGGGTTAACTAGAACACTGGTTGGTTAAGTCTTTTTTATGAGTGACGTTAAGTCTCCATTCCAGCAGTTAGGGACGACGCCTGTTTGCGGTAGAACGGAAAAGTAATGTACTCTTTTCTGAAAATGGAGTTTGAAGAATAATCCTGAAGAGAAAAAGGTTTGAATTTTGTTTCTGAGTTTTAGTGAAGTGGATTGAGTTAGTTTGAGACTCACGTCGTACTACAGACTATGACACGAGGGCGAATGCGTCGCATATCGCCCAAAGGGCATACGCTAAACACTCTAGACAAGCGAGGAGAAACCCCCCACTCATCATTCCCCATGTACTTAAGGCTCGTAGTGCACGACGCTTATCATTCTTTATTAAGTGTCTTGAAGAAATTTTGAGGTGAGAAAAGAGAGACGCACACAAAGACCTAGGGGAAACTGAACCCTAATTGTTATCATGCAACGTGGCCCTAAGATCAGGATTAGGAGGAAAGCCTACATAATGTTATCACGTTTGGATTGAAAGTCTAATGTCTTTCCTACCTCAAACTTAATCGGAAATTAAGTTGAGTTAGAAATCCTAAGGGATCATTCGAATACAGGAAGTAAACAGCAAGTAAACATGAAGCAACACAATCACAGACAACGCCAAGTATTAAACTCAAATTAATATTTAGAGAAAAAATGTATTTACAGACGCACTCGAGAATTAATAGAAATTAAAAGATTAAAAAGTCTAATTCTATGTTAACTATATTTAAATAAATTTCTAAGTTAAAATCTAATTAAAGTTAGTCTAAACTAAAATATAAAACTAAGGTTAATTAAAAATTCAATTCTAAAATAAAAGTCTAATTAGAACTAAACCTAATTAATTCTAAACCAATTAAAAATATAACATAAATTAAAATCTAAATAGAAACCTAAATCCCAAAGTTAATTAAAAGCTTAATCCTAAAGTTAATTAATTAAAAACTAATCCTAATATAAACCTAAAACTAATTCTAAATATTTATTAAAATCTAGATTAAAACTAAACTCTAAAATCTAATTAAAAAAATTAGTTCTAAATCTAATTATAATATTAATATTAATTAAAGTCTAAACTAACTCTATACTAAAATAAAAATTTAACTCTAATATAATCCTAAATTAGTTAAATCCTAAGTGAATAAAAAAAACTTAATTCTAAACTAAAAAATACCTAAATAAATATAAACCAAAGATTAAACTAATTACTAAACTAAAATTAAACTAATTAAATTCTAGAAGAAATAAATTCTAAAGATTAAAACTAAATACTAAACTAAAATTAAACTAAAATATTAAATTAATTGCTAACATTATTCTTAAATTAACCTAAATTAATACTAATTAAAACCGGGGGTTCAAACAGTAAAGAAAAAGAAAGAAAACTAATAGGCCTGAAAAAAGGGGGTGGGAAAAGAACTTCCAGCTCAACCCAAACCAAATCTGTCTGCTGGATCAGATGTAGGGGGTCCAACAAAACCCCACCCTGGACATGCAGCCTCACGAGCGTCAGATCTCAAGGGATATGAGATCTACGCCCAAAACAAAAAGGAAACACGGTGGACCACGCGAGGGTGAGTCACACCGGATGACAGGAGCCCATATCTGGTGACACGTGTCACCGGTGATGAGAAGTGGAGGCAAAAAAACTGTCCACGTATCGCCTTTCCCTCTCTCCAACGGCTCAAATCTTCTTTCAACGAAACGCTCTCTCTTCTGTCTATCCCTCTTCCCAATGCGTCTCTTTTCTATTCCCAACCTACTTCTCTCCATTCCCAACCTGCTTATTTTCTCCCAACCTACTTCTCTCCTATCCAGACAACCTTTCATCTCTTCCCTCAAAACAAACTCCTCTCTATCTTCCCTACACTTTCTTCTCTCTTCTCCCAACACCTTCTTCTCTCTTCTCCAAATCGAAACAAAGGAAACTATCCCTAACTGCAAAACCAAAAACGAAATATGCTCAAGCGAAGGACTTGGCTTCACAGGCACAAGTTTATGGCTTCTTCCTGCTAAAACAAAAAACCGGTAACAACAATGAAGGAAATTGTGAGAGAAAGGCGAAGCTTACCTTCAGAGCGGTGGCTTACTCCGGCGATCGTGGACTGCTCGTAGAGAAATCACCATAGGGGCTTCAAAGGAGCTAATAGCTGGAATTCCAAATTCCACGAACTGGTCTTCTGCTCTTTCTTCAATTGTTGAATCAGCTTGATGCGAGGTTGATGGGGGAAGTCACGCGGAGGATGCTGCAGTTGAGTTCAGGATCCTGTATTTGAAACACTATGCTTTGTTTACGCGATTGAGGGGGTGATAGCGTGAAGTTATGCGCAAGGTGAGAGATTCATCGTGAAAAAGCTGTGAGAAGTTAGGTTTTTTTATGTTGTTGAGGTTTTGTTTTGGTGAAAAGAAGATGAAGGCCAAAAAGGTGATTTGAAGGTCATTGTTGCTGTTTTTTTATAGTCAATCAAGAGGAGTTAGGGTTTCCGTTTTTTAGGGCTGAGCTGCGCCATTGTTCTTCTTTCAGTAATGCTATTGTTATCCTTTCGATTTGTAGGTTGGGGACAGACTAATTTGTGGCAAGCTTGGTGCAGAGTGTACGGATTCTTAGCTACAAGTTTTATTTTCTTCCCTTTTTTCTAAGTCTTCTCCTATCTTTCTTGAACCTTTGAGAACAACTTCCCTTCTAAGATTTCAACACACCTTCTTTCATCTTATTGCAGAAGTTATTAGCAATGTGATGGGCTGGTGGTAGTGTTGGTCTGGTGTGTGTGTGACCCGTACAGGTTGCGTTGCCACCTTTGTCATTTGCAGGTAATGGTGGAACAAAGCAGTGTATTTGCATGGATTGCAGGATTCTCTATCATATTCAAATATAGTTATTTCTTCTCCTCCCTATATGGAATAAGCCAACTTTAGAGACAAGAATTTTTGGCTTAAAGCAAGTCCCAAAAATAAAAGCAGCGTTTGCGTTTGTAGATGCTTTTGATTGGCTGCATTTTGTGGCAAAACATTGGAGTATGTGTGAATGTCATAACTGATGTTATGACATACATGAAGGGTGTTTTGCAGGGTAAGTTGGGATAGCTAAGAGCAAGTTAATTTGGATGTCATGCTGAATGTTATGACATCAGGGCATGCAGGTTTTAGTTTCTGGTATTAGCTCAGGCTATACTTCAGGAAACATTTTAGGAAGCCTAGTTATCTTAGGCGACATATCAGGCATTGCTGAGGATAACATGGAATGCCCCTGACTTAATTAGACGTGCGCAGTTTCATGAAGAGAGGTTTATCTTAGGTAAACCTAACTTCAGCACGAAGGCCCAAGGACTGTATGCTACCTATATATACAGAAGTAGCAATCCTATTTGAAGACAGTTCTTGACAGGGTTTTAGAGAATGTGTATTTGTGAGTGAAGAATTCTGTTCTTCATGTGTTTTTGTGGGTCTTAGGAATACTTGTAAACCAAGTGATTATCTGCTGTATGATTGCATTGGTCTAGAGTTCTTAAGCTGTCTGCTAAGTGTGTCACTCTAAGCTTTTAAGCTAGAGTGTTGTGTCACTTGATCAAAGCTGTGAAGCAAGATCAAGGTGTGTTTGAAGAGTGTCTTCAATTTTATTTGTAACTTTGAATTGGTTAATATCACTACTGTGATTGAGGGGGAGTGAGTTGGTAACTCAGGTCTAGTGTTAGGCTGAAGTGTCATTGGGTAGGTCTTAAGTGAAGAGTAAAAACTGGTTATTTGACTCTGAATTAATTCTACTAATAGTGAATTTCCTCCCTGGCTTGGTAGCCCCCAGATGTAGGTGTGGTTTGCACTAAACTGGGTAAATAATTACTTGTGTTATTTACTGGTTTCATTTACAGTTTGTCATTATGTTTTGTAGTCTGTGTTACAGTGGATGTCATAACATCCGTGATAACATCCACTATTGGGTACCTAGAATTTTAATTGGCATCAAAGCAGGCACCTTGCCTGTTACTTTCTGGGTGAGATCTAGGGAAGATAAATTCTGATACAATGGACAAGGATATAGGATTCACAAATAGACCACCAATTCTGGATGGTTATAACTATGACTACTGGAAACCTCGTATGCTAGCCTTCTTAAGGTCTCTAGATAGCAAGGCATGGAGAGATGCAAACTCAGGATAGGAACATCTAGTGAAGACTGATAAAGATGGATTATCTGTGTTAATACTTGAGGAAGAATGAACCAAAGAACAAGAGGCCTTAGCTCTTGGGAATTCTAAGGCCTTGAATGCTCTATTCAATGGAATAAACAAGAACATTTTCAGACTGGTGCATCACTGTCAACTGCCCAAAGAGGTTTGGGATACCCTCAAAACAACTCATGAAGGCACCTCAAAGGTCAAGATGTCAAGATTGCAGATGCTGACCACTAAATTTGAAAATCTGAGAATGAAGGAGGATGAGACTATTCATGAATTCTACATGAATATTCTTGAGATTGCCAATACCTCAGGAGCTTTAGGAGAAAAGATATCTGAAGAAAAGCTTGTGAGGAAGATTCTAAGATCTTTTCCTAAGAGGTTTTCCATGAAAGTCACTGCTATTGAAGAAGCTTAGGATATAAACAACATGAAAATGGATGAACTCATTGGTTCTTTCAAAACTTTTGAGATGGGAATTGTCGCTACTGCGAAAATCGGCGCCGGCTGACAGAAGAGTCGTCACCGTGCGTTATTTATCCCAACGGAGGGAAAGGAAACGCTCGAATTAAACCTCGCAAAAAACGGGAAAAGGTATGGTCATCGCAACCAAAAACCTGGGTTCGGGAGTCGGTTACGCAAGGGGAAGGTATTAGCACCCCTCACGTCCGTCGTACTCGACGGGATCCATGCTTGCTTGGGTTGTCTACAGGATGCAAAAACAATCTATCTACGGCTGCTAAATCTAAACAGAAGGGAATTGACTCGATAGAGCGTCGCACTCTATGCCTACGTATTCTCAAGAGAGAAAGTCAGAGTCAACGTAGTTCGGGACTACGGGGAAATTGGCTCGCCAAGACCTCGCGTCTTGTGCCTACGTACTTTCACACTGCATGGAAGATTAGAGCTTACGTAGTTCAGGCTAACTACGGCCAAACAGGGTGTTCTCACACAGCAGTGAGAAATCAAACTGGTTTTACAGGTACGGGAACCTATGGGAAAAACTATGGTCTGGTCTCAAATGCACTCGGGCAAGAGAAAAGGGTTACATCAGTCGTCAGCGGGAAAGTCTCGATCGCACAGCAGCGAGAGAACAAAAGAGTTAGTTGTTAGTGTGCTCGCTAGGATATCGCATCCTATGCCTACATATTCTCGTCTGGTACGAGAAATCAGAGCAGTTGTAGTTCGGCTACTTCGGGACCACAACTCAAATCTCATTTTATTAATCTTCTGTAAAAAGGTTACAATGATTGAACACGAGGAAATAAACTCCTAGGAAATACTATCCTATCCTATGAAAAATCAAATGGAAAATAGTCCCCTAACAAGTGGACCTTTGAAAAACTATCTCTAAAAATGCAAAAAGTCCCCTAACAAATGGACCTCTAAAACTATCCCTAAAATAAACTCCATGAAGAAAATATACTCTAAAAAATATTAAATCTACAAACTAATATTTTTTTTCTCTTTTTCATACTTCTATTTTCTTCTATTTTTTCAGTATCCTTTTCTCAATATTTTCTTTTCTTTTACTATTTTTCTCTTATTCTTTTTCTCATCTCAAATATATTCTTTTTTTCTTTTTTAATATTCTTTTTCTATATTCCCTTTTTTCAATATTCTTTTTCAAAATATTTTTCTAATATTCTTTTCTCCATATTTCTTTTTCTCAAAATATCTTTCCTACTCATAAAACTATATAAAAGAAAATAAAAAAAAAAGAAAATATAAAGGGAGGGGGGTGCAGGAGTACAAGGGGGAGTTACAATAGTAAAGAAAATCAAGGCCCAGCCCACACTAAAAAAAAATATGCACACAGGAGGGGGGTGAGAAACAGAAAACGGAAGGTGTAGTCCAAAAACGCTAGGGCCCAGCCTAAATCCAGAATCACACACACGCAGGGGGGTATGAGAAGTAAACGAAAGGTGTAGTCCAAAAAGCTTCGTTGGGCCTAGAGGCCCACTATCCACGTGAATCCACCATCCATCTTCAGCAAACCCTAATTCCCTCCTCTGAATCCCTGTTCATGACCTCCACTTCCCCTGCTTCTCTCCCTCAGATTCTTTCTCATCTCTCTCTCAATCTCCGTTTCAATTCTTCGCTCATGCAACCTTCTCTCCATTCAACCAAACTTCTTCTTCTCTCAAAATTATTGTCAAACTTCTCCGATCAAGCCCAACACAAACTGTTAATCACACGTAAAGAAGCGTGTGATGAAAATTTCTTGAAAACATCTCTGGATATCTAATGAGCGAGGATGAAGGTCTGTGGTTCTTTGAAGAAGCTCATTGACAATCCGATGTAGCTTCGTTATGGAAGGATCTTGAAGGTGGATGACCATCGCTGGGGATAAGCTCGTCTGGGAGTTTCAACTTACGTGAGCTTTTCTTGAAGGTGAACGAAGATGACCTTCGGAGATCTTAGCGCAAGATCAGACGTTTTAAGAAGATTTTGTTGTACTTTCTGGGAGAATATTGAACGGGTGAAGATTTCTGAAGATTGTTCTTGCACAGATGAAGACGGCGATGAACTTGAATACGAACAATGACGAACTGGTGATGAGCGATTGAAGACATGTTGAAGATTCGAACGGATCTGGAAAAATTGTGGATGGAGGTCGTTCTTGAAGGATGATGACGAACGTGTTGTTGGATCCTTCTTGAAGAGTTTCTGGTGTTGGTTGGTGATTGTGTGATTATTGATGAACGTCGATGAACTCAGATGAGGTTATGATGAACTGAGGCGCGATCTTCTGGAAAATGGCGCTACCGATGAAGATCTTCAAAGATCTTTGAAGATCTTGAGGATAAATGATGAAACTATGATGATTTTCTGACGATCATTGACGACGTATTTGGATCGGAGAAGGTGATGATGAGAGGAGAAAGATGAATTCTGGGTTTTGATGATTTGAGGGTTTTCCGGCGAAATTTACGGCGGCCGGAGTTGGTTGAAGGTCTGTTAGGGATGCCGGAATAGGTTAGGGACGGTGGTTGCATGGCCGCAGGCCATGCAACCGGCGAGTCTCCGGTCATGACGCATGGCGATGGTTGGCAGAGGGAGTTGCATGCAGGGAGCCACGTGTTGAGGGGGAGAGGGTTAGTGGAGGGTGATGTGGCGTGATCTGGTGAAGGGAAAAATGTGAGGTGGGGTCTCCCAATTCACACGCGTGGCATCAGCATATATAGACAAGTGGCACTGGACAAAAAAGCTGAGATGAAATGGGCCTCCCAAAAAAAAGACTCTGGGCCCAAACGAAAAGCACAATAAACCCCAACAAATCTGAATTAAAATGAAAAATGATTAAAACTGATTGATTAAAACTGGATTAAGACGCTAATGGAGTTAAATGCTAAAGAATTAATGCACTAATAACTCTGATTAAAACTAATTAATCTAATGATTAAACCTAATTAACTCTAACTAAAACTCAATTAAACCTAAAAAAGAGAATTAACCTAAAAACTCTATTAATTCCAATTAATTTCTAAACTAATAAAACTCTAATAAACCCACTAATCTAAAAAACTCTATTAATTCCACTAATCTAAAATTTTATTAAATCTCTAATAAACCTATATTACTTATTTAAAAGAAAATCTATATTCTATTAAAACTATATAAAAAACTACTAAAACCCTAAAAACTCTATAAACTCTAAAAAAGATTTAAAGCTATATAAAAAAATCTATTAATATTCTATAAAATTCTAAAAAATGATTTAAAGCTATTAAAAAATATCTATTATATTCTAAAAATGATTAAAAATCTATTAAAACCCTAATAATATCTAAAAAAAATCCAGAAAATTCACAATAATTCCCAAAGGAACAAAAACAACATAGAACGACAAATAACACTGCGAGAGCGCACCGGAATAACCGGTAAAAATCAATAAACACTGAAACATCCCTAAAAACAACAGCGCGAGCTGAAAACACCAGGAATAGCACGACTTCCCAAAAATACGATTCTACCTATCTAAACTGATTAAAAAACACCTGAAATGCGAGACGAGGGCTGTGATCCCGATAAAATCAAAACAACTGAAAAATGCACTGTATGCGATATGCGAATGCGAATGCGGTCATGCATCGAAACATAGAGCCAGATACGGGACCCGGTTGGTCAAATTTTAGGGTGCAACAGCTGCCCCTATTCAAGCGGCTTGGACCTGAATGGATGAAGAGCGCGCAGCCTTCAAACATTCAAAGGTAGATGACGGTTGAATACAAATGTAACCCTGAAATTTGCCAACCGTGGAAATATACTGCAAACCTGCTTGAGGAATAGCCTCCAATGAACTGAAGTTTGGTTGTCACGGCAACAACTGGTCAATTATCTGATAAATTTTTCTCCTTTTCAACATCAATCACTTATGCGACGCCACAAGTATTGGAATAATGCTTCAGACAGCAAACAACTGGATTCTCATCTCTCTTATGGGATCAAATCCTGTCATCTCACAATTCACAGCGAACTTGAGGACAATGCTCCTGGGGAACTTCTGAATCGACTGCTCGGCACCCATTCTGTCAACAGGCCGCAGCTTCAGAACTTTGATATATGTCAATCTTTTTTTTCTCAGTCCCGACGTAACAGCCAAATATGAAGAATCACTCCGCTGGGGGAGAAGAGAAGCTTAACCGAACAACTCTGCAAGGAAACATACTCGAAGTCCAATGAGGTAACCAACCTGGTCCATGCTTCGAAATGCGTATGTCTGAGAATGATGCAATGTCCTATATGGCATAGAAATAATATACGTTCTGTTTGAAAATGCGAGACCCAGACGACATGGAAATGCTATATGTTTGTATAAATGCAAGTGTGACGATATATGCAAATGTAAATGCAGGCTCGAGCTGCCATAGAACACCAGGTCTGCAAACCGCTTGGCAAAATAAATGCCGAAGGAAACGTCAACTCCAACTGAGGATAACCTGATATCACAGAATCATCTCAGCAAAATAAGTGCTTGAAAAGGGAAACCAAATCCGCTGGGGATAACCGTCCTGCTGGAGAAATGGAAAGGAAACCCTGCTTGGGGATAAAGAAAAAAACAACTCTGCTTGGGGATGCTCTCTCCAAACCATTGGCAACTGATTGCTCTGTGGGGATTGACACAAACTGGGGTTGATTGCGCTCAGCACACTGCTGGAAACGCCCCTACTATCAAGGATATCAATCTTAATCTGCTGGGGATACTCCTGATCCTACTCTAATACGGGGTAACAATACAATCTCAACTCTTCCGATAATACACAACTTTCATCTGCTGAAGAGTAGCAATTCTGATTTAACAGCGTCCACAAGGAATTCAAACATTACTCGGAGCACTGGTATCCGTTAAGCTTCGCATCGGGGAACATGACAACATGCGAGTCATTGGGAATTACTGTGTCAGATACCTTTAGGTTTTTGTTTTTCTGGTTTAGGATAAACATGGGTTATGTACACAGTGGAATATATGGAAAATACTAGACGGGAACTAGCATTCAAAGGTAAGCTACCAGGCGAGCACTGATAGCAAAATAGATTATCGGACGAGAATTGATTTAGCAATGACATGTACCAGACGAGAACTGATACAACACTGGAAGAAACGGTGACCAGACGAGAACTGGTTACAATAAACTACACCAGACGGGAACTGATGCTTACAGAAAGGTGGGCCAGACGAGAACTGGTTACCGATTTTCCAGGCGAGAACTGGACTTTGGAAATAACTGGTTACTGACACGCAACAGGTTTCAACTGCAAGTCAACGATCCAACGACGACAAGGCCTTTTTTCGGAATGTTAAGGTTTTTGATAAGGGTAATGACACGATTCCCCGATACTCAACTCTGGCTGGGGATAAACAGACTGGCTTGAATGACCTGCCCCAGTACAATTCAACTTGCCCCAATACAACTTTTGGGAATATTGCTCTGAACAGCTCTCTACTAGACGACCTCGAGATTACTTGCCCCGGTATCTGTGCGACAACAGGATTCAATCTCCATTAAACCCCTATCAACCCAGTTGGTTTCAACACTCTCTGCGGCGACTTGCCCCTGAATGAGCGTTCTAGCGACTTAACCCGATCTGATTATCCACCTGAAATATCTGCTTTCAAATCTCAACGTTCTGAATGATTGCCCCTGATTGGCTCTCGAGAAGACTCACTTCTGATCAACTGCTTCTCAAGCAAACTGCCCCATATCAACTGAAGCTTCGGGACTTGTCCTCAGACTAACTGATTCCGAACTCACTGGAAGTCAATGCCCCGGATTCACAAGTCTTCACAATATACACCATCCTGGTTCAGACTGCTGAAATACTCAGTCCTGCTTATTCCCTGTTGGAATTTCTTTCATGTCAACTACTAGCCTGCAATTAAAAATCGTCTATCCACGAATGGTAATCTTAATGCAATGGTTATGCAGATTTTTTGAAAAAATTTTGAGCTGTCACTCATTTACATGTCATGATTGAGAGTGACGAATGAACCAGAGTTCAAACGTAGTGCTTACGTGGTCAGTGAAAAATACAACAAGGATGTGACTAGCAAGTCAAGAAGGAGTCAGGTTACTCAACCTTGTCGTAATGCGCTCTCAGAATAAACCCTACCTCAATTAGGTCTTTTGATGGTTGTATCGTGGTCGGGTTCACGGTTCGCGAAACAAAGGATATTTGGCTCAAATTTTGATTTGTACCCACCCCTTCTACGTGATGATCTCCGATCCTAAAGTTCAGTTAACCTGTCTCGAGCGCTCGCCTCTTCGAGAGGTATGTTGAATAGTGAGAACCACAATTAAGGAACTCACAAGGTTTTTCGGAGTGATAGTTACTCCTTCTTCGTCTTTGGTGTCTGTGTACACGACTTTGTGACTCGCTGGGGAAAAAAAATTTCTATCCCTTCTTTTTTCGTTCTTTTGATTCCCTAATTTTTGCCTGGACTGACTCCTTTTGAGTTCTTTTCATTTCTTCGTTTTCTTTTGAAGTCCATCGGGATGCCCTGATTTTTGCCTAAGTATTAGCCTTCCCAGCTTTTCCTTTCTTTTTACTTAGCGGTCTTTCTTTCTCTTTCTTTTGGAACAAAGTCGCGTGACACTGGTTGTCTTGATTGCTCCGAAAGGATTGTAACTGTCTCACTCCTGATTGGTGAGGTTTACCCATTGAAAGGTGTAAACTGATTGGTCCTCGACAGACAACACTCCTCTGTAAGACTTGAATGCTCGGTCAAGCTAACTGACAACTACCCTGCCCCGGGTAAGATGTGAGGGTTTAAAAGTCCGAAAAAACTTCTACTTCTTGGCTCGAAGTGGTTAACAAGGGACTAACTCCTTATATCTCTAGTGTTTAGGGGATTTGAAACAATGCCTTGTACGTCATCGGTCAGGTTTTATCTGAAAGCATACGATCATCGGTTATGAGTTTATTTCGTCATCCTCCCTCCAATCTTTGCTAGTCACAGTGATAAAGTGGAGTGAATAAAATGCAAGTGTCAGTGCAATGCAGTAAATGAGCGACAGCAACATGATTAATTCAGAAAAATGCATAGTCACTTTATTATTATTACCATTCGAAACATACAATGTTTAAAAGCAGGTAGTAACTAACAGAAAAGAAACTACAAATGCAGATGATATAAAAGTCTAAGGACTGCCAATGCTGAGGCGCTCGCCTGTCTGAACCATTGGCCTTTGGTGGGGAATACTTTCCGAGTCTATGAGCTTAGACAGCTGAGCGGATGGGATGAACAAACAGAAATCCTTCTCGAAAGAAAATGCAATCCTGGTCGATCAACTGTTGTACTTTCGCCTGAAACGCTTTACAATCTTCAGTTGAATGTCCTGGAGAGCCGCCATGGTAACCACACTGAACATGGGGATTGTACCCAGGAGGGTGAGGTTCTGGCACGGGCTTGAGAGCTTTCGGTTCCACCAAAGAACTCTGGACCAACTGTGGCAAAAGCTGACTGTACGGCACAGGAACTGGATGAGAAGGAGCATTCCTTCGTTCCAAATTGTTGCGAGGTCGATTCTGATTCTGACGCTGATTCTGATAACCTTGGCCACGAGTTCGCTGATTTGCAAGGGAAGCGACATAAGACTCCTGATATGGTGCCCCAGGCACAGTTGTTTGTCCAGCATAACAAGGCATAAAAGATACTGATCCAACAGATTTCATCGATGTATCTCAAGGATTCCCAACATCTGGCATGACTGCATTGATCACAACTCCTTCTTCGTTCTGATAGTCGCAAAGAGATTCAGTTTCACTAGCCTGACTGCTTGAGATAACCTGAATTTTCCCAATCTTTATAGCATTCTCAATACGTTCTCCGACTCCCACTAATTCGGAGAAGTTCAGCGAAACTCCAAGAAATCTCTCAAAGTACGGGCTTTGCAATGAGTCTACGAACATGCCTGCTAACTCTCGGTCAGGGATCAGTGGTTCCACTCTGGAAGCAAAATCTCTCCACCTCCGAGCATACTTTTTGAAAGGTTCATTGATCCCCATAGACAAAGATTGCAACTCCATGCGAAAGGGAGCTATGTCCATATTGTAATCATACCGCTTCAGGAAAGCTCTAGCTAACTCCACCCATGATCGAATCTGATCCTTCTCTAGCTGCATATACCAACGTAGAGATGCCCCAATCAAACTGTCCTGGAAACAGTAAATCATCAACTTGTCTATTTGCACAAACGAAGTCATCTTTCTGCAGAACATCACCAAATGTAGCCTCGGGCAGCTATCTCCTTTATACTTTTCAAACTTCGGCGCTCTGAATTTAGGAGGTAACACCAGGTCAGAAACCAAGCACATATCTGAAGCATTGAGGCCAACATCGTTCTTAACTTCCAGGGCTTTGACTTGCTCCTCCAATGCGTGCAACCTCTTAGCTTGCACAAGAGCTAATGGATTATTAGTCCTCACTGTCGGAACTTCTCTTCGGGAGATTAAACCAGCAGGAATAACATTCTGATAATTCGCGGCATCAGAAGAAGAACGTTCACTTGGGATGACAAACTGTTGGTGTAGATTTTGGACTCTAACAGAAGTCTGCACAAGCTGAGATGCAGTAAGGTTATTCACTTGCGGAAAGCCTTCGTCAGACGTGGAATCATACAAAGGATTGGTCGTCATAATGAACCCTGACAAGGCATCAACAATCTGGAAGTCGTCTCCTGACATAACTATCAGCAACTTTCAACTGACTACACTGCTTGATTCTGCTTGATCCGTTTCAACCCCTTGGTTGTCTTCTAACAATCAACAGTTGCTCAGACCAATCACCGGATAATCACCTTCTGAAATCAAACAACGGCTGGATAAGAGCTCTGGCCAGCTGGAGAAATGCTATGCAATATGATGCAAAGATGCTTATGCAAATGCAATGCAGCAAACACGGGATCACAGCCCCCACAACACACTCTGAGTACCGCTGTACTGCTGACGAAGTACGTTCTCTCTAAAAGAGAACGCCAGGATAGCTGGTAGTCTGGAAGTCAAGGTTTCGCAAAAAGAAAAACCCCCCCACTCACGGGTATGGACCTAAGTCACGGCATCCTATGCGGTCGTCAGCGTCACAGACTTTCATGAGGAATGATATGATTCCCAGAAGGAGTGGCATCGTCATCTCATGAAGAGGCCTCACTTAGCTGACTTCCAATTGATCGGTCCCCAGAGTCGACAATTCTCACGTCTGGACTCCCCTATGATCCTCAGGACCTTAGAGAAACACCTCGGAGAGAACCTCGTCTGAGCGCGGATTTCGTGGGGAACTGGTGTCTGCTCAGCAAACAGGTTCGTCCACTAATCTCCACAACTATGTCTAGGTGCATGCTCAAAAAAAAGAAGCCTAGGTCTGGCTATCACTCAAAATATCACCCTCCCCAGCACAACGGCAACAGATAATAGCGATGAAAAAAAATAAACACCCAAAAGACAAGCAAACAAGCGCTAGGATTGACTCTCTTAGGGGATGTTGGATCACACATGCATAGGGACTATCGCAGTCCTTAGCAGCCAGTGGACGTTGGATCCCCAGCAGAGTCGCCAGCTGCTGGGGATCGCCCCAAACAGCTAGGAAAAAACCTAAGGCAAGACTCGTATATGGAACTATCCCAATAGTCCCCAGCAGAGTCGCCAGCTGTCGCTACTGCGAAAATCGGCGCCGGCTGATAGAAGAGTCGCCACCGTGCGTTATTTATCCCAAAGGAGGGAAAGGAAACGCTCGAATTAAACCTCGCAAAAAACGGGAAAAGGTATGGTCATCGCAACCAAAAACCTGGGTTCGGGAGTCGGTTACGCAAGGGGAAGGTATTAGCACCCCTCACGTTCGTCGTACTCGACGGGATCCACGCTTGCTTGGGTTGTCTACAGGATGCAAAAACAATATATCTACGGCTGCTAAATCTAAACGGAAGGGAATTGACTCGATAGAGCGTCGCACTCTATGCCTACGTATTCTCAAGAGAGAAAGTCAGAGTCAACGTAGTTCGGGACTACGGGGAAATTGGCTCGCCAAGACCTCGCGTCTTGTGCCTACGTACTTCCACACTGCATGGAAGATCAGAGCTTACATAGTTCAGGCTAACTACGGCCAAACAGGGTGTTCTCACACAGCAGTGAGAAATCAAACTGGTTTTACAGGTACGGGAACCTATGGGAAAAACTATGGTCTGGTCTCAAATGCACTCGGGCAAGAGAAAAGGGTTACATCAGTCGTCAGCGGGAAAGTCTCGATCGCACAGCAGCGAGAGAACAAAATAGTTAGTTGTTAGTGTGCTCGCTAGGATATCGCATCCTATGCCTACATATTCTCGTCTGGTACGAGAAATCAGAGCAGCTGTAGTTCGGCTACTTCGGGACCACAGCTCAAATCTCATTTTATTAATCTTCTGTAAAAAGGTTACAATGATTAAATACGAGGAAATAAACTCCTAGGAAATACTATCCTATCCTATGAAAAATCAAATGGAAAATAGTCCCCTAACAAGTGCACCTTTGAAAAACTATCTCTAAAAATGCAAAAAGTCCCCTAACAAATGGACCTCTAAAACTATCCCTAAAATAAACTCCATGAAGAAAATATACTCTAAAAAATATTAAATCTACAAACTAATATTTTTTTCTCTTTTTCATACTTCTATTTTCTTCTATTTTTTCAGTATCCTTTTCTCAATATTTTCTTTTCTTTTACTATTTTTCTCTTATTCTTTTTCTCATCTCAAATATATTCTTTTTTTCTTTTTTAATATTCTTTTTCTATATTCCCTTTTTTCAATATTCTTTTTCAAAATATTTTTCTAATATTCTTTTCTCCATATTTCTTTTTCTCAAAATATCTTTCCTACTCATAAAACTATATAAAAGAAAATAAAAAAAAAGAAAATATAAAGGGAGGGGGGTGCAGGAGTACAAGGGGGAGTTACAATAGTAAAGAAAATCAAGGCCCAGCCCACACTAAAAAAAAATATGCACACAGGAGGGGGGTGAGAAA
This sequence comes from Lathyrus sativus, assembly GCA_963859935.3. Taxonomy (NCBI): domain Eukaryota; kingdom Viridiplantae; phylum Streptophyta; class Magnoliopsida; order Fabales; family Fabaceae; genus Lathyrus; species Lathyrus sativus. The sequence goes on from OZ012741.1 coordinate 301,619,808, forward strand.
CAGAAAACGGAAGGTGTAGTCCAAAAACGCTAGGGCCCAGCCCAAATCCAGAATCACACACACGCAGGGGGGTATGAGAAGTAAACGGAAGGTGTAGTCCAAAAAGCTTCGTTGGGCCTAGAGGCCCACTATCCACGTGAATCCACCATCCATCTTCAGCAAACCCTAATTCCCTCCTCTGAATCCCTGTTCATGACCGCCGCTTCCCCTGCTTCTCTCCCTCAGATTCTTTCTCATCTCTCTCTCAATCTCCGTTTCAATTCTTCGCTCGTGCAACCTTCTCTCCATTCAACCAAACTTCTTCTTCTCTCAAAATTATTGTCAAACTTCTCCGATCAAGCCCAACACAAACTGTTAATCACACGTAAAGAAGCGTGTGATGAAAATTTCTTGAAAACATCTCTAGATATCTAATGAGCGAGGATGAAGGTCTGTGGTTCTTTGAAGAAGCTCATTGACAATCCGATGTAGCTTCGTTATGGAAGGATCTTGAAGGTGGATGACCGTCGCTGGGGATAAGCTCGTCTGGGAGTTTCAACTTACGTGAGCTTTTCTTGAAGGTGAACGAAGATGACCTTCGGAGATCTTAGCGCAAGATCAGACGTTTTAAGAAGATTTTGTTGTACTTTCTGGGAGAATATTGAACGGGTGAAGATTTCTGAAGATTGTTCTTGCACAGATGAAGACGACGATGAACTTGAATACGAACAATGACGAACTGGTGATGAGCGATTGAAGACATGTTGAAGATTCGAACGGATCTGGAAAAATTGTGGATGGAGGTCGTTCTTGAAGGATGATGACGAACGTGTTGTTGGATCCTTCTTAAAGAGTTTCTGGTGTTGGTTGGTGATTGTGTGATTATTGATGAACGTCGATGAACTCAGATGAGGTTATGATGAACTGAGGCGCGATCTTCTGGAAAATGGCGCTACCGATGAAGATCTTCAAAGATCTTTGAAGATCTTGAGGATAAATGATGAAACTATGATGATTTTCTGACGATCATTGACGACGTATTTGGATCGGAGAAGGTGATGATGAGAGGAGAAAGATGAATTCTGGGTTTTGATGATTTGAGGGTTTTCCGGCGAAATTTGCGGCGGTCGGAGTTGGTTGAAGGTCTGTTAGGGATGCCGGAATAGGTTAGGGGCGGTGGTTGCATGGCCGCCGGCCATGCAACCGGCGAGTCTCCGGTCAGGACACATGGCGATGGTTGGCAGAGGGAGTTGCATGCAGGGAGCCACGTGTTGAGGGGGAGAGGGTTAGTGGAGGGTGATGTGGCGTGATCTGGTGAAGGGAAAAATGTGAGGTGGGGTCTCCCAATTCACACGCGTGGCATCAGCATATATAGACAAGTGGCACTGGACAAAAAAGCTGAGATGAAATGGGCCTCCCAAAAAAAAGACTCTGGGCCCAAACGAAAAGCACAATAAACCCCAACAAATTTGAATTAAAATGAAAAATGATTAAAACTGATTGATTAAAACTGGATTAAGACGCTAATGGAGTTAAATGCTAAAGAATTAATGCACTAATAACTCTGATTAAAACTAATTAATCTAATGATTAAACCTAATTAACTCTAACTAAAACTCAATTAAACCTAAAAAAGAGAATTAACCTAAAAACTCTATTAATTCCAATTAATTTCTAAACTAATAAAACTCTAATAAACCCACTAATCTAAAAAACTCTAATAATTCCACTAATCTAAAATTTTATTAAATCTCTAATAAACCTATATTACTTATTTAAAAGAAAATCTATATTCTATTAAAACTATATAAAAAAACTATTAAAACCCTAAAAACTCTATAAACTCTAAAAAAGATTTAAAGCTATATAAAAAAATCTATTAATATTCTATAAAATTCTAAAAAATGATTTAAAGCTATTAAAAATATCTATTATATTCTAAAAATGATTAAAAATCTATTAAAACCCTAATAATATCTAACAAAAATCCAGAAAATTCACAATAATTCCCAAAGGAACAAAAACAGCACAGAACGACAAATAACACTGCGAGAGCGCACCGGAATAACCGATAAAAATCAATAGACACCGAAACATCCCTAAAAACAACAGCGCGAGCTGAAAACACCGGGAATAGCACGACTTCCCAAAAATACGATTCTACCTATCTAAACTGATTAAAAAACACCTGAAATGCGAGACGAGGGCTGTGATCCCGATAAAATCAAAACAACTGAAAAATGCACTGTATGCGATATGCGAATGCGAATGCGGTCATGCATCGAAACATAGAGCCAGATACGGGACCCGGTTGGTCAAATTTTAGGGTGCAACAGGAATGTGTGATCAGGTTGAGAAGAAGAACAAAAGCATAGCTCTTGTCTCAAATACTGCAAATGACTCTGAGGAAGACAATGGTGAAAGTGAGGAGAATCTGTCAAAAGCAATAGCCTTGCTTGAAAGACAATTTAACAAACTGATCAAAAGAATAGATCACAAGTCTAGGCCTAATGACAAGAACACTTCTTCTGACATCAGCAAAAGAGGTAAAAATGAAGAAAAGCCCAACCAAGGCAAAGGAGTTCAGTGTCATGAATGTGAAGGATATGGGCACATTAGAGCTGAATGTCCCACCTATTTCAAGAAACAAAAGAAGGGCCTAGCAGTCACTTGGTCTGATGGAGATTCTGAGAGTGAATCAAAAGAAGAATATGCCAAACATGTCACTATTCTGAACAGTGTATGCATATCTAATGGTGACTCAAGTGAAGATGAGCTGACTTTTGATGAACTTGCAGCTTCATATAAGAAGCTATGTATCAGAAGTGCAGAAATATATCAGCAAAGAGAGCAACAGAACAAAAGCATAAGGGAATTAGAGGCTGAGAAAATGGATCAAAACTATATCAGATGTCAAAATCCATAAGGATGCTAAACCCTAGGACTGACACTCTAGAAAAAATTCTACAGAGTGGTCAGAAAGCAAGAAACAAATTTGGACTGGGATTTGTTGGTGAACAGAAACCCATCTTAGGGTCCAAGAAGCAAAAGGTTAAGAATCAGAGGTCAAACCGGATGTCACGACCAATGTCACAACATCAGGGAAACAAAAGTAGGAACTTGACCAAGGATAAATTCCAAGGATATAGGTGTTACTACTGTGGAAGACTTGGACACATTAAACCTTTTTGCTTCAGGTTACATGGATTTCCCAGCCACAGGCATCAGGTCAAACCCAAACAGGTTATTCCCATCAAGAAAAGACAATGGGTTGCTAAGAATGTGGCACTAGTAGCTCATACTTCTCTAAGGATGCTAACCAAAGAAGACTGGTGTTGCACCCCAAAATTTGCCCAACCTTTTTCTAGCTTGGTTTATGTTTCATTGCATTTTCATAGCATTAGCATTTGCATACCATTGTTCATTTACAGGGGATTGAGAGAGGTGTTCCTAGCAAGAGAAGATTAACAAAGTTTCTAAGCCTAAGCAAAAGGTCTTATTCAAGCTATCCAAGGTTTATCATCAGAAGAAGAAAGTCAAAGTTCTTTGAAAAAGGCAGATGGATGAATATGGTTCACCTCATATCTTGGAGGTCATGAGGAGATCATCAGATGATATTGAGTCCTTGGTTATGGATGAAGAACATTATACAAGCTCATTGAATGTCTTGAGTGTCATTGAAGAGCTTATTCAAGTCATTATACCAAGTGCAAGAAGCCACAGTCAAAGGTGGTGCGGCTAGGGTTTTCATCTGGTCAACCCTAAGTCAACTATGAAGTTGAAGGAGATTAAGACTCAATTCCAAGTATTTATGATCATGGAATGTTGTGTTGAGACATCTAAGAAGTTATTCCAAGATCAAACCAAGAAGAATCAAGAGTGTGAGAAGTTTCTAAGCTAGGGTTTCTAAGCTTGTCAGTGTACAACCCCCTATTTAGTGCCTAACTTCAAGACCACACATCTCAAGATACATGTTTCATCTCATCTTGACTCCAACATGAAACTTGTAGAGCATGTTTCTAGGTTTATTTTGAGTACTAGAACTCAAGTTATGATGCTGATAAGTTATGGGTCCTCAGATGAATGTAATTTTGGTTAACAAAAGTCAACCAACTTCCAAGACATTTTTGACCTAGAAGGATGTTTCTCCTCACTTTGACCCAAACATGAAAGTTTTTCCTCATGACCTTAGCTTTCCAAAAAGTCCTAGAAGTCCTTCATATGATGTTTAGATCTCAAGATATGAAGCTTGCAAGGTAGGGGTATTTTGGGAAACTTTGATTATAGGCCATTTTTGTTATAGGTCATTTTCATGACTTTACACATTTCAAAGGGAACTTTGTCCAACATAAAACTTTCACCAAACTAGGTCAATTACACCACCAAACAATCACTTGTCATGGATATGGCTTGTATGTGAAGATTGGTGAAGAAATGCCATGGAAAAAAGCCTTAAAAGCCATAAATTCAGTCAAATTCATCTTGAACCATTTCCAATCATGTTTATGCATTTTTTGAGTCTCTAAAACCTACCAAATGAGATTCCAAAATCAAAAATAAAATTTGAGGCCATTTTCATGTGTAAATTCAAAGTTGCTTCAAGCTTAAGGTACACATCCAATATCCACCATTAAGATCATTTCAAGGGCCAATTCCTATCCCTCTGATCAGAATACACCACAAGCAAGCTAGCTGAACAAAGATCACAACCATTGGAGCTCTGTTTCGTGTGCAATTTTAGAGCTTCAAACCAAGTTTTTGGAATTTCCCAATTACCACAAACATGCATTGATTGGACCTCCTTTCAATCTGGATCCATTGTATATAATTCCTAGATGCTTCACAAATGTTCAGAAGTGATTTTGGAGCAGAATTGGAGGGAAATTCAGTTACACACAATCAAGGAAAAGTGAAATCGTGATTCTTCAATCCAAGCCATTTCAAGCCAATTGAAGTTTGCCAAAAGCTCCATTGAAGTTCAAGGAAGCTTTCTGGATCATTTTCTGCAAGAATCATCAACAAATCAAGGCCCAACGGAGGCACTCCGTTAGGTAAGTTATCCTTCAAAAATTCTCTCTGATTATGCAATAATCAACTTCCATTTTCATAGATTCATGATCCCCTAGCATCCTAGATTGTTTCTGGATTGAATTGGCATCTGTTTGGGATGATTCTTGAATGTTGCTCAAATCTTGTTCAACTCATATTGGTTGATTTAGGGGAAATTAATGATCAAGAACCCTAGATTATTGATCTGCGTGAGGAGTAGAGTAGTTTAGAATACATTTTTTTAGGATTTGGTCGAGTCTTGAATCCTTTGCGTTTTTGGTTGGCCGGAGAAGATGACCAGAGCCACCGTCTGGTTCGTCCTCTCCGGCGTGTTCTTTCTCCCCTCAGGCGCCTACGTGTGTGCCACATAATCCTGCTGACTCTTTGACCAACCTTGATCCAATGAACCTGATCTCATCTGATCCTATTTGACCTTCCACGCGTGCCATTGACTTCCACGTATGATTAATGAAGTTGTGCGTTTTGATCAACACTGATTGCGTTTTGGATCATGGGCCTAACTGATATTTGCACCCCCTGCGTGTGTGAGCCCAACGTTTGAACTAGCTTTGTTTGCTATCTGCACCAAGTATTTGTCATTTTATTTTCTTTTTCTTTCTTTTTCCCATTTTTAGTTCAGTTTGATTTTAATTCATAAAAAAAAATACCTCAAAACACCTAAAAATCTTGGAAAATATATTTTCATGTAGTTTAGGATGTTAATTGATTTTACCAATTTTTCAATTAATTTTTAAGTCATTTTTCAATTAATTCTTAATTTTCATTTTGAGGTGTTTTATGTGAATTGAAAAATGCATATCTCTTGTTTTGGATTTTATCTTGTGATGAAATGTTCATATAATTGGCTGATTTTTCTTGTGCATACTCTTGACATGTTGAGTCATTTTTTTGACATTTTTACCCCTGGTTTTATTACCAATTAGTTAGGGTTTTAATGTATTTTTTAGGACCATCGACTCACCCTTTCATTTAGGGTATCCCTTGAAGTTTCACCTCTGTTTGCCTAGCCTTGTTTAGGCTTTTTTCCCATAGCTTTGGGCCCTGGTTCCTAACACCTTAGGGGCCATCTAGGATTTTATTTGGCATTTTTTTGGATATGTGTGCTATTTTTACTGTATTTTTCATTCTAGCCTACCCTTGTATGGTTTTCACATCAATGCATGAAATAGTGTGTTTCTTAATTGAGTTGTGTGCAATGTTTGAGCCTCTAATTTTTGTGTATTCATATCATATACATGTTTGGGTGTTTGTATGTTCAATTTTGGGTTCTAATTGTGTTCCTAACTTGTTTATGTTTGGCTTTCTTTTGACCTATCTTTTAGGGTTCCATATGTGCATGTATGTGAATTTTTACCCTCTTTTACATGATTCCTTTGCAAATTTTTGTGCATTCCTTTTCAATTATTTTGTGTACACTTTTCTCTTTCATCTTTTTCTGTCCTAGAACCTTAGGCTCCTACTTGTGGAAGCTTAGTTCCTCCAAAGGAGGAACTTAAGGCATGCCATAAGTAGTTGAACCTTTGAGGACTATTTGTGTGATTTGTGTGCATATTGAATGTGGCATGCTTGGTTGAGTGCCCTTGTGGGTTCCCTTGGCTCTCACTTTGCCTCCCATCATTTCATTCAATCCTCTCCTTCTTTCCCTTTCATGTGGTATGATTTTGTGCATTAGTATTGAGGTATGCATGTTGTAAGCTCTTTGTTCATTTCTTACTTGTATTAAAGGTTGAGATGAGCTTGTGGAGGCCTTTGCCTCACACTATTTCCTTCCTTTTCTTGTGTGTTATTTTCTCTTTGCGCATTTCTTACCTGCATTAATAAAGGTTGAGATGTGCTTGTGGAGGTGTTTACCCCACACTATTTCCTCCCTTTGCTTGTATGTTGCATTGCATATGCATTCATTCGTTCCTATCTCATGTCTTATTTCATGTTGTTTCTCTCTTTTGCTTTCTTACCATGCTCCCTTAGGACTTCCAATCTCCTTATTTAAGGATGATTATGATAGACACTAGGATTCAAACCATGTATGAGAACATTAAGTAGAATTTCCCTTTAACCTCAACTATAGGTTCATCTTGCATGACAACTACTAGGTTTGAACTATTTCTCTTTAGTTTGTCCCTTCTCTTTCTCATCTCAAAAAAACTTCAAAATACTTAATAAAGGCTAATAAATATTGTGCGCTACGAGCCTTAAGTACTGGGGAAATTTTTATTGGGGGGTTTCCTCTTGATGGCCTAGAGTGTTTAGTGTTCACCCTTTGGGTGATGTGCGACGCATTCGCTCCCAGGTCATAGTCTATAGTGCAATATGAATTATGAACAATTCAAAACACTTCTCTTTAAAAGACACAAAAAATAATTTCAAACTTCATTTTGTCCTTTGGGACCTTTAATAATGGAAAACATTTTCATAAACAAAAATTTCATTAACTCTTAGTTCTACCGCAAACAGGTAACGCCTAAGTCTCCAAAGGTCGAGTCGCGTACGCCTAACTGCTAGAACTGTTTGTTAACCCTACTCGGGTTTAAAACACTTAATCAACCTGTGGTTTCGTATCAGCCCGAACTACGTTTGCTCTAATTTCCCGTACCGTGTATGAATACGTAGGCACAAGACGGTGATGTCTTGGCGAGCAACCATCCTCCTTTCATCCATAGTTAGCCGAACTACGTTGAATCTGACTTTCCCATTGCACGAGGGAATACGTAGGCACAGAGCGGTGGTGTTCTGCTGAGTCACTTTTCTTTTCTTTCGACCCTGAGACCTTTAGCGTAGATAGTTTCAATCATCCCTTTTAGATAAACAACTAAGCGTGGATCTCGTCGAGTACGATGGACGTGAGGGGTGCTAATACCTTCCCCTTGCGTAACCGACTCCCGAACTCGAGATTTGGTTGCGATGACCAATCTTATCCCTTTTTCCTTCAGGTTTTCTCTGCTCGTTTCCTTTTCCTCGTTGGGATAAATAACGAACGGTGGCGACTCTTTTGTCATTGCCGCCACCTTTTTAGCAGTAGCAACAACTGGTATTTTGACAGTGGCTGTTCTAGGCACATGAATGGAATGGAGAACCTTGTGGTGAACATCAAACCTCATTCCTCAAGTCATGTAACCTTTGGTGATGGAGCTAGAGGAGAAATCAAATGTGCTAGAAAACTAGATTATCCTGGTGTTCCAGAACCGGATAATGTTATGTTGGTGAAAGGAGTAATTGTTAATCTAATCAGTATCAGTCAGCTTTGTGACCAAGGTCTCAATGTCAAATTTACTAAGGGTAAATGTGTTGTCACCAATGAAGAAGGTGAGGAAGTCATGAGGGGATCTAGAGCTAAGAATAACTGTTACTTATGGGAGCCTAAAAGTAACTTCAATGTCTTGATCAAGGAAGGAAAGAAGGATCAACTATGGCTGGAGAAAGGCAGGCATCTTCAAAGGATAAAGAAGACCTTATCCAAGGAAGCAGTAAGAGGAACTTCAAATCTAACTCCAGATGATAGAACAGGTTGTGGAAAATGTCAGGCTGGTAGGCAAGCCCAGAAAGGACATCCAAAGAATGGACATCATAAAAATCTAGATCTGTTATACTGGAACCGAATGGAGTCCATGAAAGGTGATCATCATAAAAGAAGCAATGTCACTCAGGATGTCATGACATTATTCTGTGACACTCTTAGTAACTTCAATATGAACTCCATTCAGCTTAATAGAGCAATACATAGTAATAACAGACATCACTCTAGAGAAGATAGTGTGAAGCTTAAGGACTCTGACATACAAAGGGCTAACATTATCACAAGGGATCGCAAAACTACTCTAAGTGAAAATGTAAGAAGCAAGTGAGGATGGAGGTTGGTTGAGAAATTATAGCAATTAATGAAAATTGGGAACTATATGTTGAAAATTAATCATCTGCTGATTGGTCAAAATATTGATTTCCCTCCTCTTTTGAAATCACACCCCTACACACTATCCGACTGCTTTAGTTTGTGCCCACTCCAAGTCTTCATCCTTCATACCTCTCTCTACAACCACAAAAAACCCTCCTTCTCAAGGACACAGTCCCCTACAATGTCTCAACAACAAAAATCCATCCCTACCAGACACGATACTACTAAGTCTTACCATGTTCACCACATGAGTGTCTCTCTAGATGATGTCCTTGATATCACTCCTCTCAATATGGTTTCTGGAAAGGTTAGTGAAGACCCAAATTCTGCTCCTCCACATGCAAAACAATCTTCTAAAGGTAAAACCCCTGAATCTTCCATGGACAACATTAATAGAATGGAAGGCTCTGCCTATGTGGACAGTTCTATCAATGAACTGGCCACCAAGATTCTCTTGGAAGGACACAATGTGCATGGGATCACCACCCCTCTATCTCGGGTTGATCCATCCCCAATCCCTAGTGAGAACAATGAAGGTAATACTGAGTTTCCCTCTACTGATACTAACCCTAACACTGAGAACTTAGAGAATCTTGCCAGCTCTGTGGTACATGAGGAAGGTCATGATTTTGGCCATAATGAAAATGAAGCCAAGAATACGAATAATGGGGATGTCATGAATGATGTTCTTGGCAATGGTGTAACTGTTGAAGATGTGTCATCAGATGATGAGCTCATCAAGAATGCAGCCCCTGGTATATCCAAGAGACTTGTGACCAGGAAAGGAAAAGTTGTGCTTGAGGAATCTCCTCCCAAAAGGCAAAAGAAGAAAACTCCTGTAGCCCCCCCCCCCCCCCCCCCCCCAAGGCATGGAGCAAGGTGTCAGTTACATCCAAGAAAAGAAAAGTTTCTATTAACAACTCTGAGTCTGATGGTGATGTTGTGAAAGATGTTCCTAACATCTTTCATGTAAAAAAATCTTCTGCTAAGAAACCTCTCAAACCTGTGCCAGTTGCCCCTCTAGACAACATCTCTTTTCATTCTATTCACAGTGTGCCCAAGTGGAGATATATCTATCAAAGAAGAATAGCTCTTGAAAGAGAATTGGGAAAGGATGCTTTGGAAATCAAGGAGGTAATGGATCTAATCAACAAGGTTGGATTACTCAAGACAGTCACTGGGTTCTCCAAATGCTACGAAGGACTGGTAAATGAGTTCATTGTAAACATACCTGATCTAATCACAAATAGGCATAACAAAGAGTACATGAAGGTGTTTGTCAGAGGAAAGTGTGTGTAATTCTTTCCTGTTGTGATCAACAGATGTTTGGGACGTGAAAATAGTGGTGAGAAAGAGTTGTCAAATAGTGGTGAGAAAGAGTTGTTTATTTCAGACAACTAGGTTTGCAAGATCATCACTGCAAATCAGGTAAAGACATGGCCATCCAAAGAGAAGCTATTTGCAGGAAAACTCAGTGTAAAATATGCCATTCTGCATAGAATTGGAGCTGCTAATTGGGTGCCTACCAACCATACATCCACCATTGGAATTGGGCTTGACAAGTTCATTCATGTTGTATGCACCAAAGTTAACTTTGATTTTGGCCTGTACATTTTTTATCAGATTATTAAGCACTCTACAACTAGTGCTATCAAGCTGCCCATTGCTTTTCCCTCCCTTATTTGTGAGATTATTCTGAATCAATACCCTGGGATTCTGAACTCTAGTGATGCTGATAGCAAAAGAGAGTTTGCACTGTCTCTTCACTTCAAACTCTTTGCTGGGAGACATGTCCCTGATATTGTTTTGACTTCTGAGGAGAAGGCCAATATCTCAAAAGCAATGATCATTGTTGAATTAAGAGAAACTTGTAGGGAATTATGGGAAACTATCAGGACTGCCACTGCAAGAAAAATCAAGCTAGAATCCTTCATTCAAAGTCTTGAAAGAGATGCTGTTAATATTGATAGTGAGAGTGTTCCAGGGGAAGAATCTGAAGATAACGATGAAGATGCCACAACTAGTGTTGAGGAGGGTAGTTCCAGCTCTGCTGAAGAGGAGGAAGATTAATGTGTTGGTAGACTGATGTGTGGCTCAGGATGATGGTGTGCTTGGGCTGATGATGAACTGCTGCTGGTGTGACTAGTTTTTTTTTTCTCGCTTAGATTTTGTTCTAATGTGAGAATATGAAATATTTGTGTTGCTCTTCATGAGCTTTATGTTGTAATGACCCCTAACATCTGTGCTTCCATACTTGTTTTGATCTATACTATTTACTTAGTTTGATCTAAATTTGTGGCTAAAAAGGGGGAGAAGTGGTAGTAACAACAAGGCTAGATTTGTGTTCTTCACAGGTGGAAGATTAGGTGGAAGACTTGGTTGTTGTTGCTGCTCTAAGTGTGATACAGGTGTTGCTGCTAATATGCATGTTTGAACTGAATATTCTTGCAGGTGTGATAATAGGATGCTGTTGCTGCTATGTGAGTTCCTAATATGTGTAGGAATGTATGTTAGATGTGTGAGTTTTGGCTGAAGCGGCTAAGATGTGTGTGTGTTCCTTGATGGAACCTAGTAGTAGTATAGCTGCTAGATTTGTGTGTGTCTGCAGTGTGTTTGCAGAATGTGTATGGCTATGCATCATTTCAGGGGGAGTAGCACAAGATGTTTCACAGAAAGTTGTGACATATGTAGTCTAGGCTAACAGGTGATTGTGTTCTTTAGGATGTCATCCTGAATGTCCTGACATCCATAATCCAGAGCAGTCTGGATAAATATGTGTGACTACAGGTTGTGCAGGTTATGTTTGCACTGATGTGTTGTGCATCAGTTGAGGGGGAGTATCACAAGATGATCCACAGATTATTGTGATACCTGTAGTATGGACTAGCAGGTAGTTCTTAGGGTGTGAAGATGACTCTGATATGGTAATGTAGTTGTGTGTGTTATTAGATAGTAGCTTTCCTACATATATGGTATGATTTCTGCTGCTTGTGATCTCTGATATGGTAACAAAGTATTTTAACCAAAAATTTGCCAAAGGGGGAATTTGTAGATGCTTTTGATTGGCTGCATTTTGTGGCAAAACATTGGAGTATGTGTGAATGTCATAATTGATGTTATGACATACATGAAGGGTGTTCTGCAGGGTAAGTTGGGATAGCTAAGAGCAAGTTAAGTTGGATGTCATGTTAAATGTTATGAAATCAAGCGCATGACATCAGTGCACACAGGTTTTAGTTTCTAGTATTAGCTCAGGCTATACTTCAGGAAACATTTTAGGAAGCCTAGTTATCTCAGGCGACATATCAGGCATTGCTGAGGATAACATGGAATGCCCCTAACTTAATTGGACGTGCATAGTTTCATGAAGAGAGGTTTATCTTGGGTAAACCTAACTTCTGCACGAAGTCCCAAGGACTGTATGCTGCCTATATATACAGAAGTAGCAATCCTATTTGAAGACAGTTCTTGACAGGGTTTTAGAGAACGTGTATTTGTGAGTGAAAAATTTTGTTCTTCACGTGTTTTTGTGTGTCTTAGGAATACTTGTAAACCAAACGATTATATGCTGTATGATTGCATTGGTCTAGAGTTCTTAAGTTGTCTACTAAGTGTGTCACTCTAAGCTTTTAAGCAAGAGTGTTGTGTCACTTTATCAAAGCTGTGAAGCAAGATCAAGGTGTGTTTGAAGAGTGTCTTCAATTTTATTTGTAACTTTGAATTGGTTAATATCACTGTTGTGATTGAGGGGGAGTGAGTTGGTAACTCAGGTCTAGTGTTAGGCTGAAGTGTCATTGGGTAGGTCTTAAGTGAAGAGTGCAAACTAGTTGTTTGACTCTGAATTAATTCTACTAATAATGAATTTCCTCCCTGGCTTGGTAGCCCCCAGATGTAGGTGTGGTTTGCACTGAACTAGGTAAACAATTACTTATGTTATTTACTGGTTTCATTTACAGTTTGTCATTAAGTTTTGTAGTCTGTGTTACTGTGGATGTCATAACATCCGTGATAACATCCACCGTTGGGTACCTAGAATTTCAGCGTTGCATATCAGAAATGGGGCGAGGCTTGCTGATTGGTGACGCGACTAACAACTTTTGGAGCAAATTCGATGGTTGAGATGAAACAGTTGTGTCAAGATTGAACCAGTTCGCGAAAATGAATGTAGGGAGTAACCCAAGACTACCATTTAGAAGCAAAACCGCAACAGCTGAAACAAATTCTCCTCATGGCGATGATGACGGCAAGTGAAAATGGTAAGCGTTTTGGTTGAGTTGAAGATATGTAAAAGAATTGTGTAATGAGAAGCTTATGTAAATGAGGCATAAAAAAGTCCTCAACATTATGAACATTGTTGTGTAATATTCTCTCATCCATATATAATCTTCTCTCTTTTGGCATATGAAATTGTTGTGGGTCATTATATCTCTGTTGTGAATGAATTTTGCTATGTGTTATTTCTTCCTGCATCTATTAAGCACGCCTATACTACTTGCCCATATCCTGCGCATATCATTGTTCAAGGAACTGCAGTAACAGATAATCTCTCTTGGAAAAAAGATATCTTATTTAATTTTTTGTTAGATTTATAAGTTACAAAACTCGTGTTGACCTCTTCCTAGCAACTTCAGAGTACCAAGATTTCCATGCTTCCATATAGTGCAAGTGAAGTTCTTTCAAAGCTTGATTTTGGTACTGAGGGGAATGTTTAGTTGCTAGACTCTCCCAATCATGCGCCTGCTTCACTTTAGTATTCTCAGAAGTTCCGGATTTGGATATGAAGGTTGGAGCAAAAGGACCGAATTGGTAGTTTGTGGAAGTTTGCTTTTTATCTTCCGGACCAAGCCCACTACCGTTTTCTATTGTCTTTTGTTTCTTATAGTTCTGACTGAAGTCTCCAGACATGAACAAATCGGTTCCGTTCCTTGCAAAGCTAATGTTTGTGACATCATTTCCAAATGCCGTTTTTTAGACTCGATTTGATGTGAATTGTAAAGCGATGCCTCATTCCATGCTTTCCTTTTCAATCCTAGCCATCTAAATGCTGGTTTTGTGTGTATCAGTGGTATGTGCCTTTTCAATAAGGTTCATGGAGGTTATCACATATGCAATATCGTAAAGGTGTCTAACTTGTTCTCATTATTGATAAATTATAAGCATCTCCAAAACATTGACAATATCATAGACTTGTCTTCTCTCAACACCTAATCTGGCGGCAGCGTCGTCGAGACCGACTAAATGAATGTTATCTCGATTGTACAAGCTTTAGAAGTTGGTGAATAAGAGGCCGAGGGATTTTCATTCATGGTCGTAGGTGTGGTGCCTGGAAGAAGGAGGGTCTGAGGAAGAAGCCATGGATCTAGAAATTCAAAATTTTGGAAGGAAGAGAGAGAGAGAGAGAGAGAGAGAGAGAGAGAGAGAGAGAGAGAGAGAGAGAGAGAGAGAGAGAGAGAGAGAGAGAGAGAGAGAGATTGATGAATTGAGGAGAGAGAGAACGATGGTGGTGTTATTTTATTTGGATTCGGAAATAGGTTTTAAGAAGATATGGATGAGCAATACATTAGAACATAGAGGGAAATGGGTTGGAAAAAAATGAAGAGATAAACATCTTATTATAGTGCCCAAAAGGGAAATGGAAATGGATGAAGGGTTTACGGTAAGAAAATGGGCTAGAACGGATTATGAATCCCGTTTAAAGGCTGAATAACCAAATGAGTCCAAGACCTACTTAAAACTTTTTTAACAACATCCGACTAAGTGCACACAACTACCACTGAGCAACTCGCCACAAAAACAACAACCATTTGAGTGAGCCAAACTCTGAATCTCTGATCAAATGAATCCTGAATCACTTTGAGTTTTCTTGAATAAATTCCCGGGAAAATAAATTCACAAAGGAACACAAGATGAACCTGATCTTCTGGACCAAACCTCACACGATCCACTGCTTGGTAACTTGATGAATTCCAATATAGAACAAATTGGCCTTGAATACCCATTGCCTGAGAAATAGCCACTGATGCAGGCAACTTGAAAAAAGAAAACAGGTTCTTGATGGTTTGACCAAAATTAGGTCAAACTTCCATCTGATCATATCTGAATAACCATCCTTGATTTGAAGCTAAACCATTTTCCTTGACAACCCTTCTGTCAAACTTGAATGAAAATACCTCAAGGCCAATAGGAGGCCCCAACTCAGAGAAACTCCTGATCCCATGTCTCAGAAGACCGATATAAAGTATGACTATGAAATTATGAACTAATGGAGATGCAGATGAATGCAAATAAAAGCCAGTTAATGTTATAAAAAGTGAAGGCAGATTTTGGGGTGCAACAGGCCTCACAACCAATTAATCGGGGTATTATCGAGATGCTAGATCCCAACGACACCTTTTTTCATTTTATCAATTTACGAAATATTGTTTGAATAGACAATGAAAATATCATGTGGAATGCTAGACTCCAATGACATTTCTTTGTCTAAATAACTTAAAGGGTGTATTTTAGGAACAATAAGTTGAATGATACACTATCCAAGGCGTACGCCTAAATAGTGGTCATTCAAGAATCCAAAAGGTGCTAGACCTCGAGAATTCATTTCTTTCACGATTTAATTAGGAAAAATGATTAATCATATTTTAAAAATAAGTTTGAAAATAGTCCAAGGTTTTTGTTTATAAAAATATTCTGGATTTTCTCTATTCTTCCTAAGAACCTAATTAATAGATTAAATTTTAAATAAAAATAAATTTTAGTTAGAAATAAAATATGAAATTCTAAAAGACCTTTAAAAATATCTTTTATCAAAATTACCTATTAATCATTACATTATTCACCAGTTAACATTTAATACCTTTTATCCAAAATGCACCAAAAATATCAAGAGTTCAAGTGAATGGTTAATCAACACAAACTTAATTAAAGGCCTTCATCAGTGGAAAGGAAATACCGGAACTTAATCCGGAAACTCAAAGAAAGTGGTGGTGGCTCCATTATTCATCCTCACCGTAAATCATACCCAATTCAACGCGACATCATCAGCAACAGGAAGAGCAATACAATTTTAAACACTCAAACTCGAAACTCGAAACAACAGAGTCAAAACGAAGATAAACACCGTAAAAAAATCTAAACATCATACCATATCCCTCATTTTCTCCAACTCAACGATGTACCAAAGACAATTGAAATATTCCAAAGCAAAATTACAGCGAAATAGAACGGCATTACTTGAACAAAACTTAACCAATTTGTGTTCAAATTAAACAGCTCATGAAATTTAACAACACCAGAGTATAAACAACATCAAATCCTATTGTTCCATACATAACAAACATAAAATTAGAAATAACAACATAAACAAAAATAAAAAAAACCAACCAAGACAAGTTGTTTTGTTCAGTTATTTCGAATCGAACTGCAGATTATTACAGAAGAGTGGTGTCGTCGAGCTCGTGTTATCGTTGCCATTACGCACTCGTAAGAAGATTAAAACACCAAAGAGTCCAGATTAAAGCTTCACCATGTTTCGCTCTCATTACAACAAGCCACGGCGATGAATCGCGGATGAGCTTGACTATTTGAGCCGCTGCTTAGTTAAATCTTCGGATGAGGCGTAGTCTATTGTTGTTGGTTGTTGGTAGCTAAACGGTGGTTTGTGTAACACCCCACTTTCCCAAATTAAAATAAAACATGATTAAATCAAATAAATATCAGAGGTTTCCATCAATAGTGGGATATCACATCATAAAATTCAACAAAACACTTCATTATATAATTTTCAAAATAAAGTAGTGGAAATCATCATTAGTACATCATTCTTGGCCATCCGCCAATTTACATAAAACATCATTCATTATCAAGGTTCCCCAAAATAGGATACGTCACAGGAATAAACAAATTTATCACAAAACAAATAAACTCCCAAGTACCATGCTACGTATCAGAGCATCCTAAGACTCGACTCGCACACCACTATCCAAGCTAGCTATGTACCTGGATTATCTGTACTTCTGAAGAAGCACAGACCACAACAACACAAAGGGGTGAGAAAACATGATCAAAGTTATCGGTAATAGGATACATGAATAAAAGGCAGTAAATATACAAATCATCACCCCACCAACATCAAACACGACCTACTGTCCAATCATCAACACAACATACAATAATGCAAGAATGCAACTCAATACCATGCATGTGGTACTGACTCATTGGTTCATTCAATCGAACCCCGGATAGATCACTTACGCTCCTCTTGAGACATGATCTATCCCCACCATTCTCCATAAGGGAGTACGAGTGAATCACTTAAGCTCCTCCTAAGACATGATTCAACCCCACCATTCTCCATAAAGGAGTACGGATGAATCACTTACACTCCTCCTGAGACATGATTCATCCTACCATAACACCATGATATGCACAACACCAAATGCAAAACACACAAACTCAAGCACACTAAGTGCACGCGATCCTCCTGATCACATCACCATACAATATATATATATATATATATATATATATATATATATATATATATATATATATATATATATATATATATATATATATATATATACACACCAATCAATTATGTTAATTACATTAAACATTAGGAATTCCACATTCTAACACCAAGTATACATTCCTCACCATTAAACATTGTCCCTATACTCATCGTGACAAAAGGGATCCTACAAAACATCAACATTGGATGGAACCACAAAAATAGAACAAGCTGCTGTCACGCTCGCCTAGCGAGGCCTCAGCGAACGCTCGCTACCTCACTCACCTAGCGAACCTGCTAGCGAAGGCAGACAGTGGATACTGGAAGTACTTGCTACCCAACTCGCCTAGCGAATGCTCGCTACTAGCTCGCTCAGCAAAGGTGCTGGCGAACGTCTGCGATTTCACAAAACCCTCATTGTCCATAAATTCATCAGAAGCTCAAAAATCATTTGATTCTCACCAAACCAGTCCCTGTAGTCTTAGCCTAACATTCTACGACTAAACTACATGATTTATTTCAGATTTTACCCGATAAACATCAATTCTACCGATTACATCATTTTCGACCTAAAACTGTAAACTACTCAGAATCACTCAAACCATCCAACCAATCCTTATACAACCACATGCAAGAAGTTCACCATGACAACAATGATCAGAAACACAACAACATATTAATCATATTCATAAAATCCCTATGGGGTTAAGGAATCCCCTCTAGCCAATTCATGAAATTACCAATCCCAATCAGTTTCTCCCCCTTACCTTGATTAATTGCTTCGATTGATGAAGAACCCCCAAGAATCCGACAGCCTTAGCTTTCTTCTTCTTCCTCTAGTTCTTCCTCCTCAATCTTTCTCTCCACTTGATCGTGTTTTTTCTCCTTCCTTCCAAAAACTCTCTAATACCCCTCTTAAACCCCTTATTCCTTATTTATTCATTTAACCTTAATAATAATACAAATAATAATAATAATAATATTACTATTGATTATTAAATTACTATCATTATTAATTATATCATATTAATATTAAAGTCTATAGTTTCTTAAATAATCTCCACAAAAGACACGCCGAAATAAAAATAATACCAGAAAGACTAAATAATTAATATGGGTGTTACAGTTTGAGGTGGTGATGTGTTGAGGTTACGGTGGAAAGTTCTTGAAGGGGAAGAAGAAGAAGTCTTCGCGGCGGCTAGGGTTTTTTGTGGTTGACGGATTAGTAGCGGTGGATCCCTCTTTGGATATCGATGGTTTTCATAGCGAAGGTAGAGAATCGGAGATGGTGATGGTTGCCACTGAAGGAAAAAGGGCGATGTGGTTGGATTGAGGGATTGGTGATGTTGTTGAGACGGAAGGAGGAGAGAATGAAGGTTTTGGTCGATGAAGAAGAGAGGCTTATGGATTCGGCGATGGTGAGAGTATTGGGTTTTGGACGATGGTGACGGCGACAACTGGTCTAAGGTTTTTTGTGAGAGAAGGGAATTTGGAGTGTGGAGAAGATGATGTGAAGGGTGGCGGCTAGGGTTTTGGCCGTTTTGGAAGAAAATGAACAGTAGTATCGGTCCCCCTAAAAAGAGTCTCCCCCTTCCCCTTTATACTGAAACCATACGTTTCCTCTTCTTCTCCAATTCATTTTTTTCTATTTTCTTTTTCTTTTAATTATTAACAACTATTATTAATTAACATTAATACTAATAAAAACAATAATCATTAATATAAACTAATATTATAAACAATACCATTATAAAATGAAAATTAAAAACAAAAAGAAATGCCCTTTTTAGCAACTTTAAATAAATAAATGGGACTAATTTAAAATAAACTCATAATATATTGAATAAAAGATAAAAAGTAAAAAAACTAGTATAGACAATTTTAAATTAAGTATGCTAAATAATTTAATAAAAGATGAACATAATTAGCTAAAAATAAATAAATCGGTCGTACAGAAAATGATTAACGTAAAAATAAATGATTCGGAGAAATAACAACATTATGTTGAATTGAATGGATGTCTTTGGGAAACAATTCGACTAGTTTGTCTGCGTATCCGAATATTCATTCTGGCTAACCAATCCTCTGGGTTTTATTAAGGGTAAAATACATGATATTATGCAGGCTATGCAATACTAGAAATAAAATCGAATGCGAAAATATTTGAAAAATGGTAGGACAAATTTAGGGTATGATAGATACCACAAAGATGCTCATGATATGATATGAACGCAAGACTAGGATTCTAGTAGGGAAAAGGTTGCAACTCCACTGGGGAAAGGATTGCCACTATGCCAGGGATGAGAGCATAAATCTGACAATAATAATAAGCTTCCACTATTGGAATAAGGTTCAACTTCTTCTTTAATCAAATAATTTTGTTTTAAAAGGATAATTATCCTCTCCACGATTCTGGTCATAAGCCATTGACGGGTCTCAATTTCTTCTTTAATAAAGTCTTTCACTTGAAAAGGGTATCATAAACCTTTCCACGATTCTGGTCATAAGCCACGAACAAGTCTTAGTTTCTTCTTTAATCAAGTCTTCCACTTGAAAAGGGTAAAAGTAAACCTCCCAACGATTCTGGACATAAGCCACGAACAGGTCTCAGTTTCTTCTTTAATCAAGTCTTCCACTTGAAAAGGGTAAAAGTAAACCCCCTCCCCCTGCGATTCTGGACATAAGCCATGAACGAGTCTTAGATTCTTCTTTAATCAAGTCTTCCACTTGCAAAAGGGTAATGTACAAGCTCCTAAAAAGGTAACCACTTATCAAGAAATGAGAATCAATAACTTCACCAGGGATCTTTAAAAGAGATGCAGGTCGGTTAACTTGCAAAACAGATTTCTCAAATAAAGAGAAAGATCATTTATAAAAGTCTTCACCAAACTTCTCTAAAGGGACTTTTTCGGAGAGATGTCATTTGATGGAAGAAAATTAATATCGGACTTACTAAGGAAAATTGCGATTAGTTAAAGTTGACATGGCATTGGAGCAGATGAAGTTCTTGTAACAAGTTATCTCAAATAAAGAGGAAAACACTTGTAATAATCTTCAACAAACTTCTCTGACATGACTTTTTTGGGGAGATGCCATTTGATGAAAGAAAATTAATACACTGATAAATTTTTTGGGGATAGACAAACTACTCAAAAAGAGACTGACATTTGCCATCCAAAAGGAAATCCGGGAATAAAACAAGTTTTTCAAATAAAGAGACCACCACTTGTTGTTAAGTATAAATTCAAACGGAGTGTTGTAACAATACTTCTAGGAAACAAAGTTCGTCTTCAATGGGGAATCGTAAAAATAGATTCTTCCTAGGGAGACAAAGGTGTCCAAGGGTGAAAAATAAATGCACTATCAATCTAGGTTTTATAGCCTAGAGAGATTCAAAACCAGAATTGTCAGAGACTAGGTTCAATCCAAGAATAAACTGGAAAGAAATAGTCAAACAAGACTTTACCCAATGAGGAATGAACGCAACTGAGGATTTATCTTATCCAGGTATGGAAAGGACAGCTAAGGCAAAAAACTTCCACGAGGAATAAACTCAGCGTAGAGTTAGAAAGGATATACACTCTCTGCTTAAGGTTGATAACTCTATTAGAGAGAGGAAAATATCACATGGGAATAAACATGACCATATTGAGTAAGGTAAATAACATCAAGAAATGCGAAATGAACATGAATTATGCATGTATGTATAAATGAATGTTGTGTTATGTTTATGCTAACAAAACAAACAACAACAAAAACTGGAGATGAAACAAACATCACAGTACAAATGGGTACTCGACTAATCTCAACAAGATGGAAACATCACTAGAGATAAATTAAAGGTCACAGATGGAACAAAGTCCTACTACAAGGCTCAAATCTTGCTGGGGAGAGGAAGATACTTCTCGGGAAAAAACCCTAAATTCAATCTTCTAACATCAAAGATCCACTAGGGGACAATGACATAAACTTCGCTTCGAGGAAAAGAAAGATCCATTGGGGAATGAATCACCCATAACTAGAGAACTTGAATCGAAGCTATAGTCGAGGATAAAGTAAATTCAGTATTCCGCTGGTGAAAAGAACCACATTTAGCAGGAGAAACTTGGATCCTTGAATCAAAGCTTAATTGGGGATTCAGGCTTAGAACTTCACTAGGGAATACTAAGTTAAAAATGAATCAACCGGGAGACCCCAAGTCACACACCCAACATGTCATAACTGTTTGAAGTAAAGACCCATTATTGGAGATACTTGCAAGACAGATCACAAGAACACACTATTTAAGAGAATAAAGTAGTTTTGCATTTTGAGATTTAACCATTCTTGGAGAAATCGATGATATTCCTCTTTGTGTTCACAAATAAAAGGAAAACACACACACACACACACACACACACACACACACAAAAGCAAGAGTAAATATTTTAACATTTTGTTTCAAGAATTACTATCAAAAGTAAAAATGACATTTTGCAAGACAGAAGTAAAAATAAGAATTGCAAACAAATGGATAAAGGCTCGAATTTTATTAATAGAATAGTAGTCCGTAAATGGCGTGACTCCATGGGTTATTACAAAGTTGGAAAATGGTAAATAAAGGTAAAAGGCTACAGTAAAATACAATGACTATTATTCTCCATGACAACTTTGAATTCCAAATACAATCGAGCTTCTGGTGATTTGATTGAGAACTCTTTGATGGTCGAGGTCACTTTAAACGATCAAGTCTGACTTGATGCAGTTATTTGCCATAATCCCTAACTTTTGCCTAGATTTCCTTTTCAAGTTTTCAATTTACCAGGATAATTATTTTTGTTTATGTCTCAATTTTTTTCCTGGACCGCCCTTTTGGGATTTCAATCCACCGAGATACTCATTTTTTTGTCTAAGTCACCCTTTTGGGTTTTCAACTTAGCAATTGTTCTTTTATTCTTTTTAGGTGAAGTATTTCTTGACTATATTAGTATTCACAAGACGAGTGATCTCCTCACTATCCATAGTTGCAAAAATTAATGCACCGCCAGAGAAGACTTTCTTTACAAATCATGGGCCATCATTATTAGGAGTCCACTTGGCCCCATAATCAATAATGAAAGACTGGATCTTCTTGAGCCGAGGTTACCTTCTCTGAATACGCAAGGTCGAACCTTCTTGTAAATCTTTATTCATTCTTTATTGATACAACTGACCATGGCATAAAGCTTTCATTCTCTTTTCTTCAATCAAACTCAACTGATCAAATCTACTTTGACACCATTCAGCCTCAAATAGTTTGGTTTCCATCAAGACCCTCATTGACGGGATTTTAACCTCCACAGGGAGTACTGCTTCCATGCCATATACTAGAGAGAAAGGGTTTGCCCCTGTTGAAATGCAGACGGAGGTACGATACCCATGTAGAGAAAATATGAGCATCTCATGCCAGTCCTTGTAAGTCACTACCATTTTTTAGATGATCTTCTTGATAATCTTATTGGCGGCTTTGATAACACTATTCATCTTTGGTCTATAATGAGAAGAATTATGGTGTTGAATCTTGAACTCTTCACACATCTCTTTCATCATTTTGTTATTCAAGTTCGGTCCACTTTTAGTGATGATCTTGCTTGGAACACCATAACAAAAAATTATTTTATTCTTGATAAACCGGAAAACCACTTGCTTGGTCACATTGGCGTACGATGCTGGTTCAACCTACTTGGTAAAATAATCATCGACCACCAGAATAAAAAAATACCCATTTGAAGCTTTAGGCTCGATCATGCCAATCATGTTAATTCCCCACATAGAGAAAGGCCATGGAGAAGAGATAACGTTGAGAAGAGTTGGAGGCACATGAATATTATCAGCATAGATCTGACGTTTGTGACACTTCTTCACATATTTATAACAGTCAGATTCCATTGTCAGCCAATAGTAACCTGCTCTTAATAGCTTATTTGTCGTTGCATGTCCATGTATCTGAGCAAGACCATGTCAAAGTTTCTTTTGTACAACACATCATTATTCAAGAAGAAATTGCCAGCCAACCTTTTTAGAGTCTTCTTATCTTTATTTGATGCCCTAAGTGGGTATTCTTGTCTTCGAAGAAAAAATTCAATATCGTGGTACCACGGTTTATCATCAGTGACTTCTTCAACTGCAAACACATGTGCAGTTCTGTCAAGGCGCATAACATAAATCTTAGATACATCATTCCACCGATTCACAGCAATCATGAAGGACAAATTTGCCAGAGCATCTGCCATTTGATTTTCTTCACAGGGAATATGATGCAATTCAACTTTATTAAAGAAAGTGGGCAACCTCCTTGCATAGTCTGTATAAGGAACCAATCTGGGTTGACGAGTTTTCCATTCTCCTTTGATATGATTAACCACCAAAGCTGAGTCTCCATACACATCCAAAATTTTGATCCTCAAATCAATATCTTCTTTGAAACCCATGATGCAAGCTTCATATTCTGCCATATTATTTGTACATTCAAACATTAACCTTGCGGTAAAAGGAATATGAGAACCATGAGGAGTAACAATGATTTCCCCAATTCCATTACCGTAAGCGTTAACTGTTAGAAAACAAATTGGTTCTTAGTTATATCTCTATGTTTTGATGATAACACTTATGAAATTTTGTATTAAGAAATTATATACTCTAAATTTGTTCAAGTTTGTTTGCAGCAGATATTAAATTTAATATTCTTCTAAAAGCAAAAATGGATCTGAACGTTGAACTACGCAAGGCTCTGAAGCGTCAGAAGCATCTCTGTGAAGACTCTGAGCGCTGCCTACAGAAGACTCTGAGCGCTGCCTACAGAAGGATCTGAAGCAGAAGCTACTAAAGCATCTGAAGCATAGACTGAAGACTTTGTATGAAGAGTTTCAAGCACTGTTTTTCAGAAGACTCTGATAGTACTGTTCGCTGCAAGTACTGAGGATCTAATCTCTAAACTCTGCTCTGATTAATTACACGCTGAAGCACACTTCCTGCAACACTCTGATACATCAAACTCTGAAGAACATCAAGACTCTGATCACTCAAGACTCTAATGTTAATTGCTGTGAATTAGAAACTTGTTGAAGAAGATTATTTGAAGTTATATCCGTTGGTTATGCCAAACGACTCTTTCCTCTTTTATGCTAGACACAAGAACTCAGGCAAAAAGGATTTCTCTGAACGTTCTACTTCTAAGAAAGGTCAAGTGATGTGAAGACAAAAGGTTACAGCTACTTTGCAGTACACGATCTTCAAGCTTGCAACGTCTTGGACTTCTAAGTCTATAAAAGCAAGTCTTCAACAACTTTCTTCAGTTGACGATTATTGAAAGAATTCATTGAAAAGCTCTCATACAAATTATTACTCTTTGCTGAATTTATTTCATACGTTCTGAAACTTAAGTGTAAATCACAGTTGTGATATAGCTTACTTAGAAGCATTCAAACACTTGTTTAGTTTACATTTGATTGTAAAAGTTCCTTGAGAAGACCAAGTTGTGGTTAGTAGTTCTTGAGAAGACTAAGAACAGTTGTTCTTAGTGTTTGATATTGTAATCAGTTTGATTATAGTAGATTAAGTCCTTGTGGAGAAAGGCAAATCACTCTTGATAGGGTGGACTGGAGTAGTTGAGTTCAACGAACCAAGATAAAAATTATTGTGTTTTTATTGCCATAATATTTTCAAAATCCTTATTCAACCCCCCCTTCTAAGTATTTTTTTCACCTTCAGTTGGCATCAGAGCTTCGGTTCTGTGTGTGCTATCACTTCACCGTGAACAGAAAAGATCCAGTGAGAAAAACTCTTGATATTTATTCTTGGTTGATATTATGGCTGAAGCTTCAACATCCAACAACAACAGATATGAAGAAAGGGATAGAATCAGCACAAACCCCCTATGTTTGATGGGGAGAAGTTTGACTATTGGAAGGACAAAATAGCGAGTTTCTTCCTTGGTTATGATGCTGATCTATGGGACTTAGTCATTGATGGTTATGTTCACCCCATTGATGGGGATGGCAAGAAAATTGATAGAAAATCTATGACTGAAGCTCAAAAGAAGGAGTTCAGAAATCATCACAAAGCTAGAACAATCTTATTAAATGTTATATCTCATACTGAGTATGAGAAGATTACCAACAGAGAAACAACATTTGATTTGTTTGAGTCTTCGAAGATGACCCATGAAGGGAACTCACAAGTTAAAGAGACCAAGGCTCTGGCGCTGATCTAGAAATATAAAGCCTTTAAAATGGAAGAATCTGAATCTATAGAAACTATGTTCTCTAGATTCCAGATCCTCACAGCTGGATTAAAAGTGCTGGACAAAGGTTATTCAACTGCTGATCATGTGAAGAAGATCACCAGAAGCTTGCCCATCAGATGGAGACCAATGGTCACTGCTCTGAAGCTAGCTATGGATCTGAACAAGATCACATTGGAGGAACTAATCAGCTCACTGAGGAGCCATGGAATTGAACTTGAAAAAGACGAGCCTCAAAAGAAAGGTAAGTCAATTTCTTTAAAATCTAACAAATCTGTTAAAGCATTGCAGGTGTTAGAAGAAAGTTCTGAAGAGTCCTCTTCTGAAGAAAAAGATGAACTATCCTTGTTGTCCAGAAGGATCAACAAACTTTGGAAGCACAAACAGAAGAAGTTCAAGAACTTCAAGAAGCCAAATCAATGCAAAGAGTCCTCTGGACACAAAAGATCTGAAAAGAAGGAGGTTGTTTGCTACGAATGCAAGGAACCTGGTCATTACAAGAATGAATGTCCAAAGATTCTAAAGGAAAAGCCAAAGAGGAAGTTTGACAAAAAGAAGAAGGTTCTAATGGCAACATGGGATGATTCAGATGAATCTGAATCTTCATCAGAATTTGAAGAAGAATGCGCCAACATGGCTCTGATGGCAGGCGTGGAAGATCAGGATGAAGGATCATCTGGATCTGAATCTGATTCTGAATCTGACTCAGAAGAGGTACTTTCTGATCTCTCTAGGGAAGAACTTATTAAAGTTTTATCAAAAGTCCTGAATAACTATAACCAGATTAAGCTCAAATGCAAGAAGCTTAAATGCAATCTTGAATCTGAGAATAGTCTGTTAAAGTCAGAAGTTGCTGAGCTCAAAGAAAATAATTTGAAAATGAAAAACAATTTTGAAAAACCTCAATAAGACTCTGAATCTGAAACTAAGTCAAAATGCAAAAATATTTTAGAAGAATATGACTTTAGTTTGTAGAAGTTTCTGGCTAAAAGCATAGATAGAAGCAAGATGGCTTCAATGATCTATGGAGTTAGCAGAAACAACAGGAAAGAAATTGGATATGAATCTTCCTCTGGAAAGGATTTAAATCCAATGCCTGTTGATAAACTTATCATTAAGAAGACTCTCTTATATTCTCATTTTAAGTTTGGTCATCTGAATGATATTAAACACACACGTTCTGATCAGAATGTTTCTGTGTTTAAACCAAAAGTTAGTCAAAATAAACCTGTTGTAAAAAGACAGAAGTTCAGAAAAACTTTTAAGGCAACTAACCCAAAAAGATCTGGGTACCTAAGGATAAGATAATACCTGTTGCAGATGTATTTAGCAGCAAAGTCAAGACGCCAGTCATGGTACCTGGACTCTGGCTGCTCACGTCACATGACGGGAGAAAGGTTTATGTTCCAAAGCCTGGAGCTTAAATCTGGAGGAGACGTCAAGTTTGAAGGGAATTAGAAGGGCAAGATTATTGGCTCTGGTACTATTGGCAATGGTAACCTTCCCTCTATATCTAATGTTTTACTTATAGAAGGATTAAAGCATAATCTATTGTCCATAAGTCAATTAAGTGACAATGGTTATGACATAATCTTTAATCAAAAATGTTGCAAAGTTGTTAGTCAGAAGGATGGCTCAATCCTATTTAATGGAAAGAGGAAGAACAACATTTACAAAATCAATCTTTCAGAACTTAAGGTTCAAAATGTAAAATGCCTTATGTCTGTTAATGATGAGCAATGGGTCTGGCACAGAAGATTGGGGCATATTAATATGAGACGTATCTCTCAGATTAATAAACTCAATCTGGTCAGAGGACTTCCTAAGTTGAAGTTCAACTCAGATGCTCTTTATGAAGCATGTCAAAAAGGAAAATTTTCAAAATCTTCTTTTAAAACTAAGAATGTTGTTTCAACTTCAAGACCATTAGAGTTACTTCACATTGATCTGTTTGGACCAGTGAAAAATGCATCCATCAGAGGCAAGAAGTATGGATTAGTCATTGTTGATGACTATAGCAGATGGACATGGGCGAAATTCCTAAAACACAGGGATGAGTCACATTCTGTGTTCTTTGACTTCTACAAACAAGTCCAAAATGAAAAAGATTTTAAAATTGCTAAAGTCAGAAGTGATCATGGTGGTGAATTTGAAAACAAATATTTTGAAAAATATTTTAATGAAAATGGCATTGCTCATGATTTCTCCTGGCCTAGAACTCCACAACAGAATGGAATTGTAGAGAGGAAAAATAGAACTCTGCAAGAAATGGCCAAAACCATGATCAACAGGACTAATCTGGCAAATCATTTTTGGGCAGAAACAATAAACACAACTTGTTATATTTAGAACAGAGTGTCTGTAAGACCTCTTCTGGAAAAGACTCCCTATGAATTATGGAGGAACAGGAAACCCAACATTTCTTATTTTCATCCTTTTGGATGTATCTGTTCGCAGAACCGTAATCACGCATCCACTTTCCTTTTCAACAGACACTTTAAATGTCTTGAAAACATCAAATGTTTCAGATTTTTCTTTCAAAAAATACACCCATGTCTTCCTACTGTAATCGTCAATGAAGGTAATGAAGTACCGTTTACCTCCATTCGAGATTGGATTTAGAGGGCCACAAATGTGTGAATGGACCACCTCTAGCACTTTCTTGGCTCTGATGGATTTTCCAGATGGAAAAGAGTCTCAATGCTGCTTGCTGACAGCACAATCTTCACAAATCTGAGTTGGAGGTGCGATTTTCGGAAGACCTGTCACCATATTTTTCTGCTGCAGTGTTTTCAATCCTCCAAAATTGAGATGACCATAGCGAAAATGCCATAACCATGTTGAGTCTTGAATCTTTGTTGAGAAACAAGAACCAGTGGATCTATGCAGATTTAACGGAAACAACCGATTATCTGTCATTTTAACTTGAGCAATCAACCCTAATTTTTCGTCTTGAACCCGACAAACACCATTCTTGATCAGAATCTCGTACCCCTTTTCTTGAAGTTGTCCTAGACAAATCAAGTTGGTCTTCAATTCTGGGACAAAGAAGACATCGGAGATCTTGTGACTTTTATTTTCCTTGGCCTTGAAAATAATATTGCCTCTTCCAGCAACATTAATTTTGGAGTTGTCGCCGAATTTGACGGTGCTCAGAAAAGACTCATCCAAATCTGAAAATATTGTCTTATCACCGCACATGTGATTGCTACAGCCCGTATCCAAATACCACAGATTATCTGGAATTTCCTCGGTTACATTGCACACCATCAAGAGAGATTTCTCTTCTTCTCTTTCTGCAAAGTTGGTCCTTTCTCCATTTTCGAGGATTGAAAACACTGCAGCAGAAAAATATGGTGACAGGTCTTCCGGAAATTGCACCTCCAACTCAGATTTGTGAAGATTGTGCTGTCAGCAAGCAGCATCGAGACTCTTTTCCATCTGGAAAATCCATTAGAGCCAAGAAAGTGCTAGAGGTGGTTCATTCGGACATTTGTGGCCCTCTAAACCCAATCTCGAATGGAGGTAAACGGTACTTCATTACCTTCATTGACAATTACAATAGGAAAACATGGGTGTATTTTTTGAAAGAAAAATCTGAAGCATTTGATGTTTTCAAGACATTTAAAGTGTCTGTTGAAAAGGAAAGTGGATGCGTGATTACGGTTCTACGAACAGATCGTGGTGGAGATTATACGTCGCATGAATTCGCAAAGTTTTGCGAGAATCATGGAATTCAAAGGCAGCTTACAGCAGCATATTCACCTCAGCAAAATGGTGTTTGTGAGCAGAAAAATTGCACTATTACGAACATGGTTCGAAGTTTGTTAATGCGACTGATATTTTCCTGCGCCTGCCTATTATTAAAAAAAAGGAAAGCACTTGAACCGGCCAAAGGAGGACTCATTCAAGACAACTTCATAGGTGTGAAAGACTAGCTTGATGACAATACCTCTTTCTCAGTGGGCTTTTAGTCTAAAAAGGCTTCATTCTTCGTTTGTTGTTGTGACTACCCATCATCATACCGAGATTAACTAGTGTTAGGACAAGAGGTGGTAGACCTCGTCGTACATTGATATTTGCACATTAAAAGATGAGGAATAGCGAGTCGATAATGCTCGAAAATAGGCAGATTTTATGATTGCACAAGATAGCGAAAATATTGATTTAAGTTGGCTCGGTTTTTTCGGGCTCGGCTAAGTGGTGATATAGCCGAGCCCGAAAAAAGATTAGATATAAATGAATTGAAAAAGAAAATATTTTTTCAATATGATCTCCTCGACTCAACTCAATATGTTATATGTTGAACACTAAAGAGCATCTGAGCAAGTTTGATTATAAAGCACAGAAGTGTTTCATGCTTGGCTATTCTGAACGCTCTAAAGGCTACAGGGTATACAATACTGAAACACAGATTGTGGAGGAATCTATACATGTTAGATTTGATGATAAGCTTGGCATTCAAAAGCCAAAGCAGTTTGAAAGTTCTGCAGATAGAGAAGTAATTCTCACAGGCTCTGAAGGCTCAGAGGCAGAAAAGGTTCAAGTGAAGGAGCCAGAAGCAAAACCAGATGCAATTCCTTTAGCTTCTCAAATGAAAAACTTGAATATTTCTGAAGAATCAAATGTTAGAGGATCATCTTCCAGAATCAAGGCCTCTCACCCAGAGGATGCGATCATTGGAAAGAAGGATGACACTATAAGGACAAGATCCTACCTCAGATCATCTGAAGCGTCATTATTTGGTTTGGTGTCAATTATTGAACCAACTTCTGTGGATGAAGCTCTGCAAGACAATGACTGGATAATTGCCATGCAAGAAGAGCTCAATCAGTTCACAAGAAATGACATTTGGGATTTGGTTCCAAGACCAAAAGGATTCAATATAATTGGAACTAAATGGTTCTTCAGAAACAAGTTGAATCAAAAAGGAGAAGTTGAAAGAAACAAAGCAAGGCTTATTGCTCAAGGTTATAGCCAGCAAGAAGGAATTGACTACACAGAGACTTATGCTCCTGTGGCTAGGTTAGAGTCTATTCGTTTACTCATTTCTTTTGCTAGACAAAATAACATCACTCTATATCAGATGGATGTTAAGAGTGCCTTCTTAAATGGAATTATATAAGAGGAAGTTTATGTTCACCAACCTCCTAGTTTTGAAAGTGATAAATTTCCAGAACATGTTTTTAAATTTATGAAATCTCTTTATGGTTTAAAACAAGTTCCCAGGGCTTGGTATGAGAGATTAAGCAATTTTCTTCTGGAGAAAATTTTTATCAGAGGCAAAGTGGACACAACTCTCTTCTATAAAACATTTAAGAAAGATTTGTTAATTTGTCAAATATATGTAGATGATATTATATTTGGATCTACCAATGTTATGCTGGGAAAAGAGTTTGCTCAATGTATATAGGCTGAATTTGAGATGAGCATGATGGGAGAATTGAGATTCTTTCTGGGAATTCAAGTCAACCAGACTCCAGATTGCACTTACATTCATCAGACCAAATATGTAAAAGAGCTTCTGAAGAAGTTCAACATGACTGATAGTAAGATGGCAAAGACTCATATGCATCCAACAAGCACTCTTGGTAAGGAAGAGGTATGTAAGAAAGTAGATCAGAAACTCTACAGAGGTATGATTGGATCTCTTCTCTACTTAACTACTTCTAGACCTGACATTTTATTCAGTGTATGCTTGTGTGCAAGATTCCAATCAGATCCTAGAGAATCACACTTAACAACTGTTAAGAGGATTCTAAGGTATCTGAAAGGTACTTCTAATGTGGGTTTGTGTTACAGAAAATCTGATGAATTTAAACTAGTTGGATTTTGTGATGCTGATTACGCTGGAGACAGAGTTGAAAGAAAAAGTACTTCTGGAAGTTGTCAATTTCTGGGAAGAAATTTAATCTTCTGGTACAGCAAGAAACAACCTACAATTGCTCTATCAACTACAAAAGCAGAATATATTGCTGCTGCAGGATGTAGCACGCAGATGCTCTGGATGAAAAGTCAGCTAGAAGACTATCAGATCTTTGAGAGTAATATTTCCATATTCTGTGATAATACTTCTGCTACATGCTTATCTAAAAATCCAATTTTACACTCTAAAGCTAAGCATATAGAAATTAAACATCACTTCATCAGAGACTATGTTCAGAAGGGTATTATAAAATTAGACTTTGTTGATACAGATCATCAATGGGCTGATATTTTCACAAAACCCCTTGCTGAAGATAGGTTTAAGTTTATTCTGAAAAATATTGGTATGGAATTTTGTCCAGAATAATATTTATCAGAAGCAAATTTCTCAGATGCAAAATGTTTAAAACTCTGAAGTATTTCATCTGTCATTTATATAATTTCTTGAATTATTATTTCTGTGTGTATTTGAACTAACAAGTCTCAGAGGATCTGAACGTTGGCTAACGTTTCATTTATCAAAGAGATTTCAGAAGCACATGCAAGCAAACACGTGTCACTCTGAATCTGAAAAGATGGCGTGCACAATACTGAAGAGACATTTGAGGTAACGTTTGAATAGTTGGTTTCTCGTTTCCCCCCCCCCCCCCCCCCCCATTGTCAGAATCATTTAATGCTTTGAAATGATTATTTTCTTTTTATTAAATGCCATTAATTTTTAAGTGTGTACGTGTTGAACGTGTGACCTTTGTGTGTCCTAAATTTCTTCTATAAATTCCATAAATCTCACCATTTCACACTTTTCACTCTCACAAACACGTTTATGCATTTCTGCTTGCTCTTTAGCCTTCATCTAAACCCTAAACCTTCATCATCTTCAACAATGGCTACATCATCTTCAACCTCAGCTCAGTTTCTATCCACAATGGTTGCAGTTGCTTCTTCTAACATGGGTGTTGTCCCATTTAAGGAACCTATCAGAACTTTACTCACGCCTGTTGATAAGTTGGAAGTTCTGTGTGAGTCCATAGTCAACTTTGAATCTTTTGTAGAAAATGGGTATGATTTTCGTCCCATCATTGATGCACAATGTTGGACCAAGTTCTTTGACAGATTAATGGGACCAGTTTACCCTCGTCTGGTAAAGGAATTCTGGATACATGCTTCTTGTTGCCCTAAGTTCATAGTTTCTTTTGTTCTTGGGAAAGAAATCATCATTACTGAAGCTTTGATAAGGAAACTCATAGGATATGAGGAGACTGATTGGGTCACTAACCTACCATTTGGGCGTGTGGACATGACTGATGTCTATAAACAAGTTTGCTCATCTGGAGTAGCTTCTAACAAGGTTAAGGATCTGAAACCATTTTACAGGATCTGGGCCAAGATTTTCATGAGCTGCATTCACCACAGAAAATCTTCAAATTCTCTAGATTATGTCAACACTGATCAGCTATACTTTATGTATTGTCTGAGTCAAAGTACCAAGGTGGATATACCATATCTTCTGTTTAATCATTTGTGGATGCATGTTAAACAATCAAGGGAAGAGTTCAGAAACAAGCACCAGA
The DNA here is from genome assembly GCA_963859935.3 of Lathyrus sativus. NCBI lineage: Eukaryota > Viridiplantae > Streptophyta > Magnoliopsida > Fabales > Fabaceae > Lathyrus > Lathyrus sativus. The sequence continues at coordinate 301,653,011 of OZ012741.1, forward strand.
AGCTTAGAAACTGGATTCCAATGGGAAGACTAATCTTAAACATTTTGACTGAGAATGGTCTTGTTAGTCATCTGTTTGAGGCTGGAATGAAGGAAGAATTGGCTTCTGCAGTTGGAAAACCTCTGAACGGGAAAAGTCTTTAGAGGATGAAAGTGGTAGAAGAAGTTACTTTTGCTCCAAAGAAATTCAACACTGAAGAGGTCACTCAAAGAAGAGTCTCAGTTGCAAATTTCCCTATGTTCTTTGCAATTGACCCAAGGGACATTGTTCTGCAATACATCACAGATTGTCTGAATGAAGGAATTCCTCTGCCAGCAAATCTGGTTCAGAAGGCAGGTGAACCTGTTCCAGATCTGTATGAGGCCAGACATAAGAAGAAGAGAAAGGTTGCTTCAGAAGAACCTTCTAAGCCTAAGAGGAAAGCTACTGGTGATGTTGGTGCTGTAAAGCCAAAGAGAGTCAAGAAGTCAGAAATCAATCCTCCAGAGGCAAGTCTCAAAGAAATTCTGGAAATTGTACAAGAGGTATTAACATCTGATCAAACTCTTCATGAACCTATTATACCATCACCTTCACCTTCACCTTCACCTCCTCGTGTTTCTAAACCTAAGAAACCCTCTGCTAGACCATTTGTAACCCAACCTATTGCAACACCATCTAAAAAGTATCCATCTGAACCAACACCTTCTAAACCATCTGATAATCCCCTATCTGACAAACAAACTGAAGGTGAGAAAATACTTAGAAGGGGGGGGGGGGGGGTTGAATAAGTATGAAGATAAAACTTAGAAATAAAAACTCAAGGATTTTTATCCTGGTTCGTTGAACTCAACTACTCCAGTCCACCCTATCAAGAGTGATTTGCCTTTCTCAAACAAGGATTTAATCCACAATTTAATCACCTGATTACAATAGTAAGCACTAAGAACAATTGTTCAAAGTCTTCTCAAGAACTACTGATCCTAACTGGATCTTCTTAAGGTTCTCTTACAATAAAATGTAATAATGATACAAGTGTTAAAAATGCTTCTAATAAAGCTTTATCACAACTGTGATTTTTCACTTAAGATGAAGAACAATGAAATAAATTCAGCAAGAATGTATAAGTTGTATGAGAGCTTGTAATGAATTCTTTCAAGTATTTCGTCAACTGAAGAAGATGAATGGAGTCTTGCTTTTATAGGCACAGAGGTCCATGAAGTCTTTCACGTTGAAAACAGTGTACCAAAAAAGGTATGAGCCTTTTTGTCTTCACATCATATGACCTTTCCTAGAAGAAGAATGCACAGAGAAATCCTTTTTGTCTGTGTTCTTGTGTCTAGCATAAATAAGGAAAGAGTCGTTTGGTTATTCCAACGGACATAACTTTGAATTCTTCTTCAACAATTTTCAGCAAGAATCATCAGAGTCTAGATTGGTTAGAGCCTTTTGATGTTCATCAGAGTTTGTTGAATCAGAGTCTTTGCAGCAAGTGTGCTTTCAGCGTGTAAATGTTCAGAGCAGAGTTTTGGATCAAATCCTCAGTACTGGCAGCGTTAGTACTATCAGAGTCTTCTGAAGTAACTGTGCTTGAAACTCTTCATACAGAATTCCTCATTGCTTCAGATGCTTCTGGCTTCTGCTTCAAATTCTTCTGTAGCTTCTGCTTCAGATTCTTCTGTAGCTCCTGCTTCAGAGTCTTCTGGAGGCAGCGCTCAGAAACTTCTGGAGGCAGCGTTCAGAATTCTCTAAGAGATGCTTCTGACGCTTCAGAGCCTTGCATATTTCTTATGTTCAGATCTAATTTGCTTCTGGAGTAATATTCACTTTAACATCTGCAGCAAACATTCTCAAACAAATTTTAGAGTATATAATTCTTCAATACAAAATTTCATAAGAGTTATCATCAAAACATAGAGATATTATTAAGAACCAATCTGTGTTATAACAATCTCCCCCTTTTTGATGATGACAAAAATATCAGAAATTTTGTTCAATAGAAAGTAAAGTAATTATAACTCCCCCTGAGATGATGAATCTCCCCCTGAATTGAATACTAATAAGGAATAGAAACTTCTCTTTTTGCATGAGTATTCTTTTCAGAATCAGAGCCTGAATGTTCCAAACATTAGATCTTGCATGTTTCATAGTCAGAGTCTGATAGGTAAAATATGATCTAGAAGTCTTAGAGTTTCTTTAAACGAAAATGTCAGATTTATCAAACGTTCTGAAACACTAAGAGTTTATGTTAGTTAAAATTGATATGTCTGAAGTTTCATTTAGGTAGAATTTATTGAACAGTCAGATCCATTTTCTCCCCCTTTTTTGTCATGATCAAAAAGTAAAAAAAAAAACTTTTAAAAGACAAATAAAAGGAAATATAGAAAAGATAAATCATGTAGAGAAAACACTGAGTCATTCATTCATTCAGAGAAAAAGATACACATATCAGATAAAATTCAAGTTCATGTGCACAAACATCAGATGCAGAAAAAAAAAATAAACTAAGTTTGTTTGGACAGAATCATCTTCAACAGGTTAGTGATCTCAGATGAGGACTGCTCTTGCTTTGTCATCCACTTAGCCATGTTTTCATTCTTCTGATCTTGTTTGGACATCCATTGAGCCATATCTTCAGACTTCTGATCTTGCTTGGCCATCCATGACTTAATCTCAGATTGACCAGCTTCCAGAACTGCAATCTTATCTTCAATATTTGGATACTCTTTCTTGACCTCATATGAAGAAGGTGGAGCAGAGTTTGAAACAGGAACAGAGTCAATTTCCATAGGAGATGCAGAGTCAGAAGCAACAGATCCAGAGGGATGTTCCACAAGAGTCATAGCCAGAGGGTTTTCTTCAGATGCAGATTCAGCAGTCACTTCTGTATCACATACTTCAGAGGATGAAGGAACATCTTCAAGAAGCAATGGTTCAGATCTTTTAACAGTCCAGATCAAGCTTCTGGCAGTCTCAGCAAATCTGAGCTTCGCATCATCAGAACGTACATTCTTCAGATTTGAGGCTACAGTATTGAATCTGTTGATGAAGCTATTCCAGATAGCATCAGACTCATTTGCATCCATGGTTGACAGACATCTCTTCTGAACAGAGCCTAAATGCATCTTTATTTCTTTCAGAAAACTTGTAAATAAATTATCAACATTCAGCCTAGATTTTGGTTTTAGAAGGGTTTCCAAAGTGAAAGGCTTAGGTTAAGATGGTGGTGGAATGGTAAATTCAGGAATAATAATTAGAGGGCTAGGATATGCTGGTTTCTTCTGGGCTGGCATGATACGAAAGAATGGTTTGATTCTGCGAATGGAAGGTATGACAGCTTTTGGGTTGTCAAAGTATGGAATAAAGGCATATTGTTTTTCCTTAATAAGAAAAGGAATAAAAGCTGATTGAGGTGGTTGATCAAAAAAATTGTCAATATCAAGTCCAGATGGAAGGGGATCAAATAGAAAAGGTTTAACAGAAACAACTGAAGCAAATTCAGGTGTTTTTGGTTCAGGAATGGGTTCAGAATTGGTAGTTTCAGAAGAAATGGGTGGTTCTGGTTGGTTAGCTTCAAATACTCTGAGAGAGGGAGGTGAAATGAAATCTGGATGGATATTAGATTCAGATGAGTTTGAGGATGTAGTTGGGGTACAAGACGTAGAAGACACTTCAAATACATAACCTCTGTCTCAGATATATTTGTTTCAGGAGGATTGTTTGGTTTTGGTTTATTCTCAGAAGGTTTTGATGGAGGTTCAGATACAAGTGGTTCAGAGATAGGTGGTTCAGAAACAACTTGTTCAGGTGCAACAGGATCAGATGCAACTGGATCAGATTGTATGGGTTCAGATGTATCTGGTTGTTGTTGTGGTGTAGGTTGTTCTGTTGGTTTTGTTATAGGTGTTGGAATTTGGTTTGCTGGTGTAGTTGTTGTTGGTTCAGATGGTGGAGTAACAGAAGTTTTTAGTGGAGTAGTGGAAATAGGATCAGATGATTTTTGTGGGGAAGGAACTTTTGATGGTACAGATTTTTGAGAAGGAGCAGGAATAGACTGTTTTTGAGTGGGAGGGGGTTTTGGAATAGAACTAAATGTTGATTCATTTATAACAATTTTAGAGAAAGAAGATACAAATGTTTTAGTACCTTTAGTCTTGATACACTTGGTGGGAACAGAGGGAACTTCTCCAGAAGCTTTTCTCTTGATCTGCTTCTGTGGCTTGTCAGCAACTTTTGGCTTCTTCTGAGCAGTAGCTTCTTCTGCTTCTGATTGACTTCTTTTCCTCATGTTCTCATTGTATACATCTGGCATTGGTTCTCTTGCGCTTTTCAGAATATCTGCAGGAATGGGCGTTCCATCTGCTTTGCATGAATCAATATACCTCACAATGATATCCCTTGGTTCTTCAGCACCAAACAGTGGAAAATTATCAACAGGAATTCTCTTCTGACTAATTTCAGAAATATTCAACTTCTTGGGTGCAACTGTGAGTTCCTCTACAATTTTTAGTCTCTGAAGACTCTTTGCATTCAGAGGTTTTCCAGCAATGGATTCAAGTTCATCCTTAACTCTAGCTTCATACAGAGCAGTCACCAGACCATTCTCTGTCAGAATGTCTGAAATCAATGTTCCAAAGGGAATCCATGTTCTGATCTTCTGACCCTTATCCTTTATAGATTCTCTTGAAGCATTGATATGGTTCCACAGATGCATAAAGAGAATGTCAGGAAGATCTATCTTTGTACTCTGACTCAAACAGTACATGAAGTAGAGTTGTTCATTCTTCACATAATCTGGAGAATTGGTAGATTTTCTGTGATGGATGCATCCCAGAAAAATCTTTGCCCGGATTTTATAGTCAGGCTTCAGATCCTTAAATTTGTTAGAGGCCTGTCCAGATGTGATGACTTCCTCATAAACTTCCTCCATGTCCACACGCCCAGCTGGCAGATGACATACTTCATCAGTCTCCTCATACCCTATGAGTTTCCTGATTAGATCTTCAGTTATTATGATCTCCTTTCCCAAAACAGAAGATAAAATGAATTTTGGATAAATAGAACCATGTATCCAGAATTCCTTCACCAGATGAGGGTAAACTGGTCCAAATAATCTGTCAAAATATTTAACCCAGCCTTGTGCATCAATTATTGAACGAAATTCAAACCCATTTTCAGCTAACGAATCAAATTCCACCATTGATTCATAGAGAACTTCACGTTTGTCCACATGGGTTAACAATGTCCTCTTAGGTACTGTGAATGGAGTCACACCCATATTTGCAGAAGTAACTGCAGCCATAGTTGATTGAAATTGACCTGCTATAAAAGACGAGGTTGCCATTGAAGAGGATGAAGATGATTTGGACGAAGGTTTAGGGTTTTTGTGAAGAGAGAATAGAAGACAAAAATGCATAAACTTGTTTGTGATGTGAAAAGTGTGAAATTGGTGTGAAATGTGGTATTTATAGAGGAAACACTTAAGGCAATCAAACAGACACAAGAAGCACGTTTTCACATAGCAATAAATAACAATTAATGAAAGAGAATAAAAATCATTTCAAACATTAATTGATTCTGACAAAATGGGGGGAAAATCAAGATTTTCACTATTCAAACCATACCTCAAATGTCTCTTCAGTAGTGTACACGCTATCTTTTTAGATTCAGAGTGACACGTGTTTGCTTGCATGTGCTTCTGAATTCTCTTGAGAAATGAAACGTTAGCCAACGTTCAGATCCTCTAAGATTGGTTAGTTCAGATATACACAAATAAAAATAAATCAACTAAATAACAGATGAAATACTTCAGAGTTTTAAACATTTTACATCTGAAAAATTTGCTTCTGATAAATATCATTATGGACAAAAATCCATACCAATATTTTTCAGAATAAATTTAAACCTATCTTCAGCAAGGGGTTTTGTGAAAATATCTGCCCATTGATGATCTGTATCAACAAAGGCTAAGTTTATAATACCCTTCTGAACATAGTCTCTGATGATATGATGTTTAATTTCTATATGTTTTTCCTTAGAGTGTAAAATAGGGTTTTTAGACAAACATATAGCAGAAGTATTATCACAGAATATAGAAATGTTACTTTCAAATATCTGATAGTCTTCTAGCTGACTTTTCATCCAGAGCATCTGCGTGCTACATCCAGCAGCAGCAATATATTCTGCCTCTGTAGTTGACAGTGCAATTGTGGGTTGCTTCTTGCTATACCAAGAGATTAGATTTCTTCCTAGAAATTGACAACTTCCAGAAGTACTTTTTCTTTCCACTCTGTCTCCAGCGTAATCAGCATCACAGAATCCAACTAATTTGAAATCATCAGATTTTCTGTAACACAAACCCACATTAGAAGTACCTTTCAGATACCTTAGAATCCTCTTAACAGCTGTTAAGTGTGATTCTCTAGGATCTGATTGGAATCTTGCACACAAGCATACACTGAACAAAATGTCAGGTCTAGAAGCAGTTAAGTAGAGAAGAGATCCTATCATACCTCTGTAGAGTTTCTAATCCACTTTCTTACTTACCTCTTCCTTACCAAGTATACTAGTTGGATGCATGGGAGTCTTTGCCATCTTACTGTCAGTCATGTTAAATTTCTTCAGAAGTTCTTTAACATATTTGGTCTGATGAATGTAAGTGCACTCTGGAGTTTGGTTGACTTGAATTCCCAGAAAGAATCTCAATTCTCCCATCATGCTCATTTCAAATTCTGCCTACATACATTGAGCAAACTCCTTTCCCAGCATAACATTGGTAGATCCAAATATAATATCATCCACATATATTTGACAAATTAGAAGATCTTTCTTAAATGTTTTACAGAAGAGTGTTGTGTCCACTTTGCCTCTGATGAAATTTTTCTCCAGAAGAAAATTGCTTAACCTCCCATACCAAGCTCTGGGAGCTTGTTTTAAACCATAAAGAGATTTCTTTAGTTTGAAAACATGTTCTGGAAACTTTTCACTCTCAAAACCAGGAGGTTGGTGAACATAAAATTCTTCTTCTATAATACCATTTAGAAAGGCACTTTTGACATCCATTTGATATAGAGTGATGTTATACTGTGCAACAAAAGAAATGAGTAAATGAATAGACTCTAACCTTGCTACAGGAGCATAAGTCTCTGTATAATCAATTCCTTCTTGCTGACTATAACCTTGAGCAACAAGCCTTGCCTTATTTCTTTCAACTTCTCCTTTCTCATTAAGCTTGTTTCTAAAGACCCATTTAGTTCCAATTATGTTGAATCCTTTTGGTCTTGGAACTAAATCCCACACATCATTTCTTGTGAATTGATTTAGCTCTTCTTGCATGGCAATAATCCAGTCATTGTCTTGCAGAGCTTCATCCACAGAAGTTGGTTCAATAATTGACACCAATCCAAATAATGATGCTTCAGAAGATTTGAGGAAGGATCTTGTTCTAATGGGGTCATCCTTCTTTCCAATGATCACATCCTCTGGGTGAGAGGCTTTGATTCTGGAAGATGATCCTCTAACAGTTGATTCTTCAGAAATGTTCAGGTTGTTCATCTGAGAAGCTAAAGGAACTGCATCTAGCGTTGCTTCAGGTTCCTTCACTTGAACTTTGTCTGCCTCTGAGCCTTTAGAGTCTGTGAGAATTACTTCTTTATCTGCAGAACTTTCAAACTGCTTTGGCTTTTCAATGCCAAGCTTATCATCAAATCCAACATGAATAGATTCTTCCTCAATCTGTGTTTCAGTATTGTATACTCTGTAGCCTTTAGAGCGTTCAGAATACCCAAGCATGAAACACTTATGTGCTTTAGAATCAAACTTGTTCAGATTCTCTTTAGTATTCAACATATAGCAAATACATCCAAAATGATGGAAATATGAAATGTTGGGCTTTCTGTTCCTCCACAACTCATAGGAAGTCTTTTCCAAAAGAGGTCTTACAGACACTCTGTTCTGAATGTAACATGTTGTGTTTATTGCTTCTGCCCAAAAATGCTTTGCCAGATTAGTCTCATTGATCATGGTTCTGGCCATTTCTTGCAAAGTTCTATTTTTCCTCTCTACAACCCCATTCTGTTGTGGAGTTCTAGGACAGGAAAAATCATGAGCAATGCCATTTTCATTAAAATATTTTTCAAAATATTTGTTTTCAAATTCACCACCATGATCACTTCTGACTTTAATAATTTTAAAATCTTTTTCATTATGGACTTGTTTGCAGAAGTCAAAGAACACAGAATGTGACTCATCCTTGTGTTTTAGGAACTTTACCCATGTCCATCTGCTGTAGTCATCAACAATGACTAATCCATACTTCTTGCCTCTGATGGATGCAATTTTCACTGGTCCAAACAGATCAATGTGAAGTAATTCTAATGGTCTTGAGGTTGAAACAACATTTTTAGATTTAAAGGAAGATTTTGAAAACTTTCCCTTTTGACATGCTTCACAAAGAGCATCTGAGTTGAACTTCAGCTTAGGAAGTCCTCTGACCAGACTGAGTTTATTAATCTGAGATATACGTCTCATATTAATATGCCCCAATCTTCTGTGCCAGACCCATTGCTCATCATTAACAGACAAGAGGCATTTAACATTTTGAACTTTAAGTTCTGAAAGATTTATTTTATAAATGTTGTTCTTCCTCTTTCCATTGAATAAGATTGAGCCATCCTTCTGACTAACAGCTTTACAACATTGTTGATTAAAGATTATATCATAACCATTGTCACTTAATTGACTTATGGACAACAGGTTATGCTTTAAACCTTCTACAAGAAGAACATTAGATATAGAGGGAAGGTTACCATTACCAATAGTACCAGAGCCAATGATCTCGCCCTTCTGATTCCCTCCAAACTTCACTTCTCCTCCAGATTTAAGCTCCAGCCTTTGGAACATAAACCTTTCTCCTGTCATGTGACGTGAGCAGCCAGAGTCCAGGTACCATGACTGGCATCTTGACTTTTCTGCTAAAAACATCTGCAACAGGGATAATCTTATCCTTAGGTACCCAGATCTTTTTGCGTCCTTTTTGGTTAGCTGCCTTGAAAGTTGGTCTGAACTTCTGTCTTTTTACAATAGTATTGTTCTGACTTACTTTTGGCTTAAACACAGGAATATTCTAATCAGAACGTGTGTGTTTAATGTCATTCAGATGACCAAACTTGAAATGAGAGTAAAAGGGAGTTTTCTTAATAACAAGTTTATCAGCAGGCATTGGATTTAAATCTTTTCCAGAGGAGGATTCATATCCAATTCCTTTCCTGTTATTTCTGCTAACCCCATAGATCATAGAAGCCATCTTGCTTCTATCAATGCTTTTAGCAAGAAATTTCTGAAAGCTAAAGTCATATTCTTCTAAAATGTTTTGCATTTAGACTTACTTTCAGATTCAGAGTTTTGTTGAGCTATTTCAAAATCAGCTTTCATTTTTAAATTGTTTTCTTTTAGCTCAACAATTTCTGATTTTAACAAATTATTCTCAGAGCCAAGATTGCATTTAAGCTTCTTGCATTTGAGCTTAATCTGATTATAATTTTTCAGGACTTCAGATAAGACTTTAATAAGCATTTCCCTAGTGAGATCAGAAAGTACCTCTTCTGAGTCAGATTCAGAGTCAGACTCAGATCCAGATGATTCTTCATTCAGATCTTCAATGCCTTCCATCAGAGCCATGTTGGCGCATTCATCTTCAGATTCTGATGAGGATCCAGATTCATCAGAGTCATCCCAAGTTGCCATTAGAACCTTCTTCTTTTTTTCAAACTTCCTTTTTGGCTTTTCTTTAAGAAGCTTTGGACATTCACTCTTGTAATGGCCATGTTCTTTGCATTCAAAGCAGACAACTTCCTTCTTTCTAAATCTTTTTGGTCCAGAGGACTCCTTGCGCTGATCTGGTCTTTTGAAGTTCTTGAACTTTCTTTGCTTGTGCTTCCAGAGTCTGTTGATTCTTCTGGACAGCAAGGATAGTTCATCTTCTTATTCTTCAGAAGAATCTTCAAAGCTTTCCTCTAATACCTGCAAAGCTTTTATAGATTTGTTAGATTTTAATGCAATAGACTTACCTTTCTTTTGAGGCTCATCTTCCTCAAGTTCAATTTCATGACTCCTTAGAGAGCTAATTAGCTCCTTCAGAGTGATCTTGTTCAGATCCTTGGCCAGCTTCAGAGCAGTGACCATAGGTCTCCATCTGATAGGCAAGCTTCTGATGCTCTTCTTCACATGATCAGCAGTTGAGTAGCCCTTGTCCAGAACTTTTAGACCAGCTGTAAGAATCTGGAATCTAGAGAACATAGTTTCTATGGACTCAGATTCTTCCATCTTGAACGCTTCATACTTCTGTATTAACGCCAGAGCCTTGGTCTCTTTTACTTGAAGATTTCCTTCATGAGTCATCTTCAAGGACTCAAACATGTCAAATGTAGTTTCTCTATTTGTGATCTTTTCATACTTAGTGTGAGATATAGCATTTAACAGTATTGTTCTAGCCTTGTGGTGATTTCTAAACTCCTTCTTTTGAGCTTCTGTCATATATTTTCTATCTACTTTCTTGCCATTCCCATCAATGGGATAAACATACCCATCTATGACCAAGTCCCATAAATCAGCATCATAACCAAGGAAGAAACTTCCAATCCTGTCCTTCCAATAATCAAATTTCTCCCCATCAAACATAGGGGGTTTAGTGATGATTCTGTCCCTTTCTTCATATTTGTTGTTAATGTTAGATGTTGAAGTATCAGCCATGATAACAACCAAATATATATCAAAGTTTTTCTCACTGGATCTTTTCTGTCACTGTGAAGTGGTAGCACACACAGAGCCGGAGCTCTGATGCCAACTGAAGGTGAGAAAATACTTAGAAGGGGGGTTGAATAAGTATGAAGATAAAACTTAGAAATAAAAACTCAAGGATTTTTATCCTGGTTCGTTGAACTCAACTACTCCAGTCCACCCTATCAAGAGTGATTTGCCTTTCTCAAACAAGGACTTAATCCACTATTTAATCACCTGATTACAATAGTAAGCACTAAGAACAACTGTTCAAAGTCTTCTCAAGAACTACTGATCCTAACTGGATCTTCTTAAGGTTCTCTTACAATCAAATGTAATAATAATACAAGTGTTAAAAATGCTTCTAATAAAGCTTTATCACAACTGTGATTTTTCACTTAAGATGAAGAACAATGAAATAAATTCAGCAAGAATGTATAAGTTGTATGAGAGCTTGTAATGAATTCTTTCAAGTATTTCGTCAACTGAAGAAGATGAATGGATTCTTGCTTTTATAGGCACAGAGGTCCATGAAGTCTTTCACGTTGAGAACAGTGTATCAAAAAGGTCTGAGCCTTTTTGTCTTCACATCATATGACCTTTCCTAGAAGAAGAATGCACAGAGAAATTCTTTTTGTCTGTGTTCTTGTGTCTAGCATAAATAAGGAAAGATTCGTTTGGTTATTCCAACGGACATAACTTTGAATTCTTCTTCAACAATTTTCAGCAAGAATCATCAGAGTCTAGATTGGTCAGAGCCTTCTGATGTTCATCAGAGTTTGCTGAATCAGAGTCTTTGCAGCAAGTGTGCTTTCAGCGTGTAAATGTTCAGAGCAGAGTTTTGGATCAGATCCTCAATACTGGCAGTGTTAGTACTATCAGAGTCTTCTGAAGTAACTGTGCTTGAAACTCTTCATACAGAATTCCTCATTGCTTTAGATGCTTCTGGCTTCTGCTGCAGATTCTTCTATAGCTTCTGCTTCAGATTCTTCTGTAACTCCTGCTTCAGATTCTTCTGGAGGCAGAACTCAGAATCTTCTGGAGGCAGCGTTCAGAATTCTCTAAGAGATGCTTCTGACGCTTCAGAGCCTTGCATATTTCTTATGTTCAGATCTAATTTGCTTCTGGAGTAATATTCACTTTAACATCTGCAACAAACCTTCTCAAACAAATTTTAGAGTATATAATTCTTCAATACAAAATTTCATAAGAGTTATCATCAAAACATAGAGATATTATTAAGAACCAATCTGTGTTCTAACACAAACCCCTGCACCAAAATCATCTGAAATTCCCCCACCAGAACCACCAACAACAAAACCAGCAGAACTAACACCAACACCTCAAGAACCTTCTCCACAACAACCTGAACAACAACAAACTTCTGTACCTGAACCAATACCATCTGAACCTACTGTATCTGAACCACCAAAATCTATACCTTCCAATCCACAACCAAATCCTCAACCTGAGCAACCCAAACCTACTGAATCATACATATTTGATTCTGAGGTTCTGGATGTCCAACCTCTCAAAACTATGTTTGTCGTATCTTCTACATCCTGCCCCTCATCTACCTCATCTGATTCATCTGAATCTGATGTTCACCCAGATGTTAGCTCACCCCCCTCTCTCAAAGGATATGAACCTAAACAACCAGATACATCTATCTCATATGATGCTATCATTCCTGAACCAACGCCAACACCTAAACCAAACCATCAGCTTTTGTTCCTTATTTTGAAAATCCAAGAGTTGTTATTCCATTCATTCGCAAAATAAAACCATTCTTTCACATTATGCCTGCTCATAATACACCTCCTTATCCTCGTCCTCTGTTCATAATTCCACATTTCACCATATCGCCTCCACCAGAACAACCCAAACCAACATCTATGGAAACCTACCTTAAACCAAAATCCAGATTGGATGTTAATACTCTGTTTGCTAGTTTCGAGAAGGAAATCATAATGAGTTTAAACTCTGTGGAAGAGAAATGTCTTTCAAGCATCAATCCAGAAGCTTCTGAAGAATGCTGGGATAAGTTCATTGCCAGATTCAATGTTGTTGCTTCAAATCTGAAGAGTGTCTGCTCTGATGATGCAAAGATCAGATTCGCTGAGCTTACCAGAATAATGCTTTGTAATGTAACCAGATCTCCTACTTTGCTTCTTGAGAATGCACCTTCATCTTCTGGAGTGTCTGCTACTTCTGAGACTATTGAAGGATCTGCTTCTGAAGTCATTCAGGAAGAGAATCCTTTGGCTCTGATGGTTGTGGAAAAATCATCTGCATCTGCGCCTCCAGAATTTGCAACTCTAATGGAAATTGACTCCGCTCCTACTCCTGCATCAGACTCTGCTCCGTCTACTTCTTCTGAGATCAAGAAAGAGAACCCAAAATTAGAAGATAAGATTGTTGTGCTGGAAGCTGGTCAATCTGAGATTAAGTCCTGGATGGCTAGGCAAGATCAGAAGACTGAAAACATTGAGAAGTGGATGTCCAAGCAAGAAGAATCTTCTTCTGAGATCACTCACCTTCTGAAGATGCTTCTTTCCAAACAGTCTTAGATTTATGTTTTCTTTATCTGATGTTTGAGCACTTATTTGAATTTCTCATCTGTTGTTTTGTCTGCTCTATCTGAATATCTATTTGAATGAATGAATGAATCTGAATGTTTTCTCTATTTGATTATATCTTTTCTCTCTGTTTCTTTTATTTGTCTTTAAAAGTGTTTCTTTTTTATTATGATAAAAAGGGGGAGAAAAAATGGAATTCAGACATATCAAATGATAACTAACGTGAATTTTTAGTATTTCAGAACCTTAATGATAAATCAGACAAATTCTTTAAAGTAACTCTGAGATCCCCAAATCAAGTTTTAACCAATCAGGCTCTGATTCTGAAACATTCATCCAAATCAAGCTCTAATTTTAAACACTCAGGCTTTGATTCTGAAAAGAATACTCATGCAAAAAGGGAAGTTTCTATTCTTTCTTAGTATTCAATTCAGGGGGAGATCCATAATCTCAGGGGGAGTTATAATTTACCTTTTATTGATCAAAATTTCTTATGTTTTTGTCATCATCAAAAAGGGGGAGATTGTTAGAACACAAATTGGTTCTTAGTTATATCTCTATATTTTAATGATAACACTTATGAAATTTTGTATTAAGAAATTATATACTCTAAATTTGTTCAAGTTTTTTTACTGCAGATATTAAATTTAATATTTTTCTGAAAGCAAAAATGGATCTGAACGTTGAACTACGCAAGACTCTGAAGCTTCAGAAGCATCTCTGTGAAGACTCTGAGCGCTGCCTATAGAAGACTCTAAGCGCTGCCTACAGAAGGATCTGAAGCGTAGACTGAAGACTTTGTATGAAGAGTTTCAAGCACTGTTTTTCAGAAGACTCTGATAGTACTGTTCGCTGCAAGTACTGAGGATCTAATCTCTAAACTCTGCTCTGATTAATTACACGCTGAAGCACACTTCCTGCAACACTCTGATACAACAAACTCTGAAGAACATCAAGACTCTGATCACTCAAGACTCTGATGTTAATTACTGTGAATTAGAAACTTGTTGAAGAAGATTATTCGAAGTTATATCTGTTGGTTATGCCAAACGACTCTTTCCTCTTTTATGCTAGACACAAGAACTCAGGCAAAAAGGATTTCTCTGAACATTCTACTTCTAAGAAAGGTCAAGTGATGTGAAGACAAAAGGTTACAGCTACTTTGCAGTACACGATCTTCAAGCTTGCAACGTCTTGGACTTCTAAGTCTATAAAAGCAAGCCTTCAACAACTTTCTTCAGTTGACGATTATTGAAAGAAATTCATTAAAAAGCTCTCATACAAATTATTACTCTTTGCTGAATTTATTTCATACGTTCTGAAACTTAAGTGTAAATCACAGTTGTGATATAGCTTACTTAGAAGCATTCAAACACTTGTTTAGTTTACATTTGATTGTAAAAGTTCCTTGAGAAGACCAAGTTGTGGTTAGTAGTTCTTGAGAAGACTAAGAACAGTTGTTCTTAGTGTTTGATATTGTAATCAGTTTGATTATAGTTGATTAAGTCCTTGTGGAGAAAGGCAAATCACTCTTGATAGGGTGGACTGGAGTAGTTGAGTTCAACGAGGCAGGATAAAAATTATTGTGTTTTTATTGCCATAATATTTTCAAAATCCTTATTAAACCCCCCCCCCCCCCTTCTAAGTATTTTCTCACCTTCATTAACAACCCCATCAAATATCATACCCCATCGAGATCTTGGTTATGGCCCTTCATCTAGTAACAGTTCATCACAATCCTTTGCTTTTAAATACATCACGTCTTCATCAGGGAAGTAAAATTTGATAGATTGATAGTCATCAATTGTATGGTGAGCCAAATTTTCATGTTGAACACTCATTTTGATTGCTTTTTTAGGAATAGTACTCGATATCATATTCTGATAACAACATTTTCCATCGAGCAATTCTTTCGGTCAAGACGAGATTTTCAAAATGTACTTGATTGGATTCATTTTGGAAATCAACAAAGTAGTGTGATTAAGCATATACTGACGAAGACGACGGGTAGCCTAAGTCAAGGCACAACAGGTCTTTTCGAGGATAGAGTACCGAGACTCACAATCTATGAATTTATTAGTCAGATAATATATGGCGTGCTCTTTTCTACTCGTTTCATCTTGTTGGCCAAGCACACAACCTATAGAATCTTCTAATATAGTCAAATACATAATCAAGGGCCTTCATTCCACTGGAGGAATCAAAATAGAAGGCTCAAACAGGTACTCCTTGATGCTATCAAAAGCCTTCTAATAGTATTTTGTCTAAATACAACCTTGGTCCTTTTGAAAAAGCTTGAAAATTGGCCCACAAGTAGCAGTCATATGAGATATAAATATGGAAATGTAGTTCAAATGTCCAAGGAATCCTCTTACTTGCTTTTCCGTCTTGGGTGTGAGCATCTCTTGAATGGATCTAACTTTATTAGGATCTACCTCAATACCTTGTTGGCTGACGATCAAAACCAAGAGCTTTCCTGAACGAACACTAAAAGTACACTTGTTAGGATTCAAGTGGAGTTTATATTTCCTCAAACGCTGAAACAATTTCAACAAATATTCAATATGGTCTTCTTCAGTTCTTGACTTGACAATCATGTCATACACATAGACCTCTATCTCTTTATGCATCATTTCATGGAAGAGGTTGGTCATGCCTCTTTAGTATGTTGCGCCAGCATTCTTCAAACCGAAAGACATCACTGTCATACCCCAAATTTGTCCTACCTTTCTCAATTTTCTCTTTTAAGATCATCTGGCCTTTGGCCATGATCTTCTGAGAATAATATCATGAGATCCTGTGTGCGTGTTTAGACTGACCAGGTTGTGCATGTACTTTGAATTCAGGATAGTACTGATTCCCACAAGTACTTCCGGATATGACTAGCTAGTTCTGATTCAACGTGATCCTAGGGTTTTCTACTGGGTCACTTTCCTCAAGATTTCTCAACTTCTTCAATGTATACTCAAGGAGATTAGGGTTTTCCTCCTATTGGTATTGAGCGTGGGCGTTTGAATATTGGTTATGGTTTTCGTGGCAAGTTGTGTTACAAGTTATATTTGAGAATTCCTCAAGGCATGGTTGCGCAGGTAACAAAGGTCAAGCAAGACTTTGTTCTTATTCATGAAGTTGAATCATCGTTTAAGTTCTATCGATCTTAGGAGAAAGAATTTGGATTGATAAGTTTAGATAAAAATCTTGAATCGAGTTTAGGAAAAAGTTCTCAAAGTGGAATTCAAATGATCTTACCATGAAAATTCACCAAATTCAAAAGCATGACAAAATTCAAGGTTCAAAGTTCATTCAAGTGATCATTCCAAGTTCTCATGAAAGTTCAAGCTTTGAAAAATTACAAGTTCATGTCAATTTTAAAAAATTCAAAGTTTGACATTATTCAATTCCAAGTTTGAACACCACGTTCAATGTTTGTCATATCAAGGCCACAAGATGCAAATTGAGGGACCAAATTGATTCAAGGCTCAGATTGCATTTATTTCTTAAAAATTTCATATCAGGATGCAAGTGGAAAGTTCAAGTTGATTCTAAAAATTTCCAACGAATTTTCACAAGTTAAGTTTAAAAATGCGTTCAAGATTGCAACACCTTTTCCTCATTCAAGATCTAATCATGGTTCAAAAGGTTTCCTCCATACAAAGTCAATGCCAAAGTTACATGATAAAAATTTCAAAGATGTAATACAAGTCACTATATTACAAGATACAACATGAGAATGGCTAAGGCAAGTTAAAACAATTGAGATTTTATCTCGAGTGTGTAAAGATCAGCCTGTTATTTTAGAAGATGCAGGCGTACGCAAGAAGAGGCCAATGGTCGTGAATTCTGCATTGGAACTTCCATTATATATGGTGTTGACTTAGCTATATGGTTGTTGTCTATTCTTGCTTATCATGATGAAAGAAATAAAATTTCCATAATGAAGGCTGGAGTAATTGATGTTCTCGCTGACAAGATCTCAAATTATTACTCATAATATTCTCAAACTGAATACAGTAGAAACTCTTTAAATTAATAATGTTAGGACTAGAGAAATTTATTAATTTAGAGAGTTATTAATTTATCGATAAATTAATAATTATTAATTTAAAGAGTTTTTAAGTAATTATACTGTACATACCAAACAAAAAGGCAAATTAGTCTATACCTCTTAGAATTACGTTGTAGCGAACCTTGGGACTCAACGTAAATTAGTAACTACTGTGTTCATATGCATTGGAAATCAATAATGACTTTTGAAGTACAGTAAATGTAAACAAGAGGAACAAATGTGTTCAATGTATTCTTAAGCAAGTTTTCCATATATAAATTACATGAATGTGTTAGAGTATTCAAACCATATCTCACAAAATGGTTTCTCATCTAAAAGGTGTTGCAAAATCAACTATGTCAGATCAAATACATAAGGAGTTGTGTGAGTACAAGAGAGATAATCCTGCAAGCACACAAAAAGACTTGCAGAGATGGCTTGAGGGAAATTTTCAGTTGAAAGTTAGTCAAGGAACAATATCAAACACACTTAAATGGTCAGATGACTATCTCTCTGCTGAAATAGAAAAGGGAAGAGCAGAGATCAAAAGACACAAACCAACAAAAAATCATGACATGGAGAAGGTTGTTTATGAGTGGTTTCTCCAACATCAAGAACGTGTGAATATCACAGGAGAATTAATTTTGCAGTAGGCAAGAGATACAGTGAAACTCGTGTACCCTCATGATGATTCAGATTTTAACTTCTCTATAGGATGGCTTGGGAAATTCAAGAACCGACATGGCATAAAGTCATTTCATCGTTTTGGCGAGAGTGGGTCTGTTGATGTACAAGACATGGAGTAGAATTTGGTATCAATTTGGGAGAAAATTGATCAGTTCCCTATGAAAGATGTTTTCAATATGGATGAAACTGGGTTGTTTTATAGGCTACAAACTGATCATTCACTGGCAACAAAACAACTTGAAGGAAGAAAACAAGATAAAGAAAGGATGATGATAGTTATTTGTTGCAATGAAGATGGCTCTGAAAAAATCCCTCTATGGATTATTGGGAAATATGCAAAGCCTCGTTGCTTCAAGAATGTCACATTGAATGGCTTGGATTGTCAGTATCAAGATAAACAAAAAAGCATGGATGACTAGTGTGTTTTTTGATGAATATGTTCGTTCATTTGACCAAATGATGCATGGTAGAAGAGTTCTACTTGTGGTGGATAATTGTCCAGCACATCCAAGAAATATTGAAGGGCTAAGAAACGTTGAGTTGTTCTTCTTGCCACCCAACATGACATCAAAGATTCAACCTTGCGATGCTGGGATAATAAGAGCTTTCAAGATGCATTACTGTAGAAGGTTTTACCGCAAAATATTGGACGGTTATGAGGTGGGACAATCTGATCCAGGGAAGATAAATGTCCTTGATGCTATCAATTTGGCAATCCCAGCTTGGACGATAGATGTTCGAAAAGAAACAATAGCGAATTTCTTCCGACACTGTAAAATTCGTTTAGTTAGTGACGTTTCAAGAAATTTGGATGAATCCACTTTTTATGAAGAAACTCAAGACCTCGAGACTATGATCAATCAATGTGGCTATCGTAATAAGATGGATATCGACAATCTAACAAACTACCCAGGTGAAAATGAAACATGTTTGGAGGTTCAGAGTTTAGAAGATATTGTGGGTACTACCATTGAGAACAATGCAGAGGATGGCGACGAAGATGATATGGTGTCTTTGGAGCCTGTTACATGAAAGGAAGCACTTATGGCATCGAGCACTCTTCACAACTTTATGATACAATACAAAAATACAACACCTGAGCTATTGGATGCAATAAGAAAAGTTAGAGATGAGCTCCAAATAGACTTGAACTTTAAAGGAAAACAGACAACTATTGAATCATATTTCAATAGAGTGTAATATATTTTTTTCGGTTTCTATGAATTATTAATTTATGATATTCTTGGGACCGAAAATTATAAAGGGATCTCCCAAAAAATTATTATCTTATTATTTTATCGAGTTTTTCAATTTTTTACATTGGCCCAAACCGGGACCGGACAAATTTATTATTTTAGAGAGTTTATTAATTTATCGAGTATTAATTTAAAGAGTTTTTACTGTACAAAGAAATTAGCAACACATGCAGCCCTTCATAAGAGACATGCAAACCAAGTCGGCAAAGTTGTCTCAACAAGGAACAAAACATTCATGGAAAAGTCAGAGTTACCATATGCAATCAAACACAATCCAATATAAATTCAAGAAAAACCAAGATCATGTTCCTACATTCCAAAACAACCATCAAACATTCCCAAAACATGTCTTCGACACAATTAAACGAAAAAGGAAAGCTCTTTAACTTGTCCACAAAAATGTCAAACCGAAAATGGCAAGGAATTTTCACAAGTTATGACAATGTTTTCAAAAACAGGTTTAAATCATTAAAGTTTGAATAAAAAAGGTTCATGTGATGTACTTATAAATATGTACATGAATTAGAAAGAAGGAGAGGTGGGATATCAGAGAAAAAATTCATATAACAGTAGGAACAGAACATACATCATCACATTAGAAAGAAGGAGAGGTGGGATATCAGAAAAAAAATTCATATAACAGTAGGAACAGAACATACGTCATCACAAAAAACCATCAGAAAGATTCACATACCACATCACAGTATACATGAAAAAATCACCAAACCTCATACAAAATTCCAAACAACAGATACATATCACAGCATACTACATTTAGCACAAAAAAATGATATGAAAAAGAGGATGAAGTAGTGATCACATTCACGCATACAACAGGAGCAACATATTAGACAACCTAAAGTTCATCAGAACACACATGCTACAGTGAACAATATCATTTTCTACATGCATCAACATCAAATTTGAAAAGAGCATAAGGAAGAACCAATACCAAGAAGTCGTCTTCATCGAACCGTTGCGAGGTATGCGATTCTTGCACTTAAACTCGCGGAAATTGATTGTGTAATTTGTAGAACTTTATTTGGAGGATTTTGATTCAAATTATTGCAGTTTCAGTTATGAATCAGAGAAGAGTGACGTTTCAAAGATTTCTCTTCCGCCGTCAACCTAAGGTTATGGCGCGGAGGAGCTTTGAATTACCGGTGAGCTCGTGCGAAAGAGGAAAAAGTGGCGATTGAGAGAGAACCAAAATGATTATGAAACATCCGCACGAGAGAAACGAGATGGAAAAGATAAGAGAAAGGAGCCGTGAGAGAGAGAAGAGAAGTATTGAGTGTAATGCTGAGATATTTGGAGTTCACCCTAGGTTAATGCCCCTTGTGTGTGTTTTTTTAATAGGAAGCCCAAAATCCTTTCTCTTATTCTTTCCAAAAAAGGCATAAGCCCATATCATCTTTATACTCCTCAATCTGATTTTACACCCTCCTTTTAGATATTTTTTTTGTCTACAATAATTAGTTTATGATTAATTATTAATTAGTTTGTGATTAATTTGTGGCTATTTTTTTTATTAGTTAATTTTTAATTAATTTGTGATTAATTTCTGATTATAATTAGTGATTAGTTTCTAATTAAAATTTTTGATTAAAGCTGCGATTAATTCTTAATTGAAATTTATGATAAATTATTAGTTAAAGTTTATGATTAAATTCTTGTTTAAAGTTATGAGGATGTAGTCAGTTTCTTATATATTTTAGGATATACACTTACTGGTGACTTCCACTTCGATTTTGATATACGTGTTTAATGATTGATCTTGATATTCGACGTTATTGTCTGCCCGTGTGATTTGTCATATTCCCTTAAGATGTTGATTCAACTTTATCTTCGATGAATTGAATCAATATAAACTTTAGGCTTCAATCCTTTACATGATAACTTTTTAGGATAAATTTCCCTCTTAATTATAATCTTAGGTCTATAGTATTAGGATAGATTTTCCTTTTCGTTTAAAACAAAAACTCTTTTCCTGATAAAAAAAATTTTTTAAAAAATACTTTAACCCTGACTCTAACCTTTTTCTCAATTCCTAAAAGACATCTCACAAATGTCAAACTATTTTGCCTCTTAGCTTTTTCGTTTAAAAAACTTTTTCAAAAAAGGACATGCTTCCTAGCATCACCCATAAAAAACACACAACAAACAAAAACCATTTTCAACACGAAATACAAAGTCATGATTCCCTCTGGGATAACTAGGCACTGGGTTGAAAACTCAGACGAACTCAATAATAAAAAAAACTTTCATTTTTCCTCAAGTAATCATCCTTCATTTCCTTAGCAAGCAATAAGATATCAAACATCTTTCTTGCCTAGACAACATAGATGGTCCCCATCCAGTACGATGGATGTAAGGAGTGTTAGAACTTTCTCCTTACATAATCGACTTCCGAACCCAACATGGTTGCGATGACCATACCTTATCCTTTTCCCTTTTGGTTTTCTTAATATTTTCCCTTTCCTTTCGTGGAATAAATAAAGTTCGGTGGCGACTTTCTTTCAGTCCATATGTGTGCTTTCCTCCCGAGGTCGTATTTTTTGATGTACGACAGATGGCGACTCTGTTGGGGAGCTGGTTCACCCCTAAGCAAGTCAAGCCTAGTCTAGGTTTTTTTTTCATGTTTGAGTATTCGTTTCTCTTTTATTGCTTGCTTATATTCCTTTTAATTTCTTTCCATATTATGTATGTATCTGTAGTTCTTGGTATTAAGGATTTTTTATTACAAACCTTGTGGGAAAGACTTTCTACCCAAGCCTAAAGTGAAAACATAAGATAGGATAGGTTGCATAGTATGGGGCACCAAGGAATTTCTCTTTGTATTGTTCGATACGAGAACCTCGCTTAGAGTAGATTCTAATAAGAATGTTGGAGACCGTCAAACTTTTGGCATGGATGATCAACGTCTTCATTGGGATCCTTAACTCTAAGGACCTTTTAGAACCTCAAACCATTTGGCTAAAAATTAAGAACTGATGGTCACTTATTATGGGACACCGTGGTTCACTCCTCGCATAGTTCGATACGAAGATCTCATTTAGAAGAGACTTTATTGATGGAGTCATTTTCCTGGAAATCACTGACATACCCAACGAACAGTCAAAGAAGTCAATGACTCTGATACCATTGTTTAGAACCCGATATCGATGGTCGCGTAGTATAGGGCACCGAGAGGCTTCTCTCTTGTAGTTCAATACGAAGATCTCACCCAGAAGAGACTCATATGAGAGAGTAATCAACCGACATGCTTATGACATGTATGATAAACAACCATATGGATTCATTACATTGGGGTTCCTTTAAACTCTAGATCCTACCTGGTGAGATCCTTGCGGGGAGAGTGGTCGACCTTATCCTCCATTCATACTTGAGACTTATAAGATCCCGTAATCAGAGATTTTGGTTATTTACCTGTGGCCTTGGATGACTTTGAAGACTTGGCTGATCCCAGGATCTTGGATCTTGCATTTTAGCATTACATCCATGCATATCATTTCATCTTGCATCTTGCATTCCAAAACATAAAAACTCATTTCATTTCATCTTCATTTGTCAAGTAAATCAAGCGGATTCCCTGACACTGGTATGCAACTCAAGCCAATACTAGACGAGTAATGGACCAGATTCAAGAAAAATAAGTTGCGTTCAGAAAGGAGTTGAACTCAATCAAAGGCAAGATTGACCAGATTCTTGAAGCCATAACTTGGTCTGAAAGGAAAAGAACTGTGTGAGGCTTTTGCCACAAACAATAATGTTCATGTTCAAGGATCTACTTCAGACTCAAGGCCTTTAGTTCTCGTTCCCAATACCATCATCTATGGAATGCCTTTGAACTTGGCTCCTGTAGTCGAAGGTGCCACTACTCAACCAATTTCTACATCTGGGGTTACTGTTGGAGCTATCGCACAAGCTCAACCTACTGTTGCTCAGATTCCTATTCCTCGTGCTAAAGAGAGGATACAAGATGAGTATGACATGGAATATTATCATAAGGCGGTCCCTATTGTCAATTCTACGGCTGCTCAGGATTTTGAAGCCATCAAAATGTGTCGTGATCTTGCTGAGAAACTCCGAGTTATGGATGGATATAACCCAACCTCCTTGAATGCCTTAGAGATGTGCTTGATGCCTAATGTTGTGATTCCAACCAAGAAAAATGAGGATGAAACAAATGTTATTTCTAGCGCCTACTTAAATTCCTCACTTCTAGTATCCACATGTTACTGCTGCACAATATGTTCTAGTGCCTTATCAACCAGCTGTTTCGACTCGAACTCCTACTCAGATACCTCTACAACAGGCTCCTCAACAGTGTCCATACCAGTAACAAGGGTATCATCTACAAGCTATACAATAATGAGCTCTACAGCAACATGCTCCACAATAGTGTCAATCTAATCAACAAAGGATGAGGAGACCAGAGAGGCACTTTGATCCTCTGCATGTGTCATATGCTAACATCCTCCCTTTTCTGCTAAAATATGAACCAGTCACCTTGAGAGACCTAGCTCCACCAACTGTCATTCCTCCGAATTATGATGCTAATGCTCATTGCGAGTATGATAAGGGTGCTCCAAGGCATACAATCAAGAACTACAGAGCCTTCAAGCATAAGGTTCAAGACCTAATTGAGTTAAAGGTTCTCACATTCACTCAGAGGACTCTGAATGTCATGACCAACCCTATACCGCCTCTGAGCTAGGCCCAACGTCAAGTCAAGAAAGGAAGATTAGTTCCCCGGAGAAGGCATTCATCATGCCATCCCATCATTTACATTCTTGTAGTTTTGTTATTGTTTGTTCAAGTACTGTTTGCTCAAAACATTGTCATTTGTATTTGGTTTTATTAATGTAGTGATTATGTATGTTCTGAATTAGTTATGTCGTATTCACTCATTCTTTCCATTTACTATAAAATAAAAAATATATTGCCCCACTTCACTTTCTTTGTCAAACTATTCTCCATCAAAACACTTCTTCAACATCAGACTCTGTAGATCAAGGCTTTGGAGTGTGGTTCTAGAAGTTGATTTGAAGCATTTTCAGATTTTGAAGTGGTAAACTCTTGTTCCACCATTGTTGTGATTGATCCATCTTCCACAATGTGATCTCTTGTTATTTCTTATTACTTGATTATTGGATATTGTAAATTATATTTTATTGGTGTTATTTGTTGTTGTTTTACTTGAATTTTTGTGCTTAATTACATTCATGATCATGAGGTGTTTGAAGAAATGATTGAATCATGAATGCTGATTTTTTTTCAATTTTTTTATGTCATGTCAGTGTTAATCGATTAACCAATTTGTACATGAAATTTTTAATCGATCAATACAAGTCAGGATGTGTTTTTTGGCTTGTTTTAGGACTGTTTTTGGTTCCTTTTCTTCCTTCTACCATTTCCTTTTGTTTTACCTTGAATTATGGTGTTTGTTGATCAAATTTCTCTTCAAATTCCATGGACTTTGGGTGTTTGATGAAGTTGGATAAACCTTCATTAGTTCAAATCTATCTTTAAGTGGATAATTGGATTCATTTTAGATGCTTTGAATTAGTGATAAGTTTAGTGCTTTAATCCACCAAGAAGAGTGATGGAACTTGAAGATGGAATGATTCAAATGTTATGATTCAATTTGACTTCCCTTCTCCCCTCTTCTCTTTTTTTCTTTTGATCAATGAAAATCTTCAATATCATTGACACTTGTTTCAAGTTCTTGATGAAGATGAGATCGTTACCTATTTTTTGTTTCGTGCGGTATTACTTTTGAAGGATGATCTACATATCATCTCTCTAGCATACATTAGCACAAACATTATAATTGAACGGACTCAGAGAGTCGTGGCTTCTACATAAGTCCAATTACGATTGCCTAACATAGCGCTAAATTGTCCCTAAATTGAAATTGAGTTGTTTTTGTAAGTGAGTTATCAAGATCCTAATCGTCGTAGCATGGTTTGAAATAGATCATTTCCTTGTCGTAGAAGGAGTTATTTGACATAATCGTTGATTTAACCCTAGTTGGATCCCTTCCCTTAATGGTGTATGGACTTGTGTTCTCATTCTTATGGAGGATTGGCCGAGTATTCTCCAAAAAATGACAAATCGTTCTCCATTATTAAGATTGACATACTAACACTAACTTTACCTTTAATTGTCATTTATCTTTATGCTCTTTACTTATTGTCATTTACTTTTATGCTTTTATTTTTATCATTTAATATCATATTATCATCTTCTTATTCTCTCTTTGTCCACTTGGACCTTTGTTTATGCTTATGCTCTTTTTATTTTGTCCACTTGGACCATACTCCTCTTAAGATATTATGACATGGTTCTGCTCAGATGTGTGGATATACACGAAGCAGACATGTTGATGAAAGAAATTCATGAAGGATCTTTTGGTACCCATGCCAATGGGCATGTCATGGCTAAGAAAATGTTAAGAGTAGGTTACTATTGGCTGACAATGGAGTCTGATTATTGCAAATATGTGAAGTAGTGTCATAAGTTCTAGATTTATGCTAACAAAATTCATGTGCCACCGACTCTTCTCAATGTTATCTCATCTCCATGGCCTTTCTCTATGTGGGGAATTGACATGATTGGTATGATTGAGCCCAAAGCTTTGAACGAACACCATTTCATTTTACTGGCCATTGATTATTTTACCAAGTGGGTGGAAGCGGCATCATATGCTAATGTGACTAGGCAACCAAATTATTTGTCGGTATGGAGTTTCTAGCAAGATTATCACTGATAGTGGGTCGAATTTTGAATAATAAAATGATGAAAGAGTTGTGTGATAAGTTCAAGATTGAGCATCATAATTCTTCTCCCTGCAGACCAAAGATGAATGAGGCTATTGAAGCTGCTAATAAGAATATTAGGAAGATTATTCAAAAGATGGTTGTCACATACAAGGACTGGAATGAGATGCTCCATTTTGCTTTACATGGATATCATACACCCGTTCACACTTCAATCAGGGAAACCCCTTTCTCACTTGTATATGGTATGGAACAGTACTACATGTAGAGGTTGAGATCCCGTTGATGCGAGTCTTGATGGAAGCTAAACTGTCTGAGGCTGAATGGTGTCAAAGTAGATACGATCAGTTGAATATGATTGAAGAAAAGATATTGATGACCTTGTGTCATGGCCATTTATTTCAACATAGAATCAAGAAATATTTTGATAAGAAGGTTTGACCTCGTGTGCTCAAAGAAGGCAGCCTCGTGCTTAAAAAGATCTCGTCTTTTACAACTGATTCTAGGGGCAAGTGGACTCCTAATTATGAAGGTCCATATGTTGTTAAGAAAGCCTTCTATGACAGTGCATTAACTCTTACAACTATGGATGGTGAAGAGTTCACTTGTCCTGTGAATGTCGATGCAGTTAAGAAATATTTTTCCTGAAAAATAAAAGAACAGCTCGCTAAGTTGAAAACCCGATAGGGCGACTTAGGAAAAAATGAGCGTCTCTGTGGGCTGAAAACTAGAAAGGGTGGTCCAGGAAAAAATTAAATACATAAACAAAAATAAATATCCCGGTAGATTGAAAACCTGAGAGGGAAATCTAAGAAAAAGTTAGGGATTTTGGCAAGTAACGGCATCAGGCTAGACTTGATCATTCGAAGTAACATTGTTCATCAAGAATTCTCATCCTCTTCATTCTTGACAGAAGTGTAAAGCATAGTGTAATTCAGAGTTGTCAGAGAGAATAATGGACATTGTATTTCAGTGTAGCCCTTTCTGTGTATTTACCATTTTCTAACTTTATAATGATTCATTGAGTTACGCCATTTGCAGACTACCATTGTATCAATAAAATTTGGACATTTGTCCCTTTGTTTGCAATTCTTATATTTGTTTCTATTTTGCAAATTTTCATTTATTTTTTATAATAAATTTTGAAACAAAAAGTAATTAATAATGATACTTTTGAAAACTACAAAAAAAATTTCCTTTGATTTGTGAACGTTAAAAAGGAATATCCACAGTTACTCCAAGGAATGGTAAGATCTCAAAGTGTGGAACTCAATGTTCTCCCAAGCAGAGCTTGTTCTTGTTGATGGTATTCCCAACTAAGTGCTATTTTGGATGTTCTCCAGTTGAGTACTGAGTTTAGCACCCCCGTTTGAATCATAGATTTGGGCTTCCCAATTAAGTATTGATCCATATTTCCCAATTGAGTGTGATTTTCTTCTCTAGCTAGATTGTAATCAAACAATATATATGTTTAAGTATCCCCAACAAGTTTTTATCCCTTGTTGTGGTTTCAACAACATTCCCCTTTAAGAAGTATTGAGATAGAAGTCAACTATTGGGTTTTCTCTGTGTTGAGTTTTAAAATTCCCCGTAGGCTGACTTGTTGCTACAATGTTAACTTCTTAATTTTTCCCTGGCAAGTCCAGGATGTTTCTCTTGAGATTATTGATCCCTAGAGATTTCTCCTTGGTAATCCTCAACAGTTCCATATTATCCCAAAGCATATTGTTCCAAAGGTTGTATTTTGGAAGACTCACCCTTCCATCTCGTAGCAGAGTTAATATAAGTGTTATCCCTTTCAGAGGTTGATATCCCCAGAAGAGCTTTGCTTTATATTTTCCCCAGCATGTCTTTATCCTTCTGCAAAAGATTCTATGAGGGCTTCTTTTTTCCATGATTAGAGTTTTGGAAATCCGTGTTGCATAATTCCCCCATCGGAGTTCATATGGATTTTTCTTATCCCTAGGAAGAGTCGCAAAGATTTGGGTTGTTGTATTTCCCTAGTAGATCTTTCCATCCCCCAACGGAGTTTATATTATTTTCCCTTAAGAGGATTATTGGTAATAGAAGATTCAATATTGGGTTTCTCCCTGAACAATATCTTCCTCTCCCCAAAGATATGAGCCTTGTAGCAAGACTTTTGTTCTTTTGATGGCTCCTATTTATCTCCAGCAGAAATCCATGGCTTTTTATATTTCAGCAATATTGAGATTTTGTCGAGTATTCAGTTGTACTCTGGTGATTGGTCATCCCCAATTTATCTTTGTGTTTGTTTTGTCAGCATATACAACATACATACATTCATTCATACATACATCAGGAAAATTCATATTCATTTTGTTTTTCTTGGTGTTTTTATCCACTCTTTGGTGTTGTTATCCCCCATAAAGTATGTTTATTCTCTTTATTAAAGTGTCTACCTTTAAGCAGAAAGTGTATATCCTTTCTAATTCCCCATTGAGTTTATTCCTCATGGGAATGTTTTGCTTTAGTTTTCCTTTCTAGCTCATTTATCTGGATGGAACTACTCCCCAGTTGAGTTATTTCCTCATTGGGTAGAGTCTTATTTGACCGTTTCTCTCCAATTTGTTCGTGGATTGAACTTTGGTCTCCTACAACGACTATTAAGAAGCACTTTGGGTTATGAAACCTGGATGATGAGAAGGAATTTGTTTTTCTCCTCTTGAGGATTTATTTTCCTCAATAGAAATATAATTATGCTCCCCATCAGAAGATGAAGATTTTCTTTCCCCAACAATGTTGTGATAACACTCTCTTGTAACATTTACTTGAAAACAAGTGTCTATATCTTTATTTGAGAAGCTTGCATATCCCCAGCATAATAAATCTTGCAACGATAAGTGGCAGACTCTTTTGAGAAGCTTATACAATAACAAGTGGCAATCTCTTTGAAATGTTTGTCTACTATTTTCAATCATTATGTGACTTCAAGCAGCGATCTCATTGTGAGAAGCTTGTATGTCCCTAGCAGGGTTAACCTCACCTAATTATAAGTGGCAATCTCTTCGAGAAGCTTTTTTACTATTTGCAACTCTTGTGTGACTCAAGTGGCAATCGCTTTATTTGAGAAGCTTCTATATCCCCAATATCAGCCTGTATCTTCACATTAAATGTCATCTCTCTAGTTTATCCTCAACAGAGAAGTTTATTGTGAAATCCTTGATCCTTATCAAGTGAAGCCATGGACTCATTACTTGAACAAATGGCATCTCTTTATTTGAGACGTATGTTGCGACTCCATCGAATTTTTAATTAAATGGTGTTGTACCCCAAAATTTGACCAACCTCTTTCCTTGCTTGGCTTATGTCTCATTACATTTTTTAGCATCTTGCATTTGTATAGCATTGCTCTTACAGGGGATCAATATTTTTTGTGTGCCATCCAAGAGGAGAGTCTTATTGGCTTCAAGTTCAAGCAAAGGCATTGGTTTCAAGTTCTTAAGTGTTTGGTATTATCATGAAGTTGTCAAAGCTCCTTGAGGGGAGAGGCTCCTTGTCTGAGAACCACCAGGGGATTGGTCAAGAGTTCATAAGGTCTTTTTATTGGTGTGAGCATTGTATAAAGAGTTGTTGAATACCTTAGAGGCTATTGTGGAGTTGGAATGGTCATTCAATTCATCTGCAAAAGGCCTAGACAAAGGACTAGAAATTAGGGTTTCACATATAATCAGTCTAGACTTGTTCTTGGAGAAAAACTTGTTTCCGTGATCCTTCATATGTCCCAAGGTGTCTAGAAGTAAAAGGTTGATCATCAATTTCATCCAGAAGTGCTCCAATTGGACAGTCAATTGCAAATTAGGAGATTTGGGGAAAAGTCAACTGTGTAGAGGAAAAAGTCAACTCCTGACTTTTTAAGGTCAAAATCATGTTCTCAAGTCCAATATGGCCAATGGGTGAAATTTGACCAAGAAATGTCAAAGGGGTCATAAGAAAATCAAGAAGTGTGAAATTTGGCATTTTGGGGAAATTAGGGTTTTAGAGACTTTCCATTTATGGAAAGTTCCATGTATAAACCAGCCACTTTCCAAGCCATTTTTCTTCATGATCAAGGTTTCAAATGAATTTTTGTCCAACATCAAAATTGTTCCTCATACTCTGAGCTTTCTTTTGAGTACCAATTCATCATCATCTGATACTTGAAGCTCAAGTTATGATGTCCGAAAGTTAGGGTTTTCAAGGATCTCAATTTTAGCAAGTTTGGACAGATTTTTGGACCAAGTTTCCAAGCCAATTTTCATCAAGTTCTTGTTGTCAAATGGAATTTTGTACCACATGAGAGTTGTAGGTCTTGTTCCAAGCTTTCCATCCATTACTAGATGTTTCTCATGTGATGCTTGAAGCTCAAGTTATGGAGGTTCGAAGTTAGGGTTTCAAGTGAACCCAAAACTCATAACTTAGAATTTTTCTAAGTTATTTCAAGGCAGATTTTATATCATGACTTTCAAGCTCAATTTTCATAATCTTACAAGTCACAAACCAAGATTTCTTCAACATCAAATTTGTTCCTTACCATACAAGCTCTCATTTGAGCTCATGTTCCAATCAAGAGGAGCCTTGTGCATTAAGCTACAATGGTTCAAAGATGGTGGTTTGGAAAACATTTCAAGGCATGGTTCATAGATGATTTTGGCATGCTTCTCAATTGAGCTTTGCTGCATTGCCCTTATTCCAAATCATGCGCATAAATTAACAAGTTTTGCATCCAAAACATTGCCAAAATGAGGCCAACAAGACATGTACCATGATGATGTGATTTTGAAAATTCTTTCCCAAAGAAGGAACATGACAAGTAGCCACTAGCCTGACCCTCACACATTCCCTCTGATTTTCCCTTCCACTAAAACACACAGCCACAATTGCAAGGCAACTCGTGTGTGATCCATCATTCACCATTGAATCTAAAAAATCCTTTGATCACAACATCTGTACCATTGAGTTTTCACCACAGTTAAAACCCTTAACCTCACTTTTACTTCATATATAAGCCAAGATAAAAACCATAGCAGGGAGAGAGCCTCCATTTGAGTGAAAATCAAAACTGGCCATCTTTGCTTTCTCTGAAATTTTCCTTCGAAACACACTCCTCATTAAGCTTTCCATCAAAAACCACCTCAAATCATCTTCACCATAACCTTCTCTACCATTTGTTTGCAAGAAAAACCTTCTGCAAACACTTTGCCTCACACCTGCTCAAACTGGTTTGAAAGATTAAAGGAGATTCAAGGCCATTCAAGCTAAGCTCCAACTCCCTCAAGTCCTAGTGAAGCGTTCTGCATCTTTTGGTGGTGTTTCAGCAAGCTTAGAAGAAGCAGTGGACATACTCCACTAGGTATTTTCTTGAACTCTTTCCTATCATTTTAGGCACATATTAGGAGCATGTTGAGTACATCTGAAGTCCTACTCAAGTAGGCAATGTTTTCACATCATTTTGGTCAAGTTTGGTTAAGTTTCAATTTGCCATGTTCAAACTTGAGGCTTTCGATTCACCATGAAATTGAGTTTTTCTTTTAATTTTAAGTTCATATTTGACATCCCCTTGAAATTCTGAGTCGAGGGGTATCTTGGTTGTCTATTTCTGGGCACTTTTGATCTTGCTCCGGTGGTGTGTCGCCGGAGAAGACGACCAGAACTAGGGTTCCGGTGTCTGAAGGAGAGGGATAGTCTGAGCTAGCCTTGGGGCCATGTTTCAAATTTGAATGGGTTGAGGTGTTGTGTTCTGAGCTAATCATTCTTACACGCCAGTGCCACATCATTTAATGAATTCCACATGGCATCTGAGCTAGGCTTGGGCCTTGCCATTTTTGTTATTCACACCCCAAACTTCTGCCCTAAGCGTGCATTATACTTGATTTAGTGCTTTTGAATATTGCTGAATGTACTCCCTTGGGTCTTTGGTTATTATTTTATTTTATTTTATTGTTGCTTTCATTTTATTTAATTAAAATTATTTCTTTAATTTATAAAAATTCACAAAAATATTTTTCTAACAGTTTAATATGTTATTTAATTTTCCAATATTTTTATTTTTATTTTTATTTTCCACTTATTTTCTTATTTTATTTTGAATTTACAATGTGATGTGTATTTTGGTTCATACCTCATTTGATTTTAGCCATTGGAACCCTGTTTTTTTTATCCATTATGACCATGTTTTCTCCCCCACTTAGGTGAGGGATTGAGGCATTTTTGAGGGTGAATTTGAGTGGCTAATGATCAATTTTAATTTGGTTTTACTTTGCATTTTCATGACCCTTGATAAAGCCTCGGCAAGGTGGAGCACCTTTAACAATGGAATTATTTGGTGATACCTTGAGGTGAGTTTCATTTTGAAACTTCGGCTTCTATTTGCCTTTGGTCTTAGCTACTTTGTGTATTTTATTTGGAATTTATTGAGCATCCCTTCCATTTTTGGTGAACCTTGCAAGTCAAGTCACTTTTGAAGGTGTTCATATAAGATAGCTTGACCTAGTTTTTTTGGGAAATGATTTCTAATGATCCTATATGCATCTTGTGAGTGTTGTTACATGTTTATAACTTGATCAAGGTGCTTGTTTTCCATTTTTTAGGTCATACACTTGTGTGACTTGTTTCACAAGTTACTTAGAAGTTAGGCATTTCCACTTGTTTCTAAGTGTTGAATTGGTGTTGGAGCTTTGTTTCCACCATTTGCCATGACTTGGATGATGTTTGTACTTTGTTTTCAATCTTGATTTGGATCATTTACATTGTGTTCAACTCCTTCCCCATGAGCTTTAATCATCATTCAAGGTGATTTGGTATTCATATTCATACTTTGAGTTTGCCTTGAAAGATGCATCACTTTTAGCTTTGTTTTGTTCTTATTTTTCACATGATCAATTTGGTTGTTTAGTTGAGATTTTTTCTCATGTACTTGCTGCCCAAGCCTTTTTCTCCCATCTATACTTGGGCCATGGTCTTTGCTTGTGCATTGTTGTTTATCTTTTAGTGTAAGTGATTGATGTATGAATGGTTGTAGAAGTTGTAACTTCTCCCATTTCATCTCACTTTTTCTTTGACTTGTTCAAGTCATTTTACTTTAACCTTTTGTTTGTGTTGCATCATTTCAGTCTTACATATCATGTTTGCATTGCATTTGACTTGTCTAAGTCAACTTCATTTCTTTCTTTCATTTCATTTGTGATTGAATTATCTTGTGTGTACTTGGTCTTTTGCCATGATCCCTTAGGATTCCTAGTCCCTCTGTTTAAGATGGGAGTAGGAGAGACATTAGGTGTTCAATCCTTTGCATGATAACATTAGGATATATTCTTCCCCTCTTAATCCCAACTTTAGGAGCATTGTGCATGATATCATTAGGGTTCAGTTTCCCCTTAGTTGTGTCTTATCTTCTCATCTCTTAAACCTCTCAAAAACACTTAATAAAGGTTAACAAGTGTTGTACACTACGAGCCTTAAGTACTCGAGGAATGATAGTTAGAGGGCCTCCTCTCAATCTGTCTAGAGTGTTTAGCGTATTCCCCTTGGGCGATATGCGACGCATTCGCTCTCAAGTCATAGTTTTTAATGCAACATGAGTTACAAATCTTAACTCAATTCACTTCTTGTTAAAAAAACACAAAACAAAACATCAAACATTTTTATCCTTTGGGATTGTTTGCAAACTCATTTTCAGAAAGAATGTGTTAAGCTTTGGTTCTACCGCAAACAGGCATCGTCCCTAACTGCTAGAATGAAGGCTTAACCTTACTCAGTTAAAACACCTGAACCAACCTGTGGTCGTGTCTGCCTGAACTATGTTTGCTCTGATTTCTCGTACCAGACAAGGATACGTAGGCACAAGACAATGATGTCTTGGCGAGCAACCTTTCCCCCCTTCACTCGTAGTTTTCTGAACTACGTTGACTCTGAATTTCCCATTGCACGAGGGAATACGTAGGCATAGAGCGGTGATGCTCTATCGAGTCTCTTTTCTTTTCCTTTGCTCCTGTGAGCCTGTACCTTAGATAGTTTGTTTTTCACCCATAGATCTAGACAACAAGCGTGGATCCCGTTGAGTATAACGGACGTGAGGGGTGCTCATACCTTCCCTTTGCGTAACCGACTCCTGAACCCAAGATTTGGTTGCGATGACCTGTCTTTTCCCTTTTCGTAGGTTTTCTCTGATCGTTTCCTTTCCCTCTCTTTGGGATAAATAACGAACGGTGGTGACTCTTCTATCCTTGTCGGCCTCCTCTTCACAGCGATGCGACAAATGGCATCTCTCTAGTATTCCCGTAGGCGAAGTTTGTTGTGAAACCCTTATTATCACCAACAGATGGTTGTCTCTTTATTTGAGAAGTCTATTGTGCAATCTAACCTGCCTGTATCTCCTTTGAAGATCCCTGGTAGAGTTGCTGATTCGTAATTCCTACTAAGAGGCAGTCCCTTTAGCGGAGACAACTTGTAGTTGGTCCTTTTTCAGGTTTGAAAACTTGATTAAAGAAGAGGTTGAGCCCTATCCTTATAGTGGAAGCTTATTATCATTCAACTTGGTTCATTATTTGAACATATGTCTATCTCCTCATATGAGAATCCTGTTGTGATCCAGTGAATCTTCCATCCTCAACATATGGTTGTCTCTTTATTTGAGAAGCCTGTTGTGTGACTTAATCTGCTTGCATCTCTTTTGAGTATCCCCGACAGAGTTTGTTTTCAGCAAATGGCTATCCATCGTGAAGCTTGTCTGGTACCAGCAAATGGCTATCCTTTGTAAAGGTTGTTTGTTATCCTGTTAATCTTTGTCTACCAAAGATTCTTTCCCCAGTAGAGCAAAAGACTTTAAGATTCCCCGATGAAGTCCAAACCCTAGTTCCTCTTTATCTCCAGCATTTTTAAGTCGTAGTTTCATCTACGCACTTTTTTCATCCCTTGTAGAATCTTACATTCCCCAGGTGGATCTATTTATTGTTATCCATCTCCTACGAAGTTTCTTTTTCGTCTACTAACTTTCTCTAGCAGTTATATGTCTCTTGTGATATATTTTTCCCACAGAGTTTTGTGTTTGCATTCATATCATATCATGTCATAAGCATTTTATGGTATCATAGGGCCAAAAATTAGGTCTTCTGTATTTAAGTCTCTTCTATCTCGTCGAGACAAAGATGTCAATCTTTATACCTCTGAATAAAAGAAGCTTAAATATGGGAATCTGTCATACAGTAATTTTTACCCTTAAGATCCCACCTCATTTGCATGTTCACAATGCATCAAGATAACAAATTTGGTTCTCCTCTAGCTCTCTCATCCTTGGTTTTGTCTTTACAGATATCACCAAACACCTTTCTTTGTATCTTTTCATTTGTGTTCATATGCTTTATGTTTCACTAATCACTAATCAAAATATTAAAAAAAAATGCTTTGCCCTTTTGTTTCTTTACAAGGTAGGGTTTTGTATCAAAAGCATCAAGCACGGTTCCTAACCTAGGGTTTTGGTCCCTCAAGTCAAGGTATGGTCGACCATTGATTCCCAAGGGCTATCTCATCAAGTTATGGCCTCTAATCTAAAGTGTTTGATATCAAGCATCATCTAAATTCATTTTTATCAAGGATAACTCAAATTTTAGTAGCTTGTTCTTCAAGAAAAGTCAAAGGTTCATGTGTTTAATTACATGCCTTCTCCAACAAGTTACCGTAATCTTTAGTCAGTTTAATCAAAGGACATTCAAGAGCACATAATTTTGAGTTCATATGATCATCCATGTACCTTGAAATGAAATAAAATTCCAAGATCACAAGTTGATTCAAAGTGGTTTGACCTAAAAAGTCAACATTGCAAGTCAAAATTCAATGGATCACAACTCCTTCAATTCTCAACATTTTTTAATGCTTCTTTTTGCATGTGGCTATTATTAAAATCTTTTTCAACTTCTATTTACATGACAAGAACCAATTATGCTTGGAGGATCATTAAAAGTTTGAAGACATTATAGGTCATTTGTGGATGTTGGTTTGATTCTATCGAAAGAACTTAGTCGAATTCAACAGAAAATATTGCTTTATCCAAACGAGTGAGGAGAGGACGCTTGCATCACTTTGAATGGATTTCCATATATCAACATTCATGGGAAACACGCCACTTATCTCGACTCAAATAGGTTATGGACGAAGGAATATTTTGCTTCGTTCTCAAGACAACATACCTCACGTTTATGAAAATGTTTAACGATTTGCACGGCGGTGAGAATTTGAATTAATGTTGATGTATTTTGATTGGATGGCGATTACTTGAAGCTTAAGAAAGGCTCCTCGGGCCCAAGTAATCGGGAAAGTGAGTCAAAGACTTGACTCTCTCTCTCTCTCTCTCTCTCTCTCTCTCTCTCTCTCTCTCTCTCTCTCTCTCTCTCTCTCTCTCTCTCTCTCTCTCTCTCTCTCTCTCTCTCTATTCCATCTTGAAAAGAGGTTTTGTTTGGAAAGTGTTTTGAACGATGGAAGATAGTTAAAGTATTTTAAATCAAATGACGATTACTCGAATCTTAAGAAAGGCTCATCGGGCTCAAGTAATTGGAAAAGGGAGTCAAAGGCTTGAATCTCTCTCTTTTTCATCTAAGTGATTGAGAAAATAGATTTGATTATGATCGGATAATAAATTTTGGAGAAGACAATTGTTCGAGCGTAAGAAAGGCTCCTTGGGCCCAAACGATTGGGAAAGTGAATCGAAGATCTGATTCTCTCACTTTTTCATCCTTTATTGGAATATGGTTTAAGTGTAATTAAGTTAATTGATTTGAATTTTGAGAAAATTCTCGAAGTTGATTGAGGTTTAAATTTGCGTATGGAAAAGTTAATAGTTGAACTTTTGGGTTTTAACTTGAACCAATCATACAAGACAACATACAAGTAAATGAAAGCAATTGGATTTTAATCGTGTGCACTAGCAAAGTGGGCTAGTCTTCTAAACGACCAACTAGAAGTAATTGATCGAATAGATCTCACTGTAAGGAAGCCCGGGAGTAAGCTTTAAATATTGTGTATGGTGATCAAAAGGTTGATGGAGATGCACAAGGCGATAGACTTATAAAGGTGAAAGATGGCTTGACATTGGATCGAGAATTAGTTTGAAAATGATTTAGAAGATGCAACGACATGACATAAACAAAATAAAGGAAGACGATGAAGTTATTACACTTCATGGGAATGGGGGTACATTTTATCAAATGGGGAATATGAGATAATGAAATAATTAAAATCGAACTAAATCAACAAGGTACATGAAAAAAAATGGTGCTCATTGTAAAAAGCCCACGAGAAAGCCAACCGAAGTCGAAGGAAACCAAATTTAGAACCATATTAAGCTCAATTAGAGTGAATCTTCGTGGGAATTCCTCTATACATGACCGGTCAACAAGATCTATGCATCCATACGGTTCTCGAGAGTTAAATTGAAATTTAATTTCGAAATCGCGATGCAATGACTAAATGAACGATCAAGCAAAAAATTAACTACTAATTAATATTAATCAAAATGATGGAAGCAAATATGTACAAATGAACATGGGGGTGCAAAAGAAAAGTTAATGGGCCTAGTACGTGAGAACAACCCAATACTTAATCCCATTCAAATCTTAATTACACAAAAAAGTAATAACAAAAATAAAAAGCGGAGGTTCAGCCAAATAACGTATTCTCCTTTTTCTCACAGCTTGCGAATCTCTCTGTTCTCTTTTTTTTATAAATAAAACAAACTTCTTCTTCTTTATAAACAAAAAAAAACTGAGACCAATCAATTAAAAAGAAAAATAGAAATACTGAAAAAAGGACGATGATAGATGCTTCGCGATTTGCAGTGGTGTTGTAGTGGAGATTCGGTGATGAGATGTTGCCCGGAAGTAGATCCGATTTTGCGGTGAGCTTCGGTCAAATCAGAAGTGACGTTTTAATGTGGTTTGATTTGAGATCTTTCATATCTCTTCTTCTTCTATTTCCCCATTTTTGATTTATCACAACGAGTCTGTAGTTGCAAATGTAACATTGTTGTTGTTTATGGCGGACGTCATACGGTTGTGTTAAAGTTGCGATTCAGAGAACGGAGGAACCACAACAGTTTATGGTGAGGATTTCTATGATTGGTGGTGGTGGAACACGAAAACGAAATTGGTTTGATTCTTTATTTGAAATGTCGATGGAACTTTCAAGGGTGGATGGGTTTGAGATTGTTGGAGAGATGGGGTTTAACGGTGAAGATTGTAGTTTTGATTTCATGGTGAGAACACCAACATGAGCAGTGTTGTCGTGTTTTGGATGCTAGCGGTGGCAAATGGAAGTCGTGAGGTCAAAATCACAGTGATGATTTGTTGGTTAGCGATTTGTTTTTGAAAAACAACTTGTTCTTAAAAGGTCTGTTTCCTGTTATTCCTCTTTCATTCTATTCTGTCTACCCTTCCTATGTTCCTCTCTTTTTCTATTTAAAACATTGTTGGCTCTTTGCAATGGTCGGACGTGCTATTGCAGTTTTGTATATTTGCAGGTTGTTTGGGGCAGAAATGGCTTATTGCAATTTTTGTGTGAAGACATCTTGTACGAGGTGGGGTTCGCAGGCTGATGGGTATATTGTTGTACGATAGTAGCTGCGGGTTTTTGGAGTGGGTTGAAGTTTGAAATCCTGCATTGAGGGCTGAAATATGATTTGTTCGTACGTTTTTTCGTGTAGTGGGTTAGAGATGTTTTTGAGAGTTTTGAAGGGTCATGGTATTAGTAGCAACAGTGGCGTACGGGAAGTTGTAGTAGCAGATGTAGTTTTGTCTTTTTTTTTTGTTTTGTCTGTACAACTTTGTTGTGGGAGTTGGGTAATTTGAGGTGGGGTCATGGCTTGTAGCATTTTGTTATCAAATGGGCTTGTAGCATTTTGTTATCAAATGGGCTTGTACCAAGATTTCAATTGGGTTGTACAAAAAATTGGGCTTGAAATGCTAACTTGAATATTTTCTCCTTTTTTTAAAAATCAAAATGAATTTATGATTCACATGAATTTTGCAATTAAAATTGAATTTGGAGTTGAATTTAGACATGAAAATTATAATCTTGAATAAAAGAAAAATTTGCAACTTGAAATCTTGCGTGAACTTGTAGATTGGATTATGGATTTGAAGCATGGAACTTGAAATTGAAATTTTGAAATGAACTTGAAATGTGAATCTGGATGAAATTTTGAATCCTTTAGAAATTTGACATTGAATTAACTTGGAAATTGACATGGAATTTGAAATGTGACCATAAATTAAAACTAGATGGAATTGAAAATTGGAAAGAAAAATTGAATAGAAATTGCAAAGGTTTTTTTTTTTTTTTGGAAATCTGTCACCAGACGGAATCTTGAATGGTTTAGAATTGAATATGAAGCTTGAAATCTCATGTGGCCAGAAAATGAACCATATAATCAAGACTTGTGAATAATTTGAAACAAAACGGCCAAATGTCCTAACTTTTAGTGGCTCTGCAACTTAACTTCAATTAGATAAACTTTGGTCTTTGCACAAAACCCTAATATGGATCTTCACACACCAAAGCTTGAATTAAATCCACAATTATCTTCAAAATAGCCACTAACACAAATGACTCGAGACATGAACTGTGTTGCCACTGCACCAAAATCCTAATTGAAATTCACCTAACCCTGATGATTATCCACCTTGAAACAAATTGCCTTTTTCGCAGCCTAATAACTTGGTCCTAAAACAAACCAAATTGAACCTGTGAGCCTCAGATGAAATTCAACTAAACAACACTTGCTCATCTTAAACATGAAGGTTGAGAAACCCATTACTCTGCCTTGAGTGCATACTGATGAATCAATGACTTGCTGAGAACCAAATCCCTGATTCAGAATTTTTGCCACAACCTGATAACTTGACTTGATAATCTTGCCTGATCCTTGATTTTCTCTTTCAAAACCTGAGCTTAGGTGACAAG
This sequence comes from Lathyrus sativus, assembly GCA_963859935.3. NCBI lineage: Eukaryota > Viridiplantae > Streptophyta > Magnoliopsida > Fabales > Fabaceae > Lathyrus > Lathyrus sativus. The sequence goes on from OZ012741.1 coordinate 301,693,065, forward strand.
CAAAAGACATATATTTGCAGGCATAAAGGTTAGATGACCTGAATGATAAATATGATGCACAAATGATGAAAATGCTATGATATGTATGATTGGCGATTCAGAGTCAAAATTAGGGTGTAATAGTTGCCCCTATTTAAATATCTTCAACTAGAGAGTATGAAGAAGGCTATTCTTCATATGATCGTAGCGGGAGATAATTAAATACCAAGAAGACCCAAATTTTGATCCTGTATGCATATGACATATTATGCTATGGTCAAAAGAAATCTATGTAATGTTGACATGCAAAAAAACTCTAACATGACGAAAATGATTGGATGATACATGCAAAATATAGACAAATAAAGAAAACAAACAGGGATAGAGTCAACAAAATGAGTAGCAAACTCGCTGGGGATGACCAACGCTGGGAAAAAGAAACAACTGGGGAAATCTAAAGGGATTGGTCAACAGGTTCAGGCATGACCGGTTGACACTCTAGGACAAAAGGTAAAGCTAGATCCTCAAAGCCTCAGGATCAAGCAAACAAAATGCTAGAGTTTTCAAACAAGATAAAAATCCAAGCCTCTAGAAATTCCTTAAAACAAAAAGATCAATCGGGATCTTCAGGAAACATTAGGAAAGATACAAGGTATTTGAACTCTTCTGTATGCCAAAAATAATTGGACTTCACGGGGGGAACACCCTTTGGATAAGCTTCTCAAAAGAGACTGTCACTTATCATAAAGGATGAAAGGAAAAAAAAGCTTCTCAAGGGAGATTGCAACTTGTTGACAAAAAGAGTAAAAGGAAACAAGCTTCTCACGGGAGATAGTCACTTGTTAACAAGAGGCATAAGCTTCTCAAAAGAGATTGCCGCTTATCGTTGAAAGAGGATAAACTTCTCAAAAGTTATTGCCACTTATCACAATAGCAAAAAGAAACAAGCTTCTCAAGGGAGACTGCCACTTGTTGACAAAATAGGATAAGCTTCTCAAAAGAGATTGCCACTTATCATAATAGCAAAAATGGATAAGCTTCTCGAAAGAGATTGCCACTTATCGAAGAAAAAAGGATAAGCTTCTCAAAAGAGACTGCCACTTATCCGCAAACAGGGGTTTGTAAAAGATTCCTTATGCGAGATACAGTGCAAAATAAATGCACGTTCAAACTAGGTTCGATGACCTAACCAAAGCAACATTTGCCATGGACCAAAGTTCAATCTAGGAACAAGCTGAAAAGAAACGGTCAAAAAGACTCCCACCATTGAGGAATGAACTCAAATGGGGTTTATCTTATCCAAATATGAAGAAGATAACAGAAGCAACAATCATCCACGAGGATCAAACTCAGTGTGGAATTTATAAAGGATGTGCATTTTATGCTTAAAGCTGACGACTCTACTTGGAGAGAGACGACAAACCCGATCATCTGGGGAATAAACGCCAAAGTGAACGAAACAAATAAATAAACAGAATGGTAGAAAAAATGCTCAGATGCCATGCATATGTACAAATACATGTATGCGAGACTCTATGTTATTGGTGAAATCTGATAATGGACTCTGCGGGATTATTGAGATGACCATCGATGAGGTTTGCTGGGGATTGAAAGAAGTAAGGTAGACTGACTCACTGGTGATATTTGAGGAAAATTGTTAGTTCTGGCTTCTCACAGAACAAACCAAAGGTTATTGATAACTTGTAATGAAAAGTATGCCCTAGATTCGCACGGAGCAAAAAAAATATAATTAACTGTAATAAAATAAATGACTACGGATTCACACAGAGTATGAAAAGAAAAGACTCCAGATTCGCACAGAGTAAAAATGCAAAGACTTCGGATTCGCACATAGTGATGCAAAATCAAATGGGCTATAGTTCTACTTAGAATAACACAGATTATATGGTTTCTCTCATAACCATGAAAAAGAGTTCTAGATTCGCACAGAACAAACAAAGGAACTCCGGATTCGCACAGAGTACAAAAGAGAGATGGGTTAATGTTTCTTGCATAACCATAAAATGAAGTTCCGGATTCGCACAGAATAAACAAAGGAACTCCGGATTTGCACATAGTTTAGAAGAAAAGTTCCAGATTTGCACATAACAAAAATAAAAGACTCTGGATTTGCACAGAGTTTAGAAGAAATGGTTCCGGATTCGCACATAACCAAGTTGACAGCAAAACTTGACAACATAACAAGTGGAAAAATATCTAGAAATATTGTCAGACAAGAAGGTAATTGAAACTGAATTATCTGGTAGGTGATATGGAAAAACCGCAGATCAAAAAAAGAGATAAACTTTAACAAATATCTATTGAGTAAGTGCCAGCGAAAATTAGACTAAACAAAGAAGAGACGACATAACATGCTTGGCATAAAATAGCCTGAGTGACACGCATGCAAGATAAAACAGACAAAGAGGATTATTGTGACAGACATAAAGGATTTTTGGTGTAAAGATGACCCTCATATTTTCCTCAACACTCGGGGAAGCACCTGAATTAAAATGAAAGGATATTCTGAACATGCTCTTCGGATATGTCAAACTTTGTCAAAACCTTGATGGAGAATGACGGGACCAAGTCATCCTTAGAAGTGTTCCACAAATATCTTGTAGTTTTGCGGTCTTTGGGGAAAATTCCAACTTCCTGTTTAGTTATTTCAATTGTCAAAGAAATTATGTATCTGAACATGTCGTTATACCTTAGTTTCAAAATTATATCATAAAAAATAAATGACATTTGCAAAAGAAAAATAAATAACACCATGAATAAAGGAGGAAAATGCAAACTTCATTTAAAAATATGGTAGCACACGAAAACATGGCTCCACATGGGATATTACAAAGGAAACAAAAAGTGAAAATGGCAATAGGAAAGGTTTACATTGAATCTCAATAAATGCTACTTTCCATACAATTAAAAGATCCCCAGACCTTTGCTTCTGAAGAGAACAATTAGGTTGATATTCATGCCCCTGTTCCTTTGTGCTGATCAGATCTGCTCGATATTGTATTAGCCTTTTATTTATCCCTAATTTTTCCTAGACTGCCCTCTCGGGTTTTCAATCCACCGGGATGCCCTTTTTTTTGTGCCTAAGTTGCCCTTTTGGGTTTTCAACCTAGCGAGCTGACATTTTTTATATATCCCTAATTTTTTCCTAGACCGCCCTTTCGGGTTTTCAGTCCACCGGGATGTCATTTTTTTCCTAAGTTTCCCTTTCAGGTTTTCAACTTAGCAAGTGTCTTTTTTTTCTAGGCATAATCCAAACGAACTGCATCAGGATTTATCTTTGCAAGGATTAAAGTTCCACCGAAAAAGACTTTCTTAACAACGAATGGGCCTTCGTAATTTAGAGCCCATTTTCCTCATAGATCCTTGTGAACAGGGAAAATCTTCTTGACCACGAGATCTCCTTCCTTATACTCCCGAAGACAGACCTTTTTGTCAAATGCCTTCTTGAGTCGCCTCTGATATAGTTATCCATGAAATAAAGCAGCCAGGCGCTTCTTTTCAATAAGATTCAACTCGTTAAAACAATTTTGAATTCATTCAGCCTCTTCAAGTTTAATCTCCATCAAGATTCTCATTGACGGGATTTCTACCTCAACCGAGAGAACTGATTCCATTTCGTATACCAAGGAAAAAGGGGTTCCCCCTGTTGAAGTGCGGACAATCATTCGATATTCGTGCAAAGCAAAAGGTAGCATCTCATGCCAATCTTTATATGTTACCACCAATTTTTGCAAGATCTTCTTAATGTTTTTATTTGCAGCTTCAACAACTCCATTCATTTTTGGGCGATATGGGGAAGAGTTATTGTATTCTATCTTAAAGCTTTCACACAACTCCTTCATAACTTTGTTGTTCAAATTTGACCCATTATCTGTGATGATTTTGCTTGGAATTCTATATCGGCAGATAATATCCTTCTTGAGAAAGTGAGCAACCACTTGTCTGGTCACATTGGCATAGGAAGCAGCCTCTACCCATTTTATGAAGTAATCAATGGCGATTAGGATGAAGCGATGGTCATTAGATGCTTTTGGTTTAATAGCGCCAATCGTGTCGATGCCCCACATCAAAAACGGCCACGGAGAAGTTAAAACATTCAGAGGAGTGGGCGACACATGAACTTTATCAGAGTAAATTTGATATTTGTGGCATGTTTTGGTATAACTAAAGCAATTATCTTCCATCATCAACTAGTAATAGCCAACCCTTAGGATCTTCTTAGCCATGGCGTGCCGATTAGCATGTGTTCTAAAGGACCCTTCATGTATCTCCTTGATCAACATGTCAACTTCATTTCTATCCACACACCTAAGTAGCACCATGTCATGGTTTCTTTTGTATAGAACACCGTTGCTTAAGAAGCAATTGGATGCCAACTTCCTTAGAGTCTTTTTGTCCATGGTCGAAGTATTCTCTAGATACTCCTGACGTTCTAGAAAGCACTTGATATCATGAAACTATGGTTTGTCATCAGCTTCTGCTTCAATTGTTTGACAGTAAGCTAGTTTGGTATGCCGCCTTATAACAATAAGTGGGGCTTCATTATGGAATCTAACTTGGTACATGGCAGCTAATGTAGCCAAAGCATCAACTACTCGGTTTTCTATTCTTGAGATGTGATGAAACGTTATGGTATCAAAGTTCTTTATCATCTCTTTGACATAAGCATGATATGGGACCAACTTCGTGTCACAGGTTTCATAATCTCCTTTGATTTGGTAGATCACCAAGGCTGAGTCTCCGTACACCTCAAGAATCTTAATAAAAAAATCAATTGCGGCTTCAAGACCAAGGATACAGGCTTCATACTCTGCCATGTTGTTCGTACAACCAAAACACAATCTTGCAGTAAAAGAGGTGAAATTACCATAAGAAGAGACCAAAATAGCTCCAATGCCATGTCTATTGGAATTTGAAGCACCGTCAAATGCAAGTTGCTAAATTGCCCTAGGTTCCGGCCCTTCATCGGGGTCGGGGATTTCACAATCTTTTATAGCCATGATATCTTCGTTAGGAAAATCAAACCTTATGGATTGGTAATCCTCCAACGGATGATGTGCCAAATATTCTACCAATACACTTCCTTTAATTGCCTTTTGGGTGACATACTGTACTTCCTCAAACAACAACATCTGCCAACGAGCCAATCTTCCATTTAGAGCAGGTTTCTTAAAAATGAATTTTATGGGATCCATCTTGGAGATCAACAAAGTGGTATGACATATCATGTACTGCCTCAAATGGCAGGCGGCCCATGCCAAAGCACAACATGTATTTTCTATAAACGAATATCTCGATTTGCAATCAGTAAACCTTTGGCTTAGGTAGTAAATCGCGTGCTCTTTTCGACCAGATTCATCTTGTTGCCCCAGTACGCAACCCATAGAATCTTCTAACACAGTTAAGCACATGATGAGCGCTTTCCCAGGCATAGGTGGGACCAAGATATGAGGCTCCTGTAGGTAACATTTTGTCTTTTCAAAATCTTTTTGATAATTGGCATCCCACTGAACAACTTGATTCTTTCTCAATAGCTTGAACATAGGCTCACACATAGCAGTCATATGAGAGATAAACCTAGAGATATAATTCAGTCTCCCTAAGAATCCTCTGACTTCTTTCTCTGTTCATGGAGCATGCATTTCTTAAATAGCCCTAAATTTGTCGGGGTCTACTTCAATTCCACGCTGGCTAACAACAAATCCAAGCAACTTCCCTGACCGGACACCGAATGTACACTTAGCAGGGTTTAGACGCAATCTGAACTTCCTCAGCCGTTCAAACAATTTTGGCAGATGTTCTATATGGTCCTCTTCGCTTTGTGATTTGGCTATCATATCATTGACATATACTTCAATTTCCTTGTGCATCATGTCATGGAAGAGGGTGACCATTGCTCGTTGATAGGTTGCCCCAACATTTTTCAACCCAAAAGGCATTACCTTGTAGCAACACGTTCCCCATGGCGTAATAAACGTAGTCTTCTCCATGTCTTCAGGTGCCATTTTAACTTGATTATAGCCTGAGAAACCATCCATGAATGAGAAAATGGAGAATTTAGCAGTGTTGTCAACTAGTGTATCAATATGTGGAAGAGGAAAATCGTCCTTTGGACTGACTCTATTTAAATCTCTATAATCAACACACATTCTCACTTTACCATTCTTTTTGGGGACAAGAACGATATTAGCAACCCATTGAGGGTATTTGGACACTGCTAGGAAACCTGAGGCGAACTGCTTCTTGACTTCTTCCTGAATCTGGATGGACATATCAGGCCTTGCTCTTCTCAACTTCTACTTTACTGGCGGGCATTCTGGCCAAAGCGGTAGTTGGTGTTCCACAATATATGTGTCCAAACCCGACATATCTTGGTATGACCAGGCGAACACATCTATGTATTCATGCAGACGCTTGACTAAACTCTCCCTGATGCCATCTTCAAGAACGGTACCAATCTTCACCTCTTTCTTTGTCTCTTCTGTTCCCAAGTTGATGACCTCCACAGGCTCTTCATGAGGCTAAATAAATTTATCCTCGTGCTCTAGCAACCTTGCTAGTTCCTCAAGTAGATCACATTTTTCCTCGCACTCTTCCTCCGCTTGGTTCACGGGGGTCTCAAAGTTAGGAGGGATTGTAACATTATCAAGTTCAACAGGCTCATTAATTATTCTGCATGATTTTAATGTTGATTTCAGAAAAATGAAAAGTAAATGCAAGAAAATAAAACTCTTTTTGTAGCTTTGAAAAGGTTTCCATTTTCTGAAAAGCAAAAACAAAAAAGAAAGAATGAAAAACAAAATTCTTTTTATTAATGATGATAATCATTTGAAATAAAGGGGGCCCTACATATGATCCTTAAGCCTTGGGTAGAGCAAAAGGATTTTGAGAAAACAAAAATAAATTACTTTGACAATGAAAAAACTTCAGGTAGGTCAATCGATTCCCAGTTATTCAAATCAGCGGTGCTGTGGTACACTAGGCATGGTGTTGTTGAATCAGCTGCATTGTCTTCTACAGTGGCTACCTCTTTGTCGTGGATGAATCCTGCACTGTGGAACACTTGGAAAATCCTTGCTTTAGCTCTGGATGAACTCTGGGCACCTTCCTTCATCTGAGACTCGTATCCCACTCCAAAGTAATTATTCTTCTTAGGAATGTGAATCACTTTACTCTGACCTTCAAGACTGCCCCTCTCGAGCATTGCCTTTGCACCCTTTAAAGAAGCAAATGATGGATTTGCCGCCATATCATGTTCCTTTACCTATAGGAGTTCAGCATTTGTGATCTCAAGAGCTTGAAAAGAAGTTTCAAATGCTCCTTCGTCGGCTTCAACATATCTGAATGATGAAAGGTGACTGCTCAATAAATCCTCTTCGCCAGACATGTGATTAGCTTTCCATTCACCACAAATTTCATTTTTTTTGGTGAAGTGTGGACGTTACTGCACTAGAAGCGTGGATCCATGGCCTTCCCAACAGACAACTGTATGTTGGGTTAATATCCATGATCTAGAAAGTTATCTTGAAAATATATGGACCTCCTAGCACGGGCAGGTCCACTTCTCCGGTCACAGCCCTGTGAGATCCATCAAAAGCCTTTACAATCATCATACTGGGCTTCATCACCGTCTTTTTATAAGAGAGTTTGGCCAAAATGGACTTTGGCATGAAGTTTAGTGATGACCCTGTATCCACCAGCACTCGGGCTAAGACATCATCCAAACATTTCATTGAGATATGCAAAGCTCGATTATGGTTTCTTCCCTCCCCTATAAGCTCTCCATCATGAAAGCTCCAAGTATGATAGGAAGTAATGTTAGATACAATTCTATTGAATTGATCTACAGTGATCCCTTGTGATACATGCGCCTGCATGAGTACTTTCAGTAAGGCCTTCCTATGACCTTCTGAATGGAACAATAATGAGAGCACATAAATTCTCGAAGGAGTTTGGTGAAGCTGATCCACCACTTTATAATCACTTCTTTTAATCAATCTTAGAAATTCTTCCGATTCTTGCGGTGATATTGTTTCATCAACAATCTCCAGCCTCTTGTGGGATTGTGGAACTTCAGTAATCTTTTCACTGACATTCTCTTCCACAACTTTTGGAGGTGGCGTAGGCCCAAAGACATGACCGTTGTGGGTCATCCTACTTGTTTCAGCAATATTGGATATATCAGGTCTAGAAATCTTTTCAAACTGGTCTCCTAAGGATACCTCTTGACCATTTATGAAGACTGCAACATTGTAGCGCCATGGCACTACATTGTTGTTATAATAAGGGAGAGAAGCAGGTTGAATCACTATTTCCAAACACACGTATTCTCTTCTAGGCAGAACACTTGGTGTATTATGATACTCAATTTCCCATGTAGGTGGTATTTCAAAATGAGGTTCGATCACCGCTATATCCTTATCAGCTTTTGTGCGACTGACTTGAAGTATCCCTTAATCCATTAATTGCTATATATCTTTGTTAACTACAGAACATCCTTTTTCAAGAACGGAACATTCATCACATCTGTCATGCTCCTTTAAAATCAAACCAGCTTCCACCAAACGAGCATGGAGCTCTTTCAGTGGGGTTTTCAATTCTTTGACATCTCTGACAACCTGTTCACTAGACGCTTCTTCGATAGCATTGACTGCATGTCCATTGTGAGTGGGAAGTGGGTTAGTAGCAATGTTTGGACCATTATCTTTGAAAGACAGGATCTTGCAATTAATGAGCTCTTGAACCCTCGCCTTCAAAGCAAAACATTCGTCCAAATCATGCCCTACGGCGCCTTGATAGTATTCACAATGTAAGTCTGGATTGAACCAATGGGGAGGCTTTCAAAGGAAAAGAGGTAACGATCTAGTGGTCACTAACCCCTTATATACCAGAGATGGGTATAAATCTTTATATGTCATAGGGATAGGTTCAAATTTTGGGTTTCTCCTGGCACATTTTTGATTTGCAGGAGTAGTGATTGCAGGAGTAGTGTGTCTAAATTAATATGACTGCAAGGATACAGTCGCGTCACGCATTTTTAATAGATTATCGATCCATAGAGACTAAAAATCGAATGTACGGTATTCTAATGTTACATTGTAAATCTAAGGCTAATTGTTTTAGGAAAGTTAAGTGCGAATGAAATTAAATCTAAAAATGCTAAAAATTTTAATAAGAATGATCAATAACGAGATTTCAGTATGCAACACATCAATCGTCGGGAATTTAATAAATAATCAATGTAAGTCAGGTGTTCAAAATACTTTTTATTAGAAAAATACAAATTTAAAAATCCTTATCTCAGACTCTCGTGTTTGTTGATCCAGACTATATCATTAAATCAAAATGAGTGCTCTCGCTGTATCATTCAAATTAAAAATATCTTTTGAAAATAAATAAATCCTAATTAATTATAAAGTGCTTCTGCTGTGTTTAAAATTAATGCCTAGTCTCAGCTATCTGATTAAAACCTCAAACTCTCGTTTATCTTGACCTTAACCTTAGTTTCCCCTTTTTTACTTTCGCAAGAAAATTTGATCGATTTAAAATAAGAAACTAGAGCCTAAAAAATAGTTTGTAAAGAAAATCAACACCGATTGTTATTTAATCCCTTCTAATAAATTTGTTACATACCGACATCAACTACTTTAGCCATACATGGTGGGAAAATTAAACATCATAATGCAGTGCAAAATAATAATAGTAATCATGCTGCAATATGATAAACAAAAGAAGAATAATTGAAACCTGGAAAATTGAATTAACTAGAAATACAAGTCGAGTACAAGCTTGATGAAACAATTCTGGCAATCTTCAAACAAGTAAAAGACTAATCACTCGAATGCGAAAAATAATAAAATGAAATAATGCGCTAATTGCTAGAATGAAGACTGAAATAAAATAATTTCTCGTGAAAATTCTCGGACCGATTTTGGAGGCCTTTCTCGCTTTTATACTGGGTTGAGGAGAAGAAGGAGTCGCTTCAGTTGCGTGAGAATCGATAGAAAACGGTGCGAGGAGTGGAACTGGAAATTAGGGGTAGTGGGAGAAAAATTCTCCTCAAATATAGGTAGCTTGTGCCACCTCCCCATTTCTCCTATGTGGCTTGCGCCACTTTCTCCTTTCAGGTGGTGGTGGGCGCCACCCCAATATGGCTTGAGCCACATGTGTGTGGTGGTGGACCACCTAACTTAGAAGGAACATATCTTTAGAAGGAACATATCTTCATGAACATATTTTTTCTTTTCTTTTCTTTTCCTTTTTTTTCATTTCCTTTTCTTTCTCTTTCCATTTTCTTTCCTCTTCATTTTCTTTTCTTTTCTTTCCTTTTTCTTTCCTAATTTTTCACTTCCCGTTAAATTCCAATTCGAGTCGAGTACCTGAGAAAAACAAGTAAATACGGGTAATATAAAGCATAAGTCGGGGGAAATCAAATAAAATATAGTATAAACTCATGCATGTCAAGTCAAATACACAATATAATTTCGCATTATCAAACTCCTCATACTTGAACCTTTGCTTGTCCTCAAGCAAATAAAACTCTTTAGGCACGAGTGTGAAACAGACATACATTCAAGCCAAGCTTCAGTCAAAAAGATAGGTACTAAATATCAACAATAAGTATACCGTAGTGACACAATTTTAAAAACTCCTATCCTATGCAAACGAATTCGAATCATGTTATTATAATTCAACCTATACTTTTTTCGCACCTCTCTTTCATTCTAGTGCAATCACATTAAGCTTGTTATCCTTGCACACCCATGGTAAGTAAACTTGTTAGTGTTCAATCGATCTCATTTCTCAAATTTCTTTGGATTTCCTTTTTATTTTTCTTTTAATTTCGAGTTTCAAGGGTCCGATCCGTTGGGTTAAATGGTCGGGTAAGGACCACCTAACGTAGAAGGAACATATCTTTAGTTTGCATTTGGCATTAAATTCATGAACATTTTTTGTTTTGTTTTTCGGTTTTGAGATCAAACACAAATTTGCATCGGCTTATCACTTAGGTTGCGCTTTAGGATGGTGCTGACTACTGGTATAAACTACTTAAGAGGTTGGTCTTGGCATAATAAGTATTCAAATTCATCTGCATAATCAAGGGGTTCAGGGGTGTCAAGACAATACCGATACTATTAACACTTTCCCAGGTCTTTCTAACTTAGCCTAATGCTTTTAAACTGCCACGTATCAAACCAAAAATTAAATTTTTTGTTATGGCTCAAGAAAGATGGGAGAGTCCAAATAATAGCAAAAACTATACGTAGAGACTCGACAATACATGAATTTATTTATTTTATTGAATCATAAATATTAAGCACACTAATGAAAGGAAATAAGCATAAAAATTAGAAAACAGTAAATAACCAAACAATTTAAATAAAAGCGATAAAACTTCCTCCCCCATACTTAAATTGAGCATTGTCCCCAATGCAAAACGTAAGGTGGAAAAGGAAGGAGAAACCTGGAGAATCGGGCTACTGGCGGCCTCTTCCTCGAGTTCGTGGTTGCCTAACATTTCTGGTTTGCTGGTCTGATGTACCCATATCAGAATATTAGTCTTGTCCTTGAAAGGACATACCGGCCATCCCCTGTATCAGCTATGCCATCGAAGTTTGGCCTCGCTGCATTTGCTGTAAGATTTGTATCATCTCCGACTGTTGGGTGTACATTTGGTTTTGCTGGGCCATCATTTGAGCTTGCTAAGTTTTGAGGCTTTCTACCCGCTGGTCGCGGAGAGCGTTTGATTTGCTCTGTTTCATCAGCTCAGCATATATGTTATCTAGCATTCCGGATGATTCTTCCTCTCGCCTCCTAGGCTTGCGTCTAGATGATGTACCTACAAAAAATTCAGAGGAGGATGGTGCGGTGTGTGATTGGTTCATTCAGGTCGTACATCCAGTTATTTCTGTTATACACTGGTGCGCTCATGGTTTGGTAGAGTGAAAAGACGGACAACCTCATTATCAATCAGGTAGTCAAAGGTATCCGGCCCCAGGTTTCCTATGATTTTTCAGTTAAAACAAAAATTAATGTTCATAGGTCGGATGGTACCTAAAGGGTTGAACCTTTTTATAGGATGTCTCGGCCCTATGGCATTCGCTATCATAGTGACTAAGCCCCCGATAATGATTGGTGCACGAGCATCCAGAGCAAGACTAACAAAATTGGATATCATAAAGGTAGCCTCATTTACTGGCCGGCCCTGGGAGGCACAGTACAAAAGGAAAAGTTCATCTTGTGATACTGAGGTATCGTTTTATTCTTTTCCAAATATGGTATGAGCTAGAATCTTATGAAAATATCAGATAGCAGGGTTATGGATGTTCTCAGAAAACATGCCAAAAGGTTCAGGGTTGTAATTTCCAGTGATGTTACCCCAAAAATAGTTCAGTTCAAGGTTAAGGAGTAATTCTTCTTGGACTACGGTAACGCATCAGGGACACTAGGGCATCCTAGAAATTCAGCAAGTTCTCTGTGGTTATAGCTATATTCATTACCAAATATCTTAAAAGTGACCAGCCTGCTATGGAATCCATATCCATGGTTAGGGATGTGAGTCAGGGAGCTTAGGAACTCAAGGGTAAGCTAACGGTAGGAAGTAAATCTTCTTCGGAAAGCAGCATTCTCCCACCCTATTTGGCTAAACAAATACATAACACTATCCCTGATACCTAACCTATCCATAGTATGTCCATCATAGTAAATAGTGAGACCCATATCTCTCTGAGCTAACACCTTAAATCTCCTTCTCTGAGCTTTGCCTCTGAAAACAATGCCCGTGTAGTCTACTTGTTGCATCGTGAAAGTTAGTTACAAACTAAACTAAGTTAGCCTGTAAGTAAGTAGACAATTTGTTTTGCAAAGTTAGTGAAATAAAATATAACTTATGGCATTCAGAATGGAGATGAAGGAGAGAAAATAAAAATACAAATAAACATAAAAAGTAAAAATAAAATAAATGCAATAAAAGGTAAGAAGTATTGAAGGGATAAAATTTGCAAAATTAAATAAAATATGTGGGTTGCCTCCCACCAAGCTCTGCTTTTAACGTCTTAAGCCTGACATAGTTCTAGTGCAACATCAGTTTTCAGAATGAACGGGAAACTCTATGAGCTTTAAGCTAGCAGATTAGTCCTTATTGTCTACACACTGATAATGTTTTAAGCGTTGTCTGTTTATTACAAATGGTTGACTAGATCTGTTTTTGATTTCTACGACTCCACTTGGAAAGACTTTAGTTATTATAAAAGGATCGGACCACCTAGATCTAAGTTTTCCTGGAAAAAGTTTAAGGCGTGAATTAAATAATAACACTATGTTGCCTTCATTAAACTCTTTACGGGAAATTCGCTTGTCATGCCATTTTTAGTTCTTTCTTTATATATCCTAGCATTCTCATATGCGTCTAAATGAAGTTCTTCTAGTTCGTGAATGTCTAGGACTCTTTTCTCACCTGCGGCAGTATAGTCTAAGTTTAGGGTCTTAATTTCCCAGTAAGCTTTGTGCTCTAATTTGATAGGTAGATAACATGATTTTCCGTAAACTAACTTAAAAGGTGTGGTTCCTATTGGGGTCTTATAAGCTGTCTTATATGCCTACAGAGCATCATGTAATTTTGATGCCCAATCTTTCCTAGAGGTTGCTACAATCTTTTCTAAGATTCGTTTAATTTCTCTGTTTGAGACTTTGACTTATCCTTGTTTATGGATGATATGGTGTTGCTACACGGTGCCAGACTCCATAATTCAACAGAAGTTTTTCAAATATCTTTGATATAAAATGGGAGCCTCCGTCACTGATGACAAGTCTTGGCACACCAAATCTAGGGAAGATTATGTTTTTGAAAAGCTTAATTACTACTCGTGTGTCATTTGTTGGGGAAGCTACAGCCTCGATCCATTTTGAAACATAGTCAACAACAACGAGTATATACTTATTACCAAAAGAAGACGGGAATGGCCCCATGAAATCAATCCCCCACACTTCAAAGATTTCCACTTCTAAAATACCCCTTTGTGGCATTTCATCGCATCTAGAGATGTTACCAGTGTGTTGGCACCGGTCGTAGTTTAATATCGCGATATGGATATCTTTCCATAGATTAGGCCAGAAAAGGCCAGATTGTAAGATCTTAGCACAAGTCTTTGAAGTGCTTGCATGTCCCCCACAAGGAGCAGAGTGACAATGAGAGATTATGTTTTCTATTTCATCTTCAGGGACACATCGACGGAAAATACCATTGGCACCTCTCTTAAAAAGCAAAGGCTCATCCCAATATTGTTTAAGGTCATGAATGAATTTCTTCTTTTGTTGATAAGTTAGATCTGGTGGAAGTACTCCGACAGCTAAATAGTTGACAAAGTCAGCATACCACGACAGTGTTGTGTTTGCTTGAATCTCTTCCACTGATTCTTTTGATTTGATATCATTCCAGGTTAGTTCAGACATATTGCTTTCCACTTGGGCTATGAGTCGTTCGTATGGGAAATCATCATTGATAGGAACTTGTTCAGGCTTAATGCCTTCTATTCTTGACAGATGGTCTGCAACTACATTTTCGGTTCCTTTTTTATCTTTTATCTCTAGATCGAATTCTTGTAAGAGTAGGATCCATCTTAACAGTCTTAGTTTGGCATCTTTCTTACTTAATAGGTATCTAATGGTGGCATGATCAGTATAGATAATTATTTTTTCTCCTACCAAGTAAGAATGGAATTTATCCAAAGCAAACATAACAACTAAAAGTTCTTTTTCGGTGGTGGCGTAGTTCATTTGGGCAGGATCTAAGGTTCTACTTGCGTAGTAGATTGCATGGAGTTTTCTATCCCTTCTTTGTCCTAAAACTGCACCTACGACATAATCACTTGCATCACACATAATTTCAAATGGTAGGTTCCAATCTGGTGGTTGCATGATAGGTGCGGTAATGAGAGCCGTTTTCAGTTGTTCAAACGCTTTTAGACATTTCTCATCAAAGATAAATTCAGTGTCTTTCATTAATAAGTCGGTCAATGGTTTGGTAATTTTTAAGAAATCTTTTATGAATCATCCGTAGAAACCGGTGTGTCCTAAGAAAATTCGTATTTCTCGTACGGTTTTCGGAGGTTGAAGATTTTCTATAATCTCTACCTTAGCTTTATCAACTTCAATTCCTCTGTCAGATACTACGTGTCCAAGTATGATCCCTTGATTGACCATGAAGTGGAATTTCTCCCAATTTAATACAAGATTGACTTTTACGCATCTTTCAAGTACCATCTCTAGGTTCGATAGACATCCTTCAAAACTCTGCCCACAAACAGAAAAATCGTCCATAAATACTTCCATCATGCCGTCTATAAAATCAGCAAATATTGACATCATGCCTCTTTGGAATGTGGCAGGAACGTTACATAGTCCAAACAACATTTGTCGATAAGCAAAGGTACCATAGGGACATGTGAAAGTTGTATTTTCTTGGTCATCGGGATGAATAGGGATTTGAAAGAATCCTTAATAACCATCTAAATAGCAGAAGTGAGAATGTTTGGCCAATTGTTCCAACATTTGGTCAATGAATGGCAACGGAAAATGATCCTTACGAGTAGCCTTGTTTAACTTTCTATAGTCGGTGCACATTCTACTTCCTATTACTACTCTCTGTGTTATAGATTCACCTTTCGCGTTCTTAACAATTGTACCGCCTCCCTTCTTTGGTACGACATGTACTGGGCTAACCCATTTACTGTCTGATATCGGGTATATAATTCCCGCTTCTAAAAGTTTTTCCACTTCATCCTTTACTACAGTACTTAAGATTGGATTGATCCTTCTCTGATGTTCTCTAGAGATTTACAGTCTTCCTCTAGCATAATACGATGCATACAAATAGAAGGGCTTATTCCTTTAAGGTCAGCGATGTTGTAGCCTATCACTGGTCATTCGAGCTCTGTATCCAATAATTCATACCTTAAATTATTAGGTAGTTTTTTCAGTTCTAGAGTTGGTTTCTTTGGGCAAGGTAGATGATCAGGTGTAAGTGCTAAACACTCGCTTAGGTTATCGTCTTGGTAAGGTTCACGCCAATTATCATCTTCAAAAATATGAGGTATTGGAATTTTTATAATGTCTGAATATGTGGTTGGTTCCATCTCCAATTCTCTTACGCACTCATCTATGACATCAATTAGATAACATGTGTCATCTATAGCTGGTGCTTGTAAGAATTGTGTAAAAATAAATTCAACCTTCAGTTCACCGACTTCAAAGGTTAGCTTACCTCTCTTCACATCTATAATGGCTCCGGCAGTAGTTAAGAATGGTCTTTCTAATATGATAGGAGTAGTGGAGTCTTCTTTAATATCCATGATTATGAAATCGGTAGGAATATAGAATTGACATATACGAACTGGGACATTCTCTAGTATACCGACGAGATATTTAATAGAGCGGTCAACTAATTGAATAGACATCTTAGTCGGACTCAATTCTCTCATATCAAGTCTGTTACATATGGATAAGGGCATTACACTAATATTGGCTCCTAAGTCGCATAAAGCTTTGTCTATGACAAACTTTCCAATTACACAAGGTATGGAGAAACTACCTGGGTCTTTCAGCTTAGGAGGCATATTGTTTTGAATTATTACGCTACACTCAGTAGTAAGTGTAACTGTTTCGTTATCCTCTATCTTTTTCTTATTGGATAAGATCTCTTTAAGGAACTTAGCATATGAGGGCATCTGGGTGATAGCTTTGTAAAAGGTATTGTGATGCTCAATTGCTTTAGAAGTTCAACAAATTTCTTAAATTGCCCTACAGTTTTAGAATTTGCAAATCTTTGGGGATACAGAATAGGTGGTTTATATGGTGGTAGAGGCACATAAGGTTTTTCTTTATCTACGACCTCTTGGTTATTATCTTCCTTTTCCTTGGGTTCATTGTCCTTCTCAGTTGTTGTGTTATCAGGCTTTTGATACATGGCTGGACTCTGAAGTCTCGGATCAACGGGTCCATCTAATTCTTTTCCACTTCTCAATATAACAACATTTGCATGTCCTTTTGGATTAGGTTGTGGCTGTCCAGGAAATGTTCCTGTAGGAGCAGCAGTAGGTACTTGTTGTTGTGCCACTTGTGAAATTTCTGTTTCAAGCATTTTGTTCTGGGTGGCCAAAGCATCTACTTTGTTTGCTAATTGCTTAATTTGGTCACTAATGTGTATGTTTTGATTCAGGAAGTCTTTGTTTGTTTGAGTCTGGGCAGCTATAAAGTTTTCCATCATTAATTCAAGGTTAGACTTCCTAGGAGCATTAGGAGCATTAGGAGCAGCTACGGTAGCCTTTTGATAACCTGGTGGTGTAGTAGGTGCTTGACCGGGTGCATACAATGCATTGTTGTTTTTGCAGGAGAAGTTTGAATGATTCTGCCAACTAGGATTGTAGGTATTTGTATAACGGTTTCCTTGAGCATAATTCACTTGGTTTGTAGAGGCTCCTGCCAAAATTTGGCATTCAGGGGCAGCATGTCCAAATGTTCCACATACTTCGCAGTTTGGAGCTACAGCAGCCACGGTGGCTGTGGGTGTTATGGTCAAGTTATCTATCTTTTGAGCAAGGGCATCTACCTTAGCACGGACGTGGTCAAGGCTATTAATCTCATATATTCCACCTTTTGGTTGGGATTTTTCCACTAGAGTTCTTTCACCTCCCCATTGGTAGTGGTTCTGAGCCATACTTTCGATTAGTTGGTAGGCTTCTTCGTAAGGTTTATCCATAAGTGTACCACCAGCGGCAACATCTATTGTCATTCTTGTATTGTACAAGAGAACATTGTAAAACGTGTGGATGATTAACCAATCTTCAAGACCGTGGTGCGGGCATATCCTTATCATGTCTTTAAATCTCTCCCACGCCTCAAAAAGAGACTCGTTGTGTTTTTGTCGAAAGCTATTGATTTGGGTCCTCAGCATGGCTGTCTTGCTTGGTGGAAAATAACGTGCTAAGAAAACCTTCTTTAACTCTTCCCACGTTGTGAGAAAGTTTGATGGCAAGGATTGCAACCAAGCCCAAGCTCTGTCTCTCAATGAGAAAGGAAAAAGGCGTAGTCTTATCTCGTTTGTGGATACACCATTTGCCTTCACTATGTCTGCGTACTGCATAAATTTGGTCAAATGTTCATTGGGATCTTCTATAGGGTTTCTAGAAAATTGATTTTGTTGAACTGCAGATAACAACGAGGGTTTCAACTCGAAAGCGTTTCGGTTGATAGCAGGTGCAACAATGCTATTATGCGGTTCTTGCTGAGACGGGTGTCGCTACTGCAAAAATCAGCGCCGGCTATGACAGAAGAGTCGCCACCGTGCATTATTTATCCCAACGGAGGGAAAGGAAATGCTCAGAGTAAACCTAACGCAAAACGGGAAAGGAATGGTCGTCGCAACCAAATTCCTGGATTCGGGAGTCGATTACGCAAGGGGAAGGTATTAGCACCCCTCACGTCCGCCGTACTCGACGAGATCCATGCTTGTTTTCTAGTACGGATTGTTATTCTATCTAGTCTACAGGTCTGGGTTAAAAAGAAAAGAAAATGACTCGGCAAAGTATCGCACTTTATGCCTACGTATTCCCGTCTAAAACGAGAAATCAAAGTCAACGTAGTTCGCCTACCTACGAGAAAGGAGGGGAAGGTTGCTCGCTAGGATATGGCATCCTATGCCTACGTACTTTCATACAGCATAAAAGATCAGAGCAAACGTAGTTCGGGCTACGGAAGACACAAGCTTGTCTGATTGTTTTTTTATTACCTTATGAAAGGGTTTTTTCTTGATTAAGAGTCCAAGCGGACAAAAATGACACTTTGATGTTTGTTTTGAATCTTTTACGAAAGAAGTGTTTTTTTTAGTTTGTTTGCAATCTCTGACGTACTAGAGACTATGATTTGAGAGTGACTACGTCGCGTGTCACCCAAAGGGTACCACACTAAGAAGCCAGACTACTGGAAAGAAGCTCTCCAACAACCCTTTCTCAAACAGCTTAAGGCTCGTAACGTACGACATCGATTAACCTTATTACTGTGTTTTTGAGTTGTTTTGAGATAAGAAGAGAAAGAAGCTCTAAAAACCTAGGGTTGAAAAGGGAATAAAAACTAACCTAATGTTGTCATGCATGGATAAGAATCCTAATGTCTGTCACAACTTCCCCCTGCACAGAGGAGATCAGAGATCCTAGGGGATAAACAGAAAAGAAAGCAAGAAAACACAGTAAAATGCATGCAATGCAGCAGTACAAGCGAGGCAAGGGAGTCCCACTCAACCTCGAACCTGGGAAAACAACAGGCAAAGTGAATCAACATTCACCTCAAACCTAGGGGGCAAGCTACACAAGCCAACAAATAATACAGAAAACAAAACCCAAAGGAGGCAGCCCAAGCAGCAACACCATGTTGCACCCCAAAATTTGACCAACATTTATTTACCCATCAAGTGTTCAAAGGTTGATACCTTTGTCAGAGAACTCAAGAGATCCTCAAAGGAATTGGTTGAAACCAAGGTTGTGTGTCTCATAACTTGAGAGTTGTGGGAGCTCCTCAGATGATTCTGAGACTATGAGGATGGACTTGAAGCTTTGAGGAAGCCTATGAGATGTCTTGAAAGCTATCATGAAGCCCAGAGAGGTCATTGTACAAGAATTCAGAAGATTCAGCCATGAGTGGTGGAATTAGGGTTTGACTGGGTCAATCCTAGGTCAACTGATGATTTGGAGAGGGTTGAGACCTAATCCAAGAGCCATGTGATCATGGAATGATGCATTGAGATGCTATAAGTATGATTCCTAGACCAACTCATCATGATTGAGGAGTTTGAGAAGTTTTAAGCTAGGGTTTCTAAGGCTTGACAGTGTAAAATCCCCTAGTTTGATCCCTATCTTCAAGGAAGTTTAGCTCAAGATGTGATTGTCATCTCATCTTCCCCACAACATGAATGTTGTATAGCTTGTTCTTAGCTTTAATTTGAGTGGTAGAAGTCCTTGATAGGATTTGCAGAGCTCAAGTTATGGTTTTGACAAATTACAGGTCATCTGAGGTATGTGAATCTGGGTCCTTGAAAGTCACCCAACTTGCAGACCACTTTTTCCCTAGTAGGATGATTCCTATGAACTCTTGGTTAACATTAATGTTGAAGAGCATCTTATTAGATTTCTAGAGAGTACTATAAGTCCTTGATAGGATTTGTAGAACTCAACTTATGGCTTTGACAAGCCAAGGGCATTTTGGTCATTTGGAAGTTATAGGTCATTTCAAGCATAAGGCCATATCTCCTACTTCCAAGCTTCAAATGGAAAATTATTCAACATAAAACTTGCTTAGAATGATGTTTTAAGGCTAGTAGGGAGGTCATGAGATGTTGAAAAGGCTCATATCAAAAAGTGATAAAAATGGCCTAAAAATGAGGCATAAGTTAATTCAAGTGAATTTGAAAATCATAAATCCCAAGCTATAAGTCCAAACCATGTCATGTAATAGGTCATTTTGACTCCAAATGACATTCTAAGAACAATAGTTTAGCCACAATTTTGATTTGAGGCTTGCATCATAGGGTTGCTTTGTAATTGGATTGCTTGCATAATAGGGTACCAAACCAAAACTCAAGATAACTCAATAAACAAGGAAGATATGCATTGTATCTCATCCAAAATATCATGTGGGGATAAAATCAAGTTGGTTACCAAGATTACAAGGCATTTGGCATGAGATATCATTCAAGGAGAATGTGAATTCAAAGTACCATGACATGAAAAGATGAAATTCTCATTGGATTGTTCTAGGAGGTTCTAGACTGTTCTAAACCTCTCTATATAATGTTTCCAACTTGCTAAAATGCAAGGTTGGTGTTAATTGGTGTAGAGAAGAGAGAGTGAAACCCTAAAGCTTCCATTGCAAGTTACATTCAAACTTCACATTCTTCTTCATTGCTATCCCTTTTTTCTTCACAAACCTTCTCCATAGATATTTCTGAGTGTGTTCATACTGGTTGGAAGCTCCATTGATGGAGAATTGAAGGTGTTCACATTGAATTTGAAAAGAATCCATTGCCATTGAATCTTGAAGTACAAGCTTGCTACATCAAATCTTTTGCAAACAGAAGAAGATTCATCATCCAAGGAGTGTTCTTGAAGAGTTACAAGGCCTGAATTGAAGATCTACCATCACTACCAATCCAAGAAGCCAGGTATGCAAAACCACCTCTACACCCTTATCTAGGCATGGCTAGGGTAATTTATTAGTTTAGAATTGTTAGAGACAATTAGGTGATCATGTATGATGAGTTTAGGATCAATTGGAGAAGTTTCATTCATGGATGTCAATTCTTGATGGAGTAAGAACTAGTGATATATTGGGTTACAATGCAAGATTGATGGCTGGTTTTGATTAGTATAACATGAGGATCATTTTGATACCAAGAAAGTTGAGTTTGGTTGAAGTCGTGGATTGATGATATTTTGAAGTTCAATGGAGTTTTCACATTCGGTTTGCATGGTAGAGATTGTTTCAATGCATTCTAATGCCATAGTCGTATTCAGCGTGGAAAATGGATCAAGATCGTGTTTTATTTTGTTAAAATTGATGGAGAAACGAAGGCATACGATGAGGTGGAAATCTGTTGCATGGCATGTGTTTTAATGGAGTTGCAGAAACCCTAGCTAGCCCAAGGTTGATGATGATGTTCCTACCATTGGATGAAGCGCTGACCACTTGACTCTTTCATGATCCCACGGTCCATATTTGAACTCGTTTGTGGAGGGAATCAGAAGCAAGAATGAAACGCGGCGTTTCATTTAAACGCAAGAGTCTGGGCTTAAGTAATTTTGGCTATCCCCACCCCCCTTCGTGGCCCAATCAAATTTATAACTATGATTCAACGCTATTCGCACCGCGCTATTTTTCATTTTCTTTTCATTTTAATAATTGATTTCTGAATTAAAACTGGGCTTAGGCGCTTTTCTATTCAGACCCCCCAAGCGAGGCCCATTAAGATTTTAACTGCAATCTGTTTCTTTTTGCACTGCCAGTTTTTTATTTTCTTTTATGTTTTTCAATTAATTTCTGATTTTAAATGGGCCCAGGCGCGCATGCTTTTCAGACCCCCCTGTCTGGGCCCAAGCATGTAATAAACTGCTTTATCTTGCTATCTGCACCCATGCTTCATGTTTTCACTTTTATTTTTCTCCATTTTTTTCACACTTTAGAAAATTCATATCAAATTGAAAAATCAATATTTTTTATGGGAGTTTTTTCTCCCTTTTAATATTTTTGTCTAGAAAAATATAAAATGAAAATATTTTCCATATCATGCATTTTTGTATTTTTTGCATATTTTCTTCTTTTATTGGTTTTTAATGCTTTTAAGTTGATACCTTAATTTGTAGATTTTAGTTTAGGTAGCTCCCTTAATATATTTAGGTCAATCTTTTTAGGGTAGTTAGATATATGTTCTAGGTTCCCCCTGAATTAATTCCATATTTTTGTGATGATTTTTAGGATAGTTTTGGTTAGATAATTCTAGGTTGTGTAGAATTAGGTTAAAACTTCAACATAGGTCCATAATAACTTTAGATTTTGGGTTTTTAGGACAAATTAGACTATGGGGCATATATGGGTATTAAGGGTAGGTATGTAGGATCCCTTAGAAATTATATTAGGATTTAATACAATAGTATGCTATTTTTAGTTGATTTTTGTATTGGTTGATTGTTTGTGTTGCCTTTAGGGCATTGTATTTTTAGTTGCTTTGCTTTGGAGTTTTCCTTGGGCTTGGAGAGCTTGATCTTGTGCTAAGGAGCATTGTGGAGCATAGTAGAAGATTTGAAGATGCATTGAGGAGCTTGAGAGCTTGATCTTTTTTCTTTTTGTTTTGTTTTAGGGTTAGGGATTAGGAAGAGTTTAGATGTAGATAACTTCTTTCTCAAACATGGATGGTATCATTCGCCTCCATTCCTCCCTATGATTCAAAGTCCTTCCATGGTATACACCTCTCTCCTTTGGAGGGATAAGTGATATACCTAGGAAGTAGAACTTTTGAGGGAACCATTCCTTTGATGTTGAACCCTTATAGGTCACCTTTGGTGGTCAAATAAGCAGTTCAATATCCCCCAGCTTATCCAGTAAGTGATTTTCTCTGGTTTGATTGCCTTGAGAGGAGCTTGAAGATGAAGACTTCAATGAAGAAGTGCAGAAGAGGGTGAATCCTTGAGTATTGCCATTCCAGCTGAAGCTTGAAGAGCAGTAAGAGCAAGTTGACACTTGAAGATCCCTGAAGATTAAGTAAAGCCTGAAGGTGGAGCTGATCAAGAAGCTGAAGCTTAAGGGAGAAGATGAGTTGAAACTTATGTTGTAGGGTTGAAACCTGGAAAAGCAAACTGATGTTTGATATTTGTGATTGAAGTCTGAAGACTGAGTTGCTGTGGGAAGAGCTGAAGCTTGGAGTTGAGAGAGGAGTTGATCTGTTTTCTTCTTTTTCTTTTCTGTATTGCTGTGTTTTGTTTGACTTGTTTGATGCATTAGAATAAGTTCATATCTAGAATAGGTAGAATCTAGGAGCATGATTGCACTAGAGGTTGAGTTGCTCCCTCTGCTTGTATTGTTACTGTGTGGCTTTGCTTGCGGGTATTCGGTAAAGCCCAACTCCCTTGCCCATGTGTTTTCTTTGCCTGATGGCATTTCATTTCTTTTATCTGTATGATTGCAGTTTACTGTTTATTGCTTGATAGCATGTTGTTTTATATTTCAGTATGATTATTGTTATTTCATCCTGGCTTGAGGTTGAGATGAGCTTGTGGAGGCTGAAGCCCCACACACATTTCCTCCCTCACTTGCATTGCATGCATTTTACTGTTAAGCTGATGCTTTGTCTGTTTTGGTGTATCATTGACATGATCCCTTAGGACCCTCATTTTCTTTGATAAGGATTTGATGATAGAATTTTAGGTTGAAACCTATGCATGACAACTTCTAGGAGTTCCCTGTTCAAACCTCAACCATAGGATGAATCCATGGCATGATAACAGTAGGACTTGGTAGTCTCCCTCCTAGTTGGGCCCGTTCTCTTCTCATCTCAAAACAGTTTAAGATACAGTAATCATGAATGATTTCTTTCGTACGTTACGAACCTTAAGCTATCTGAGAAAGGATTGTGGGAGAGTTTCTTTTCCACAGTCTGGATGTTTAGTATGGTACCCTTTGGGTGACATGCGACGCATTCACTCTCAGGTCATAGTCTCTAGTGCGATTGAAATCGCAAACACAATAAAAAACACTTCTTTCGTAAAAGACAGGAAATAAACCGTAGTTTCCCGAACTACGTGAGCTCTGATCTCTCATGCCTGTTGAGAGTACGTAGGCACAAGATGGCGATGTCTTGGCGAGCTACCTTCCCCCATAACCCTTCGTAGGCCGAACTACGTTGACTCTGATTTCTCATTCTCTGATGAGAATACGTAGGCATAAAGCGCGACGCTTTGCCGAGTCATTTTCTTTTCTTTTTCAGCCAGCCTTGATAGGTAGATAGAATAAAACCAACCCGTCCAAGTAAACACAACAAGCGAGGATCCCGTCGAGTACGACGGACGTGAGGGGTGCTAATACCTTCCCCTTGCGTAACCGACTCCCGAACCCAGACAATGGTTGCGACGACCTTGTCTTACCCTTTTTTCGTTAGGTTTTTCTGATCGTTTCCTTTCCCGCTCTGAGGGATAAATAACGAAAGGTGGCGACTCTTCTGTTGTGCCGGAACCTTATTTTCGCGCAAGCGACACACCAAACTCCTACAGTTGCTCTGACAGCAAAGTTGACAGTAACACAACTCCATCTTCAAGCAGACCTTATGAAAGGCATCTTTAACATCTTAGATCTTCATCCCCAAGCTCCACCAAGAAAGATTGGTTATTGAGATCAAGTTATAATGAATGGAAACCAGTGAAAACCAAAGGAAATCACTAGAAACCATCATCTGCAAGGAAGGGTATCCTCAAAAGTTCTACTCTTTAAGGCATACCACTCATCCCTACAAGGGAGAGATGGGGCTTCCTTAATAGGACTTTGAATCATAGGATAGGATGAAAGCAAACAAAACATTCCATGTTTGAGGCAAGAAATGAACTAAGTCTAAAAAGCTCTTCCTAAAACCCTAATTTTTCTAAGCTCCTGACAAGCACTCCAACAGATGAGAGAATCTTCACACCCAAGCTCTTCAAGCTCTCCAAAGCATCTTCAATTGATCTTCATGATCACCCAAGCACAAGAGCAACACCACCCTAGTCTAAGGGGAACTATTGGGTTAAACTAGCCAAATTAGTTCATCAGAAACACCTAGAAGTTAGTCTTAAAACTGATTCTACTTAAAATACCAAAAGTGATTATAAAATCCTAAAAAAATTACTAAGGGTTCCTAAACCTCTTATGAACCTCTCATACAAAAACTAGGGATTAACCATTTATTTGGACCTAAAACTATGCCCTAAACCTAAAGGTATCAACTTAAAACCCTAATTCTAAACCCTCTTATGTCCAATGCTCAAACTAGCCTAAAATTCTCTCACAAAAAAAATGAGAAAATTGCTATGGGTACATGCATATCTAAGCTAGCTAGCCCAAAAAGAATCAGCTCAAAATTCATCACCAATTATTCACAATAAAATCAGCAAAAACACATGTCAAACAAATTAAAAATAAAACCAATTAAAATACAATAAATGGAAATAAAATAAAAAATGCATGAAAAGGGAATTTATTAATTTCAGAAAATCACAATTAAATCCAAAATCATGGAGATATTTTTAAAACATTTTTTGGATCAAAATTGGATTTAATATGGATTTTAGAAATCAAATGAATTAAAATAAATCCAAAAAGAATAAAAAGAAAATAAAATGCTGAATTAAATGAGGTGCGTTGGATGAGGAGACCAAGTAATCATATCCAAGGACCCTGAGCGTATCCACGTGAGGAGTGACTGGGATCTGCGTGGCATCCAGTCAGCTGCCACTTCAATTAATGAAGTGCAACGTTTTGACTCAAACTTCAGCCTCAATCTAAGCCATACGATCAGCATAACAAGTCCACGAATTAGCCAGATCCAACGCACATGGTTCATCGTCCTCATTCAAACTTCTGATGGAGGGAACACTATTCAGGTGGCCGGAGAAGACTTCCGGTTGTCTTCTCCGGTGAGCAAGCACTCACAGTCAACCCAAAACCACAATCCTTATATCAATCTTACTCAGAAAATCACCAGGATCACGAATATCATCTCCAAATCTCTTAACTCTCAATGGAAATAAAAACACGAAGCAATCTTTAGAAGGTGTCACAATTTCAAACATCACCATTTGCAAAATTGAATCCACAGAAATGATCACCATCCTTCAGTGATCATCATGAGCTATCTATCTTGATTTGAAACCTTAAGATTGTGCATAACCGTCTCCAAACAGAAAGTGATCACCAAACCTAATTGTCACTAATCAACTCCAAACCAATCCAGAAACGTTCCCTAATCATCCTAGGTCCTAACCACATGCAAGAATCTACCTAGTTCAGCCTAGATTATGAGGAAATTTGGAAGTTACAAACCTGTAAAAAGCTCACTAACAGAAGCACTTGGAGCACGATTCAATCTCCAAGATGATCCAGACACCTTCAAGGATGCAAGGGGAAGCTTCTCCAACCTTCAATTTGGCTTGATTGTGCCTTGAATTCCAAAATCGATTCTGGCTTGGAGCTTGGAAAATTCACTTGCAATCTTCACTCTCTCCACGAATTATGCACCAACCTCAATCTGAACTCATTATAGAACTTAAATATGAAGTGTTTGTGGGCTTTTGCAATCCAATTCAGGCCCAATTCGGTTGATCCAAAATTCTGATTTACACTTAAAAATCCAATGCACCAGTCACGATTTGCTTGTTATAGTTAGCTCTAGAATGATCTATTCAACTCCAAATGGCCTTGTGAACATGCTTGGATAGCTAGCTTGGCCTGAATTGCTCTGATTCTTGCTTTGGATCAATGACTTGTAATTGAAGTAACTACCTTTCCAAAGCAAGTCATGTAATTTGACCTCATCTCAAAATTGTGCCAATGCAAATGTGTTTGGAATGCAATTTCTGGTCAAAATGACTACTCACATGACATGTTTATGACCTATAATTCAAAAATCACATTTTCCCTCTTTTGAATCATTTGAAAAGTCCCTCTTTTTAGGCCATTTTGGAGCACTTCTTGATACAAGCCAATCCAACCCACCATGACTTCACATATGACCTAAACACATCATTCCAAGCACATTTCATGTTGAACAAATTTCCATTTGAGGAGTGGAAGATGGAGATTTTGGCACATTCTTGAAAATGACCTATAATTCAACTTTCCCAAAATACCCCTGGATTGCCGAGATCATAACTTGAGTACCACAAATATTCTTGAGGACTTCTAGTACTCAAATTAAAGCTAAGATCAAGACCTACAATGTTTATGTTGGCCAAGAATCCATTTGAAAACTCCTTGAGGGGCAAAAGTTGCTTGGAAGTCAAGTGACTTTCACAGATAAATTTCAGTGTCCTCTGGTGACTTGTAATTTGCAAAGACCATAACTTGAGTTCTACAAATCTTCTTGAAGACTTCTAGTACTCAAATTAAATTTATTGAGAATCTCTACAAGTTTCATGTTGGCCAAAGATCAATTTGAAACTTGTATTTTGACTTATGTGGCTTTGAAGTTAGGCACTAAACATGGGATTTTACACTGAAACCCTAATTTAGCAACTTCCCACATTCTTGATCTTTCTTTGCTTAACCTTGGCACAACACCAAACATGTATCAACATACCAAACCATGAATCCCATGACCTCAAGGTAGGCTTTGATGCTCTCCAATTACTCAATTGACCTAGGATTGACCTAAATGAAACCCTAGTTGACTGCACTTCAACTGTGGCTCTTGCACTTAAATCAATGACTTGTCTTAGCTTCAATAGGGCTCTCTAGGCATTCCATGAGATCCATACGCACCTCAAGTTCACATTCCATGTTGATGATCTTCAATACACCTCAAGTTAGGAGAAAAATCCACCTGTGGGCACTCAAACTTCTCATGACTTCAACCCTTCTCTGATGACTTGGATGGGCTCTCAGGCTCAGAGAACACCTCTAGATAGGCTTCTTTTGACATGAATGGCACTTGATCCCTTATTAGATGACTTGATATGCTATGATATGCAAATGATTGAACTATGTACATGATGTAACTATGCAAATGAAATGCAATGAAACATAAATCAGGCAAGAAAAGGTTAAGCAAATTTTGGGGTGCAACAACGGGGTAGCATAGTACTTAAGAGGACGGTTTTATGGTCTGTCGCCCATGTCTTGGTTAACTTCAGATTTAGCTTCAGATTTTGATTCAGATTATGAGTCATATTCAGGTTTGGTTTCAGATTCAGGTTCTGAACTAGGAAAATGGATTTCTTGGGCTTCGTAGTATTCTCGAATATGTCTTCTTATGGTAAGAAGGTGTTCAGGTTCGTCTGTCGATCGTGTGAGATTCTCGCCTTGTGAGCGAGTACTTGGCATACAATTGGCGGAATGGGAATCAAGGTTTTTGCCTTAGTCTATACGGTGCAACAAAGGAGTTACAATATTGACTTAATTAGTCCCCGACAACGGCGCCAAAAACTTGATCGCGATTTAGTGTGTCTAAATTAATCTGACTGCAAGTATACAGTCGTGTCATGTAGTTTTAATAGATTATCGATCCACAGAGACTAAAAATCGAACGTACCGTATTCTAATGTTACTATGTAAATCTAAGGCTAATCGCTTTAGAAAAGTTAAGTGCGAATGAAATTAAATATAAAAATGCTAAAAAATTTAATAAGAATGATCAATAACGAGATGTCAGTATGCAACGCATCAATCGTCGGGAATTTAATTAATAATCGATGTAAGTAAGGTGTTCAAAATACTTTTTATTATAAAAATACTTATTTAAAAATCCTTATCTCACACTCTCGTGTTTGTTGATCCAGACTATATCGTTAAATCAAAATGAGTGCTCTCGCTATATCATTCGAATTAAAAATACCTTTTGAAAATAAATAAGTCCTAATTAATTCTAAAGTGCTTCCACTGTGTTTAAAATTAATGCCTATTCTCAGCTATCTGATTAAAACCTCAAACTCTCGTTTATCTTGACCTTAACCTTAGTTTCCCCTTTTTTACTTTCGCAAGAGAAGTTGATCGATTTAAAATAAGAAACTAGAGCCTAAAAAATAATTTGTAAAGAAAATCAACACTGATTGTTATTTAATCCCTTCTGATAAATTTGTTACATACCGACATCAACTACTTTAGCCAGACATGGTGAGAAAATTAAACATCATAATACAGTGCAAAATAATAATAGTAATCATGCTGCAATACGATAAACAAAAGCAGAATAATTGAAACCTAGAATATTGAATTAACTAGAAATATAAGTCAAGTACAAGCTTGATGAAACAATTCTGGCAATCTTCAAACAGGTACAAGACTAATCACTCGAATGCGAAAAATAATAAAAAGAAATATTGCGCTATTTGCTGGAATGAAGACTGAAATAAAATAATTTCTCGTGAAAATTCTTGGACCGGTTTTGGAGGCCTTTCTCGTTTATATACTGGGTTGAGGAGAATAAGGAGTCGCTTCAATTGCGTGAGAATCATGAGAAAACGGTGCGAGGAGTGGAACTGGAAAATAGGGGAAGTGGGAGAAAAATTCTCCTCACATATAGGTGGCTTGCGCCACCTCCCCATTTCTCCTATGTGGCTTGCACCACTTTCTCCTTTCAGGTGGTGGTGGGCGCCACCCCAATGTGGCTTGAGCCACATGTGTGTGGTGGTAGGCCCACCCTTTTATATTATTTTTTCTTTCCTTTTCTTTTCCTTTTTCTTTCCTTTCCTTTTCTTTCTCTTTCCATTTTCTTTCCTCTTCATTTTCTTTTGTTTTCTTTCCTTTTTCTTTCCTAATTCTTCATTTCCCGTTAAATTCCAATTCGAACAGAGTATTTGAGAAACACAAGCAAATACGAGTAATATAAAGCATAAATCAGGGAAAATGAAATAAAACATAGTATAAACTCATAGAAGGTGGTCTTTATTGTTGATGATTCTGCACCGGAGGAGCTGGTGGGTGTGGAGGAGCCATTTGTGGTTGATATCCTAGCTTGAATGGTTGAGGATATAATGGATAACTGATAGAAGGTGGTGGCGGCGGATAAGCTGGCATTACAGACGCCAAATAAGATTGTTGAAAGTATGGTACTGAAGCAGAGTATTGTTGATAAGCGGTAGGTTGTGGAGGTCTTCTTCTTGGTTGGCTTCATCTCTGACCTCTAGGGTGGTCTCGCCTTTTTGTCTTTGTTGGAAACCTCCCTGGTTCTTTCTTACATTATTGGAAGTAGTAGCAGCAGATGCGATTTTACCACTTTTTAGATCATGCTCAATGCGGGCTCCTATGGCCACTAGCTCAGAGAATCCCAACGATGTGCTTCCTACTATTTTCTCATAATAGGCATGTGGTATAATGTCCATGAATAGTTCAGCAAGCTCTTTTTCAGCTAATGGGGGTTCAACCTAAAAGGCTAATTCCCTCCATCCCTATGCTTTTTCCTTGAACGATTCTTTGTCTTTCTGCGACATGTTCTGTAACTGTCTCCTATCAAGCGCCATATCCATGTTGTATCGATAGTGTTTAATAAAGGCGTCAAATATATATTGTAAATTCTTAGTCTTCCCTCGATTGAGACTCAAATACCATTTGGACGGTGCTCCGCTTAAGCTATCTTGAAAACAATGTATCATCAGCTCGTCATCATCCACATGCGTAGCCATTCTGCGATAGTACATGATAAGGTGGTTCTTTAGACAAGTGTGCCCCTTATTCTTATCAAATTTTTGTGTTTTAAATTTAGCTGGGATAACCAAACCAGGAACCAAGCACATCTCTTTGGTAGCAATCCCAAAACTATCATCACCTTCCATTGCTTGGAGTCGCTTTATGAGGCTTTGATAGTTTTCTTTCACCTCCCTAAGGTCCTTGTCTCTTGCATCATCACCTATAGTGACTGACCCGAGAGCATGATAGATCTGATTGTAGTCCTTATATCATGTAGCAATCCTAGTTGGAAAGACCGTGTGTGGAACAGTATACACAACAGTTTGTTGAGTAGTGTGCATGACAGGTCGTGTTTCAATATAGAATGGAGTAGGAATCGTTTGTGGCACAGATTTCCCCATCGTTTCAAATTGTGGCACAAAATCACGATGTAAACCAAATGGGGGCCACGTGGAAGGCACATACGTCATAGGTTGAGTTCCTTTGGATGACCCTATGATCTATGAGACAACAGCAATTTGAGGAGGCTCACTTCTGGTAGTCAAAGTTTGGATCATTTCCATAAGTTGATTCACATTCCCTCGAAGATCTTTGATTTCAGACCTGAGTCTTGAATTTTCTTCTTCTACTTTAGACATCCTTTAGCGAGCGCGGGCTCTGGTGTTATATCTGTGTTGAGAACTCAGGATGGAAACTGGAATGAGAGATACAGAATGAGAAACAAGTTGAAAACACATGGTATGCATATGCGATGCGTATGCAAAATGAAATGCAATGCAAGGTATGCATCCTTTGGAGTTTCGAGGAATCGTTTGAATTAGTTGTTAGTTTATATAAAAATATCAAGGAATCAAACAAATACATTCATTCATTAATTGTAGCAGTCAAATGGTACAAAAGTCATTCAGAATCAATTATAATTCATAATGTTTTAAAAAACAGGAAAGGGTACAGAAATGAAAAGTCAGAATTTTGGCCTACGAGCCTCACGCTCCTTCAATTCTTCCTTAAACCTCTTCAGCATGTCCTTGAAAAGGCATATGAAATCAAAAATAGCAGGAGGAGTGGAGTCATCCATTGCTTCCAAAGCATCTCTATGCTTCCACACCAAGTCTTGAGCTAACCAGTTGCAAAATTTTGCCAACCCATTAAGCTTATTGCAGTACATATCTCAATCAACTATCAAAATATGTATGGATCGCTCATATCCGTCATAATCTGAAAGCACATTTATCCACTCAACAACCCAAATATCCTTATCTGCAAGGGTAACCTTTATCTTATTCTTCTGATCTTTGGCAAGATTTCTAACCTCATTCAGCTTCCTACATAATCTGTCCTAATATGCTGGCTCAACCCTAGAAACTCTCATGACATCTTCTTTGAGTCTACATTGCTCTGCTTCGGAAGATCTTGAGTGACATAAAACGGTGTTTAGCTTTTGTATTTCCGCTCCCATTTCTTCTCTCATTGCCTTGTTCTTCTGGGTGGCCAAAAGCTAATGGTTTTCATGCTCAACGCATTTCCTTCGGGCTTTATCCAATTCTTCCTTGAGCCCACTCACCTTACTATCGGATTAATTAAGACACACTTTAACCTTCTTCCTTTTGTGTTCTTCTTCATCAGCCTTTTTCTCTAATTCCTATAGTTGAGTATTCTTATGTTGAAGTTCCCATTTCATGTCGTTCTTCTCCTTAGTGACACTCTAAAGCTTCATCTCAAGTTGCTCATTTTCTTTTACCAGTTTTGCTATGGTGGCTTTAAGATCCTCAACTTCCTCAATTGGGATGTGAGTAGGCTTCGGTTCGGTTAAAGGTTCATACAACTTGCCTCAAAAGGCATTTTAATCTCCTTTGCTCTCTCCTTGACCCACACAAGGTAGGGTTCCTTGGTAATATTGTTCATACGTCTTAATTCATTCTTCCCTTTCTTCCTAATACTTCTCCATGCTCTCACAATTTTCTTGAATAATTCAGGATTCTCAGTTCCCAAGTCATGTATCATGAAGGCTTCCAAATTCTTCTCTTCGGGAGGAGCCACCATTGGATACCCAATCTGCCTTACTGATAGCGTAAGATTGGAGTTAATACAGCCTCGAGTTCCAATAAGCGAGATATTAGGGAACTCACCACAACTAGAAATAACTTCATCATAATCTAGCGAATACCGGGAAAGGTCAGCAGATCTGAGGGACACCATCCTTTGAGCCCAACTATCACAGCCTGATCAACAAATGGTCCCTTCATCGGTAAATGCATGTTTAGCCACAGATACAAAAGAGGTGCGCAACAAACAATCGATCCTCCTTTCTTTTCACTCCTTCAACTCAGAAAATAAAAGACTTCTGCCAGAAGAGTCGGTACAAGATTCTTAGTCAGGAAGATATGAATGGCAGTCACATCTATAAAATCGTCTATGTTGGGAAACAAGACAATCCCATAGATAGCCAAAGCTACAATAGCGTAACAGGTGTCCCAACTTTGAGCCTCTATAAGGGTGTCAGCTCTCTCTATGAGAAACTTGAGAGGTAGCCCCTTAACACCCCCTTTAGTTTTCCAATTATCAGTGATATTTTTCTTGAACATATGGAGAGCATCCGAAATAACCTTATCATCCATAGATGGATCCATATCCACGAATGGTAACTTGTTCTTCATAGGTATACCCACCAGTTTTTCGTATTCCTCAAGCGTTGGTGCTAATTGGAAATCTTGAAATGTGAAACATCTCAAAGAAGAGTCATAAAACTGGGCCAAAGTAACGAGCACTTTTTATTCTAACTCTTGGGTTAAGATATGAATCAGCTTTCCAAAATCCTTTCCAAAGTTGATTAGGAAAACAACAGGGATACGTGAAACCAAGCCGCGTAAGTCTTCCAATTTAGGTCTCCTGAAACTGTAAGGATAAGTGCTTCTAGTGTTTGTTCCTATAATTTATGAGTATCTGCAACTTAATTCTTAGATTCCCTGAAAACCAAAGAAATGTGAATGTTATGATATGAATATGAAATGCAGATGCAAGGTTAAGGACCACAAGCACAATTATAAAGCAAGAAAGATATCTCTGATTATACGAGCCCCATGGGTAGGCTTTTAATGGGTAGGTGCCTAGAGTCATGCATTTATTTCAAATACATTATAACCATGGCAAAGGGATACCATAATAATAATATATTTGAAAGGATCTCCTCTAGGTGAGGTTTTCGTGTCGTCTCACGAGAAAGACTCCCCGTGAGTCTCTACTACATGACCATCAAGTCCAAGGTTTCTAAAGGCATCTCAGAGTCATAGATCGAGGTTGTAAATATCATTGTCAG
The DNA here is from genome assembly GCA_963859935.3 of Lathyrus sativus. Lineage (NCBI taxonomy): Eukaryota > Viridiplantae > Streptophyta > Magnoliopsida > Fabales > Fabaceae > Lathyrus > Lathyrus sativus. The sequence goes on from OZ012741.1 coordinate 301,727,287, forward strand.
AATAATGATACGTTCAAGGGATCTCATCTGATTGGGGATTTCGTGTCAACCCTCACGAGCCAACACTACCAACCACCAAGGGAGAAAGGTTAAAAGGTCCTTAGAGTTATTAATTCAGGCTCGAAAATATTATTACAATGGCGAAGGCTCACCACGACAATAACATTTCCAAGGGAATCAACTCTAAGTGGGGCCTTCGTATCCTCCCAACGAGAAAGTCTCCTCGAGGGATTCCACTACACGACCACCATTCTAATCCTAGGTTTTTCTCAGCCTCGCGTATAAAGCCATCATAATAAGTGCACATAATCATAGAAACCCAATAATCACAAGAAATAAAGATAGGATATATAGTAAAGATGAATCAAGTAAATAAATAATCAAATCAAGCAAGCAAGCAAACAATAATATAACAAATAAGAAGAAAACAAACAAGCGAACCTAGCGCTTACGAATCGAGTCAAGTTAGGCTTGACTCTCTCTTGCATAGGGAAATGCATCACTCCTCAGCAGAGTCGCTAGCGGTCGTACCTCGAAATAAGCACGATCCTTCGCGAAATGGTCGCGGAAAACATAGTCGCCACTAAACTTTATTTATCCTAGAGAGGGAAAGGAAAATATCGAGAAAACTTTTAGGGAAAGACCATGGTCATCGCAACCAAGTTCAAGGTTCGGGAGTCGGTTATGAAATCCTATGCCTACGTATTCTTATTGAAAAAACGAGAAATCAAAGCGTCCGTAGTTCCGGCTATGGATGTTGGTTTGATTCTATCGAAAGAACTTAGTCGAATTCGACAGAAAATATTGCTTTACCCAAACGGGTGAGGAGAGGACGCTTACATCACTTTGAATGGATTTCCATATATCAACATTCGTGGGAAACATGTCAATTATCTCGACTCAAATAGGTTATGGACGAAGCAATATTTTGCATCATTCTCAAGACAACATATCTCACGTTTATGAAAATGTTTAACGGTTCGCACGACGGTGAGAAGTTGAATTAATGTTGATGTATTTTGATTGGATGACGATTACTTGAAGCTTAAGAAAGGCTCCTCGGGCCCAAGTAATCGGGAAAGTGAGTCAAAGACTTGACTCTCTCTCTCTATTCCATCTCGAAAAGAGGTTTTGTTTGGAAAGTGTTTTGAACGATGGAAGATAGTTAAAGTATTTTAAATCGAATGACGATTACTCGAAGCTTAAGAAAGGCTCATCGGGCCCAAGTGATCGGAAAGTGAGTCAAAGGCTTGACTCTCTCACTTTTTCATCTAAGTGATTGAGAAAATAGATTTGATTATGATCGGATAATAAATTTTGGAGAAGACAATTGTTCGAGCGTAAGAAAGGCTCCTTGGGCCCAAACGATTGGGAAAGTGAATCGAAGATCCGATTCTCTCTCTTTTTCATCCTTTATTGAAATATGGTTTAAGTGTAATTAAGTTAATTGATTTGAATTTTTAGAAAATTCTCGAAGTTGATCGAGGTTTAAATTTGTGTATGGAAAAGTTAATAGTTGAACTTTTGGGTTTTAACTCGAACCAATCATACAAGACAACATACAAGTAAAGGAAAGCAATTGGATTTTAATCGTGTGCACTAGTAAAGTGGGCTAGTCTTCTAAACGACCAACTAGAAGTAATTGATCGAATAGGTCTCACTGTAAGAAAGCCCATGAGTAAGCTTTGAATGTTGTGTATGGTGATCAAAAGGTTGATGGTGATGCACGAGGCGATCGACTTATAAGGATGAAAGATGGATCGACATTGGATCGAGAATTAGTTTGAAATTGATTTAGAAGATGCAACGGCAAGATATAAACAAAATAAAGGAAGACGGTGAAGTTATTACACTTCATGGGAATGGGGAATATGAGATAATGAAATAATTAAAATCAAACTAAATCAACAAGGTACATGGAAAAAAGGTGATCATTGTAAGAAATACCACGAGAAAGCCACGGGATTCGAAAACCAACCAAAGTCGAAGGCATCCAAATTTAGAACCATATTAAGCTCAATTAGAGTAAATCTTTGTGGGAATTTCTCTATACATGACCGGTCCACAAAATCTATGCATCCATACGGTTCTCGAGAGCAAAATTGAATTTTAATTTCGAAATTGCGATGCAATGAATAAATGAATGATCAAGCAAATAATTAACTACTAATTAATATTAATCAAAATGATGGAAGCAAGTATGTACAAATGAACATGGAGGTGCAAAAGAAAAGTTAATAGGCCAAGTACGTGAGAACAACCTAATACTTAATCCCATTCAAATCTTAATTACACAAAAAAGATCAAATAAGGAAAATTAAATAATAATAATAATAAAAAGTTTTAACTTTTCTAACCAATTCTAAAAACTAGGTATAACTACTAATAAGTAATAATAAATATAAAAAGCGGAGGTTCAGCAAAATAACGTATTCTCCCTTTTCTCACAGCTTGCGAGTAGGGATGCTCATGGTTGGGTTCTTCAAATAACCAATCCATATCCAAAACAAAACCATTTATTTTAACCAGTTATTATAATCCATTCATATAACCGGTTTTGTTTTTATAAAACCGGTTATAAACCGGTTATATCCATAACCAAATTTTATAACCAGTTATATATTTTATATCCGGTTTTAAAGTTCATATCCGATTTTCAACTTAAAACCGGATTTGGATATAAAAATCCAGTTTTTAAAACTGGACATTCATATTTTAACAACTGGTTTTTTAGTTAAAATCGGTTTTTGACTTAAAATCCAATTTTTATAAATGAATTAAAAAAAAAGGTATGCAAGTATGCAAATAGAATAGTTCTTTGTTGATTTAATCACTTCCTGGAAGTATGCTAGTATAAATGAATTGGTCAAAATTTTCAAGTCTCAACAGCTTCGAGAGAATAATAGAACATGAAGTGAATTTAAGATAACAAAAACTAGAAGTAGTACAATGATTCTTTCTTTGTATAATTACAAAATCTGTCTTACAATTACACAATAAGGAAAAGAAACATCCTAATAAAAAATAAACAAGAAAAGAAGTAGAATCAAAAGAAGAGGTTAAAGAAGAACCAAAACAAAAATTCCTACTTCTCAGATCTTCAAAACTCATACCATTTCATGATAGAAACCGCTTCGTCGCTCTCGTCAGCACAACGGCGTACTCTTCTATTATCGCCACCATATGCAACTTATACTTCTCAACTTCATGTTCACTAATGATGCTTATCCTGAAAACCAATGCCATTCCTGATGATCCTCCACATACATAAATATTCATACAATAGTGAGAATCACATAAACCAATGCCATTCCTGATTGGTTTTGCAAAAAATATTCTGAAAAATAAGATAGAAGTCTTTAAAAAAATTATATGAAATAAATACCATCTTTAATCAAACTTTCTCAATTTATTATTAAATTTAACTTTACCTCGCTCAATCTTCTCAAGCTCTTCAATATCATCTTGTGTGGACAATGGTGAAGGTGATCCGCCAAGCCAATCTTCTGTGCATATAAGTGCTTCCACAAATTTAGCAGTTAGGCGAGTGCGATATTCATTGAGAACCCTTCCTCCGGTACTGAAGGTAGACTCAGATGCCACCGTTAAGACGGGTATAGCTAATAACTCTCTCGCAATGTTAGATAGGATTGGAAGTCGACTTGAATACACTTTCCACCAATTTAAGATATCAAAGTTAGGAATATCATCTTCTAATCCATCTTCTAGGTACTTTGTTAATTCAGATTTCACTCCACTTGGTCTGACACCACTTGATTGCAAAAATACCCCATAATAATAGTCAGGATTTCCAATTCATCCAACTAATACGGGTGGTTCTGCAGAGTCACTTTGAGATCCACCTGTCCCACCACCGTTATACTCCTTAAATATTGTTTTCAAATCTAATTCTAATTTATCCTTCAAGAAATCAGCCTCTTTTTTGACAAAGTTTTTTTCGATAAACCAACGAGCATACATCATTTTCTTCCTGGGATCTAACACAAAAGAAATTAACAACAACATGTTCAATTTCTCAGGACTTCCCCAGTACTTATCATATTTCTCCTTCATCTTTAAAGCTATTTTTCTTGTATGAGCTAAAGATAGATCCTTAGACGAACATATGTCTTTTATAGCCAAACCAATTGAAAATACCTCTGCCAAGTACATATTACTTGTCACGTATGTTGAACCCGATATGCACAAAGTGGAAGCCTTAAAAACTTCCAAAAATTGAGCGACCCCACGTGCCTTCTCCCAATCTAAAGGAGTAGAAATGCCGCTCCCACTCTCAAGTTCTTGACAATATTTTGTATCAATAATACCAAGCTCAACAAATGCCATTTCAAGTTGTAGAGCAGCCTTCAACATGTCGTATGTTGAATTCCATCGAGTCTCGCAATCAAATTTAACACTACCTTTGTATTCAATCTGTCTACTTCTAACACATGCCAAAAACTTATGTTCTCGACCCAGAGAAGACTTAACATACTTAACAGCACCCCTGATTCTAGAAACAGAAATGTCAATTTTTTAAAACCCTTTTTAACCACTAAATTCATGACATGTGCACAACATCTTGTATGAAAGTGATCTCCATTCAAAACCAAAACATTCCTTAACCTTAGCCTCTTTTTTAGATTTCAATCCCACGATCATTTGACGCCGCATTATCAACCGTCACAGTTAAAACATTATTCAACCCCCAATTGTCCAAGCATTTTGCAACTGTATTTGCTATTACTTCTCCTGAATGACTTAAGACCCTAACAAAACTCAAAATCTTTTTGTGTAATTTCCAGTTGTTGTCTATAAAATGTGTTGTTATGCACATGTAAGTCATGTTTTGACATGAAGTCCAACCATCTGTGGTCAAGCACACACTTCGACAATGTTGGGAAAGAAAGGTCTTCAATTTTTCCCTTTCAAAATCCCATAAAGCCAAAACATCACGTGCTACTGTGCTTCGGGAGATTGGAATAAATCTTGGTTGCAATACACTCATACAATGACGAAAAGCTTTATGATCTACATGCATATACGGAAGCTCCATTTCCACAATCATATCAACCACTGCCTGCCTACATTTCTCTTGGTCAAATTTTCCTAACCCAATTGCTGAAGGAGAAGTCACATTTGTTGTTGACGGTGGAGTTGTTTTCAATCTCTTATTTGCTTCATTATTTGGGTTACTCTTGCATATCTTTGAATGTCCGATCATGGAAGTCGTTCCATTATTGGACTTTAACTTAGAGTCACAGTAGTTGCATCTAGCTATTCCAATCAAATATGGATCAGGAGTGAAGTGGTTCCAAACAGAAGATTTGTTTCTTCGATGGGGTGGTGCCCGAGTAAAAGTAGTTCCCGAGTTTTGTGTTGTTTCATCCGTCGTAAGATTATTATGTTTGGGCATTTCCTGCTTTTGATAGAACAACCAAATGTTAAATTAATTCAAAGAAATAAAAAATTAATAAAAATTATGCAGAGATGTTAATAAAAATTACGAAAAGCATAGTGTACAGGGAAGTAACATTACTAGTGTCTTTTAGGCTGTAGTATACTAGCTATTAGTTATATGCAGTTGCGTCCAAGTTCCGACCACACTCATTTAACATACTACACAAGCTTTAATTGATTTCATTTCAGCCTTACATAACATGCATTGCAACACTACCATCATCAGGCAGTGCTCACCTGCAACTCAGGCAGTGCTAGTGACTCAAAAGATGCTACATCAACTTTATACTTCCCAACATTAGCCATCTGTGAGATTCTTGGCTGCCAATGCCATTAAATAACACACCCTTTAGTCAAATAAGCAAAGCTTTGACAAAACTAAACAAGACTGTTATGTAGGATCTGGATTGTGTGACTCTGATATGCTGCCAAATAACAAGTCACAACAGTCAGCACATATAGGTGCTCGGATCAAAATTGTTCATATTTCAATTTCATCAGAGAAAATTACAAATATAAACTTGGAATTAAAACCGTCCAAACTTAATGCTACGGTCTAGATGTATTAACTGAAGTGACTACACGATATTCTGGTTGCATTTAACCCAAATTCTTAATGCCACAACATTTTTAGAAACACTTAAAAAATCCTCTCAAGTTGTTCTGTGTTTGCTAAAAGAGATGTTTTAAAAACCGAACCGAACTCATGATTCAAACCAGCATTGTCTACAATTAGGTTATTTACACAGTTCGATTGCGGTTTCGTCCAAGTTCAAGTGGTTGAATCACGATTATGACGTCTCATTAATTCAATGTCCGGTAAGACACCAACCGTAATAATTGCTTATAAACTAAAAAAAGTTTCTGACTCTAAACTAAAGTTACAACAAGTATGATTACATATGTGTTGGTCAAGTTGTTGTCCTCCAATCAATAGCATTAAGTTCACAAAATGTATGGAAAGGAGGACAGTAACTACACAATCCAAATCTATAATGTTTTACAATGGTTTAAAGGTGTTAAAACAATGAAATTTGTATAATGTTTTGTAATGAAATGATTCATCTAATTCCATGCACAACATTTGTGTTTAAACTCCAACAAAACATACGATACTATTCAGTTAAATGTTATTACATACTCCTACAAATAAAATTAAACCATAATGAAAGTGCTAAATTGCACTCATCCTCTAGTTCTTTTTCTAGACAGAACTTTCCAACATTCAGAAAACTCTATTCATAATTCTCTAGATCCTCATATTGTACATTAGAATCATCAAACTCAATATCATGATTTCACTAAAAGCCAAACACTTGAACTACTTAAGATGGAACAACTACAACTAAAGCAGACTAAAAAGTAGTCGCAGGCAGTTCAAAAACAGCAGCATGTCAATCTGGTTGCAGAATATGGGGCAAACTATAGAATAATATTAGTAACATATTGATGAATTAATATGGTAGCATATATTGATCAGTACCTCTAAACTCAAAAAGCAATGTGGTTAACAACAGTCTTAATCAAACACAATAACATTTATGAACCTCATTGAGGCATTTTCACAAACAGCTTGTGAGTGCATATATTAAACATTTCTATGTTTTCCTATAACATGAATATTTATAACATATGAATTCAAATGAGAAAGAATACAGTAGCTGAATTTTTTGGAACTAATAATCAAGGTTCTGCAATTTATGATAATCGAAAATTGAATGTAAATGCATTTACCTGAGTTAAAAAGGAGGATTATCGTTTATGTTAGGGTTTTTCAATGAGATTGAAAAAAGAAGAAAGAATACATCGATTGAAATTGAGAGAGGAACCAAGAATACATCAATTGAGAGAAGAACTGAAAATTGCAATTGGGCTTCTTCTAGATTTTTATTTGGTTGTGGTTATCCATTCAATTGGATGTGGGTGTCCAACTAATTTTAAAAATGGATTGGTTGAAAAACCAAAATAAAATTAACGATTTTTGAAAATTGGATTCGGATATGGTTATGGATAAACCATCAAACCGGTTAATTTGAGCATCCCTACTTGCGAGTCTCTATTTTCTCTTTTTTTTTTTTTATAAATAAAACAACCTTCTTCTTCTTTATAACCCAAAAAAAAACTGTAACCAATCAATTAAAATGAAAAATAGAAATACCGAAAAAAGGACGATGATAGATGCTTCGTGATTTGCAGTAGTGTTGTCGCAAAGTAGATCCGATTTTGCAGTGAGCTTCGATCAAATCAGAGTGGCATTCTGATGTGGTTTGATTTGAGAGCTTTGTTATCTCTTCTTTTATTTCCACATATTTGATTTATCATAACGAGTCTGTAGTTGCAAATGTAACGTTGTTGTTGTTTACAGCGGACGTTCGTACGGTTGTGTTGAAGTTGTGATTCGGAGAACGGAGGAACCACAATTGTTTATGGTGAGGATTTCTACGGTTAGTGGTGGTGGAATACGAAAATGAAATCGGTTTGATTCTTCTTTATTTCAAATGTCGATGGAACTTTCAAGGGTGGATGGATTTGAGATTGTTGGAGAGATGGGGTTTAACGGTGGAGATTGCAGTTTTGATTTCACGGCGAGAACACCAGCATGAGCAGTGTTATCGTGGTTTGGACGCTAGCGGTGGCAAATGGAAGCTGCACGGTCAAAATCACAATGATGGTTTGTTGGTTAGCGGTTTGTTTTTGAAAAACATCTTGTTCTTGAAAGTTCTTTTTTCTGTTATCCCTCTTTCTTTCTATTTTGTCTACCCCTTATGTTCCTCTCTTTTTCTATTTAAAACAAATTAAAGCTTGTTTACTAAGTTTTGGTACGGTGCAAATTTGTCTCAGTGTTGTGTCATTTTCAAAGACTACAGAATTGTTGTTGTTGTTGGTTCTTTGCAATGGTCGGGCGTGCTATTGCAGTTTTGTATATTTGCAGGTTGTCTGTGACAGAAATGGCTTATTGCAGGTTTCGTGTGAAGATGGCTTGTACGGGGTGGGGTTCGCAGGCTGGTGGGTCTATTATTGTAAGATGGTAGCTACGGGTTTTTGGAGTGGGATGAAGTTTGAAATCGTGCATTGAGGGCTGAAATATGATTTGTTCGTACGTTTTTCCGTGTAGTGGGTTAGAGATGTATTTGAGAGTTTTGAAGGATCATGGTGTTAGTAGCAACAGTGGCGTACAGGAAGATATAGTAGCAGATGTAGTTTTGTCTTTTTTTGTTTTGTCTGCACAACTTTGTTGTGGGAGTTGGGTAATTTAAGGTGGGGTCATGGCTTGTAGCATTTTCTTGTCAAATGGGCTTGTACCAAGATTTCAATTGGGTTGTACAAAAAAATGGGCTTGAAATGCTAACTTGAATAATTTCTCTTTTTTGTTTTGAAAATCAAAATGAATTTATGATTCACATGAATTTTGTAATTAAAGTTGAATTTGGAATTGAATTTAGACATGAAATTTATAATCTTGAATAAAAGAAAATTTTGCAACTTGAAATCTTGGGTGAACTTGTAGATTGGATTATGGATTTGAAACTTGAACCTTGAAATTGAAATTTTGAAATGAACTTGAAATGTGAATCTTGGATGAAATTTTGAATCCTTTAGAAATTTGACTAGGAAATTGACATGGAATTTGAAATGTGATCATAAATTGAAACTAGATGGAATTGAAAATTGGAAAGAAAAATTGAATAGGAACTGCAAAGGTTTTTTTTTTTTGGAAATCTGTCACTAGACGGAATCTTGAATGGTTTAGAATTGAATAGGAAGCTTGAATTCTCCTGTGGCTAGAAAATGAACCATATAATCAAGACTTGTGAATAATTTGAAACAAAATGGCCAAATGTCTTGACTTTTAGTGGCTCTGCAACTTGACTTCAATTAGATAAACTTTGGTATTTGCACAGAACCCTAATATGGACCTTCACACCCCAAAGCTTGAATTCAATCCACAATTATCTTCAAAATAGCCACTAACACAAATGACTCAAGATATGAAATGTGTATCCACTGCACCAAAATCCTAATTGAAATTCACCTAACCCTGATGATTATCCACCTTGAAACAAATTGCCTTTGCCGCAACCTAATAACTTGGTCCTGAAACAAACCAAATTGAACCTGCGAGCCTCGGATGAAATTCAACTGAACGACACTTTCTCATCTTAAACACGAAGGTTGAGAAACCCTAATCTCTGCCTTGAGTGCATACTGATGAATCAATGACTTGCTGAGAACCAAATCCCTGATTCAGAATTTTTGGCACAACCTGATAACTTGACTTGATAATCTTGCCTGATCCTTGATTCACTCTTTCAAAACCCGAGCTTAGGTGACAAGCAAAATACATATATTTGCAGGCATAAAGGTTAGATGACCTGAATGATGAATATGATGCACAAATGATGAAAATTCTATGATATGTATGATTGGTGATTCAGGGTCAAAATTAGGGTGTACAATGACCTCATTGCCAAAGTTTTGTGTCAACTTCAACATGCCATAACTTTTGGCTCAAATGTCCAAATGAAATCTTCATTGGTACATTGTGATCTTTTTTATGATGTTAACAAGTTTAAAAAAGAATGGAATAAAAAAGCCTCGTGTACAAGATGCCCCATTGGTGTAAACATGACTTCGTGAAACTGATCTTTTGTACCATGATCAAATTTTGAAGTTCACTATATCTCAATTGCAAGCCAAATTACCATGAGCTATCCATATAAACATGATTAGTGGAGTCTCCAAAAGTTAAATGACTCATAAAACGCATGATTTGGCTGAGTTTTAAGTAATTGCAAGTCAGACTTTCTTCACTTGGAAGGTGCACTTGAATTTAACCAAATTGTGATTATTTCAGCCCTCTCAGCATTCCATCATTCTCTCCTATAAATAGAGCAATATATTTGCTTAATTCTCAAGCTTTTGAGAGTCAAAACACCATACCCAAATCACACCTGAACCTTCCATTTGTGAGATTTTGTTTTCATACTTTAAGGATTTCTCAACACAATCTCTCACGTCCAAACTCTTCATTGGTCTTCTCTAAAGCTAAGGGAACAAGAACCAAAGTCTGAGGTGCTCTGAATTGCTCATACCAGCTGCTCTGATTTTCTCTTTCAACTACATCTTTGTTCAGGTAGTTAGAAGCATCCATTTGCTTCAAACTCGTTACCACAATGTAGTCCAACACTCTTTGATGCTTTCCCCTCAATCATCTTGTGTTGATTGATTATGTTCATCATTTAATTTCATTTTTAGTGTTTTGTTTTTTACTATGCTTTCTCAAAATTCTCCATGCTCACTTTCAATAAATGAAAGTGAAGCATATGGTTGCATTTGCCTAAATGTGACCTCATGCGCGCTTTTAAGTGATCTCCACTGTGCGCCATCAACTGAGGAGTGTTGGATCTGTCACATTAATTAATAAGGCCAGATCCAACGCTTAAGGTTTTTTCTCAGTTTATTTCTTTATCTGTTTTTATTTTAAATTGATTTTAACTTCTAAAATTCATAATAATTCCATTATTTATCCAAAAATTTAAAAAATAATTTCTGAAATTCTCTTTTATGATTTGCTATTTTTCTTTGATTTTCTCTTTTTTTCTTTGTATTAATTGGTTTAAAAATAGTTTTATGTCTTTTAAAATTCTAAAAAAAATTTCATATGCTTCTTGATTTTTTTCTGACCTTCCATAAATTTCTTGGCCATTTATTTGTGATTTGAAAGGCTTTATGGATTTTCCCTTTTATTTTCCTTTTAAAAATTATTTTAAATTTCTTTTTGATGCATTTTATTTCATTTTATGGAATCTTATATGTGTTTGACTTATGTTGACTTCTGTTGGCCTTGAATCTTGGTTGATTTGTTTATAAGTTTCATCAAACTTAATGGATCATGGGTGTTGATGGGGTGAAAAATCTAATCCCCCAAAATAGATGATTTATTTTGGTGATAACTTGATTAATGCCTTGATCCAATTTGGTTTGCTCTTTATTTTGTTAACACCTTCTATCTTCATATCTTTCTTTTTATTTTTCACATTTCCTCTTGATCAATTCGATGATTTGTGATCCATCTTGTTTATGAGATTTAGATTGGTGCTTGATGAACTTTCATCATTTCAAATCTATCATTTGATTGATCAATGATAATTAAGGTACTTTGGATTGATGCATAAGTTTGTCCTAAGTACCATGAAGGATTGATTGATGTAATTGACCAATCTTCCTTGACCTAGGTCTTGATCCACCTTGTTTTGACTTGTGCTACATGTTTTAGGAGTATGATCTCTATCGTATCTCTAACATGTATGGTACATAAATTGTTATTGACCGACCTCTTATAGTATAATCTTCCTTATAGATTGTGCTACGATTGCTTAACATAGCGCTAAATTTGTCCCGAATCAGATTATTAATTCTAACACTAACATTAACCATATAATTATGCTAACAATTATATTTATGTCATTTACTTTTATGCACCCTTTATTTTTATGTCATTTACTTTCTTGCTCCTTATACATATTGCTTTATTATTGTCATTACGTATCATATTGCTATTGTTTATGTTTATGCCTTTTCCTTTTGTCCACTTGGACTTTCCTTTTCTTTTTCTTAAGACAATAATAATGGCTAAACACTAAAAGAATTAATGGTTCCTTGGACGTTTTGGTTACTATCCCTTTCTTGAATGTTGGAATTTTTGGAATTAGAATTAAGTTCTTTACCCTAAGCTTTGGACTTCATCTGGTACCTTGACCTTGGTTTAATCTTTGGAAGACTTAGCTCTGCTACCTCATCTTTGGCTTTGGCTTAAGTTCTTCTTTATCTGATGCTTGGTTATTTCTCTTTTTATTTGGTTGCTTGTTGCTTAATATAATGGATGAGAGTCTTGTCTTGACTTGTGTCAGATGCTTGTTCTTGGTTAGATGTTTCCTTGCTCAGCTTTTACTTTATGCTTTAGGATAGTCTCTTCATCTCCTCCTCCTTCTTTAATTTTCAAAATCTTCTCCCTTTTTCAAAACCTTCTTTTTTCAAACTTGAACCACTTTCACAATAAACCTTGACTTTGTCAAGTAATTTTTAGACTAATTTTCTTGAATAAATGCTAATTCATCTTAATCATATCAAGACTATTTCAAAAGCCTTAAAAGATACATAACCCATTTTCGCACCCTCTTTTTCACCCTAACCTTTAACCTCCATATCATTATCATTAGCATTAGCATTTACATCTTCATATCTGACTTGGCTCAAGAGTTCATTTTTCTCAAGGCAAGTTGAGTTTATTTCTCAAGATTTTGGCTTCCTCAAGTCTCAAGGCATTCATGTCATCTTATCATACTTGAATTTCATCTGGACCATCACCAAGCATTGGAATCAACAACCTATTCCTTGGAGCAGTGGAATTAGGGTTTTTGTCATTTAAGTACACAAATCCCATATGAGAAAGATCAATCAAGCAATTTCATCCTCATGAATCATATTCTATGTTTGATAAAAGGATCATCAAAAAGATCAAGATGTTACTAAATTAGGGTTTTCGAGGTTTCTAAGTGTAAAATCTCCTCTTTTAGCACTTGACTTCCTTGACAAGTTTCATCATGACACAAGCTCCATCTCATTTTCCATCCAAAATGATATTTGTTTCTTGCTCTCCAAGCCTTCTTTTGAGTACAAGAACTCCTCCATTGGATCTACACACCTCAAGTTATGATGACTTCAATTTGGTTTTACAAAGTGGAAAAGATTTAAAGGCATAAAAGGACCCCCCCCTCTTCCATGACAATCTTCATGTGGATCCAAGCTTTTCCTCAACATTCTTCAAACATAAAGTTTTTTCTTCATCACTAAGATTTCTAAAAAGTGTAAGAACTCATCATTTCCATGTGTGGAACTCAAGTTATGATCCTTCCTAGTCAAGGTCATTTTGGATGACCTAGTTTTGGATCATTCACTTCAAGGTCAAAATTTATGAGCTTCAAAGCTTCAAATCATGTTACCTATAACAAGAAACTTGTGCCTTAAGATCTTTCCAACACTATGACCTCAAATTCCATGTCATTTGGTGATTTACAAGGCAAGTTAATGCACGATGAACATGAATACATGGAGATGTGATCTAGTTTGAACTTTCTTGCTTTTCAAGTCACAATCTTGGTTGGTTTTCCCTTTCATTTGTACCATATCATCATCATGTCATGACAACACAAACGCTTCCCAAAATGAGCAAACATTCCTTTAAACTTTCAAGCATTTTCAAATTTTTACACCATGTATGGAAATCAACAAATCACCCCACAAATTCATTGCCTTCCTTTCTAATCATCAAAATTCATTTTCTCACTATCATTGGTACTCAATGCTGACCCAAAATGGTCTGCCAATCATCCCAAACCTGTGTACACTTCCTTTTGAGTTTTCTTGGTAAGTTTGTGAAACAACTCATACAAACATTATGGGCCTTCAAAAACACCTATAAACCCTCATATATAAAGGACAGATAAGCCCATACGTGGGAGGGAGGTGATTCTGCAGAGAAAGAGATCAAAATCACTTCAAAAATATCATACTTTCTCTCTCTTCAAGTTGGAATTTTCTTTGAAGATTATGTTTCCCTCTTTCTTGATTCTTCACCACTTGGGTACAATAGTCCATTGGAGGTTTTTATTTGAAGCTTAGAAGCAGTTTGAAGGGCCAACGGATTTGCTCCGTTGAGGTATGATTTCGCATTCTGAATCTCTCATTTTAGGCATCAAAGTAAGCTCATATTGGTTGCATCTGAAGTCCTACCTCATGTAGGAAATGTTTGAATGAGTTTGGTGTCCATTTAAGCAACTTTCAATTTGTATGTCAAATTTTCGTGTTGATATTTCATCATGTTAGAAGAGTCTTTTTCAGATTCTGAGGTCAAATTCGTGTTCCTCATGAAATTTCCTTCAGAAATAGGTCTTGGATTTTGATTTTTATTAAGATTTACAGAGACCACCGGTGAGACTCACCGGGGAAGACGACTGAAGCTAGGGCTCCGGCGTCTGAGGTGTTAGCTGCGGTGTCTATGTGATTTGGCATTTGTCCTTGTCCACACATGCGTTGAAAAGTGATGTGGCATGCCACATCCTTTAATGAAATGGTGAGTTTCATATTTCCACCAGAATTTTTGTTTTGTTTGGGTGGAATTTGTGGTTTTTCTCTTCACACCCCAAAATTTTGGGCCCATATGCACTTCAATTGAGAACCAGTTCATTCTAGAATTGCTAATACACCCCTTCATTTTATTTCTTTTTATTTTCATTATCTCATTTTATTTTATTTCAAATGCTTCCACTTATTTTAAAAATACACAAAAATATATTTTTGATCCTTTAATGTCTTATCTTAATTTTCATAATTTTATTTATTTATTTTCTATTTATTTTGGATTTGAGTGACTTATGCTCATTATTACCCTTGCATTAGGGTTGAGGATTTGAGTGACTTATGCTCATCATTTGAAGCTTATTTCTTAGCCACATTAAGACCATTTAATGAGGGTTATGTGATGATGTTCGGGGATTAGTTTGAGTTGCCTAACATGGATTTATATTTCTCACTTTTTGACCCTCAATTCACTCCCAATTTGATGCATAACTTGCATGATTCAACCATTTTGGACATTATCCTTAGCCTATCTTCTTCCCATTTTTTTCCATTGTTTAAATGTGTGTTTTAACTTATGTTTTCTAATTTTTTGGGATTTTATTTGAGTGGCTTTCTATTTTTGGTGGAAGCCTCTTTGAGGGTTGTTGATAATTCCTCACGTTTGAGCCATATGCCTAGTTTATTGATCCTTGACCTAGTTAAGTGTGATCATAGCTTGTGGAATTTTGGAATATGATAACATACTGCCTTGAGGACCTTTTTGCTTTGTTTTCATGAATTTTGAAGCTTTTTCCTATTTTTAGTTGATTTTACAAATGCATCTTTGTTTGAGTGTTCATTTAGCCACCTCTTGAGTTAGTCTTGTTTTGACATTTCTTTGCATGTGCCATTTGAGGCTTATTGATATTTATGTTTTTCATGTAAGATGTCTAACTTTTGGGTCAAGGTGTTTATACCCTCATCTCATGATCACATTACCTCACACACACTTCACATGACCCTTGGTTCATTGTGAGATTACCTGACTTGCATTTTGTACATAGCTTGGAAATTATTCTCATGACTTGTTTTGGTAGATCTTTGATGAGTTGTGGATTGATGTGATTTCTGCCCATATAGTTTTCATCTCATATATTACATGTATTGATCATTTACTTCATGTTTTACATTTTTTGCACTCATCACCTTTCATTGCTTATCTTGTTGTTTTTAACCTTTTGTCTTGTTATTGATGTTTCTCTTTTAGTGCATCAATGTACATACCTCCTTCATACTTCAAATTTTCTCTCCCCCTTGGTGGAAACTATGTATCCCTCTCCTTATTACAATGTAATAGTTTAGTTTCTTTTTGCTTGCTTGTTAAGAAAGATAAAATTGAACTAAGTTAGAACACCTTTGTAAGTCGATTGCTTCGCGCATCACCATCAACTTGCCTTGATCTATTCACCACCCTTTTCTTTTCAAAACCTTTTATCTATTCTTTTGTCTCCTTGAGTCAAAAAACCTTGGTCTTGTACCAAGTGCATTTTCAAAACTTCTTTTCCTAATAAACTTGGATGGTTGTGGAGTGGTTAGGTGAAGGCCTTATCCTGTCCCAAGTGCTTGACATTACCTTTAGGGTTCACTATCATAAAGCACTTACCATTCAAAATCAAAACATCTTTAATAAGAGAATAAGGTTCTCTTTGTATTGAACTAAAGAGAGAGGATTGGGTGAAGACTTCTTATTCTCAGAGTATTAGGATACTCACTTTAGATTGTGTGGTCTCGATACTCGTCTTTCAATACGAAGACGTGACTATATTCGCCACACCATTTTCACAATAAATATTGAGATAAATAATTGGTTACTATCCAAGGACTTATTTTCATTCTTAAAAATAACTTTCACAAATCAAATGTGACATCTTACCTTGATGGAAAAAATTATTTCTTTTCAAAAAGGACATGTTACGTCCGTTTTATCACAAACAAGTAATGCCTAAGACTCCACAAGTGAGCTGCAATACACCTAATTACTAGAATATGAACAATGACATCGTCCATAAAAAACACCAAAAAACTGTAGTCCAAACTACGGACTCTCTGATTCTTCACTTCTTTTAAGTGAAGATACCTAGGCACAAGGGCCCCAATCCTTGGTGAGCGCACTTCCACCTTTTCATCCGTAGTTCTCCTTACTATGTTGACTCTTACTTTCTCATACCTGTTAAGAATACGTAGGCATAGGATTATGAGGTCCTACCGAGTCTCCTCCCCCTCTTCATCTTCTCTTTTCTCTCTTTTCCTTGTTTCCAACCTTTTCTCTCCCTTTAGAACACTTTTAGAAAGCAATACCCTTTAGCAACATCCTCACACATAGACAAGCCAATGGTTCCCATCGAGTAAGATGGATGTGAGGGGTGCTATTACCTTTCCTTCGCATAATCGGCTTTCAAACTCTTTCTCTTGGTTGCGAGACCACCTTATCCATTTTCCTTCTTGGGGTTTTCTCGATGTTTTCCTTTCCCCTTTTGGGATAAATAAATTTCAATGGTGACTCTTCTGTTTTCAACTTTTCGCCTTTCTGTCGTTGCATTTTTTTTGAGTAGCGATAGCTTGGCGACTTCACTGGGGACTACCTAGCAAGCCAGACCTAGTTTGTTTGTCGTATGTGTGATTTATTTGCTTTTGTTGCTTTATTATGTTGTGTTCTCTTATCTATTGGGTTTATTAGGGATGGTTTGTAAGGAGAAAGGCTTTCTACCCAAGCTTTTCCAGTATACACTAAGCTATGAGGTGGTTTCTTTCTGGTTTGCGAGACTTAGGACTCGTTAAGTTGGTTTGACTTCCACTGCCCAGAGGAGGCCCCTTTGGGATGATTATGTCTTACGAGTAGTCGTAACAGCGTCTTCGTTTCTGATCTGGGAGTCTGTTATTCTGAGGACCTTTTTAGAACCCTATTCCAAAGGTTATTAAGACATAATGCTATGTTTATTCTTTGAAGGGATTACCGTTTTACGAATCGTCGTTATGATGGAAAACTTTTGAGGGTTAGTGCATGAGACCTTGTTTAAAGCCCTTGGGATGTCCTGCAGATTCTGTGACCTTGATCCCTGTGCTACGAACCTGTTCTTGTGTGCATTCATGAGCATTGCATTGTATAAAATTTTGCATATCAAAGGACTTAAGAGACTATGATTATCCCAGGTATTGCTGAAAAATGACTAATCAAAAGAAGATAAGCACTAACTCCTTGAAGTTTAGAGAGCCAAAATTGAAGGTCATCCAAGACCTTCTGATTGACGTACCAAAAGCTATCAAAATCAACTTTCAAGGGGAACATGGGAAGTTACTTGACCTTCTTTATTCTGGTGTGGGTACTTGGGATCTGTTTGCTATGGCACAATTCTATGATGCTCCACTCAGATGTTTCACCTTCCAGAATTATCACTTGTTGAATATCAAGATTAAGGACCAACCCATCTACACCAGTTTGGAGGAAGAGCCAAAATCTCCTGTTATTGCTCTTGCTCTCCGCATGACTAAAGAAGAGGTTGATGCTGTTTTGGCCAACAAAGGAGGTACTCATGGGTTCCCCCTGAAGTTTCTTCTTGACAAGGTTTCTCATTATAAGACTAATGAAGATTGGGAAAGGTTTGGTGTCTCTCTTTCTTTAATAATATATGGGATTGTCCTCTTTCCAAACATATACAATTTTATAAACATTGCTGCTATTACTCTCTTCATTCAGAAGAATCCTGTTCCCACCCTTCTCTGTTGACACTTACTATTCCATTCATTGGAAGAGTGAGAAGAAAATAGGAATAGTTCAATGTTGTTCTCATTTGTTATTCAAATGGTATGTTTCTCATTTTCCAAAGGAAGGACCATTTATGGAGAACAAGAAGAAACTGAAATGGTCTAGCCACATCATGTCTTTGGTAGTAGACGACATTGCTTGGTACTCCCATGATTACTACGATGTAGAAATTATTCTTAGTTATGGGGAATTTTGTAATGTACCTTTGATTGGAAGATCATACTGCATTAATTACAACCCAATCATGGCACTATGTCAATTGGGTTATGCTATAGAGGATGCACCCGAGGCAGAGAAGATCTAAAGCTTTTTCTTGCTCAACAAAGAAGAGGATCCTGGATTTGTCAGAAAAATTTCTAAGGCATGGACCAAAATCCATACAAGAGGAAGAAAGGAGTTAAAAGCAAAAAATTACGTGGCTAAAGAACCATATAATAGATGGTTGTTGGCTAGAGTGGCAGAAAGGTTGTTACCATTTTCTCCTGAACATCCCATGCAAGTGAAGCCTCCTGTTCCCACTCATGTGTTCATGGAAGAGTATGAGAAGCTAAAGTTGGTAGTGGAAAGGTTGACTAAGGAAAACCAAGATCTCTAAGTTGAAATCCACCAGGCTGGTGTGGAAAATAGTTAATTCAAAAGAAAGATGGAAGTTGGACAAGATCAAGTAGCTGAAAGTAGCGAGAAGTTGAAGTTAGAAACAAATTTAAGGATCATGTATCAAAATGGTTTTCTTAGGGCTGATGCGTCAGTGAAGACTCTTCGACAACTCTTAAAAGAGGGCAAAGAATCTTGTGAAAGAGCATGGCATTTTTATGAACTAGCTTCTGCTGCAAAAAAGAAGACTAGGGAAAAACTCGAAGCTGATACTGATGGTCTTGAGGAACAACTAAGAGGTGCCTTGACTTTAGCTGAAGATGAGCGTCAGCTGAAAGAAGATGCAATGAGAGTTTCATATATCACTCATAATATGTGAAACAATAAGTGCTTAGAGCTGGAAACTGCTCAAGGAACAACCATTCTTTGGAAGGACCGCTTTGAAGCTTTGAAGAGGGATAATTCACAATGGCTCAAGAGGGAGGCTCAACTCAATAAATTGTTGGACACTCACGTGGAGTCTGTCGCACCCCAAATTTTACCCTTAGATTCACTAATCATTCGCATTTCATTTTAGTTCATCTTTCGTTCTAACTAACCATTTAACCAGTTTGTTTGTGTTGTTTTGTGAAGTAGGTTCACTGCTGGAAGTTCAGGAAATCATGAAGTGATACATATAAGGGCTTATTACTCAAGGATTAGCCTTTATGCCATTTTGGTGTCAAGATTTTTCTATTATGATCAAATTCATCCTTAATTCGGTCCAATATTTAAATTCAAGCCATGAAAAGAATTTTGGTTGTTACTCAAGTCATAAAATCAATAAGATCCACACATACTCAGCAACATGATTCAAACGCAAGAAGTTTAAGAGTTACAAATTCAAGGTTTAATCCTAAATTTAATTCAAGACATATACGAGTGTAATTTCAAAATTTCTTTGGAACGTCAAAGATCTTAGACTTACGTGGTTAAGGTCCAGAACAAGATTCATCATCATGTGTGTATGATTCAGTTGTGTTCTAAGGTTATTATGTTCAAGAAGACACCTTATTATCATTCAAGCTTCCATGAAAGTAATTTAAGATGATAAGTTGATTTATATTCCATTAAAGTTTTTGGCAAAACACAAATAGTAGGGATCCACATTCTCAAGATGTCTAAACATAAAGATTTAATTGACAACATCCAAATACAACCATGATTCTTGACATTGGAAACAATTGGACTCATTATAAACATAATTCTGTCAAATTACAAGCTGTTAATCATGAATGCGCCCTTAAATTTCTAATCCTAAGAAGTTACTAGCTTGGTCCCATCCAATAGGCTTCACGACATCAACTTCAATTGCTCGGCAGTTTCAACAGCAGCAGCAACTCGTTGATTGTCGCCGACTTGTTACTCCCAAATCGTCAAATACCTGCAAAATGAAACAAATGCATCAGAAATTTTAAACTAAAACAAGGAACTTCTAAAAGAAAGGATTTTGGATAATTTTCAGCTCTCAGAACTGAGTTTCATCACTGGGCATTCAGAAGGGCATCAAGATTGCTACCAAACCTCCATTTTCTTTCCAACAGCGGCTAAAATCAGGCAATAACTTGTTCTATCCGAAAAAAAAGAATAAAGGATTTTTTAGAAAAATGACATCCCAAACAGGGTCAACTTTCCAAAAGCAGCTATCAAAGGCCAAATCCGAAAACAAGTCGTCAAAGCCAAAAACGAAAATGGAATAACAACCATCAACAAATAAATCCAAAAATTGATAGCCATCAATAATCTGATGAACAAAAATGGTAAGAAACAAACAATAATCCGACAGCCTCATCAAAACCATCGCAACATCCAAAAGCAAATCCGGAAACAGAACAATCATCACCATCATTGTCCCAAAATAAATTTGGAAGGTATCAAAACATGTCGAAGCATGTTATTTTTAAAAAAGGAAACATCTTTAAGATGTATTCTAAATCCAAATCGTTTCTGAGCTATATAAGAAAGAGAAGGAGAAGTTCAAAGGGACGAAATCCATCATCACAATCTCAGACGAAAATCAACGAAAACCTTAGGGCTCAGAAAACCTTCATCATAGCCCAGAAATCTCAAAGCACCATAAACAGAAACACAAGCCATTACAAACCATCACAAAACAACAACAACCGTCAAATAACATCTCAAAAACCAAATCCATCATGAAAATCCAACCGGCCGCGAGACTCAGAAGACGAAGATTCGTCCTCATCATCGTTCGCAAAATCACAACAAAACCAGACCCAACCGTAAGTCACCATTTTAACTCTTTTTTAGTTTTTACTTTTTCAGATAAACAAGAAGAAGAAGGAAGTTAATCGTAACAAGAAGAAGAAATTGCGGCCAGAACAAGTAGAAGAAGAGAAGATAAGTCGCGAGCGGTTGGAGAAGAAAGAGGAAGAGTTTCAGAAACGGAGAAGAGAGATCAGGGGAGGGAGCCGCCGTTTTGGGCGTTCTACATTCTAGGGTTTCAGAAACTCACTCTTCCCCCCTTTTGTTGCTTGGCACCAACCGGGTTGGGTCCTGTGGCCTAACCACCCAAGCCCAACCCATTTGTCTTATGTTTTTTTCTTTTTGTTTTATTTAATTTTTTTTTGTTTCATGTAATATTAATTAATAATAAATACTAACTAACAAACACTACTAACCATTAACTAATTAACCTTAAAAAACTAAAAATATTTTTAATTTAATAATTAATTAAAAACGAATTTTGTGTTAAAATAATTAAAAAAATAATATTTGAATTTTAATTTGAGTTTTTTTAATAAAATAAAAAGGGAAAAATATTTTTATTAATTTAATTGTGGATTTAAATTTATTTTCAATATATAGATAAAAATAAAAAAAATGTTTAATTGTTTTTAAGTTAATATTTAAAAACCCAAAAAATATAAAAATATATCAAAATCCAATTTGTTTCTAATTTCTAACTCTCTTAATTAGAGCTTTCTAGAATTTAATTAATTTTTTTTTGCTAATTAATCTTTTCTTCTTAAAATAGATAAACTCTTTTTAACTTAAGATTGGCGCTTTTTTATCCCTTTTTTAACTTAATCAATTCTAAACTTATAACTTAGATCTAATTTTAATTACAAAAAATTATCAAAAATCATAAAAGCAATTAACCTTTTTTTTCTTTTTATCTCTACTTCGATTTTATTTCACCGTTAAACTTAATCATAATCCACTTAATCATACTTCATTCCTAACACCATTTTTTATTACCTGATTCAACCTCTATCATTGTTCATTGTACATTATTTGCATTTCAATATCTCATGCTTATCAGTTATTATTCATCTGCTTTAATTTTCCGTTTACCGTTTATTCCCCTCCGAAGGAAAGGTTCTCCTGTTGACCGCCGTGTCAATGCCTCTACCCTCACACTTTCTTAGCCTTAGGATCCGAGTCGCCGTACTCGTGCTTAGGCGTCCCGCCGTGGACACACCCTTCCCTTTTCCCAACCTTAAGACTTTGAGTCGTCGTACTCATGCTTAGGCGTCCCGCCGTGGACAATCACCCCTTTATCCTAGCCTTAGGATTAGGAGTCGCCGCACTCCATGTAAGTTCCCGCCGTGGAATACTTACTTTTTACCCTTTTCAATTCAACTCTACAACGTAGAAATCAGAGTCGCCGCACTCCATGTAAACGCTTCCATATGAACGTTTACCTCTCCCCTGGGACCTTGACCACAGTCAAGAAGTTCCTTTTCCTCCCTCTGTGAGGGGAACTACGAATACTCTGATTCCATCCCCTACCTCAGATACGTAGGCACAAGATGCGAGTCTTGACGAGTAAACTTAGGACTAACCCCTTAGGTCCTTCTCTTTACCTTTAACCCTTAGCATTACCTTTAAGCCGATAACCATAGCAATAACACATTTTAAACAAGAGGTTCCTGTAGAGTACTACAGAAGTTTAGGATGCTAATACCTTCCCTAAGCTTAACCAACCCCCGAACCCTAGATCTCTCCCCGCATTGTGTTTACGATGCAAAATAGGTTTTTCCTTTCTTTAGCCTTTCCTTCGGATAAATCAAAGACCTGTTGTGAACTAAAGATGTGATTCAAATTAATCAATAATTTGATATCCTATTCTCACTGCAACAGGAAATGGCGAATTCACTGGGGATATGTGTATCTTTTGAGGGTTATCCCTATCTTATTTATTTATGCTTTCTATTTGCTTGTATATATTATGTTGTACCTTGATTGGGGTTATATCATTGTTGTGAGATAAGTCCTACACCCGGACTTGAGCGCAATTTTTTATAGGAAGGTGATATATTCGACGAGGCTTATAAGAAGTGGATTATCGACCAAGCTGAATTGAGAATCAACACTCAGTTGAGGCCCTCTCGAAAACAATACTCTTGAACGAGTAATTGTGAAAACATTCACTATTTTCGATTGGAGCCTGTGATACTGGGGACCGTAGTTACCTAAACACAACTTTGGCCTTATTAGGACGTAATGTGATGGTTATGAGGGGTAGTCCCGAAATAGTTTCTACGCGATAGTACACTCAGAAGAGGTTCTCTTGAGAATATTATTAACCACCGAGTCAGTCGGGATATTGATAATATCCAAAAGATGGACTAATGACTTTGGGCACCTCTTTAGAACCCTTGTTCTGCAGGTACAATTAACCCTTAGTACATACCTTTCGGGATGGGTAAACCTTGGCTCCGCTCATGTTCCTCTAACCTAGGACCTTTGTTTGCTTTGCGTGTTTGTGCATTGCATCCCGCATCATATCATTCCTGGTTTCAAGGAATTCAACTGTCAGTCTTGCAAATTCAAAATTATTACATTTCAAAATCTAAAACTTTTTTCAACTTTCCTAAGAAAATATTTGCAATTGACCGTTGAAATCCTTGAAACCATCGCATTGCATTGCATCTGGTTTTTGCATTTGCATTTTCCTCCCGGTTTCTTATTCTCGGTATTCTCGCTTCCAGTTCTGTCACCCTGAGTCCTCTGCATTAGTACAACACCAGAGCTCGAGCTCGGAAAAAGATGGCGGAACAAAATCAAGAGCTTGATCGTGTTAGCAATGAACTAGAAGATCTTCAGGGAAGTGTGGGGTAGATTACGGAGATGTTACAGGTTATTAATGCAAGAATGGATACTTAGCCTACTGTTGTTTCTGAGATTACCAATACTATTGTGGATCCTCAACTAGCTGTTACTATTGCAAGTGTACCTCCTTTTGGTCTTCCACCTAGTTTTATGTCTACTCCTGATGCAGTTCCTATTACTCAACCAGTTCCTCAAGTTGTTCCTCCGGTTTCTGAATCTCCTCAAGTGGTTCCTACTTTTGCACCAGCTGCAGTTCATACTCGTGTGAAGCCTTATTTCAATGAACCGGTTTATGATATTCCTGATGTGAAGGATGATGAAGACGAGCGACATGAAAAGCTTCGTGAAAATATGGAAACTATTGACAAATCGCTGAGAATGATGGAAGGTGATCAAATCTTTGGTGCTGCTGCTAGAGATATATGTCTTGTATCTGGGTTGGTTATTCCTCCAAAGTTCAAGACTCCGAGCTTTGACCATTATGAAGGTGTTACATGTCCGAAGAGTCATCTGATTATGTACTACTGCAAAATGGCTGCTCATGTTGAGAACAACAAATTGACGATGCATTGCTTCCAAGACAGTCTGAAAGGTGCTTCCTCAAAATGGAACCTAACTCTGGATCAGTCTCGTATCAAGTGTTTTCAAGATTTATCTGATGCCTTCATCAAACACTACAAATACAACATGGATATGGCTCCTGATAGAAGACAACTGCTGAGTATGTCCCATAAGAGTTCAGAATCATTTAAAGAGTATGCTCAGAGGTGGAGAGAGATTGCTTCACAAGTAGAACCTCCTTTGACCGAGAAAGAGTTAGTTGAGTGGTTTGTTGACACTGTTCGTCCAGAATTCTATGAGAGAATGGTTGGTAGTGTGACTGCAAATTTTTCTGACATCGTTGTTGTTGGTGTAAAAGTTGAATTGGGTTTGAAGAGTGGTAAAATGTCAAGTGCTGCTGGTAGTTCAAGCTCCAAAGATCATGTAAAGAAAACTTCATTCAGTTCTCACAAGAAGAAAGAGGGTGAAACTAATGCGATAACTGCAAGCAGGTGAAGAAATCAACCTTGGCAACATCAGCAGAATTTTGTTCAACAACAAGGTTATCCTGTAAAATTTGCTCAACAACCGCATATAGCTGCTGTAACACCCGCCTTCAATCAACAAGTTCCTACTTATCAGCCTGTGCAACCGACTCCTGTCTATCAACCTCTGGTCTATCAACAACCTCCTGGTTATCATCCTGCACAAGCTCCAGCCAATTATCAACGAGCGCCCAACGCTCCTACTTATCAACAGCCGAAGAATCAGGCACCTCGCCAGAATGTTCCAAACAGGAGACAATACAAGATGTGTCCTTCGATTCTGATGACTTTTATCGAGTTGTACCTGTCACTAGTGCAACAAGGTCTGATTACAACTAGAGCTTTGGGTCCACCTCCCAATCCACTGCCAGCCAATTACAATGCCACCTCTCATTGTTTATTTCATGAGGGTGCGCCCGACCATGATCTGGAAAGCTGTTATGCTCTCAAAAACCTTGTCAGAGAGTTGATGGAAAAGAAGATTTTATCTTTTGATGATCCTCAGCCGAATGTCAAGAACAACCCTTTGCCTAACCATGGGGCTGTTAATGCAATTGATGATATATCTGATGAAAGCCTTATTCTTGATGTTTCTCAAATCAAGACTTCTCTCCGGGTTTTCCATTCCAAGCTATTTGAAGCCGGTTTAATATCTACTTCTCATGTTGATTGTGCAAGTTATGATGTTAGTATCGAGGGCTGTTTGTTGGTTCAGAATGATGTTCAGAAGTTGATCAATGATGGTTTTCTCCAAGTGGTTAACAAAGCGAAGATGGATGAAATTGCTGTGATTGAGCCCGTCTTCAACTTACCAGAGCCGAATGTTAAAGTGCCTGTCTTCAATTTCCCAAAATCAAGTTTTGCAAAGCCTGTGTTCTACATATCTAAGCCAGTTACTCCTATAGTTAATCAGCCGAAGCCGATAATTATTCAGAAGCCTAATCCATTTCATTTCAGTGATCCTAAAGCTATACCCTAGAAACATAATGTGACCATGATTGACAAAGTATCTGGGAAAGTTATTCCGAGGGAAGAATTGAAGACTGTTAAGGAAGATGTGACCAATATAGCTGGGGCAAGCAAGATGGCATGCAGTGGTCGTATTTATACTCCCCATTTCAATGAGACTCTTCCAAAAGAAACTGTTACCACTGTGCCAGCCAAGGACAAAGGTAAAGAAGCAGTTACAAATGATGAAGATGTTGAGTTTCTGAGGATCATTAAGAAGAGCAATCACAAAGTTATTGATCAACTTCATCAGATTCCTTCCAAGATCTCAATCTTGTCTCTGCTGATGAGTTCTCCTGCTCACAGAACTGCTTTATAAAAGATATTGGCTCAAGCCCATGTCGGTCAAGACATTACTACCAGACAATTCGATAGTGTGATTGCCAATATTACTGCCTGCAATACTCTTAGCTTCAGCAACGAAGAGCTACCAAGAGAAGGTCAGAATCAACCGTGCCTTACATATATCGGTGAAATGTCAAGAGGATAACTTATCGAGGGTGCTTGTGGATATCGGTTCATCTCTGAACGTCCTACCCAAGAGAGTTCTTACCAAGTTGGCTTGCAAAGAGACTGTGATGAAGCCTAATTCCTTGATTGTCAAAGCTTTTGATGGTTCTCGCAGAGCAGTGTGTGGAGAAGTGGAACTTCCGATTTTGATTGGTCCACATATTTTCAACATCACTTTCCAAGTAATGGACATTAATCCCAATTACAGCTGTTTACTTGGAAGACCTTGGATCCACGCCGCTGGAGCTGTAACTTCAACTCTACATCAGAAGATGAAGTTTGTGGTCGATGAAAAGCTGGTTATAATACATGGTGAAGAGGATCTGATGGACAACAACCTATCTTCTTTCCGTTACATTAAGGCTGATGAAGACGCTTTGGAAACTTCTTTCCAAGCACTTGAGATTGCCAATGTTGTCCTATTAGAAGTCGAAGAAACAGTGGGCCAGACTAATCCATCTTTTAAGAGCACCAGATCAACGATCGACATGGGCATACCTGAAGGTTGGGGAGAGGTAATTGATATCAAGACCAAGACGAATCGCTACGGGTTGGGTTACAAACCAACTCATGTCAAAGCTTCTACATATGTCAAAGGGCGTCCGAAGGCTGTCCAAGAAGCGTTTGTCAGCGGAGGTTTCCAAGTCAATGTTATCAACGATGATGATGATGATGATGAAAACCTGAGCAACCTGGTATTCAAGAGCAATGCAACTTTGAGCAATTGGGAAGCTATGGAGATCCCCGTGATTTTTCCTATTTCAAAGTAATTTAATGTTTTTTATCTTGCTGTTTTTAAAAACTCCATAGTTATGCCCAAGGTTACTGGATTATTTTGTAGGGCCACCTTTTCACTTTTAAAAGGATATTAATAAATGAACTTTGTTAAATTCTTGTTGTTTCATTTACTATTTTTTTCTTTTACCTTTTTTAAAAGAAATTGGCAATTCTTTTCAAAACTATAAAAAAAAGAAGCATTTTCTTTCTCTTGCATTTCTTTGTGCATTTTAATAAAATGAGTCTTCCATCATACGTTGCTATCCTAAACCTTGTTGAATCCAATGACTCTGCTTTCACTCCTGACCGGGATTCACCCATTTATCAAGCTGAAGATGAGGGTGTGGAAGATTTTGATGTACCCACTGAACTGGCAAAATTGGTTGAGTACAAGTACGCTGAACTTTAACCGTGCAAAGTGCAGGTGGATATGCTAAAGCAAGAATATCCATCTGATGCTACTAATCTTGACTAGAAGACTCTAAGAAGATTAGAATCCAAGTTCTTCATCAACAACGAGGTGTTATATAAGAGAAATTATGACATGGTTCTGCTTAGATGTGTTGACAGACGTGAAGCAGACATGTTACTTCAGGAAATTCATGAAGGAACCTTTGGAACTCATGCCAACTGTTATGCTATGTCCAAGAAGATCCTGAGGGTTGGATATTACTGGTTAACCATGGAATCTGATTACATCCAATATGCCATAAGTACTAGATTTATGCTGACAAGGTCCACGTACCTCCAACACTGCTGAATGTTTTATCTTCACTGTGGCCTTTCTCAATGTGGGGCATTGACATGATTGAGGCAATTGAGCCGAAAGCTTCCAACGATCACCGATTCATTCTAGTTACTATTGACTACTTCACCAAATGGGTAGAAGTTGCTTCCTACGCCAACGTGACCAAGCAAGTAGTTGCCCGCTTCATCAAGAAAGACATTATCTGCCGTTATGGAATTCCAAGTCGGATCATAAATGACAACGGTACCAATCTGAACAGTAAAACCATGAAGGAGTTGTGTGAAAGTTTCAAGATTTCATATCACAATTCGTCTCCTTACCGTCCTAAGATGAATGGAGCTGTTGAAACTGTAGACAAAAACATTAAGAAAATCCGGCAAAAGATGGTCAAGACTTACAAGGATTGGCATGAAATGCTACCATTTGCTTTGCACGGATACAAAACTTCAGTGCGAACTTCAACAGGGGCAACTCCTTTCTCATTGGTATATGGAATGGATGCCGTCCTCCCCATCAAAGTTGAGTTACCTTCCTTAAGGGTATTGATGGAAACCAAGCTTGATGAAGCCGAATGGATTCAAGACAGATTTTACCAGCTGAATCTTATAGACGAGAAGCGCATGACTGCTATGTGCCATGGTCAATTATACCAAAAATGGATGAAGAGAGCCTTTGACAAGAAAGTATGAATCCGTGAGTTCTGTCAAGGGGAACTTGTACTCAAGAAGATTTTGCCAGTTCATAAAGACATGCATGGGAAATGGATGCCCAACTATGTGTCGCAACTGCGAAAAAGGGCCGACAAATAGATAGAAGAGTCGCCACTGAACGTTATTTATCCCAAAGAGAGGGAAAGGAAACGATAGAAGAAAACCTATGAAAAAGGGGAAGACAAGGTCATCGCAACCAAATCTCGGGTTCAGGAGTCGGTTACGCAAGGGGAAGGTATGAGCACCCCTCACGTCTAATTTACTCAACGAGATCCATGCTTGATGTCTAATCTATGGGTGAAAACTATCTAAAAGCTACTGCTAAACGGGGGTGGAAAGAAAGAAGAGGCACGATAGGACATCGCCGCCCTATGCCTATGTATTCCCTCGTGCAATAGGAAAGTCAGAGTCAATGTAGTTCGGGAAACTACGGGTGATGGGGGGAAGGTTGCTCGCCAAGACATCGTCGTCTTGTGCCTACGTATCCTCATCTGGTATGAGAAATCAGAGCAAACGTAGTTCGAGAAACTACGGAAAAATGGGGTGGTCTAGTAGACGATGCTAGCATACACATTCTAGCAGTTTAGGTGTATTACTGCTCGCTCATTGGAGACTTAGGCGTTACCTATTTGCGGTAGAACGGACGTAGCATGTCCTTTGGGTGAATGGTTGAAAAGAAAGAAAAGTGCTCGCTAGAATCATCACAATCCTTTTCCTACGTACTCTCAACAGATATGAGAAATCATAGCAGCCGTAGTTCGGCCAACTACGGAAAAATGGGGCCTTGATCGCACGGGTGCGAGAGAAAAGAGGTCCTAGGCTTGAAACGCCTAAACGGAAGGGAACTGAATAGGTTTGGGACACGCATTGCACTAAATCATAAGACATAAGAGTGAATGTGTCGCATATCGCCCAAAGGGCATACGCTAAACACTCTAAACAATGTGAAGAGAGACCTCCCCACTTATTATTTCCTACGTATCTAACGCTTGACTCACAATGCTCACCGCGGTTTATGGTTTTAAATTATGGGTTCTAAAGTGTTAGTGAATCGAGTCGGGACAAATGTAATGCTAAACCGTCGTAGCTCGACTTATGATGAAAGTCGAACTATAGGAGGTTGCATAAATCGATATTTGTGCTATGTACAAGATAGAGAAATAATATTGAGGATCATTCTCCAATTTAATCGTGTTGCACGGACCAAAAAATGGGATCTCGTCTTAATCGCAAACATTATGTCGATTAATCGAAGGTAGCTTATCATGATCCCACAGTAAAGAAAATGACCCAAATGGCCATTTTTCCGTAGATTTGAAATTGAGAAGGGTATCGACTTCGATAAACTAACACTTACAAATACAAGACTACATCGATCGAGGAAATTGAAATAAAATCGGACATGAAGAGGAAATGAGGAGAGAAAGAAAATGGTATCGGATCCAACATTATTTATCAATAGTTTGACTAGTAATGATTTACGGAAGTCTCGCCATCGACCAAAAAGAAAGATAAATTGAATAACGATGAATACAAGTGGAAAATGAAAACGAAATGAAAACTTGGTCTCGGATCTATCGTTTTTCATCAATAATTTGACAGAAAAACTTAAAGGTCTTTTCATCGACCAAAACGATAAAAGTGAAATAAAACGCATAAAATCGAAAAATGAAAATGGAAAGGGAGTTTGGTCTCGGATCTATCGTTTTTCATCAATAATTTGACAGAAAAACTTAGAGGTCTCTTCATCGACTAAAACGAGACAAAACAAAAATAAATCCTCAAAGGTAAATAAAAAATCTAAATCTAACTTCTACAGAAATATATTAAAAAATATCAAAAGGAAACTAAATTTAGAAAAAATAAATGTAAAGAAAATCTAAAAATTAAATTCAAGGAATATATTGAAATCTAAAAACTGATTTAAAAAAAAACTAATATATATTAGCAATTAAAACAGATTTAAAAAATATTAACAATTCTTTTACAAACTAATTAGAAAATATG
This sequence comes from Lathyrus sativus, assembly GCA_963859935.3. Lineage (NCBI taxonomy): Eukaryota > Viridiplantae > Streptophyta > Magnoliopsida > Fabales > Fabaceae > Lathyrus > Lathyrus sativus. The sequence goes on from OZ012741.1 coordinate 301,758,247, forward strand.
TTAACAGATCTTTTTTTTTTTAAAAACCTAAAAAAAAAACTAATTACATTAAAATGGGTTTTAGAAAAATTAAACAAATGGGTGGCTTTAGAAAAAATGAAAGGGGGGTTTTAAACCAGATCAATGGGGTGTTTTTAGATCTAGGGGGTGCGGTTCACATGGATTTTAGGCCCAATATCATCACCATCATCGTTGCATCTCCATCATGCACGGAAACTCCTCGAAATAGACAAACCCATCTCAGTTCTAATCAACACCTGCTATCATACACCAGCACTCCTCTAACGTACACCATTCATCGCCAATTGCTCCAAATACCCGAAACAACTTCTCCGCTGAGATTCAAGTTCTTACTGGTTTTGGACTATGCTTGTTCTTGTGAGCGTGATTTATTGTTGGATATGGAGGGTTACGTTGTAGTTAGAAGAAGTGGAGTTTGCAGTTTGAGTTGTTGAAGGGATGAGGTTCATTGAGGTTGAAGATGGAGGAAATGGGTTTTCGGAGATTGAGGGGTGGTTTCGGACGGATGGTTGTTGTGGGTGTTGGTTCGAAGATTGTTGAACGGGATTTGCGGAAGAAAGGAAGTTGAGGAGTACGGGTTTCATGGATGGGTTTGGAAGGTCTTGTTGGTTTGAGAATGGAGTTCTTTGAAGGATTTTAAGAAGAAAAGGTTAGTTGTGATGCGAAAATGGAGTTAGATTTCTGGGTTGGAGAGTTTGGTTTTGTTTGAAAGAGGAAGAGGCGCGGTTGGCTGGGAGAGGGGAAGGATGGAGTCGCAGCGACTGGGAGAGAGAAAGGACGGAGTCGCGGCGGCTGGCTTTTGGGGTAGATTGAAGAGAAGATGAACAGGGTTGCGCTAGGGTTCCTTTCTCTGTTGGAAGAAGATGAACAAGAACATTATATACCCAGAAATTGACACGTGGCTTGCTTGCTGTCCCTTTTTTTTTCCTTTCTGGTTTGAAAGAAATTCTGTACTAATTTCTACCTAATAATTCATAGTAAAATCTTAATCATGACTAATAAAAATTTAATTCTAATTAACTTCTAAGCTCTAATTAAAAAAAAGTTTTAATCCTTGATTAATTCTAATTAAAACTAATCTAAATTAATTCTATTAATTTTGACGCTAATAAAATTCTAATTCTAAAACCTATTAATTAATCTATATTAAAATCTATTTTCTAAAATAAAAACTTAAATTCTAGTTAACTCTATTTTCTAATCCTAATTAAATCTAAAATAAAATTCTATTCTAATTTTTCTATTTAAATCCTAATTAAAACTCTAAGCTCTATTCTAAAAACTATTTCTAATTCTAACAAATCTTAATTAATAATCTATTCTAATATTAAAATCTAAAATCTAAACTCTAATAAATATTCTAAATTCTAAATTCAATTCTAATTTAAAATCTAATTAAACTCTAATGCTATTTCTATTTCTAATTAAATCTATAACTAATCCTAATTAAAATTCTAATAAGAAAAATCTAACTAACTTTTAAATAATTCTAAATCTAAATAATAATAATACAAAAACTATTCTAATTCTAAATTAAAAAACCTATTTAATTAAAACTAAAACTTACTATATATTAACTAATAAATTATAAGAAGAAATTATAAAACAAAAGTAAAATAAAAAACACAAAATGCCACGATAAAAGGGTCGAACACCGAAACGCAACAAAATTATCAACACGGACTGAACCCCCAGGAAGAGAACAACCTTTCACCCGATTTCGACATAAATCTCAACACTTGAACTTGTCTAAAATTGTCTAAAAATGCAAACAAAACGACTGTAATCCCGATAAATCCATTCCAGCTGATAACAAGGACAATATGCGAGAAATGATCGACCTAAATGATATGCAGATGAATGCGAAGCAAAAGCCAGTCAGAGTTAGAAAAGGGATGGGCAAATTTTGGGGTGCAACAGCTGCCCCTATTCAATCAACTTGGATCTGAAGGGATGAAAAGCAACCGCTTTCAGACATTCAAGGTAAAAGGTGATTGAATACTAAAGAACTCTGAAATTTGCAACCCGCAGGATAATACATTATGTAATTTGTCCACCAAAGTGGAATCACCAGGGAAATGTATCTGAAAGTGATAAGAAACCAACTTCTAACCACAAGTTAGAAGCCTCGACACGCAGTCGGAATAACAACTGGCAAACAACAGGCTCGACACTCAATCAAAAAAACAAACTGTTCACACAAGTTAGACAGCCTCGACACAAAGTCGGAAGAACAACTGTTAAACAACAGGCTTGACGCTCAGTCGGAAGAAAAACTGCTAAACACATTAGACATCCTTGACACAAAGTCAGAACAATAAACTGCTAATAAAAAATTAGACAATCTCGGCACGAAGTCGGAACAAAAATTGGGATAAGCAGGAAGTAAAATCAACCGATTTACAACCTGGAAAGGGAACTCCGCTGGGGAAAGAGAAGCTTAAACAAGCAGACTCTGTTGGGGAGCAAAAGCAATGTGAGAACATCCACCGATGATTCTTACTAGGGTCTGGTACCACAAAGGTTCATGAATTATGCTGGTATCTGCTGGAGAGATGTCTGGAAACACAAGGTAACAACCTGGCTTATGCTTCGCATGCATATGTTTGAATATGGCGTAATGCTCCATACGAAATGGAAATGCTATGCGTTTGGGAGGATGCTATGCAAAATGTAAATGCAAGGGAACACCACCGCAATAAGGTACCGAGAGAAACGACAAGCAAACTCATGTTGGGGAATACGCCCTGAACGACCTTCCGGAAATAGAACTCTCCTGGGGACAAATCTACCCTGCTGGGAATTGAGAATAACATCCATCGGGAAGTTATCCCAAACATCTTACTTCGAAGAAAACCAATGACCATTGGAATCTGCTGCGGATGTTTACCACTTCTGAAATACTCGTCGAGGGAATCAACCTTGATTTCTGCTAGGGGAACTGAGTCAATGACATAGACTCTGTGGGGGAACAACACTGAACTTGCCCCACAGCTGGGGGTAATCCCAAATTTAACCTGCTGGGGATGAGTACACATCACTGTGGGTGAAATACTTCTGATCTGACATCATTTCCCTGTGCAGACACAAAATCTCTACTGCAGAGAAGTGAGATCAAACGAGCCTCGTGTCGGGGAATATGATAACATGTAAGACATAGGGAACATGGTTAGGCTTCTGGTTTAAGGATGAGACCAAGTTTATGGTGATTGGGGTTTATTCTTGGTTACCAACAAAAGTGGATTTCAAAATGGAACCACAAGACAAGAACTGGTATTCAAAGGGTAGACTACCAGACGAGAACTGGTGGCAAAAGGTTAAGTTGTTAGACGAGAACTGACTTCTAGTTTTGGTATCAGACGGGAACTGATTTCTGGTTTTGGTATCAGACGGGAACTAATTTTGAAATTGTGTTTTCCAGACGAGGACTGGTAAAATAGTAGGCTAAAGAATGGGTGACCAGACGAGAACTGGTTTAAAAGCTGACGTGTACCAAACGGGGACTGGTGTTTACTGAAGGGTTGACCAGACGAGAACTGGTTTGAGGATTTTTCGGACGAGAACTGGGCTTTGGAAATGTTTTTAGGTTACAAGGTTCTGACAGGTAACAAGTTCAGGCTGTTTGATGAGGTGATGGCACGATTCCCCGACACTCCACTTGAACTCAAAAGTTGCCGATGAAAATGACCTCGCTTAAATCACTTGCCCTAGTGTAGTTCAACTTGAAAAGAGAGTATCTTTCCATGAGACGACCTCGAGATGGCTTGCCCTGATATCTGTACCATGAAAGGGTCTTGACTGAACAACTCTCGAAGTGGTTGGCTTCAATGCACTCTTGAAGTAGCTTGCCTCCGAATGAGCGTTGAAGCGACTTAACTTGTCCTGATTGAATATTGGAGGGATCCTGCGCTCAAATTAAAGAAACTCTGGGTAGCATGCCCCTGATTGGTATTCTCGAGATGATTCACTTCTAATCAACTGCTTCTTGAATGATTTTCCCCATAATCAACTGATGCTTGGGGATTGGCCTCAGACTGAATGATTCCAAACTCACTAGGTGTCAATGCCTCAGATCCATAGGGCTACAAAGTACACTTGATTCTGATCCAGACTGATGAATGATCCAGTCCTGTTTGATTTCTCCCTGTTGGAATTTCCTCCATGCCAACTACTGACCTGCAATTAAAATTGTTTGTTCATGAGTGGTAATTTTAATGCGATGTTCATGTAAGTTTTGAAAGAAATGTCATTTATTAAGTGTCGTGATAGTGAGATGAATGGACTGTTAGTCCAAACGTTGTGCTAACTTGATTTGTGTAAAAGATATAGCAAGGATAATGACACCGATGCTGATGAGTAGCAAATATATGAGGATTTAGTTTACACAACCTTGTGATAGTATGCTTTCAGAATAAACCTCGCCTCAATTATGTCTTTCAAGGGTTGTAACATGGTCTGGTTCACGATTATTGAAACAAAGGATATTAGGCTCAAAGTATGATTTGTACCCACCCCTTCTCCGTGATGATCTCCAATCCTACATTCAGTTAACTTGGCACAAGCGCTCACCTTCAAAAAGGTTTATTGAACGACAGGAGTAATGGTTAAGGAACCCACAAGGTTTTTGGAGTGACAATTACCCCTTTTGTCTTCTGTGTTTGTAGTCACACGACTTTGTTCTCGTTTGAGGATTTATCTTTTGAGATCCTTTTTTTATTCTTTTATTCCCTAATTTTTGCCTGGACTGATTTTGAAGTTTTATATTTTGAAGTCCAGCGGGATGCCCCAATTTTGCCTAAGTATTTACTTTCCAGCTTTTCAACTTAGTGGGCTTTCTTTCTCTTTTTTTAAACAAGTCGTGTGACACTGGCTGTCTTGATTTTCTCTGAAAGGGTTGTAACTGTCTGACTCTTGATTGGTGAGGTTTAACCATTGTGGTTGATGAGGTATGATGTGATTGGTCCTCGAATGGGGACACTCCTCTTATAAAATTTGAACGCTTGGTCAAATTAACTGACAACTACCCTGCCCCAGGTTAAGATGCGAGGGTTTGAAAGTCCGAAAGAAACTTCTACTTCTAGGCTCAAAGTGGTTAACTAGGGATTAACTCCTTATATCTCCGGTGTTTAGGGGATTTGAAATAATGCATGTACGTCATCAGCAGGATTTTATCCGAAATCATACGATAATCAATTATGAGTATTCAGTTTTCGTCATCCTCCCTCCAATCTTTGCTAAACAATAATGATAAAGTGGAGTGGATAAAAGGTGTATGTGTCTGTTATTTGCAATAAATAAGAAAAATGAGCGAATACGACATGATTAATTCAGAAAAATGTATAACCACTTCATTAACATTACCATTCAAAACAACAATGTTTAAAATCAAGTAGCAATTAACAAGAAAGAAACTACAAATGCAAATGAGAAAAGTGTATAAGGACTGTCAATGTTGAGGATATCTGCATGTCTGGACCACTGGATTTTGGAGATGACCCTTGAAATCTTTGAGCTAGACAACTGAGAGGTTGACATGAACAACCAAACTTCCTTATGGAAAAGATATGCACCCTTTGTCTTTCAACTATTGCACCTTGGCTTGGAAGGCTTTGCAATCTTCGGTTGGGTGCCCCATGGATCCTCCATGATATCCACACTGAACATGGAGATTGTACCCAGGAGGGTAAGGTTCTGGCACAAGCTTAAGAGTCTTGGACTCCACCAATGAGTTTTGAATCAAATGTGGCAGAAGCTGACTGTACGACATATGAACTGGATGAAGAGGAGCATTCTTTCTTTCAAATTGTTACGAGGCCTACTCTGATTCTGGCGCTGATTCTGACAACCTCAGCCATGGGCTCGTTGATTTGCATGAGGAGCGACCTAGGGTTTCTGATGTGGTCCCCTAGGCACCATGGTCTGTCCATAAGAAAAAGATGAAAAATCAAAAGATTTCATCGGTTCACCCTGAGAATAATCAACATCTGCCATGACTGCATTGATTAAATTTTCCTCTTGGGAATTGCTGAGGGATTCAGTTTCACTGGCCTGACTGCTAGAGACATTATGAATTTTTCCACTCTTTATGCCACTCTCAACGCGTTCTCCTGCTATTACCAGGTCAGAGAAGTTTGGTGCAATCCCGAGCATCCTCTCAAAGTATGGGCTCTGCAAGGAGTCTTTGAACATGTCTACTAACACTTGGTCTAGAAGCGGCGGTTGCACTTTGAAAGCCAATTCTCTCCACCTCTAAGCACACCTTCTAAATGATTCATTATTCTCTTGAGATAAGCTTTGCAACTGCATGCGACTAAGAGCCATGTCAAGATTATATTCATACTGCTTCAGAAAAACCTTAGCTAGGTACATCCATGATCCGATCTGACTACTCTCTAACTGCATGTACCAAATCAAAGATGCCCCACTCAGACTGTTATGAAAACAGTGAATCATTAACTTATCATTATGCACAAATAAGGTTATTCTTCTGTAAAACATCACCAAATGTTGCCTCGGGCAGCTATCCCCTTTATACTTCTCAAACCTCGGTTCTTTGAAACTTATAGGTAACATTAGGCCGGGAATTAAGCACATGTATGAAGCATTAAGACCACAAGTATCTTTAACTTCCAAGGCTTTGAGTTTTTCATCCAACACACGAAATCTTTTAGCATACTCAAGAGCTCTCAGGTCCTTAGCCTTCATCACGGGGACCTCTCCTTTGGAATTCAGCATAGAGAAAGCAATATCATGACAATCTGTAGTATCAGGAGAAGATGGACGTTCACTTCAGACAACAAACTATTCATGTAAGTCTTAGTCCTCAATAGAGGGATGCACAGGCTGAGCTTGAGTAAGGTTGTTCACTTGCGAAAAGTCTTCATCAGGCAGAGAACCATACAGAGGGTAGGTCATCACAGCAAAACCTGGTGGGATATCAACATTCTGGAGGTCGTTTCCTGACATAGCTACCAACAACTTTCAACTTGATCTCACTTCTTAACACTGCTTGATTCTGCTTCAAACACTTTGTCGTCTTCTAACAGTCACCACTTGTTCAGCACGAGCACTGAGAATCAACTGGCTGATCAAAGACAAAGGCAGGGTGAGAGTTCTGGCCAGCTGAAGAATGATATGCAAAATGATGCAAAGATGCTTATGCTTATGCAATGCAAAATGCTGATGCAACATACAAGGGATCAAAACTTCCACAAAGCTCTGAATAATTGCTACACTATTGAGTGAATAAATTCAGAGGTCCGCTCTGAAGAAAATACCAGAATACCGGGTCGGTTGAAGGTCAAGTTTCCTACATAGACCCTCCCGCTCACAGGCAGGACCTATTCTCTAACAAGGTACGTCATCCTATGCAGGTCGTCGGTATCACGAACTCTCAAGTCGAGAAATGATGATACGTTCACCATTTTTGGTTTGACATCATAGTCAAACAAGGAGGCCTCAACTGACTTCCTAATGATCGGTCTCTAGAGTCGTTAATTTTCAGATCCAACATCCTTTCAACTGTTTGAGACGTACAGGACATGATTTTTTCAAAGAAAACCTCGTCTGAACGCGAATTTCATCAGGGCTCTTGCATGCCAAACATGCAATCCCGCACTACTCTCCACACTAATGCTATATGTGTACTCAAGCCTGGGTATTGGGTTTTTCTCTCAATGGAACACCCATCCAACAACACAGAGTTGCGGTGAAAATCAGATATCAAGCTATTGAATTAACTTGAATCTTAATTCTTTTACAACCAGACTTTAATTTATCCAAAGGAAAGGTCTAAAGAAAGAAAAACCCTTTTCGCGATGTAACAACAACGCTAAGAGATTCGGGGATCGGGGGTTGGTTATGCATAGGGTAGGTATTTCACATCCTAAACATCCGTAGTACCCTACGGGAACCTTTTGTTTGTTTGCATGCTAGTTTTGGTGGATATTTTCTAAGGTTTGGGTATTGGGTAAAAAAGTGAGGTTTATGATAGATGAAAACCTAAGATTGTTTCTAAGTTTGCTCGCAAAGACATCGCGTCCTCTGCCTACGTATCCTTACTAGGATAGAATCAGAGCAATCGTAGTTCGCCTCACTAGGGTTGAAGAACACTTGATTATGATCAAGGTTCAATGGGGAACAAACATTACAATGCTTGTATAGAGTTTTCCAAAACTCTCTATGTCTATGTTGAACTCTCAAAGGGGAATAAGTAATCATCACTATGATTCTTATATAGAGTTAAACAAACTCTAACCTAGGGTTCTAGTTGAGGAGCACTCCTAGTAAAGGTGGGTCTTTTAGACTTAAGCAAAGTCTAATATCTTATGGGTTCTAATCTTAACTAAGGTTCAAGATGACTTTACAAAGTCAAAAGGGGTAATGAGCTATCCATGACACAAAGGTCAATAGAGAAACTTTTCCTTTGGAAGGGAGGAGGCAACTTGGATGAGAACTAAACAAGTTTCATCACTTGGGGAGGAAAATACTTATCAAAGCATAAGCACATTCAAGCATGAGGAATATAGAATACATGATTATAATCAAGGATGAATAAACACATTACAATGAACAAGTACTTTAAGTAAGATGAATGGTTACAACCAAGCATGGTAAGCATATTACAATAAGCATGTCTTGACAAAGATGTAGGTACATTTTGAAAAAGATTGAAAGCATGGTGAAGGTAACAACCATGTAAACAAATAACAAATTAAAAATAAAAACTATGCATAGATAACAATCCCACACAATTAAATTAGCTTAGCCTCGTAATTTAGGAGGTATAAATATTCATAGCAATAACCAACAAAAGATGAAATCCCATCATGCTAACAAACATGAAGAAAGCAAATACCAATAAATCTTACAAGATAAAAGTAGACATGGCATAAGGGAAATTTAATCGAGACATAAGGTGACGACCTAAGAGTGAGTTTACTAACAAGCAAACCAAAAGCATTGTTAAAATAATTAATCATGAGATCTCAATCCACCAAACAAAACTAGACATCACAATGACGAGTTTGCAAAAAGAATGAGTTAAGAAAGATGGAAGATCAATAAGTTATGAATATTTGAAGTTGAAGTGATTTATGACAATAAAAACAAATAAACAAAATAATAAAAAGAGGAAGGGCCAAGCTGGGAGTTGAACCCAGGCCTTTATGTTTACAAACACACCAACTCTACCACTGGAGCACTATGCGCGTGCTGGTATGGAAAGGAAAGGAATGAATAAAATATAAAACAACAAGAAAAGAAAATAATTGAAGCAAAAAATGCCTCACTGGGGCTCGAACCCAGGACACAAGGCATGATAGGCGTTTTAATGGCAAGGCAATAACCACTGGGGTGGCGATACATCCATTGATTATCCCACCCCAAAAAATACATAAGCCTTCACGCGTGTTATTCTGGGCAAATCTTGAGATAAAAACAAGGAAAAGTTGAAATACGATTTTACTCGAACTCTTTCAAAACTTGATCAATTTTCATAAAACAAGACTCTATTCCACTTGAAATTTGATGAGGAATAAGATAGTATCAACCATTATACAGTTTACTGTTTGGTCACGTTTTTATAACACCTATGATAATTACAAAGTCTCGAGAGCCTTTTGAGCATCATTCAAAAGCATTACATGTACATACGCATCATTTTGCATTCCATGAAACCCAATCTCACAACCACTTGCCCTTATGCAGTAGGACAAGCTGACTTCTCGACACTCCTATAACACAAGAAACAATCAAAGAAGGGTCATGGACCAATTGAAATAGAATCAAGTTACCATGAGAAAAGAGATGCAGAATATGAGGACCCAGGTCACTCAGCTGATGGAGGTGATTCATAATATGGCTAGGGGGCAAGAGGAAATGAGGCAAGTTGCAGAGAGAAATGTTAATAACCCTCATATTTCTGTTGGCGCAGCCCCGACCCCAGATGGTGCAATCCTGGTTCCTGTTGGTGCATTTCCGACCCCAGGTGGTGCAATCCCCATTCCTATTGGTGCAATTCCTCCATTCAGTGGCGCATTTCATCCTCCTGGCGGTACGCTTCCACCCCAGTTCATTATGATGATCATGAAGACTTCTACAGTCCCCGTGATGATTCGACTGTGGGTGCTTTTGGACCACCAAATATTGACTTGGAGAAGAAGTTCAACATTTTGCAATAAACTGTTAGAGTAATGCAAGGCCCTGATGTCCTAGGGTTGGATGCTGCTGAGATCTGCCTTGTGCCCGGAGTCAAAATACCTCTGAAATTCACCATTCCAACTTTTGAGAAGTATAAGGGTAATAGATGTCCTAAGACCCACATCAGGTCTTATTGTAGGAAAATGGCTGCTTACTCAGATGATGGGAAGCTTCTGATCCATTTCTTCCAAGACAATATGACTGAAGCTTCCTTAGAGTGGTATATGCAACTTGAACGCTCTCACATTAAGAACTGGAAAGAGTTAGCGGACGCATTTGTAAAACAATATCAGTATAATACTAATATGGCTCCGAATTGCACGCAACTGCAAAATTTGACTCAGAAGCCTACAAAATTCTTCAAACAATTCGCGCAAAGATGGAGAGGTTTAGCTGCAAGGGTGCAACCACCATTGCTTGAAAAAAAGTTAAATGATATCTTCATGGGAACTTTGCAAGGTCTGATCTTAAGCGCTTAGCATCTACCACCTTGTTAGCTCTCATTTTCGACGCCAGCAAAATCAGAATTATCTCAAATTAGAATGTTATTTGGAAAACATAAGAAGGCTTCGACCTAGCTTTGGTGAAGCCTGAGTCGAAGAGAGGTTGGAAAAATTTCTAAGAAAATGCTAAGTATTGGAAAGGCCTTCGACCAGGATCAGGCCAACACGTGGCAGTTACCATTAAGGCTGAAGGGAATTCCTAATATTTGAGTTTCAAATTGGTAGTGGGCGAACGTGGGAATGGTTGAAGTTGAGGAAAAAAGCGCTAAAAGACATGTTTTGAGCAATAAAAGTCACTTAGTATTTATTTTCTAGCATTATAAATAGGAGTTATTTTTATAGAATAAGGGCGTTCATTTGTCTTGTACAAATTACTCCAAATTACTCAAAGTACCCGCATGTAGAAAAACGAGTTAGCGAGAATGTACGTGATGCAACACCATCCCCTTTCATTAATGCAATTTACATATCTTTACCATTTGTATGTTGTTGTTTATTCTGCATTTTCCTTCACATGTTATTCTTTAACCTTCATCTTTTATATTTAACTGTCTGTTTATGCCTTTCCTGAAACTTTATTCTCATCTACACTTTATGCTATTTTACTTTCTGCACTTTACCTTAACCTGCAATTTAACCTTCTGCACTTTCCTTTAAATTTGTCATTTTCAAAACCTTTTTTAATTCCTTTCGACAATTACTTTCTTGCACTTTTACGCTATTGTTTTACTTTCGACGGTGCACACATTTACATTATTGTCTTTAATTTCAAAGTCATTTACATTATTGTTTTTAATTTCAAATTCATTTACATTATTGTCTTTAATTTCAAAGTCTTTTACGTTTTCCCTTTAACTTTCAACGCAGTAAGAATTATGCTCGTTGTTTTACAACCTTGTTAATTTCCAAGTTATTTCTACTTTACAAGTCTTTTTTAGTCGAACGTGGAGTTCAAATTAGATTTTCTTTCAAACTTAGCACATGTCCTAGGATTTGTTTGGTCGATCCTACAAGCTACTCAATTAGACCCAAGATTGATAGACCAACGATTGTTTACCAAATTTCACAGTAAACACACCTCTACAGTATTTTCAGAATTGGTTATGGTCGGTGAAAGATTGGAGAGCCTGATGAAGGATGGGAAAATTCAAAACGCTGGTGGATCCTCGAGCGGACCCAAAAAACTGTATTAAGGATTTATAAAGAAGAAAGAAGGATAAGCCAATGCCGCTTCTATGGAAAAATGAAAAGCCCATTAAGGTTACCACCATGTTGCTGTTGTTACTCAATAATCACTTGCTATCCGTGCTAGCCAACCTGTGGCTCCGCAAGAAGTGCGACAATAACAACCATATCAACCACGTCAGAATCAGTACCAAGGCCAACAGAGACAATGAAGGCCAAAAAAAACATTTGACCCAATTCCGTCAACGTATGCTAGGTTACTTTAATACCTTTTGAAAGGTGGGCTAGTGAAGTTAAGGGAGATGAGGGACCCTCCACACTGCGAGTTCCATTCTGGCGCTCCAGGCCACAACATCGAAAATTGCAAAAACCTGAAAGTATGTTGTTCAAGACCTCATTGACTTGAAAGCGATTAATTTTACCATAAATACTCCCAACATCAAGACAAACCCATGCCTTCTCATCATTACTCCACAAATATGATTGAGAAGTCTAGAGGGATTTAATTGGTTTCAAATATTAACAAAATGAATACATCTTTTTCTATTGTTAAAGAGCAACTCTTGTTAAAGAACATTTATCCCGGTTGTCCAGTAGACTGTCACATTTGTTTGATTAACCCTAAAGACTATATTAAGCTGAAGAATGGTAACCAAAGTCTGATTGATCGAGGTGTGTTCGTGATAGAACAAATCTCAAAAGCTGAAGAAGTTTCCACCTTTGATATTCCTTTTGATGCACTTGGTATACCATACGATGATGAAGATGAGCCATGGGATCTCCATAATAACCTGGCTTGTACTCCATTGACAATTCCTTGTGATGAAGAAGATTGGGATAATGTTTATGGTTAGATCCATGTTCCTTTATAGTTCCCATGTGATGAATCATACGTTCTTCCCTATGGTCAAGGCAGAAGGCCTCTTGATATACCTGACGATCCGATTGAACTACCCACGTCTCCACCTTCGATGAACCAGCTTGTTATTTCAACTCCGGCTCCGTTTCCTTACGAGAGCACAAAAGTTGTTCTGTGGGTATACGACCAAGTGTCGCTTGCGCGAAAATAAGGTGCCGGCATGACAGAAGAGTCGCCACCTTTCGTTATTTATCCCTCAGAGCGGGAAAGGAAACGATCGGAAAAACCTGACGAATAAGGGTAAGACAAGGTCATCACAACCATTGTCTGGGTTCGGGAGTAGGTTACGCAAGGGGAAGGTATTAGCACCCCTCACGTCCGTCGTACTCGACGGGATCCTCGCTTGTTTGTTTATTTGGACGGGTTGGTTATAATCTATCTACCTATCAAGGCTGGCTGAAAAAGAAAAGAAAAATGACTCGGCAAAGCATCGCGCTTTATGCCTACGTATTCCCGTCTGGAACGAGAAATCAGAGTCAACGTAGTTCGGCTAACTACGGGTGAAGGGGGAAAGGTTGCTCGCTAGGACGTCGCATCCTATGCCTACGTACTTTCATCTGGCATGAAAGATCAGAGCAAACGTAGTTCGGCTAACCACGACTTATCTCCTAAAAGAAGTGTTTTTTATTGTGTTTGCGATTTCAACCGCACTAGAGGCTATGACCTGAGAGTGAATGCGTCGCATGTCACCCAAAGGGTACCATACTAAACATCCAGACTGTGGAAAAGAAACTCTCCCACAATCCTTTCTCAGATAGCTTAAGGCTCGTAACGTACGAAAGAAATCATTCATGATTACTGTATCTTAAACTGTTTCGAGATGAGAAGAGAACAGGCCCAACTAGGAGGGAGACTATCAAGTCCTACTGTTATCATGCCATGGATTCATCCTATGGTTGAGGTTTGAACAGGGAACTCCTAGAAGTTGTCATGCATAGGTTTCAACCTAAAAGTTTATCATCAAATCCTCATCAGAGGAAATGAGAGTCCTAAGGGATCATGTCAATGATACACCAAAACAGACAAAAGCATCAGCTTTAACAGTAAAATGCATGCAATGCAAGTGAGGGAGGAAATGTGTGTGGGGCTTCAGCCTCCACAAGCTCGTCTCGACCTCAAGCCAGTCATGAAATAATAGTAATCAAAATAAACAACATGCCATCAAGCAAAAACGGTAAATTGCAATCATACAGATGAAAGAAATGAAATGCTATCAAGCAAAATAAACACATGGGCAAGGGAGCTGGGCTCTACCGAATACCCGCAAGCAAAGCCAAGCAATAGCAATACAATCAGATGCACTCATACTCTTAGACTGAACTTATTCTAAGTGGGCTTAGTCTAATGCAACAGACAAGTCAGACAAAACACACAATACATAAAAGAAAACAGAAGAAAGCCTCAGCTCCTCCAGCAGCAACCCAGTCTTCAGACTTCAGAGATCACTTGCTTTCCAGGTATCAACCCTACAACATGAGTATCAACTCATCTTCTCCCTTGAGCTTCAGCTCCTTTGATCAGCTCTACCTTCAGGCTTCACTATCTTCAGGGATCTTCAGGCACCAACTTGATCTTCACAGAGTCTTCAGACTTCAATAATCTTCAAGGAATCATCCTCTTCAAGGCCTTAGCTTCTATCTTCAATGGCTCAAATGCTCCAGCAAACAAGATTCAGTCAATAAGATGAGGTGAGGATGTTGCAGTGCTCACTGACTTCCAAAGGATGCCATTGAGAACTTAACATCAAAGGAAAGGCTCTCTCAAAGTTCTACCTTACAGGACAAGGTCACTAATCCCTCCAAAGGAGAGAGGTGAATACCCTTAAGGGACTCTGTGTCATAGAGAAGAAAGGAGGTGAACAAGACACTCCTTGTTTATTGAACAAAGTATTCTATCTAGGGCTCTGCCTATGCACCTATCAACCTATAAACAAAACAAACAAAAGCTATGCTAAACTCCTCTGCAAGGTCTTCAAAGCTTCAACGATGATCCACAAGGTCTTCAACTCAATCTTCCAAGCTCACACACTCAACAGAGAAGAAAAACAAACACAACAATACAACTTATGCCTTTAAGCAACACACATACTATCCATACATTCAAAAATCAATGAAAAATACTAAAATACCATACAAATTCCTAATATAAATTCTAGGGAATCCTACTTAACTACCCTTAAGTCCCATATATTCCCCATAGGCTAACTTGTCCTAAAAACCCCAAAAATAAAATGTTGAAGTTCAAGTATACTACTTAAAAACCCTAATTAAACTATCCTAAGTTCAATTATTTAAACTAATCAAATTTTATTCTAAAAAATCTAGTAATAAATTCTGCGAATACTAAAATTCAATATTAATCACCACAAAAAGGAATGGGCAAAAAATCTATTTCTAAATGCATGAACAAAAATACACAAATCCATGTATGAAATGAATGATTAAAAATATGCATTTATTTGTAAAATACGAGAAAAATGCTAAAAAAATATAAAATGCAATTTTTATATTTTTTTAATTTTCTAGACATGATGAGGAAAATATTAAAAAAAGAATGAGTGAAAAATGTGCATTTTCCATTTAGTTATGAATTTTTGAAGATCAATGAAATAAAATGAAAATGAATACGAAATAGAAAGAAATAAGTGGGAGGGGTGCAAATAGAAAGAAATGATAGTTGAAATCATTGGGCCTGGAAATGAGGGGGGTGCGAATAGCGCAAAGGCCCAAAGACCTCATTAAAATTCAGATTTAATGCCAGCCGTTAGATGCATTGGATGAGTCAAATATTCAAAGGAAATCAAGGGTGGTGATTATGTCTTCTTCCTAATGCATGCTAGGGTTTCAAAAACAGAATTCATGCAAGCAACTTCCACCCTCTCTAACTCTCTCATTTCTCCACCATTTTTCACGATCCAAAGATGAAAACTCATCTACTCTTCTCCCTCTACACAGCCATGGTACTAGAATTCTCTAACTCTCCCTCAAGAAAGAAATACGAAGGCTACAAGGGGTGGTCACCATTTTCGCACCTTAGTTTGCATGGTAATCAAATGGTCTCATATTAACCTATCATGTACTACATCCTATGGGGATTATCCTAAGCCTAATACCTAAGATTATAGTACACTAAATCGTGAGTTCTTGATCACTAAAGAATTGACACCATGAAAGCAAACCTCACAAACAGCCCTCAAACTCATCATAACACATCCCTAATTGGTCTCTATTGTATTTCTCCTAACAACATGCTTGAACTATGAATAAATAGAGAGATTCATGGTGAAACGCATACCTTGCAAGTGATGATGGTGGTGATGGTTCTCCTCCAATTCAGACCTTGCCAATTGCTTTGTGTGGTCTTTGATGAATGTTGAAGCCTCTGGTTGCAGTGGTTCTTGTTCTATCTTCTTGAATCAACCTATTCAACTCTTCATGCAAGTTGGAGTGAAGTTGGAGATCTCATAATCCAGCCACGAATTCTTGAGCCTTTCCTTTGCCAAATACTCTATGAAGGTTGTAGATGATGATGATAACCAGAGTTGGAATGATGGATGATGATTCAATGCACTTTGAAATGAAAATGCACTTTTGGAGTTATGGAACCAAAGTATGCTTGCAAGTCCTCACAATCTCTAACCAATGTATGGACCTTCTCTATTGCTTATATAGATGAGAATAGAATCATCTAGAATGGATGAGAAGCTTCCAAGAGGTTTCTAGAACTTCTCATGCAATGAGAAATTCACTTTTTCTATTTTTAGTAAATATCCCAAATCTCATGAGAAACCATGCAAAATGCCCTCATATGAGATTATAAGGAGAGAACAAGGCATTTCAAGTCATTTTAAGGCTTTGGCAAACATTTCCTTTTGATACCTTAAAGTGCAAGTAACAAATTTACAAAGGAAGTCCAATTTTTAAGCCTAAACTCAAAAATGTGGCTAAACCATTGTTTTTAAAATGATGTTTCCAATCAAAATCATCTATCATATGCCCCATTTTGGATTTGTAGATCTCTCAAACCAAAATTCAATTTCAACTTTTTTAACTTATAAGCCTTTTTCAAGTCATTTTGACCATTTTAAAATATCCATGCTCCAAGCTTTTTCAACAATTCATGACCTTCTTTCTAGACTTAAAATCACATTTTGAACAACTTTCATGTTTTGAGTTTTTCCATTTGAGGCTTGGAAATAGGAGATATGGCATTTGCTTAAAAATGACCTATAACTGACAAATTACCAAAATACCCCTGTCTTGTTCAAACCATAAGTTGAGTTCCACAAATCCTATCAAGGACTTATACCACTCAAATTAAAGCTAAGAAGATGCACTTCAACATTCATGTTGACCAAGAAATCATAGGAATCATCCTACTAGGACAAAAGTTGTCTGCAAGTTGGGTGACTTTCAAGGACCCAGATTCACACACCTCAGCTGACCTGTAATTTGTCAAAACCATAACTTGAGCTCTGTAACTCCTATCAAGGACTTCCACCACTCAAATTAAAGCTAAGAACAAGCTCTACAACATTCATGTTGTGGGGAAGATGAGATATCAATCACATCTAGAGCTAAAACTGCCTGGAAGATAGGGATCAAATTAGGGTTTTTTCACTGACAATCCTTGGAAACCCTGACTTGAAACTTCTCAAACTCTTCAATCATGATGAGTTGGTCTAGGAATCATCTTTATAACATCTCTATGCATCATTCCATGATCTCATGGCCCTTGGATTAGGTCTCAACCTTCTCCAAATCTTCAGCTGATCTAGGGTTGACCCAGTCAAAACTTTAATTCTACCATTCATGGTTGAATCCTCTGCATTCTTGCATAATGACTTCTCTGGGCTTCATGATGGCTATCAAGACATCTCATAGGCTTTCTCAAAACATCAAGTTCACTCTCAAAGTCCCAGAATCATCTGAGGGGCACCCACAACTCTCAAGCTGTGAAGCACACAACCCTGGTCCCAACCAATTCCTCTGAAGATCTTTTGAACTGTCTGATGAAGGTATCAACTTTCAAACACTAGATGGATAAATAATTGTTGGTCAAATTTTGGGGTGCAACACCAAGCTGTCTTTCTTAATGGGCAGAAGGTTGGGGAAGAGGATATCCTAGAAGGCAGTGGAAAACATTGTTGGGACTGGTGGCGTCACTAGGAGTGGTAGAATTTCTGCGCCAACACCACCGCCCATTAATAACCACGGTACTGCTAGGAAAGATATTGGTAAACAAGTTATCGTTGAACAGGGGTAGTCTTCCAAGTAGAAGGTTGTTTCTAATGAAGAAGCGGAGGAGTTTTTGAGGATTATACAAAAAAACAGTTATAAAGTAGTTGACCAGCTCAACCAAACTACCTCAAAGATCTCCATGCTATCATTGTTGATGTGTTCAAAAGCTCACCAAGAGGCATTGTTGAAATTCTTGAAGGCCGCACATGTGCCTCAAGAAATATATGTGGTACAATTTGAAAAAGTAGTAGGAAACATAGCTTTCGGCCATATCCTAAGTTTCAATGACGGAGAATTACCCTCTGAGGGTAAGAACCATAATAAGGCCTTACAAATCTCCGTTGAGTGTGTGGATGTTGTTTTCTCCCGAGTTTTTGTTGATAATGGGTCATCACTGAATGTGTTACCTAATAATTTGCTATGCAAGTTGTCAATAGGAGGACTTACAATGAAACCTAGTCAGACGGTTGTGAAGGCTTTCAATGGAGCCACGAGGAGTGTCATTGGTGAGGTTGACCTCCCAATTAAGATTGGACCACACACGTTTATTATCATATTTCATGTGATGAACATATATCATGCTTGCAGTTGCCTTCTCGGCCGACCATGGATCCATGAAGTTGGTGCCATGACATCAACCCTTCATCAAAGACTTAAATTCATGATCAACAACCAAATGATTGTCATTGATGGGGAAGAAGATGTTCTCGTAAGCATTTGGCTTCTTTCCGGTATATTGAGGTGGGAGGAGAAGTGCACGAGACTCTATTCCAAGCTTTTGAAGTGATTAATGTTGAGATGATCGATGAAAAACTTGCGTCTTTGATTGTGACATGGAAGGATGCGAAGACGGTTATTGAAGAAGTACACCCTCGGGGATGGGGCAGAGTGTTGGAACTGCCAGTAAACAAAAATGGTGTCGGCTTGGGCTATACTGGCGAGCATAAAGCGCAAGAGAAGGACACCTCTGACAGAGGTAAAGGACTTGCAACTCCATTGGTTTTTACTAGTGGAGGCCGCCTCGATGATGGTCAAGTCACATTTCTAGAAACCAAAGATGGCGTGCCTGAAGAGCTGTGTATGGTGTACCCAAGAACACCCAATCAAACACTAAACAACTGGAGCATTATGGAAATCCCTAAAGTGACTCTTTTGCAAGAGTAATTCCATGTTTTTGTTTTTGTTTTCCTAAAATCCTATGCTCTGGCCAAGGCATATGGATCATGTTGTAGGGCCCTTTCGCTTTAAAAGCATGAACTTATCATCAATAAATAACTTTTGCATTCAATTGCACTCTCTTTCTTTCATTTTTATTTTTGCACATAAAATAAATAAAAGGCATTGTTTTTAGCATTTTTATTTTTCATTTTTCTTAAAATAAAAGCATGAAATCATTCATCGTGCAAATCTTCTCATGTTCTTGTTGATAATGATTCTGCTTTGGTCCCATATGACTTTGATTACCCAATTTACTGGCTGACGAAGACTACGAGGAAGATTGTGATCTCCCAAAGGAGTTGACTAGACTGCTAAAATAAGAGCCGAAGGTCATCCAACCGTATAAAGAAGAGATTAAAGTCATCAACATCGGAACTGAAGATGACGCTAAAGAGATCAAGATAGGTGCCACCTTAGAAGCAGAGGTTAAGACAAAGTTGGTCGTGTTGTTGCAAGAGTACAATGACGTGTTTGCTTGGTCCTACAAGGACATGCCCGGTCTAGATGAAGACATTGTAGTGCAAAAATTACCCCTCAAGGAATGTTGTCCACCGGTGAAGCATAATTTGAGGAGTCCAAAAGCAGCTAGACGCTGGTTTCTTGGAAGTGTCCAGTTACTAACAATGGGTAGAAAATATTGGTCCCATGCCGAAGAAAGATGGGAAAGCATGAATGTGCGTTGAATACAGAGATCTCAACAGAGCAAGTCTAAAAGACAATTTTCCTCTGCCTCACATTGATGTACTAGTGGATAACACAACCCAATTCTCGGTCTTTTCATTCATGGATGGGTTTTCTGACTATAATCAAATCCAAATGGCTCCCGAAGATATGGAAAAGATAACTTTCATCACCCAATAGAGAAATTTCTACTACAAAGTTATGTCGTTCGGACTTAAGAATGCAAGTACGACATATCAACAAGCTATGGTTACTTTCTTTCATGACATGATACATAAAGGGATTGAATGCTATGTAGACAATATGATCACAAAGTCCCAAACTAAGGAAGAGCACCTCATTCATCTAGAAAATCTTTTTGCAAGACTAAGAAAATTCCAACTGAGACTAAATCCCAACAAATGCACTTTTGGTGTGAGATCCGGTAAGCTGCTGGGTTTTATTGTAAGCCAAAAGGGGATTGAAGTCGACCCAGATAAAGTCAAAGCTATCCAAGACATGTCGGCGCCTAAAACTGAAAAAGAAGTTTGAGGTTTCCTTAGGAGATTGAATTACATTGCAAGATTCATATCTCATCTGACGGCCACTTATGTACCTATCTTCAAACTACTCATAAAAGATCAAGCTATTGTGTGGAATGACAATTGTTAGAGAGCTTTTGAGAAAATAAAAGAATATCTACAAGAACCACTGATCTTAATGCCTCCAGTACCAGGATGGCCTCTGATTATGTACCTAACTGTGTTACAAGGATCCATGGGATGCGTATTGGGTCAGCATGATGAATATGGTAGGAAAGAACATGCAATCTACTACCTCAGCAAGAAATTTAACGACTCTGAAACAAGATATTCAATGCTCGAAAAGACGTGTTGTGCATTAGCTTAGGGTGCAAAGCGCCTAAGGTAGTATATGCTAACCCATACAACTCTGTTGATTTCCAAGATGGACCCCGTCAAATACATATTTGAGAAGCCTGCTCTCACTGGACGAGTGGCTCGTTGGAAAATGGTACTGACAGAGTATGACATCCAGTATGTCACACAGAAAGCCATCAAAGGAAATGTGCTATCTGACTATCTTTCCCACCAACCTGTGGATGACTACCAATCTATGCGCTTCGATTTTCCTGACGAAGACATCATGTTTGCCAGAGACTATAAAATGCCCGACCCAAACAATGGACCCGAACTAGGATCGCGATGGATGCTCTTGTTTGATGATGTCGTAAATGCTAAAGGCTGTGGAATTGAGGAAATCATTACTTCCCCAACTGGATTTCATCTACCATTCACTGCTAGATTTTGCTTCAAATTCACTAACAACATGGCTGAGTATGAAGCCTGTATCTTCGGGATTGAAGCTGCCATTAATAATAGAATCAAGATTCTAGAAGTCTATGGAGATTCTGCTCTTGTCATATGCCAAACCAAAGGGGAATATGAAACACTTGACGTCAAGCTGATTCCTTACAGAGATCATGTCTTGAAGCTAATCCCATAATTTGATGAGATTACTTTTCACCACATTCCCAGAGCAGAAAACCAATTGGTAGATGCTTTAGCAACATTAGCATCCATGTTCCAAGTCAAGTGGAAGAATGAGGCACCAGCCATTTGTTTAGAGTACCTTGACGAACCTGCTTACTGCCTGGCAACTGATATCGCAGAGCTTAAAGTGGATGGTCATCCTTGGTTCTATGATATCAAGCAGTATCTAGAAACACAAGAATATCTAGAAGGCATCACCATCACTGACAAGAAATATCTTAGGAAACTTTTGCCAAATTTCTTCCTCAGCGGTGATGTGCTATATAAGAGGAACTATGATTCGGTTCTACTCAGATGTGTGGATAGACACGAAGCAGAACATATCATAAACAAAGTGCATGAATGGTCTTTTGGGACACATGCCAGTGGCCACACTATGGTTAAAAATATCTTGAGGGTAGAAGACTAATGGATGACAATGGAAATAGAATGTTATGGTCATGTCCAGACATGTCACAAATGCCATATCTATGTAGATAAAGTGCATGCTTCACCACTTCCTTTGAATTTTTGACTTCACCTTGGCCTTTTGCCATGTGGGGCATAGATGTAATCGGACGTATTGAGCCAACTGCTTCCAATGGACACTGTTTCATCTTAGAGGCCATTAATTACTTCACCAAATAGGTGGAAGCCATATTCTACGCCAACGTCATTAAGCAAGTGGTGACCCGTTTAATGAAGAAAGAGATTATCTGCAGATATGGAGTTCCGAATAAAATCATTACTGATAATGGTTCAAACCTCAACAATAAAATGATGAAGGAGTTGTGCGAAAGCTTCAAGATCGAGCACCACAACTCGACGCCATATCACCCAAAAATGAATGAAGTTGTTGAGGCGGCGAATAAAAACATCAAAAATATCATCCAGAAGATGGTGAAAACATATAAAGACTGGCACGAGATGTTGCCATTTGCCTTGTATGGTTATCGCACTTCAGTGCGCACTTCTACTAGGGCAACCCCGTTCTCTCTCATGTATGGAGTGGAAGCAATGCTGCCTATTAAAGTAGTGATTCCTTCCTTGAGGATTTTGGCAGACATCAAGCTAGACGAAGCTGAATGGGTGCAAGCAAGACTCGACCAGCTTAATCTCATCGATGATAAGCGCATTATAACCATTTGTCATGGTCAATTATACCAGAAGCGATTGAAGAGAGCCTTCGACAAGAAAGTTTGCCCGCGACACATTGAAGCAGGAGACCTGATCTTGAGGAAAATTCAGCCAAGTCACACCGATCCAAGGGGAAAATGGACACCGAACTATAAGGGTTCGTATGTGGTAAAAAAGGTTTTCTCTGGCGGAGACTTGGTTTTCTCGACCATGGACGGTGATGATATTCCATCCCTTGTGAATTCAGATGCAGTAAAAAATATTATACGAAAAAGATAGACCTGTGTTGCGGTGGAAATAGGATGTCAAATTATTAATTAATTTGAATCGCATCTTTAATTCACAACCACTCTTTGATTTATCCGAAGGAATAGGTCAAAAGAGGAAAAACCTATTTTTGCATAGTAAACACAATGCGGGGAGAGATCTAGGTAAGGGGTTGGTTAAGCTTAGGGAAGGTATTAGCATCCTAAACTTCTGTAGTACTCTACAAGAACCTTTTGTTTATTTTTTAATATTTGCTTTAATTATTTGCTTAAGGTATATACAAAGGGTTACAAGTTAAAGAAAAAAACCTAAGGATTAGTCCTAAGTTTACTCGGCAAGACATCGCATCTTGTGCCTACATATCCTGACGGGAATGGAATCAGAGTAATTGTAGTTCCCCTCGAAAGGGAGGTTAGAAACTTCTTGATTGTGGTCAAGGTTTAAGGGGAATAAACGTATCTTAAGGACACGCTTATGTGGAGTGTGGAGACTCTAATCTCTATGTTGAAAGTGTTAATTAAAATTAGGGTTGAATAAGGGATTCCACGGCGGGAAACCCTAAAACAGAGTACAACGACTCTTCGACCTAAATCTAGGGTAAACAGTATTTTTGTCCACGGCGGGACACCTAAGCTATTAGGGTTTTGGAAACAATCAAGGGTTAGGTTTATTGACTCGGCGGTCAAATTGCTAGGCCTAATCCTTCGGAATGTGAAATTACGGTGGACAATGAATAATGTAAGATAAATAAAATTACAGATAATGTTTGAAAACTAAAATACAACCATGAATAAAAATAAAAAACAAATATTATCACTAAATAAATTACAATTCTGCAAGAGAAAAATACAACAATAAACAGTTAGTGAACCACATCAACGTAAAAAGACAGACAAAAAATAAATAGGATGGCATTGAGAAAAATTGGAATGAAAGTGTTTGAGATTAAAACAAACGAGAAACGGTTAGCAAATTTGAATAAAAGTCTTTTATGATTTTTTTTTTACAAAAAGAATTTTTTTTTAATTAAAGAAAATATATTTGGTTTTAAAAATTTTAAAAGAAAAAGTTAGCTATCAATTTTTTATGAAGAAAATAGGATATTAACAATAATAAAACAATTCACTCTTATTATTACTATTTTTTTTTTTGAAAAAAAGTTAAATTAACTTAAAAGAAAAAATAGGATATCCACTAAATAAAAAAGAGTTATTCATTTGTTTATGTGTTAAAAAAAATGTTAAAAACAAGTTAATTATTTACATTTTTTATTTTTATTAAATTAAAGGAAAGAAATATATAAAATAAAACAAAACAATAATAAAATAAAAAAACTGATGGGTTGGGCCGGGTCACCACATCCAGGACCCAACCCGGTCCACGAGTAACAAAAGGGAAGGGGGAAAGTTGTAGGGAACCCTAGTTCCCTTTGTTAGATCCGCGGCGGCCTCCAAAGGGGCAATTCTCTCTTCTCTCATTTTCTGAAAAAACTTCATCCTCTGATGTCTTCTTCTTCGTTCTCTCTATTCTCTTTGTTGCCATAACATCACCCTCCTTCTCTTTCTCTTGTTTCGCTCTGAAAAAAAAGACACAGTTAAACATGGAGAAAACGGATTTGTAGCTTACGCTTTATTCGACGGGAACGACGATGATGGCTTTCTGAGTCCATTTGAAGGTTTATGTTGGCCGTGTGGGGGTTACGACGGTGATGAGAAGTTTTTGCTTCTCTGAGTCTAACCGGACGATTTCGGACAATGGTTCGTCTGTCTGTTGGTTTTTCTGGTGTATTTGTCCTTCGTTTGGTGGTTCGTTGGATGATGGTGATTCCGGCCATGAAGGTTTCGCTGTTTGGTGAGTTTGTTCTTGTTTACGTGATTAAGGTTTGCGCCACTTTGTGATTTGTCCCCTGTTCTTGATGTTTTATGGCCGTTTATGTGTTCATTAGGGTTTCCGTTTATGATTCATGGTCGCCGTTTGGTGGTTGGGGTTTCGTGATCTTCTGATTAGGGTTTCACCCCCTTTTTGATCTCTTCTCTTCACATTTTATGTCCCTCTGTTGGGCTTGGATAATTTTACTTACGTTATTTTTTGATGGATTTGCATATTTGATATGATTTGATTCTGCAAACTCACTTGATGGGATTTGGTTTGATTCAGATTCCTATTATCTGGATTTGATTTGTCTGGTGAATTGATTTTGGATCCATATAACTTTTTACTTGATGGAACTGGATCTGAACTTGGTTCTGAACTTGGTTCTTTGGACTGGATTTCGGATCTGATATGATTTGTTGGATATTTACTTGATAGAACAATGGATTTTCAGATTCTGGATTCCATTAGTGACCTGTTTGGCTCAATTCCTTTTTTTCCGGCAAAATCACTTTTCGGCATAAAACACTTCTTTTTCTCTTCTTCTGGCCGTCCCGAAAAAAGAACAGATATTTTTCGGTTTTAGTCTGAGGTCGTGAGTCAATTTGGGAGTTGGCTTTGGTATTTGTCGTTGCCCTCCTGACACCCGATGATGAAATTACTCTGAGGGTGTCGAACAAAAATAATTTCTTAACATTAACCTCTTTTTTGCTCTATTTTTGGTTTATCTGCATGCAGGTACAGAAGCAAGTCGAGCCGAGCACGAAGAATTAGTCCTGAAGTCGATCCCGAAGAACTTTAGGCATTAGGAAAATGTTTTTAGAATAACATGTACTTCAATTCCTTTTTGTAAATTGTAATAAGAATATAAACATGAATAAATAAAATTCACTTTATTTTCTTATCCAAAACACTTGTCTATTTCTTCTTTCCAACTTAAATTTGTCGCAACCGACTGGCCCACAAAAATATCCGATTAAATCCAACTGATTAAGAGCCTCCGAATAAATTCAACCGATTAAAATTTAAACGATTAAACTTAAACAAATAGAATTAATCTTCACCATATAAATTCAATACGAATAAATCGAAAGAAAACAATTGAATCAAACTTCGCCATTTCAATACGTGTTGCTCCACTTAAAACATGATATAACCTTCAATTCCAATCCAATACTTCCCAGATTAAATCCTGCCTGATGATAGAATCGATGATGGCCATGAACAAAAGTAGAACAGAAAAGAACAGAGAAATCCGATTAACAGTGAAGACAGAAATATAACCCGCATCAAAATTCAATTTGTGTCTCTGATAACTAAGTCCCATGTCCTGAACCAATTCAACCCAAAAATCACAATTAAACAGAAATCATAAACCCGAACATGAATCACAATTTCCATTGCTTTGACTTTAAAATTGACTGGCAGCTAGCAGAAGAACAGAAAATAAATGCTTGTTAAAACAAAACTCCGCAGAATGGATTCTTGCACTAACTTGAGCCGGACCAAACATAATAAAACCCATATGATAAAATAAATGTCTCGGAAATCCACTAACAACAGAGTCTCAGCCCGTTGAGTTAATTTACGTATCTCAAAAACCCCGATGCCAAAATTACCGTGAACTTTTGTTCATCTTCAAAGAAAATAAAGAACTCGTAAATGGAGGCCCTAATTACTTAATGGATTCATGGAGATGATTCAGCTTCATGAACTGTCAGCAAACGATGAATAAATGACCATTTCGCTCCTCAGCAGTTAAAGTGCACCAAATGTGATTCTCCTGCAAAACAAACAGACTACATATCCCGTTAGTAGTTAGTTGATGCAAAAAAATGAGATGTCATGCGACATGAATCAACTAATCTGAGGGTAAAATTTGGGGTATTACAGTTGCCCCTATTTAAATAGCTTCACCGGATGATTTGAGCAGCGGAGACTCGAGGAATCACGGTGGAGGGATTTAAATACAGATAACCGAAATTTTTTCCCTTAGACGCAGTGAAATGAAATGTTATGGACAAAACAAAACGAACTATAATGCTGACAATGCCATGACTTTAATGTGATACGATTGATTAGAATGATAAATGCAAGAATGCAGACGACACGATGACACAGGGGAAAGATGCGATGAGTAACTGCACTGGGGAACACGACGCACTGGGGAAAATTCTAAAGTAATGGCCAACTTGTGCAAGCACGACCATTCGCCACTTTAGGATGAAACGATAACACATGATCCACACGGCGGTAGGATCAGGTAAACGGCAAGTGCTGGAATTTCTGGGTCATTTCTTTAAACGAAGAGATCGAATGAATTCTGAAACACACCAGAGATATTCGGAAAAACATCGAATAAAATCGGGGGCAAAGAAACAAATTTCAGGGACATCCAGAAGAACATCGAATGAACTCTGAAACATACCAGAGATACTCGGAAAAACATCGAATAAACTCTGGGCTGCATCCAGAAACAAAAGAACAACATCTATAGGAGCATGAGATGAAGACAAGTCTCTGAAGGTAAACCCGAAACATTTAGTATATCAATAAACGTACGAGGCAAGTTGAAGACATATCTGGAAGAACGTCCGATAAGCAACAAAGGGGTTCTGGAAGAACGTCAGAACAAAAACTCAGTCTGGGAAAACATCAGAAAGAGATAGATCCGGAAAAACATCGGATAAGATTCTGGAAAACCGTCAGAATCACAAGGAATTATCTGGAAAACCATCAGATAAAGACTCAATCTGGAAAACCATCAGAAAGAGTTACATATCCAGAAAACCATCGGATAAGAAATGTCATACCTGGAAGAACGTCAGATAGACATGACACACAATCGTTTGGTAGGTGCCATGTAAGTTGGACTTTGACCACAAGGTAAAACGTTGGTAAAACACGACCTCGGGAGAAATGCAAATGAGGATGAAACACTCCTGCTATGCATATGTGATATGTATATGAATTGTGTTATGCGATATGATCAAATGCAAATGCAGATGCAGATGCCGACGACGAGGCTCGACTCTTCTGGTAAGATGACAAGACTGGAAAATTGATTCCTCAACACGGAGGTCGCTGCCACTTGCTAAATTGTAATTAGGTTGATGGTCCTTGTAGGAAAGATGGATAGCTGCCTCAGGATTCTTCAAGTAAACTGCCCCAGATTAAACCATCTGTTGTAGATGAACCGATAATTGCTTTAGCTTGTCTTATTCTGAAAATGACTGTTTTGTCATACCCTCGGAAGGCTTGCTCTAGTCTGAGTCTTGAAAAATCTTTTGGATAAACCAAATACGAGAATACCTTGCCTTGAACAAATCTTGAACTGATTCTTAGACAGGATGTAAAAGGAACTTGCCCCTGATATGATCAGCTGACCAAGTTTCTCATCGTTTAAAAATTCCTTAGAGGAAAGCCAGTTTGCAAACAAAAATATTCATACAAACACAGTAATGCAAAGTTCATGCAACTTTTGAAATCAAAATTATTTTTAAAAGGTGAAAAATAAATGAGTCGCCGGTCAGAACACAGTGGTTCAAAACGCTCAAAGTTTAAAACAAAAGTGTACTGCAAAAATAAATGATTCACAAAGATCTTTTGGAGTCAGGTTACGCGACCTTGCTGTAGTATGATTTCAAAATAACCTTATTTCAATTAGGTCTTTTGAGGGTTGTAACGTGGTCTGGTTCACGGTTTATGAAACAAAAGATAAAGGCTCAAAATTTATTTGTACCCACCCAATCTACGTGATAATCTCCAGTCCTATGCTCAGTTAACTCGTATCATGCATTCAGGTTCCTATAGGTTAGGAATTGCACTGATGGTAGAAATGATGGTTCAGAAGTCAAGGACCTATGGAAATGTAGCCATTACTTCCCTACAACATTTGGTTGTTTTGACATTGACGATTTTCAGGGTAAGGATTTAAAGATCTCCTCTTTTTATTATCCCTAACTTTTTCTTGAGCTGTTTCTTTTAAAGATTACAGTCAGCGGGATGCCCCAGTTTTGCCTAAGTCTTCTTCATAGGTTTTGACTTAGCGGGCTTATATATATATTGGAAGAAAAAAAGTGACTGCCTAGCTTTAATGATCACGGTGAACCATCATCGGCGTTTTGACATTGGAAAACATCTTCGACACTTATTTGTTGTGCGCGAAGGAAAACTTGTGAACGAAACCTTCACATGAAAGGTGTATTGCAGGAAAGCACAAACGAGTTAGCTGAGAACTACCCATGCCCCAGGTCAAGATTGCGGGTTTTTTGCAAAGAAAGAAACTCCAACTTCTAGGCTCAAAGGGGGTGGCAAGGGAATAACTTCCTTATTTCTCCAGTGTTTGGGGATTGAAACAATGCCTTACATCGTCAACAAAGTTTGATTGAAAGCATACTGACAACAGTTATGGGTATAACGTTTTCATCATCCTCCCTCAAGTCTTTGCATATCAAAAATTTGGACAAGGAACAAATATTTGAAAAATAAAATATAAAGATGCAAATAATAGACAAAATGAATTGAATCAAAAGTTGCAATGCCCAGTTCATTAATGTAAAAGTACAAACATAATTCGAAAGCAAACAGCTAATAAAATAAGGAAAATACAAACAACGAGAAACAAAAGCCTAATGACTAAATTAGTGAGCGATTCTGGCTGAAACACAAACAATCCGCTGGGGTCAGACTGAAACTTCACTTTTGATGCTCTAGCAAGGGATTCTTCTGGACATTTGGAGGATTATCCGTAAAATCAAGTATTCTATCTCGAATCAACCCACCCACTATGGCATTCAGTGCAAACCAATGCTCCAAGTCGTGGCCCGGGGCACCCTCATGAAAAGCACAATGGAGATCAGCTCTAAATCCAGCAGGAGGAGGATTAGGAGGAGGTGCAAAGCCTTTGTAGTGATCAACCTTTGTCGAACCAGGTCAGGATAAAGTTCTGTGTAAGTCATGGGAATAGGATCAAATTGGTTCCTATTTCGAGATTGGTCTTGTCTAATAACTAGACGTTGAGAAGTCTGAGTCGACTGTGGTGCAACAACATGATTATCAACAGGGTGAATTCCATGGAGAGGCTTTCTTGATTCAGACATAATAACATTGATCTACTCCTCTTTCTTCTTCTGGAAATTCCCATAGGATTTCTTTGCCCCATTAGAAGATTCGGCAGCTTTGGATACCTTACCGTTTTTCAAACCTTCTTCTAGCCTTTGGCCGATAGTTACCAGATCTGTAAAGCTTGAAGAGACGCTTCCAATCATCTTTTCCCAATAGAAAGGAGACAAAGTATCGATGAACATTCCTGTCAGTTCTTTCTCTGCTATATGGGGTTCAACTTGGGAAGCTAACTCTCTCCAGCGCTGAGCATATTCCTTGAACGACTCTTTTTTCCTTCTGTGACATACTTTGAAGTTGACGACGATCGGGATCCATGTCCAAATTGTATTTGTACTGCTTCATAAAAGCGTTAGCAAGATCCTGGAAGCAATGGACGCTGTTGTGCTCTAAATTCATATACCATTTGAGAGAAGCACCACTCAAACTATCCTGAGAGCAATGGATGAGCAACTTCTGATTTTTGGTGTAAGCTGCCATCTTTCGGAAGTACATGACTAAATGAGCTCTTGGACATGAGTGACCCTTATATTTCACGAACTCGGGAGTCTTGAATTTGGCAGGCATAACAAGACCATAAACTAGGTACATATTGTCTGCATCAACATTAAAGAAGTCAGTACCCTCGACTGCTTTGAGTCTCTTATCGATGATCACGGGTAATCTCAGGCTCAACAAAATCTTCATGGTCTTCCCCTCGAACACTGGCAGCATTGTGCTCATATAGAGGATTCTCAAAGGGAGCTCGAACAGTCTGGCTAACAGTGTGGACCATAGGCCTGAGCTCTATAAGGACAGGAGCTTGAAAAATCGATCCGACAGTCTGACCAATCATAGCAGTAGATGCAATAGGTGGAAAGTAGCTAGGAGGTAAACAAAACTCTAGCCAAGTAGATGGTGGCATCTAAACAGGCGGTGGATTGGCACTTGAAACTTCCTGAATGACAGTCCTCTGAGGTGGTGCCGCAACTGCAAAAAACAACCGGCGGAAAAAATAGAAGAGTAGCCACTTTCGTTATTTATCCCAAAGAGTGGGAAAGGAAACGATCGCAAAAACCTAAAGAAAAGGGAAATACAAGGTCATCGCAACCATGTCTGGATTCGGGAGTCGGTTACGCAAGGGGAAGGTATTAGCACCCCTCACGTCCGTCGTACTCAACGGGATCCATGCATTGTTGTCTATCTAAAAGGGTGTGTTGAAACTATCTAGCTAAAGGCTTAAGGACAAAAGAAAAAGAAAAGAGAAATGACCCTGCAGAGCATCGCCGCTCTATGCCTACGTACTCCCTCGTGCAATGGGAAAGTCAGAGTCAGTGTAGTTCGCCTAACTACGGCTAAGGAAGGGGGAAGGTTGCTCGCCGAGACGTCGCGTCTCGTGCCTACGTACTTTCGTCTGGTACGAAAGATCAGAGTAAACGTAGTTCGGGCTAAAAGGACCACAGGTTGGTTCAAAAGTTTTTAGGCCCGAGTAGGGTTAACAAATAGTTCTAGCAGTTGGTGTATACAAGTCGACCATTAGAGACTTAGGCGTTATCGTTTGCGGTAGAACTAAGAGTTAACGACACTCTTGTTTATGAAAAGACTTTCCTTCATTAAGAATCCCAAAGGGTGAAAAAGAGTTTGAATTGTTTTGTGTGTTTTTTAGAGAAGAAGTGTTTTGAATTTGGTTTGTAACTCATGTCGCACTAGAGACTATGACCTAAGAGCGAATGCATCGTATATCACCCAAAGGGTGTACACTAAACACTCTAGGTCCTTGAGAGGAGGCCCCTAAATTACCATTTCTCAAGTAGCTTAAGGCTCGTAGCATGCTACAATTGTCGTTCTTTATTAGTTGTTTTAAGAATGTTTCAAGATGAGAAGAGAAGAAGGAATACTAATGGGAGACTAAACAATCCTAAAAGTTATCATGCAAAGTGAACTTAAAGTTGAGCTTCAAAAGGGGACTACCTAATGTTATCATGCATAGTTAGGCACTTAATGTCTATCATAACCTCAAGAGGTTAGAGAACTTAAGGGGAACATAGCAAAGAAAAGCTAAAGAAGAAGAAGAAGAAGAAGAATGCATATGCAAATGAAAAGATGCACACATAGAATGCACAAGTAGAATGATAGTGGGAGGAAAATAGTGTGGGGTAGTAGCCACCACAAGCTAATCTCAACCAAGCATGCATATGGAAATGCAAGAAAAGATAAAATGGAGAAGTGCACAAGAGGAATATAAGCAAACACAAGCAAACTACACAGAGATGCACCAAAAAGAATGGGATGAAATGACCTAAGTCAAGCAACATCAACCACACCACTAAAATCAAACCAAAATGAAAGGTAAACAAACCTCAAAGCCAGGTGAGGATGGGAGACCAAATGAGGGCAGCAAGGACCCCATAATAGGTACTCAACCATAAGCATCACTTATCAAACAAGAAGAAACACCAAAAGTGTCATCAAGGATTCATCATTCTAGGTATGCTTCAAATACCTCCAAAGGAGGGACCAAGCTACCTTAAATGACACTCCAAGGTCATTGGACAGAAGGTAGATGAAGAGAACAAAGCTCACAAGAAAAATCAAAACAAGACAATAAGAAATGCAAGCAAAGGCACAAGGAAAGCAAGCATGTATCACATATGAGCTCAAGTTGAAAGCACAAAAAAGAAAAGCATCAAAAAATAAGCTATAAACATAATTTTGACCTAAAAATGAACATACAACAATCTCAACATGTTTAGAATGTGAAACAAGAAGAGTTGAGAGCTTAATGGATCCACAAAGGTCATTTCCAATCCAAACTAGGTCAGGCACTTGTGTGAGCTGTCCTATGAGATGACCTAACTTGTAAGTCACTCCAAAAATAGGAAAAAGGCTCAAAAAATATCAAATAAAATGCACAAAGAAGCTACACAAGTTGGCAACCATAGGCCAAGAAATCAAGACAAATGTCCTCTCAAAGCACCATCAAAAGAATCAAATTATTTGGATGTACCACTTTGAAATGGAAGAAACAAGTGCAAAAAGAAAGGCCACAAAAGTCAACCACCAGGGGCAAAATGGTCCTCTAAAATTGATCAACTCATCATTGAGATGAGGATCAATTTTCAATCATTGGATAAAAAAAAAGAATGAGAGAAATAAATGCAAACACAAAACATGTTACAATTTAAACCAACTAAAACAACTCTAATATTTAATTCATTTTTTAATTGAAAATAAAATGGAAAAAAAATAAAAAAATAAAAAAAAGTAGACATCTCAAAGTTGATAAAAAATATTTTTGGGGAATTTTTAACATATTGGAGTTATTTAATTAATTAAAATTGTAAACAGAAAATAAAATAAAATAAACAAATGAAAATAATAAGAAAATGAAAAAGGTGCGTGGCAAATAGCAACAAATAGCAATTCAGAAATGGAAATGGGCCCAACTGGGGGTGCGCTTAGCAAAGGGCGCGCTAGGCCCATCAGCAAAATCAAAAACAAAAGAAAATCTGGGAAATCACGTGTGCACGGGTCAAACCAGGCGTACCATGGGATTCAATCTGGGACGTGTGATGGTTTGGTAATCTCATCATGTGGTTTATATGCTGACAACACATTAATGAAAACTTAAAATGAATCACATGCAGCAAGTCAAACACGGTCCACCGTGTTTCTTAATCACAACCATTGGGATAAAAAGTATTCACATCAGACGCGTGCCAAGGAGACACGTAAGCGTCTTCTTCCTCAAAACTCACCACCGGTCGGACTGAACTTCCGGTCACCCCTACCAATAGCTCCGGCTGTCGCGGGCTACAACAACAACACGGCCTCTCCCAAACCTCAACCGTTTTTGATGAATTTTATATCAAAATTCGTCTAGAGATCATGAGGATCTCATATCTAGCATCAAAAACCACATATCTTGCAAGATGAGTCAAAATCGAAGCAAAACAAAAATATGCACCTAACCAAAAGTTCATGAAAACTCATTCCATTTGATCCAAAACTCATCTAGGGCTCACGTAGGTTACAGATCCATCATTAAACAAGCAAGATCATGCATAAACAAGCCAAACCAGATCCAAACATAAATGAGCATCATCTAACAATCACAACCAATGCCAGTTCGTTTTACATTATAATGATCTACATTGATCCTACGTCACAAGTATGCAAAAATGGCAGTGAATTGATGCTTAACAAGAGTGTAATGTTGAATTTCAATTACCTAGTGTAGAACTTCCACTGAGCCTTCAAATGGAGCTCAAGCTTGAAGATAATTGCCCATAATCGTTCACTGAACTCCAAAACATTATATATGATGGATCTTGATGATATTTAGGCCCAATCTCAGCCTCTAACAGTCCAATCAAAATCCAAGGAATTGAATTTTTTTCAAGTTTCATGTACACGAAAATGCATTAATTTTGGCTCAAAAATGGTTAGAAACACTTGTTGGTATCTCATGGAGCATGAATGGTCAGGATTAGAGCCTTAATTGATCTCAATGGCTCATGTTGATTGTGTAACTTCATAGTGAAGAAACCTTGAAAATGGCTCACTTAAACACCTCAAATCCAAATTGTAAAATTGCCAATATGTTTGAAATGTTGTTTGCACTCAGAAAATGCACTCATTTGCACCAATTTGATAAAAAATGACATAATTCCAATTTTGCCCTTTTAATCCTTTTTCCATGAAAATTCTCAAATCCAAACCTCAAACCAAGCCAATTTCTTGACTTATCAATGCTTGACTAAGCAAATAGCACCATTTGGAACAAGTTTTATGTTGGAAAAATCTTCATTTGAAGTGTGCAAGTTGGTGAAATGGACCTATAATTTTATGACCTATAATCTTACTTTCCCAAAATACCCCTAACTTGTAAACCTCATAACTTGAGTTCTACAAATCCGATGAAAGACTTCTAGTACAATTTGGAAAGCTAATACCAATACCTATAACTTTCATGTTGGCAAAAAGTTGAGGAGAAATATCCTTCTAGGTCAAAAATGGATTGGAATTTGGTTGACTTTTGTTGACCAAAATCACATCCCTCTGATGACCTGTAACTTGTCTGGATCATAACTTGAGTTCTATAAATCCAATCAAGGACTTCTAGTACTCAAATTAAAGCTAATAACATGATATACAAGTTCCATGTTGGTCAAAAGGTGAGATGAAACTTGTAT
Organism: Lathyrus sativus; assembly: GCA_963859935.3. Lineage (NCBI taxonomy): Eukaryota > Viridiplantae > Streptophyta > Magnoliopsida > Fabales > Fabaceae > Lathyrus > Lathyrus sativus. Next base: position 301,793,317 of record OZ012741.1, read on the forward strand.
CTTGAGATAGGTGGTCTTGAAGTCAGGCACTAAATAGGGGATTTTACCCTTAGAACCCTAATTTAATAACTTCTCACACACTTAACCCTTGATGAATTGAACTTGAAATGATGTCTAATATGTCTTAACACAATATCCCATGACCATAGAGACTTTGAATTGAGTTTTAATCTCCTTCAATTGCACAGTTGACTGAGGACTAGCCAGATGAAACCCTAATTGCAACACCTTCAATTGTAACCTTTCACACTTAGCACAAACACTTGGATGAGCCCCACAATGACCCTCAAGGCACTCAATGAGCTCTCTCAACATCTTATACCCATAACCATGCATTCACAATCCCCTGATAATCTTCAATTGGCCTCTAAGTTAGGAGCTGACCCACATACATACATCCTTTGTTTCACAAGACCATTTTTCATTTCCTGATGACTTGATTACCATCCAAACTTGAGTAAAACCCCTTGCTTAGGCTCAACCCTCTGAGTAGACTCTTCTTGCTATGCACAAGCTCTTGATTCCCTGTTCAATGCAACATGCTATGCAATGCAAATGCTAGAAAGAAATGAAATGAAACATAAACCAAGTTAAGAAAAGGTTGGGAAACTTTTAGGGTGCAACAGCTGCCCCTATTCAAACGACTTGGACCTGAAGGAGTGAAAAGCGAACGGCTTTCACGCAATCAAGGTAGAAGATAGTTGAATACCAAAGAACCCGGAAATTTGCCAACTGCAGAAAATAAATCTGCAAACCCTCCTGGGGTAACTACTCTAATTACAAACACATTCCGCTGGGGAAAAGAGAAACTTAACCAAGTAACTCTGCTTGGGGAAAACACTGAAATAGAGAAATACTTAAAACTGCCAAAATCTGGATATTCGATGAACAAAGTGAATCAACGAGATTTTCCGGAGCCTGAACGCTCAATGTAACAGCCGGAGTCTAACCACTCAACGTAACAAACGGAGCCTGGACGCTCAACAAAAACAAAACCAGGGCCTGGATGCTCAACAAAAATAGTCGGAGCCTGAATGCTCAACGAAATAGTCGGAGCCTGAATACTCAACGTAAAAAACGGAGCCTGAACGCTCAATATACAAAAGGATATCATTCGCAAATTCACCGGAGCCTGGATACTCAACGGAGAGGCCGGAGCCTGGATGCTCAACGTAAACTAGACCGGAGCCTGAATACTCAACGGATTAAAAGGTTCACCATAAACTAGAATCTCATCGGAGCCTGGATACTCGACGAAATGGGAATCACAAATCAAATGCCGGAGTCTGAATACTCAACGCACAAGAGAAATTATCACATATTGGAAATTGGTCGGAGTCTTGATACTCAATGTAATACATCTGAACCTGAACGTTTAACAAAAATAAACCGGAGCCTGAATGCTCGACAAATAAACTGGAGCCTGAATGCTCAACGAGAGTGACCGGAGCCTGGATACTCAACGGGAAAAAGAAATCATCATTATACGAAAACAACCGGAGTCTGGATACTCAACGAAACATTGATCGGAGTTGGGATACTCGACGGACCAAATCAAATATCACCAATCAAAAATTCACCGGAACCTGAAATTCAACGGAGAGGAAGTATCACCAAAGACCTTACCAAAGTCTGACTTTACCGGAGTCTGGATACTCAACGGGGAAAGCAATACTTCACAAATGAAACATTCACCGGAGTCTGGATACTCAACGGAGAAACCGGAGCCTGGATGCTCAACAAAGGATTAACCGGAGCCTGGATACTCAAAGGACAACGAGAAGATATCACAAATATACTCATCAACAACTGAACACCACACTATCTTTACCGGAGTCTGAACACTCGACGGAAAACATAACAATATCAATCACAGTGGTCTGGATACCACAACCATCTTTACCGGAGTCTGGATACTCGACGAAAAAGGAAAACATCATCAACCGGGAAGGGACCGGAGTCTGGGTACTCAACGAAACACAAATACTTATCCTGATCCTCTGAGATCCGAAGATACTGCTGGGTAATAACCTGAGCCGGGGTCTGGATACCACGCAGGCTAGGGGAGATCACATGGTCTGAATACCATGGAAAAGATCAAAACCCCCAAAGATACACCTGAAACAAAGAGATAACAACCTGGCTTATGTTTCACATGCATATGTTTGAAAATAGCGTAATGCTCCATACGAAATGGAAATGCTACGCATTTGGGTAGATGTTATGCACGCATGCAAATGCACCGAAACTGAATTCAGCAAAATAAATGCTAGAGATACAGAAAACACCCTGCTGGGGCGAGAAAAATAACCCCGTCGAAGGAAACAACGATTCTGCCGGGGATAGAGCACAAACTTGCTCATGCCAATAACCACTGGACTTATGCCAAGAAACGGGCTCTTGCTGGCTTCTGTGAGGAAAATACCGACGTGACAACATTCTCTTATCCTACTGAGGATGAGAGAAAAACACTGCTGGGGAAACCATCCCTTTAATCTGCTGGGGATCGCTCTCTCAGGGAACGCACCTAAACTTCCTGCAAAATACTCTGTGGGGAGAAAAATCCAAACACGAATCGATGGGGAGTACCTACAAGCATGCACCTTGCGGGGATTAAATGTAACAACCCTATTGAGGATAGAGATGCGAACTTCACTGATCGAGGAAGTAAATCTCTGGCTGGGGATAAGACAAACTTCATCTGCACCTTTTCCCCAAGGGTAACGACCCTGCAACATTGAACAAACAGACAAGATATCCTACGTAACAGAATCATCTTAGTCATCATTCATGACATTGTTCAATTAATTCAAAGTTTTAACAATTATTGGCCGAGGCCTGCAAGTTTATGTTAGCACAAGTTCCTCAAAACATTGGGCGTTTTCACAAACAAAACAGCAAGAGTTAAAACAAAGCACACAAATCAAGTACTGAATAGTATATGTTTATTGATGAAAGGCCTGTAAATAGGCAAAGTTTTACAACAGATGCAACTCCTGAAAAGAGGAAGCTGCGCAAAACGAATACAGATATGTACAGAAATATACAAGAGTGTACAAAATGTTGTTTGCTTCGTCTTCAGAAGAGATTGATTCGGATGAAAACAACCCTCAGGTTCTCCCAATCCACTAGGCAATGAAGTTCACACGCAGACCGCAGTCATTTGCTTTTCAATCCCTAATTTTTTCCTGAATCGCCCTTTTCGGGTTTTCGATTCACCGGGATACCCATTTTTGCCAAAGTCGCCTTTCCAGGTTTTCGACTTTGCGGGTTTAAATTTTTTCATTTTTATCCCTAACTTTTGCCCGAACCTATTTTACTTTTTCATGGTTCGCCGGGATGCCCCATTTTTGCCTGGACGTTTCTTTTTGTGTCCATCGGGTCTCTTTTAAGCAAAGTATTTTTTTAATTGCGTCTGCGTTCACAAGGGATGTGAAATCTTCACCATCCATGGTGGCTAACAACAAGGCTCCTCCGGAGAAGACCTTTCGAACAATGTATGGACCTTCGTAGTTGGGAGTCCATTTGCCCCTGTGATCTGACTGTGGTGGGAGAATCTTTTTCAACACAAGATCGAGCGTCTGAAAGCTTCGAGGGCGCACCTTCTTATCAAAAGCTTTCTTCATTCGGCTCTGGTACAAATGACCATATACAATTGACGCTAGCCTCTTTTCGTCCATCAAACTAAGTTGATTCAAACTATTCTTTATCCATTCTGCCTCATCAAGTTTCACGTTGACCAAAACTCTTAAAGAAGGGATCTCAACTTCTAGCGGTAGGACAACTTCCATACTGTACACTAGCGAGAAAGGAGTTGCCCCGGCTGATGTACGTACCTGTCGCACCTCGAAAAATCATTCGAACATACGACCCTCGCGCAAAAGGCGCGGAAATACGGTTCGACAGAGTCGCCACCGAACTTTATTTTTCCCAAATAAACGGGAGAGGAAAATATCGAGAAAACCTCCTAAAACGAAAGGATAGGAACAGGGCTGTCGCAACCATGTTCCGGGTTCGGGAGTCGGTTACGTGAGGGGAAGGTATTAGCACCCCTCACGTCCGTCGTACTCGACAGGAACCTCTTAAGGTAAATGTAGGGAGTGTTGTTTAGGTTTACTTGTTTTCTTCTCGTTGTTGAAGGTAGAATTGGTAGGGTAAAAGGTTAGAGACGCAAAGGAGAGATGGGTGGATGGAGGATAGGGTGCTCGCCAAGGATTGGGGCCCTTGTGCCTACGTATGCTCATTCGGACGAGAATGAGAAATCAGAGCTTCGTAGTTCGACTACGGGAAAGGATAGGGGGAAACAGAAGATGGATAGAAGTGTGCTCGCCAAGATCATCGCAATCTTGTGCCTACGTATCTTATATTCAAGAATGAATAAAGAATCAGAGCATCCGTAGTTCGTGGTAACAACCACGAAAAGATGAGATTTGAACAGGTTGGAAGTTTGAGAAAGGGACGAAAGAGTGACTGACAAGCAACCCAAGAGCGTGCCTCAAGAGCTTGTCACTCAGGAATTCAAGGAATGCGAGATTCCAAGAACTCAATTCTTTCGGGAATTGACTGAGTAAGTTGAAGATAAAAGAGTTGGATGTTTTTGAAATCGAAAGAATGAACTAATAACAACTCAAGGGCGCACCTCGAGAGTTACTCATTCGAATACTCAAAGAATGCTAGATTCTGAGAATATCCCTCTTTCGTAAGTTTTAAAAATGTTTGTGAAAGGATCGAATCGAAAAAAACGGCATGCGAGGCCAAAAGGAAGTTGTTTTGAGGTAGCTCGACGACGTGTCGAGGATTTGATCGAAGATGGGACCGACTTGACGACGTGTCAAGTGTTAGATTGTGAGAGATGACATTGGTCCCTAAGGGTGCCCCCAATATCAAAACTACGAGGAGTTGTGAAGTGTGTGCAAAATGTCGATGATTGCGAATGCGTACGAGCATTCGACTTAGGAGAACGATTGACAATGTTTTGAGTTTAAAAAGTCAAAAGATTGAGTAAATAATAACTCAAGGGCGTGCCTCAAGAATTATTCACTCGAAGATTCAAGGAATACTAGATTCCAAGAACCTGCTTCTTTCGAAGTTTGAATCAAAAAAAAGTTGAGAAAATGTTTTGAAAAAAGTCGAAAGATTGAGTGAATAACAACTCAAGGGCGTGCCTCAAGAATTATTCACTCGAAGATCCAAGAAATGCTAGATTCCAAGAACCTTCTTCTTTCGGAGTTTTAATCGAGAAAAATGTTTTGGAAATAAATTGTAGTGAAATGAGATATGAAAATAATTTGTGTGTGAAAGGTGAGATTTAAATTTGAAAATAAGAAAAATGACAATTATTTGATAAATAAGACGTCGGCCTCACAATCAATTAATCGGACATCATTTGGATGCTAGATCCTAACAACACCCTTTTTATTCGATTTAATTATTAAAAAAAAACTGTTTGAATGAACAACGAAAATATCACACGAAGTGCTAGACTCCGATGATATTTTTGTTCAAATAATTAAGAGCATATTTTAAAACGAAAAGTCGAACAATATTATCCAAGGCGTACGCCCCAATAATAGTCACTCATAAACTCAAGAAGTGCTTAGACTTCAAGAATTTAATTTTTTCGTAATTGATTAAGAAAAACAATTTTAGTAAAAATAAATAAATAAATAAATAAATAAATAAATAAATTGATTTAAGATTAAAAAAAATAATTAATACATTATATATAAAAAAATAAAATAAAATAAAAAAGTTAATAGGCCTATGAAATCTAAATGGCAGAAAGTGCCATAATAATATTAATCAACTTTCCACTTAATACCCTTATTTAAATTGACTTTATTATAAAAAATAATATAATTAAAGATTAAAGGTAAAAAACTTTTAGTATTTAAAGGTATTCTAGTAATGAAAACAATATCCATCATTTTTATAAGCCAAGAATGACGGTGAAACCGTCACAAAATCCTGCTACAAACAAACAACAACCACATGTACATATAATCAAAATGCAGGAAGATGAAAACTCTAGAAAAAAAACAAAGTGAAATATAATAATTCTATTGAAGCTTATTGGCATAGCAAAGTAAAGTAAAAACTAGCAGAAAATTGTTTGATTAGGAATGACAGTAACAATCTTACATGCACATTTATTCGAAAGTATCAATATACTACTACAAGTTTCACAATGCCGTAATGAAAATAGCACGCAAACGGATACACGACATAGCCACAGTGGATTCGAATAATTACAACCACGACAATTATAATACCAATTCAAAACATCTAATTATAAACAATGCCAACTGCCTAACCTTCACGAAATCAAAGTAAATTATAATTTAAAAAGACTATATACAACCGGCAGAAATAACAAAAATGTAGAGAAAAAAAACTACCCCACAAATTTAACCACACTGCAAAACCATAAACAGAAATTCAGAGTTGTTACTGTTACGCCGTAGTAGTTTGTCGCCTTCGAGATAAAAAAAAAGAAAACAGCCAGGATACTTTCTTGTTGCCTCAGCTGCTATGGTGACTCTTTTGTTGCAACGACTTCAACATAGTTGCAGGTGTGCTCTGTGTAAACGCTCCTGGTGACGTTGTATCCTGCACAAAATCAACAACCAGCCAAATAGTAAAGAAAGAAGACCTCTGTAAGTTCGAAACTGTCAAAACTTCGCGAGTTGGAGATGCGAATGAGTTAACAGAAAATGTTTTATGCTAATTCATGTGAACAGAGGAGGGTTTTGAGTTGAGCTCATGACAGTAGTGGTGTCGTCCCGGCAAGGTCATGAAGTAACTCTTCTGGAAAAAAAATTGAAGTCGCGAGATGTCGGTGAGCTAGGCTGTGTAGTGAGTAGTAATTATTTTAAGGTGGGAAAGAGTTTTCTGGCGGGGAATTGAGGGGGTGTATGGTGAGGTGGGTCGCGGAAACAGTGAGGGTTTTGGATCGAAGGTTTGAGGTTTGTGGGCGGCGGAATCAAAACAATGGATTGAGGGTCTTTAATGGTGGATTTGTGAGGAAGGTGAAGTGAGAATGGGGATGACGACGATGTTTTTGACGATGAAGAGGAATGAACAGTCCTCTCCTTCTTTCAATCAGTCTTCCTCCTTTAAGAGCACACCCAAAGCCAACCCTAACGGGCCGCTGCAACTGGGCCTCCCCTCAACTCATTCTTTTTTTTTTCCAATTATTATTAACAAATATTAACAAATATAACAATTAATTTAAACTAAATTAATAACTATTTAAAAATATAAATATTAAATATAAAAATAAAAGATATTAACAAATATATATGTAAAACAAACTAAAAAAAACAAAATTTTATATTTACAAATAAAAGAGCTATATATGTGCATAAAATATTATTATTAATAATATTTTTAAAAAGAAAAAGGTTTAGGAAATTAAGAAAAGAATTAATATTCACAAAAATGCTTTTTTTTAGGCCACGTGTCACGCTTTAATTGGTTAAAAGGAAAAAATTTTGAAAAACGCCCAATTTCGGGTGGACACGTGTCTAAACGGCATGAAACAATAAATGCGAAAAAAATATTTGCGAAAGGGGTAGGACAAATTTAGGGTATGACAGATGCCCCTATCTAATGGGCTTAAACCTAAGGAAATAAACTGCTACAGCGTTCGTTTTCCTGAAGTAGAAGTCAATTAGATATAAAGAAGACCCTGAATTTGTCCGAAAGAAAGAGAGATGCCCGAGAGTTGAAAAAGCTGGATGAGGTAAAACTTTGAGTAAACTGTGAATAATAGGCAAAAGTCGTCATCACCAAAAGGATAATGGAATGAAACACACACGGCTACCACCACCAAAAGGATGGTAGAGCAAAGCACAAACGCACAATCTGACATTAATGACCATGACAGACCCCCAACCAAAAGGATGATGGAGTGAAACACACATAAACAAAATCGCACAATCTATCACCAATTCAAGTGACAGACCCCCCCCCCCCCCCCCCACCAAAAGGATGACGGAGCGAAACTCACACCGGCCACTACCACCAAAAGGATGATAGGGCAAACACCATCGCACAATTGGTCACCGATCCAAGTGACAGACCCCCCACCAAAATGATGACGGAGCGAAACTCACACCGGCCACTACCACCAAAAGGATGATAGGGCACACACAATCGCACAATCTGACATCGACGAAATGCCAGACCCACCACCAAAAGGATGACGGAGCGAAACACAAACAATATCACACAATCTATCATTAATGACTATGATAGACCCCTCACCAAAAGGATGACGGAGCGAAACACAAACAAACTATCGCACAATCTATCATTAATGACTATGATAGACCCCCCACCAAAAGGATGACGGAGCGAAAACTCACACAAAACAATATCGCACAATCTATCATTAATGACTATGACAGACCCCTCACCAAAAGGATGACGGAGCGAAACACACACCAGTCACTACCACCAAAAGGATGATAGGACAAACACAATTCGCACAATCTAACATCGACGAAATGCCAGACCCACCACCAAAAGGATGACGGAGCAAAACTCACACCATCCACTACCACCAAAAGGATGATAGGGCAAACACAATCGCACAATCTGACATCGACGAAATGCCAGACCCATCACCAAAAGGATGACGGAGTGAAACACACACCAGTCACTACCACAAAAAGGATGCTAGGACAAACACAATCGCATAATCTGACATCGACGAAATGCCAGACTCACCACCAAAAGGATGACGGAGCGAAACTCACACCAGCCACTACCATCAAAAGGATGATAGGGCAAACACAATCGCACAATCTGACATCGACGAAATGCCAGACCCACCACCAAAAGGATGACGGAGCGAAACTCACGCAAAATGGTCGCTATCACCAAAAGGATGATAGGACAACACAGATTTGAAGTTTACCAACATCAAAAGGATGCAGGCTAGGTTGAACCGACGAAGTTCGACTATCACCAAAAGGATGATAGTAAGGCAATTGACAACGGTCACGCTTGCTGGGTACAACTCATTGGGGAACCCCCGAGAGGAAGATTGGATTGAAATGAATCAACGGGGTATGCCCACCGTCTCCATTGGAGATTATAGTTCTGCTGAAATGATTTCATGGTTACGCCCATGAGTTCTGAAGAGGATGCCCCTGAATGGGCTGAGTTTGTATTGATGTCTTGTTTTGCTCAACAAAAGGTTGAACAACTTCATGAGGAACGCTCATGGTCTTGCTGAAGATGCCCCTGCTCGGGTTGGATCTTGCACTGAACTTCTTGGATTTGCCCAACAAAAGTTTGAACAACTTAGTGGGAACGCCCACGGTCTTGAACGGTATGCCCCTGACTAGGCTGAATGTTGATTTGCATATCTGATCAACCACGAGGTTGAAATACGTCATGGGAGACGCCCATGGTCTTGAAAAAGATTCCCCTGACTGGGCTGAATCTTGCTTTGAATAGCTTCGAATTTTGTGAGGGAAACCCACAATTGCAGAAGATTGCCCCTGACTGGGCTGATGATTGCTTTGAAGCTCTTGAAAATCGTGGGACAAACCCACAATCTTGCAAAAATGCCCCTGATTGGGCTGATGATTGCTTTGGAAATCTTCAAGATTGATCCTGGACCTTGGCTTGCATATATGAATGTTGGATGATAAATGACATTCCATATGAGTGGAAGTGCAAATGCAAATGCCGACGCGCGGAGATGCAAGAGCTGGGGAAGTAAGATATGATTGGAGTATGCATATGATGCAGGATGCTTATGATAGCGAACGAGATGCATATGATGCATATGATTGCAGACAGGTAATTGGAAATGCATGGAGACGCCAGCATTGTGGACTTTTGGTAGTTGCCAATACGGATTGGACTTAGGGTGGTGGGAGGGATTGACTTCCTCGACACGCTGTTCGTTGAAGACGTCACGATTGTAGCAGAAGATGATGCTCTGGATGCCCCAAGTCTGGGCACTTGGTGATTTGTTGTGAATTTCCTTCAGAGAAGGTTGCAACTTTACTTGTTGATCAAGGTAACTTGGTCCTGCCTCAGTCTGAATACGGTAATGATATGCCCCTGCTCGAGCTGTTGAATGATTTGTCCCAGCCTTTGGGCTTCAAAATAATCTTGCTTCGTGTACGCCACTGAAAGTCAAGTTCCTCCTCGATTGCCCCTTGCTGGAGTGTCTTTGAATACCTAGCACTGATTTGCAAATGAAATTGTACATTCATAAATGGTAATATTAATGCAAAGTTCGATGCAAGATTTGAAAAAAATGTCTTTTTATTTGAGTGTCATGAAAGTGTGAGACGAATGGACTGCTAGCCCAGATGTTGTGCTAATTTTAATTAGTGCGTGAAAGATATATTAAGAGAAATGACACCAACGCTGTTGATTAGAAATCATGCGAGGAGTCAGGTTACGCAACCTTGCGAAAGTATGCTTTCAGAATAAACCTCGTCTCAATTAGGTCTTTCGAGGGCTGTAACGTGGTCTGGTTCACGGTTATGAAACAAGGTTATTAGGCTCAAAGTATGATTTGTACCCATCCCTTCTTCTTAATGATCTCGAGTCCTACGCTCAGTTAATTCTGCACTTGTTGTGACTGTGTAAGCTTGAAGGTTCAAGGTTTGCTCGACGCGGCAGTCACTTTATTTTGCTGGATGTCAGTGACCCTTTGATTTGGGCACTGAATCTTATTTTGTTTTTATTGAGGGTTTCGGGGTCCTCTTTTGCTTTTGTTTTTTGTTCCCTGACTTTTGCATGGATTGATTTTGTTTGTCAAATCCATCGGGATTGCCTTGATTTTGCCTAAGTCCCCTCTGAGGTGTTTGACTTAGTAGGCTTTTGATGATTTTTTATTTTGTTGTGACTGCCATAGCATGGGTCGTTGATGAACAACCGTCTTCTGGATTTTGCTTTGTTGATTTGCATGCATTATTGGATTAATTGAACACTACCCTGCCCCAGGTTGAGTGTAAAAGGTTTGAATATCCGAAGAAAACTGCTACTTCTAGGCTCGAAGTGGTTGACTAGGGATTAACTCCTTATATCTCCAGTGTTTGGGGAATTGAAGCAATGCCTGCATCATTGACGAGATTCTGTCTGAAAGCATACAGTTTGCAATTATGGGTATCTCGTTTTCATCATCCTCCCTCAAATCATGTTTAAACAACAGTGAATAGAGTGAAGTGAAAAAATGTGTCAGTGATAAGTGAAAATGAGTGAATACGACATAATTAATTCAAAACATGCATAAACAATACATTAATGAAAATCAAATACGAATGACAATTGTTCAAAGCATACAGTACTTAAACGAACAAAGACAAAACACAAGGAAAATGAAATATGAAATGGCATCATGACTGCCTTCTTTGGGATAAACTTGACTTGACTGGATTCGATGTTGGCACTAGCTAGCCAATGGCAACGGATCGTTGATGATATTCAGAGACTTTCCATTGAAGTTGATAGCATCCCTGTCGATCATGTCTTGAATTATGTGCTTGAAAGCTCTGCAGTCCTCAATGGTATGACCTGGAGCGCCCTTATGGAACTCATAATGAGCATTTGCATCGTAATCGGCAGGAATGACGGTTGGAGGAGCCAAATCTCTCGGAACAACGGATTTTTTCTCCATCAACTGAGCAAAGATACTAGCATATTTCATTGGCAGGTGATCAAAAACTCTATCTGGCCTCCATGTTCTCTGCTGACGCAGTGGGCGAGTACCTTGTCGTTGCTGAGTAGCTTGCATTTGCTGTTGCTGAGGAGGATATTGGTATCCTTGCTGATTGTAGGCTTGTTGCTGAGGAGCCCGTTGCTGTGGCATCTGAGCTTGCACTACTTGAACAGCTGGATGATAAGGCATTGGAGCATATTGTGCAGCAGCAACATACGGATACTGGTAGTAAGGAACCTGATAAGGCATAGGAGTGGGAGCTTGTTGAGAAGCTTTCCCTTTCTGCAAAGAGATGGCATTTGTTTCGCCTTCTTTCTTCTTGTATCCGTTAAAAGGCTTCTTGACATTGACTTGGATATTAGAACCTCCTGGGATCTTTCCACTCTTCAGCCCCTCTTCAATTCTCTCACCGACGATCACCAAGTTAGAGAATCCAGCGGAGACACTACCAATCAGCTTTTCGTAGTATTGGCGTTGTAAAGTACCCATGAAGATGTCAATCAGATCATGGTCAACAAGAGGTGGATGCACCCTTGCGGCTAGCTCTCTCCATTGTTGCGCGTACTCCTTGAGGATTCGTTATCCTTCTGAGTCATACTCTGAAGCTGAGTACGGTTTGGAGCGAGATCGGTATTGTACTTATACTGCTTGACAAATGCATCGGCTAGCTCGGCCCAAGTGCGCACACTGTTACGTTCCAGCTGCATATACCATTCGAGTGATGCCCCAGACAAGCTGTCTTGGAAGTAATGGATCATGAGCTTCTCGTCTCTAGCATAGGCAGCCATCTTGCGACAGTACATCTTCAAATGAATGTTTGGGCAACTGACACCCTTGTACTTCGAAAATTCGGGCACCTTGAACTTGGGAGGAATGACAACATCAGGTACCAAGCACAATTCCAAAGCACTGAAAGAATTTGAATTGTGCCCCTCCATGGCTCGGAGTTTCTCGGCTAGGTCTCGGCACATCTTCATGGCTTCTGAATCTTGAGCAGCAATAGTACTGGAAATGGGGATAGCAGCATGATAGTTTTGAACGTCGTCATACTAATCCATCAGAGTATCCTCGATATGAGGAACTGGGATTTGTACAGCAGTAGGCTGGGCCTGCGGGATAACTTCAACAGTAACTCCAGGCGCTGGGATTGGCTGAGAAGTGTTTCCTACGACTGCGTTGTTGAAGTTCAACGGCATCCCATGAGAATTTGGAATTGGAACCAAAGGGATAGCAGTAGACCCTTGTCCTTGACCATTGTTGACGACAGCAGCGGCTTCACGCTGTTCTTCCTCTCTTCTGGCCGCGAGAATGGCTTCGAGGATCTGGTCGATATTTCCTTTCATAGAATCTAGCTCTTCCCTGAAGGCGGCTTGCTCCTGTTGAATCTGCTCCATCATTCGTCTGGTATTGGCTCTAGTTGCGTACTGGTGTCGAGGAATCAACTTGATTTACTGGAGAGGAAGGAACGAAGACATAAGATTCTGTTGAAGGACTGGAAATGCAAAATGCACAACATATGAAATGCAATGCGAATGATATGCAAGATGCAATGCAAGATACAAGATCCAGGATCACAAGATCATAGTTCGAACAGCTCCTGAAGCTGGTAACTGTAATAGATAAGTAACCATAATTCCTGCTCAAAGAAAAATTAACAGGTACGACCTATGCGGGAAGATCTAAACATTCTACCCATAAACCCACTTATGGGATGGTTTCTACGTTTGGTTCCCAGGATCACGAACACTAGTCGTATTAGCGTCACGCAACAGGCTGGCCGTATTATGACGATAATGACGATAAGGTCTCTCCTGAGCAGGGTCCTCATGCTAGGCGCACAAGGAGCGAGTCCTTGGAGACTAACACTACACGACCACCAATATCGGAACTGGTGCTAACAAAAGGTTCCCAGAATCACGGATCCTTCATTAATCAAGTCGTGCAACAGGCTAGCTGTGTTACAACGAGATCTACGAATAGGTCTCCTCTGGAGGAGCTTTCATGCTAGGCACACAAGGAGCGAATCCTTGGTGACTAACACTACTCGACTACCAATTCTAAACTAAGTGTTCTCTCTGCTTTTACCAAAGCTCGGGCGTAGAGCCTTACTCATGACGTCATCCCAAGAACCGAAAGGACCAGATAACAAGCACAAATAAAATCTACAAGAGAACAAATACATAAACTAAAAGGAAAGCAAACAAACACTCCTCACAAACCAAAAGATAGGCTCAACTCTCTCTTTGCATGGAGCAAAACGTCCCCAGCAGAGTCGCCAGCTGTCGCACCTCGAAAAATCACTCGAACATACGACCCTCGCGCAAAAGGCGCAGAAATGCGGTTCGACAGAGTCGCCACCGAACTTTATTTTTCCCAAATAAACGGGAGAGGAAAATATCGAGAAAACCTCCTAAAACGAAAGGATGGGAACAGGGCTGTCGCAACCATGTTCTGGGTTCAGGAGTCGGTTACGTGAGGGGAAGGTATTAGCACCCCTCACGTCCGTCGTACTCGACGGGAACCTCTTAAGGTAAATGTGGGGAGTGTTGTTTAGGTTTACTTGTTTTCTTCTCGTTGTTGAAGGTAGAATTGGTAGGGTAAAAGGTTAGAGACGCAAAGGAGAGATGGGTGGATGGAAGATAGGGTGCTCACCAAGGATTGAGGCCCTTGTGCCTACGTATGCTCATTCGAACGAGAATGAGAAATCAGAGCTTCGTAGTTCGACTACGGGAAATGTAACACCCATTTTAATTATTTAGTCATTTTATTATTATTTTAAATATTATATGTTGATGTGCCCTTTGGTAGGGTGTATTTGATGATGTTTGGTGGGTGTCCCTGAGATGGGAGATCATTGGTGGTAATTTGGTGAGTTTATAATAATATAAGAAATAATAGTAATATTGGTGGTGGTATTAATATTATTATTATTATTATTATTATTATTATTATTATTATTATTATTATTATTATATTTATGATTATTATTAATATTTGTAGTAATATTATTAATATGGAGAATATAATATTATTATTAATATAGTTATTATATTATTATGATTTTTGGTGTGAATATGATAATATAATGAATAATAGTAATATTGGTGGGGGTATTATTATTATATATTATTATATTTATTAGTATTATTAATATTATTATTATTTTGGTGAGATAATAATATTATTACTATTATTATTATTATTATTATTATTATTATTTTGGTGAGATAATAATATTATTACTATTATTATTATTATTATTATTATTATTTTGGTGAGATAATAATAATAATAATATTATTATTATTATTAATAGTATTATTATGATTAGTATTATTAATATTAGTAATATTATATTAGTATTATTAATATTAAGATTATTATTATTCATATTATTTTATTATTAGTATTAATATAATTGTTATTATTATCATTAGTATTATTATTATTATAATTATAATTATTGTTGGGTGTATTACTATTATTATTATTATTATGTTGAATATTACTATAATATTATAATAGTATTATATTATATTATTATTATTATTATTATAATGATTATTATAATTATTATATTAGAATTATTATTGGGAATATTAGTGGTTGAAATAAGTAAAATAAGAGGTGGAAGGGTTATTGGGAAGTTAGAATGGAAATATGAAAAGTCATGATAGAAACCGTGAGGAAGGAAATATGAAGGGGTAGCAAGGAGATATTAGAAAAGTTGGAATAGGGAGAAAAGGGATTACCATAGATCGTGGGAAATTGGTGTGATAATAATAATAATAATAATAATAATAATAATAATAATAATAATAATAATAATAATAATATTATTATTATTATTATTATTATTATTATTATTATTATTATTATTATTATTATTATTATTATTATTATTATTATTATTATTATTATTATTATTATTATTATTATGTTATTTTTATTAGTTATTATTATTATTATTATTATATTATTTTTATTAGTTATTATTATTATTGGGATAGGAAATAAAAAGGAAAATAGAATATGAAGGGATGGGGAAGTATTAGAGAAAATAACACGATAGAGCGATAGAAAGAGAGAAGAGGAAAGAACGAGAGAAGTGAGAAGAACGAAGGAAAAAGGGAACGAAGAACGGAAAGAAAAGAGGAGGCCAAGAGACCAAATCCAGGAAGAATTTCATCGATCAACCGATTAACAAGGTAAGGGGGGAGAAACTTGATTGGGAATGGTATATACATGTATAGGGTAGTGGGGATTCCTTAACCCCGTAGGAATGTATCGTTGATGAAGTTTTATATTGACATGCTATTGATTGTTGAGTTATGTTGATGTTGATGGATTGAAATATGTTGAGTGTTGGTGAATTGTTGTTTTTGGTTAATTTGGCGTATAGGTTGGGTTTACGGTTTTAGGGAAGTTCTGTGTGACCTTTTTGATGTGTCGATAGATTGTTTAAGTGATGACTTTGGAATAATATGTATATGATGATGTACGAATGTTTGATGTTGCCATTGTTGATTGACTGTTGGTGTTGGTTTGGTTTGAGTAAGGTTCAGAGTAACTCTAAAGTGTCGGTAGTGTGCCGTAATGTTGATCTGGAGTAGAATTATAGGAAGATTGATAAGCCTAATATGCATTGGTCGTAATACGGATAGTATAGGAAGTGGATGTTATAGAATAGGCTTGAATCAGAGAAGAGTGAGAATTCTGAACTGTGAGAACTTGAGAAGTCGCAGGCAACTCGCTAGCACTTCGCTTAGCGAGAAGGCAGCGAGCGTTCGCTAGGTGCTCGCCTAGCGAGTGAGGTAGCGAGTGAGTCTAGTAGGTTCTGTTTGCCTTCGCGAGGAGGTTCGCTAAGCGAACAGGTAGCGAGCATTCGCTGGGAGCTCGCCTAGCGAGGGTGTAGCGAGCGTAGCAGAATGGGGTTTTTCTATGTTGTTATACTGTGTGCGCTAAGAGTGTAGTGCCTTTGGACTTTGTTGATTATAGGGGAGATGATTGAGTGTTATAGAGTGAGTACTCGGAGATAGTATGTGATTTCCGTTACTAATTATTTAAATGGATAATTAGTTGGTGTATGAATCATGCGGAGCATGGTGTAGTGATCAGTAGGATCGTGTATTCCCGAGTGGTGGGACGTGTTTATATCTTGGTGATAAAGTATGAACTTGTTTACTTGGTGATGGTACTCGTTTTCCTTGATATTGTTGGTGAACAATTGGTTAACGTATATGTATGTAGTGATCAGTAGGATCGTGTGTTCCCGGGTGTTGGGATGTGGTTATATATGGTGTTATAGTATGAATTTATTTACTATCCGATTGATTTATATGGTGTTGGTGTAATATATCTACACATATATGCATTGATGTATGATGATATGATCAGGAGGATCGTGTGCACTTAGTGTGCCTAAATATGATAGTTATGCATTGGTGTGTGCATATCATGGTGTTTTGGTGGGATGAATCATGTCTCAGGAGGAGCGTAAGTGATTCATCCGTACTCCTTGGTGGAGAATGGTGGGGGATAGATCATGTCTCAGGAGGAGCGTAAGTGATCTATCCAGGTTCGATTGAATGAACCAATGAGTCGGTACCGCATGCATGGTGTTGAGTTGCATATTTGCATTATAATATGTTATATTGTAATTTGAACAGTAGGTTCGTTATATGGAGTTGTTGGGGTGAATATTGGTGTGTTGGTGTGTTTTACTACCTTGTTTACATGTATTACATTACCAATATATTTTTGATCATGTTTTCTCACCCCTTGGTTGTTGTTGTGTCTGTGCTTCTCCGGAAGTACAGATAATCCAGGTACTTAGATAGCTTGGATGGTGGTGTGCCAGTCGAGTCTAGGATGCTCTGATACGTAACACGGGATATGGGTGTTTTAATTGTTTTATGTCAAACTTATTGTAATCCTGTGACGTATCACTTTTTTTTTGTGAATTATAATAATAAAGATTTTACGAAATTTGGCGGATGGCCGAGAATGTTGGAATAATGTTTTCCGCTGTATTATTTTTTAGAATAATTAATAAAGTATTTTTATAAAAATTTGGTGATGTGATATCCCACTATTTTGGGGAAAACTCTGATGTTTATTTATAATGTTTATATTTTATTTAATTTGGGAAGTGGGGTGTTACAATTGGTATCAGAGCAGGTCGGTCCGTCCGGCCAATGTTGTCTAGTGTTATTGTTTCCTGGTATGCGACATGTGTGTAAAAACACTGCCGGTACATGTTGTTGGTTAACTTCATTGGTAGAAGTGGAATGATTCCAGTGGGGGAGAAGTTGTATTTCTCCGAAAAGCTACAGTGTGGTGGCTTAGTGTGTTGAGGAGGGATATTATAGTTTGGTAAAGATGGTTTGTACCCCATCATGATTTCGGCTGTCTATTAACAAATTGAGGAACTGATCACCCTTAATCTCTTGTTAATAGTGGACGGGATTGTGTTGGATGGGATAAACGTATCTTGCAAGCTTGGGTGGCGTGAGCAGTGTATAGTCTTGAGTTAAGCTAAGTGCTTAAGGGATTATTTTGAGGAATTTGGCGTAAGACGGTGTTGAAGTGTCTATTTTGACTGAAACTTGGAATGAGAAGGAAAGTGAGAAAAATTGGGATTTGTCAATTAATTGCGATTGTCGGAGGTTTCCGGATGAGGTAGGTGATTTACTATCGGAGTGTGAAGTAAAGCTCACACGTTGACTTTGTTGTTGGAACGAGTCCGATATTAGTGACTCCATATGGTGTGTTTTCGTTGGGATTGGAGAAGTTGAAGAGTCAACTTGAAGACCTTCTAGGAGAGAGGTTCTTTTGTTTGAGTGTGCTACCGTAATGTGCACCAATTTTGTTGGTTAGACAGATAGAAGGTTTTGTGAAACTTTGGATGAACTATAGATAAGTGAACAGGGTGACTATCAAGGATAGGTGTTCGCTTCCAAGAGTTAATGATTTGATGGAACAATTGATCGAGGGATGTGAGTCCCTTGGTCATGTGATCTCGAGTAGAGTTCTTATGGTGGATGGGACGAAGGTCAAAAGTTCTATCGTATTAGGAGGCTCAAAGATCTGCTGTTGAGATTGGAAATAATTGAGTTTTAAATTATTCATGGATTTAAAATGTGTTGGATGGCTTCCTAAGTATAAAATTGTTGTTGTACGTTAAATTCCGAGATCGCAGCTTTTTACGGAATCGAAATCGGACACTCGAAAGTCGGGTAACGGTCGAAAAGAGGATTTTGGGACTGTCATGTTCGCCTGGCGAGCATACTGGCGAACGTCCATATTCGCTGCGGTGTTCGCCTGGCGAAGGGGTCCTGGGCAGAAAATGTTATTCTGGTGTTTTTGCCGTAACGGGAGAACCGTAACTCGGAATGACGCGTGGTTCGAAGCGTTGGAAAGCTATTCAAATTATCTATGAGATGGTGAAGTATTGACATAGATTTAAGCTATTTATTGATGAAGTGTGTTTGAATTTTGTGGTAAGGACGGGCGGTACGGTATGTGTTCCCGCTATAACTCACAACTTGTTTGTCCACTTGGCATGGGATCTTCTTTAATTATTTATATAAGGCAATGGTTGTGTTAATAAATGATATTTTAAGGTATTTGAAGCGTATAGAGGATTATGTTGAGCATAAGGAACTGGAGTTATCAGTGTTGGAAAAAGAGCGGTGATATACTTCCGTAAGGAAAGTTCTGCCGAATCCGATAGAACTAATTGTGGTGGTTGTGATGCTTGTTGATATAATTAGGGGATTTGCTAAAGACAACTTCAGCGAGTTTCAATTATGCAAAAGGCAACTTGAAGTGTATAAGAGAAATCATCCGACCAGTGATTTAGAGTTGGTTACTATTGTGATTGTACTGGAGTCGGAGTCTTCAAAAGTTCAGACTGAGATCGGAGATGTTTGGTGATCTTAAGAGTTTAAGGTGTTTGTTTAATTTGAATAAGACAAATATGAGGCATAGGAAATAATTGGGACTTCGAAAAGAGTACGACTTCGAGTTGAATTACCATTCGAGTAAAGCGGACATGGTAGATGATGTAGTGAGTTAGAAATATTTGCATATACCGAAGATGATGGTGAAAAGAGTTAGAACTGATTGAGAAATTTCATAATATGCGTTTTGTGAGTAAGGATACTTCTTATGGAGTTAAGCTTTTATTATTAAGATCTGACTAGTGATATCCTTGAGAAGAATCGAGAAAGTCAGAAATCTGGATTGAATAGTGAATTAGTTGAAATTGATAAATTAGAGTCGAAGAGTGGATTGTCGGGTTTGTGGAAATAATACCACGAGGTGTTATGATAGAGTATGTATATCAGATGTTGTTGAAGGGAGTAGGAGTACTCGTGAAGAAATACATTGAGGTAGATGGAGTATCCATCTCGGTGCTATGAAGAAGTAACCGAACTTGAGTAGATTGTTTTTGAGACCATGGATAAGGAGAGGTGGAATATGCTAGTTAGAATTGTCGGAATTCGAAGAGTGAACATCAGAGACTGTTGAGTCTGATGTAGTCGTTAAATATTCTAGAGTGGAAATCAGGTAGTATTTTCACGAAATTGGTGTTGAGATTTCCAAAGAATTTGTAAAGACATAATTTTAATTTGAATTGTTAGGAGTGGATTAACTATTCCGTGTTGAGGATATACGAGATGCATATTGAGAAAGTGGTGAAGTTGGATGAGATACTGACGAATATTGTGTCAGATGGAAATTTGAGGTTTATATTGAGATTTTGGAGGGGCTTACAGGAAGCTTCGGGTACTAAGTTGAAGTTGAGTTCGACCTATCATCCGCAAACTGATGGTCAGTCAGAGAGGACTATTGAGTCTGTAGAGAATTGGTGAGAGCTTGGGTGTCGGATCAAGGTGGAGCGTGGGATGATTAATTATCGTTGATTGAGTTACCTATAATAACGGTTACCATCCTAGTGTCGGAATGGCACTATATGTGGCTTGGTGAGATAGGGAGTGTAGGACTCTCCTGTGTTGAAATAAATCGAGTGAGAGTGTTGTACTCAGACTTGAAGATTATGCTTGAGATGGCTGAGAAGATCGAGAGGATCCGAGGCAATATGTATTTTGAGGGTCACGCCGGTGACTGGTGTTGGTCGAGCTTCGAAATCTCAGAAGTTCGCACGTGTTCTGTAGTTATATCAGAGTGGCGCAGCGGAGGCATGGGAGGAGTAACATGTTAGACTGTTTTTCTGTTGTCGCTGTGAATTGACATGATATGTTTCATGTGTCTTAGTCGAGAAAGTACATTGAACCAGGTGGATGATGTACAAGTGAAAAATATTCCGATTGTTGAGGCATTGCTAGTTCGTTTTGGCGAGCGAGGAACAACTCCGAAGGGAGGAGATATCTTTGGTGAAAGTAGTATGGGGAGGTGCTGCAGAAGGCAGTGTGACCTGAGAATTGAAATAAAAGATGCGGGGAGCGTATCCGGAATTATTTCCATCAGATAATTTTCGAGGACGAAAATAATTAAAGTGGGGGAGAGTTGTAACACCCATTTTAATTATTTAGTCTTTTTATTATTATTTTAAATATTATATGTTGATGTGCCCTTTGGTAGGGTGTATTTGATGATGTTTGGTGGGTGTCCCTGAGATGGGAGATCATTGGTGGTAATTTGGTGAGTTTATAATAATATAAGAAATAATAGTAATATTGGTGGTGGTATTAATATTATTATTATTATTATTATTATTATTATTATTATATTTATGATTATTATTAATATTTGTAGTAATATTATTAATATGGAGAATATAATATTATTATTAATATAGTTATTATATTATTATGATTTTTGGTGTGAATATGATAATATAATGAATAATAGTAATATTGGTGGGGGTATTATTATTATATATTATTATATTTATTAGTATTATTAATATTATTATTATTTTGGTGAGATAATAATATTATTACTATTATTATTATTATTATTATTATTATTATTATTATTTTGGTGAGATAATAATATTATTACTATTATTATTATTATTATTATTATTATTATTTTGGTGAGATAATAATAATAATAATATTATTATTATTATTAATAGTATTATTATGATTAGTATTATTAATATTAGTAATATTATATTAGTATTATTAATATTAAGATTATTATTATTCATATTATTTTATTATTAGTATTAATATAATTGTTATTATTATCATTAGTATTATTATTATTATAATTATAATTATTGTTGGGTGTATTACTATTATTATTATTATGTTGAATATTACTATAATATTATAATAGTATTATATTATATTATTATTATTATTATTATTATAATGATTATTATAATTATTATATTAGAATTATTATTGGGAATATTAGTGGTTGAAATAAGTAAAATAAGAGGTGGAAGGGTTATTGGGAAGTTAGAATGGAAATATGAAAAGTCATGATAGAAACCGTGAGGAAGGAAATATGAAGGGGTAGCAAGGAGATATTAGAAAAGTTGGAATAGAGAGAAAAGGGATTACCATAGATCGTGGGAAATTGGTGTGATAATAATAATAATAATAATAATAATAATAATAATAATAATAATAATAATAATAATATTATTATTATTATTATTATTATTATTATTATTATTATTATTATTATTATTATTATTATTATTATTATTATGTTATTTTTATTAGTTATTATTATTATTATTATTATATTATTTTTATTAGTTATTATTATTATTGGGATAGGAAATAAAAAGGAAAATAGAATATGAAGGGATGGGGAAGTATTAGAGAAAATAACACGATAGAGCGATAGAAAGAGAGAAGAGGAAAGAACGAGAGAAGTGAGAAGAACGAAGGAAAAAGGGAACGAAGAACGGAAAGAAAAGAGGAGGCCAAGAGACCAAATCCAGGAAGAATTTCATCGATCAACCGATTAACAAGGTAAGGGGGGAGAAACTTGATTGGGAATGGTATATACATGTATAGGGTAGTGGGGATTCCTTAACCCCGTAGGAATGTATCGTTGATGAAGTTTTATATTGACATGCTATTGATTGTTGAGTTATGTTGATGTTGATGGATTGAAATATGTTGAGTGTTGGTGAATTGTTGTTTTTGGTTAATTTGGCATATAGGTTGGGTTTACGGTTTTAGGGAAGTTCTGTGTGACCTTTTTGATGTGTCGATAGATTGTTTAAGTGATGACTTTGGAATAATATGTATATGATGATGTACGAATGTTTGATGTTGCCATTGTTGATTGACTGTTGGTGTTGGTTTGGTTTGAGTAAGGTTCAGAGTAACTCTAAAGTGTCGGTAGTGTGCCGTAATGTTGATCTGGAGTAGAATTATAGGAAGATTGATAAGCCTAATATGCATTGGTCGTAATACGGATAGTATAGGAAGTGGATGTTATAGAATAGGCTTGAATCAGAGAAGAGTGAGAATTCTGAACTGTGAGAACTTGAGAAGTCGCAGGCAACTCGCTAGCACTTCGCTTAGCGAGAAGGCAGCGAGCGTTCTCTAGGTGCTCGCCTAGCGAGTGAGGTAGCGAGTGAGTCTAGTAGGTTCTGTTTGCCTTCGCGAGGAGGTTCGCTAAGCGAACAGGTAGCGAGCATTCGCTGGGAGCTCGCCTAGCGAGGGTGTAGCGAGCGTAGCAGAATGGGGTTTTTCTATGTTGTTATACTGTGTGCGCTAAGAGTGTAGTGCCTTTGGACTTTGTTGATTATAGGGGAGATGATTGAGTGTTATAGAGTGAGTACTCGGAGATAGTATGTGATTTCCGTTACTAATTATTTAAATGGATAATTAGTTGGTGTATGAATCATGCGGAGCATGGTGTAGTGATCAGTAGGATCGTGTATTCCCGAGTGGTGGGACGTGTTTATATCTTGGTGATAAAGTATGAACTTGTTTACTTGGTGATGGTACTCGTTTTCCTTGATATTGTTGGTGAACAATTGGTTAACGTATATGTATGTAGTGATCAGTAGGATCGTGTGTTCCCGGGTGTTGGGATGTGGTTATATATGGTGTTATAGTATGAATTTATTTACTATCCGATTGATTTATATGGTGTTGGTGTAATATATCTACACATATATGCATTGATGTATGATGATATGATCAGGAGGATCGTGTGCACTTAGTGTGCCTAAATATGATAGTTATGCATTGGTGTGTGCATATCATGGTGTTTTGGTGGGATGAATCATGTCTCAGGAGGAGCGTAAGTGATTCATCCGTACTCCTTGGTGGAGAATGGTGGGGGATAGATCATGTCTCAGGAGGAGCGTAAGTGATCTATCCAGGTTCGATTGAATGAACCAATGATTCGGTACCGCATGCATGGTGTTGAGTTGCATATTTGCATTATAATATGTTATATTGTAATTTGAACAGTAGGTTCGTTATATGGAGTTGTTGGGGTGAATATTGGTGTGTTGGTGTGTTTTACTACCTTGTTTACATGTATTACATTACCAATATATTTTTGATCATGTTTTCTCACCCCTTGGTTGTTGTTGTGTCTGTGCTTCTCCGGAAGTACAGATAATCCAGGTACTTAGATAGCTTGGATGGTGGTGTGCCAGTCGAGTCTAGGATGCTCTGATACGTAACACGGGATATGGGTGTTTTAATTGTTTTATGTCAAACTTATTGTAATCCTGTGACGTATCACTTTTTTTTTGTGAATTATAATAATAAAGATTTTACGAAATTTGGCGGATGGCCGAGAATGTTGGAATAATGTTTTCCGCTGTATTATTTTTTAGAATAATTAATAAAGTATTTTTATAAAAATTTGGTGATGTGATATCCCACTATTTTGGGGAAAACTCTGATGTTTATTTATAATGTTTATATTTTATTTAATTTGGGAAGTGGGGTGTTACAGGAAAGGATGGGGGGAAACGGAAGATGGATAGAAGTGTGCTCGCCAAGATCATCGCAATCTTGTGCCTACGTATCTTATATTCAAGAATGAATAAAGAATCAGAGCGTCCGTAGTTCGTGGTAACAACCACGAAAAGATGAGATTTGAACAGGTTGGAAGTTTGAGAAAGGGACGAAAGAGTGACTGACAAGCAACCCAAGAGCGTGCCTCAAGAGCTTGTCACTCAGGAATTCAAGGAATGCGAGATTCCAAGAACTCAATTCTTTCGGGAGTTGACTGAGTAAGTTGAAGATAAAAGAGTTGGATGTTTTTGAAATCGAAAGAATGAACTAATAACAACTCAAGGGCGCACCTCGAGAGTTACTCATTCGAATACTCAAAGAATGCTAGATTCTGAGAATATCCCTCTTTCGTAAGTTTTAAAAATGTTTGTGAAAGGATCGAATCGAAAAAAACGGCATGCGAGGCCAAAAGGAAGTTGTTTTGAGGTAGCTCGACGACGTGTCGAGGATTTGATCGAAGATGGGACCGACTTGACGACGTGTCAAGTGTTAGATTGTGAGAGATGACATTGGTCCCTAAGGGTGCCCCCAATATCAAAACTACGAGGAGTTGTGAAGTGTGTGCAAAATGTCGATGATTGCGAATGCGTACGAGCATTCGACTTAGGAGAACGATTGACAATGTTTTGAGTTTAAAAAGTCAAAAGATTGAGTAAATAATAACTCAAGGGCGTGCCTCAAGAATTATTCACTCGAAGATTCAAGGAATACTAGATTCCAAGAACCTGCTTCTTTCGAAGTTTGAATCAAAAAAAAGTTGAGAAAATGTTTTGAAAAAAGTCGAAAGATTGAGTGAATAACAACTCAAGGGCGTGTCTCAAGAATTATTCACTCGAAGATCCAAGAAATGCTAGATTCCAAGAACCTTCTTCTTTCGGAGTTTTAATCGAGAAAAATGTTTTGAAAATAAATTGTAGTGAAATGAGATATGAAAATAATTTGTGTGTGAAAGGTGAGATTTAAATTTGAAAATAAGAAAAATGACAATTATTTGATAAATAAGACGTCGGCCTCACAATCAATTAATCGGACATCATTTGGATGCTAGATCCTAACAACACCCTTTTTATTCAATTTAATTATTAAAAAAAACTGTTTGAATGAACAACGAAAATATCACACGAAGTGCTAGACTCCGATGATATTTTTGTTCAAATAATTAAGAGCATATTTTAAAACGAAAAGTCGAACAATATTATCCAAGGCGTACGCCCCAATAATAGTCACTCATAAACTCAAGAAGTGCTTAGACTTCAAGAATTTAATTTTTTCGTAATTGATTAAGAAAAACAATTTTAGTAAAAATAAATAAATAAATAAATAAATAAATAAATTGATTTAAGATTAAAAAAAATAATTAATACATTATATATAAAAAAATAAAATAAAATAAAAAAGTTAATAGGCCTATGAAATCTAAATGGCAGAAAGTGCCATAATAATATTAATCAACTTTCCACTTAATACCCTTATTTAAATTGACTTTATTATGAAAAATAATATAATTAAAGATTAAAAGTAAAAAACTTTTTGTATTTAAAGGTATTCTAGTAATGAAAACAATATCCATCATTTTTATAAGCCAAGAATGACGGTGAAACCGTCACAAAATCCCGCTACAAACAAACAACAACCACATGTACATATAATCAAAATGCAGGAAGATGAAAACTCTAGAAAAAAAACAAAGTGAAATATAATAATTCTATTGAAGCTTATTGGCATAGCAAAGTAAAGTAAAAACTAGCAGAAAATTGTTTGATTAGGAATGACAGTAACAATCTTACATGCACATTTATTCGAAAGTATCAATATACTACTACAAGTTTCACAATGCCGTAATGAAAATAGCACGCAAACGGATACGCGACATAGCCACAGTGGATTCGAATAATTACAACCACGACAATTATAATACCAATTCAAAACATCTAATTATAAACAATGCCAACTGCCTAACCTTCACGAAATCAAAGTAAATTATAATTTAAAAAGACTATATACAACCGGCAGAAATAACAAAAATGTAGAGAAAAAAAACTACCCCACAGATTTAACCACACTGCAAAACCATAAACAGAAATTCAGAGTTGTTACTGTTACGCCGTAGTAGTTTGTCGCCTTCGAGATAAAAAAAAAAAGAAAACAGCCAAGATACTTTCTTGTTGCCTCAGCTGCTATGGTGACTCTTTTGTTGCAACGACTTCAACATAGTTGCAGGTGTGCTCTGTGTAAACGCTCCTGGTGACGTTGTATCCTGCACAAAATCAACAACCAGCCAAATAGTAAAGAAAGAAGACCTCTGTAAGTTCGAAACTGTCAAAACTTCGCGAGTTGGAGATGCGAATGAGTTAACAGAAAATGTTTTATGCTAATTCATGTGAACAAAGGAGGGTTTTGAGTTGAGCTCATGACAGTAGTGGTGTCGTCCCGGCAAGGTCATGAAGTAACTCTTCTGGAAAAAAAATTGAAGTCGCGAGATGTCGGTGAGCTAGGCTGTGTAGTGAGTAGTAATTATTTTGAGGTGGGAAAGAGTTTTCCGGCGGGGAATTGAGGGGGTGTATGGTGAGGTGGGTCGCGGAAACAGTGAGGGTTTTGGATCGAAGGTTTGAGGTTTGTGGGCGGCGGAATCAAAACAATGGATTGAGGGTCTTTAATGGTGGATTTGTGAGGAAGGTGAAGTGAGAATGGGGATGACGGCGATGTTTTTGACGATGAAGAGGAATGAACAGTCCTCTCCTTCTTTCAATCAGTCTTCCTCCTTTAAGAGCACACCCAAAGCCAACCCTAACGGGCCGCTGCAACTGGGCCTCCCCTCAACTCATTCTCTTTTTTTTTTTCAATTATTATTAACAAATATTAACAAATATAACAATTAATTTAAACTAAATTAATAACTATTTAAAAACATAAATATTAAATATAAAAATAAAAGATATTAACAAATATATATGTAAAACAAACTAAAAAAAACAAAATTTTATATTTACAAATAAAAGAGCTATATATGTGCATAAAATATTAATATTAATAATATTTTTAAAAAGAAAAAGGTTTAGGAAATTAAGAAAAGAATTAATATTCACAAAAATGCTTTTTTTTAGGCCACGTGTCACGCTTTAATTGGTTAAAAGGAAAAAATTTTGAAAAACGCCCAATTTCGGGTGGACACGTGTCTAAACGGCATGAAACAATAAATGCGAAAAAAATATTTGCGAAAGGGGTAGGACAAATTTAGGGTATGACAGTACCGTCGTACGATAACCGTGAAGAGAAAATGGCAACATCTCATGCCAATCTTTGTAAGTGACAACCATCTTTTGCACTATCTTTTTGATATTCTTATTGGCCGCTTCGACAATACCATTCATCTTCGGCCGATAGGGCGATGAGTTGTGATGTTCAATCTTGAAGTTCTGGCATAACTCCTTCATTATTTTGTTGTTTAGATTCGAACCATTATCAGTAATGATTCGTTCGGGAACTCCATATCTGCAAATGATGTCCTTCTTTATGAATCTTGCTACCACTTGTTTGGTCACATTGGCATACGAAGCTGCTTCAACCCACTTGGTGAAGTAATCAATAGCAACCAAGATGAAACGGTGACCGTTGGAAGCAGTGGGTTCAATCTTGCCAATCATATCAATGCCACACATGGAGAAAGGCCACGGGGACGCTATTACATTCAATGGGCACGGCGGTACATGTATCTTATCTGCATAAATCTGGCATTTATGGCATTTCTTCGCAAATTTGAAACAATCCGACTCCATCGTTAGCTAATAATACCCTGCTCGTAACAGTTTTCGAGATATGGCATGTCCGCTGGCATGCGTACCAAAAGTACCCTCGTGGACTTCTTCCATAAGCAACAATTCTTCTTTTCCATCCACACATCTCAACAGCACCAAATCGTGGTTCCTTCTGTACATTACACCAGCTAGGTTTAGGTAAAAGTTGTCAGACAACCTCCTCAGCGTCTTCTTATCCTGAGCCTAAGCTCCTGGTGGATACTCTTTTTCCTCAGGAAGTTCTGTATATTGTAAAACCATGGCTTGCCATCAGCAGCCTCTTCAATGGAAAATATGAAAGCAGGTCTGTCCAAGCGAGAAATGACAATTCTGGGAGCCTCGTTCCAGAAATTCACTTTGTACATGGAAGGTAATGTTGCCAAAGCATCAGCCATCTGATTCTCTACTCTTGGCACATGGTGGAAGTCTATACGATCGAAAAATGGTAACAACCTCCTTGCATAATCTCTGTAAGGAATCAAATTCGGTTGACGAGTTTCCCATTCTCCTTTGATCTGGTTAACAACTAGCGCTGAATCGCCATATACATCGAGATTCTTGATCCTCAGATTGATAGCTTCTTCCAGACCCATGATACATGTTTCGTACTCAGCTTCATTGTTGGTGACTGGAAAAGTCAATCTGGCAGTGAACGGGATGTGGGTACCATGAGGAGTGGTAATAATTGCCCTAATTCCGCTACTATAAGAGTTGATAACACCATCGAATATCATTTGCCATTGAGAACCCTTCGCTTGACCTTCACCGTGCTGTGGTTCTTCACAATCTTTCGCTTTCAGAAACATGATATCCTCGTCAGGAAATTCAAACTTCATCGGTTGATAATCTTCGATAGGCTGCTCAGCTAGGTATTCTGACAAAACACTTCCTTTGATGGCTTTCTGAGAAACATACTGTATATCGTACTCTGTCAGTACCATTTGCCATCTAGCAATTCTTCCTGAAAGCGCTTACTTCTCGAAGACATACTTAATCAGATCCACCTTCGAAATCAGCATGGTTGTGTGATTGAGCATATACTGCCTCAAACGTTTGGCAACCCAAGCAAGTGCACAACACATTTTCTCCAGCATTGAGTAACGAGACTCACAATTTGTGAACTTTTTACTCAAGTAATAAATCACATGCTCCTTTCTTCCAGTCTCGTCGTGTTGACCGAGAACACAACCCATGGAATTCTCAAGAACCGTCAGGTACATGATTAAAGGCCTTCCAGCTATTGGGGGTATCAATATCGGAGGCTCCTGCAAATACTGTTTTATTTTATCAAAGGCTCTTTGACAATTTTTATTCCAGACAACCGCCTAATCTTTCTTTAACAGCTTAAACATTGGCTCACACGTGGCTGTGAGATGAGATATGAACCGAGCAATGTAATTCAATCTCCCTAGGAAACCAAAGACTTCTTTTTCTGTTTTCGGCGCTGGCATGTCTTGTATTGCTTTTATCTTTGCAGAATCGACCTCAATTCCTTTTTCGCTGACAATAAACCCCAATAACTTTTCGGACCGAACTCCAAAAGTGAACTTATTTGGATTCAACCTCAGTCTGAACTTTCTAAGCCTCTCTAACAGCTTCAACAAATTAACCAGATGTTCCTCCTCCGTTTGGGATTTAGCAATCATATCGTCAACATCAACCTCAATCTCTTTATGCATCATGTCATGAAAGAGTGTTGTCATAGCACGCTGATATGTCGCTCCATCATTCTTCAAGCCGAAAGGCATCAACTTATAGAAAAACATTCCCCATGGTGTTATGAATGTAGTTTTCTCCATGTCCTCCAGTGCCATCTTTATCTGATTATAACCCGAGAAACCATCCATGAAGGAAAACACCGAAAATTGAGCCGTATTGTCGACCAATACGTCAATGTGAGGGAGCGGGAAATCATCTTTAGGGCTCGCCTTGTTCAAATCCCGATAATCAACACACATACGCACCTTACCGTCCTTCTTCGGTACAAGTACTATGTTAGCGACCCATGGAGGGTAAGTAGTCATAGCTAGGAATCCAGCATCCCACTGCTTTTGGACTTCTTCTTTGATTTTTACCGCCATATTGGGTCTTGTTCTTCACAGTTTCTGCTTGACCGACAGACATTCCTCGCGCAACGGTAAGCGGTGAACCACTATGTCGGTATCAAGCCCAGGCATATCCTCATACGACCAAGCAAAGATGTCACTATACTCTCGAAGCATCTCGATCAGTCTTTGCTTGACGCCGCTCTGTAGCGCAGCCCCTATCCGTACATTTCTGACCACTTCCTCAGAACCCAGATTAATGACCTTAATTTCCTTTTGATGAGGCAGAATGACTTTCTCTTCTTGTTTCAAAAGTCTGGCTAATTCCTCAGGAAAGTCTTCATCCTCATCAATCTCTTCTTCAGCTTGATATATCGGTTGATCGAAGTCGAAGTGAGTCATAAAAGGTTCTGGATCGGTGTCATCTGCAATAGGAATCTGTTCGGTCGTCACTTGAATGACTTCTTCAATTGACCAGTTGCGTAGGCTCTGTCCCGTAATACATGGCTTGATCCAGGCATCCATATCACAGCCACTGTCTCCGGCTTCATCATCAGAAATGGCACTGATCTTCTCAAAGAAGAAACTCCCGCTAGTAAACCTGATCAGCCCTTTGAACTTCGGCTTGCTCTGTGAAGACGATGGGCGGTACCCCAGACCGAATTTGTCTTGCTTCTGCGGTATATTAATCAACTGTCCCCATCCTTGGGCTGAACCAACTTGCACCACAGCTTGCGCTTCTTTAAACGAGGACATAGCAACCTCAGGCTCTTTACTCACAATCGTAGACTTGTCTTTGATCTTGACCGTTTTGAAGGCTTGGTATAGAGTTTCATGGATCTCTCCATCCACTTCAACATACTTAAATGATGATAGATGGATGACCATGATATCCTCCTCTCCACACACCGTCACGACGCTACCGCCAACCATGTATTTCAGCTTCTGATGCAGAGTTGATGTAACAACCCCAGCTGAATGAATCCACGGGCGACCTAGTAAACAACTGTAGGCCGGCTGGATATCCATGATGTAAAACACAACTTCAAAGACTTCAGGTCCAACCTGAATCGATAAAGTTACCTCCCTAAACACGGATCTTCGGGTTCCGTCAAACGCCCGCACCACCAAATCACTTTGTGTGCAAATCAACCCCTTCATATCTAGCTTCATCAAAGCCTTCTTCAAGAGCACGTTTAAAGAAGATCCCGTATCCACAAGCACGTGAGACATGACAGTCCCTCGGCATTCCAAAGATATGTGCAGCGCACAATTGTGATTTCTGCCTCTGGGTGTCAAATCCAGGTCCGTAAAGCCTAAGCGATTGCCTGCGTTTACGTGAGCCACCACTTCTTCAAGTTGATTGACTGAAATTTCCTGTGGCACGTAAGCAGTATTTAGTATCTTCAACAATGCATTCATATGCGCCTCAGAGCAAAGGAGCAACGATAGTATGGATATTTTGGACGAAGTTTGCTGCAAGTGATCGACTATCTTGTAGTCGCTTTTCCGGATCAGCCTCATGAATTCCTTCGCATCTTTCAACAAATATTCTCGTTCCCCAGATTGAGAAGTCTCTTCCACTACCGGTCTTTTCCCCTTGTCTACCTTATCAGCAATCACCTCAGGCGACAAAAAGACTCGGCCACTGCGAGTAATACCTCCGGCACCAACTAGATTGTCAACTGAACTTGCAGGGGTATCATTCAAGTTTATCTTCTTCCCATTACAATACACTTCGGCTCCGTAGTTCCACGGAACAACCTTAGTGCTCTCAAACGGCATAGGACCTGCTTGGTGATAGTTATCGTTGGCGGCTTTGGTGCATAGATAGTAACAGTTTTATAAGGGATGGAGATTGTCGCAATCCCATCCTTCTCTTCAGCCACTACCTTCTCAGATTCTCTGCCAACAGAACGGTTAAATTGTAAAACTTCGTCGTTAATCATTTCCTGAAACCACTTCTCAATAATTCACATCCTCTCTCAGGATCAACAGAACATTCAACACAACCTTCAACACAACCCGAAAAGACACCTCCCTGTAGCAGTCTGGCTTTCACGAAGCTTAAGGGTATTTTTAGTTCATCAACACTGGTCACCAAACTCAACACCTCTTCCTCTACAATTGCATTAACCCTAGCCTGCCCGTGATTCGGAATGGGATTCTGCACCACGTTGGGAACATCATTAGAAAAATTGATAGCCTTACTGTCAATCATATCTTGCACTTTATGTTTGAAGGCTTTACAATTGTCTATAGTATGTCATAGAGCGCCCGAATGGAATTCACAGTGGGCATTTGTATCGTACCCAGGTCAAGGTTGTCCGGTCAAAGGAGCCAAAGTCCTTGTCTGAATCAATTGCAGTTGTAACAAAGCCTCCAATAACTGAGAGTAAGGCATAGGAGGCGTATCAAAATGCCTATTTGCTGCCTGGCCTCTATCTTGGTACCTGCCATATCCCTGTTGATTTTGTTGCGGTCATTGTTGCTGTTGTTGTTGATGCTGTTGTTGTTGTGGTTGTTGAACTGCTGGAATAATCTGCCGATGCTGCCTATTCTGCCCTCTATTTCTTCCCCTTGAACTGGATACAGCATTGGTGTCTCCCTCTCGCCTTTTGTTTCCGAACACTTTCTTGTTCCCTCCTCCAGATGAGGATACTTCGCCAGCATTGATCTTTCCTATCTTAATTCCATTCTCCACCCTTTCACCGGTGATAATCAGATCAGAGAAGCTTCCAGACATATTGCCGATGAGTTTCTCATAGTACATTTCTGGTAAGGTAGCAACAAACATATCCACAAGTTCTCTTTCTACCATTGGTGGTTGTACCCTAGCAGCAAGCTCTCGCCACCTCTGGGCATATTCTTTAAAGCATTCACTGCTCTTCTGAGAGAGATTCTGCAACCGAACTCTATTCGAAGCAAGGTCACTGTTGTACTGATAGTGCCTTACAAAAGCTTCTGCTAGTTCTTTCCAGCTACGAACATAAGAGGGCTCCAAGCTCATATACCATTCCAACGATGGTCCGGATAAGCTATCTTGGAAAAAGTGCATCAATAGCTTCTCATCCTCGGAATGTGCATACATCTTGCGATAATAAGACCTCAGATGAACCTTAGGGCAAGTGGTGCCCTTGTACTTATCAAAATCCGGGACCTTAAACTTTGGAGGTACCCTCAAGCCTGGAATCAACCCCAGATTAGACATATCCAGCCCCATAGAGTTTTGGCATTCCAGCGACCTTATCTTCTCTTCGAATATCTTAATCCTTCTATCAGCCTCAGAAGGTATTTCAACATTCACAATCCGTGGAGAAAACACATCTTCCTGCCTATCCTCATTCCAAGTGTGGTCTAGAGTACCATGCACAACACCTGTAGTGTCGATACCATAGCCATAACCATTTCTGTTACCATTAGCACCATTGGCAAAACTAGCATGATTGAAACCTGTCACATTCCCAGCACCAACACCGTGACCACCCCCTCCAGCAGTAGGGATGACTAAAGTTGGCATAAAATTGTTCGCCTAAGGAGTTTCCTGATGAGGAGGGTTAGAAGCAATCCCACCATGAAGCACACCATCACTGTCAACCCGCGCAGTCAAAGGTTGCACCAAAGTCTGAAGTTGAGCCTGACCACTAGCAACCCCTTGCATGACCTCCATCAGTTGTGCCATATGATCTCTCATCTCTTGCATTTCTACCCGCATCTGATCCATCAGCCTTTTCTGGTTTCCTCTAGTACCGTACCAGTGAGTTGTCACGTCAGCAATCCTGAAACACTAGTGAAGCACAAGAGAAAATAAGGTTAACCGTTCCGGTGCACCTGCAAATGCGAGAAAAATGCTAAAATGCAGACATGTTGTTGCGGTGAAAATTTGATATCAAGCTATTAATTAACTTGAACCTTATTTCTTTTACAACCGATCTTTAATTTATCCAAAGGATAGGTCTAAAGAAAGAAAGAACCTTTTGCGCGATGTGACAACAACGCTTAAGAAATTCGGGGATCGGGGGTTAGTTATATCTAGGGAAGGTATTAGCACCCTAAATATCTGTAGTACTCTACAGGAACCTTTTGTTTAATTACTTGCTAAGTTTGTGAATTTTGCTATGGTTAAGGGATAAGATAAAAATAAATAAGGTCCTAAGTGGTTTCCTAAGTTTGCTCGCAAAGGCATCGCACCTTCTGCCTACGTATCCTGACTAGGATAGAATCAGAGCAATCGTAGTTCACCTCACAAGGGAAAAGAACACTTGATGATGATCAAAGTTCAAAGGGGAACAAACATGACAATGTTTGTGTGGAGTTTGACAAAACTCCCTAATCTAAGTTGAAGTAAAAGGGGAAGTAAGAAGTCATGACGATGATTCTTACACAGAGTTGACGAACTCTTTCCTAGGGTTCTAGTTGTAGATCACTCCTAGTATGGGTGGGTTTCTTAGACTTCAAGCAAAGTCTAAAGGCTCCTAATCTAGGGTTGAAGTGACTTAACAAAGTCAAGAGAGAGTGAAGATTTTGGTCCAAGACATTGACAATCAAGTGGACAGACTTTCCTTTGGAGGGACAAATGATTGGCAATTGGATGAAAGCTAGCCAGCTTCATCATCTTTGGGATAAAAATACAATACAAACATCATACAAAAGCATTCACGGTGACAACCAATGAAAAATATTAAGGATGAAAAAGCAATGATGACAATCAAAGCAGATGATTAGTACGAAAACTGTGACGACAGATCACACCCGGAGTACAGTTAACAAATAGATGAAATGAACATGATAATAATTCAAAGTAAAAATCCTAACATGTTAACCAACATGTATAGGATTGAGAACAATCAATTTTCACAAAGAAAAACAAGTGGAACCCTTTTAACTTTCATCTGCAACAGATTAGGGTTAGCACTGTCAACGAACGAATCGCACATGGTCAAACATGATAAAAAATTAATCAAACATGGAAAATAAATACATGACATGAAAGTACACATTAAAACAAACACAATGAAAAAAATGGGTGAAAAATAATAAAAAATGAGAGAGTTATGATTTTTTGAAGTTCATGTGAAAAAATAAGAAAAAATGGCAACAAGGGTTATCACAAGGGATCGAACCCATGCCAAGTATAATGTGCGCGCAAAGTCTCAACCGCTGGGGCGGCCATACGTCCATTAACCAAAGTGAAATGAATAATATATAGAGTAAGTTTGATTTCATGGCTGGGCAAAACCAAAGTGTTTTTCAAGGATTTGCAAAATCATCATAACTTTCTCAATTCTTTGTCTTTTTTCACAAATTTTATATGCTTTTGGGGTAGAATCATCTGAGGGTTAAGATGGTGGTGTTGGTTTTCAAAAATAATTAGCCTAATGAAAAACCCGATAGGGGTTAATCATGCTTGAAAAATTGCAAATTGACATACACAGCTCCATACAGTCATATTAAATCCACACAAAGCATATATATACATGACAACTAGGTGATAATGAAGGAGTTCAAAACACTCCAAGTGTTGGAAACAAACTGTGGTGATGAATCACATGTGTCTTGCAAATATGACAAAAATGATAAAGCATGAGATGGGGTGTTTTTTGTTTCAGTTCAGTTTGAGCCAAAGCAATGTTCCAAACACTTTTATTACATGATATTGAGTATGTTTGTGTGAAAAAATTTGAACTGGAATGAGTGTGTGAAGTTTTGGTATCCAAAGTGCATATTGTGTGTGTTATGCATTTTGGTGTGTGATGTGTGTTCCACATACAAACATATCATGAATGATCAAGGCAAGTTGTTATAACACAAAAATTCCAAGTAACCTCATTAATTCTAGATCTGGTGTGTGACATGCCAATATGTGAAAGCAAAAGCATCTCATAAATGAAATTATGGTACAGTGTGTTTCAAATCAAAACAAGTGTTCCAACACCTCATATGTATTTAACCTAAAGTGTGTGCAATGTGTTTTGCATGAAAAACAAGTTGTTGCCAAAAGTGGCTAAGTGTGTGGATGTGTTTGTGACATTCTTGCATTTTGAAAGTGACTTTCTATAACTGAGTGATTTTGAATGAAATGATAGTTCAAGCATGTTGTTATTGACCAATGTGAGGTGTGTGTGAAGTGGTTTCAATGAAAATTGAATTTGTGCAAAAAATAGCAAGTTGGGGCTTGATGTGCAAGCAAAGTTAGCTTGAAGACATGACACTTTGGAAAAAAAACAGATTTGAGGCCAAGATGATTATGTCAACACTTTTTAAAAGATGTTTATGAGATGTTCAAATGTGACTTTGGTGTAAAAACCAGTTTGTGGAAAAATGATGGTATGAGTTGTTTGATGTGTAAGATAAATTCTTATGGCAAACATGTGAATTTGATTTCATGCACATACCAACTTTAATGAACATATAGAGATTTTTCAAATATGCATTCAAACATGTTCAACTAAAACAAGCTAACTTTTCAAGGCTTATGTCAACTGTGAGTTCCTAACTGCTATGGATTTTTGACAGCAAAGCTAAGGTAAAGCATCACATATGCACATCATTGAAAGAATATGAAACAAAGCCCCAAGTTAACTATTGTGAACTGTGACCTTTCAAGCACAAATGTTATGATCTTGATGCATGATAAGTACAAAATTAAACTGTGAACAGTTTTAGTTTAACACAAGCATGTAGGCATGTCAAAAGTGTTCTCTTGGTGGTGTGTGCATACCTCATATGCTTTAAAACAGGCTGTTTGCAAAAATGTGTCAAGTGAGTTGTGAAGTGGTTTAACAAAAAGATGAATCCTGTTTTGTGCCATTGAGCCAAAGTAAACACACACACACCTGTTGAAATACCTAAACAAAATATGTCCAAGTAATACAAACTGTTTCTACAGCCTGTGCTCAAAAGGATCTTTTAACAGGTTTTGGTTTTTTTTTTGACAAGTAAACAAAATCCAGGTGTTGTTCAACATATCCTGAACCAAAATTACCACACTGCTAGCACAATGACCTCTTAAGATTATTTAGGATTTTAACACAATACAGTCATACCAAGATGCAAGATACCCCATCAGAAATTAAAGGCATCACAAATCAAACAAAACTCATGCTTTTGGTCAATAAACCGAAGTTAGACAACTCTAAAGCATTTGGGACAACATGAAATTGACAGAGCTTGGAGCAGCAAACAAACAAAGCCAATCCATTCAATCAAATTATAAATAGCATACCAACATGACAAAGATATATTCAACATTTTATGAAAGTCTCATCACTCATTAAAGACCATATGTCATGAAAAGTCATCAAATGCTCATAGTTATCACATGTTACCAAAAACACTCAAGAATGCAATTTCATGAAAATGATGTAAGAGCTAATGGAGACAAGTTACATACCTGTTGATAATCCTTTTAAGCAAGCAAAATTAGTTGAGAAAACCAGAGATCTTTAATTCACCTCTTTGCTTTTGCACCTTGCTTCAACCTTAAGTAAATAACCACTTATGATGCCAAAATGAAAACTATGAGTCTCCAATGGTTGCTAAGGGTCTTGACAGTTGAGATATGCTATTTGTGAGGTGTACAAATGATCACAACCTCAAGGAAAAGCTTAGAACACAATTTGGTGGTTTTTGTGGCTTTTGGTCAAAGTAAGCTAGGTATGAGTTTGACTTTTGGATTTCTGAGTTTTCTTGATGGTTCAAAGTATCATACACCTTCTATATCATATTTAGAAGTTGTGTGGAGGGTGGTTAAGGTGTTGGAAAGGGCAGAAATGATTTTGAGCAATTTTCACTTCATGACCATTTTTAGTGTTTTCATGGATTTTGGTGTTTTTGAGAATTTGAAGCAAGGAGTGGAAATTGGGATAATAGAGATTCTCTATGGTTTCTATCAGATGAATTGTGTGTGGAATGAGGTGAATGAGTCCTCCTTTTATAGAGAAATGGATTGAGGTGCTTGCTAGAGACCTTTCTTCACCATGAAGCAAGCTTTAAGATTTTTTGAAACAAACCTCCCTTGAAGGGTTTTCCACTTGTTCTGCTACAAGACCATTTTTTCAAAGCTCCTTAATGATTTTCTGATGTGATTTGCAGCCTAGAAACCATAGGGAAGGGGCTGGTACAGCTTTACCTTACCACCTTGTAATCGCTTCTTCGGATAATCCTCAAAAAATCATCATTTTCTTCTTCTGCGCTCGAGGCTTCTTTTTCTTTGATTACCACAGCAGGAATAACTTCTTTTGGAATAGCTACTGATTCTTTCGGCTGATAGATCCGACCGCTGCGGGTCATCTTGCTAGTGCCGGCAATGTTGGTCACATCTTTCTGATTATCTGTCTGAACAACCTTTCTTGTTTCTTTGTCTACCACGGTCACATCGTACTTCCATGGAACAACTTTTGTATTGTCATAATGGAACGGTCTTGGTTTTTGAACTACGATTGGTCGCGGTTGACCAATAGCAGCTCTGTTGAAAACTGGCCTTGCACCCCTGTTAAACACTGGAACTTTCTCTCTTTTCCTGGACAGGTCGAAAACTGGCTCTATTACAAAAACCTCTTCTTTCCTTACCTTACCACATACTTGTAACATCCTCTCATTTATCAATCTTTGTATATCTTCCTGCATTACATTACATCCACTGGAACTAATAGTACATTTTTCACATTTGTTATGAACACTTCCCAACAACCCTGCTTCTGTCATCTTATCATGCAATGTTTTCAATGGCGTTCTGATTTTTGACACATCATTAATTATCTCTTCATCTGACTTTTCAACGGCATTGACCCCTCCATGGTTTGGCAGTGGGTTACTTTTGACGTTAGGTGGTACATCATCAAAGGACAAGATTTTCTTCTCCATCAACTCTCTTACCAGATGTTTTAAGGCAAAGCAACCTTCTAAGTCGTGGCCGGCAGCACCTTCATGGAAAGCACAATGGACATTTGGGTTATAATGTGGAGATGTGGTATCCGGATTAAGCGGTCTTGTCGTGATCAACCCCTGATGGACCAAAGTTGGATATAACTCAGTATACGTCATTGGTATTTGTGGGAGTGGAGGTTTTGTGGTCGGCCTCCGATTCTGGAATTGTTGTCTAGGCTGTGGCACCCTCTGTGGCTGATTTTGTTGAAAGGGCGGAGCGTTGGGCGCTCGTTGATGCCCTTGCTGGTTTTGATGATACATGGGCGCTGGTCGCCCTGGTTGATAGTTTGAAATGGAATGGTTGAATGCTGGGGTTACAGCGGCCACATATTGCTGAGGGGCATTCTGTACCGGGTACACGGGTCTTTGTTGATGAAACTGTTGAACATAGTTAGGTTGGATTGGCTGGATGAAACTTTGTTGAGGCGGCTGATATTGCTGATATGGAGGTCTCACGGTACGATTTCTTCTTCCCATTACGGCATTTGTTTCACCTTCTTTCTTTTTGTGAAACCCACTGCTGACTTTCTTAATACCGCTGTTGTTAGAACTGCTGGAGCTGCTGGCTACCTTTCCACTTTTCATTCCCAATTCTACCCTCACTCCCACAGCCACAATG
The DNA here is from genome assembly GCA_963859935.3 of Lathyrus sativus. NCBI lineage: Eukaryota > Viridiplantae > Streptophyta > Magnoliopsida > Fabales > Fabaceae > Lathyrus > Lathyrus sativus. The sequence continues at coordinate 301,833,378 of OZ012741.1, forward strand.
TCTGAAAAACTTGCAGACACGCTGCTGATCATTTTCTCGTAGAACTCTGGTCTCACTGTGTCAACAAACCAATCTGTCAGTTCCTTCTCGCTTAGAGGTGGTTCTACCTGGGATGCTGTTTCTTTCCACCGCCGAGCATACTCTTTGAATGATTCTGTGCTTTTCTGGGACATGTTCAACAACTACCTTCGGTCAGGCACCATATCCATATTATATTTGTAATGTTTCATGAATGCATCAGCCAAATCTTGAAAACTGTGGATTCTTGACTGATCTAGACTTAGATACCATTTTGCTGGAGCTCCTTTCAGACTGTCTTGGAAGCAATGGATCATCAGTTTATCGTCTTCGACATGTGCTGCCATTCTTCTATAGTATATGATTAAGTGAGTTCGTGGACAAGTAGCTCCTGAGTACTGATTGAAATTTGGGATTTTGAACTTTGGCGGTATTACTAGCCCAGATACCAAACACATTTCTCTGGCGTCAGTGCCGAAGGTATCGTTTCCTTCCATCGCTCGGATCTTTCTCCCTATAGTTTCAACATTTTCCCTTAACTTCTCATGTGATTCATTCTCCTCTTCATACCCTTCGGGTCCTTCGTATACTGGTGGTGGGTTATGAAAGATGGGGCGCGCTTGAACCTGAACTGTAGCTGGAGTGTAGGTGGGAATAACTTGTGGAATCTCTCCTCCCAAGGGAATTGTCTGTTGAGTGACTCTCGGCGGTGGCACAAAGCCTGGAGACAAACCATAAGGCGTTACATTTGCAATGGTTACAGCTGTCGGGATTGGTTCTGCAGTGATTTCAGAGACAACGGTGGCTTGAGTGTCCAACATTGCACGGATGACTTGTAAGGCTTCCCTGATCTGTCCCATGCCTCCTCGGAGCTCTCCGAGTTCATTGTCGATTCTGTCTACATCTAAGTTCTGTTCTTCCATCCTTAAGCGAGCTTGGGCTCGTGTGTTGTACTGATGGCGAGGTCTCAGTGTGATTCTGAAGACAAGACAGAGGAATGAGACACGACTCAGGAACATGCGTATGCGATGCTTATGAAATGCAGACATGCAAAATGCAGATTTTTTAAACATTCAAGGGAATAAAAGCTTTATTTGCAAATATTTAAATAACAAGAATGCAAATGTAAATGCAAAAGTTTTATGGAACTCAAATTTATCAAAATATCCTTTCATTTCATTGATTTTTCAAAAGGGTATTACAAAAGATTTCAGTACATCTTACAAAAGCCCTAACATTACAACTCAATATGCTCTAAAAGAAAGTCTTCTCTCTTCTTGATTCTTCCGAGCTCTTCTTCTACCTGTGCTTTCTCAAGGATGAGTTTGTCTACCATAGCCTTCCAAGGAGTTGATTGATGGTTGGAATAAAATGCATCTTCCTGTGCCTTTCTCTTCTTGCTTGCAACTGCTTCCTCTTCTTTCGACTGAAGTTGTTTGCGGAGTTCCTTGTTTTCTTCCATAGCCACCTGATATTTGTACTTCCAGGATACCTCAGTCTGTTGTGACTTCCTCAGAGCAATCTTCAACTTCTCTTCCTCAGACATGAACATCAACGGTTGTTCTTCTATTAAGACCATAGGCTTTTGTGGAGGATAAGGCATTTTCAACTGAATGGCCCTCTTTCGGACCCATTGGAGATGAGGTTCAAAAGAGATGCAGTTAGGTCGTCCCAAATCCTCTTTTCCTTTCCTGTGTATATGCCCTCATGCTTCGAGAATTTCATCTTTTAATTCTGAAACTCCTATGAAGAAAATACCTTCTACGTGAGCACTACAAGGTTTGTCTTTCAGTGGATAACCAAATTGTCGACGAGCAATCACAGGGTTATAGCTGATTCCCCCATTTGTACCAAGGAGAGGTATATTCCCGAAGCTTCCACAACTATCAATGATTTTGATTCCTTCGTAACTACGGCTGTATCAGTCAATATCGGAGTGAGTAAGAGCCATAATCTTTTCAGACCACCATCCTTTTTTCCAAAAAGTATGGGCTTTGGGTAGATGAGAAACAAACCATTTATACAACAACGGAACACAACAGACGATCATCCCTCCTTTGTGAAGATTTCTTAGATGAATAGAGTGGTAAGCATCAGCTAGTAGAGTAGGTACTGGATTCTTCTTTAAGAATATTTTAATGGCATTGAGATCCACAAAGTTGTCAAAGCTCGGAAACAGAAAGATCCCATAAATAAGCAAGGCTAGAATAGCCTCAAAAGCATCCATACTCAAGTGATCGGCATAATACTGAGCCTTCCCAATCAAGAATTTTGCAGTCAGCCCAAAGATCCCTCCTTTAGTAACCATGTTCTTCTGAATGTCTACCAACCCGATACGGGTGGCTTTAGCAATCTCTTCCTCTTTAGGGTCCTTCTCCGAGATGGGAAAAGGAGATGCATCAAGGATGGGTAACCCAATCAGACAGGAATACTCTTCAAGTGTCGGCACTAACTGATAGTCCGGAAATGTGAAGCAGTGATAAAGTGGGTCATAGAACTGGAGTAATGTGGAAAGGAGTCCCAAATCCATTCTCTTCCTCATTTTTAGTAGAGACAACAAATTCCCGTACCTGCTTTTGAACCCTTCTACATCTGTGATCAGAGTGCTCAACCTTTCAATCTCATCTACATTAGGGCTTTTGTAAGTGTACTTTATAGTTTTCTTTTTTCAATTGTCCATGATGTTCCTGATATTTTATAAATAAACGACTCTGAGTTCCATAAAACTTTTATGACATGATGTTTATGGATGCATGAATGCACAAACACAGGTAATCACATATTCACAGATTCACATAAGTAAACAGACAAGGTTTTGGGTTTGGATAATGAAAAAGGAGTCGAGGTCTACCCTCCCCAAAGGTGTGTACTAAGGTTCCCACAACTGCAGAACAAGGTTCTAAAAGAGTTCCCGGAGTCTTCGACCCATCTTTCGGATATTATCAATTTTCCAAATACTTGGTGGTCGATAATATTCTCAAGAGAGTCTCGTCCAAGTGTAGTATCGCGTATCAACTACTTTGGAATTACTTCCATATAGTCACCACACTACATCCTAATAAAGCCATAGTGGGGGAAAAGGTATCTAAAGGTCCTCAGTGTCATGGGCACCTATGTAGAAAGTAGCATTGTTTTCACGAATACTCGATCAACAATACTAGCTCTCAAAAGGGCCTCCACTGAGCGGTGATTTTCTCAAGTCAGCTTGGTCGGGAATCTACTCCCTATAAGCCTTCTTGAATATATCACCTTCCTATCATAAGTACGCTCGAGCACGGGTGTAGTGCTGTCTCACCATTTCAAGTTTCCCAAACCAACAGAGCACAAATATATACAAGTATTCACAGATAGCAATTAGTTAAACAAAATAGGTTGAACACTCAAAATAAAAGAAAAAGCAATTTCCCCAGTGAAGTCTCCATTTCTGTTGCGGTGAAAATTTGATATCAAGCTATTAATTAACTTGAACCTTATTTCTTTTACAACCGATCTTTAATTTATCCAAAGGATAGGTCTAAAGAAAGAAAGAACCTTTTGCGCGATGTGACAACAACGCTTAAGAGATTCGGGGATCGGGGGTTAGTTATATCTAGGGAAGGTATTAGCACCCTAAATATCTGTAGTACTCTACAGGAACCTTTTGTTTAATTACTTGCTAAGTTTGTGAATTGTGCTATGGTTAAGGGATAAGATAAAAATAAATAAGGTCCTAAGTGGTTTCCTAAGTTTGCTCGCAAAGGCATCACACCTTCTGCCTACGTATCCTGACTAGGATAGAATCAGAGCAATCGTAGTTCACCTCACAAGGGAAAAGAACACTTGATGATGATCAAAGTTCAAAGGGGAACAAACATGACAATGTTTGTGTGGAGTTTGACAAAACTCCCTAATCTAAGTTGAAGTAAAAGGGGAAGTAAGAAGTCATGACGATGATTCTTACACAGAGTTGACGAACTCTTTCCTAGGGTTCTAGTTGCAGATCACTCCTAGTATGGGTGGGTTTCTTAGACTTCAAGCAACGTCTAAAGGCTCCTAATCTAGGGTTGAAGTTACTTAACAAAGTCAAGAGAGAGTGAAGATTTTGGTCCAAGACATTGACAGTCATGTGGACAGACTTTCCTTTGGAGGGACAAACGATTGGCAATTGGATGAAAGCTAGCCAACTTCATCATCTTTGGGATAAAAATAAAATACAAACATCATACAAAAGCATTCACGGTGACAACCAATGAAAAATATTAAGGATGAAAAAGCAATGATGACAATCAAAGCAGATGATTAGTACGAAAACTGTGACGACAGATCGCACCTGGAGTACAGTTAACAAACAGATGAAATGAACATGATAATAATTCAAAGTAAAAATCCTAACATGTTAACCAACATGTATAGGAATGAGAACAATCAATTTTCACAAATAAAAACAAGTGGAACCCTTTTAACTTTCATCTGCAACAGATTAGGGTTAGCACTGTCAACGCACGAATCGCACATGGTCAAACATGATAAAAAATTAATCAAACATGGAAAATAAATACATGACATGAAATTACACATTAAAACAAACACAATGAAAAAAAATGGGTGAAAAATGATAAAAAAATGAGAGAGTTATGATTTTTGAAGTTCATGTGAAAAAATAAGAAAAAGTGGCAACAAGGGTTATCACAAGGGATCGAACCCATGCCAAGTATAATGTGCGCGCAAAGTCTCAACCACTGGGGCGGCCATACATCCATTAACCAAAGTGAAATGAATAATATATAGAGTAAGTTTGGTTTCATGGCTGGGCAAAAACAAAGTGTTTTTCAAGGATTTGCAAAATCATCATAACTTTCTCAATTCTTAGTCTTTTTTCACAAATTTTATATGCTTTTGGGGTAGAATCATCTGAGGGTTAAGATGGTGGTGTTGGTTTTCAAAAATAATTAGCCTAGTGAAAAACCCGATAGGGGTTATGATCATGCTTGAAAAATTGCAAATTGACATACACAGCTCCATACAGTCATATTAAATCCACACAAAGCATATATACATGACAGCTAGGTGATAATGAAGGAGTTCAAAACACTCCAAGTGTTGGAAACAAACTGTGGTGATGAATCACATGTGTCTTGCAAATATGACATAAATGATAAAGCATGAGATGGGGTGTTTTTTGTTTCAGTTCAGTTTGAGCCAAAGCAATGTTCCAAACACTTTTATTACATGATATTGAGTATGTTTGTGTGAAAAAATTTGAACTGGAATGAGTGTGTGAAGTTTTGGTATCCAAAGTGCATATTGTGTGTGTTATGCATTTTGGTGTGTGATGTGTGTTCCACATAGTTTCAAGGCATTCGGCTCATACAAACATATCATGAATGATCAAGGCAAGCTGTTATAACACAAAAATTCCAAGTAACCTCATTAATTCCAGATCTCGTGTGTGACATGCCAATATGTGAAAGCAAAAGCATCTCATAAATGAAATTGTGGTACAGTGTGTTTCAAATCAAAACAAGTGTTCCAACACCTCATATGTATTTAACCTAAAGTGTGTGCAATGTGTTTTGCATGAAAAACAAGTTGTTGCCAAAAGTGGCTAAGTGTGTGGATGTGTTTGTGACATTCTTGCATTTTGAAAGTGACTTTCTATAACTGAGTGATTTTGAATGAAATGATAGTTCAAGCATGTTTTTATTGACCAATGTGAGGTGTGTGTGAAGTGGTTTCAATGAAAATTGAATTTGTGCAAAAAATAGCAAGTTGGGGCTTGATGTGCAAGCAAAGTTGGCTTGAAGACATGACACTTTGGAAAAAAAACAGATTTGAGGCCAAGATGATTATGTCAACACTTTTTAAAAGATGTTTATGAGATGTTCAAATGTGACTTTGGTGTAAAAACCAGTTTGTGGAAAAATGATGGTATGAGTTGTTTGATGTGTAAGATAAATTCTTATGGCAAACATGTGAATTTGATTTCATGCACATACCAACTTTAATGAACATATAGACATTTTTCAAATATGCATTCAAACATGTTCAACTAAAACAAGCTAACTTTTCAAGGCTTATGTCAACTGTGAATTCCTAACTGCTATGGATTTTTGACAGCAAAGCTAAGGTAAAGCATCACATATGCACATCATTGAAAGAATATGAAACAAAGCCCCAAGTTAACTGTTGTGAACTATGACCTTTCAAGCACAAATGTTATGATCTTGATGCATGATAAGTACAAAATTAAACTGTGAACAGTTTTAGTTTAACAGAAGCATGTAGGCATGTCAAAAATGTTCTCTTGGTGGTGTGTGGATACCTCATATGCTTTAAAACAGGCTGTTTGCAAAAATGTGTCAAGTGAGTTGTGAAGTGGTTTAACAAAAAGATGAATCCTGTTTTGTGCCATTGAGCCAAAGTAAACACACACACACCTGTTGAAATACCTAAACAAAATATGTCCAAGTAATACAAACTGTTTCTACATGTCATGAAAAGTCATCAAATGCTCATAGTTATCACATGTTACCAAAAACACTCAAGAATGCAATTTCATGAAAATGATGTAAGAGCTAATGGAGACAAGTTACATACCTGTTGATAATCCTTTTAAGCAAGCAAAATTAGTTGAGAAAACCAGAGATCTTTAATTCACCTCTTTGCTTTTGCACCTTGCTTCAACCTTAAGTAAACAACCACTTATGATGCCAAAATGAAAACTATGAGTCTCCAATGGTTGCTAAGGGTCTTGACAGTTGAGATATGCTATTTGTGAGGTGTAAAAATGATCACAACCTCAAGGAAAAGCTTAGAACACAATTTGGTGGTTTTTGTGGCTTTTGGTTAAAGTAAGCTAGGTATGAGTTTGACTTTTGGATTTCTGAGTTTTCTTGATGGTTCAAAGTATCATACACCTTCTATATGATATTTAGAAGTTGTGTGGAGGGTGGTTAAGGTGTTGGAAAGGGCAGAAATGATTTTGAGCAATTTTCACTTCATGACCATTTTTGGTGTTTTCATGGATTTTGGTGTTTTTGAGAATTTGAAGCAAGGAGTGGAAATTGGGATAACAGAGATTCTCTATGGTTTATATCAGATGAATTGTGTGTGGAATGAGGTGAATGAGTCCTCCTTTTATAGAGAAATGGATTGAGGTGCTTGCTAGAGACCTTTCTTCACCATGAAGCAAGCTTTAAGATTTTTTGAAACAAACCTCCCTTGAAGGGTTTTCCACTTGTTCTGCTACAAGACCATTTTTTCAAATCTCCTTAATGATTTTCTGATGTGATTTGCAGCCTAGAAACCATAGGGAAGGGGCTAGTACAACTTTACCTTTCCACCTCATGCTTGGTGAAGTTCAATTTGGCAACTTGCCCCACTTGCAAGGCAATGGACTTCAAGCTTTGATTTTGGGCTACTCTGCATAATTCTCTTTTGTTTCATGCTACATACATCTCATACATCAGATACAACAAGTTGGATCAAGAATATTTGGCAAAATTGGTGAAAGAAATCAATCTTGAAAATTCAGCCAATGTGGGACTAAAGTGTGAGACCCTTAATTTTGAATACATGTAACTTTCTGCTCATAACTCCTCTTGAGATGTTCTAGTACAATTTAGAAAGCCCTCACATAGCTCTAAAACATTCATGTTTGTCAAGGAATCAAACTCCAATTGGAACTAGGTGAAAACTCCCCTCAAAGTTGGCTGCACACAAGCTTTTAAAGTGAAAATAACAGAGAAATTTTCTAAGTTATTTTCCCTTCTAGGAATGTTTTTGCTTCTATCTCAAAAAAGTATGCATTTTCTGGTTGTGGACTAGTATGGGACTTTTGTAGGACTTGTCAAGAGCTTCCAAATGAGCTTTGAACCAACTCAATTGGATGTGTGGTTAAGGAGTTATGGTTTAGCCTTTTTCAAAACCCTAATTTCCTGATTTCTCGATTACTCTCTCATCCTTGATCCAATGATCATGAAAATTGATATGCAAGTCAATTATGACATAAGGAACAACTTTTATTTACAACTTGGATTCCAATTCTCAAAATTTGAGGAGTTGACTTTTCGGGCAACCGTACGATCGATCGGTGCCGATTGAGTCGCCTGTTGACATTCTGGACATCCTGAGACTTTGATACTTCTTGAATAGTCTTTAATAGTCTATATGAACTTCATGGACCTCAATCCCACCATTACAACACCTTCCAACATCAAAGTCAAACCACAGTTGACTTTTCACTAGTTAAAAACCCTAATCGGGGCCTCCCGACCGCACTGTCTTTGATTCTGACCTGATTTCTTCAAATTGACTTCTCATTTGACTTTGATATTAATCTTTGATTTCATTGCATGATTGAATTGGCCCAAATCATTGGTTGATCATTCCTTGGTTGTTTTGAATTTGTCGGTGCGAAAACCCTGATTCATCTGTAACTTGACAATAATGAACTTGCACTGATTTAGGGTTAGATAATTCATGATCGTGCTTCTAAAATGATAATGAGAATCTAAGGGGTCAAAATTTGGGGTACAACACATGTATTTATGCAATAGGGATATTTCCCCCTCGATTCTAGTTTCTAGGAACAACATAACAATGAGGAACATGCGGACAAGCATAGAATACCTACTCCTCATATATAGATCAAAAGCCACCAGGAAAAGTACAAACTCCAGATGAGTACAAATAAGGAAGATACCTCGGCCAACAAGCCTGGCGATGGTCACACACAACAAAATAAGCATCAAAAGCTACAACAGAAAATAGACAAAACAGGTCAAGCAGGATGACGTGATCGGAAATCCTCTAACAGCCTCAACGTCTCAGGATGATCTGTCCTGGCAAGCAATCCCTGGATAAGCAAATCCTGCTGACTCATAGTGTGTTGTAGGCTATTAACGTGATCCTTGTCGCGACTGCGAAAATCGGCGCCGGCTATGACAAAAGAGTCGCCACCGTGCGTTATTTATCCCAAAGGAGGGAAAGGAAACGCTCAGAGTAAACCTAATGCAAAACGGGAAAGGAATGGTCATCGCAACCAAATCCTGGATTCGGGAGTCGGTTACGCAAGGGGAAGGTATTAGCACCCCTCACGTCCGTCGTACTCGACAGGATCCACGCTTGTTTTCTAGCTAAGGGTGTGTTATTCTATCTACTCTAAAGGTCTGGGTTAAAAATAAAAGAAAATGACTCGACAAAGTATCGCACTTTATGCCTACGTATTCCCGTCTGGAACGAGAAAACAGAGTCAACGTAGTTCGCCGACCTACGGGAAAGGAGGGGAAGGTTGCTCGCTAGGATATCGCATCCTATGCCTACGTACTTTCATACAGCATGAAAGATCAGAGCAAACGTAGTTCGGGCTACGGAAGACACAAGCTTGTCTGAATGTTTTTATCTCCTTATGAAAGGGTTTTTCCTGATTAAGAGTCCAAGCGGACAAAAATGACACTTTGATGTTTGTTTCCAGTCTTTTAAGCAAGAACTGTCTTTTATGATGTTTGCAATCTCTGACACACTAGAGACTATGATTTGAGAGTGACTACGTCGTATGTCACCCTAAGGGTAACACACTAAGCAATCAGATTACTGAAGAGTGACCCTCCAGCAACCTTTCTCAAATAGCTTAAGGCTCGTAGCGTACGACATCGATTATCCTTATTTTTGTGTTTTTGAAGGGTTTTGAGATGAGAAGAGAAAGAAGCTCTAAAAAGCCTATGGTTGAAAAAGGGAATCAAAACTACCCTAATGTTGTCATGCATGGGTTACAACCTAATATCTGCCATATTTCTCTCTTGCACAGAGAGAAACAGAGATCCTAGGGGATAAACAGAAAAGAAACAACATATATACAGTAAACAGTAAAATGCATGAGATACAACAGTACAAGCGAGGCAAGGGAGTCTCACTCAACCTCGAACCTGGGAGAACAATAGGCAAAGTGAAACAGCTTCACTTCAAACCTAAGGGGCAAGCTGAACAAGGCAACAGACAATACAGAAAAGAAAAGGAAACCCAACACCAGCTCTGACAGCACCACCAGCTCTTACAGTAATAGCTCTGACAACTACAGTTGATTAAAAGCAAAGGTTGACAGTAACACCTTCAGTCAAGCTCCCATCTTTACTCTCCAATGATCCCCAAGCTTTAGATAAGCTCCTATCTCCAAAAATCTCCAACTTTAGCAAGCACTGAACCCCAACAAACAGACAGCTTCAATCAACAGCAAAACCCTGGTCTGCAACAGATACCCAGCTTTGACAGGCACAAGCTTCATCTTCACCAATCTTCAATGAACTCCATCTTCAATAGGCTTCCATCTTCAAGGCAAGCACTCACAGGAGAGAATCAATTAATGATAGATGAAGTTGGGAGGTTAAGAGGCTCAATGACAACCCAAGGAAATCACTAAGATCTTAACACAGCAAGTGAAAGGTATCCTCAAGGTTCTGCCCCACCAAAGCATGCTCTACATCCCTACTAAGGAGAGATGGAACTTCTTTTGGGGGGACCTTGTGTCATGGGATAGAATAGAGGCACAAGAAGCTCTCTATGTTTGACAGAAGAAATCAGTCTACTCTCAAGCTCTCCCTAAATCTCCTATCTCCTAAGTCTTCAAAAGCAACCTTCAAGGGTAAGAATCTTCATGCTCCAAGCTCCATCCTTTGTCTCCAATCATCTCCAATGTCTTTATTAGCTCCAACAAGCAAAGCCCAAGCCCAACACCCAATGGAAACACCCCAAAACCCAAGCAAACAATTCAAAGGCCCAAAATGGCAACACACAAAGAACACACAATTTGCAAAATCTAATAAAAATAGTAATATACTATATAAAATCCTAAATTTAATTCTAAGGGGACCTATATATCTACCCTATAGCCCCTATATTTCCCAGCACCTAAATCACACTAAAAACCCAAAAACTATGTCTTGAAATGCACCCATGTCAAGGTAAACCCAAATCCTAATCACCCTAAAGTTTAATGTTCAAAACTAACTAAAATTAAATCAAAAAAATGTGGTAAAATTCCAGGGGGAACCTAATACTCTATTCTAACTATAGCAAAAAGAATTTCATCAAAATACCAAAGGAAATGATCGAAAAAAATTCAGCAAGTTGGATATACACAATGAAAGTGAAATAAAAGCACTTAAATGTAAAAATGCACCAGAAATAGAAAAATGAATGCAATGCTATTTTTATTGTTTTATAATTTTCTTGAGATTATAATGAAGATGAGGAAAAAACTCCCATCTAAAAAGACCTATTTTTCAATTTATTAGGATTTTTTCAAGGAACTAAAATAATATGTGAAATAAAAGAAAATATGATAAAAAGAAAAAGTCATGTGATGAATAGCAATTAAAAACAAAGTAACAGCTAAACTGGGCCCAGAGGGGGTGTCCATAGAAATGCACGCATGACCCCAACCACATCCAAAAATGATAATGAAAATAACAGGAAAATTGGAAAAAAACGTGGTTCAAATAGCAACGTAATGCAGTGTATTCTCAGTGGGCCTTGGCAAAGGGGGTGTGGGTATCCTTTCTTCACTTAAGCCCAAACTAGCAACTTAATGAAACTATGCGTTTTGGTCTTTCAGACTCTCTCACGAACTAAAATGTAATCAAGGCCATTGGATCCTTATTCTAGTCAAAGTCTTCTGGAGATCCAAGGGTTGTAAGGTCATCTTCAACCTTTAAATTCTTCTTGGAGGGAAACCAACCATGGATGAACATAGTATCAACACCATCTTCTCCCAATCGTGTTCCATCAATTCCTCATCAAAAATCAAAATTAAAACCCTAATCCACTCCATTTTCTTCCCTGAATCTAACCATGCTAACCACATACATTGAATCATCCTCCTCCAAGAAACACGATCAACATCTCAGAATTTGGTCAGAAATCAATCATCACTAAACTTAAAATTAATTGGTCCAAACTCATCACCAACTCTCCCTGATCAATTCTAACCATTAAACTAAACATCTAACACCAAGAATCGCCAGATAAATGCACGAACAGAAATGGTACCAATCACAAAATTGTCTCTGATTCCCACCAATTGCTACCAGAAAGCTTCCTATGATCATCTACATGCTATCTAACCACCTAAAACCTATTGAACATGCACATATCAAGCCATGGATTGAAGATTACATACCTATGATTTCTTGATGAACAGACCACTCAAACCTTCAAACCAATCTTCCACAAGCTCCAGATTCCTTCACTAGCATATGACCAAGCTTCTGTATGCAATAAAAGGGATTGAAATGGCTTGGATCTTGAAACCCGATCTTGAGTTGCAGGATTAGAATTTCAAATGCTATCTCACAATTCTTCAATGCTCTTGCTATGAATTCACTCTGGAATCATTCAACAATGCCAAAGCAAGCTTCTGCATCAAAGAGAATGGATTGAAATGATAGAAATTGTGTAACTGAATTCAGTTTTGCAATCTAAAATTTCTGAACTCAATCTCTCTTTTCTCCTTCAATTCTCACCAACCAGGGTTATGGATCACTTCACCAGTATATATAGATCATGAATGAACCTTCTAGACAGTTCTGGATCCATCTAATGAGAAGTTCAAATTCTCATGTCATGAAAATGTCATCTCATGCTATGCTCACACCAGTTCCTGATAGCAGCTTGTATTCACCTTGTTCTGAGTTCAATTTTTCCTTAGATGAGATTTTGGACGTGTTGGAATGGTTTAACACCTTGCATTTGATCCCTTGTTTGAATTGGCAAATGTAACTTATGCTTTAAGCAACAAAAGACAACTCCATGAAATTGACTCCAAATGAAGAAAGTGTTATTTCCAATGTTTTTAAAATGCAAATTCCAATCAAAATGATATGTCATATGTGTTATTTTGGCCTTGGAATGAAAAAACCCAAAATTAGTTACTTTAAATGAACTTTAATCCTTCCTTATTTGGCCAATTTTGCAATTTTGAGCTACAAGCAATTCCAAGTTCTCATGACCTCTTTCTAGCCCAAAAACATAATTCTAAGCACATCTCATGTTGAACATTTTTCCATTTGAGGAGTGGAAGATAGAGATTTTGACCTATGTTGGAAAATGACCTATAATTCAACTTTCCCAAAATACCCTTGGGTTGCCAAGACCATACCTTGAGTTCCACAAATCCTCTTGAAGACTTATAGTACTCAAATTAAATCTAAGATCAAGCCCTACAATTCTTATGTTGGCCAAGAATCCATTTGAAAACTCCTTGATGGGCAAAAGTTGCTTGGAAGTCAAGTGACTTTCACAGATAAATTTCAGTGTCCTCTAGGGACCCATAACTTGCAAGAACCATAACTTGAGTTCTACAAATCTTTTTGAAGACTTCTAGTACTCAAATTAAAGCTATTGAAAATATCTACAAGTTTCATGTTGGCCAAGAATCCATTTGAAACTTTCATTTTTACTTATCTGGCTTGGAAGTTAGGCCCAAATTAAGGGATTTTACACTAAAACCCTAATTTGGCAACTCCTCCTATTCTTGATTCTCTTTGATTTATCCTTGGCAAAACACCATACATGTATCCACACATCAATTCATGAATCCCGCATCCTCCAATTAAGGCTTGATGCTCTCCAACCATTCAGTTGACCTAGGATTGACCTAGGGTTGACCCAGATAAAACCCTAGTTGACTGCATTTCAACTGTGGCCCTGGTACTTGAATCAATGACTTGTCTCATCTTCAATATGACCTTCTAAGCATCCCATGAGCTTTGTACATACTTACAATTCACAATTCCATGCTTCCAACCCCATTGATGACCTTCAATACACCTCAAGTTAGGAGATAAATCCACTTGTTGACATTCAAAACTCCTCAAAGTTTCAGCCCATTTCTGATGACTTGGATAGTCTCTTAGGCTCAAATAACACCCCTAGCTAGGCTTCTTCTCTTGGTAGACACCTTGATCCCTTGTTGGAGGCATGCTATGCTATGATATGCAAATGATTGGGCTATGTACATGGTTGACTATGCAAATGATAATGCAATTGAAACATAAACCAGGTGAAATAGATTGAGCAAATTTTAGGGTGCAACAATCCTCCAAAGCTCTCTCCCCGAAACATGCCTCAAGTCTGCGTCTCTTGGAGCTAGCTCTCAGCTTGAGATCCTTCAAGTTCGTGATCGCCTCATCCAACCAAATGCAACTGATCATCATTTTTTCATGTGACTCCATCAACCAAATGGGTATGAATAACTCTACTAACATCATACAATCTTTCTGACGCTTTTGCTGGGGAAGTAACTCTGCCAACAAAACATGACTCTGACCATGATATAGGAAAATAACTCTGCTACCACTACGGGTAAATAACACCGCCATCGCTACGGGTAATACTCTGTCATCACTGACGGAAAATAACACCGCCATCGCTACGGGTAATACTCTGTCACCACTACAGGAAAATAACACCGCCATCATTACGGGTAATACTCTGTTACCACTACAGGAAAATAACACCGTCATCGCTACGGGTAATACTCCGCCACCACTACGGGAAATAACTTCGTCACCACTACAGGAAATAACTCCGTCACCACTACGGGAAAACGACTCCGCCACCACTACGGGAAATAACTCCGCCACCACTACGGGTAATACTCTGTCATCACTACAGGAAAATAACACCGTCATCGCTACGGGTAATACTCTGTCACAACTACAGGAAAATAACACCACCATCGCTACGGGTAATACTCCGCCACCACTACGGGAAATAACTCCGTCACCACTACAGGAAATAACTCTGTCACCACTACGGGAAAACGACTCTGCCACCACTACGGGAAATAACTCCGCCACCACTACGGGTAATACTCTGTCATCACTACAGGAAAATAACACCGTCATCGCTACGGGTAATACTCTGTCACCACTACAGGAAAATAACTCCGTCACCACCACGGGAAAATAACACCGATACAGTTTCTCTGTCGATTCTTTGCAGCAGCGGACTCCATCAATCAAATGGGTAGCAATATAACTGATCCAATCTTCAAACTTTGGTGCTAACATGGTATCAAATTCGAGAAGGACTTTACTGGGGATGTTCTGAAGCGAAACTGCCAGACACCTACTTCAACGTAAGCGGCCACCTCAGAAATCTTGATTCACGAAATCTTTTGCTTACTGTCATAACAACAATCTAGAAGGAACGCTCCGTTGGAGGGGTAAGAGAAACTTAAACAAGCAACTCTGTGGGGAATAATGATAAGACGAACATTATCATCACATGTCTCATGCTGAGACCTTTAATATTTGGTAATTGATCTGAGCAAGAGCTTCCTCCACCTGCAAGGGAAACAACACTTGAAAACCAAAGGTTAACCAACCTGGCTTATGTTTCAAAACGCGCATGTTTGAGAATGGCGTAATGCTCTGTACAGCACGGATATGCTATGCGTTTTTGGGTAGATGCAAATATGACACTATATTCAAATGTGAATGCATGTTTAAGCTGCTGGGGAAACTCTGATAGACTTGCTTCGTCAACACGGAATGATGAAGACGAATACCACCATGTTGGGGATGAGCGGGTATCATAAAGTCCTCCGGCAAAATAAATGCCGGACATACAACTAACTCCACCGGGGAGAGATTAAACTTCGATTTCCACTGGGAGGAAAGAACATCCTTGGCTGGGGAGAGTAACTCAGCTGGGGAAGAAGCGACTCGGCCGGGGGAAAATGAACCTTCCGGGGAAACGCACTGTCTGGGCACAACTTACAAACTCGGAGCTACTACTCCGCTGAGGATAATCCTTCTGAACCAACTATAACTTGGTTAAACACTGCGGGAATTCTCCCAGCTAGGGATTGATCATTCACATACTCGACTCTCTGGGGAGTGCAACCTCTGCAGGGGATACTGATTTTGACTGGCTGGGGATATCTTTTGGACAGCTTCCATAAGAATACTCTTCCGGGGAAACTAATCCTTCCTTCGGTAAGGGATAACATCATCTCAACCTCTCTGGGGGGTAAGGTGCGACCTGCTGGGAATAGCGTCAAATAAAGTCAGGTCCTTCATCAAGAGATTCAAGCTGGGGGATACAATCTTCTGATCGCTCGCTTCAAAGGTAAGAACCCTGTAAAACACAAATGAGATAACACAAATATATACAACTAAACCTATTCGGGTTAGCGTCCGCGACATTACTTCAGTCAATTAGAAGTTTTAGCAATTATTGGCAAGGGCCAGCAAAGTTATGCAAGTGCAAGTTTATCAAAAAACATCGGCGTTTTCCACATACAAAACAGTAAAGCACAAACATCAAATACTGAATAACATGTTTTATTAATAACAAGCCTCTAAATAGGAAAAGTTTTGTACACCGGATGCAACTCCTGAAAAGAGGAAGTTACGCACACACACATACATATATGCACAAAAGTATAAAGATACAGAACAACAGTTGTATACATGTCAGCAACGTGGTGCAGACAAACATCACGAACTGATCCTCCTATGACTCGCCTGACTCTGGCGCTTTCCCGGTATTCAATTTTCGGAAGAGATGGTGTCGGATAAACGAACCCTCAGGTACTCCCAAACCAACTAAGCAATGCAGTATCAAATTCGGAACGCAGTCATTTGCTTTTCAAATCCCTAACTTTTGCGTGAACCGCCCTTTGCGGGTTTTCAATTCACCGGGATACCCTTTTTTGCCGAAGTCGCCCAATGCAGGTTTTCGACCTCGCGGGTGTACATCTTTTCAATTTTATCCCTAACTTTTGCCCGAACCTTTTATTCATTTTTTCATGGTTCGCCTGGATGCCCCATTTTTGCCTAGACTCTCTTTTTTTTGTCCAGCGGGTCAATTTTAAGCAAAGTATTTTTTAACTGCGTCCGAATTCACAGGCGACGTAAAGTCTTCACCGTCCATGGTGGACAACAACAAAGCTCCTCTTGAGAAGACTTTTCTGACAACATATGGACCTTCGTAGTTCGACGTCCATTTGCCCCTGTGATCTGTTTGTGGCGGGAGAATCCTTTTCAGCACAAGGTCGCCCGTCTGAAAGCTTCGCGGACATATCTTCTTATCGTACGCTTTCTTCATCCGGCTCTGATACAACCGACCGTATGCTAGAGAAGCTAGCCTCTTCTCATCCATTAAACTCAGCTGATTCAACCTGTCTTTTACCCATTCTGCCTCATCAAGTTGGACATCTCGTAGAACCCTCAAGGAAGGAATCTCAACTTCCAACGGTAACACTGCCTCCATTCCGTATACTAACGAGAAAGGGGTTGCCCCGGTTGATGTGCGTACCATCGTACGATAACCGTGCAAAGCGAAAGGTAGCATCTCGTGCCAATCCTTATACGTTACAACCATCTTCTGAACAATCTTCTTTATGTTCTTGTTGGCCGCTTCAACAGTGTCGTTCATCTTGGGTCGGTACGGAGAGGAATTGTGATGCTTAATCTTAAAATTCTGACAGAACTCTTTCATCATCTTGTTATTCAAATTCGAACCGTTGTCGGTGATAATCCGCTCAGGGATTCCATATCTGCAAATAATATCTCTTTTGACAAATCTGGCTACCACTTGTTTGGTGACATTAGCATATGATGTTACTTCCACCCATTTGGTGAAGTAATCGATTGCCACCAAGATGAACCGGTGTCCGTTGGATGCCGTAGGCTCAATCTTACCAATCATATCAATTCCCCACATCGAGAATGGCCACGGTGATGACATCACATTCAGAGGACTCTGAGGCACATGGACTTTATCCGCATAAATCTGGCATTTATGACACCTCTTTGCAAACTTGAAACAGTCTGTTTCCATAGTTACCCAGTAATAACCTGCCCGCAGCAGTTTTCTTGTCATAGAATGCCCACCAGCATGTGTACCAAATGTACCCTCATGTATCTCTTCCATGAGCAACTTCGCATCTTTCTCATCTACACAGCGTAGCAACACCAAGTCGTGGTTCCTTTTGTATAGGACACCGTCCGGGTTCAAATAGAAATTACCAGCCAATCTCCTAAGAGTCTTCTGATCGCGACTGGATGCCCCAGTCGGATACTCCTTATTCTTCAGGAAATTCTGGATGTCAAAGTACCAGGGTTTATCATCAGATGCTTCGTCAATAGCAAATATGAATGCTGGCCTATCAAGCCGAGATATAACAATTCGGGGAGCCTCGTTCCAGAAATTAACTTTATACATTGAAGACAATGTCGCCAGGGCGTCAGCCATTTGATTTTCTGCTCGCAGCACGTGATGCAATTCCACCTTGTCAAAGAAAGGCAATAATCTCCTTGCATAATTCATATATGGTATCAAATTGGGCTGACGTGTCTCCCATTCTCCTTTTATCTGATTCACCACTAGAGTTGAGCCTCTGTATACATCCAGATTCTTAATTCGCAAATCAATGGCTTCTTCAAGCCCCATGATGCAAGCCTCATATTCAGTTTCATTATTGGTAACCGGAAAGGTCAATCGAGCAGTAAATGGGATGTGCGACCCATGGGGAGTGGTAATGATTGCCCCTATTCCGCTACCATATGAATTCACAGCTCCATCAAATATTAACTGCCACTTGGAACCCAAATCTGGTCCTTCATCCGGCAACGGTTCTTCGCAGTCTTTCATCTTTAAGTACATGATATCCTCGTCAGGAAAATAAAACCTCATCGATTGGTAGTCCTCAATAGGCTTCTCAACAAGATACTCCGACAACACACTACCTTTAATAGCCTTCTGAGAAACATATTAGATGTCGTATTTGGTTAACACCATCTGCCATCGGGCAATTCTCCCGGAGAGTGCTTGCTTCTCAAACACGTATTTGATTGGATCCATCTTCGAAATTAGCATGGTTGTATGATTCAGCATGTATTGCCTCAAACGCTTGGCGGCCCAGGATAATGCACAACACGTTTTTTCAAGCATTGAGTATCTCGACTCACAATCAGTGAACTTCTTACTCAGATAGTATATCGCATGCTCTTTACGCCCTGTCTCATCATGTTGACCGAGAACAAAACACATACTCCCCTCAAGAACCGTCAAATACATGATCAAAGGTCTCCCGGCCACTGGAGGTATCAAAATAGGAGGTTCCTGCAAGTATTCTTTTATTCTGTCGAACGCCTTCTGACAATTTTCATTCCAGGTCACAACCTGATCCTTCTTTAGCAACATGAATAACGGCTCGCACGTGGCCGTTAGGTGAGAGATGAACCGAGCAATGTAGTTCAACCTCCCTAAAAACCCGCGCACTTCTTTTTCTGTTTTGGGCGTCGGCATCTCTTGTATTGCTTTTATCTTTGCAGGATCAACCTCGATTCCTTTTTCGCTCACAATAAACCCCAGAAGTTTACCCGATCTCACCCCGAAGGTGCACTTGTTAGGGTTCAGTCTCAACCTGAACTTCCTAAGCCTCTTGAATAGTTTCAGCAGATTCACCAAATGTTCTTCCTCCGTCTGGGATTTGGCAATCATATCATCCACATAAACCTCGATCTTCTTATGCATCATATCATGAAAGAGAGTCGTCATAGCACGTTGATATGTTGCCCCAGCGTTCTTCAGTCCGAAGGGCATCACTTTGTAACAAAATGTTCCCCAGGGAGTAATGAAAGTAGTTTTCTCCATGTCTTCTGGTGCCATTTTAATCTGATTATAGCCTGAGAAGCCATCCATGAAGGAGAATACGGAGAACTGAGCAGTGTTATCAACCAGCACATCAATGTGAGGAAGTGTAAAGTCGTCTTTCGGGCTCGCCCTGTTCAAATCACGGTAGTCTACGCACATTCTCACTTTACCGTCTTTCTTTGGCACTGGCACAATATTGGCGACCCATGATGGATACTTTGTAACGGCTAGGAAACCAGCATCCCACTGTTTTTGCACTTCCTCTTTGATCTTTACAGCCATGTCCGGCCTGGTTCTTTGGAGTTTTTTTTTAATAGGCGAACATTCTTCTTTTAATGGCAGACGGTGAACAACCATATCCGTATCCAACCCATGCATATCCTCATACGACCAATCAAATATATCACTGTACTCCTTGAGCATCTCAACCAACCTTCGCTTGATGTCGCTCTGCAGCGCAGCCTCTATACGGATGTTTCTCACAACCTCTTCTGACCCCAAATTGATAATCTCAATGACGTCCTCATGAGGCAGAATGATTTTTTCTTCTTGTTTCAATAACCAGGTCAACTCTTCTGGCACGTCGCCATCTTCCACAATCTCTTCCTCAGCCTGAAATACCGGGTGCTCGAAGTCGAAGTGAGTCATAGGCGGTTCATAGATGTCATCTGAAATAGTAATCCTACAAAGGACATGATTAAATGCTTCAAAACGCAGACAAAGCAAATAACCACATTGCCATTTTATTGTAAAACACAAAAACGGAAGAACAGGGATCACAATATTTGTATATGAAAAATGCCTTTATTTCATGATTAAACAATGTAATGTACATAACCAAATGTCCCTAAGCAAAATCACTATGCCCCGGGTAGGACACAGGATTATTCAACAATTAATAAAACAAATCATTACTGTTTAGTTGTCACGGGAACAGTTTCCCGGATAGACCAATTGCAGAGACTTTGTCCTGGCACGCTTGGCTTGATCCACGCATCCATAACACAGTCGCTGTCTCCTTCTTCAGAATCGGAAACATCATTGATGGTCTCATAGCATACTCCCTTCTGTGTAATTGTTATCGGCCCTCTGAACTTGGGTGCCCCTGAAGAGGACGTTGATGACGAAGGATGGTATCCAAGTCCGAAGTTGTCCATTTTTACGGGAATCTCCAACACCTGACCCTAGCCCTTGGTCTCGCCTGTCTGCACTAGAGCTTGAGCTTCCTTATAAGATGACACAGCCACATTTGATGCTTTACTGGGTACTGGAGCTTTGTTTTTAATCTTCAGCCCTTCAAATGCTTGACAGGGCGTCTCGTGTATTTCGCCGTCGACCTCCACATATTTGAATGAAGACAGATGGCTAACCAGAATATCTTCTTCTCCACAAACAGTGACGACGCTATCCCCCACCATATACTTCAACTTTTGGTGCAACGTGGATGTGACTGCCCCAGCAGCATGAATCCATGGGCGTCCAAGAAGACAACTATACGCTGGCTGGATGTCCATTATATAGAATTCAGTTTTAAACATTTCAGGCCCCACCTGCAGAGGTAATGTTATTGATCCGAAAACCGACCTCCTTGTTCCATTGAACGCTCTTACCACTAAATCCCTGGGCGTGCAGATAATCCCTCTGATATCCAATTTCATCATTGCTTTCTTCGGCAGCACATTCAGGGAAGACCCGGTATCCACTAAAACATGGGACATGACCGTGCCCCAGCATTCTACTGATACATGCAGCGCCATGTTGTGCTCCCTCCCTCTTGGAGTCAAATCAAAATCTGTGAAGCCCAAACTGTGCCCCGCATTGACATGCGCCATCACCCCTTCTAACTGATTAACCGACACGTCTTAAGGAACGAAGGACGTGTCTAGAATCTTCAGCAAATCATTCCGATGGGCCTCAGAACATAATAGCAGCAACAAGATCGAGATCTTTAAAGGAGTTTGCTGGAGGTGCTCCACAATTTTGTAATCACTTTTACGAATGAGCCTCATAAACTCCTCTACGTCTTTAACCGACATTTCCTTTTCCTTTATCTGCGAGGGGCCACCCTCAGTCACCTTGGCTTTACCCTTAGCCAATCTTTCTGCCTCTACCTCAGGTGATATGAAGATTCTCCCACTTCTGGTCATACCTCCTGTTCCAACAACATTATCTACAACCCCAACTAGTTGTTTATTTACTTCAATTTTCTCACCGTCACAATATACCTCCAACCCTTAAGTCCACGACACTGCTTTGGTACTTTCAAAGGGGACTGGCCCGACTTTGGTAATAGTGATCGTCGGCCGTTTGGCGGGCGCCGTTATTGTTATCGTTTTCCTTGGAATCGTCACCATTGCAACATCGTTCTGCTTTTCGCATAACACCTCTACAGGCTTTTCAACTGCAGTTCGATCGAATCGCAACGTGCCTTCATTTATCATAGCCTGAATACCCTTTCTTAACTCATCACAACCCCCTGACTGGGTCCAACAATCTAAGCAGAATTCATCACAGCCTGGGAACACGCCCCCCTTTAACAACCTGCTCTTAACCTCACACAAAGGTGTCTTCAACTCGCTGACATCCATCACTAGATTCAAATTCCCTTCCGTCAATATGGCATTTGCCCCATGATTGGGCATAGGCTGTTGTACTATATTTGGACCCGCCTGTCCAAAGTTGATAGCTTTGCTGTCCAACAAGTCTTGGACTTTATGTTTAAACGCATGACAGCCTTCAATATCATGTCCGGGCGCCCCAGAGTGAAACTCACAGTGTTTACCAGCATCAAAGCCAAATGGAGGAGTGCCCGTTAACGGCGCCATGGTCCTTTTCTCGACCAAATTCAACCCTAGCAGTGTTTGAAGCAGTTCGGCGTATGTTGAAGGAGGCGTTTCAAATACTCTCCTTGGCTTGCCCTCTAGGATTCTGCGTTGGGCGGGGTGTTGCCTTTGTTGTTGCTGCTGTTGCGGCTGCTGTTGTTGAGGAAAAGGGATGGTAACACTGGCTACCTGTTGATGCTGAGCATACTGATTTCGTCCTCTGCCCCGGCCCCTGCCACCAAACACGGCACTAGAATCACCTTGTTGTCTACCACCGAATGCTTTCCTTGTACCTCCTGCGGGGGTAGACTCACCTGCTTGGAATCTTCCATCTTTAATCCCGTCTTCGACCATCTCACCCATAAGAATCAAATCTGAAAAACTGCTCAACGAAACATTAAACAATTTTTCGTAATATATCCCCGTAAATGTCCCAATGAACATGCTATTCATTTCTCTCTCAGCTAACGGAGGATGTACTATTGTTGCCATGTCGCGCCATCTCTGCGCATACTCTTTAAAGCTTTCCCCGCTCTTCTGCGACAAACCTTGCAATTGAACTCGGTTCGGTGCCAGATCACTGTTATATTTATAATGCATGACGAAAGCATCCGCCAATTGCTTCCAGGTTTTGATTTGAGTGGGCTCCAACCCCATATACCATTCGAGTGACGGTCCTGACAGGCTGTCTTGAAAGAAATGCATAAGCATCCTTTCGTCATCTGAATATGCGGACATCCTTCTGTAATAAGCGCGGACATGCACCTTAGGGCAAGTGTCCCCCTTATATTTGTCGAAAGTGGGAGCTTTGAATTTCAGCGGTACCCTTAGCCCAAGCACCAAGCCCATAGTAGTCATGTCTAATCCGGTAGAATTCTGATTAGCCATACCTTTCACCTGTTCTTCAAGCATTCTGATCCTCTGAGTATTGTCAACGGGTCCCTCAAATCCCATGCCTCTTCCAGAAAAGGCGTCCTCTTGACAATCTTCACCCCAGTTCACATTTTCATTTCCGTACCCGTCATAACCAGTGTTGCGACCAAACCCTTGCTGATTAATCATGGGACCCCGTCCTCTATTACCATAACCTTGATTGACCCCAACATGTCTGAACCCAGTGTTGACAGGAATCAATCCAGCACCATTTCCACCATAACCCTGGTTAGCGTTACCAAAACCGTCGTAGCCGAAACCTTGAGTGTTGAAGCCGAATTTTCCACCCTGATTGCCATACACAAACCCCTGGTCATTATAGCCGAACCCATTGTTACCAAAACCATTACCGCCATTGTTGTTACCACCGCCCAGATTGGCATCTCCAAATCCAACATTGTTAACAACAGTCTCATTTCCGTTCCCTGTGTTACCATTGCCAGCGCCAGCGTCATTGTTTACAACCACCACAGGTGGGGTCACCACAGGTGGAACCACAGGCGTAGGGGGCCCATCCTCATGTAGAGTTTCGACGTGCACAAAGTTGTGGTCATTGTTGCCATTCCCATTAGTTCGCGTCAGCAGCGGCTGTACCAAAGTCTGGAGGTTCTCCTGGCCTTTGGCAATGTTCTCCATAGTCTGCATGAAAAGATTCAGCTTCTCGCGGATTTCCTGCATCTCGTTCTGCATCTGGTCCATAATTCTCTTGCAGTTGGTACGAGTAGAGTATCGATGTGGGCGCTGACCGTCAATCCTGAAAGACCTGTAGGTGCAGGAAATAAGATACAGATTCCATGATTAACTGGGAATGCAATATAAATGTGTATGCAAATGCAATGTGTAAATATGCTACCGGTTGTATCCCCCCCTCCCCCCCGATTCTAGTTTCGGAGAGAAGGCCATCACGACAATGGAGTCCCCATCAAGCAAGCAAGGAATCAGAAAACTCTCATATATAAACAAATGCCAAGAGGCTGAGTACAAGAGTACAATTGAATACAACTGAAGAGACCTCGGCCAACAAGCCTGGCGATGGTCAAAATACAAGTACAAATAACAAAGGAAAGGCAAGGATGGATCAGGCCAAATGGAGCTCTCTTACGTCTTCCAATATCCCCAGCGTCTCTGAACGACCCAGTCTGGAGATTAGCTCTTGAATCAGTAAGGCATGCCGCTCGGCAGTGGATCTCAGTCTTTCGGCGTCGTTCTGGCAGGTTCCTTCGCCCGAGTACTCGTCGGGTCTGCTTCTCTTGGAGCCGGCCTTCACTTCACAACTTCTCAGCTTTTCATCAAGGCTACTTACTTTAAGCTCCGCAGTGCTCCTAAGTGATGTCTCTTCAGCAATCTTTGCATCCTGGGCTCTAACCTGCGCCTCCAGCGTGGCAATCTGCAACTTCAGTTCATCTTCACGCTCCTTCTGCTTGGTAAGCGTGGTATTCCACAATGTTTCCCATTTGCTGAGACGGGAATAAGCTTTGTTCAAAAGTTCCTTTTTGGAAGCAAGCACCTTGCTAACACCGTTCAAGGCTACTCCCACTTTTTCTTTCTTGTTGGTCTCCTTCGTCAACTCTGAACCCAACTTATTAATCAATTCGGTTTGTTCCTTCACAGTGAAGGTAGCTTCATTCTTCTCATGACGCAGCTGGAAGATCTCCTTCTCTAATTCATCATTGGGTTTCTTCAATTCTTCGTTTTCAGCCAACAATTTGTTATACTTTTCAATCTCTATCTAATTAGGAGCCTCAATCACTGAAAGATACAGAGGTTCCACAGCAGGATATGGCATCGAGGAAACACTAGCTCTCTCGCGGATCCAAGCCAAATAAGGACCATAAGCTTTGTTGTTGCTCTTACCAAGCAACGCTTTCCCCCTCCTATGGATGTTAGCCCATGCACGTCTCAATCTGACTAAAACAGCCCCGTCTAATAAGCCCGTGAGATACAGAGATTCCTGTATCTCCTTTTCAATAGGAGCGTCCCTCAAAGCATAACCAAACTGTCTTACCAGCAGAGAAGGGTTATAGTTAATACAGCCTTTCCGTCCCATCAAGGGGACATTCGGAAAGCCACTGCAACTATATATAATATCGGTGCCAAGCATGCTCCAATCAAACCAAATGATGTTCTCAGCAGACAGCCCCATCAACCGGGAAGACCAATCCAAAGTATCAACAACATCAATAAAAGGCCCTGTCTTCGGAAGATGCCCCTGGAACCATCTGTACAAAAGAGGAAGACAGCAGGACACATTCTTGCCACGACGTTTCTCATTCTTGTAATGAATGGAATGATAAACATCTCCCAAGAGAGTAGGAACTGGATTCTTCGAGGTGAGAATCAAGAAGGCATCTGAGTCGACAAAATCTGGCACATTAGGAAATAAGACAATCCCATAGATGCAGACAGCTAGAATGGCACTGAAGGCAACCCAACATCCATTCTTCGCACACTGTGTAGCCTTCTCAACCAGGACAGACAAGTGAAAACCATAAGCTCCGTCCAGCTTAACCAACCCTCCCTGAAACTCAGAAGCGTCTAAACTGACAATCTCAGCAAGTGTAGCCAACTCAGGCTCAGTGTCAATATGTACGAAAGGCATCTCATCTAGCACGGGAATTCCCAACATAGCAGAATACTCCTCCAAAGTGGGTGCCAGAATATAGTCGGGAAATAAGAAGCATCTCAGCTGCGGCTCATAAAACTGCATCAAAGTATACAACCCAGTCGTCTCAAATGCGGAAGGGTTGTACAACAAACTAAGCAATCTCCCATAGGATACCCTGAACTCAGACCTCAATCTCTCATCTGCTAGAGCGACCAATCCCAGCAAGGAACTGATATCAGGTGAATGCAACCGATAAGCAACTGTCCTCTTCGTGGACTCCATGTCTGGCCAGGAAATACACTAGAATCAGAGGGGAATGAACACACCTGCAACATAAGTACACGTTAATGATATGTAAAATGAGTATGCAACAATGCAGCATGCAAACATGCAACAGGGATCAAGTGATCTATTGCTGAGGAGATCCATCCATAATATCTGTCTCAACAGACCCACGATACTGCTCAAACCTGGCCTCGACGGACCCAAAACAACTCTGATGAAGAACCCCAAATCTCAAACCACTGAATCACGGTCAAGAAAACCGGTTTCTGGAGGTCTGGTTTCCTGCATACCCCAACCCCCCTCACAGGTAGGTGTCCTATCAACTGACACAAGGTACGACATCCTATGCGGTCGTCGGCGTCACATAATTTCAAGACTGATGATGCGATACCCAGAAGGTGTGGCATCATCATGTCCTAAAGAGGCCCTCCTCAGCCAACTTCCAATTGATCGGTCCCCAGAGTCGACAATCCTCGGGTCAGATAACTTGTCGAGCCCTAAGGGCCAGGCAAGAAGCATCAAAGAGAATCTCGTCCGAGCGTAAATTTCGCGGCTAGCTGGTGCGAGCTAAGCAAGCAGGCTAACCACTACTCTCTACTTCTACGTCTAGGTGTAACCTCAAGCCCAGGTCAGACTTATCTCTCAACAGATCACCCCCTCCCCACAACAGCAATAACAATATAAAGC
This sequence comes from Lathyrus sativus, assembly GCA_963859935.3. Classification (NCBI taxonomy): domain Eukaryota; kingdom Viridiplantae; phylum Streptophyta; class Magnoliopsida; order Fabales; family Fabaceae; genus Lathyrus; species Lathyrus sativus. The sequence continues at coordinate 301,860,372 of OZ012741.1, forward strand.
CGATAATAAACTGCGAAAAGTAAAGACGGAAAAGTAAATCTACACAACACCCGTGACGGGAAAACAAGCGCTAGGATCGACTCGCATAGGGGATATTCCTGTCCCCAGCAGAGTCTCCAACTGTCGCTACTGCGAAAATCGGCACCGGCTATGACAGAAGAGTCGCCACCGTGCGTTATTTATCCCAAAGGAGGGAAAGGAAATGCTCAGAGTAAACCTAACGCAAAATGGGAAAGAAATGGTCATCGCAACCAAATCCTGGATTCGGGAGTCGGTTACGCAAGGGGAAGGTATTAGCACCCCTCACGTCCGTCGTACTCGATGGGATCCATGCTTGCTTTCTAGCTAAGGGTGTGTTATTCTATCTACTCTAAAGGTCTGGGTTAAAAATAAAAGAAAATGACTCGACAAAGTATCGCACTTTATGCCTACGTATTCCCGTCTGGAACGAGAAATCAGAGCCAACGTAGTTCGCCGACCTACGGGAAAGGAGGGGAAGGTTGCTCGCTAGGATATCGCATCCTATGCCTACGTACTTTCATACAGCATGAAAGATCAGAGCAAACGTAGTTCGGGCTACGAAAGACACAAGCTTGTCTGAATGTTTTTATCTCCTTATGAAAGGGTTTTTCCCGATTAAGAGTCCAAGCGGACAAAAATGACACTTTGATGTTTTTTTTCAGTCTTTTATGCAAGAACTGTCTTTTATGATGTTTGCAATCTCTGACGCAATAGAGACTATGATTTGAGAGTGACTACATCGTATGTCACCCTAAGGGTAACACACTAAGCAATCAGATTACTGAAGAGTGGCCCTCCAACAACCTTTCTCAAATAGCTTAAGGCTCGTAGCGTACGACATCGATTATCCTTATTACTGTGTTTTTGAAGGGTTTTGAGATGAGAAGAGAAAGAAGCTCTAAAAAGCCTATGGTTGAAAAAGGGAATCAAAACTACCCTAATGTTGTCATGCATGGGTTACAACCTAATGTCTGTCATATTTCTCTCTTGCACAGAGAGAAACAGAGATCCTAGGGGATAAACGGAAAAGAAACAACATATATACAGTAAACAGTAAAATGCATGAGATGCAACAGTACAAGCGAGGCAAGGGAGTCTCACTCAACCTCGAACCTGGGAGAACAATAGGCAAAGTGAAACAGCTTCACTTCAAACCTAAGGGGCAAGCTGAACAAGCCAACAGACAATACAGAAAAGAAAATAAAACCCAACACCAGCTCTGACAGCACCACCAGCTCCTACAGTAACAACTCTGACAGCTACAGTTGATTAACAGCAAAGGTTGACAGTAACACCTTCATTCAAGCTCCCATCTTTACTCTCCAATGATCCCCAAGCTTTAGATAAGCTCCTATCTCCAAAAATCTCCAACTTTAGCAAGCACTGAACCCCAACAAACAGACAGCTTCAATCAGCAGCAAAACCCTGGTCTGCAACAGATACCCAACTTTGACAGGCACAAGCTTCATCTTCACCAATCTTCAATGAAATCCATCTTCAATAGGCTTCCATCTTCAAGGCAAGCACTCACAGGAGAGAATCAATTAATGATAGATGAAGTTGGGAGGTTAAGAGGCTCAATGACAACCCAAGGAAATCACTAAGATCTTAACACAGCAAGTGAAAGGTATCCTCAAGGTTCTTCCCCACCAAAGCATGCTCTACATCCCTCCTAAGGAGAGATGGAACTTATTTGGGGGGGGGGGGGACCTTGTGTCATGGGATAGAATAGAGGCACAAGAAGCTCTCTATGTTTGACAGAAGAAATCAGTCTACTCTCAAGCTCTCCCTATATCTCTTATCTCCTAAGTCTTCAAAAGCAACCTTCAAGGGTAAGAATCTTCATGCTCCAAGCTCCATCCTTTGTCTCCAATCATCTCCAATGTCTTTATTATCTCCAACAAGTAAAGCCCAAGCCCAACACCCAATGGAAACACCCCAAAACCCAAGCAAACAATTCAAAGGCCCAAAATGGCAACACACAAAGAACACACAATTTGCAAAATCTAATAAAAATAGTAATATACTATATAAAATCCTAAATTTAATTCTAAGGGGACCTATTTATCTACCCTATAGCACCTATATTTTCCAGCACCTAAATCACACTAAAAACCCAAAAGCTATGTGTTGAAATGCACCTATGTCAAGGTAAACCCTAATCCTAATCACCCTAAAGTTTAATGTTCAAAACTAACTAAAATTAAATTACAAAAATGTGGTAAAATTCCAAGGGGAACCTAATACTCTATTCTAACTATAGCAAAAAGAATTGCATCAAAATACCAAAGTAAATGATCGTACAAAAATCAGCAAGTTGGATATACACAATGAAAGTGAAATAAAAGCACTTAAATGTAAAAATGCACCAGAAATAGAAAAATGAATGAAATGCTATTTTTATTGTTTTATAATTTTCTTGAGATTATAATGAAGATGAGGAAAAAATTCCCATCTAAAAAGACCTATTTTTCAATTTATTAGGATTTTTTCAAGGAACCTAAAATAATATGTGAAATAAAAGAAAATATGATAAAAAGAAAAAGTCATGTGATGAATAGCAATTAAAAACAAAGTAACAGCTAAATTGGGCCCAGAGGGGGGTGTCCATAGAAATGCGCGCATGAGCCCAACCACATCCAAAAATGATAATGAAAATAACAGGAAAATTGGAAAAAACGTGGTTCAAATAGCAACATAATGCAGTGTATTCTCAATGGGCCTTGGCAAAGGGGGTGTGGGTATCCTTTCTTCACTTAAGCCCAAACTAGTAACTTAATAAAACTATGCGTTTTGGTCTTTCAGACTCTCTCACGAACTGAAATGTAATCAAGGCCATTGGATCCCTATTCTAGTCAAAGTCTTCTGGAGATCCAAGGGTTGTAAGGTCATCTTCAACCTTTAAATTCTTCTTGGAGGGAAACCAGCCATGGATGAACATAGTATCAACATCATCTTCTCCTAATCGTGTTCCATCAATTCCTCATCAAAAATCAAAATTAAAAACCCTAATCCACTCCATTTTCTTCCTTGAATCTAACCATGCTAACCACATACATTGAATCATCCTCCTCCAAGAAACACGATCAACATCTCAGAATTTGGTCAGAAATCAATCATCACTAAACTTAAAATTAATTGGTCCAAACTCATCACCAACTCTCCCTGATCAATTCTAACCATTAAACTAAACATCTAACACCAAGAATCGCCAGATAAATGCACGAACAGAAATGGTGTCAATCACAAAATTGTCTCTAATTCCCACCAATTGCTACCAGAAAGCTTCCTATGATCATCTACATGCTATCTAACCACCTAAAACCTATTGAACATGCACATATCAAGCCATGGATTGAAGATTACATACCTGTGATTTCTTGATGAACAGACCACTCAAACCTTCAAACCAATCTTCCACAAGCTCCAGATTCCTTCACTAGCATATCACCAAGCTTCTGTATGCAATAAAAGGGATTGAAATGGCTTGGATCTTGAAACCCGATCTTGAGTTGCAGGCTGAGAATTTCAAATGCTATCTCACAATTCTTCAATGCTCTTGCTATGAATTCACTCTGGAATCATTCAACAATGCCAAAGCAAGCTTCTGCATCAAAGAGAATGGATTGAAATGATAGAAATCGTGTAACTGAATTCAGTTTTGCAATATGAAATTTCTGAACTCAATCTCTCTTTTCTCCTTCAATTCTCACCAACCAGGGTTATGGATCACTTCACCAGTATATATAGATCATGAATGAACCTTCTAAATAGTTCTGGATCCATCTAATGAGAAGTTCAAATTCTCATGTCATGAAAATGTCATCTCATGCTATGCTCACACCAGTTCCTGATAGCAGCTTGTATTCACCTTGTTCTAAGTTCAATTTGTCCTTAGATGAGATTTTGGACGCGTTGGAATGGTTTAACACCTTGCATTTGATCCCTTGTTTGAATTGGCAAATGTAACTTATGCTTTAAGCAACAAAAGACAACTCCATAAAATTGAATCCAAATGAAGAAAGTGCTATTGCCAATGTTTTTAAAATGCAAATTCCAATCAAAATGATATGTCATATGTGTTATTTTGGCCTTGGAATGAAAAACCCCAAAATTAGTCACTTTAAATGAACTTTAATCCTTCCTTATTTGGCCAATTTTGCAATTTTGAGCTACAAGCAATTCCAAGTTCTCATGACCTCTTTCCTAGCCCAAAAACATCATTCTAAGCACATATCCTGTTGAACATTTTTCCATTTGAGGAGTGGAAGATAGAGATTTTGACCTATGTTGGAAAATGACCTATAATTCAACTTTCCCAAAATACCCTTGGGTTGCCAAGACCATAACTTGAGTTCCACAAATCCTCTTGAAGACTTCTAGTACTCAAATTAAATCTAAGATCAAGCCCTACAATTCTTATGTTGGCCAAGAATCCATTTGAAAACTCCTTGATGGGCAAACGTTGCTTGGAAGTCAAGTGACTTTCACAGATAAATTTTAGTGTCCTCTAGGGACCCATAACTTGCAAGAACCATACCTTGAGTTCTACAAATCTTTTTGAAGACTTATAGTACTCAAATTAAAGATATTTAAAAGCTCTACAAGTTTCATGTTGGCCAAGAATCCATTTGAAACTTTCATTTTTACTTATCTGGCTTGGACGTTAGGCCCAAATTAAGGGATTTTACACTAAAACCCTAATTTGGCAACTCCTCCTATTCTTGATTCTCTTTGATTTATCCTTGGCAAAACACCATACATGTATCCACACATCAATTCATTAATCCCGCATCCTCCAATTAAGACTTGATGCTCTCCAACCATTCAGTTGACCTAGGATTGACCTAGGGTTGACCCAGATAAAACCCTAGTTGACTGCATTTCAACTGTGGCCCTGATACTTGAATCAATGACTTGTCTCATCTTCAATATGACCTTCTAAGCATCCCATGAGCTTTGTACATACTTCCAATTCACAATTCCATACTTCCAACCCCATTGATGACCTTCAATACACCTCAAGTTAGGAGAGAAATCCACTTGTTGACATTCAAAACTCCTCAAAGTTTCAGCCCATTTCTGATGACTTGGATAGTGTCTTAGGCTCAAATAACACCCCTAGCTAGGCTTCTTCTCTTGGTAGACACCTTGATCCCTTGTTGGAGGCATGTTATGCTATGATATGCAAATGATTGGGCTATGTACATGGTTGACTATGCAAATGATTATGCAATTGAAACATAAACCAGGTGAAATAGATTGAGCAAATTTTAGGGTGCAACAATCCTCCAAAGCTCTCTCCCCGAAACATGCCTCAAGTCTGCGTCTCTTGGAGCTAACTCTCAGCTTGAGATCCTTCAAGTTCGTGATCGCCTCATCCAACCTGCACTCGCTATCTCGTCTACGTGATGATTCTTCTGCAATATCTTCATCTTTGGCATGAAGCTGAGCCCTCAGCTTGCTGATCTGAAGTTTTAACTTGTCTTCACGCTCCTTGTTGTTAGTAAGCGTGGCATTCCATATCGACTCCAACTTGGAGATCCTCGTGTAAGCCTTATCCAACTCCTCCTTCTTCGTGGCAAGAACCCTGTAAGAAGCATTCAAATCTTGGCCTATGCGCTCTCTATCCTTAGTCTCCTTAGTCAAATAAGTACCCAGCTTGTTCACAAGCTCGATTTTCCTCCTGAAAGCATGAACTGCATCTATCTTCTGACTGCGAAGCTGGATAATCTCTTTCTCCAATTCTTCATTGGCTTTCCTCAGCTCTTCTTTCTCCACCAATACCTGATTATATTTCTGGATATCTTTAGTAGTAGGTTCCTCGATCATGAGAGGATATAGAGGTGCAACTACAGGGAATGGCATCAAGAACCTCGCAGCTCTATCATGAATCCAAGTCAAATAAGGGTCGTACGCTCGACTGTTACTCTTCCCCAAAGCTAACTTCCCTTTCCGACAAATGTTATTCCATGCATGCTCAAGTCTTCCCAGAGCCTCGCCCTCCAATAAGCCAGTAAGATACAGAGATTCCTGTATCTCCTATTCTCTAGGAGGATCTCTCAATGCATACCCAAACTGTCTCACCAATAAAGAAGGATTATAATTGATGCAACCTTTCCTTCCAATCAAGGGAACGTTAGGAAAGCCACCACAACTATAAACAATATCCTTACCCAGCATGTCTCGATCAAACCAAACAATATTCTCTGCAGATAATCCCATCAATCTCTCTGACCATTTGGAAGTACTAGCAGTAGACACAAATGGATTCTTCGTAGGCATATGACTAGCAAACCAAGCATACAAAAGAGGAACACAACAGACTACATTCTTACCCCTTCGTTTCTCATTCTTGTAATGCACAGAATGATAAACGTCTCCAAGTAAGGTGGGCACTGGGTTGCCTGAGGCCAATATATGAAATGCATCCAAATCCACAAAGTCAGGAAGATTAGGAAACAAAACAATGCCGTATATACAAAGAGCAAGAACATCACTAAATGCAACCCAACAACCATCCTTAGCAAACTGTCTAGCTCTGTCAACTAGGAAAGCCAAAGGAAAACCATGCACTCCATTCCACTCTGTCAAACCCCCCTGTAACTCTGAAGCATCCACATGTACTATGGCAGCTAGCTTAGCCAGATCAGGCTTAGCATCAACATGAATAAAAGGCATCTAACTAAGAACAGGCACGTCCAACAATACTGAGTACTCCTCCAAAGTAGGTGCTAGAATGTAATCAGGAAAAACAAAACATCTCAACTGCGGATCATAAAACTGAAGAAAGGCATAAAGACCATCCACCTCATGAGCTGAAGGCTTGCAGACCCATCTCAGTAATCTCCCGTAAGAGTGCCTAAAATCCTCCATCACTTTCCCACCAGCCAGAGAAATCAAACTCATCAGAGACCTAACATCTGGAGTTGGAAGCTTGTAAGCTAGAGTTTTCCTCAAAGAATCCATATCATCAAGGAGGGAATAAGAACACCGGAATCCAAGGAGAAATATGCACCTGCAACACAAATACATGTTACTGATATGCAGATGACAATGCAAATGTGAATGCAAATAGGGGATCAAGACTGCTGTGCTGTCGGTCGAGAAAAACCAGAGCTTCGCCTTAGCAAGAACAAAGTACCGATAACAGGACCCACTGATAAACAAATTCACACTGCAAAGAACCGGGTATTCTGAAATTCAAGGTTTCCTGCATAACCCAATCCCCTCACAGGTATGGACCTATCCACAGACAAAGGTTCGATATCCTATGTGTTTGTCAACGTCACAGACTTTCAAGAAATGATGATACATTCACCATTTCTGGTTTGGCATCATTATCTCCTGAAGAGGCCTCACTTAGCTGACTCACAGATGATCGGTCCCTAAAGTCGACAACCCTCAAATCCAAAATTCCCTCGAGCCCAAAGGGCCAAAAAGCAAGCACACCCACCACTAATCTCCACTACTAAAGCTAGGTGTATACTCAAGCCCAGGTCCGACTTATCACTCAATGGAACTTCCCATCCCACAGCACAACAATAATGATATATGATGCGGAAAATAAATGCGGGAAAGTAAATAAAGCACATATATACAACACCCAAAGATAAACAGACAAGCGCTAGGATTGACTCGCATAGGGAACCGGATGTCCCCAGCTGCCGCAACTGCGAAAAACAACCGGCGGAAAAAATAGAAGAGTCGGCACTTTCGTTATTTATCCCAAAGAGAGGGAAAGGAAACGATCGCAAAAACATAAAGAAAAGGGAAAGACAAGGTCATCGCAACCATGTCTGGATTCGGGAGTTGGTTACGCAAGGGAAAGGTATTAGCACCCCTCACGTCTGTCGTACTCGACGGGATCCAGACATTGTTGTCTATCTAAAAGGGTGTGTTGAAACTATCTAGCTAAAGGCTTAAGGACAAAATAAAAAGAAAAGAGAAATGACTCGGCAGACCATCGCCGCTCTGTGCCTACGTACTCCTTCGTGCAATGGGAAAGTCAGAGTCGACGTAGTTCACCTAACTACGACTAAGGAAAGGGGAAGGTTGCTCGCCGAGACGTCGCGTCTCGTGCCTACGTACTTTCGTCTAGTACGAAAGATCAGAGCAAACGTAGTTTGGGCTAAAAGGACCAAAGGTTGGTTCAAAAGTTTTTAGGCCCGAGTAGGGTTAACAAATAGTTCTAGCAGTTGGTGTATGCAGCTCGACCATTGGAGACTTAGGCGTTACCATTTGCGGTAGAACTAAGAGTTAACAACACTCTTGTTTATGAAAATATTTTCCTTGATTAAGAACCCCAAAGGGTGAAAAAGAGTTTGAATTGTTTTGTGTGTTTTTTTGAGAAGAAGTGTTTTGAATTTGGTTTGTAACTCATGTCGCACTAGAGACTATGACCTAAGAGCGAATGCGTCGTATATCACCCAAAGGGTGTACACTAAACACTCTAGGTCCTTGAGAGGAGGCCCCTCAATTACCATTTCTCAAGTAGCTTAAGGCTCGTAGCGTGCTACATTTGTCGTTCTTTATTAGATGTTCTAAAAATGTTTGAAGATAAGAAGAGAAGAAGGAACACTAATGGGAGACTAAACAATCCTAAAAGTTATCATGCAAAGTGAACTTAAAGTTGAGCTTCAAAAGGGGACTACCTAATTTTATCATGCATAGTTAGGCACTTAATTTCTATCAAAACCTCAAGAGGTTAGAGAACTTATGGGGAACATAGCAAAGAAAAGCTAAAGAAGAAGAAGAAGAATGCATATGCAAATGAAAAGATGCACACATAGAATGCACAAGTAGAATGATAGTGGGAGGAAAATAGTGTGGGGCAGTAGCCACCACAAGCTCATCTCAACCAAGCATACATATGGAAATGCAAGAAAAGAGAAAATGGAGAAGTGCACAAGAAGAACATAAGCAAACACAAGCAAACTACACAAAGATGCACCAAAAAGAATGCGATGAAATTACCTAAGTCAAGCAACATCAACCACACCACTAAAATCAAACCAAAATGAAAGGTAAACAAACCTCAAAGACAAGTGAGGATGGGAGACCAAATGAGGGCAGCAAGGACCCCATAATAGTTACTCAACCATAAGCATCACTTATCAAACAAGAAGAAACACCAAAAGTGTCCTCAAGGACTCATCATTCTAGGTATGCTTCAAATACCTCCAAAGGAGGGACCAAGCTACCTTAAATGACACTCCAAGGTCATTGGACTGAAGGGAGATGAAGAGAAGAAAGCTCACAACCATAATCAAAACAAGACAAGAAGAAATGCAAGCAAAGGCACAAGGAAAGCAAGCATGTATCACATATGAGCTCAAGTTGAAAGCTCAAAAAAGGAAAGCATCAAACAACAAGCTATGAACATAATTTTGACCTAAAAATGAACATACAGCAAGCTCAACATGTCTAGATTGTGAAACAAGAAGAGTTGAGAGCTTAATGGATCCACAAAGGTCATTTCCAATCCAAACTAGGTCAGGCACTTGTGTGAGCTATCCTATGAGATGACCTAACTTGTAAGTCACTCCAAAAATAGGAAAAAGGCTCAAAAAATATCAAATAAAATGCACAAAGAAGCTACACAAGTTGGCAACCAGAGGCCAAGAAATCAAGACAAATGTCCTCTCAAAGCACCATCAAAAGAATCAAATCATTTGGATGTACCACTTTGAAATGGAAGAAACAAGTGCAAAAAGAAAGGCCACAAAAGTCAACCACCAGGGGCAAAATGGTCCTCTAAAATTGATCAACTCATCATTGAGATGAGGATCAATTTTCAATCATTGGATCAAAAAAAAAGAATGAGAGAAATAAATGCAAACACAAAACATGTTACAATTTAAACCAACTAAAACAACTCCAATATTTTATTCATTTTTTAATTGAAAATAAAATGGAAAAATAAAATAAAAAAATCAAAAAAAAAGTAGACATCTCAAAGTGGATAAAAAATATTTTTGGGGAATTTTTAACATATTGGAGTTATTTTAATTAATTAAAATTGTAAACAGAAAATAAAATAAAAAAACAAATGAAAATAATAAGAAAATGAAAAAGACGCGTGGCAAATAACAACAAATAGCAATTCAGAAATGGAAATGGGCCCAGCTGGGGGTGCGCTTAGCAAAGAGCACGCTAGGCCCATCAGCAAAATCAAAAACAAAAGAAAATCTGGGAAATCACGTGTGCACGGGTCAAATCATGCGTACCATGGGATTCAATCTGGGACGTGTGATGGTTTGGTAATCTCATCATGTGGTTTATATGCTGACAACACATTAATGAAAACTTAAAATGAATCACATGTAGCAAGTCAAACACGGTTTACCGTGTTTCTTAATCACAACCATTGGGATAAAAAGTATTCACATCAGACGCGTGCCAAGGAGACACGTAAGCGTCTTCTTCCTCAAAAATCACCACCAGCCGGACTGAACTTCCGGTCACCCCTACCAATAGCTCCGACCGCCGCGGGCTACAACAACAGCACGGCCTCTCCCAAACCTCAACCGTTTTTGACGAATTTTATATCAAAATTCGTCTAGAGATCATGAGGATCTCATATCTACCATCAAAAACCACATATCTTGCAAGATGAGTCCAAACCGAAGCAAAACAAAAATATGCACCAAACTAAAAGTTCATGAAAACTCATTCCATTTGATCCAAAACTCATCTAGAGCCCACGTAGGTTACAGATCCATCATTAAACAAGCAAGATCATGCATAAACAAGCCAAACCAGATCCAAACATAAATGAGCATCATCCAACAATCACAACCAATGCCAGTTCGTTTTACATTTTAATGATCTACATTGATCCTACGTCACAAGTATGCAAAAATGGAAGTGAATTGATGCTTAACACGAGTGTAATGTTGAATTTCAATTACCTAGTGGAGAACTTCCACTGAGCCTTCAAATGGAGCTCAAGCTTGAAGATAATTGCCCATAATCGTTCACTGAACTCCAATAAAGCTTTCTCAATTCACAATTTCCCTTGAAACAACTTCAATCTCCAAATTCGAAATTTGAATTTTCCACACTTTTTCAAAACTGAACTTGATGAATTTGGCTCCAATTTGCACTTCTGATGGTTTGTTCATGGCCAAAACATTATATATGATGGATCTTGATGATATTTAGGCCCAATCTCAGCCTCTAACAATCCAATCAAAATCCAAGGAATTGAATTTTTTTCAAGTTTCATGTACACAAAACTGCATTAATTTTGGCTCCAAAGTGGTTGGAAACACTTGCTGGTACCTCATGGAGCATGAATGGTCAGGATTAGAGCCTTAATTGATTTCAATGGCTCATGTTAATTGTGTAACTTCATATTGAAGAAACCTTGAAAATGGCTCATTTAAACACCTCAAATCCAAATTGTAAAATTGCTAATATGTTTGAAATGTTGTTTGCACTCAGAAAATGTACTCATTTGCACCAATTTGATAAGAAATGACATAATTCCAATTTTTCCCTTTTAATCCTTTTTCCATGAAAATTCTCAAATCCAAACCTCAAACCAAGCCAATTTCTTGACTTCTCAATGCTTGACTAAGCAAATAACACCATTTGGAACAAGTTGATGTTGGAAAAATCTTCATTTGAAGTGTGCAAGTTGGTGAAATGGACCTATAATTTTATGACCTATAATCTTACTTTCCCAAAATACCCCTAACTTGTAAACCTCATAACTTGAGTTCTACAAATCAGATGAAAGACTTCTAGTACAATTTGGAAAGCTAAGACCAAGACCTACAACTTTCAGGTTGGCCAAAAGTCGAGGAGTGTCGCTACTGCGAAAATCGGTGCCGGCTATGATAGAAGAGTCGCCACCGTGCGTTATTTATCCCAACGGAGGGAAAGGGAACGCTCAGAGTAAACCTAATGCAAAACGGGAAAGGAATGGTCGTTGCAACCAAATTCCTGAATTCGGTGGTCGATTACGCAAGGGGAAGGTATTAGCACCCCTCACATTCTCCGTACTCGACGGGATCCACGCTTGTTTTCTAGTACGGATTGTTATTCTATCTACACTACAGGTCAGGGTTGAAAAGAAAAGAAAATGACTCGGCAAAGTATCACACTTTATGCCTACGTATTCCCGTCTGGAACGAGAAATCAGAGTCAATGTAGTTCTTCTACCTACGCGAAAGGAGGGAAGGTTGCTCGCTAGGATACGGCATCCTATGCCTACGTACTTTCATACAGCATGAAAGATCAGAGCAAACGTAGTTCGGGCTACGGAAGACACGAGCTTGTCTGACTGTTTTTTATTACCTTATGAAAGGTTTTTTTTTTATTAAGAGTCCAAGCAGATAAAAATGACACTTTGATGTTTGTTTTGAATCTTTTACGAAAGAAATGTTTTTTAGTTTGTTTGCAATCTCTGACGCACTAGAGACTATGATTTGATAGTGACTAAGTCGCGTGTCACCCAAAGGGTGCCACACTAAGCAGCCAGACTACTGGAAAGAAGCTCTCCAGCAACCTTTTCTCAAATAGCTTAAGGCTCGTAACGTACGACATCGATTAACCTTATTACTGTGTTTTTGAGTTGTTTTGAGATAAGAAGAGAAAGAAACTTTAAAAGCCTATGGTTGAAAAGGGAATACAAACTAACCTAATGTTGTCATGCATGGACAAGAATCCTAATGTCTGTCATAATTCCCTCCTGCAAAGAGGAAATCAGAGATCCTAGGGGATAAACAGAAAAGAAAGCAAGCAAATACAGTAAAATGCATGCAATGCAGCAATACAAGTGAGGCAAGGGAGTCCCACTCAACCTCGAACCTGGGAAAACAACAGGCAAAGTGAATAAACATTCACTTCAAACCTAGGGGGCAAGCTGCACAAGCCAACAAACACTACAGAAAACAAAAACCAAAGCAGAGGAGGCAGCCCAAGCAGCCGCACCAAACTCCTACAGCAAACAGCACATGCAGCAGCTCTGACAGCAACAAGTTGATTAAACAGCAAAAAGTTGACAGCAACAACCTTCATCTTCATGAATACTCCTATCCTCAAGCTTCAATAAACTTTCAATCTTCAACAAGCACCAAGCTTCAACAAGCTTCAAACTTCAACCAGCAACCAGCTTAAACCAGCAAACATCAACTAGTAAACAGCTTCAACAAGCTCCTAACTTCATCTTCAACAAGCAGCAAAACCCTAGCTTCAACAAACAGCAAAACCCTAGCTTCAACAAGCAACCAGCTTCAACAAGCACAAACCTCATCTTTAATAAGCTTCAACAAGCACTAAACTTTCTCTTTACCAAGCTTCAATAAGCACCTCCAGGGGAGAATCATTCAACAAGATCAAGTTGAAGTGTTAAGAAACTCAATGACAACCAAGGGAAGCCATTAAGATCTTAACACTGTAATAGGAAGGCATCCTCAAAGTTCTACTCTTAAAGAATTCCATTCATCCCTCCAAAGGAGAGATGTGACTTCTTTAAAAGGACTTTATGTCATTGGATTGAATGGAGATGAACACTATACTCCATGTTTGAAGAAAGAAATAAAACTAATCTAATGCTCTCCCTAAAACCCTAGTTTCCCTAAGCTCCTAACAAGCACTCCACAAAAGGACAAGGCTTCAACTTCAAGCTCCTTAAAGCTCTCCAAAGCATCTTCAATTGGTCTTCATCTCCATCCAAGCACAAGAGCACCACCACCCTAATCTAAGGGGAACTATGGGATTAAACTAGTCAAGTTAGTTCACTAGAAACACCTAGAAGTTAGTCCTAAAACTAATTCTAATTAAAATACCAAAAGTGATTGTAAAATATTATAAAATTTCTAAGGGTTCCTAAACCTCTTAAGAATATCTCATACAAAAACCAGGGGGTTAACCATTCATTAGATCCTAAAACAATGCCCTAAACCTAAGGGTACTATCCTAAAACCCTAAAAATACAACACCTAATGTTCAATGTTCAAACTAGCCTAAATTTATCTCACAAAAATATGAGAAAATTACTAGGGGTACATGCATTTCTAAGCTATCTAGTTCAAAAATAATCAACTCAGAATCATACACCAAAAACCCATACTAAAATCAGCAAGATCAAGCATCAACTATGTTCAAAATAAAAGCAATTAAACTCCAAAAAATGCAATTAAATTCTAAAATACATTAATTCAGAATTTTTTAATCCTATTAAATTCTAGACTCTTTAAGGAGTCAGGGGAAAAAAATCTAGCCTAAAAATGATTATTTTTCTATTTGTTATGAATTTATTCCTAAACTATATGAAAATATGAAATTAAAAGAAAAAAATAAAGAAAATTGATAAACCTGTGTGGCAAATAGTAATACAATCTAGTTGTTTCCCAGGCTGGGCCCAAAGGTGGGGTGTGCGTATCAAATCCATACTAAGCCCAAACTACACTAAAACGAAACAGGAAAATAAAAGGAAAATGGGAAAAACCTCGTGGCAAATAGCAACTCCTTCACGTTGTAATTTCAGACTGGGCCTAAGGTAGGGTGTCATTAGCAATGAATTCACTAAGCCCACCCAATCTGAATAAATGAAACGATGCGTTTCATCTAAACTCAACTCTTCAGAAATCTCAATTCAATTGTGGCCATTGGTTTGTGCTTCTAGTCAGAGGTCAAATATGATCTAACGGGTATTGTATCGTCTTTTCCAAATGTTTTGAATATGGGAGGGAAACTCAGACGGTGGCCTGAGCTTTGCACCACCGTCGTCTCCGGCGAGGAGGTTACCAAATCTCACCAAACAAGACATCTTAATACCCTATCCCACTCAAACTCATCCCCTGAGTTCAAATATACACTCCAATTTCATTGATTCTAACCCTAACTCCAAAACCGAGCCAAAGTTCATACATGGCTCCATTCTTGAATCACTCCAAAACTTGCAATTAATGATCCTAAACTCATCTACACGGATCAGGCAAGAAATCTAACTATCTAACAATGCTTAAATCCTCAAGTATCTCAAGATATATGCTTCAACAGAAATTGCATCACACCTAGTTTGGTCTCTAATCATTCAATTCTTGTGCCTAAATCCATCCTAGCATCATCACTAACCTATCCAACTATCAAAACCTAAGCAATTACCTATAAATTAGAGAAAAAATTGAAAGTTGCAAACCTGGTTTTGAGGGATGAACATATGAGGTTATGGCTCGAATCAACCTCCAATTTCTTCCAGAATCACTCAAGAACCACTTCCCAAGCTATTCCAATGATCAATTTGCACTGAATTCTCCGTAATCTCCAATCACAATTTCTGATGCAGATGAAGAAATTTCAATGGCTTCCTTTGATTCCTTGCTCAATCCTTGCCAAAAAATGATCTGAATCCAATGCATATGTTATATAGAAGCTGTTGGAAACCTCTAGAAACTTCTGTAACAACCTGAATGAGATTTTCAATTTCTCATGCACTTCCAATTTCTCATATGTGACAGTCACCAATTGCTCTGTTCTTGGCCTTGATTTCACTTGAAATTCTCCCCTTATGACATTTAGAATTGAATGGCTATGATTGTTTCCTTGTTTTTGATCCAAAGATGTGTAATTCAAATGTTACTTCAACCATAAGTCACCAAATGGAAATGCTTGAAAATGACCCCAAATCCAAAAAGTAACATTGCCATCATTCTCAAAATACATTTTTTGATCAAAATGACATATAATGTTGCTTTGTTTGGCCATAAATCAAGAAATCACATTTTTCGCCTTTTAAATGACTTTAATTTCTTCCTTTTTAAAATTTCTCAAACCAACTTCTGCTATGAGCCATTTCAATGCCTCCTTGATGCATGGTCAAGGTTAAAACCCTATTTTGAGCAACTTTCTAGTTGAATAAAATTTCATTTGAGGCCTCTAAGTTGGTGAAAATGACCTATGATCACAAATGACCTATAATCACCAATACCCAAAATACCCCTGGCTTGCAAAGACCATAACTTGAGTTCTACAAATCCTATCAAGGACTTCTAGTACTCTATGGAAATCTAAGATCAAGCGCTACAACTTTCATGTTGGCCAAAAGTCCATTTGAAAAATCCTTGCAGGGCAAAAGTTGCTTGGAAGTCAAGTGACTTTCACAGATAAATTCCATAGTCATCTGATGACCTGTAATTTACAAGGACCATAACTTGAGTTCTATAAATCCCCTTGAGGACTTATAGTACTCAAATTAAAGGTATTGAGAAGGTATACAAGTTTCATGTTGGCCAAAGATCCATTTGAAACTTATATTTTGACTTATGTGGCTTTGAAGTTAGGCACTAAATAGGGGATTTTACACTGAAACCCTAATTTAGCAACTTCCCACATTCTTGATTCTTATTTGCTTGATCTTGGCACAACACCACACATGTATCAACATACCAATACATGAATCCCATGACTTCAAAGTAGGCTTTGATGCTCTTCAATTACTCAATTGACCTAGGATTGACCCAGATGAAACCCTAGTTGACTGCACCTCAACTGTGGCTCTTATACTTGAATTAATGACTTGTCTCAGCTTCAATATGGCCCTCTAGGCATTCTATGAGATCCATACACGCCTCAAATTCACATTCCATGCTTCTCATCCCACTGATGATTCTCAATATTCCTCAAGAGAGGAGCAAAACCCACATATAGGCACTCAAACTTCTCAAGACTTCAAATCATTTCTTGATGGCTTGGATGACTTCTCATACTTGGATAAGACCTCTTGCTAGGCTATTTTCTTGATAGACACCCTTGATCCCCTGTTGGAGGCATGCTATGCTATGATATGCAAATGATTGAACTATGTACATGATGTAACTATGCAAATGAAATGCAATGAAGTATAAATCAGGCAAGAAAAGGTTGAGCAAATTTTGGGGTGCAACAGCTGCCCCTATTCAAACGGCTTGGACCCGACTGGGTGAAGAGCGAACGACCTTCAAACAATCGAGGTACGAGGCGGTTGAATACCAAGAAACCCGGAAATTTGCCAACCGCAGAAATAAACTGCACTGTTTGGGGAGCGACATCCCCTATCCGAATCTGGTTGTCACGACAACAACTGATCCACCGTCTGATAATAAATCTGATTTCAACTTCAACCACCTATGTAACGCCACAGATACTGAACAATTTTTGCAAAAACACCCCCGTCCATAACTGGATTAACCGTGTCAACACAAGAAGAGAAACAAATTCGTCAACACGAATAGAGATTATGTCGTAACAGGAGTAACCTTGTCCACATCTGGACCCAAATTTCGTCAAATCACGAATAAATACAAATCTGTCCACGTCAGGACTCACATTTCGTCAACCCGAAGAAATCTCAACATAAACTTGTCCATGTTAGGACTCAAATTTCGTCAACCCGAAGAAATCCCAACAACACAGGAATAGAACTTTGTCCATATTAGGACGCTTGTTTCGTCAACACGAAGAAATCCCGGCGACTTCGCTGGGGACGAGTTGTCTGCATCTTGTCAACACGAAGAGCTCCTATCAACATAGGAGTAAATTGTCCACGTCAAGACTCCCATCTTGTCAGCACGAGGAAATAAACCCGTCACCATGAAGAGAAATAAATTTGTCCACATCAGGATTCTATCTCGTCAACACGAAGAACGGTAAACTTGTCCCTGTCAGGACCCGCATCTCGTCAACACGAGGGAAGGCAACTTGGTTTGTCCACGTCAGGACGCACATCTCGTCAGCACGAGAAAATCCTATCAACATAGGAGTGAATTGTCCACGTCAGGACACCGTTTTGTCAACACGAAGAAAGATAAATTTGTCCACGTCAGGACTCGCACATCTCGTCAACGCGAGGAACTATAACCTTGTCCACGTTAGGACGCATATTTCGCCAATACGAAGAAAGACATCTGCTGGGGATAAATGGTCCATGTCAGGACACCATTTCGTCAACACGAAGAGTAATAAATTTATCCACGTCAGGACTGCACATTCCGTCAGCATGGAGAAATCAAATCGGTCCATGTTAGGACTAGCACATCTCGAGGAAATAAATATGTTCACGTTAGGACTCATATTTCACCAACACGAAGAAATCCCGTCCATACAGGGATAAATTGTCCACGTCAGGACTCATATCTCGTCAACACGAGGAACTCCTATCAACATAGGCAATAAAATTTTGGCGACTCCCGGGGAAATACTTCTGTCAACTAGTAGGAAAATACATTCGTTTATCCATACGGGAAGATACTCTGAATACCGTTTCTCTGCTTATCTCTGCAGTAACTAACTCCATTGGTCCCAACCCACAAACCTTTTAGCACTGACGTGACAGCGACTTTGAGGAGGACACTACTGGGGATATTTGGAACCCAAACTGCCGGGCGCCTGTTTCGATAACCGGCGACAACTTTTGAAATTTTGATTCATGAAACCCTTTGACGCTGACGTAACAGCAAATTTGAAGAAGATAATCCGCTGGCCGGATAAGAGAAACTTTGAAAAGCAACTCTATGGGGAAATAGTAAGATGAACCGTATCATCACACGTCTCACGGCGAGACCTCGAATACCTGGTAATAGATCTGAGCTAGAACTCCATACTCCTGCCGAGAAAACACACCTGAAAGCAAAAGGTTAACCAACCTGATTTATGTTTCGAAATGCGTATGTTTGAAAATGGTGTAATGCTCCGTATGGCACGGAAATGCTACGCGTTTGAGTAGATGCAAATATGACGATATATGCAAATGCAAATGCAGGCTCGAGCCGCCGGGGCCAATCTGATAATGATGTCTCAACAACATGAATGCTGAGGATAAAGCCAACTCCACTGGGGAGAACAAGTATCATAAGGTATTCCGGTAGAATAAATGTCGGAAACACAATCAACTTTGCCGGGGAGAGATGAAACATCAATTTCCACTGGAAGGAAAGAACAAACACCCTGCTGGTGAACAAACTTAGTTAGGGAAGAAGCGACACTTCTGGGCAAAGCACACTGTCTGGGCACAATTTACAAACTCGGAGTCTCGGACTCTGCTGAGGATCAACATCCTGTCAATGGCATGACGACCTGTGGGGAGAAAGAAAACCATCCTTCACGGATATAAAACTTTCGAACCTACAACTTGGTTAACTATTGCGGGAATCTCCCATGCTGGAGATTGACCGTGTACATCTTCGATTCGTTGAGGAGCGCAACCTCTGCAGGGGACATTAATTTTGACTTGCTAGGGTTAATCCTATGGACGGCTTTCCATGAGGACACTCTCCTGGGAAAATAATTCCCTCCTTCGAGAAGGGATAAATGTCATTTCAACTCTTGGGGGATAAGCTGTGACTAGCTGAGGAATGACATCAACTGGAGTCAAGTCTTACGTCAAGCGACCTTGGCTGGAGAATACAATTCCTGACCGTTTGCTCCAAAGGTAAGAACCCTGCAAAACACAAACGAGACAAAACAGGCCTATACAACAGAATCTATCCGGGTTAGCATCGGTGACATTACTTCAGTCAATTCGAAGTTTTAGCAATTATTGGCAAGGGCCAGCAAGATTATGTAAGTGCAAGTTTATCAAAAACATTGGCGTCTTTCACAAACAAAACAGTAAAGAACAAACATCAAGTGCTGAATAACATGTTTTATTGATAACGGGCCTCTGAATAGGCAAAGTTTTGTACACTGGATGCAACTCCTGAAAAGAGGAAGTTACGCACAAACACACATAAATATATGCACAAGAAGCATAAAGAAAATACAAAACAATATTTATATACATGTCGGCAACGTGGCACAGACAAACATCATGAGCTGATCCTCCTATGACTCGCCTGACTCTGCGCTTTCCCAGTACTCGATCTTTGGAAGAGATTTTTTTTGGATAGACGGCCCCAGGTACTCCCAAACCACTAAGCAATGCCGTATCAAATTCGAACCGCAGTCATTTGCTTTTTCAATCCCTAACTTTTGCGTGATCCGCCCTTTGCGGGTTTTCAATTCACCGGGATACCCTTTTTTGCCGAAGTCGCCCTTTTCAGGTTTTCGACTTCGCGGGTGTACATCTTTTCAATTTTATCCCTAACTTTTGCCCGAACCTTTTATTCATTTTTTATGGTTCGTCGGGATGCCCCATTTTTACCTAGACTCTCTTTTTACTGTCCAGCGGGTCACTTTCAAACAAAGTATTTTATAACTGCGTCCGAATTCATAGGAGACGTAAAGTCCTCACCATCCATGGTGGATAGTAACAAGGCTCCTCCAGAGAAGACTTTTCTGAAAACGTAGGGAACTTCGTAATTGGGAGTCCACTTGCCCCTGTGATCTGATTGTGGTGGGAGAATCTTTTTCAAAACAAGATCGCCCGTCTGAAAGCTTCGAGGGCACACCTTCTTGTCGTAAGCTTTCTTCATCCGGCTCTGATACAACCGCCCGTATGCTAGAGAAGCCAGCCTCTTCTCATCCATTAAGCTGAGCTGATTCAGTCTATCTTTAATCCATTCTGCCTCGTCGAGTTGGACATCACGCAAAACCCTCAGGGAAGGAATCTCGACCTCCAATGGTAACACCGCCTCCATCCCGTATACCAATGAGAAAGGGGTTGCCCCGGTTGATGTGCGTACCGTCGTACGATAACCGTGCAAAGCAAAAGGTAACATCTCGTGCCAGTCCTTATACGTCACAACCATCTTCTGAACAATCTTCTTTATGTTCTTATTGGCCGCTTAGACAGCGCCATTCATCTTGGGCCGGTAAGGAGAAGAGTTGCGATGCTCAATCTTGAAATTCTGACACAGCTCTTTCATCATTTTATTATTCAAATTTGAACCGTTGTCAGTGATAATCCGCTCAGGGATTCCATATCTGCAGATAATATCTCGTTTGATAAATATGGCTACCACTTGTTTGGTGACATTAGCATATGACGATGCTTCCACCCATTTGGTGAAGTAATCGATTGCCACCAAAATGAACCGGTGTCCGTTTGATGTCGTAGGCTCAATCTTGCCAATCATGTCGATTCCCCACATCGCGAAAGGCCACGGTGATGACATCACATTCAGAGGGCTCGGAGGCACATGGATTTTGTCCGCATAAATCTGGCATTTATGACATCTCTTTGCAAACTTGAAACAGTCTGTTTCCATAGTTAGCCAATAATAACCTGCCCGCAGCAGTTTTCTCGTCATAGCATGCCCACCAGCATGTGTACCAAATGTACCCTCATGTATCTCTTCCATGAGCAACTTCGCCTCTTTCTCGTCTACACAACGTAGCAACACTAAGTCGTGGTTTCTTTTATACAGGACACCGTCTGGATTCAGATAGAAATTGCCAGCCAATCTCCTGAGAGTCTTCTGATCTCGACTGGATGCTTCAGCCGGATACTCCTTGTTCTTCAGGAAATTCTGGATATCAAAATACCAGGGCTTACCATCGGGAGCCTCGTCAATGGAAAATATGAAGGCAGGCCTATCGAGCCGAGAGATAACAATCCGGGGAGCCTCGTTCCAGAAGTTAACTTTATACATTGAAGACAATGTCGCCAGGGCGTCAGCCATTTGATTTTCTGCTCGCGGTACGTGATGCAATTCCACCTTGTCAAAGAAAGGCAACAATCTCCTTGCATAGTTCACATAGGGTATTAAATTGGGCTGACGTGTCTCCCATTCTCCTTTAATATGATTCACCACTAGAGCTGAGTATCCGTATACATCCAGGTTCTTGATTTGCAAATCAATGGCTTCTTCCAGACCCATGATGCAAGCCTCATATTCCGCCTCGTTATTGGTAACAGGAAAAGTCAATCGGGCAGTAAATGGGATGTGCGACCCATGAGGAGTAGTGATAATTGCCCCTATTCCGCTACCATAGGAATTTACAGCTCCGTCAAATATCAACTGCTATTTGGAACCCAACTCTGGTCCTTCGTCCGGCAACGGTTCTTCACAATCTTTCATTTTCAGGTACATGATATCCTCGCCAGGAAAATCAAACCTCATCGATTGGTAGTCCTCAACAGGCTGCTCTGCAAGGTACTCTGACAGAACGCTACCTTTAATAGCCTTTTGCGAGACATATTGGATATCGTATTCTGTTAACACCATCTGCCATCGGGCAATTCTTCCGGAGAGTGCTTGCTTCTCAAACACATATTTGATTGGATCCATCTTAAAAATTAGCATGGTTGTATGATTCAGCATGTATTGCCTCAAACGTTTGGCGGCCCAGGCTAGCGCGCAACACGTCTTCTCGAGCCTTGAGTATCTGGACTCATAGTCTGTGAACTTCTTACTCAAATAGTAGATCGCATGCTCTTTACGTCTGGTCTCGTCGTGTTGACCGAGAACACAACCCATACTTTCCTCAAGAACCGTCAAATACATAATCAAAGGTCTCCCGACCACTGGGGGTATCAAAACAGGAGGTTCCTGCAAGTATTCTTTTATCTTGTCGAACGCCTTTTGACAATTTTCATTCCAGGTCAACACCTGATCCTTTTTCAACAACTTGAATAACGGCTCGCATGTTGTAGTTAGGTGAGATATGAACCGAGCAATGTAGTTCAACCTCCCTAAAAACCCACACACTTCTTTTTCTGTTTTAGGCGTTGGAATTTCTTGTATTGCTTTTATCTTAGCAGGATCAACCTCTATTCCCTTTTTGCTCACAATAAACCCCAGCAGTTTACCCGATCTCACCCCAAAGGTGCACTTGTTAGGGTTCAGTCTCAACCTGAACTTCCTAAGTCTTTTGAACAGTTTCAGCAGATTAACCAAATGCTCCTCCTCAGTCTGGGATTTGGCAATCATATCATCAACATAAACCTCGATCTCTATGTGCATCATGTCATGAAAGAGAGTCGTCATAGCACGTTGATATGTTGCCCCAGCGTTCTTCAGTCCGAAGGGCATCACTTTGTAGCAGAATGTTCCCCAGGGAGTAATGAAGGTAGTCTTCTCCATGTCTTCTAGTGCCATTTTGATCTGATTATATCCTGAGAAGCCGTCCATGAAGGAGAATACGGAGAACTGAGCAGTGTTATCAACCAGCACATAAATGTGAGGAGGTGGAAAGTCGTCTTTCGGGCTCACCCTATTCAAATCACGATAGTCTACACGCATTCGCACCTTACCGTCTTTCTTCGGCACTGGTACTATATTAGCGACCCATGACGGATAAGTTGTAACGGCTAGGAAACCAGCATCCCACAGTTTTTGAACTTCCTCTTTGATTTTCACAGCCATGTCTGGTCTGGTTCTTCTGAGTTTCTGCTTAACAGGCGGACATTCTTCTCGCAACGACAGACGATGCACAACCATGTCCGTATCCAACCCAGGCATATCCTCGTACGACCAAGCAAATATATCACTATACTCTCGCAGTATCTCAATTAACCTTTGCTTGATGTCGCTCTGCAGCGCAGCCCCTATACGGATATTTCTCACAACCTCTTCCGACCCCAAGTTGATAATCTCAATTTCCTCATGATGAGGCAGAATGATTCTCTCTTCCTGTTTCAACAAACGAGTCAGCTCCTCTGGCAAGTCGCTATCCTCAACAATCTCTTCCTCTGCTTGGAATACCGGGTGCTCGAAGTCGAAACGAGTCATAGGCGGTTCGTAGAAGATGTCATTTGAAATATTAGTCCTGCAAAGGAAATGGTTAACCGCTTCAACACGCAGATAAAGCAAATAACCACGTTGCCATTTATTGTTAAATTAAAAACAAGAAAAACAGGGATCACAATATTTGTATATGAAAAACGCCTTTATTTCATGATTAAAACAGTGCAATACACATAATCAAGTAGCCCTAAGGTAAAATCACTATGCCCTGGGTAGGACATAGGATTATTCAACAATTGACAAAACAAATCATTACTATTTAAGAGTCACTGGGACAGTTTCCCGGATGGACCAGTTGCAGAGACTTTGTCCTGGCACGCTTGGCTTGATCCACGCGTCCATGTTGCAGTCACTATCTCCGTCTTCAGCATCGGAAATAGCGTTGACTGTCTCAAAGCACACCCCGTTTGGCGTAATCGTTATCGGTCCCTTGAACCTGGGTGCTCCTGAAGCTGACGCTGACGACGTCGATCGATACCCTAGCCCAAACTTGTCATTCTTCACGGGAATCTCCAGTACATGCCCCCAGCCTTTAGTCTCACCAGTCTGCACTAAAGCCTGAGCCTCCTTGTAGGATGACACTGCCACCTCTGGAATTTTGCTGGGACCCTGAGCTTTGTCTTTAATTCGCAACCCTTCGAAGGCTTGACAAGGTGTCTCGTGTATTTCTCCGTCGACCTCAACATATCTGAATGATGACAGGTGACTGACCAAAATGTCCTCCTCCCCGCAAACGGTAACAACACTATCACCCACCATGTACTTCAACTTCTGATGCAATGTGGACGTTACGGCCCCTGCAGTGTGGATCCATGGGCGCCCAAGAAGACAGCTATAAGCTGGATGGATATCCATGATGTAGAATTCGGTGTCAAAAATTCCTGGCCCCACCTGAAGCGGTAATGTTATTGACCCAAACACTGATCTTTTCGTCCCGTCAAACGCCCTCACAACCAAATCGCTGGGCGTGCAAATAATTCCCCGTATGTCCAATTTCATCATGGCTTTCTTTGGCAATACGTTCAACGACGATCCAGTATCCACCAATACACGCGACATTACGGTGCCCCGACATTCCACCGATATGTGCAAAGCCATGTTGTGCTCTCGACCCCTGGGTGTTAGATCAAAATCTGTGAAACCCAGGCTATGTCCAGCATTGACATGTGCCATTACCCCCTCTAACTGATTTATAGAAACTTCTTGGGGCACAAATGACGTATCCAGAATCTTTAGCAAGGCGTTCCGGTGGGCCTCGGAACATAACAACAACGACAAGATAGAAATCTTCGACGGCGTCTGCTGTAGGTGTTCAACAATTTTGTAGTCGCTTTTGCGAATCAGTCTCATGAACTCCTCTACGTCCTTGAGTGACGTATCCTTTTCTTTTAACTGAGTAGGCTCGCTTTCATTTACTTTGGCTTTGCCTTTGGCCAATCTCTCTGCTTCTATTTCAGGTGAGGTAAAGATCCTTCCACTACGGGTCATGCCCCCCGTTCCAACGACATTATCAACAGCCCCAGCTGGCTGGCTATTCACCACAATCTTTTCACCGTTGCAATATGCTTCTAATCCGTATGTCCACGGGACAGCTTTCGTACTCTCAAAGGGAACAGGCCCTGCTTTGGTAATCGTAATAGTTGGCCGCTGGGCGGGCGCCGTTATCGTTATAGTCTTCCTCGGGATCGTCACCGTTGCAATATCATTCTGCTTATCACATAATGCCTCCACAGTCTTCTCAACCGCAGTTCGATCAAATTGCAAGGTCCCTTCGTCGATCATGGCCTGAATGCCCTGCTTCAGATCAGTACAACCCTCAGGCTGGGTCCAACACTCTAAACAGTATTCATCACAACCAGGGAATACTCCCCCTCTAAGCAACCTACTTTTCACCTCACTCAATGGTGTCTTCAATTCGTTAACATCCATCACCAAGTTCAAATTTTCTTATGTCAAGATGGCATTTGCCCCATGATTAGGCATAGGCTGTTGTACAATATTGGGCCCCACCTGGCCAAAGTTGATGGCTTTACTGTCCACCAAATCTTGAACTTTATGCTTTAAAGCATGACAAGATTCTACATCACGTCCGGGCGCCCCGGAATGGAATTCGCAATGCTTATTAGTGTCATACCCATAAGGAAGTGTCGGTCCTGTAGGCGGCTCCAATGTTCTTTTCTCAACCAAATTCAAACCCAGTAGTGTCTGAAGAAGCTCTGCATATGTCGACAGAGGCTTATCAAATACCCTCTTCGGCTTTGCATTTTGAAACCTTCTCTGACCCTGATTCTGCCTTTGCTGCTGCTGTGGTTGTTGTTGCTGTTGTTGTGGTTGGACTGGAATAGTAACACTGGCTATTTGCTGAGGTTGAATGTACTGATTTCTACCTCTGCCCCGGCCTCTGCCACCAAATACATCGCTTGTATCACCCTGTCGTCTTCCGCCGAACGCTTTTCTCGCACTCCCAGTTGAAGTAGATTCGCCTGCCTGAATCTTTCCAATTTTAATTCCATTTCCGATCCTTTCTCCCATGAGGATCATATCGGAGAAGCTACCCATCGAAACATTGAGTAACTTGTCATAGTACATTCCTGTAAATGTCCCCACAAACATGTCATTCATCTCCCTTTCAACCAAAGGAGGGTGCACCCGAGCTGCCATATCGCGCCACCGCTGTGCGTACTCTTTGAAACTTTCACCACTTTTCTGCGACAGACTCTGCAACTGAACTCTGTTTGGCGCCAAATCGCTGTTATATTTGTAATGCATAACGAAAGCATCAGCCAACTGCTTCCAGCTTCTAATCTGAGTGGGCTCCAGTCCCATGTACCATTCCAATGATGGTCCCGATAAGCTATCCTGAAAGAAATGCATGAGCATCCTTTCATCATTGGAATATGCCGACATCCTTCTATAATAAGAACGTACATGGACCTTTGGGCAGGTATCCCCTTTGTATTTGTCGAATGTTGGAGCCTTGAATTTTAATGGCACCCTCAGCCCTGGTACCAACCCCATAGTAGTCATATATAACCCAGCGGAGTTCTGATTAACCACACCTTTCATCTGCTCTTTTAGCATTCTGATCCTCTGAACAGGGTCAATGGGGCTCTCAGGTCCCATACCTCTTCCCGAAAAAGCGTCGTCCTGGTGATCCACATTCCAGTCATTGCCATACCCATCGTAACCCACGTTACGGCCAAATCCTTGTTGATTGAACATAGGACCCTGTCCTCGGTTGCCGAACCCTATATTGACCCCAGCAGGTCCAAAACCATTGTTGAAAGGAAATTCTCCAACGCCGTTGTTATTCACATTACCGAATCCACCATTACCGTGGCCATACCCCTGATTGTTGACGTAACCGTCATTGCCAAAGCCCTGATTGTCGAACGCGAAGTTCCCGTTCTGATTGACATTGCCATACCCCTTGTTTCCAAAGCCAGCATTGTCACTGACTTCTTGATTGGCATCCCCAGTGTTGCCTTTGTTGTTAACAACATGCCCATCACCACCATTTCCACTATTGCCATTACCAGCGCCAGCACCTGCACCAGTACCAGTGTTTCCGTTGACAGTCACAACAGGTGGAGTAACTACCGGTATCTCATCCTTCTGGCGAGGAGTTCCAACAGAATTGTGGTCAGTGTTGCCATTTCCGTTTGTCCGCGTCAGCAATGGCTGCACCAAG
Organism: Lathyrus sativus; assembly: GCA_963859935.3. Classification (NCBI taxonomy): domain Eukaryota; kingdom Viridiplantae; phylum Streptophyta; class Magnoliopsida; order Fabales; family Fabaceae; genus Lathyrus; species Lathyrus sativus. The sequence continues at coordinate 301,887,702 of OZ012741.1, forward strand.
GTCTGAAGGCTCTCCTGGCCCTTAGCTATGCTCTCCATAGCTTGCATGAACAGATTCAGCTTCTCACGGATTTCCTGCATCTCGACTTGAACTTGATCCATTGCTTTCTTACAGTTGTTTCTGGTTGAGTAGCGGTGGACTCTTTGGTCGTCAATCCTGAAAAACCTGTGAGATGCAGGAAATAAGATACAGATTCAACAAGTAACGGGCAATGCAAAAACGAATATGCAGATGCAATATGTGTCTGTGCGTTAGGGAGATCAACCCCTGATTCTAGTGCCAAAGTGCCAGTGCGGTGACAGTGTTAGGAAGCTTGGATTCATCCACGGAGAAAACATCTCATATATTGTTGCAAAGAACCCAACAAGGCAGAAATACAATATCTCTGAGTGCACAGTAACGAGAAGGCATGACCTCAACCAACAAGCCTGGTGATGGTCAGCATAATGCAAATAAAGCATATACAACAGTGCATAAGGTAATCAAGTGCGACCATATGCCCGATACTCCACTAACAATCTCTTGGTCTTGGGATGGTCCGGCTGAGAAAGCAACCCTTCAACGAGCGAGTCTCTTTTCCTGATAACACGCTGGAGATCCCCAATGGATTCCTCCCAAGCACCCTCTCCAAAGCACTCCTCTGGCTCCCGCTTCTGGGATGTAGACTCTTTCTTGCGCTTGACAACTTTGTTCAACGAATTCTGAACGTCGTATCTCTGCATAACCTCTTCTTCAAACTTTTTCTGGATAGCTTTCAACTGATCTTCCAGTTTAGAGATCTGCTGCTTCAGTTTGTCTTCTCTTCCTTTATTATTGGTCAGTGTAACATTCCAGGTTTTGTTGAATGTGGAGATCTCCCGGTAGGCTATATCAAGTGGTTTCTTCTTAGACTCCAGCATGTCATGGGAGCTCTTGAAATCTATCCCCAAACGTTCACGCTTCTTTCGTTGTTCAGTCAGTTCTGCACCTAACTGGTTCACCAGCTTTGTTTGTTGCTCGAAGGAATATACGGCTTCATTCCTTTCGCTCCTGAGTTGCACTAGCTCTTCTTCCAACTTCTTGTTGGCTTTCATCAGCTCTTCTTTCTCCTTCATAGCCTGCTCATATCTCTCAATAGACACAGTAGTTGGCTCCTCAACCACGAGGGGAGCAGGAGGTAATACTGCAGGAAACGGCATCAGCGCCTACTTTGCCGTATCTTGGATCCAAACTTGGTACGGAGGATAGGCTTGACAATCATTCTTACCCAACAATGGCTTATCCTTCTTGCAGATGTTATTCCAAGCACGCTGAAGCTTGGATAACAATTCTCCCTTCAGATCACCTGTGAAGTACAAAGATTCCTGTACTTCTTCTTCCTTTGGCGGGCTTCTCAAAGCATAACCGAATTGCCTGATCAACAATGACGGATTGTAGTTAACGCACCCTTTCCTCCCAATCAGAGGAACGTTAGGATATCCTGTGCAGTTGTAGATAATCTCAGATCCCAGTAAATCCCTATCAAACCAGACAACATCTTCTGAAGAAAGCCCCATGAGACGCTCAGACCATTCCACCGTAGCTGCAGACTCAGCAAAGATACCCTTCTTGGGCAGGTGACTATCAAACCACAACAAAGGCACACAACAAGAGACATTCTTGCCCCTCCTATTCTCGTTCTTATAATGCAGAGAGTGATAGAAGTCTCCAATCAGTGTAGGCACAGGATTGCCTGAAGCAAATATATGAAATGCATCCAAATCAACAAAGTCAAGCATATTAGGGAACAGTACAATGCCATAGATACACAAAGCAAGGATAGCATTAAACACAATCCAACAGCCACTCTTGGCATACACTTGTGCTTTCCCAACCAATAACTTGAGAGAAAAACCAGAAACTCCATTCCATGAGGTTAACAGCAACTCTGAGGAGTCTAAATGCAAAGCAACAGCCAAATCCTCCATCTTGGGCTCAGCACCCATATGAATGAAGGGTACCCTGTTCTGAATGGTTAGCTCCAAAATCGCAGCATATTCCTCCATGGTCGGAGCCAAAATGAAGTCAGGGAAAGTAAAACACCTCAACGGGGGATTATAGAACTACATCAGCGCGTACGATCCGTTCAGCTCATACGTGGATGGTTTGCAAACCAACCTAAGCAGTTTCCCATAACTCTTCCTGAAGCTTCTCTTCACATCATCATCAGCTAAAGACATCAAACCAAGCAAAGAAGAAACATCTGGAGTAGGCAAGTTGTATGCCACAGTCTTCTTTAAAGTATCCATAATAGCAGACAGAAATCCGGGCAACTAGAATCAGAGGGTATGAAATGCACCTGCAGCACAGACACACGTTAATGATATGTAAAATGAGTATGCAACAATGTAATATGCAAATCATGCAACAGGGATCAAGTGATATATTGCTGAGGAGATCCATCCAAAATATCTGTCTCAACAGACCCACAATACTGCTCAAACCTGGTCTCAACAGACCCTTAACAATGCTCCAACCTGGTCTCAACAGACCTATAATAAAGCTCCAACTTGGTCTCAACAGACCCATAACACTGTCCTGATGAAGAACCCCAAGTAACCACACATACTGATCCAATATTAAGAAAACCGGGTAGTCTGGAGGTCAAGTTTCCTGCATTCCCCAATCCCTCTCACAGGTAGGTGTCCAATCAACTGACACAAGGTACGGCAGCCTATACGGTCGTCGGCGTTACAGACTTTCAAGACCGATGATACAATACCCAGAAGGTGTGGCATCATCATGTCCTGAAGAGGTCTCACTTAGCCAATTTCGAATTGATCGGTCCCTAGAATTGACAATCCAACTAACCAACAACCCCCTCAACCCAAAGGGTTAAAAAAGAAGTCAACCAGAAGAACCTCGTCCGAGCGTGGATTTTGCGGGACACTAGTACATGCAAAGCATGCACGCGCCCACTACTTTCCACAACTAATTCTAGGTGCACTCAAGCCCAGGTCCGACTTATCTCTCAATCTGACCCCCTACCCAGCACAACAATAAAAATATATAGTACTGAAAGTAAAGACAGAAAGGTAAATCCATACAAAACCCACGACGGGGAAACAAGCGCTAGGACTGACTCGCGTAGGGAACTGTTGGAGTCCCCAGCAGAGTCGCCAGTTGTCGTTACTGCGAAAATCGGCGCCGGCTATGACAGAAGAGTCGCCACCGTTCGTTATTTATCCCAACGGAGGGAAAGGGAACGCTCAGAGTAAACCTAACGCAAAACGGGAAAGGAATGGTCGTCACAACCAAATTCCTGGATTCGGGAGTCGATTACGCAAGGGGAAGGTATTAGCACCCCTCACGTCCTCCGTACTCGACGGGATCCACGCTTGTTTTCTAGTACGGATTGCTATTCTATCTACACTACAGGTCTGGGTTAAAAAGAAAAGAAAATGACTCGGCAAAGTATCGCACTTTATGCCTATGTATTCCTGTCTAGAACGAGAAATCAGAGTCAATGTAGTTCGCCTACCTACAGGAAAGGAGGGAAGGTTGCTCACTAGGATACGGCATCCTATGCCTACGTACTTTCATACAGCATGAAAGATCAGAGCAAACGTAGTTCGGGCTACGGAAGACACGAGCTTGTCTGACTGTTTTTTATTACCTTATGAAAGGGTTTTTTCTCGATTAAGAGTCCAAGCGGATAAAAATGACACTTTGATGTTTGTTTTGAATCTTTTACGAAAGAAATGTTTTTTAGTTTGTTTGCAATCTCTGACGCACTAGAGACTATGATTTGAGAGTGACTACGTCGCGTGTCACCCAAAGGGTGCCACACTAAGCAGCCAGACTACTGGAAAGAAGCTCTCCAACAACCTTTTCTCAAACAGCTTAAGGCAATTAACGTACGACATCGATTAACCTTATTACTGTGTTTTTGAGTTGTTTTGAGATAAGAAGAGAAAGAAACTTTAAAAGCCTAGGGTTGAAAAGGGAATACAAACTAACCTAATGTTGTCATGCATGGATAAGAATCCTAATGTTTGTCATAATTCCCTCCTGCACAGAGGAAATCAGAGATCCTAGGGGATAAACAGAAAAGAAAGCAAGCAAATACAGTAAAATGCATGCAATGCAGCAATACAAGCGAGGCAAGGGAGTCCCACTCAACCTCGAACCTGGGAAAACAACAGGCAAAGTGAATCAAAATTCACTTCAAACCTAGGGGGCAAGCTGCACAAGCCAACAAACAATACAGAAAACAAAAACCAAAGCAGAGGAGGCAGCCCAAGCAGCCGCACCAAACTCCTACAACAAACAGCACAAGCAGCAGCTCTGACAGCAACAAGTTGATTAAACAGCAAAAAGTTGACAGCAACAACCTTCATCTTCATGAATGCTCCTATCCTCAAGCTTCAATAAACTTTCAATATTCAACAAGCACCAAGCTTCAACAAGCTTCACACTTCAACCAGCAACCAACTTAAACCAGCAAACTTCAACCAGTAAACAGCTTCAACAAGCTCCTAACTTCATCTTCAACAAGCAGCAAAACCCTAGCTTCAACAAACAGCAAAACCCTAGCTTCAACAAGCACAAACCTCATCTTTAACAAGCTTCAACAAGAACTAAACTTTCTCTTTACCAAGCTTCAACAAGCACCTCCAGGGGAGAATCATTCAACAAGATCAAGTTGAAATGTTAAGAAACTCAATGACAACCAAGGGAAGCCATTAAGATCTTAACACTGTAATAGGAAGGCATCCTCAAAGTTCTACTCTTAAAGCATGCCATTCATCCCTCCAAAGGAGATATGTGACTTCTTTAAAAGGAATTTATATCATTGGATTGAATGGAGATGAACAATATACTCCATGTTTGAAGAAAGAAACAAAACTAATCTAATGCTCTCCCTAAAACCCTAGTTTCCCTAAGCTCCCGACAAGCACTCCACAAAAGGACAAGGCTTCAACTTCAAGCTCTCCAAAGCATCTTAAATTGGTCTTCATCTCCATCCAAGCACAAGAGCACCACCACCCTAATCTAAGGGGAACTATGGGATTAAACTAGTCAAGTTAGTTCACTAGAAACACCTAGAAGTTAGTCCTAAAACTAATTCTAATTAAAATACCAAAAGTGATTGTAAAATCCTATAAAAATTCTAAGGGTTCCTAAACCTCTTAATAATCTCTCATACAAAAACCAGGGGGTTAACCATTCATTAGATCCTAAAACTATGCCCTAAACCTAAGGGTACTATCCTAAAACCCTAAAAATACAACACCTAATGTTCAATGTTCAAACTAGCCTAAATTTATCTCACAAAAATATGAGAAAATTACTAGGGGTACATGTATTTCTAAGCTATCTATTCCAAAAAGAATCAACTCAAAATCATACACCAAACACCCATACTAAAATCAGCAAGATCAAGCATCAACCATGTTCAAAATAAAAGCAATTAAACTCCAAAAAATGCAATTAAATTCTAAAATGCATGAATTAATAATTTTTTAATCCTATTAAATTATAGACTCTATAAGGAGTCAGGGGAAAAAATCTAGCCTAAAAATGATTATTTTTCTATTTGTTATGAATTTATTCCTAAACTATATGAAAATATGAAATTAAAAGAAAAAAATAAAGAAAATTGATAAACCTGCGTGGCAAATAGTAATACAATCCAGTTGTTTCCCAGGCTGGGCCCAAAGGTGGGGTGTGCGTATCAAATCCATACTAAGCCCAAACTACACTAAAACGAAACAGGAAAATAAAAGGAAAATGGGAAAAACCTTGTGGCAAATAGCAACTCCTTCACATTGTAATTTCAAACTGGGCCTAAGGTAGGGTGTCATTAGCAATGAATTCACTAAGCCCACCCAATTTGAATAAATGAAACGATGCATTTCATCTAAACTCAACTCTTCAGAAATCTCAATTCAATTGTGGCCATTGGTTTGTGCTTCTAGTCAAAGGTCAAACATGATCTAACGGGTATTGTATCGTCTTTTCCAAATGTTTTGAATATGGGAGGGAAACTCAGACGGTGGCCTAAGCTTTGCGCCACCGTCGTCTCCGGCGAGGAGGTTACCAAATCTCACCAAACACGACATCTTAATACCCTATCCCACTCAAAATCATCCCCTGAGTTCAAATATACACTCCAATTTCATTGATTCTAACCCTAACTCCAAAACCGAGCCAAAGTTCAAACATGGCTCCATTCTTGAATCACTCCAAAACTTGCAATTAATGATCCTAAACTCATCTACACGCATCAGGAAAGAAATCTACCTATCTAACCATGCTTAAATCCTCAAGAATCTCAAGATATATGCTTCAACAGAAATTGCATCACACCTAGTTTGGTCTCTAATAATTCAATTCTTGTGCCTAAATCCATCCTAGCATCATCACTAACCTATCCAACTATCAAAACCTAAGCAATTACCTATAAATTAGAGCAAAAATTGAAAGTTGCAAACCTGGTTTTGAGGGATGAACAGATGAGGTTATGGCTCGAATCAACCTCTAATTTCTTCTAGAATCACTAAAGAACCACTTCCCAAGCTATTCCAATAATCAATTTGCACTGAATTCTCCTTAATCTCCAATCACGATTTCTGATGCAGATGAAGAAATTTCAATGGCTTCCTTTGATTCCTTGCTCAATCCTTGCCAAAAAATGATCTGAATCCAATGCATATGTTATATAGAAGCTGTTGGAAACCTCTAGAAACTTCTGTAACAACCTGAATGAGATTTTCAATTTCTCATGCACTTCCAATTTCTCATATGTGACAGTCACCAATTGCTCTGTTCTTGGCCTTGATTTCACTTGAAATTCTCCCCTTATGACATTTAGAATTGAATGGCTATGATTGTTTCCTTGTTTTTGATCCAAAGATGTGTAATTCAAATGTTACTTCAACCATAAGTCACCAAATGGAAATGCTTGAAAATGACCCCAAATCCAAAAAGTAACATTTCCATCATTCTCAAAATACATTTTCTGATCAAAATGACATATAATGTTGCTTTGTTTGGCCATAAATCAAGAAATCACATTTTCGCCTTTTAAATGACTTTAATTTCTTCCTTTTCAAAATTTCTCAAACCAACTTCTGCTATGAGCCATTTCAATGCCTCCTTGATGCATGGTCAAGGTTAAAACCCTATTTTGAGCAACTTTCTAGTTGAACAAAATTTCATTTGAGGCCTCTAAGTTGGTGAAAATGGCCTATGATCACAAATGACCTATAATCACCAATACCCAAAATACCCCTGGCTTGCAAAGACCATAACTTGAGTTCTACAAATCCTATCAAGGACTTCTAGTACTCTATGGAAAGCTAAGATCAAGCGCTACAACTCTCATGTTGGCCAAAAGTCCATTTGAAAACTCCTTGCAGGGAAAAAGTTGCTTGGAAGTCAAGTGACTTTCACAGATAAATTCCATAGTCATCTGATGACCTGTAATTTGCAAGGACCATAACTTGAGTTCTATAAATCCCCTTGAGGACTTATAGTACTCAAATTAAATGTATTGAGAAGCTCTACAAGTTTCATGTTGGACAAAGATCCATTTGAAACTTGTATTTTGACTTATGTGGCTTTGAAGTTAGGCACTAAATAGGGGATTTTACACTGAAACCCTAATTTAGCAACTTCCCACATTCTTGATGCTTATTTGCTTGATCTTGGCACAACACCACACATGTATCAACATACCAATCCATGAATCCCATGGCTTCAAAGTAGGCTTTGATGCTCTTCAATTACTCAATTGACCTAGGATTGACCCAGATGAAACCCTAGTTGACTGCACCTCAAGTGTGGCTCTTATACTTGAATCAATGACTTATCTCAGCTTCAATATGGCCCTCTAGGCATTCTATGAGATCCATACACACCTCAAATTCACATTCCATGCTTCTCATCCCATTGATGATTCTCAATATTCCTCAAGAGAGGAGCAAAACCCACATGTAGGCGCTCAAACTTCTCAAGACTTCAAATCATTTCTTGATGGCTTGGATGACTTCTCATACTTGGATAAGACCTCTTGCTAGGCTCTTTTCTTGATAGACACCCTTGATCCCCTGTTAGAGGCATGCTATTCTATGATATGCAAATGATTGACCTATGTACATGATGTAACTATGCAAATGAAATGCAATGAAATATAAATCAGGCAAGAAAAGGTTGAGCAAATTTTGGGGTGCAACAAGGAGAAACATCCTTCTAGGTCAAAAATGGCTTGGAAGTTGGTTGACATTTGTTGACCAAAATCACATCCCTCTGATGACCTGTAACTTGTCTGGATCATAACTTGAGTTCTATAAATCCAATCAAGGACTTCTAGTACTCAAATTAAAGCTAAGAACATGCTCTACAAGTTACATGTTGGTCAAAAGGTGAGATGAAACTTGTATCTTGAGATACGTGGTCTTGAAGTCAGGCTCTAAATAGGGGATTTTACCCTGAGAACCCTAATTTAATAACTTCTCAAACACTTAACCCTTGATGAATTGAACTTGAAATGATGTCTCATATGTATTAACACAACATCCCATGACCATAGAGACTTTGAATTGAGTTTTAATCTCCTTCAATTGCGCAGTTGACTGAGGACTAGCCAGATGAAACCCTAATTGCAACACCTTCAACTGTAACCTTTCACACTTAGCACAAACACTTGGATGAGCTCCACAATGACCCTCAAGGCACTCAATGAGCTCTCTCAACATCTTGTACCCATAACCATGCATTCACAATCCTCTGATAATCTTCAATTGGCCTCCAAGTTAGGAGCTGACCCACATACATTAATCCTTTCTTTCACAAGACCATTGTCCATTTCCTGATGACTTGATTACCATCCAAACTTGAGTAAAACCCCTTGCTTAGGCTCAACCCACTGAGTAGACTCTTCTTGCTATGCAGAAGCGCTTGATTCCCTGTTCAATACAACATGCTATGCAATGCAAATGCTAGAAAGAAATGAAATGAAACATAAACTAAGTTAAGAAAAGGTTGGGAAAATTTTGGGGTGCAATAGGTGGCTCTCCTCTAGCAATCAATACTTGAAGCATCTCGGTAAGCTCGGTCATGCCTGATTTCAACTCATCGATCTCCATTCGGATTTCCGCATTATATGCATCTTGTTCTGACATCTTGCGTCTATAGTTCGCTCTGGTCTGATATTTGTGTCGAGGAATCAACTTGACGACTCAAAGAGACACTGGAAGACGAGAGAACCGAGAATGAGAAACCGGGGGAAAATGCAATGCAAAAATGTGATGCTAATGCCATGCAATGGTTTCAAGAATTTCAACGGTCGATTGCAAATATATTCCTTTCTAGGAAAGTTGGAAAAGTTTTTTTTTTAGACTTTAAAATGTAGGACTTTTTAAATTTGCAAAGGACTGTTGAGCTCCTTGAAACTAGGAATGATGTTTTATGAGTGCCATGTACAACCACAAACAACAAAATGTCCTAGGTTAGAGGAACAATGAATGGAGTTAAGGTATACCCTTCCCCAAAGGTATGTACTATAGAGTAGTTGTACCTGCAGAATAAGGTTCTAAAGAAGTGCCCAAAGTCATCAGTCCATCCTTCGGATATTATCAACTTCTTGACTGACTCGAGAGTCAATAACATTCTTAATAGAACCTCTTTTGAATGTAGCATCACGTACCAACCGTTGTAGGACTACTCCCATATAGTTCCCGCACTACGTCCTAGATAAGGCCAGGATGGTGTAAAGGTACTACGGTCCCCAGTATCACAGACTCCAATCGATAATAGTAAAAGTTTTAACGACTACACTCGTTCAACCAAACCATTTTCGGAAGGGTCTCAACTGAGTGGTGATTCTCGAGTCAGCTTGGTCGGGACTCACTCCCTATAAGCCTCGTGGAATATATCGCCATCTGTTGCACCCTAAATTTTGGCCCCTTAGATTCTCATTATCATTTTAGGAGCATACTCATGAATTATCTAACCTTAACCCAATGCAAGTTTGTCTTTGTCAAAGTTACAGATTAATCAGGGTTTCGTGCAATCAAAATCAAAACTTCAAGGGTGTGATTAGTCAATGTTTTGGGATTATTCAATTATGAAACAAGGTCAAGGGTATCACATAATGTCAAATGAGAATCCAATTTGAGGTTGTTACCCCAGAATCCAGAGCAGTGTATTTCAGGGCACCTGATTAGAGTTTTTGACTAGTAAAAGTCAACTGTAGTTTGACTTTGATGTTGGAATGTGTTTTAATGGTGAGATTATGATTCATGAAGTTCAAATAGCTTAATAAAGTTCATTCAAGAATTTTCAAAGTCTCAGAAGGTCCAGAATGTCAACAGGCGACTCGGTAGTCACCGATCGGTCATACGGTTCACCGAAAAGTCAACTCTCCAAATTTTAGGAATTGTACTTCAAGTTGTGAAAACAATTTGTTACTTGTGTCATATTGGACTTGAATATCAATTTTCATGACCATTGGATCAAGGATGTAGGAGTAATCAAAAAATCGGGAAATTAGGGTTTTGAAAGGGGCTAAACATAAACTCCTTAACCACACATCCAAATGAAGTGGTTCAAAGCTCATTTGTAAGCTCTTGACAAGTCCTACAAAAGTCCCTAAGTGGTCCATGATCATAAAATGCATAGATTTGGAGTTATGATCAAATTCATTCCTAGAAGGGAAAAAGACTTAGAGAAATTTCAATTTTAAGTTTATTTTTTAGCAACTTTGGAAGGCTTTTTGGCCAAGTTCCTTTGGGAAATTGAAACTGATGAAAACATGAAAGTTTTAGATCTATTTGAGGGCTTTCTAAAAAGTACTAGCACATCTCAAAAGGATTTGTGAGCTCAAAGTTATGGTCATGGCAAGTTGGTGGTTTTTCACTTTAGTCCCACATTGTCAAAATTCAAGAATTCATCCTTTCATCAAAATTGACCAAACTCAGATAGTGAACCATGTTTTATCTGATATGTGAGGAGTTTGTAGCTTGAAAATACAGAAATTATGCAGAGGAAATCAATTTAGCCAAGCTTTGCAAGTGGCTTGCAAGTTGCCTTGCAACTTGCATTTAAAGTGAAAAAGTAAGCATGAGGTGTAAAGCAATTCTGAACCAGCCATGATACTACATCTCTAGCCTTCAATTAGCCACACTAAACCATCCTTTTTCTTGACTATTAAGGCCTATCTTGAAGCCAAGGAAACCCTCTTGTGGAGGTTTAATCAAAAAATCCAAAACCTTTCTTCAAAGTGAAGAAATCTTCAAATCTGCCCCAAACCACTTCCTTGCCTATAAATAGATCCCTCACCACTTCATTCTCAACGCAATATCAATTCTAAAAACCATAGAAATTGAAAGCTTGCATTATATCCACTCCTTGCTTCAAAACCACAAAGTCACTTTTTCACAAAAAACCCCAAAAAACTGTCTTGCTACCAAGGCTGCCAAATTCATTTCTCTACATTCAAACACCCCAACAATCAGCCACACAATCTCTAAATGTGATATAGAAGGTGTCCAAACCACTAAACCTCTCAAAAACCTCATTTTGCAAGAAGTCAACTTCTACATCAAGTTACATTGACCAAAGGCCAAAAATCCTATCAAATCTTGTTCTAGACATTTCCTTGGTGTTCCAATCATTCAAACACCTCTTATATATTTTTTTCAACTGTTCAAAGCATTGGGAGTGATAGGAGAAGTTTATTTCTTCAACTGTCATAGAAGTGGTGTTTTGCTTCAAAAAAGAAGAAAAAACTCAAAGCTAAGTGGAAGAGGAATTTCTGGTTTTCTTATCCTTTGGTTTGCTTAAAACTTGTCTACTAAAGGTATGTCTCATTTGAAACTCATCTTACCCATTACAAAGTCATGAAAACTGCATTGAGGTACTTTGTCATGAAAGTTGTTTCTCACTGTTTTGTGCATATGCCAATTTTCATGTTATTATAAATAAGGTTGCTTTGTGGCTTTGAGCATAGATAGCATCATGTATATCATAAGTGTACCCCATAATTGTCATGAAATTGTATCATTTCCAAGAAAAGCACCCTGCTGCACCCTGTCATACCAGCTGTTTCTTGCCTTAAAATACCAAAAGTTGTTTTTATTAGGAGTATGCTTGTATTGTGAGTCTGAACATCTTTGAGGTCACCATTGCAATGTGTATGAATAAATAAGTTTGTTTGGTTTGCATCTGACCTAGTTTGCTTCATTCAAAATACATTTTGACAAAATAAGTTTCATTTGCCAATTGGGTTTTTCTTGTGGATTATTGACCAGTTGAAATTGCTACATACAACATGAGGAAGATATTATGACATGTGTGTATTCCATTTAATTTGAGCATACTTGAAATCAAATTTGTATTTTTGCATGAGCCACTCAAATGCCAATTACAGTCCATACACCATTCCTTGTGCCAGACTGTTTTAAACAATTGCAGGTGTTTGAATACATTTGTTTTCACATATAAATTGCATATAACCTGCATGATCAAGTTATGTTTTGAACACCATGATTGCATTTTTCTAGTTGTTGTTTCTGTTTTGGGAAAGTTGACATGTGGATTAACCTAGCACACCTGATCCCTATCAATTTAAGGAAATGATTTTGGCCCCTACTGTTGAAGGCTGGGAAGTAGGAGTAGTTTTGATTTAGGTTTTTTAGCATCTGTTTGCACTGTTTTTGGTAGGCTTTTGTCTACTTCACCTTGGCCTGCTTTTGATTTCAAACTGTTTGAAATTCACCAAATGCTAGACACTAAAATTCAGCTAACAATTGGCACCATATCATTATCTCAACCATGCTTTGTTTTTGTGTTTTTTGATTCTTGTGTATGATTATCTTCATGTGTGTGACTTATGTGCATCATTTATTTGATTCAAACCTGCCTAAAGATTGTGATGAACATCTTCATGTATGACTCAAAAAACATCTTTGCAACTCACACCTCATTTCTCATTACAGACTGTTTTGAGCCAAAATAATGGTCTTAATCCATTCACTATCATGTTTGCATTGAGTGTACATATTCACAATGTTTGGAAACTGACTGGTGCATGATCCATACTTCAAAATGCATCTTTCAAATAACTTGCAACTTGACATGCCTTTTTTTAACAGCTGGCCTTGAGCTTGATTTATGTGCTAAGATCATTCATTATCACATACTTGGTCTGTGTGTATCTTTGTTTTAAATTGAAAATAGCTAAAACAAGTTTTGAGATTCAAAATGCACATCAAACTACCACAAAGCACAAGATTACAACTAGTATGCCAATCTTTTAACAGACTGTGTTGGACTTTTCTTTGGCTTGGATATCACTTGTTAATACATTTCCAAAGTGTATGTGTGATCTGCATTGGCTTGTTACTCATAGAACCTGAACTACACATCACTATGCATTTCATCAATAATTTTGCAACTTACATCCCATTTTTTATCACAGCATGATATAGACTCTATCATTTGCATAATCTCATCCATTATCATTATTAAGTTGTGTGTGCATGATTACTTTGGCTCAAAACAAATTGGATTGGGGGGTTCACATCAAAATGCATTTTCAAGCTTCTAAGCACACACACTATCGAATTTTTAAATAGAAGAAGAATCTTAGAAAATTAAGTGCACCATCATGATCCTTGTATTTTTCTGGTCATGATACATATAAATTTCATCGCGTTTGGTTAAGAATCGAGAAAGTTACGAGTGAAAACGTAAAACGTATTTTGAGTGTTATTCTTGCCCAGAAATTCTAAGTGAATATCCCTTATATATTTAAGGGGTGGCATTTACAAACGGATGTATAGCCACCCCAGTGGTAAGACCATTATGCCAAACACGCCTTGCACGCCTTGTACTTGAGTTCGACCCCTGAGGAGGGCAACTCTTTTATTAAATTTTGTCATTTTTTTATCAAACTTTGAAAATTCATATCTCTCTCAATTTTAATCGTTTTTTACCCGTTCTTTTTTCATTATGCTCATATTGATGTATACTTTCATTACATATTTTTTATTTTCATTTTTACCTAAATTTTCATCTCTTTTGACTTCGTGCAAGTTAAGTGCATTTTACGTTCGTTTATGCATGTGCAGTTGAATTTTTCTTTGGTTACACTTGAATTTTTTTGTGATACTTGCTTGTATTTATATCCTTAAATGTTAGTTTACATGTTAGGATTTTATTTTTGGTTGTCACCATGTTTATTTTGTTCCCTCTATTGAACGTAATTGAACTCGATCTGTCGTCATAGTTCCTGATAATTCATTTGCTTTGATTGTCATCAATGTACCTTCATCTTTATCATTCCATATGTTTATCTAATGGTTGTAACCATGAATATGCCTTTATTATGTTGATTAATTTTCTTGTTGTTTTCTTCCCCAAGTGATGAAGCTTGTTAGCTCTCATCCAGTTGCCCCCCTGTCTACTTCCAAAGGAAAAGTTTGTCCATTTGACCCTCATGTCATGGATACATCCCTCATCCCTCTCTTGACTTTGTTAAGTCACCTTAACCCTAGATTAGAAGCCATTAGACTTTGCTTCAAGTCTAAGAAACCCACTTGTACTAGGAGTATTCTTCAACTAGAACCCTAGGAAAGAGTTTGTCAACTCTGTGTAAGAATCATTGTCATGATTTCTTGCTTCCCCTTTTGAATATTACAACTTAGACTAGGGAGTTTTGTTAAACTCCACTCAAACATTGTCATGTTTGTTCCCCCTGAACCTTGATCGTAATCAAGTGTTCTTCTTCCCTTGTGAGGTGAACTACGATTGCTCTAATTCAATCCTAGTTAGGATACGTAGGCAGAAGACGCGACGTCTTTGTGAGCAAACTTAGTGTACATATCTTTAGGTTTTAACCTACACCAATCCCAATCCATAGCAAACATTTAACAAACTTAGCACAAACAAATAAAAGGTTCCTGTAGAGTACTACAGATGCTTAGGGTGCTAACACCTTCCCTAGGTATAACCAACCCCCGATCCCCGAATCTCTTAGCGTTGTTGTTACACCGCGAAAAGGGTTTTTCTTTCTTTAGACCTTTCCTTTGGATAAATTAAAGTTCGATTGTAAAAGAATTAAGATTCAAGTTAATTCAATAGCTTGATATCCGATTTTCACCGCAACAGAAATGGCGAATTCACTGGGGAATATCTCTTTTGCTTTGAGGGTTTAGCCTATCTTGTTTGATTACTTGCTATATTTGTGAATACTTGTAAATATGTACATATGTGCTCTGATGGATTTTGGGAACCTTGAGTGGTGAGACAACACTATACCCGTGTTTTTAGCGTACTTATGATAGGATGGAGGTATATTTAAGGAGACTTATAGGGAGTTGATTCCCGACCAAGTTGACTTGAGAAAACCTCCGCTCAATAGAGGCCCTTTTGAGAGTTAGTATTGTTGATCAAGTATTCGTGAAAACAATGCTACTTTCTACATAGGAGCCCGTGATACTGAGGACCTTTAGATTACCTTTTCCCCACTATGGCTTTATTAGGATGTAGTGCAGTGACTATAAGGAGGTAATTCAAAAGTAGTTGATACGCGATACTACACTCGGACGAGACTCTCTTGAGAATATTATCGACCACCAAGTATTTGGGAAATTGATAATATCCGAAAGATGGGTCGAGGACTCTGGGAACTCTTTTAGAACCTTGTTCTGCAGTTTTGAAAACCTTAGTACATACCTTTGGGGTGGGTAGACCTTGACTCCTTACTCATGTTCTCCAAACCAAAACCTTTATCTGTTTAGCCATGTGTATATGTGAATCTGTGCTTACCTGTGTTTGTGCATTCATGCATTCATGAACATCATATCATAAAAGTTTCATGGAACTCAGATCTTTTGTTTGTAAACATCAGGATCATCATGGACAGTGGAAAAAAGAAAACCATGAAGTACACTTACAAAAGTCCTAACTTGGATGACATAGAAAGGTTGAGCACTTTGATAACAGATCTAGAAGGATTCAAGAGCAGGTATGGGAACTTATTGTCATTGTTGAGGGTAAAAAGGAAGATGGATCTGGGACTTCTTTCCACACTCCTCCAATTTTATGATCCACTCTATCATTGCTTTACTTTCCCTGATTATCAGCTGGTACCTACACTTGAGGAATATTCTTGCTTGGTTGGTTTACCTATTCTTGAAGACTCTCCTTTTCCAATCATGGAGAAGGACCCTAAGGAGGAAGAAATTGCTAAAGCTACACGTTTGGGATTGGTGGATATTCAGAAAAATATGGTTACTAAGGGAGGAGTCTTTGGTTTGACTGCAGAGTTATTGGTTGGGAAAGCATAATACTATGCTGATCATTTGAGTATGGATGCATTTGAAGCCATCTTTGCCTTGCTCATTTATGGGATCTTCTTGTTTCCAAGCTTTGATAACTTTGTGGATCTCAATACCATCAAGATTTTCTTGAAGAAAAACCCTGTGCCTACCTTACTAGCTGACGCATATCATTCTGTTCACTTGAGGAATTTGCATAAAGGAGGAATGATTATCTGCTGTGTCCCTTTGTTATATAAGTGGTTTATTTCTCACTTACCTAAGGCTCATGCTTTTTGGAAGGAAGGTTGGTGGTCTCAGAAGGTTATGGCTCTTACTCACTCTGATATCGATTGGTACAGCCGTAGTTACGATGGGATAAAAATCATTGATAGTTGTGGAGGCTTTGGCAACGTACCTCTCCTGGGTACAAATGGAGGAATCAGTTATAACCCTGTTCTCGCTCGCCGTCAGCTCGGATATCCTTTGAAGGACAAACCAAACAGCACTCATGTGGAGAATATTTTCTTTAAAGGAAGTTCAGAATTGAAGGAAGAAATTCTAAAAGCTTGGGGTCATGTACACAAGAAAGGAAAAGAAGCCTTAGGGAAACCTAACTGCATCTCTCTCGAGCCTTATCTCCAGTGGGTCCGTAAGAGAGCTATTCAGCTGAAGATGCCTTATCCTCAGCAGAAACCCATGGCTTTAGAGGAGGAACACACAATGATCTTTATGTCTGAAGAAGAGAAGTTAAAGATTGCTTTGAGGAAATCACAACAAACTGAAGTAGCCTGGAAGTACAAGTACCAAGTGGCCATGGAAGAGAATGATGAACTCCGAAGACAACTACAGGCGAAGGACGAAGAAATGATTGCTCATAAGAAGAGGAAGACACGGGAAGGTTTATCTTCTTCCAGCTCTCAGTCAACTCCATGGAAGCTAGTCGTGGACAAACTCATTCTTGAGAAGACTCAGATGGAAGAAGAAATCAAGAAGGTCAAAGCAAAAGAGGACTTTTATTTAGAATACTGTCAGCCTTAGGACTTTTGTAAAATTTACTAGATATTTTGTAATGCAATCTTGAAAATCAATGAAATGAAATGATCTTTTGATCTGAGTTCCATGAAACCTTTTGCATTTGCATTTGCATTAATTAATCATTCAAGGAACTAAGGATTATTTTGCAGGATGGATTCTGGATTCGGAATCATTGTTGTAAAACTCTCAGTTATTAATCTATGAGGACTTTTTTCCCTGTTGTTATAATTTTTGCAAATATTTCTTTGGATTCCTTGAATGATTAATTTTGCATTATTGCATTCATAAGCATTGCATGTGCATGTTCTTGTATTGAGTCTCATCTCGTTGTCTTGTCTCCAGAAAGAATCACACTGAGTCCTCAACACCGATACAACACCCGAGCCTAAGCTCGCCTAAGAATGGAAGGACAGAATTTGGATGTGGACATAATTGATAATGAACTCGGAGAGCTACGAGGAGGCATGGGGCAGATCATGGAAGCCCTACAAGTCATTCGTGCAAAGTTGGACACTCAAGCCACTGTTGTTTCTGAAATCACTGGCATAGCTATAGAGCCGATCCCAACGGCAATCACTGTTGCAAATGTTCCACCATATGGGTTATCACCTGGTTTTGTACCTCCGCCAATAGTCAATCAACAAGCAGTTCCTTTAGGACCAGAAATTCCTCACGCTATTCCTGCTTACACTCAGCCTTCTGTTCAGGTTCAAGCGCGCCCTGTTTTTCATAATCCTCCACCAGTGTACGAAGGTCTTGATGGGTATGAAGAAGAGAGCGGACGACATGATAATTTAAAAGAAAGTTTAGAGACTATAGGCAGGAAAGTCAGAGCAATGGAAGGAAATGACATCTTTGGTACTGATGCCAGAGATATGTGCTTGGTATCTGGGTTGGTAATTCCGCCAAAACTCAAAGTTCCTAATTTCGATAAGTATTCTGGGGCTACTTGTCCTCGAACGCATCTAATTATGTATTACCGAAGAATGGCCGCTCATGTGGAAGACGATAAGTTAATGATTCACTGTTTCCAAGATAGTCTGAAAGGAGCTCCTGCTAAATGGTATTTGGGCTTGGATCAGTCTCGTATTCATAGTTTCCAAGACTTGGTTGATACTTTTGTAAAACATGACAAGTACAACATAGATTTGGCCCCTGATAGAAGACAGTTACTGAGTATGTCACAGAAGAGTTCGAAATCTTTCAAAGAGTATGCATATAGGTGGAGGGAAACTGCCTCTCAGGTAGAACCTCCTTTGAGTGAAAAAGAGTTAACAGATTGGTTCGTCAATACAGTGAGACCGGAGTTTTATGAGAAAATGATCAGTAGTGTAACCGCGAGTTTTTCTGATATAGTAGTTGTGGGAGTAAGAGTGGAGTTGGGAATGAAGAATGGGAAGGTGGCTAGCAATTCCAGCAGTAACCATGTCAAGAAGCTCAGCAGTAATTTTCATAGAAAGAAGGAAGGGGAAATAAATGCAGTAACTGTGGGAAGAAAGAGTCGCACCTGGAGACCACCTTACCAATGGTATCAACAGAGTTATGTTCAACAACCTCAACAAGGCTTTGTTCAGCAACCTCAAACAAGTTATGTTCAGCAATCCCAGCAACAACGACCAATGTATCCGTTGCAGTATGCCCAACAACCTTATGTGGCAGCTGTAACTCCGGCTTTCAGTCATCCTGTTCCCAGTTATCAGACAGTGCAACCAGCACCTGTATATCAGCCAACTCAACAAGGGTATCAACGAGCGCCCAACGCTCCACCCTATCAACATCATCAGCCTAGAGCTCAGGCACCCAGACAAAACTACCAAAATCGGAGACCGACAACAAAACCTCCACTTCCTCAGATACCGATGACGTACACAGAGTTGTACCCCTCCTTAGTACAGCAGGGATTGGTAACAACACGACCATTAAATCCAGACACTACGTCTCCTCACTATAATCCAAACACTCATTGTGCCTTTCACGAAGGTGCTGTCAGTCATGATTTAGAAGGCTGTCTTGCTTTAAAACATCTTGTCAGGGAGTTGATGGAAAAGAAGATCTTGTCTTTTAATGATGTACCCCCAAATGTCAAAAGTAATCCATTACCGAACCATGGAGGGGTTAATGCTGTAGAAGAAGTTTCAGATGAAAAGGTAGTCCAAGGTGTGTCAAAGATTAGAACCCCGTTGAGGTTACTTCATGAGAAACTACTGAAAGCAGGATTGATAGAGGATACCAATAATGATTGTGAAAAATGTTCTAGTGATTCCAGAGGGTGTGATGAGGTACGGGGAGATAACCAAAGATTGATTGATGTGGGAGTGTTACAAGTGTGTAGTAAGGTGAGGAAAGAAGAAGTTTCAGTAATTGAGCCTGTTTTCAATTTACCGAAGAAAGGTGAGAAAGTTCCGGTGTTTAAAATGACCAACAAAGGTGTGAAGCCCGTTTTCAACAAGTCGGCTATCGATCAACCTTGACCGGTTATCATTCAGAAACCAAGACCGTTTCCTTTTGAAAGCACAAAGGCCGTTCCCTAGAAGTATGACATGACTGTGATAGACCAAGGATCTGGGAAGGTTAGTCAGAAAGAGACAGTGAAAGACGACCAAGTGGACGTGACAAACATTGCAGGTACAAGCAAAATGACCCGTAGTGGTCGCATCTATCAACCAAAAATGACAGTATCCACTCCAAAAGAGGTTACCCCTGCTGCGACAAAAGAACAAGAGGTACCAGGTGCTGAAGGAGATGACGAAGAATTCTTAAGGATTATTCAGAAAAGTGATTACAGGGTTATTGAGCAGCTCCACCAAACCCCATCTAAGATATCGATCTTGTATCTCTTAATGAATTCTCCAGCTCACAGAGAGGCTCTGCAGAAGGTATTGAAACAGGCACATGTGACAAAAGACATAACTCTCGGACAATTTGATTCAGTAATAGCCAACATTACAGCCTGTAACACCCTGAGCTTTAGCGATTTTGAGTTGCCAAACGAAGGACACAATCACAACTGTGCATTGCACATATCTGTCAGGTGCCAGGAAGACACAATGGCACGAGTTTTAGTCGATACTGGATCCTCATTGAATGTATTGCCCGCAAGGTCGCTCGCAAGGTTAACATATGCAGGGGCAGAAATGAAACCAACATCTTTGATTGTAAAAGCTTTTGATGGTTCAAGAAGAACGGTTGTTGGAGAGGTAGAACTGCCAATCATGATCGGACCTCATGTGTTCGATATTACATTCCAAGTCATGGACATTAACCCAGCTTATAGTTGTTTGTTGGGACGACCGTGGATTCACGCTGCTGGGGCAGTAACTTCTACCTTACATCAGAGAATGAAATTTGTTGTGAATGATAAATTAATGATCTTACACAGTGAAAAGGACCTAATGGTGAGCAATTTGTCATCATTCAAGTATATTGAAGCAGATGAGGGCGCGTTAGAAACTTCCTTTCAGGCACTCGAGATAGCTAATGCAGTAATGTTGGAAGAAACAGTGGCTAAGAGTGGTCCATTTTTTGCATCCGCTCAGAGCATCAAGTCTACACTGGAAGAAGGCACTCTTGCAGGTTGGGGAGAGATTATCGAAGTAAAGCCAAAAATGGATCGCCAAGGGTTGGGTTACAAACCAACTCATGATGAAGCACCGACACATGACAAGGGACGCCCGAAGATTATACAAGAAGTATTCATCAGTGGAGGTTTCCAAATCAGTGCTGTGGAAGAAGATTCCGAAGATGACGACCTTGAACAGCTAGTGTATCATTGCAACACTGCCTTGAGCAACTGGGAGGCTATTGAGATTCCTTTGGTTTTCCCTGAGTCAAAGTAATTTGTTTGTTTTTCTTTTCTTGTTGTTTTAAATCTCCATAGCCATGCCCAAGGCTATAAGAATGTTTTGTAAGGGCCCCGAGCTTTCAAGAAAATCAATGAAAAATGGACTATTTTGTTAAAATTTCCTTGTGTTATTTCCTTTAATTCTTTTGCTTTCATTTAAAAAAGAAAAGAAAAATGGCAATCGTAAAAAACCCAAAATAATTTATCTCTGTTATGTGCTGCATTTGTCTTTGTGTGTTTTAATAAAATAAGCCATTCCAACGTGCAGTGATGTCCTAAAACCCATTGAATCCTATGACTTTGCATTCCCTCTGGACTTTGATTCACCAATATACCAAGCTGAAGATGAGGATGAAGATTTTGAAATCCCTGATGAACTGGTAAAATTAGCACACCATGAGTATGCAGAGCTTCAACCCTACAAAGAACAGGTAGAAGTCATTAATCTTGGCACTGAAGAAGACAAGAAAGAAGTCAAGATTGGGGCAACTCTAAGGGCAGAAGTCAAGCAGCAACTAGAGGAACTTTTGAAAGAATATGTGGATGTATTTGCTTGGTCATACCAGGATATGCCGGGTTTAGACACTAACATAGTGGTTCACAAGTTACCACTTCGACCAGAATGCCCACCGATTAAGCAAAAGCTCCGAAGAACAAGACCTGGCATGGCTCTCAAGATTCGAGATGAGGTGAAGAAACAGATTGACGCCGGGTTCTTAGCAGTGTCCAAATACCCCGAATGGGTAGCCAATATTGTACCTGTGTCGAAAAAGGATGGAAAAGTCAGAATGTGTGTGGATTACAGGGACCTAAACAAAGCCAGACCGAAAGATGATTTCCCTTTGCCACATATCGATACGTTGGTGGATAATACGACTCGTTTTGCATTTTTCTCATTTATGGATGGGTTCTCCGGTTACAATCAGATTAAGATGGATCCCGATGATATGGAAAAAACTACTTTCATTACACCATGGGGGACTTACTGTTACAAAGTTATGCCTTTCGGTATGAAGAACGCAGGTGTTACCTATCAAAGAGTCATGGTGACTTTATTTCATGATATGATGCATAAGGAGATAGAGGTATATGTTGATGACATGATAACCAAATCTCAAAACGAGGAGGACCATTTGGAACATCTTTTGAAATTGTTTAAGAGACTCAGAAAATATCAGTTGAGGCTGAATCCAGCCAAGTGTACCTTTGGAGTAAGATCTAGGAAATTACTCGGTTTCATTGTCAGCCACCGAGGGATTGAAGTAGATCCAGACAAAGTCCGAGCCATTCAAGACATGCCAGCTCCAGAAACAGAAAAGCAAGTCAGAGGCTTTCTTGGAAGACTGAACTACATATCCAAATTTATTTCCAATATGAATCCTACTTGTGAACCCATCTTCAAATTATTACGCAAGGACCAGACGGTTGTTTGGAATTCAGACTGTTAGCAAGCATTTGATAAGATCAAAGGCTATCTTCAAGAGCCTCCAATCTTAATACCTCCGGTTCCGGGAAGACCTCTCTTCATGTATTTAACAATGCTTGAGAATTCAATGGGTTATGTGTTAGGTCAGCAGGATGAGTCTGGACAAAAAGAACATGCTATCTATTATTTGAGTAAGAAGTTTACTGATTGTGAAGGCCGATATTCACTTCTGGAGAAAACTTGTTGTGCTTTGGCATGGGCGGCCAAACGTTTGAGACAGTACATGATTTGTCATACCACTTTTTTGATTTCAAAAATGGATCCAATAAAGTATATTTTTGAGAAGCCTGCTCAGACGGGAAGACTTGCCCGTTGGCATATGTTATTATCAGAATACGACATCCAGTATGTAGCCCAGAAGTCTATCAAGGGTAGTGTTTTGTCAGAATATCTTGCAGATCAACCAGTGGAAGATTATAAGCCTCTCAAATTTGATTTCCCAGATGAAGACATTATGTTAGTAAAAGATTGTGAAGAGCCAAGTCTTGATGAGGGTCCGCAGGAATGTCATTGGTGGAAAATGATGTTCGATGGTTCCTCCAACTACAGTGGGCATTGTGTACGCGCCGTTTTAATGAATCCAGAAGGTGGTTACACTCCATTCACAGCCAGGTTGGATTTTGACTGCACAAACAATATCGCCGAATATGAAGCCTGCATTCTCGGCCTCGAGGCAGCTATCGACCTCAAAATCAAACTTCTTGAAGTCAGTGGGGATTCAGCTTTGGTTATCTATCAGGTTACTGGAGAATGGGAAACTAGACATGAGAATTTGATTCCTTATAGAGCCTACATCGTCAAGATGATGGAATATTTCGATGAAATCAATTTCAATCATGTGCCGAGATCTGAGAATCACATCGCCGATGCCTTAGCCATGCTAGCCTCGATGTGGAAAGTCAGGGATGTCAATGATGCCACTCTCATCCGAATCGAACGCAAGACCGAGCCCGCCTACTGTCAGATGGTCGAAGAAGAGACTGATGATAAACCATGGTTCTATGACATAAAGAATTACCTGTCCAAACAAGAGTATCCAGCAGATGCTACGTCACTTGACAAGAAAACTCTGAGGCGATTAGCATCCAAGTTCCTCCTCAGTAATGATGTGCTCTACAAAAGGAATCATGATATGGTCCTACTTAGATGTGTCGACAGACGAGAAGCAGAGTTGTTAATGCAAGACGTTCACGAAGGAATGTTCGGTACCCATGCAAATGGATATGCTATGTCTAAAAAGATTTTGAGGGCTGTTTACTACTGGTTGACCTTGGAAACTGACTGTATTCAATATGCCAGAAAGTGTCACAAGTGTCAGATTTATGCGGACAAGATGCATGTACCTCCGACGTTGCTAAATATGTTGTCATCACCATGGCCTTTCTCTATGTGGGGCATTGATATGATTGCGGCAATTGAACCAAAAGCTTCTAACGGACACCGATTTATTCTGATTGCTATTGACTATTTCACAAAGTGGGTTGAAGCCGCATCCTACACCAACATTACTCGACAAGTGGTAGCTCTTTTCATAAAAAAGGAGATTATCTGTCGTTACGAAATTCCGAGCCGAATCATAACGGACAATGGTACTAATTTGAACAACAAAGTCATGAAAGAGTTGTGTGATGACTTCAAAATTGAACATCATAAATCTTCTCCTTATCGTCCCAAGATGAATGGGGCTGTAGAAGCTGCAAATAAAAACATCAAAAATATTTTTCAAAAGATGGTGAAAACTTACAAAGATTGGCATGAGATGCTGCCATTCGCCTTGCATGGATACAGAACGTCCGTTCGCACTTCAACAGGGGCAACCCCTTTTTCTTTGGTATATGGAATGGATGCGGTACTTCCTATTGAGGTCGAGGTACCTTCTTTGAGAGTTATAATGGAAACCAAGCTTGAAGAAGCAGAATGGGTGAGAGAAAGGTTTGATCAGTTGAATCTTATCGATGAAAAGCGCATGTCTACAATGTGCCATGGCCAATTATATCAGAAAAAGATTAAAAGAGCTTTTGACAAGAAAGTCCGTGTCCGAGAGTTCCACGAAGGGGAACTTATACTCAAAAAGATTTTACCAGTTCATAAAGACGCACGAGGAAAGTGGATGCCTAATTATGATGCCCCGTTTGTTATAAAGACAGTCTTCTCAGGAGGTTCATTAATTCTCACAACTATGGATGGGGAACAACTTACTCATCCAGTAAATTCTGATGCAGTACGAAAATATTACGCCTAAAAAGAACCCGATAAGTCGAAAACTCAAAGGAACGGCTTATGCAAAAGTTAGGGTTGAAGAAAGAAAAAAGAAAAGAGAAAAAGGAGAAAAAGAAAAATAAGAGCTCGCTAAGTTGAAAACCTGAAAGGGAAACTTAGGCAAAAATGAGCGCCCCAGTGGATTGAAAACCCGAAAGGGCAGTCCAGGCAAAAATAAGGGACAAAGGCGTTTCACTGTATCAAATGAGTTGTCACTACCGTAGAAGATCCTACCAGAATTCACTCCAACTGCTCTCGTCAGAAGCAAGGATTTGGGGGATTTTAGTCTTTAGGGATAGTTGGTCATGGGATTCAATGTAACCTTGTCCACTTTGCCATTTTTCACCTGTAAAATTTCTATGGAATTTTGTCATTTGCAAGATTTCATTCTTGAATAAAATCAGTTTTGAGCCATTCTTTCTTTTGCAAAGTAATCATTTCCTTTATCTTTGTTATGCAAAATATTGTTCGTTGATCAACGATAATTTTGAAAGCATTAGGGTCAAATTATTTGAATAAAAATTGAAAAGATTAACAGGCGTAAGAGCTTCAACTCATGGAAAAGGTCGAGGAAAATCATACTTCCCCAAAAACCTCAGGGTAGCGGAAGCTTTGATATGCAATCCAATTACATTCCCAAAATAAGTGTGAGCAAGTCGAACTGCTGATTTTCCTTTGATCATGTGTGGGTATCAAACCTTGAAGACTATTTTCTCAAAGAACTGCTTATGATGATGTGAAGGCTCATCCCAGTAGAAGATGTCTGAGCATTTGAATCTACTTTGTCATCTCTGAATAGCTTGTTTAGAAAGCTCGGTTCCCATGTTAAGATTGGATTTATTTTCAAAGAACTACGTACACCTTTTCAGCCGGGGTTCAGTATAATTCATTCTGTCTCTCGAGTTCGGTATGCTATCTGTCGATTCCTCGTGAATGACCGATCACTACTAGTGAACGTCCGCCTGAAAGTCCAGTCGTAACTGACATTGTTTTAGAAGCCAATCGTTATTGGTAGTTCTTTGGTCGTCGCCATATTTCTTGTTAAGACTAGTCGTAACTGGCATTGTCTTAATTCCACTCGTCGGTATCCCTGATTCGGTCGTCACCACCTTTTTCCTTTAAAATCCAGTCGTAACTGGTAGAGATCGAAATCCAATATTTTTGGTTTTCTTTTGGTCGTCACCATACTTTCCTTTGAGGTCCAGTCGTAACTGACCTTGTCTTGACTCCACTCATTATTACTTGTTGGTTCGGTTGTTACCAACCTTTTCCCTCTGAAGTCTAGTCGTCACTAGCAAATCCCCTTTGAAATCTGGTCGTTACTAGTTGATCTTCTTTTTAAACCCATTCGTAACTAGCAGATGTTCGAAATCCAATTCTCATTGGTGTCTTGGTGGACGTTACCAACTGTTCCCAGGGAAGTCCAGTCGTAACTGGCGTCATTTGAAATCCAATCGTTATTGGTATCTTTTGGTTTGGTCGTTACCAACCTCCCTAGCTAAAGCCTAGTAGCTTGATGGAATTCTCATAACCACATGTGTTGGTATACCCTGATTTGGTCGTCACCATGTTTCTTTTAAAAGTCCAGTCGTAACAGGCATTACTTGAAACCCAATCGTCATTGGTACCCGGATTTGGTCGTTACCAATCTCCTTTAAGTCCAGTGGTTACTAGCATTGCTTGAAATTTGGTCGTCACCAATTTCCCCAGTCGAAGTCCTGTATTACCGATTGGATTTGAAATGTTGTTATCCCAGGTTGTTCGTTACCATTACCTCCAGGAAGTCTAGTGGTTACTAGCACTATTTGAACTGCTTGTTAAAACTGGGTGACATCATTATCCCTAGTGAAATCTTCCTCCCCAGACAAGTCTCGGGGATCTAGTCGTCACTAGTATTCCCAATATGTTTGTCTTTGTTTCTAGTCCATTCCCGAAGATCCCGTTTGAACTCTTCACTACAGGAAGTTCCTCATCTGATCATCCCTAGTGAGGTTCGTGTTTTAGTTCTTCATTTCCCTAGTAGAAAGTCTCTCCTTTCCCCGGTGGAAATATACCTCTTTCCCTAGTGGAGTGCTTGCTCATCCCTAGTGAGATTGTCATCTTCATTGGATTTTGTGCATCCTCATGTGAAATTTTCCTCTCAGTTATCACTAGTCATGATTGAACTATTGATTGTTATATCTCAGTTTTCCCCAGTGTCGGATCCACAATACCAGGTCCCCATGAGTAGTTACTCGTTGTTTTGTTTTTCTGTCTCCTGCATATGTCTTGCAGCCAAGCATCATAAAGCATCATTTAGAATTCATGGCATGTCATGGCCTGTCCTTTTGCATATCATCGGATCTAAGGGACAAAATTTTTGGTTTTCTATATTTAAATACCTTTCACTGCGATTCTACGAGGATCATCATCCCTCAGTTCCATCTAGTGAAAATATTTAAATAGGGGCAACTGTTGCACCCCAAATTTTGGCCCCTTAGATTCTCATTATCATTTTAGGAGCATACTCATGAATTATCTAACCTTAACCCAGTGCAAGTTTGTCTTTGTCAAAATTACAGATGAATCAGGGTTTCGTGCAGTCAAAATCAAAACTTCAAGGGTGTGATTAGTCAATGTTTTGGGCTCATTCAATTATTAAACAAGGTCAAAGGTATCACATAATGTCAAATGAGAATCCAATTTGAGGTTGTTACCCCAGAATCCAGAGCAGTGTATTTCAGGGCACCCGATTAGGGTTTTTGACTAGTAAAAGTCAACTGTAGTTTGACTTTGATGTTGGAAGGTGTTTTAATGGTGAGATTATGATTCATGAAGTTAAAATAGCTTAATAAAGTTCATTCAAGAAGTTTCAAAGTCTCAGAACATCCAGAATGTCAACAGGCGACTCGGTAGTCACCAATCGGTCGTACGGTTGACCGAAAAGTCAAATCTTCAAATTTTAGGAATTGGACTTCAAGTTGTGAAACAAAATTGTTCCTTGTGTCATATTGGACTTGCATATCAATTTTCATGACCATTGGATCAAGGATGAAGGAGTAATCGAAAAATCGGGAAATTAGGGTTTTGAAAGGGGCTAAACCATAACTCCTTAACCACAAATCCAAATGAAGTGGTTCAAAGCTCATTTGGAAGATCTTGACAAGTCCTACAAAAGTCCCTAGGTGATCCATAGTCAGAAAATGCATAGATTTGGAGTTATGATCAAATTCATTCCTAGAGGGGAAAAAGACTTAGAGAAATTTCACTTTTAAGTTTATTTTTTAGCAACTTTGGAAGGCTTTTCGGCCAAGTTCCTTTGGGAAATTGAAACTCATGAAAACATGAATGTTTTAGATCTATTTGAGGGCTTTCTAAAAAGTACTAGCACATCTCAAAAGGATTTGTGAGCTGAAAGTTATGGTCATGGCAAGTTGGTGGTTTTTCACTTTAGTCCCACATTGTCAAAATTCAAGAATTCATCCTTTCATCAAAATTGACTAAACTTAGCTGGTGAACTATGTTTTATCTGATATGTGAGGAGTTTGTAGCTTGAAAATACAAAAATTATGCAGAGGAAATCAATTTGGCCAAGCTTTGCAAGTGGCTTGCAAGTTGCCTTGCAACTTGCACTTAAAGTGAAAAAGTAAGCATGAGGTGTAAAGCAATTCTGAACCAGCCATGATACTACATCTATAGCCTGAAATTAGCCACACTAAACCATCATTTTTCTTGACAATTAAGGCCTACCTTGCAGCCAAGGAAACCCTCTTGTGGAGGTTTAATCAAAAAATCCAAAACCTTTCTTCAAAGTGAAGAAATCTTCAAATCTGCCCCAAACCACTTCCTTGCCTATGAATAGAGCCCTCAGCATTTCATTCACAACACAATATCAATTCTAAAAACCAGAGAAATTGAAAGCTTGCATTATTTCCACTCCTTGCTTCAAAACCACAAAGTCACTTTTTCACAAAGAACCCCAAAAAACTGTCTTGCTACCAAGGCTGCCAAATTCATTTATCTACATTCAAACACCCCAACAATCATCCACACAATCTCTAAATGTGATATAGAAGGTGTCCAAACCATTAAACCTCTCAAAAACCTCATTTTGCAAGAAGTCAACTTCTACAACAAGTTACTTTGACCAAAAGCCACAAATCCTACCAAATCTTGTTCTAGACATTTCCTTGGTGTTCCAATCATTCAACACCTCTTATATATTGTTTTTCAACTGTCCAAAGCATTGGAAGTGATAGGAGAAGTTTATTTCTTCAACTGTCATAGAAGTGGTGTTTTGCTTCAAAAAAGAAGAAAAAGCTCAAAGCTAAGTGGAAGAGGAATCTCTGGTTTTCTTGTCCTTTGGTTTGCTTAAAACTTGTCTACTAAAGGTATGTCTCATTTGAAGCTCATCTTACCCATTACAAACTCATGAAAACTGCATTGAGGTACTTTGTCATGAAAGTTGTTTCTCACTGTTTTGTGCATATGCCAATTTTCATGTTATTATAAATAAGGTTGCTTTGTGGCTTTGAGCACAAATAGCATCATGTATATCATAAGTGTACCCCATAATTGTCATGAAATTGTATCATTTCCAAGAAAAGCACCCTGCTGCACCCTGTCATACCAGCTGCTTCTTGCCTTAAAATACCAAAAGTTGTTTTTATTAGGAGTATGCTTGTATTGTGAGTCTGAACATCTTTGGGGTCACCATTGCAATGTGTATGAATAATTAAGTTTGTTTGGTTTTCATCTGACCTAGTTTGCGTCATTCAAAATACATTTTGACAAAATAAGTTTCATTTGCCAATTGGGTTTTTCTTGTGGATTATTGACCAGTTGAAATTGCTACATACAACATGAGGAGGATATTATGACATGTGTGTATTCCAATTAATTTGAGCATACTTGAAATCAAATTTGTATTTTTGCATGAGCCACTCAAATGCCAATTACAGTCCATACATCATTCCTTGTGCCAAACTGTTTTAAACAATTGCAGGTGTTTGAATCCATTTGTTTTCACATATAAATTGCATATAACCTGCATGATCAAGTTATGTTTTGAACACCATGATTGCATTTTGCTAGTTTCTGTTTCTGTTTTGGGAAAGTTGACATGTGGATTAACCTAGCACACCTGATCCCTATCAATTTGAGGAAATGATTTTGGCCCCTACTGTTGAAGGCTGGGAGTAGGAGTAGTTTTGATTTAGGGTTTTTAGCATCTGTTTGCACTGTTTTTGGTAGGCTTTTGTCTACTTCACCTTGGCCTGCTTTTGATTTCAAACTGTTTGAAATTCACCAAATGCTAGACACTAAAATTCAGTTAACAGTTGGCACCATATCATTATCTCAACCATGCTTTGTTTTTGTGTTTTTTGATTCTTGTGTATGATTATCTTCATGTGTGTGAATTATGTGCATCATTTATTTGATTCAAACCTGCCTAAAGATTGTGATGAACATCTTCATGTATGACTCAAAAAACATCTTTGCAATTCACACCTCATTTCTCATTACAGACTATTTTGAGCCTAAATAATGGTCTTAATCCATTCACTATCATGTTTGCATTGAGTGAACATATTCACAATGTTTGGAAACTGACCGGTGCATGATCCATACTTCAAAATGCATCTTTCAAATAACTTGCAACTTGACATGCCTTTTTTTAACAGTTGGCCTTGAGCTTGATTTATGTGCTAAGATCATTCATTATCACATACTTGGTCTATGTGTATCTTTGTTTTAAATTGAAAATAGCTAAAACAAGTTTTTAGATTCAAAATGCACATCAAACTACCACAAAGCACAAGATTACAACTAGTATGCCAATCTTTTAACAGACTGTGTTGGACTTTTCTTTGGCTTGGATATCACTTGTTAATACATTTCTAAAGTGTATGTGTGATCTGCATTGGCTTGTTATTCATAGAACCTGAACTGCACATCACTATGCATTTCATCAACAATTTTACAACTTACATCCCATTTTTTATCACAACATGATTTAGACTCTATCATTTGCATAAGCTCATCCATTATCATTATTAAGTTGTGTGTGCATGATTACTTTGGCACAAAATAAATTGGATTGGGGGGTTCACATCAAAATGCATTTTCAAGCTTCTAAGCACACACACTATCGAATTTTTAAATAGAAGAAGAATCTTAGAAAATTAAGTGCACCATCATGATCCTTGTATTTTTCTGGTCAAGATACATATAAATTTCATCGCGTTTGGTTAAGAATCGAGAAAGTTACGAGTGAAAACGTAAAACGTATTTTGAGTGTTATTCTTGCCCAGAAATTCTAAGTGAATATCCCTTATATATTTAAGGGGTGGAATTTACAAACAGATGTATAGCCACCCCAGTGGTAAGACCATTATGCCATACACGCCTTGCACGCCTTGTACCTGAGTTCAACCCCTGAGGAGGGCAACTCTTTTATTATATTTTGTCATTTTTTATCAAACTTTGAAAATTCATATCTCTCTCAATTTTAATCATTTTTCACCCGTTCCTTTTTCATTATGCTCATATTGATGTATACTTTCATTCCATATTTTTTATTTTCATGTTTACCTAATTTTTCATCTCTTTTGACTTCGTGCAAGTTAAGTGCATTTTACGTTCGTTTATTTTGTTCCCTCTGTTGAACGTAATTGAACTCGATCTGTCGTCACAGTTCCTGATAATTCATCTGCTTTGATTGTCATCAATGTACCTTCATCTTTATCATTCCATATGTTTATCTAATGGTTGTAACCATGAATATGCCTTTATTATGTTGATTAATTTTCTTGTTGTTTTCTTCCCCAAGTGATGAAGCTTGTTAGCTCTCATCCAGTTGCCCCCCTGTCTACTTCCAAAGGAAAAGTTTGTCCATTTGACCCTCATGTCATGGATACATCCCTCATCCCTCTCTTGACTTTTTTAAGTCACCTTAACCCTAGATTAGAAGCCATTAGAATTTTCTTCAAGTCTAAGAAACCCACCTGTACTAGGAGTATTCTTCAACTAGAACCCTAGGAAAGAGTTTGTCAACTCTGTGTAAGAATCATTGTCATGATTTCTTGCTTCCCCTTTTGAATATTACAACTTAGACTAGGGAGTTTTGTTAAACTCCACTCAAACATTGTCATGTTTGTTACCCCTGAACCTTGATCGTAATCAAGTGTTCTTCTTCCCTTATGAGGTGAACTACGATTGCTCTGATTCTATCCTAGTTAGGATACATAGGCAGAAGACGCGACATCTTTGTGGGCAAACTTAGTGTACATATCTTTAGGTTTTAACCTACACCAATCCCAATCCATAGCAAACATTTAACAAACTTAGCACAAACAAACAAAAGGTTCCTGTAGAGTACTACAAATGCTTAGGGTGCTAACACCTTCCCTAGGTATAACCAACCCCCGATCCCCGAATCTCTTAGCGTTGTTGTTACACCGCGAAAAGGGTTTTTCTTTCTTTAGACCTTTCCTTTGGATAAATTAAATTTCGGTTGTAAAAGAATTAAGATTCAAGTTAATTCAATAGCTTGATATTCGATTTTCACCGCAACACCATCCTATAATAATGTCACTCAAATCCGGGTGTAGGGCTTATCTCACAACAAAGTAACTCCCAAGCAAGGTACCCCAAAATATATACATACAAGTGAGCAAAAATATTAATGAAACAAATCCCCAAAATAAACAAAATAGGGATAACCCTCAAAAGATTTAGAACTCCCCAGTGAAGTCGCCATTTTCTGTTGTGGTGGAAATAGGATGTCAAATTATTAATTAATTTGAATCGCATCTTTAGTTCAGAACCACTCTTTAATTTATCCGAAGGAAAATGTCAAAAGAGGAAAAACCTATTTTTGCATCGTAAACACAATGCGGGGAGAGATCTAGGTAAGGGGTTGGTTAAGCTTAGGGAAGGTATTAGTATCCTAAACTTCTGTAGTACTCTACATGAACCTTTTGTTTATTTTTTAATATTTGCTTTAATTATTTGCTTAAGGTATATACAAAGGGTTAAAATTTAAAGAAAAAGACCTAAGGATTAGTCCTAAGTTTACTCGGCAAGACATCGCATCTTGTAGTTCCCCTTGAAAGGGAGGGTAGAAACTTCTTGACTGTGGTCAAGGTTTCAAGGGGAATAAACATATCTTAAGGACACGATTATGTGGAGTGCGGAGACTCCAATCTCTATGTTGAAAGTGTTAATTAAAATTAGGGTTAAATTAGGGATTCCACGGCGGGAAACCCTAAAACAGAGTACGGCGAATCTTCGACCTAAATCTAGGGTAAAGGGTATTTTTGTCCACGGCGGGACACCTAGGCTATTAGGGTTTTGGAAACAATCAAGGGTTAGGGTTATTGACTCGGCGGTCAAATTTCTAGGCCTAATCCTTCAGAATGTGAAATTACGGTGGACGATGAATAATGTAAGATAAATAAAATTACAGATAATGTTTGAAAAATAAAATACAACCATGAATAAAAATAAAATACAATTATTATCACTAAATAAATTACAATCCTGCAAGAGAAAAATACAACAATAAACAGTTAGTGAACCACATCAACGTAAAAAGACAGACGAAAAATAAATAGGATGTCATTGATAAAAATTGGAATGAAAGTGTTTGAGATTAAAACAAACGAGAAACGATTAGCAATTTTGAATAAAAGTCTTTTATGAAAAAACTTCATCCTCTGATGTCTTCTTCTTCATGTTGGTCGTGTGGGGACGATGATGATGACTTTCTGTGTTCGTTTGAAGGTTTATGTTGGTCGTGTGGGGGTTACGACGGTGATGAGAAGTTTTTGCTTCTCTGAGTCTAACCGGACGATTTCGGACAATGGTTCGTCTGTCCATTGGTTTTCTGGTGTATTCGTCTGCCGTTTGGTGGTTCGTTGGATGATGGTGATTCCGGCCATGAAGGTTACGCCGTTTGGTGCGTTTGTTCTTGTTTACGTGATTAAGGTTGTGCCGTTTTGTGATGCGTCCCCTGTTCTTGATGTTTTACGGCCGTTTATGTGTTCATTGGGGTTTCCGTTTTATGATTCATGGCCGCCGTTTGGTGGTTGGGGTTTCGTGATCTTCTGATTAGGGTTCACCCCCCTTTTTGATCTCTTCTCTTCACGTTTTATGTCCCTCTGTTGGGCTTGGATAATTTTACTTACGTTATTTTTTGATGGATTTGCAGATTTGATATGATTTGATTCCGCAAACTCACTTGATGGGATTTGGTTTGATTTGGATTCCCATTATCTGGATTTGATTTGTCTGATGAATTGATTTTGGATCCATATAACTTTTTACTTGATAGAACTGGACCTGAACTTGGTTCTCTGGACTGGATTTCGGATCTGATATGATTTGTTGGATATTTACTTGATAGAACAATGGATTTTCGGATTCTTAATTTCATTAGTGGCCTGTTTGGCTCAATTCCTTTTTTTCCGGAAAAATCACTTTTCGGCATAAAACACTTCTTTTTCTCTTCTTCTGCCCGTCCCGAAAAAAGAACAGATATTTTCCAGTTTTAGTCTGAGGTCGTGAATCGATTTGGGAGTTGGCTTCGGCATTTGTCGTTGCCCTCCCGACACCCGATGATGAAATTACTCTGAGGGTGTTGAACAAAAATAATTTCTTAACATTAACCTCTTTTTTGCTCTGTTTTTGGTTTATCTGCATGCAGGTATGGAAGCAAGTCGAGTCGGGCACGAAGAACTAGTCCTGAAGTCGAGCCCGAAGAACTTTAGGCATTAGGAAAAAAAATTTAGAATAACATGTACTTCAATTCCTTTTTGTAAATTGTAATAAGAATATAAACATGAATAAATAAAATTCACTTTATTTTCTTATCCAAAACACTTGTCTATTTCTTCTTTCCAACTTAAATTTGTCGCAACCGACTGACCCACAAAAATATCCGATTAAATCCAACTGATTAAGAGCCTCCGAATAAATTCAACCGATTAAAGTTTAAACGATTAATCTTCACCATATAAATTCAATACGAATAAATCCAAAGAAATCAATTGAATCAAACTTCGCCATTTCAACACGTGTTGCTCCACTTAAAACATGATATAACCTTCAATTCCAATCCAATATTTCCCAGATTATATCCTGCCTGATGATAGAATCGATGATGGCCATGAACGAAGTAGAACAGAAAAGAACATAGAAATCTGGTTAACAGTGAAGACAGAAATATAACCCGCATCAAAATTCAATTTATGTCTCTGATAACTAAGTCCCATGTCCTGAACCAATTCAGCCCAAAAATCACAATTAAACAGAAATCATAAACCCGAACATGAATCGCAATTTCCACTGGTTTGACTTTAAAATTGACCGGCAGCTAGCAGAAGAACAGAAAATAAATGTCTGTTAAAACAAAACTCTGCAGAATGGATTCTTGCACTAACTTGAGCCAGACCAAACATAATCAAACCCATATGATAAAATAAATGTCTCATAAGTCCACTAACGACAGAGTCTCGGCCCGTTGAATTAATTACCGTATCTCAAAAACCCCGATGCCAAAATTACCGTGAACTTTTGTCCATCTTCAAAGAAAATAAAGAACTCGTAAATGGAGGCCCTAATTGCTCAATGGATTCATGGCGATGATTCAGCTTCATGAACTGCCAGTAAACGATGAATAAATGACCATTTCGCCCCTCAACAGTTAAAGTGCACCAGATGTGATTCTCCTGCAAAACAAACAGACTACATAACCCATTAGTAGTTAGCTGATGCAAAAAAAAAATGAGATGTCATGCGACATGAATCGACTAATCTGAGGGTAAAATTTGGGGTATTACAACCCGGTGGACCAAAAAGAAAATCCATGCAAAAAAAATGGGCGTCCTGGTGGACCATGTAAAAAGAAGAAGGTCCAGGCAAAAATTAGGGACTAAAACAAAAGAAATAACTCGCTAAGTTAAAAACCTATAAAGATAACTTAGGCAAAAGTTAGGAATTCAAAAGGCAAAAACTGCATTCTGAGAGGACGTATGAATTTTCCTCCTTGATCATTAAACTCTAATTGGGAGCGATCAATGTAATCGCTGTGTTCAAAAGCAAGGCATAAAGGGTCTTCAGAGATATATGGGTCATAGCAGAATTGAAACTCGATAGGACCGTTTTTAACATTGCCATTGCTATTTTTTATCCATTTTCTTTCAAAGCAATTACCTCTTTTAGGAATTTCTTCCTCTTGTAGTTTGCCCGTTTATGGATTTTCATCAATAAATATTATTTTCATCAAAAGGTTTTCTCTTCTGATTCTTACCATGTGATTGCAAAACTTGTTTTATCGGTGATCAGCATTGCTTTTGAATTTTAGGGATGATAATATTGTGGTGGAAAGAAAGTGTGGGATAACTTCTCCTCTTAGGGTGAATATAGGGTGACTGTGACCCCAGACAACATGCAGAAACACCATTGAAACCACAAAGTGACTTGGCCGAGACAAGGCTCATCTAGCCCAGAGGAAACTGGCACCAAAATTGGGAGTCCTAGGATATCAAAAACTTGATTGCATCATGAAGAAGCAATGTTGGAAAGTCAAGCTTGTTCCCCATCCAGTCCAAAGCTCAATCATATTTGGCACCTTGTTGGTGGTAAATCCGCTTTCAGTTGGCACTTCCTTATAACACCACCTCTGACTTGTACGTTTCACCTTACATATTCCCCTTTCGCCCAGCTACGCTTGGCATGACTATTACCCACTCCAGATTCTCATATCCCCAGCATTTTGCATACATTTTTGCATCATTTGAATGCTTGTTTAGCCAGTTCCTATAGAGGTTAGGGAATTCTTATGGACATTGTCTCCGTCGTCTCTTACTATTTGCGACTTCTTCTGTGTCTTTTTGCATAGCTTCTTTTTACCTTACCTTTTGTAAGACCTTTATTATCTTTTGCATGAGATATCTCCTCCCTTACTTTATGTGGGGTACTTCATAGCCTTTTGCGTGAGATATAATCCCTTCGCTTTCCTTTTGTGAGAATCTTCACTGTCTTTTACACATGACAAAACTTTGTATTAGGTATCGTCGATCAATTTAAACGCTCGATGCCTATGTGGCCAAGAACTGAATGGTCACTATATAAAAAATGTCATCTCCGCCATTGTGCCTGTGATATTAATGATATTCTGATACCTTATACATGGATGGTTATTACCCTTAACTTACCTTTTTGTGAGTCTTGTTCATGTCATCGTCGTAAGACTTTTGGCTTGTGATTTTTGCACCTTTCCATACTCGGCTACGCCTTTTGCATATTATCTTCAGCAGTTCATCTCTGTGTGTTACGTTTTCCTCACCACAGAGTATCCTACCTTTTTTATACCTTTGCCTTTGAACCATTTGTTCTGGCGTCCCTTTCTACCTTTCGTAGAAGAAATTTGTCTCCTCGAACCTTTTTTTTGTGGAGTCCTTTCTACCTTTCGTAGAAGAAATTTGTTTCCCCAAACCTTTTGTTTTGGCGTATTTCTCTACCTTTCGTAGAAGAAATTTGTGTCCATGAACCTTTTGTTATGGATTCCTCACTACCTTTCATAGGAGGAGTTTTCTCCTAGCCTTTGCTCAGGAGTCTTTTCTGCTTGTTGCAGAAATTTTCACGATCATTTCTTCACCAACAGAATATCCTTTACTTGTTATAGTGGAACCATTTTCTCCAAACTTTTTGTTCTCGGGTTCTTTCTAGCTTTCGTAGAAGGAAGTTGTCTCCAAACCTTTTGTTCTGGAGTTCTCTCTACCTTTTGTAGGAGGAGTTATCTCCTAACCTTTTGTTCAGGAGTCTTTTCTGGTTTTGCAGAAATTTGTTCGATCGTGTTATCCAAAAAGGAGTTCCTCTATGTAATGTAGAATGAATTTATCTTTTCTCCAAGCCTTTTGTTCTGGAGTCCTTTTCGCCTTTCGCGTAAGGAATCTTTTCTCCAAAACTTTTATTCTTGGGATCCTCTCTACCTTTTGTAGGAGGAATATTTCACTCTTTGATTATTAGGAGCTCTACCTTTGGTAAGAGTTATTTCATTATATCCTCTGGGTCCTTACCATCTTTTGCGGAAGGAATATCTCACAATATACAACTTGAGTCCTCCCTGTCGTCTGTAGGAGGAATATCACGTAAACCTTAAGTATCATCTATTACTGCAGGGATGCCTCCCCTTTTAGGACTGGCAAAGCACTTGTCTTCATTTGTATTGCATCTCAGGCATATCATCATATATCCCTCATAACCAACCAATTCATCAAGCTATCTTTTATATTTTGACAAATGCCTTTTTCAAAGACATCCTGTTAGTTCATCCTAAAACATTTCACACCGGTTGGCTGAAAACTTTGGGTATTCTTGTATTTAATTTCCTTGTACCTTGACTTTGAGAAGGCATATGTCATACTCACCTTCAAGTCCAAGGAGATTAAATAGGGGAACATGTCACACCCTCTTTTTCACCCTAACATTTAACCTTCATATCATTATCATTAGCATTAGCATTTACATCTTCATGAGTGCATGGTTCAAGCTCTAGACAAGAGAACTCAGGATTCTTACTTGGTTCAAGAGTTCATTTTTCTCAAGTCAAGTTAAGTTTATTTCTCAAGCTTTTGGCTTCCTCAAGTCTCAAGGAATTCATGTCATCTTATCATACTTGAATTTCATCTGGACCATCACCAAGCATTGGAATCAATAGCCTATTCCTTGGAGCTGTGGAATTAGGGTTTTTGTCACTTAAGTACACAAATCCCATATGAACAAGATCAATCAAGCAATTTCATCATCATGAATCATATTCTATCTTTGATAAAAGGATCATCAAAAACATCAAGATGTTCCTAAATTAGGGTTTTAGAGGTTTCTAAGTGTAAAATCTCCTCTTTTATCACTTAGCTTCCTTGACAAGTTTCATCATGATACAAGCTCCATCTCATTTTTCATCAAACATGAGATTTGTCCCTTGCTCTCTAAGCCTTCTTTTGACTCCAAGAACTCCTCTGCTGGATCTACACACCTCAAGTTATGATGACTTCAATTTGGTTTTACAAAGTGGATAAGATTTAAAGGCATCAAAGGACCCCCCCCCCCCCCCTTTTCCATGACAATTTTCATGGAGATCCAAGATTTTCCTCAACTTTATTCAAACATAAAGTTTGTTCTTCATCATCTAAGCTTTCAAAAAAGTGTAAGAACTCATCATTTCCATGTGTGGAACTCAAGTTATGATCCTTCCTAGTCAAGGTCATTTTGGATGACCTAGTTTTGGATCATTCACTTCAAGGTCAAAATTTATGAGTTTCAAAGCTCCAAATCAAGTTACCTATACCATGAAACTTGTGCCTTAAGATCTTGCCAACACTATGACCTCAAATTCAATGTCATTTGATGATTTACAAGGCAAGTTAATGCATGATGAACATGAATACATGGATATGTGACCTAGTTTTAACTTTCTTGCTTTTCAAGTCACAATCATGGTTGGTTTTGCCTTCGTTTTGTACCATATCATCATCATGTCATGACAACATAAACTTTACCCAAAATGAGAAAACATTCCTTTACATTTCAAGCATTTCTAAATTTTTACACCATGTATGGAAATCAACAAATCACCCCATAAATTCATTTCCTTCTTTTCTAATCATCAAAGTTCATTTTCTCACCCTCATTGGGACTCAATGCTGACCCAAAATGGTGTGTCAATCATCACAAACCCGTGTACACTTCCTTTTGAGTTTTTTTGTCAAGTTTGTGAAACAACTCATACAAACGTCATGGGCCTTCAAAAACACCTCTAAACCCTCATATATAAAGGGCAGATAAACCCTAACGTGGGAGGGAGGTGATTCTGCAGAGAAAAAGATCAAAATCACTTCAAAAAGCTCATACTTTCTCTCTCTTCTAGTTGGACATTTCTTTGATGATTCTACTTCCCTCTTGCTTGATTCTTTATCACTAGGATACAAGGAGTCCATTGGAGGTTTTTATTTGAAGCTTAGAAGCCATTTGAAGGGCCAACATATTTGCTCTGTTGAGGTAAGATTTCTCATATTGAATCTCTCATTTTAGGCATCAAAGTAAGCTCATATTTGTTGCATCTGAAGTCCTACCTCGTGTAGGCAATGTTTGAATGAGTGTGGTGTCCATTTAGGCAACTTTCAGTTTGTATGTCAAATTTTCGTGTTGATATTTCACCATGTTAGAAGAATCTTTTTCAAATTTTGAGGTCAGATTCGTGTTCCTCATGAAATTTCCTTCAGAAATAGGTCTTGGACTTTGATTTTTATTAAGATTTACAGAGACCACTGGTGAGGCTCACCAGGGAAGACGACCAGAGCTAGGGCTCCGGCGTCTGAGGTGTTAGCTGAGGTGTCTATGTGATTTGGCATTTGACCTTGTCCACGCATGCGTTGAAAAGTTATGTGGCATGCCATATCCTTTAATGAAACAATGTGTTTCATATTTCCACCAGAATTTTTGTTTTGTTTGGGTGGGCTTTGTGTTTTTACTCTTCACACCCCAGAATTTTAGGCCCATATGCGCTTCAACTGAGAACCAGTTCATTCTGGAATTTCCAATGCACCCCTTCATTTTATTTCTTTTTATTTTCCCTTTTATTTTCATTCTCTAATTTTATTTTATTTTAAATGCTTCCACTTATTTTAAAAATACACAAAAGTATATTTCTTATCCTATGTCTTATCTTAATTTTCATAATTTTATTTACTTTATATTTATTTATTTTCTATTTATTTTGGATTTAATTTGAATGAGTGTTTCCATTGATACCCTTGCATTATGGTTGAGGATTTAAGTGACTTATGCTTATAATTTGAGGCTAATTGTTTAGCCACATTAAGCCCATTGAATGAGGGTTATGTGATGTTGTTTGGGGCTTGGTTTGAGTTACCTAAGGTGGCTTTCCATTTCTCACTTTTTGACCCTCGATTCACTCCCGATTTGATGTATAGCTTGCATGATTCAACCATTTTGGGAATTGTCCTTAGCCTATCTTCTTCCAAATTTTTGACATTGCTTAAATATGTGTTTGAAATTATGTTTGCTTATTTATTGGGATTTTATTTGAGAGTCTTTCTATTTTTGGTGGAAGCCTCTTTGAGGGTTGTTGATAATTCCTCATGTTTGAGCCATATGCCTAGTTTATTGATACATTTACCTAGTTAAGGTTGACCATAGCTTGTGGCATTTTGGAATATGATAACATACTTCCTTGAGGCCCTTTTTACTTTGGTTTCATGAATTTTGAACCTTTTTCCTATTTTTAGTTGATTTTACAAATGTAGCTTTGTTTGAGTGTTCATTTAGCCACCTCTTGAGTTAGTCTTGTTTTGACATTTCTTTGCATGTGCCATTTGAGGCTTATTGATCTTTACTTTTTTCATGTAAGATGTTTAACTTGTGGGTCAAGGTGTCTATACCCTCATCTCATGATCACATTACCTCACACACACTTCACATGACCCTTGGTTCATTGTGAGATTACTTGACTTGCGTTTTGTACATAGCATGGAAATTAATCTCATGACCTGTTTTGATTGATCTTTGATGATTTGTGGATTGATGTGATTTCTTCCCA
This sequence comes from Lathyrus sativus, assembly GCA_963859935.3. Lineage (NCBI taxonomy): Eukaryota > Viridiplantae > Streptophyta > Magnoliopsida > Fabales > Fabaceae > Lathyrus > Lathyrus sativus. Next base: position 301,929,218 of record OZ012741.1, read on the forward strand.
TATGGTTTTCATCTCATATATTACATGTCTTGATCATTTGCTTCATGTTTTACATGTTTTTGCACTCATGACCTTTCATTTCTTATCTTGTTGCTTTTGACCTTTTGTCTTGTTGTTGATGTTTCTCTTTTAGTGCACCATTGCCTCCCTGATGTGCCCGACGTTTTAAGTAATCTTCGATGTTGATGTAGTAGTTTCCGCCTTGTTCCTTCTTTGGAATATTTCAACTGCTTTGTTGGCGACAAGTACTAAAGACCCTCGTCGAAACCTTCGACGTTGACCACGTTAAGGTAACACATCTCGACGTATCGTTCATTATAGTGATGAGCTCTTTGCTAATGTGACATGGTGTTCAGTTTCACTACGTGGCTAATATAGCATAGTACTCAATTTCACTAACTCCCCATGCTTTTTATGTTCTTCGACTATACCACCTTCGACCAGCATCACCTTGGGTGATTTCTGACCTTGAGTCATATTGACCATGTTGACTCGTTCTTAATTTATCTCCCGCGTGGCATATTTATGGCTAGCCTCATGAACACTTGCTATTTATAGTAAAGTAAAAAAATTCAATGTAACAAATTGCCCCCCAAAAGGCCATGTTTCGACTTGCATCAAACAAGAGAGATGTGACTTTTTTTATCATAATTTTTCGATGTCGTTTCATTTTTGGTGAAGTCATCATCATCAATACAATTTTCGATGCATCGTCACTTCTAAGAGATTTGCTCAGAATCTCATCATCACTCATGCTTCCTAGGAAGACGTGGGTTTTCACGTTTGCAGTAACTAATCCCACTCACCATTAATGCTTACATAAAAAACCCCCCGCAAACTCTTTAGTTGCTCCTACGACGGTGCCAGGTGTCATATTTCATGCATGCATTGAAGTCTATAAATAGCTTCTCTAAGCTTTTTTCTTTCTTTTCTTTCACTTTGTTTTTCTGCATTCTCCTTCTTTTTAACAAAAAAACACGCCAAACCCTTTTTCTCCACTTCCTTTTCAGAAAACCCCTTTTCACCATGACCAAAAGCAAGGTTTATTTTAGACTCACCATTGGCAACAATCCGTTTTCCTTTAAGACTATTCGTTCTGAAGACGGAGAGGTAAAGGATTTCATTCCTAAGCCTTCTTCTAATAGCAACAAGATTTCCATCTGGCAAAAACAAATGTTGATTCCTTACTCCATAAATAATCAACTTTACGCCTTTGATAAGCCATATCCTTCAAAGAGGTCACAACACTGGGAGCGAATAGGCATCTATGGCATGGCAACCTGTCTAAAATTGGCCCCAACTATAACATGTGCATGTTGCTGGCGTCGATCTTATTTTGGGAAGGTTTGACAAACACTTTCTAGCTACCTTGTGTCATTTTGATGTCGACCTTGTTCGATGTTGCTTCCACCAATCTCGAAATGGTTGCACCTCTTAATGGCATGTGGAATAACATGTTTGCAGTCCCGACATTGCGCCCTCAGAATGATTTTCTTAGTCGTTTTAGTCTTCTTGTGGAAGAAAAGTTTAGTATGATCACCGTAAACGGACCATTTTCAGACACTTTTCTTAAACAGCGGTAACCTTGTGGGGTGTGTGCTTTTTGCACTTCTTGTTTTTTTGCAGTAGTTTTTTTTTTGCTATCTTCTTTCTTCACTTAGGAAAATTTGGACACAACCAATGATCAAGATATAACCCTTAATAAAAACGTTATTCTGAATCAAGAGGTGACCCTTACAAGTATCCCCGATCCACATCTCTCAAGGGGGTCGAACGTGATGATCATGTACCCAACTTCGGGCTTGAGTTGAACATAATGACCGTCTTCGTACCAGGCTCGACCATAATGACCGTCTTCGTACCAGGCTCGACCTCTCCAAGGCCAAACTAGAAAAACCTGAGTCATAGTTTCCTCCCTGATCAACATCTTTGTTAATCTTTTTATTTTGTAGTGGCTCGGCCACTTTTGACATTTTAACATCTTGTAACGACTTTGCCATTTTGGAATTTTTTTAATACCATGGCGGAATGTTTGCTTTGTTAGCGCATTACTCTTGATTAGTTTTAATCTTTTGTAGCATAAGCCTATACCGTTTTAGGTACTTACCATTTATTCTAAGAATTTGTTTGTCCACAGACAGTTCTTCCATTTCATAAGCATTATTTGAAAACACTTGAAGAATTCGAAACGGTCCTTCCCAACATGGGGACCATTTTCCTAAAGTTTGATCCTTTTGACAATAGGCAAAATCACTTTCCAAAGGTAATATCTACTTGAGAATATTTTGACTTGACCTTCTTATTATAGGCTTTAGCAATTCGCTCTTTTTATCGTATTAACGCATTTAATGCTGCTAGCCTTTCTTCACCCAAATCAATCATTTCGTCTAACATCATACTCCAATATTGGTCAGATGGAATTTTGTGTTAACATTGAATTCATATTGATTGTAAATAAATCTCTACAGGAAACACCACTTCATGGCCATAGGCCAATCGAAATGGTGTTGTTGCAATTTCCTCTTTTCGAGATGTTCGACATGCCCATAGAACTTGATCTAACATTCGATGCCAATATTTTGACTTCTTCTAAACATATTTCTTGATCAAGCTAATAATGGTCTTGTTAGAAAATTTGAACTGCCCATTTGCCTTGGCATAATAGGGCATTGAAGTCAACAACTTAATTCCCATTTCTAACGCAAATTTTTGCATCTTTTGACCAATAAACACTGACCCTTGATTGTAGCACCCCAAATTTGCCTCATTGTTTCTTGGTTTACTGGCTTATTTTTCTTTACATTTTGCATTCCCGTATATCATAACATTGGTTCTTGAGACATGGGATCAAGGTATTTCTATGGCTCAGGGTTCCCTTTCATTGTAAGAGTTCAAACAACGAGCATTAGAGGCACCGACATTTATTTTTCCCAGCGATCGAGCGGTCAATTTTATTTTATTCAGCAGGTTATTTTCAGCTCAGGAGACAGTGTACAAGCTATCTCAGGCATTCTCATAGTTATAATATCCACAGACAAGTATTGGTGCTAGTTTGGGCATTTTTTAATGTGGTAACTGGTTACCACATATGGGTAATCGGCTACCCTGGGCGAAATTTGCCAAGAAATTTGAACTTTCAGCATTGCAAATTTTCCAATCATTTTCAACCATTGATTTCACATGATCATCATCAGAAGGATTTAGAATTGTTTCAATTTTCACCATTTCCCTCCAAATTTCAAACACTCCATTCCTAATTCCACTCCTAATTTCCATTTCAAACACTAACCCACGTTCCAAACCATATTTTGATTCCAAACCTAGAGCTTATTTAAATGAATTTTCTCCAAACCTCAAGACAATTACCTTCATTTTCAGAATTCACACTAATTCACTCTTATTCTTCATCTCAATTTCAGAATTTTCTCTCAACTTTTTCACTCCCAAAACCTCCATTAAAGCTCTTTCCACTTGAGTTCATTGATTCTTCATTGGAATCCTTTAATTCTATAGCTAAACCTTCTTCATTCATCTCCATTATCTTCAATTTATCACTTAATTTTCGTTTGGATTTGGATCTGAATTTGGAAGCAAGATTTGAAGTGCTTTTTGGATCAATTTTGGCTTGATCGTGCTTGCTCTTCACTTCTACTATAAGGAAGCTCTTGGATCTTGAATATTCTCTAGGTTTCTAGCTTAGATATGTTAGTTTCAAGTAAATCAACACTTACCAAAGCAAATCTCAACTTTCAAGGTTGGTGAATTCTAGATCCATTTTTTGTTTTGAGCTTATTTGAATAATCACTATGTAGATCCATGGCTTTTGATGCATTTTGATCCTTTTTGATGATTTGGATTTTTGTGATTTGTGATCTCAATGTTTGATTGTGTTTGTATGATGTTTGATCACTGATTCTTGATGATAAATTCGTGCTTGATTGATTACATGTTCATGTGAGTGATTGGAAAAGTTGTTTGGTGTTAAAAACTGATTCTGGAAGCTGTTTTTCTGTTTCTATCTCAGTGGTAACTGGTTACCACTAGCAGTTAACCGATTACCCTGCATAAATTTCATGTTTCTAAGCATTTTTTCAACAGGTAACCGATTACCTGATTTTGGTAACCGATTACCACCGAGGCAGAATGTGTGTTTCTTGCATTTGCTTGCTTGTTTGAGCTTTCTTTCTCATATAAACTTCATGGATTAATATGATGCATTTATGTGGATTATTTTGGACATATTTCATCATTCTTGAATGTTAGGTTTGGATTCTTCGACACGTAATATCCGATTTTCGTTTGAATGCTAAGCGTGTTCATGTTGCTTGATTGATGGATGATCATTTGACTTGTTTTCTTATAGCATGATTAATTGATTATCATTATTGATTGTCTTGCTAGATGTTTGTTGCATGTTTGCACTTATTTCCAACTCCGCTTGTTGCACGCTTGTTTGATCGTTCAATCATTCAATTTGAATTGAAAAGCATGATGATCTTTTGATTTCTTGTTGATATAATGTTGTTGATCAATTATGTTTGATTTTTGAGGGATGTCCATACTTGCATGATATCTATCCATGATTAATGTTTTTCTTAATTAATTGCACCCATGCTTACTTGGTGCCCAACTTTCCACTGTTGTGTTTGTTTTGAATTACGCATGCTGTCTTTGCTTGCTTGCTGCCTGCCTGCCTTTTTACACCTATTTTTGTGCTGAAACATGTGTTATAATAGGCTGTCTTGCTTGTATGCTGGATTTTATCGTTGTTTTGTGTGGGAGGTGTTGTTATAGCTGCTATTTTTTTCTTGTTTTCTTGTTTTTGCTTTGCCTTTGCATGTTCCCTTAGGGTTCTTATTCCAATTTAATTTCTGATTAAATTTGGAGTAAGATAGACACTAGGAGCGTAATCCAAGCATGATAAAAAGTAGGCTAATCCCCTCTAACCTTAAACTTATGACCATTTTTTGTATGCTAACATTAGGATAGAATCTCCTTTCACATCTTGACTTTAGGACCACTTTGCATGACAACGTTAGGGCCGAGCTTCCCTTAGACCTTCTATGTGTCTCTCTTCTCATCTCAAAACACCTTCTATCTCATCTAACAAATTTGATGAACGTTGTACGCTACGAGCCTTAAGTACATGGAAAATGATGAGTGGAGGGTTTCTCCTCACTTGTCTAGAGTGTTTAGTGTATGCCCATTAGGCCATATGTGACGCATTCGCTCCTATGACATAGTCTTTAGTGCAACGTGAATCACAAAGCAAACTAATTCACTTCACTAAAACTCTCAAACCAAAATTCAAACCTTTTTATCCTTCGGGATTTGTGTTGCAAAATCATTTTTTGAAAAGAGTACGTTACTTTTCCGTTCTACCGCAAAAAGGCATCGTCCCTAACTGCTGGAATGGGAACTTAACTTGCTCATAAAAAACACTTAACTAACATGTGGTTTCCTCTTTACCTGAGCTACGTTTGCTCTTATTTCTCATACCAGATGAGGATATGTTGGCACAAGATGGTGATTGTCGCTACCACGAAAATAAGGTGTCGGCAAAATAGAAGAGTCGCCACCTTTCGTTATTTATCCCTCAGAACGGGAAAGGAAACGATATGAAAAACCTGACGAAAGGGTATAAGAAAAGGTCGTCGCAACCAATGTCTGGATTTAGGAGTCGGTTACGCAAGGGGAAGGTATTAGCACCCTTCGCGTCCATCGTACTCGATGGGATCCACACTTGTTGTGTTTATCTGGAGGGTTAGTTTACTATCTACCTATCAAGGCTGGTCTGAAAAGAAAAGAAAATGAATCGGCAAAGCGTTGCACTTTATGCCTACGTATTCTCATCAGAGAATGAGAAATCAGAGTCAACGTAGTTCGGCTAACTACGGGTTACAGGGGAAGGTGTCTTACCAATACATCAGTATTATACCTACGTACTCTCAATAGATATGAGAGATCAGAGCTTACGTAGTTCGGGACAATACGGCTTACGGGGGTTCAGATTCATCTATTTTTTGAGTAGGGTTAACAAACAGTTCCAACAGTTTGGTATATGCAGCTTGCTCGTCAGAGACTCGTACGTTACCGTTTGCGGTAGAACGGGGAGTTAACGACACTCTTTTCTTCAGAAAATCTTTCCTTTGAATTATGGGCCCACGGGGCAAAAAGGTCTGAAGTTTGTTTTCTATCTTTTACGGAGGAAGTGTTTTTTATGGTTGTCTGCAGTTTGTACAGCTCTAGAGACTATGACTTAGGAGCGAATGCGTCGCATATCTTCCAAAGGACGTATACTAAACACTCTAGACGATTGAGAGGAGGCCGCTCAATTATCATTACCCAAGTAGCTTAAGGCTCGTAACGCGCTTGTACTAACTTGCCTTATTATGTTTTTTACTGTTGTTTTTAGAGAGAGAAGAGAACGAACTCTACGGGGAAACTATCAAGCCCTAATGTTGTCATGCCAAGGATTCATCCTATGGTTGAGGTTTGAAACAGGGAACTCCTAGATGTTATCATGCATAGGTTTCAACCTAAAGTTCTAATCGTCACTTCCTTATCAAAGGAAGTGAGACTCCTAGGGGATCATGTCAATGGGATACAGAAACAGATAAAGCATCAGCTTAAACATCAGTAAACAGATAAACAGATAAACAGTAAAGATGCACATGCAATGCAGCAATACAAGCAGAGGGAGACCCACTCAACCTCTAAGCAATCAAGCTGAAAAAACAATCAAAACAGACAAGCAGAGGGGGACAGACTAAACCTCTAATGCAACCACATAGATGAAAAGAAAAACAACACACAAGCAAGGGGAGGATCACCTCAATCCTTAATGCAAACAAGCAGAGGGAGACCCACTCAACCTCTAAGCAGTCATGCTCCTAGCCTAAAGTAATCTAAACATGATCCTATTCTAATGCATCAAGCAATTCAAACAAGGGAAAAAAACCAAAATGAGCACCAGGGAAGTCATCCCAGGCTACATCAGGTTGGAGGTGTATCAACACCAGAGTCCATCATGGGTTCAACCTGTTGAGGAATGCACAGAATCCAACCAAAGGATTAGGCTCTCCCAAGAGGGATCCTATGTCAATAGGACAGAAAGCTAGGTATTGGTCCTAGATATCAATCTAAGGGTAACTGATTTAAAGTGTATCAACACAGAATGTCCATCTCAGGCTCAACCCGTTGAGGAATGCACAGAATTCAACCAGGGGAAGGATTAGGCTCTCCCAAGAGGGATCCTAAGAACAGGACTTTGAGATGGATGACAGTATATAAACCAAGGGAATATACCATGCCAAGAATGTCAATCCAAGGCTCAACTTCCTAGGGAATGCACAGAATCCAACCAAAGGAAGGATTAGGCTCTCCCAGGAGGGTTCCTCATCAAGACTTGAAGGAGAAAGATAGTACAAACAAAAGGAATGTACTATACTGGGGAATGTCAATTCAAGGCTCAACCTCCTGAGGAATGCACAGAATCCAACCAAGGGAAGTATTAGGCTCTCCCAAGAGGGCTCCTCTTCAAGACTTGGATAAAGAGGGTAGGGCAAAGCCCAAGGAAGAAATCACATAGGGGACAGAGGGCAACACAACACTCCTAAGAAACCCTACAGACTAGCTACAAGGATCACCTAAGCTAGGGGAATCAAAAGCTCTATCAAGGCTTTAGCGAAGCTCTAATGAGGTTTCTACCTAATTATTATTCTATCAAGAAAGGATATACTACTTAGAATCATCTAATGGTCATGTACAAGGTTAGTCTATGAAGTTCTCCAAGCTAGGGTCACCTAAATTACAGTTAATTTGTAAAATGGTGAACTAATAGAAAAACACTCCTAAAAATTCTAAGGAAAATACTACATTATCCTACATGTGTTAACAAGCTATGGTACAAAAACCAGGGGTCAAACCTAAATCAAAAGGTTCAAACAAAATCTAAATCCAAAGAGTGTACTAAAGGGATCCATCAATGAAACCTCCTAAACAACTATCTCAAAATCCAATTTAGAATCATCTAAAAACCTCAACAAAAATCACATAACATCATCAACATGTCTATAATCAGCCAGCCAAAAATCAATACCAAAATCAAAAGCATGGATGAGAAATAAAATCAACAAGCAAGATAGCTATTTTATGCATTTTTAAACATTTATAAAAAAAGAGAAAATGGATATTAAATTGAAAATAACACCAAAATCAAATCCAAAGGCATCAGAAAATCAGGAATTAAATCAGGAACAACCACATATTTTTTGCATATTTTTCTGATCATTAATCAACTTAATATGAATTAATCATGGAAAAACAATTAAAAGAAAATAAAGAAATCAATTAAAGAATTAAAGAACTCAGAAAATATCATGGTCGCTGGATCTGTTGACCAGTCCAATCATCAAAGGGCCCAGCGCTTGCCAGCTCAATAAATGAAACGTTGCGCATTGACAAGGGGCCTCGTGTATTTCTGTTGACTAAGGCCCATGGTACTCTCTAATCTCAGCCTTCAAACATAAAAGTATTCAGATCCTAAGCACCATAACGCGCCACCTCACCAAACCCTAGGAAGACTGAACCTCCACCCTCAGATGCAACGACTCGGTCAATGAAATCAATGCCTCATGTTCATCTTCTCCATTTGAAATTGATACAGGGGGGGAACAGCTACGGTGGCCGGAGAAGAGCACCACCTTCTTCTCCTACGAGCACGACCACACTAAACAGCCAAGTTCCACCAAACTTCAAGAAAATTATGCCGTTCTCTTCGTCTCTTCATCAGGATCAATAATATCCACTCCATTTTTATCAATTCCTCAAGAATCCCTCAAATCGAAGATGAACAGAAAATCACTCACTCCCACACTTCTCACCAAACCTCAAATTGATTGTACAGAAATGATCCTCACTCTTCAGAGATCAAGAATCACTCATCAAATCATGCTAACACTCAATAATTCTCTAGATTCAAATCCAAACAGAAATCTCATCTCACCATGAATCATCACGAAATCTCTCCATTATGATCCTAAATCGTTCTAGGTTGCAAGACTATCCTAACCGCATGCTCAAACTATGCTAATGGTGCATAAATTACTCAGAATCTTGAAAGTTACCAACCTGATCAGAAGCTCTAAATTTGGTGTTCTTGAGGGTGAATTGTTCCTCCAAAAGGTGCAGATTCACTCAGAGAATGATGCTTGATCGATCTTGATGCTCAATTGCTATGGAAATGGCCTCCGATTCCAAAATCGTTTTTCACCTCCAAGTTTGAAAAACTCTAACTGATTTCACTGAACTTACCTCCCAGAAGCAACCAACCTCATCTGAACTTCTTCTAATGTTTATATAGAATCATTTTGGACACTTTTGAGGCCCATTGGAAGCCCACACAGCCCATTCCAATTTTCTGGTTTTCCATCCAAACCTTCCATGGAAGTTGCGAACTCTGCTTCTAGCAGCTTCTAATTCCTTCCACAAAGCTTGCACAACAATCCTTGAGTGTGAATGGATCAGTTTGGATGCCTAATTTGATCCTATGGTGATAATTGAATGTGTTACTTCAAATCCAAGTAACCTTTGAAATGTCCATGAAATATGCTCCAAATCAAAATTCTAAAAATTCCAGTCTTCTCAAAACATCATTTCCAATCAAAACAAGCACAAACTTGTGAAGTTTTGAGCCATTACAGTTTATTTTGAATTTTTCTCTTCATTAATGCTTTTAAAATGTCCTTTTTTCCAAATTTCATCATACTTTTCCATGATCAATCCATACCAATGGTTGCTTGGGTCATGGTTGGACTAAAAACACCATTTTTAACATCTTTCAAGTTGAAAAATTCTGCATTTGAGGTGCCTAAGATAGTGAAATGGACCCATAATTCAAAATGACCTGTAATTCCAAATACCCAAAATACCCCTAACTTGTCAAAGCCATAACTTGAGTTCTATAAATCCAATCCTGGACTTCTAGTACTCTCTAGAAAGCTAAGAGGATAAGGAAAAACATTAATGTTGACGAAAAGTGCATAGGAATCATCCTTCTAGGGAAAACGTGTCAGGCAAGCTGGGTAATTTTCAAGCTCCAAATTCATATGCCTCAGATGACCTGTAACTTGTCTGGCTCATAACTTGAGTTCTATAAACCCTATCAAACAATTCTAGTACTCAAATTAAAGCTAAGATCATGACCTACAACAATCATGTTGGGGTCAAGGTGAGATGAAAATCCCATCTTGAGTCAAGTGGTCTTGAAGATAGGCACCAAACCAGGGGATTTTACACTGTCAAGCATAGCAACCCTAGCCTAGCAACCTCTCACACTCTTGATTTATGATAAGTTGACCTTGGAATCATCCCTAGGACATCTCAACACATCAATCCATGATCACATGGCTCTTGGATTAGGTCTCAACCTTCTTCAAATCATCAGTTATCCTAGGGTCATCCAGATGAAACCCTAGTTGTACCGGTCTTGGATATATCTTCATATCCTTTGCACAATAACCTGTCTAGGCTTCAAGATGAACTTCAACACTTCTGATGAGCTCTCTCAAGACCTCAAGTCCAACTTCATGGCCTCAGAATCATCTGATGATCTTCCCACAACTCTCAAGTTAGGAGGCCTACCCACTTGGTTTCCACCATTCTCTCTGAGGATCTTAGACTTCTCTGATAAGGATATCAACCCTTGAACACTTGAATAACCTTCTTAGCTAGCCTCATAGCCTTGTGTAGCCTTTGTTGGTAGTCATACCTCTTGATCTCCTACACACATGTTAATGAAATGTAGATGATAATGCTAATATGAATGCAATGAAATAAAAGCTAGGTAAAGAAAGGTTGGGCAAATTTTGGGGTGCAACAGCTGCCCCTATTCAAACGGCTTGGACCTGACTGGGTGAGAAGCGAACGGATGTCAAACAATCAAGGTAAAAGACGGTTGAATACCAATAAACCCGGAAATTTGCCAACGGCCCAAGTAAACGATACTCTGATGGGGACAAATTCTTCGGAAACGAAAATAATAATTGCACGGAAACTAGCTGGAGAATATTGATCTGAATCTCCGTCAGGATGATTCTCTGATTTATCTAATATCATTGCGTCCTTAAATCATCGAGGGATCATCAGTTATACGGTAATTGGCCCAAATCTACATCAGGATGATCACAAGATTTCACTGCAGCTTCTTCCTCAAGTCATCAAGGGATCACCAGTTACACGATAACGGGTGCTACATGGCTGATATTGCCGTCAGGCATTCTGCGGCATGGTAGCAGAAGAATTCCTTAGGATTCACCAGGTCATCAGGAACTTTTGAAAATCTCTATAATCATGCCATCGGGCATTCAAAGAAATTCTCGGGCGTCAACCGGACTTCAATCATCAAGTCTTCAAGGAAGTTTCAACTTCTCTGTTCAAAACCCGCTGGGGATGACACATCTATGCTGGGGATTCTGGATAACTATCAATAACTCAGCTTCGGGGACTCAGGAATCATCCTGGATGAATAAACTCGACTGAGGAAATCAAGAATCATCCTGAACCAACAACTTTGCCAGGAACTCTAAGAATCATCTTGAGCAACCAACTCTTCTGAGGGACTCAAGAATCGTCCTGAGCAAACAACTTAGCTGGGGACTCCAAGAATCATCCTGAACCAACAACTCTGGCGACTGCACTGGGGATTTTAAGAATCATCTTAAGCAAACAACTTTGCTGAGGGACTTCAAGAATCATCTTGAATAAACCGTTCTGCGGAAGAACACCTGCAAAACAAGAATGGTAACGACCTAACTCATGTTTCATATGCATATGTTTGACAATGGCACAATGCTTCACACGGTGGGAATGGTACACATTTTTAGGGTAAATGCTATGCAATCATGCAAAATGCTACGACCCCATCAGCAAAATAAATGCTGAAGGGAAAATCCTCCTGTCAGGGAGAAAGAGCCACTCTGGTAGGGAGGAATCATCCTACTGAGGAGAAGAAGTCACACCAATCTCAATTGGACTCAACCTGGGGATACGAACTCCAGACGACTGCTGCAGGGGAACAAAGTCCTACGAGAACCTGTACTCGCCCCAATAGGTATACGAACCACAAACTGCTGAGGAAAACAATGTCAATTGCAGAAATAAACTGCACGTACTTCGCAGGTAGAATCTTTATGGAGATACAGACTCCGATGGGGAGGTACATCATCATCTATTCAACATTCTACTGGGGAAAACCAATCATGGCCTGAACGGCTTCCAAGGACTCAGCTCTCTTGGGGAACTACAAACTCGGCTGAGGATGGGCACCCAGACGCTGGAATCACTCCTACTTGCCAGGGAGCATGCAACTCTGTGGGGACTTTCAATTCTGCTGGAGACTTTAGTCTGAACTATCGAAAGCTGAACACTTGCAAGTAGTCTGCTACGAGACAACTGCACACTGACCCAGTGCTGGGGACGAGTATACACTTCTGCGTACGGCTCAGCTGGGGAAACGATGTACCTTCCTCAGGATACATCTGGTTGGGGAGAATCTATCTCTGCTCGGGGAGACATATCAATGCTTGTGGTCTCACATTCAGACTCCGTGGAGAGACGCTGCTGAACTCGCTGGGGAAGAAGGAATCATCCTGCTTGGAAAACATCTGGCGTACTGCCTGGAATGTGCCGTACCTGCAACAACATAAACAAATAGGCCAGATACCCTTCACAAAGGGATCTATCAAGGTTATCCTCCCGTGACAATGTTCAGGTAATTCAATGTTTCAAAAATTATCGGCCTAGGCCAGCAAGTTTATGTATGCGCATTTTATCAAAAACATCGGGCGTTCTTTTTCGCAAACAAAACAGATAAAAGCTAAACAAACAAACAGAATTGTTGAATAGTATACGTTTTATTGATAACGAGCCCCTGAACGGGAAAAATGTTTTACAACAGATGCAAGCCCCTGAAATGAGGAAGCTGCGCAAGCATAATAACATAAATATACATCAGTATACACAAATTTCAGCAATGTGGCGTAGATGACCACCATGAGTTGATCCTCTATGACCCACTCGACTTCGATACCTCTCTGACGCTTCATCTTCAAAAGAGATTGATTCAGATAAACGGCCCTCAGGTCTTCCCAAACCACTAAACAATGAAATTTCACACGTGGAACGCAGTCATTTGCTTTTTTAAATCCCTAACTTTTGCCTGAATCGCCCTTCCGGGTTTTCGATTCACCGGGATACCCTTTTTTGCCGAAGCCGCCCTTTTAGGTTTTCGACTTTGCGGGTGTACATTTTTCATTTATATCCCTAATTTTTGCCTGAACCTTTTTCCCTTTTCATGGTTCTCCGGGATGCCCCATTTTTGCATGGATATTCTTTCTCTTTCTAGCGAGTCATTTTTTAAGCAAAGTATTTTTTAACTGCGTCCGCGTTCATAGGGGATGCAAAATATTCGCCATCCATCGTGGATAACAACAAGGCTCCTCCCGAGAAGACCTTGCTGACGATGTACGGACCTTCGTAGTTAGGAGTCCACTTGCCCATGTGATCGGAGTGTGGCGGAAGAATCTTCTTCAGGACGAGATCACCCGTCTGAAAGATTCTAGGACGCTCCTTCTTATCGTAAGCTTTCTTCATTCGGCTCTGGTACAGACGACCATATGCAATCGATGCTAATCTCTTCTTATCCATCAGGCTGAGTTGGTTCAATCGGTTCTTAATCCATTATGCCTCGTCGAGTTTCACGTCAACCAAAACTCGCAAAGAAGGAATCTCAACTTCCAACGGTAGGACAACTTCCATACCGTACACTAGTGAGAAAAGTGTTGCCCCGATTGATGTGCGTACCGTCGTACGATAACCGTGCAATGCAAATGGCAACATCTCATGCCAATCTTTGTATGTCACAACCATCTTTTGTACTATCTTTTTAATGTTCTTGTTGGCCGCTTCAACCGCACCATTCATCTTTGGCCGGTAAGGTGATGAGTTATGATGTTCAATTTTGAAGCTCTGGCATAACTCCTTCATTATCTTGTTATTCAGATTCGAACCATTATCAGTAATGATCCGCTCGGGAATTCCGTATCGACAGATGATGTCCTTCTTTATGAATCTAGCCACCACCTGCTTGGTCACGTTGGCATACGAGGCTGCCTCCACCCACTTGGTGAAGTAGTCGATGGCTACCGAAATGAAGCGATGACCGTTAGACGCAGTGGGCTCGATCTTGCATATCATATCAATGCCCCACATGGAGAACGACCACGGGGATGACATGACATTCAACGGGCACGGCGGCACATGAATTTTATCAGCATAAATCTGGTATTTATGACATCTCTTCGCAAATTTAAAGCAATCTGACTCCATCGTCAGCCAGTAATATCCTGCTCGTAGGATCTTTCTCATCATAGCGTGCCCGCCGGCGTGTGTACCAAATGTGCCTTCATGAACTTCCTCCATAAGCAGACTAGCTTCTTTCTCAACTACACATCTGAGTAGCACGGGATCATGGTTTCTCTTGTACAGAACTCCATCAGGATTGAGATAGAAATTTCCAGACAGCCTCTTCAGAGTCTTCTTATCCTGGGTTGACGCTCCCGCAGGATACTCCTTAGTCATTAGGAAAGTCTGGATGTCGTGGAACCATGGCTTGCCATAAGAGGCTTCCTCAATTGCAAAAATGAATGCAGGTCTATCAAGACGGGAAATGACAATTCTTGGAGCTTCATTCCAAAAATTGACTTTGTACATCGAAGCCAACGTGGCTAAGGCATCAGCCACCTGATTTTCTGCTCTGGGCACATGATGGAGTTCCACTCGATCAAAGAACAGAAGTAGCCTTCTGGAATAATTCATGTACGGAACCAAATTCGAATGACGAGTCTCCCCCTCCCCTTTTATTTGGTTAACAACAAGTGCCGAATCACCATATACATCCAGGTTTTTAATTCTCAAATCAATGGCTTCTTCCAAACCCATGATGCATGCTTCGTATTCCGCTTCATTGTTGGTGACTGGAAAAGTCAATCTAGCAGTAAACGGGATGTGGGATCCCTGAGGAGTCGTGATGATTGCCTCAATACCACTTCCGTAAGAATTAACTGCCCCGTCAAATATCAATTTCCACTAGGACTTCCTATCTGGCCCTTCGTCGGGCAATGGTTCATCACAATCTTTCGCTTTGAGAAACATGATATCCTCATCAGGGAATTCAAATTTCATCGGCTGATAATCTTCGATAGGTTGTTCGGCAAGGTACTCAGACAATACACTTCCCTTGATGGCCTTCTGGGAAACATACTGAATGTCATATTCCGTCAACACCATTTGCCATCTGGCAATCCTGCCTGAAAGCGCTTACTTCTTGAATACGTACTTGATCGGATCCATCTTCGAAATTAGCATGGTTGTGTGATTGAGCATATCTTATCGTAAATGTTTGGCAGCTCACGCGAGTGCACAACACGTTTTTCGAGCATTGAGTAACGAGACTCACAATCTGTGAACTTTTTACTCAAGTAATAAATGGCATGCTCCTTTCTGCCAGTCTCGTCGTGCTGACCGAGAATGCAACCTTTGCTATTCTCAAGAACTGTCAAGTACATGATTAGGGGTCTTCCGGCCACTAGGGGTATCAAGATTGGAGGTTCCTGCAAATATTGTTTTATCTTATCAAATGCCTTATGGAAATCCTCGTTCCAAATAATCGCCTGATCTTTTTTCAGTAGTTTGAACATCGGTTCACACGTGGCCGTGAGCTGAGATATAAACCTTGCAATGTAGTTTATGCGGCCCAGGAACCCACGAACTTCTTTTTCAGTTTTTGGCGCTGGCATATCTTGTATCGCTTTTATCTTCGCAGGATCAACCTCAATGCCTTTTTCACTTACAATAAACCCCATTAGTTTTCCAGACCGTACTCCGAAAGTACACTTATTAGGATTCAGCCTCAACCTGAACTTCCTAAGCCTCTCAAAAAGCTTCAGCAAATTAACCAGATGTCCCTCCTTCGTTTGGAACTTCACAATCATGTCATCAACATAGACTTCAATCTCATGGTGAATCATGTCATGAAACAAAGTGACCATTGCTCGTTGGTAAGTGGCCCCTGCGTTCTTCAGACCGAAGGGCATTACCTTGTAGCAGAACATCCCCCAAGGGGTGATGAACGTGGTTTTCTCCATGTCGTCCGGCGCCATCTTGATCTGATTATAGCCGGAGAAGCCATCCATGAACGAAAACACAGAAAATTGAGCTGTATTGTCGACCAACACATCAATATGAGGGAGCGAGAAATCATCTTTTGGGCTCAAACTATTCAAATCCCGATAATCAACGCACATTTGCACCTTACCGTCCTTCTTCGGTACAGGTACTATGTTGGCGACCCACGGAGGGTAAGTAGTGACCACTAGAAAGCCAGCATCCAGCTGCTTTTGCACTTCTTCTTTGATCTTAACGGCCATATCTGGTTGTGTCCTTCTAAGCTTCTGCTTAATGGGAACACAATCTTCTCGCAGTGGTAGATGCTGGACCACTATGTCAGTATCGAGCCCGAGCATATCTTCATACGACCAAGCAAAGATGTCATTATACTATTGAAGCATCTCGACCAATCTTCACTTAACATCGCTCTATAATGCAGCCCCTATCCTGACATTCCTGACAAGTTCCTCAGAACCCAGATTCACAATCTCAATCTCTTCCTCGTGAGGCAGAATGACTTTCTCTTCTTGTTTCAACAAACGGGGCCAACTCTTCGGGGAGGTCTTCGTCTTCATCAATCTCTTCTTCAGCTTGATATATCGGGCAATCGAAGTCGAAGTGAGTCGTAGAAGGTTCAGAGTCGATGTCATCTACGATGTGAATCCTACAATAACAAGGGTTAAGCTTAAAACAAATATATGCAGGTTAGCACAAACCGTATTTCCATTTTATTGTTTTTCAAAACAAAAGATAAAAACAGGAATAACAGTGATCACAAGATTTGAATGCAAAGAAAACACCCTTTGATTTATTGATAAATTGTATGTACATAACCAAACAAGACCCTGACAATAAAACCACTATGCCCCGGGTAGGACATAGGGGTGTACAATAATTGGAGAAAGTAAATCATTACTCTTTGCCTGTCACTTGGATGATATCCTGGACGGACCAGTTGTGGAGGCTTTGGCCTGGTTTGCTCGGCTGAATCCAGGAATCTAGGTCGCAATCATTATCTTCACCGTCTTCAGACACGGCGTTGATATTCTCAAATATCACCCCACCTTTTGTGAACTGGATCGGCCCTTTGACGCGTGGCGCACTGTGAGAGGAGGAAGCATCAGCCGAAGGAGAATACCCTAACCCAAACTTATCCTGCTTGTTAGGGATTTCCAGAACTTGCCCCCAGCCTGGGGCAGAGCCAGCTTGAACAACAGCTCGAGCTTCCTTGAAGGAAGAGAGAGTCATCTACGGTTTCTCAATCATCACTGGAGTCACATCTTTGACCTTAACAGCTTCGAATGCCTGACACAAATTTTTGTGGATCTCGCCATCCACCTCAACATACTTGAAAGACGACAAATGGCTCACCATTATGTCCTCTTCACCACAGACAGTGACAATGCTGCCCCCACAACATACTTCAGCTTCTGGTGCAATGTGGAGGTCACTGCGCCAGCAGAATAGATCCATGGTCGGCCCAACAGTCAGCTATAGGCTGGCATGATATCCATGATATAGAAGATCGCGTCGAAAGTTTCCGGCCCCACTTGAATGGGTAGAGTTACCTCTCCAAAGACATGATGCTTGGTTTCGTCGAAAGCTTTTACAACTAGGTCACTGGGTGTGCAAATTAGTCCCCTCGTATCCAGCTTCATCAGAGCCTTCTTCGGGAGAACATTCAGCGATGATCTTGTGTCCACCAACACATGGGACATAACTGTTCCTCGACATTCTACCGAGATATGCAAGGCGCTATTATGGTTTCTTCCCTTCGGCGTCAGCTCTAGGTCAGTAAACCATAACCCATTCCCAGCATTCACGTGAGCCACTACCCCCTCCAACTGGTTGACAGAGATCTCCTATGGTACATGCGCGGCATTCAAGACCTTTAGTAGAGCGTTGCGATGTGCCTCAGAACACAGCAACAAATTCAGAATGGAGATCTTAGACGGCGTTTGATGAAGATGATCAACGATCTTATAATCACTTTTCTTGATCAATCTCATGAATTCTTCGGCGTCTTTTACAAGTAGGTCTTTCTCTACCCCCCGAGAGGTTTCCTCAATGACCTTATTCTTTCCTTTATCAGCTTTCTCAGTTTTGTCAGTTTTGTCAGCCACAACTTCAGGTGGAGCGAATACTCTTCCGCTACGTATTATTCCTCCAGCTCCCACTAGGTTGTCCACAGACTGCCCAGATGGCTCCAACTCCAATTTCTGTCTGTTACAGTAGACATCTGCCCCATAGTGCCATGGAACAGCGTTAGTACTTTCAAATGGTATAGGCCCAGCCTTTGTGATGGTGATCGTAGGTGGCCTGGACGCAGAAATGGTTATTGTCTTACGAGGGATGGTGATAGTGGCAACTTCATCATCCTGCTTCAGCATTACCTCCCCCGATATGTTCTCAGCCCTCCGACTAAACTGCAAGATTCCTTCGGTCATCATACTCTGAATCCCCGCTATCAGCTGTTCACAGCCGTCTGAACGAATCGCACAATCCATACACAACTCTCCACATCCCGGAAAGATGCCTTTCTTCATCACCTTGGCTTTAACGAAACCAAGCGGTGTCTTCAGGTCCTTGACATCAGTCAATAAATCCGAGTCTTCTTCTTCAATAATGGCATTAACCCCATCTCCCCCATGGTTCGGCATAGGGTTCTTTGTGACATTCGGCACATTATCAGAAAAGTTGATGATTTTAGCGTCAACCATATCTTGCACCTTGTGTTTGAATGCCTTACAGTTTTCTTTCGAGTGGCCAGGTGCCCCCGAGTGAAAATTACATCTTGCATTTGCATCGTAGCCCGGTGGAGGTGTCCCTGTTAAGGGATCTAGGGTTCTCTTCTGAACTAGCTATAACTGAAGCAAAGTCTGTAAAAGTTGAGCATATGACATAGGTGGTGTCTCAAGATGACGATTTGCCAGAGGTGTTTTGTTCTGGTACATCTTGTACCCTTGCTGATTTTGTTGTTGCTGCTGCTGAGGTTGTTGGACAGCAGGGATGGTTATCCTAGCGACCTGCTGGCGCTGGCCTTTACCCTTCCTCCGAGTGTTAGACACGCGCGCTCGTCTCACCTTCACGCCTCATACCACTGTAAGCTTTCTTTCCTCCTCCAGCTGAGGATAGATCAACACCATGAATCTTCCCGAGTTTGATTCCATTTTCAACATGCTCTCCAGTGATGATGAGATCGGAGAAACTTCCTGACATACCACTGACCAATTTCTCATAATAAACCCCCGGAAGAGTAGCTACAAACATCTCAACAAGCTCTCGTTCAACCATCAGCGGCTGAACCCTAGCTGCCAGTTCACGCCACCTCTAGGCGTACTCTTTAAACCCCTCGTTGTTCTTCTGAGACGAGTTCTGCAGTTGGACCCGGTTGGGAGCCAGATCACTATTATACTGATAATGGCGTACAAATGCTTCAGCAAGTTCTTTCCATGTACGTACACTGGTGGGTTCCAAGCCCATATACCACTCCAAGGATGGGCCGGACAGGCTGTCCTGGAAGAAGTGCATCAGCAACTTCTCATCTTCAGAGTGAGCGGACATCTTTCGGTAGTACGACCTCAGATGGACACGAGGGAAAGTGGTGCCCTTGTATTTCTCAAAGTCGGGTACCTTAAACTTGGGAGGCACCTTGAAGTCTGAGATCAGTCCCGACTTTGTCATGTCGACACCCATAGTATTCAAGTTCTCAAAACTCTTCATTTTGTCCTCGAGGGCTTTGAACCTTAGACGGGCTTCAGAGTTCATTTCGCCCTCAGCTCCCTTCTGCGAGAATAAGTCCTCTTGGCGATCCTCTAGCCATGGCTGATTGCCATTGCCAACAGCAAACCCAGCATTATCAATACCATACATGTTACCAACCCCAGCGTTCCCCGCATTGCCAGTTCCTCCAGTATTGCCATGGCATATCCCAGCATTGCCATTGGCTTTAAAATTACTGTTTCCGACCCCAGTCGTATTCCCATTAAGTCTGATGTTAGTGACAACATTGTCGTTACCACTCCCATTCCCTCCAGTCACAGGGATGCCACCCTGAGGGGTCTCAACAAGTGGAGGGTTGGGAGTGTTCCCACCATGAAGCACACCATTGCTGTCAACCCTCGAGATCAGTGGCTGCACCAGAGTTCTGAGCTGGTCTTGGCCGTTAGCGACCACTTGCATGAGCTCTATGAAGCGGTCCATCCTCTCTCTGAGTTCTTGGATGTCGGTCTGAACTTGTTCCATTGCTCTAGCTTGATTCGCTCTGGTCGAGTATCGGTGGATCTGTCTTCGGTCAATCCTGAAATAACATACATACACAAAGGGTTAGAAAAACGGCAAGGGACCTGTCATGCAAATGATTCATGCAAATGCATACATGTGTCTGTGCCTTGGGGAGATTCCCCCCCCCCCCCCCCCCCCCGGTCCTAGTTTCCGAGACAAATAAAGTCTAACATCCAATCATGGAAAGAAATCCTCATATATTTATCTGAAAAACCCGTGCGGGTAGCGTACAACTGTAATCACATACAACTGAAGCAACAAGGCATAACCCCAACCAACAGGCCTGGTGGTGATCAGCATATGAATGCATAAAAGGTACAAAGAAAATACAAAGAGATCAAGTGCGGCCACGGGCACGAAAATCTTCTAACAACTTCTTTGTAGCGGGATGATCCGCCTGGGCGGGCAGACCCTGGATCAGCAGATCCATCTGCCTGATGATATCTGGGAGGTTCTCGACAATGCCCCCATGAACACCTTCTTCAGAATGGTTCTCGACTCTACTCCTCTTAGCATCAGCTCGGGGTTGGCAATCCTGTAAATTCGCCTTGGTCTCAACCAACCTATACTGGACGTCGCGTCGAAGTGAGGCTTCAGCCTCTATCTTCTTCTCTTTGACTTCAATTTGAGCTTCCAACTGGGCTATCTGTTGCTTCAGCTTTTCTTCCCGCTCTTTGTGGCTAGTCAAAGTGTTGTTCCACAACTTCTCATACTTGGTCAGCCTCCGATACATCCTATCCAGCTCCTGCTTCTTGGTGGTCAACACGCCATGCACTGCCTTCAGGCCCAACCCAAGATGTTCTCTAGAATCGGTCTCTTTGGTCAAATTAGCGCCCAGGTGGTTGATCATATCTGTCTGCTTCTTGCAGGTGTGCACGACTTCGTTCTTTTCTCTCCGAAGTTGAGCAACCTCTTTCTCCAACTCTTCGTTGGCTTTTCATAGCTCTTCCTTCTCTTGGAGTACCTGGTTGAACTTCTGAATATCAACTGTGGTAGGCTCTTTATACACGGGAGGATGCAATGGTTCCACTGCAGGAAACGACATTAGAAACTTGATGGCTCTTTCTCGAACCCAAGCCACATATGGATCAAAGGCCTTGTTGTTGCTTTTTCATAGCAAGACTTTTCCCTTTCGGTGAATTTTTCTCCAAGCATTATGTACCTTAACCAAAGTGTCACCTTCAAGCAACCCTGTGAGATACAGAGATTCCTGTATCTCTTCCTCTTCAGGAGGACCTCGTAGTGCCTACCCAAATTGTCGTATTAGCAGAGAGGGATTGTAGTTAATACATCCATTCCTTCCGACAAGGGGGCGTTAGGGAAGTCACTGCAGCTAAACACAATATCTTTGCAAAGTAGATCTCTATCAAACCAGATGATATTGTCAGCAGACAAACCCATCAACCGTGCAGACCAGGGTGAAGACTCAGCAGAATCAATGAACGGCCCCGTCTTAGGAGGATGGCTAGCAAACCACTTATACAGTAAAGGAGCACAACATGCCACGTTCTTCCCCTTTCTGTTTTCATTCTTGTTGTGATCTGAATGGTAGACGTCTCCGAGGAGAGTGGGCACTGGATTCTAGGAAGCAAATATATGGCAGGCATCCATACCTATGAAGTCTTGATGACTTGGGAATAGCACGATCCCATAAATGCAAAGGGCTAAGAAGGCATTGAATACATCCCAGCGACCCTTCTTGGCAAACTTTCGGGCCTTTTCCATCAGGAAATGAAAAGAGAAACCATCAACAAACTTTCTGAACACCATCCCTTTTAACTCTGAATCATCTACGTGAAGAGTGGTAGTCAACTTACCCAAGTTAGGTTCACCATCAACACGGTAATAAGGCATTTGATTCAACAAAGGCACCCCCAACAAGTCGGAATACTCCTCCAAGGTTGGAGCTAGGACATGGTCTGGAAAAACAAAGCATCTGAGCTGTGGGTCGTAAAACTGCAAAAGAGCGTAGAGGCCATTCAACTCGTACGTAGAAAGATTACACACAATACCCAGAAGTCTCCCATAACTCTTTTTGAAATTCTCCATCACTGTCTTATCAGCCAACAAAATCAAAGCTCGTAACTCTCGGATGTCAGGTGTTGGTAGCTTGTAAGCCACAATCTTCTTCAAAGATGCCATATCAGCCATGAGGATCAAGATCACTAGAACCAAGGGAGAAATATGCACCTGCAACATAGACACATGTTATTGATATGCAAATGAGGATGCAAACAATGCAAAAGGCAATCATGCAGTAGGAGATCAAGATGATTGTGCTGTTGAGGAGAAGGACCACAACTATGCTCTGTCAAGAACAAACATATCTCTGATGATAAGAACCCTATAATACCCATAATACTGATTCACTGTCAAGAAAATCAGGTTGTCTGAAGGTTAAGGTTTCCTGCAATAACCCGGCCCTGCTCACAGGTATGGACCTAATCACGGTAAAGGTTCGGCATCCTATGCGGTCATAGCGTCACAGACTTTCCAGAAACGATGATACGATACCCAGGAAGGTGTGGCATCATCAACTCTTGAAGCGGCCTCACTTAGCTGAATCCCAAATGATCAGTTCCCAGAGTCGACAATCCTCGAATCCGACAGCCCCTCGAGTCCAAAGGACCGATAGGAAGTCATCAAAGAGAACCTCGTCTGAGTGTGGATTACATGGGAACTGATGCAAGCAAAGCAAGCACGTCCACCACTAATCCACTATAATACTATGTAGCTCTCAAGCCTGGGTCTGGCTTCTCACTCATCAGAATGCCCCCTCCCCCCACAACAGCACAGATAATCATATCATACTGAAAATAAAATGCGGAATGTAAAGTGCGATAAATAAACACAAACCCAGCAAGTAAACACGCAAGCGCTAGGATTGACTCGCATAGCGAACCAGAAGTCCCCAGCAGAGTCGCCAGTTATCGCTACCGCGAAAATAAGGTGCTGGCAAAATAGAAGAGTCGCCACCTTTCGTTATTTATCCCTTAGAACGGGAAAGGAAACGATCGGAAAAACCTGATGAAAGGGTATAAGACAAGGTCGTCGCAACCAATGTCTGGATTCGGAGTCGGTTACGCAAGGGGAAGGTATTAGCACCCGTCGCGTCCATTGTACTCGATGGAATCCATGCTTGTTGTGTTTATCTGGCGGGTTAGTTTACTATCTACCTATCAAGGCTAGTCTGAAAAGAAAAGAAAATGACTCGGCAAAGCGTCACACTTTATGCCTACATATTCTCATCAGAGAATGA
This sequence comes from Lathyrus sativus, assembly GCA_963859935.3. NCBI lineage: Eukaryota > Viridiplantae > Streptophyta > Magnoliopsida > Fabales > Fabaceae > Lathyrus > Lathyrus sativus. The sequence goes on from OZ012741.1 coordinate 301,952,988, forward strand.
GAAATCAGAGTCAACGTAGTTCGGCTAACTACGGGTTACGGGGGAAGGTGGCTCGCCAATACATCAGTATTGGTCCTACGTACTCTCAACAGATATGAGAGATCAGAGCTTACGTAATTCGGGACAATACGGATTACGGGGGTTCAAATTCATCTATTTTTCGAGTAGGGTTAACAAACAGTTCCAACAGTTTGGTGTATGCAGCTTGCTCGTCAAAGACTCGTGCGTTACCGTTTGCGGTAGAATGGGGAGTTAACGACTCTCTTTTCTTCAGAAAAGCTTTCCTTTGAATTATGGGCCCACGGGGCAAAAAGGTCTGAAGTTTGTTTTCTGTCTTTTACGGAAGAAGTATTTTTTATGGTTGTCTGTAGTTTGTACAACTCTAAAGACTATGACTTAGGAGCGAATGCGTCGCATATCGTCCAAAGGACGTATACTAAACACTCTAAACGATTGAGAGGAGGCCACTTAGAGTAGCTTAAGGCTCGTAACGCGCTGGTAATAACTTGCCTTTATTACGTTTTTTACTGTTGTTTTTAGAGAGAGAAGAGAACGAACTCTACGGGGAAACTGTCAAGCCCTAATGTTGTCATGCTAAGGATTCATCCTATGGTTGAGGTTTGAAACAGGGAACTCCTAGATGTTATCATGCATAGGTTTCAACCTAAAGTTCTAATCGTCACTTCCTTATCAAAGGAAGTGAGACTCCTAGGGGATCATGTCAATGGGATACAGAAACAGATAAAGCATCAGCTTAAACATCAGTAAACAGATAAACAGAGAAACAATAAAGATGTACATGCAATGCAGCAATACAAGAAGAGGGAGACCCACTCAACCTCTAAGCAATCAAGCTGAAAAAACAATCAAAACAGACAAGCAAAGGGTGTCGCTTGCGCGAAAATAAGGTGTCGGCATGACAGAAGAGTCGCCACCTTTCGTTATTTATCCCTCAGAGCGGGAAAGGAAACGATCGGAAAAAACCTGACGAAAAAGGGTAAGACAAGGTCATCGAAACCATTGTCTGGGTTCGGGAGTCGGTTACGCAAGGGGAAGGTATTAGCACCCCTCACGTCCGTCGTACTCGACGAGATCCACGCTTGTTTGTTTACTTGGACGGGTTGGTTATAATCTATCTACCTATCAAGGCTGGCTAAGAAAGGAAAGAAAAATGACTCGGCAAAGCGTCACACTTTATGCCTACGTATTCTCATCAGAGAATGAGAAATCAGAGTCAACGTAGTTCGGCCTACGAAAGGTTAAGGGGAAAAGGTTGAAGGTTGCTCGCTAGGACGTTGCATCCTATGCCTACGTACTTCCACACTGTATGGAAGATCAGAGTAAACGTAGTTCGGGAAACTACGGGTTATCTCCTGAAAGAAGTGTTTTTTATTGTATTTGCGATTTCAACCGCACTAGAGACTATGACCTGAGAGTGAATGCGTCGCATGTCACCCAAAGGGTACAATTCCTAAGTGGAAGCCTCCTGGTACTTTCCTGAGGAAGGTCCTATGGGTCTATTCACTTAGTTCCACTAGTTCAGGTAGGATTTCCTAAATATCCAGTGATGTTGGAGCCTTCATGTGAGTTTAGTCTCTCCTGAGGAGGAACGTAAACTGATCACAGTGGTTGAGCCACATAGGGTATGATTCCTGAGTATAAGCCTCCTAGTGCTTTCCTGAGGAGGGCACTATGAGTCTGCCTACTTAGCTCCCCTTCTTTGGTAGGCTTGTTTTGAAGCTTGAAGACTGGGATTGCTTTCTCTTGTTTAGGGTTTTGCTTTAGGGCTTTGCTTAGGTTCGATCAGGATTCTGTTTTAGGATTAGAGAGTAGATGTAGATGATTCTTTCTCAAGCATGTGGTTTGTTTGCCTGATGGCACTTCATTGCAGTTTACTGTTTATTGCTTGATAGCATGTTGTTTATTTTTCAGTATGATTACTGTTATTTCACGACTGGCTTGAGGTTGAGATGAGCTTGTGGAGGCTGAAGCCCCACACACATTTCCTCCCTCACTTGCATTGCATGCATTTTACTGTTAAGCTGATGCTTTGTCTGTTGCGCGAAAAAGGGGGACAGACTAAACCTCTAATGCAACCACACAGATGAAAAGAAAAACAACACACAAGTAAGGGGAGGATCACCTCAACCCTTAATGCAAACAAGCAGAGGGAGATCCACTCAACCTCTAAGCAGTCATGCTCCTAGCCTAAAGTAATCTAAACATGATCCTATTCTAATGCATCAAGCAATTCAAACAAGGGAAAGAAACCAAAATGAGCACTAGGAAAGTCATCCCAGGTTACATCAGGTTGGAGGTGTATCAACACCAGAGTCCATCATGGGTTCAACCTGTTGAGGAATGCACAGAATCCAACCAAAGGAAGGATTAGGCTCTCCCAAGAGGGATCCTATGTCAATAGGATAGAAAGCTGTGTATTGGTCCTAGATATCAATCTAAGGGTAACTGATTTAAAGTGTATCAACACAGAATGTCCATCTCAGGCTCAACTTGTTGAGGAATGCACATAATCCAACCAGGGGAAGAATTAGGCTCTCCCAAGAGGGATCCTAAGAGCAGGACTTTGAGATGGATGACAGTATATAAACCAAGGGAATATACCATGCCAAGAATGTCAATCCAAGGCTAAACCTCTTGGGGAATGCACAGATTACAACCAAAGGAAGGATTAGGCTCTCCCAGGAGGGTTCCTCATCAAGACTTGAAGGAGAAAGATAGTACAAACCAAAGGAATGTACTATACTGGGGAATGTCAATTCAAGGCTCAACCTCCTAAGGAATACAGAAAATCCAACCAAGGGAAGGATTAGGCTCTCCCAAGAGGGCTCCTCTTCAAGACTTGGATAAAGAGGGTAGGGAAAAGCCCAAGGAAGAAATCACATAGGGGACAGTGGGCAACACAACACTCCTAAGAAACCCTACAGACTAGCTACAAGGATCACCTAAGCTAGGGGAATCAAAAGCTCTATCAAGGCTTTAGCGAAGTTCTAATGAGGTTTCTACCTAATTACTATTCTATCAAGAAAGGATATACTACTTAGAATCATCTAATGGTCATGTACAAGGTTAGTCTATGAAGTTCTCCAAGCTAGGGTCACCTAAATTACAGTTAATTTGTAAAATGGGGAACTAATAGAAAAACACTCCTAAAAATTCTAAGGAAAATACTACATTATCCTACATGTGTTAACAAGCTATGGTACAAAAACCAGGGGTCAAACCTAAATTAAAAGGTTCAAACAAAATCTAAATCCAAAGGGTGTACTAAAGGGATCCATCAATGAAACCTCCTAAACAACAATCTCAAAACCCTATTTAGATTGTTGCGGTGGAAATAGGATCACAAACTATTAATGAGTTTGAATCGCAATTCAATTCACAACCGCTCTTTGATTTATCCGAAGGAAAAGGTCAAAAGAGGGAAAACCTATTTTTGCATCGTAAACACAATGCGGGGAAAGATCTAGGGTTCGGGGGTTGGTTAAATTTAGGGAAGGTATTAGCACCCTAAACTTCTGTAGTACTCTACAGGAACCTTTTGTTCAGATGTTTACTATTTGCTTTATTCATTTGCTTAAGGTATATGTACAAAGGAATTAAAAGTGAGAAAGGAGACCTAAGGGGTTAATTCTAAGTTTACTCGGCAAGACATCGCATCTTGTGCCTACGTATCCTTACGGGAATGGAATCAGAGTAATCGTAGTTCCCCTCAAAAGGGAGGTTAGAGACTTCTTGACTGTGGTCAAGGTCTCAATGGGGAATAAACATGTCTTAAGGACACGCTTACGCGGAGTGTAGAAACTCCAAATCTCTACGTTGAAATGTTAAGTTGTAATTAGGGTTAAATTAGGTTAGGGATTCCGCGGCGGGAAACCCTAAAATGAGCACGGCGGCTCTTTGACCTAATGCTAGGGGTAAACTTGTAATCTTGCCTGCGGCGAGGCATTTGTGAAATTTAGGGTTTGAAGTTGAGGACTATTGGCGCGACGACCAAAAGCTAGACCTAACCTTCGGATGTGCGTGGTGTGACTGGAATATTAATGAAGATGTGAGATGATTTATGCAAGCAAAAAAATAAAGACAGCAGTTAAAGCCATACAAACAGAAATTTAAAGGCAGAAACTTAAAGCGCGATTATTAGGTTCGCGTAGTTACATATGAGAAACAGATACAAATATAAATGAAACTTAAATGAAAACTCAACACAATAGTAATAAATATGGACTGCAAAAATGAACACCCGTTAGTAGACAGAGTTAGGCAGCAATGAGTTACGAGAAGATGTATATTGAGACTTTACTATTGCTTTATTTAAAAAAGTCTTACTAATTTAATGTTAGCTTGTAAAAGAAATTTAAAAAAAGGTTTTATTTTTACATTTTTAAAAAAAAGTCTTTCTTATTTTATTTAAAAAAAAGGTTTTTATTATCCTTATATTTTAAAAAAGATTTTTTTTATAACTACAAAATTAAAATGTTATATTTTTTTTATAAAGATTTTTTTTAAATTATAAAAATTAAAATGTAAAAAAAAATGGGTTTTTTTTTTTAAAACATAAAACTAATTAAATTAAAAACAAAACATAAAATAATAAAAAAAAAAAAAAAAAAAAAAAAAAGGGGAGAGGGTTGGGCCGGTCATCACACCCGGTCCCAACCCATTTGTTAGTCATGAGGGAACACTTTAGGGTTTCACCCCAAAGTACATTCGCGGCGCCGTTTCATTCTTCTTCTCCTCTCTCTCGCTTCTCTTCTCCTTCACGATACCATTCGTCTTCTTTTTCGTTGATGGCTTTCGTTATGTCACCTTATCCTGAAAACAAAGTAAAGCAACATGTTAATTTCATGATGGCTTACGTTTTTCGACCGTAACTCTTCCAATCTGCGATGAAAGGCCGATGATGGATGGTACACGACGCGTTTGAACGATGACGACGATGTCCTTCGTCTGAGTTCGTGGCTTTCGTTCACGGCGCCTAGGGTTTGTTCGTTCTCTCTTTCTCGTGGCCACCAGTTAGGGTTTCTGCGCTTGGAGTGTTCTTCGTTCTCCCTCTCTCACGCGGCTACCTCTCTCTTTGATGGTGAGATCGTTCCTTTTTATATACTTTTTTTTCAATCATTCTTTTGGGCCTTTGATCTGATTTGCTGCTCTTTTTCTGAGATATGATTTCGTGTTGATTTTTGATGATTCGATTTGATTTTGTTTTCATAACCAGCATACTTTTGATTTGATTGAAAGTTTGATATGATTTTGTTTGGTTTTTTCAGATAACGATTGAACCATGTTCCCTCTTTTAGGGTTCGATTGGGATTTCGGTGAGATTGGATTTCATTTGTTTCTGATATATTTGATCTGATTGAATCTTATTTCCCTTCTTAAGATTTGATTGGGATTTCTTTTGTCATGATTCTGGGCTCGTGATTAGTGAACTTGGTGCTTTGGCTTGTTCTGATTCACTTGATACGATTTAATCTTCCCTGATTTGGAATTGATATCAATATCAAAATTGTTTTCTGTTATTTTTCTGATACAATTTGCCTTGCACCTTCAGGGTGGATACGGTTATGATCTGTCATGGACTTGGTCTGCTTTCCAGATATTGATTGGATTCATACAGATTCTGTTTGACACAACTGGATTTGTTTCGAAATGTTTTCATTCTGATTTGTTTTGGTTAACTGGTTTATTTATTCTGATTCCATTTGAACTGCTTCGTGATAAACCGAATCATTCTTCTCTGATTTACTCGAACTCAATTCTTCTGATAGGGACCGTTTTGATACTATGGGCATCCTTTTTACTGATGTGGTTCTTTTGATGCAGATTTTCAGTAAACTAACTTTGGTTATCCAATTTTCGATGTCGCTGTGGGTTTATTGATTTTGGTCCTAATTTGATATCACTGAGTTTCGAATCTGGCGTAGACTGATACGGCCATAGTGTTGGATCCTTTTGATGTCAATTGGATTTGTCTGGGGATTCATTTATGAACTGGGCGGTTTTTATACTTTATGAATCGAATTGTCCATTCAAGATTATGCAGCTCGTGACTCGTTTTTTGGCTTTGAGTTCTGTTATGAACTTTGTTTGATCTTTGATGCTTGTGTTAAACTTCCGGCGGGAGACTCATAACCTGACTGATACACTTACTTGCCTGGGCAGTGATGTTCGAACTGAGCCCAGGCCCGTGCCTTTCGATCTTCTGCAATGAGCTTGCTCATTTGGTTCAAAAGGTGTTGCACTATTATGACATTCAGATTTATGAACTGGTTTTTTCTGATATGGATTCGGCTGGTTTTGTTTGGTTTTGAGACAACCTTTATGATGTTATTTGATTGTTGTTTTCAGACCTTGACCCGTGGGGGTCTTATTTGAGGCGAGTTTCAACTGATCAACTTTGGGATTCTTTGCTTGATTGTTCTTGCGCTGAGCTTGCCTTGAACAGAACTTATTCTTTTGATTTACTGCCTTGTTGCTGTTGTTTCAGATGTTAGTATTGGCTCTGATTCGTTTTCTGATACAAGTTCACTGACTCTTCTTTTTCTTCTTTCAGAGGGAAACTGATGGTGTGGTTATTGCCAGGTCAAAGTCATCGAAAAGGGTTACCCGGTGATGATGACCTTAGGGTCTGAACCATTTGGAACAGGATACTATAACCCTGACTTGTGTTTTATATTTTTGCTTCTGATTAAACTGGTGATGAGCCCTGTGTTTGTGCACTTGTTTGTTTCATGAACTGAGTATGGCTTCGCTATGATCTTGTGCTGGCGCTCCCTTATGTGTTGCTTGCCATTGAAACTGTTTTGAATGGGGACTTGCCTTTAACTGATGTTGCTGAATCTTGTGATACCTTGTCCTATGTTATTTTGCCGCAGCTTGTTGTGTCTCATTTTTCTGTACATGGTTCAGAACTGATGCTGCTCCTGAACTGTTTAGGTTTTGAGTTCCAAATTCTGAATCTTGACATTGATGCGTTTGTGGCTTTTCAGGTGTTGGAAATTTTGAAACCAAGGTGACTCAGACCTGCCGGCATCCGGGTTTGAGTCAAAACTTGCCTATGTTGCCTTATTCTCGTATCAGTTTGGAAATCCAATCGCGGCAAAACGAATCAGCCCCACTTCTTTTATTTTTTCTATCTCTCGGATGTCCCGCAACGATTAAGAACAGGTGTTACCTGATCTGACGCCTACGGCGCGGATTGGTAACGGGGGTAGGTCGCAGCTTCGGTTGTGCCACTCCCGGCACTCGATGATGACATCGTTCTGAGAGTGTCAAAAGCATCTTCTAACCTTTTTTCTATATTGCTTGTTTTGCTTTGATGTGCAGGTTAATCGAGATTTGCGGCGAAGCTTAAAGACAGCATGAAGACACTTAGATGTTCTTAGGATTTAGGATAGATACCTTAAGGATCAATGTAATTCCTTGTAACATTATTTCTGAAATGTGAAGTATTCTTTATTTCTTGTATGATGAGATTCTTTTATGAAATAAAATTCCCAAAATTTGAACTCATTTATATTTTATTCTTAGTTAAAAATATAAATATTTGTGAATAAATCCACAAGTATCTAATTCATTAACATAGGCATAAAACATAAACACTCCCAAGTGATATTCTTATTTGTGGACTTGTCTCATTTATAATCCTAATCTCATCATCTGATTAAAATCCCTTTTAGATGTTAACCAACCATTTCGTAACCAAATACGTATGTGCACCGTAATCACGACAACTTCAGCCTCATCAACAAAACTAATCGTAATTAAATTCCTCTGACCAAACACCGAGAGCCACAAACCAACAATACCCAATTATGACTGTGCCTTAATAACAGAACGGAAGTGCTTTGGAAATAAGCCATGAGCGATGGAATGTATCTTAAATCCAGTTGTGCTTAACAAGTTTTAATACCGACCACATCAAATTGGCACCTTGATACAATCAGAACTGGGGATAAGTAAACGCCTCTAAAATAGTGTATCAAACGCCTCAGAACTTAATAACAACCCGTCTTCAAGGAATTAGCAGAAGTTGTGTAAAATGACCAAAATACCCCTGGAACCAAATCTGCAAAACAAAAACCTCCATAACTGGTTAGCGGTTAGCAATGTACATATGAGATGATATGCGAAATGACTGGCTAAATATAAGGGTAAAATTTAGGGTATTACAGTTGCCCCTATTTAAATAGCTACACCGGACGATTTGAGTGACAGAGACTCGAGGAATCGTGGTGGAGAGATTTAAATATAGATAACCGAAAATTTTGCCCTTATATGCGACGATATGGAATGCTATGGACGAAACGGGAACAGCTTAATGCAGATGATGTCATGAATATGATATGATGCGTATGCTGGAATAATGAATGCGAAAATGCTGACGAACATGACGACACCGGGGCAGACGCCACTAGAAGAACTCACTGGGGAAAATGACGCGCTGAGACACAGTACAACACTGGGGAAATCTAAAACGATAGTCAACTGGCGCGAATGACCAATTGTCACTTTTAGAACGGGAACGAGATTCTCAAATGGAGATGGCACCTGTGAGGCGGCCTCCACTGGGGAATCTAAAAGTAAAACTGGATCATGTACGACTGCAAGATCGATTACAGAATGCTGGAGCATTGAGCAAAGAATAACATCCGAGCCTCTGTAAACTATCTCTCGTGACACGATCAAACGGACTTTTCGGGAATCCGTAGCGAAATATACAGGGTAAAGACCGGCTGTATGCCAAGATAAATGGGCTTTAATAAGACATGCCCTGATAAGCTTCTCGAGGGAGAACTGTCACTTATCGTTGGAAGGGACTTATGTGCAAAAAAATGGATAAGCACTCAAATAAAGAGGCTGCTGCTTATCTGATAAATAAATCTTCTCGCATTTAAGGTCGGCGCCTGGAATACGATTCTGATTCTTCTCTTACTGAAGGATAAATAAACTTCTCCATGCTTCAAGATCGTGCTCTCCTGAACATGAAAAGGGTAAACTGAACTTCCTCATACTTCAGAATCGTGCTCTCCTGAATATGATTCGGATAAAGGGTAAATGAAAATCTTCATACTTCAGAATCGTGCTCTCCTGAATATGAAACTGGCTGACTGGATTTACTCATACTTCAGAATCGTGCTCTCCTGAGTATGAAACTGGATGACTGAATTTCTTCATATTTCAGAATCGTGCTCTCCTGAAAATGAAAGTGGATAATCGAAATTCCTCATAACTCAGAATCGTGCTCTCCTGAATATGATTCGGCTCCTGAAATTTCTTCATTCTTCAGAATCGTGCTCTCCTGAAAATGAAAGTGGATAATCGAACTTCCTCATAACTCAGAATCGTGCTCTCCTGAATATGATTCGGCTCCTGAAATTTCTTCATTCTTCAGAATCGTGCTCTCCTGAAAAACGGTCAACTGAACTTCCTCATACTTCAGAATCGTGCTCTCCTGAATATGATTCCGCTCCTTCTTTTACTAAAGGATAAATGAACTTTTTCATAACTTCAGAATCGTGCTCTCCTGAGTATGATTTCGCTCAGACCTTCCCGTAACTCAAGATCGTGCTCTCCTGAATACGATTTGGTTCAAACCTCAAGACGGCAGGTAAATGGAAGCCCAACTGCTCCATGGAGATGGCCATTTGCTGCGAGTCATAATGAGGATAGGATCGACTTCTTAGGTGAGAAATGTCGTGTGTTGATGCTGTAAAATGTAAAGGGTTGAAACACGTAGGATTGCAAAGTGTTGTACTGATATATTTTCCGGCGCGAACTGGCGTGTATCTGTAAAGGATTGTAGTTGATTTTCTTGAAAGATAGTGCAAAATAAATGCACGTCCGGGTACAGTGATAAACTTCTCGGGCGAAAACAGTCGCGTATCTGCCATGGTATGGTGAAAATCTTTAGATGGTGCAAAATAAATGCACGTCCGGTTGGGCTCGACGACCGACAAGACTGAGGTTCAATCTAGGATCGAGCTAGAAAGAAAACTGGTAATCAAGACTCCATCGAGGGAATGATCTCGGAGGGTAAATATCTAATCCTGGCGAGGAAAGATAGCTGAAGTAACCGTCATCCACGAGGATCGAGCTCCGTGGGGACACTGGAAACAAGTAAGTACTTTATGCTTAGGGCTGACAATCTATTTGGAGAGAATAGACAAACCCCAGTTACTTGGCGGTAACAACCAATGATGGTGAAGCATAATGAACCTGTGAATGCTAACGCATATGTTGATGCATATGTTAATGCGAATGTACGTTAATGTCTATGTATGTTAATGTTTATGTATGTTAATGTTTATGTGTGCAAGATGTTATAAAATGAGCATGTAATGAGTATGCGAAATGAATATATGAAATAGGCATGTGATGCTTATGCCCATGCGTATGCTGACGAAACAGACTAGAGACGGGACGAGAGATGAAATAAACATCTCGACGGAGATACCCTGCGTTCTCTGCAACCAATACGTCAATCATGGGTGGGAAGGATCCATGGTGGAACCAAATCTGGTTTTAAAGTTCTGAATTCTCTGGGGAGAAGAAAACCTGCTTGAGTGCATAGTACCATGTCTTTACCTGGGGAGAAGAAAACCTGAGGAACACTTTTGAGTTTCCCAAGAAAAAGTTGTCAGCTTATAGTCTCTCTGGGGACTATCACTGGGCAATGGTTTGAAAGTGTTTCTGCAATAATGATATTTCCGGGGAATGAAGAGATCCTGTCGGAATTTCCACTAGTCAAAGTAATTTATTACATTTCAAAGTTGTTTGTTTTTTTGAAAAACAGTTTTGAAAAATCTACAATGCACCTTTCATTTTCAAATTTTAAGAATAGACGCATTTTGCATAACAATAAAAAATAAAGAGCAATGCACCAAGGAATGTAAGTAACGAGATGGTATCTTTTATTAAAGGGTGGCTGCTTGCTGAAGGCATAGCTCCACAGATGATTACATTTTGAAATTGGCAACATGGGAAAAAGGTTACATTGAATCCAATAACACCTACTGACACTAATAACTAAGACTAATCCAGAATCTTGCTTTGGGCAAGGATGAAAGAACTGAAACATGGCTCTTATGCGGAAAGTGTGTTCGAGATGATCAGTGTCCTCTGATGCAATGAAATGCCTTTGTCCCTAACTTTTGCCTGGACCGCCCTTTCGAGTTTTCAATCCACCGGGACGCTCTTTTTTGCCTAAGCCGCCCTTTCGGGTTTTCAACTTAGCGAGCTTTTTATTATTATTATTTTTTTTCAACCCTTACTTTTGCCTAAGTCGCCTTTTGCAGGTTTTCGACTTAGCGGGTTTTTAGGCATAATATTTTCGGACTGCATCAGAATTCACGGGATGTGCTAGTTCTTCACCGTCCATTGTCGTGAGTATTAGAGACCCTCCGGAGAAAACGGTCTTTACAACAAACGGGCCTTCATAATTGGGCATCCACTTTCCACGCATATCTTTGTGTACTGGCAAGATCTTTTTGAGTACGAGCTCTCCTTGACGGAACTCACGGATACGAATCTTCCTATCAAACGCTCTTTTCATCCGTTTCTGATATAATTGCCCATGGCACATGGCTGTCAAGCGCTTCTCGTCAATGAGATTCAACTGATCCAATCTGTCCTGAACCCACTCAGCTTCCTCAAGTTCAGCTTCCATTAACACTCTTAAAGAAGGTATCTCTACTTCGATGGGGAGCACGGCGTCCATTCCATACACCAATGAGAAAGGTGTTGCCCCTGTCGAAGTTCTTACTGAGGTTCTGTATCCATGCAAAGCAAACGGTAACATCTCATGCCAATCTTTGTAAGTCACAACCATCTTTTGCAGGATCTTCTTGATATTCTTATTCGCAGCTTCAACGGCCTCATTCATCTTAGGACGGTACGGAGAAGAATTGTGGTGAGTGATCTTGAAATTGTCACACAGCTCTTTCATAGTCTTATTATTCAGATTGGTGCCATTGTCAGTTATTATCCGGCTTGGGACTCCATAGCGGCAGATGATCTCTTTCCTGATGAATCGGGCAACCACTTGCTTGGTCACGTTGGCGTAGGAGGCAGCCTCTACCCACTTGGTGAAATAATCAATGGCAACAAGGATAAAACGATGACCGTTAGAAGCCTTCGGCTCGATTGCCCCAATCATGTCAATGCCCCACATAGAGAACGGCCATGGTGAAGACAACACATTCAACGGTGACGGAGGTACATGCATTTTATCAGCATAAATTTGGCACTTATGGCATTTTCTAGCGTATTGGATGCAGTCGGCTTCCATGGTTAACCAGTAATACCCAGCTCTTAACATCTTCTTGGACATAGCATAACCATTGGCATGGGTTCCGAAGGTCCCCTCATGAATTTCCTGTAGTAACATGTCCGCTTCCCGTTTATCAACACATCTGAGCAGGACCATGTCGTGATTTCTCTTGTACAACACACCATTACTGATAAAGAATTTGGACGCCAATCTTCTCAATGTCTTTTTGTCCAGACCAGTAGCACCATCGGGATATTCCTGCTTGACGAGATAGTTCTTGATATCGTGAAACCAAGGCTTTTCATCCGCCTCGACTTCTTCGACCAACTGACAATAAGCGGGCTCAACCTTGCGCTCAATATGGATAAGAGGTGCTTCATTAACGAACTTAACTTTCCACATGGATGCTAACATGGCTAATGCATCAGCTACGTGATTCTCGGATCTAGGAACATGCTCGAACTCTATCTCGTCGAAATACTTGATCAACTCAATAATATAGTCTTTATAAGGGACTAACTTCTCATTCTTCGTTTCCCATTTGCCTTGTACCTGGTAGATAACCAAGGCTGAGTCACCACTTACTTTAAGAAGTTTGATTCGGAGGTGAATCGCTGCTTCGAGGCCGAGGATACATGCTTCATACTCTGCGACGTTATTAGTACACTCAAAGTCCAACCTTGCTGTAAAGGGAGTAAATCCACCCTTTGGGTTCATCAAAACGGCGCCTATACCATGCCCATTGAAATTTGAGGAACCATCAAACATCATCTTCCACCAAAGACCTGGTTCTGGACCTTCGCTCGGATCTGGCTCTTCACAATCTCTTTTAATCAACAAAATATCCTCATCAGGAAAATCGAGCTTAAGAGGTTCATAATCTTCAACTGGCTGGTCTGCAAGGTAATCAGATAAGATACTACCCTTAATCGCCTTCTGGGGTACATACTGGATGTCATATTCGGATAACAACATGTGCCAACGGGCTAGCCTTCCGGTTTGAGCAGGTTTTTCAAAAATATACTTGATCGGATCCATTTTAGAAATCAATAACGTGGTATGACAGACCATATGCTGCCGAAGGCGCTTAGCGGCCCATGCTAATGCACAACAAGTTTTCTCTAATGGCGAGTATCTGTTTTCGCAATCGGTAAACTTCTTGCTCAGGTAATAAATTGCATGTTCCTTTTTCCCAGTCTCATCATGTTGTCCAAGCACACAACCCATAGACTTCTCGAGAACAGTAAGGTACATAAACAACGGTCTTCCAGGTACGGGCGGGATCAGAATAGGGGGATCTTGCAAATAACCCTTAATCTTCTCAAACGCTTTCTGACAATCAGGGTTCCACTCAACTGTCTGCCCCTTGCAAAGCAACTTGAATATCGGCTCACAAGTAGCGGTCATATTAAAGATAAACCTGGAAATGTAATTCAGACGTCCCAGAAAACCCCTAACTTGCGTCTCGGTTCGCGGAGCCGGCATATCTTGAATGGCTCGGACTTTGTCAGGATCCACCTCAATCCCTCGCTGGCTAACAATGAAACCAAGCAATTTTCCGGATCTGACACCGAAGGTACATTTTGCAGGATTCAATTTCAACTGATATTTCCTGAGTCGTTCAAACAGCTTCACCAAATGGTATAAATGCTCTTCTTCACTCTGAGATTTGGCTATCATATCGTCCACATACACCTCAATCTCTTTGTGCATCATATCATGAAAAAGAGTGGTCATAGCACGTTGGTAAGTTGCCCCTGCATTCTTTAAACCGAAGGGCATGACTTTGTAACAGAAGGTCCCCCAAGGAGTAATGAAAGTAGTCTTCTCTCGATCGTCGGGATCCATCTTGATCTGATTATAGTTAGAGAAACCATCCATAAATGAAAACAACGCAAAACTGGCTGTATTGTCTACCAGTGTATCAATATGTGGCAGGGGGAAGTCGTCTTTCGGACTTGCTTTGTTCAGATCCCTGTAGTCCACACACATCCTAACTTTACCGTCCTTCTTAGGCACTGGCACAATGTTGGCAACCCAATCTGGATATTTTGCGACTGCCAAGAAACCTGCATCCAACTGCTTTTTAACCTCATCTCGAATCTTCAAAGCCATGTCGGGTCTCTTTCTTCGAAGCTTTTGTTTGATAGGCGGACAATCTGGCTTAAGTGGCAACTTGTGAACAACAATATCCGTGTCTAGGCCCGGCATGTCTTGATACGACCACGCAAACACATCAATATACTCTTTTAACAACTCAATCAACCTCGGCCTAATCTCCGTCCCAAGCATTGCACCAATCTTGACCTCTTTCTTGCTCTCATCTGTACCGAGATTAATTAGGTCCACCTGCTCTTTATGCGGTTGAAGCTCTGTGTACTCGTACTCAATCAATCTTGTCAGTTTCGCGGGTACTTCAAAATCTTCTTCACCCTCGTCCTCAGCTTGATTGATGGGTGCATCCCAGTCAGGAGTGTCAGTAAAGTCATTGGATCCAACAAGGTTTACGATATCTCTGCATGATGGAAGGCTTACTTAATTAAAATGCTCGAAGATATGTAAGAATGAAATGCTGTTTTTTTTATTATTTATTATTGGAAGAAAGGTTGCCAATTTCATTTTTAAAGGTGAAAACGAAAAACGCAAATGAACCAAAGTGGAATTGAACAAAATGCTTTTATTAATATCTTTTTGGAAATGAAAGGTGGCCCGACAAAACAACCCTATAGCCTTGGGCAGAGCTACAGATTTTTATTTGAAAATGTAAATGAAACTAAAAAAAACAATTACTTTGACAAGGGAAAAATAACAGGGATCTCTACGGCCTCCCAGTTGTTCAAAACTGCATCACCCTTAAACACCAGGTTGCTCAGCTCTTCATTTTTTTCACAGTCGCTGATGGCATTGACTTGGAAGCCTCCGCTGACAAATACTTCTTGGATAACCTTCGGACGCCCTTCGACAGTCGTGGCAGCTCCATTCTGAGTTGGTTTGTAACCCAACCCAGAGCGATCAGTCTTGGTCTTGACATCAATTACCTCTCCCCAGCCTTCAGGAATGCCCCTGTCAATTGTTGCTTTGGTACTCTTCAGAGATGCAAAAGATGGATTACCCTGACCCACTGTCTCTTCGACCTCCAGCAGAACAGCATTGGCGATCTCAAGTGCTTGAAAGGAAATGTCTACAGCATTCTCATCGGCCTCGATGTAACGGAAAGAGGACAGGTTGCTGACCATCAGATATTCCTCACCGTGTATAATAACCAACTTTCCATCGATCACGAATTTCATCTTTTGATGTAACGTTGAGGTCACTGCCCCAGCGGCATGAATCCACGGCCTTCCGAGTAAACAACTGTAGTTGGGATTAATGTCCATGACTTGAAACGTGATATTAAAAACTTGCGGACCAATCAGGATGGGAAGCTCAACCTCCCCCATTACCGATCGGCGAGAGCCGTCGAAAGCCTTGACAACCAAAGGAGTAGGCTTCAACACAGTCTCTTTACAGGCCAACTTGTCGAGAACCCTCTTGGGTAGCACATTCAGAGAGGACCCGGTGTCTACTAGCACTCTTGCTAAATTGTCCTCCTGACATTTTACCGATATATGTAAAGCACGATTATGGTTTGGACCCTCCTTTGGTAACTCTTCATTGCTGAAACTAAGAGTGTTACAGGCGGTCAAATTGGCAATCACACTATCAAACCGACTGGTGCTAATATCCTGATCCACATGTGCTTGAGTCAAAACCTTCTGCAAGGCCATCCTATGAGCGGGTGAATTCATCAACAGAGATAAAATCGAAATCTTGGAAGGGGTCTGATGAAGTTGGTCGATAACTTTATAGTCACTTTTCTTGATGATCCTCAAAAATTCGGCATCTTCATCATTCGTAACGGCTCCCTTACCTTTGTCTTTGACAGGCACAGGGATATTAGTGGTCTCCTTAGGTGGATCCTCATTAGAATGGGGAGTGTACACACGGCCACTGCGAGTCATCCTGCTTACCTCTGCGATATTGGTCACAGTATCCTTACCCTCTTCCTTTGGAATAACCTTCCCAGACTCCTTGTCAATCATAGTCACGTCATATTTCCAAGGCACAGCTTTAGGATCACTGAAAGGAAACGGACTCGGTCTTCGAATAACTATAGGCTTAGGCTGATTCACTTCAGGGATATACGACCTCGGCATATCGAACACGAGATTGACGGAGCCTGCCCCTGATAGATTAAACACTGGTACCTTACCCTTTGTTTCAGGCTGATGGAATACGGGCTCAACCACAGCGACTACATCCTTCTTGACTTGGCTTGTCACTTGTAAAACACCCTCATTAATCAGCCTCTGAACATCATTCTGAACCAACACACAACCCTTAGTACTAGCTTCACAACTTACACATGCAACGTGGGAAGTATCTACTAAACCAGCTTCAAACAGTTTCGAATGGAACATTTTGAGAGGAGTCTTAATCTGTTCAACATCAAGGGCATAACCTTCCCCCGAATCAACACTAACGGCATTGACACTCTCATGGTTAGGGAAAGGGTTCTTCTTAACATTTGGTTGAGGATCTTCAAATGACAAAATCTTCTTTTCCAATAGGTCCCTGACAATATTTTTGAGAGCATAACAATTCTCCAGATCATGACCAGGCGCACCCTCATGAAATAAACAATGAGCGGCGGCGTCGTAATTGGCGGGTAGAGGATTAGGAGGCGGACCCAAAGCCCGAGTAGTGATGAGACCCTGCTTGACCAAAGAGGGATACAACTCGGTAAAAGTCATTGGAATCGGCGGACAAGGTTTATACGTTCTTCTGTTCGGCATATTCTGGCGAGGAGCCGGACTCTTTGGCTGTTGAGGAGCAGGAGTATTGGGTGCCTGTAGGTAGTTGACAGGAGGCGGATAAACAGGAGGTTGTTGCATAGGTTGATACATGGGAACCTGTTGATTGAAAGAAGGCGTAATAGCTGCCACATAGGGTTGTTGAGCATATCGGACTGGGTACCCTTGAGGTTGAGCATAACCTTGTGGATGCCGATAAAAGCGTTCCCTTGGTCTACCAGAGGATATAGCATTAGTCTCACTCTCCTTCTTTTTCTGGGAGCTATACGGAGGTTTCTTCGGCTGATCCTTAGAAGTACCATGATTATTTGTCATTTTACCACTCTTCATACCCAATTCAATCTTGACACCCACAGCAACGATGTCGGAGAAATTTGAAGTCACACTACCCACCATTCTCTCGTAAAATTCTGGACGGACTGTGTCGACAAACCAATCAGCTAACTCTTTCTCGGTCAAAGGAGGTTCTACCTGCGAAGCAGTCTCTCTCCACCTTTGAGCATACTCTTTGAATGACTCAGAATTCTTTTGTGACATACTCAGCAACTGTCTTCTGTCAGGAGCCAGATCCATATTGTACTTGTAGTGTTTGATGAAAGCGTCAGATAAATCTTGAAAGCTCTTAACGCGGGATTGGTCCAAAGTTAAATACCACTTGGAAGAAGCATCCTTCAAACTGTCTTGGAAGCAATGAATCATTAGTTTATCATTCTCAACATGGGCAGCCATTTTGCGATAATACATGATCAGATGACTCTTAGGACAGGTGGCACCTTCATAGCGATCGAAGTTCGGAGTTTTGAACTTCGGGGGAATAACCAAACCCGAAACCAAACAAACATCCCTTGCAGCGGTCCCAAAAATTTGATCACCCTCTACCTTTTTCAATCTCTGGACGATGGTGTTTACTTCCTCACGAAGCTTATCATGTTTCTCATAACCCTCAACATTCTCATCAAGATTATCAAAAGCTGTCTCATTGAAGTACGGTTGCGCACGAGTGTGTACAACAGGTGGTGCAAAGATAGAAGCCCCCCTAGAAACTTCAGAAAACAAGGGCACGGCTTGCTGAACAGGTTGATTAATCGGAACAGTGGCTTGGGGAGGCACAAAACCCGGAGCAAGACCATAAGGTGGGTCCCTTGCTACGGTCACACTTGGTGGAGGGTCCACAGTAACGCCGGTAATCTCAGAAACAACAGTGGGCTGGGTATCCATCTTAGCATTCATGACATGCAACAATTCCATCATACGCCCCCTACCCCCTCGAAGGTCTTCAAGTTCATTGCTAAGGCGATCAATCTCTTTTGCCTGATCCTCCATTCTTTTCCGAGTTTGAGCTCTGGTGTTGTATTGGTGTCGAGAACTCAGGGTGACGAAACTGGAAGGTGAGAGAACCGAGTGTGAGAAATCGGGAGACACATGCAATGCAGAAGTATAATGCTAAAATGTGAATGTAAATGAAGGTCTTATGGAATTCAAAACATTTACTAATGTCGTGGGGTACCAAGGAAATCTTTTTCTTGTTTTTTCATTTTATTATTTTGTTTTTATTTATGGTATCCCGCGATATCCATAAATGATGTTTGAACTCCATGAAATACAATGCGATGAGATGCTTTATGGATGCAATGCATGAAAACACACAAAGTCTTAGGTTAAAGGCTTGCATGAGGTTCAAAGGCAAGTACCCTCCCCTGAAGTTAGATGGTTCATCCTGTCCTACAAAAGTAACCAGGTTCTAAGGGATCTCAATATCATTGATCCTTCACAAGGATGGTTGTTCAGAAGGCAACTTACTTGCCAACCAAAACCCTCCAAGTTTAAGATCTCAATGAGCGTAGTATCGAGTGTCAACCAACTTTAGTCTGCACCAAAGCCGGTTACCTCACTACTTTCTAAAGGCCAAGATGAGTTAACTAGGGTTCTAAAAGTCAGTTAGTGCATTGACAACATATGGCAGCCTCAATATTATCCTCAACTTGACTTAAGGAATATAAGCACCAACCAAGAAGTCGCACTAACCATGGCCACCAGATCAACCGTATCGATATACGTCGTACAGTTTCCTTGGTCTATTGCCATTTACCTAAGGTACACTAGATCCGGGTGTAGGACCTATCTCACAGCACAAGGAACAGTCCCACAATCAAAGCACAAATATATACATGCAAATGAATAATATCACAGATAGTAATAAATATGAACAAGTTAGGGATAACCCTCAAAAGTTAAAGGATTCCCCAGCAGAGTCGCCATTTTCTGTTGCGGTGGAAATAGGATCACAAACTATTAATGAGTTTGAATCGCAATTCAATTCACAACCGCTCTTTGATTTATCCGAAGGAAAAGGTCAAAAGAGGGAAAACCTATTTTTGCATCGTAAACACAATGCGGGGAAAGATCTAGGGTTCGGGGTTTGGTTAAATTTAGGGAAGGTATTAGCACCCTAAACTTCTGTAGTACTCTACAGGAATCTTTTGTTCAGATGTTTACTATTTGCTTTATTCATTTGCTTAAGGTATATGTACAAAGGAATTAAAAGTGAGAAAGGAGACCTAAGGGGTTAATTCTAAGTTTACTCGGCAAGACATCGCATCTTGTGCCTACGTATCCTTACGGGAATGGAATCAGAGTAATCGTAGTTCCCCTCAAAAGGGAGGTTAGAGACTTCTTGACTGTGGTCAAGGTCTCAATGGGGAATAAACATGTCTTAAGGACACGCTTACGCGGAGTGTAGAAACTCCAAATCTCTACGTTGAAATGTTAAGTTGTAATTAGGGTTAAATTAGGTTAGGGATTCCGCGGCGGGAAACCCTAAAATGAGCACGGCGGCTCTTTGACCTAATGCTAGGGGTAAACTTGTAATCTTGCCTGCGGCGAGGCATTTGTGAAATTTAGGGTTTGAAGTTGAGGACTATTGGCGCGACGACCAAAAGCTAGACCTAACCTTCGGATGTGCGTGGTGTGACTGGAATATTAATGAAGATGTGAGATGATTTATGCAAGCAAAAAAATAAAGACAGCAGTTAAAGCCATACAAACAGAAATTTAAAGGCAGAAACTTAAAGCGCGATTATTAGGTTCGCGTAGTTACATATGAGAAACAGATACAAATATAAATGAAACTTAAATGAAAACTCAACACAATAGTAATAAATATGGACTGCAAAAATGAACACCCGTTAGTAGACAGAGTTAGGCAGCAATGAGTTACGAGAAGATGTATATTGAGACTTTACTATTGCTTTATTTAAAAAAGTCTTACTAATTTAATGTTAGCTTGTAAAAGAAATTTAAAAAAAGGTTTTATTTTTACATTTTTAAAAAAAGGTCTTTCTTATTTTATTTAAAAAAAAGGTTTTTATTATCCTTATATTTTAAAAAAGATTTTTTTTATAACTACAAAATTAAAATGTTATATTTTTTTTATAAAGATTTTTTTTAAATTATAAAAATTAAAATGTAAAAAAAAATGGTTTTTTTTTTTAAAACATAAAACTAATTAAATTAAAAACAAAACATAAAATAATAAAAAAAAAAAAAAAAAAAAGGGGAGAGGGTTGGGCCGGTCATCACACCCGGTCCCAACCCATTTGTTAGTCATGAGGGAACACTTTAGGGTTTCACCCCAAAGTACATTCGCGGCGCCGTTTCATTCTTCTTCTCCTCTCTCTCGCTTCTCTTCTCCTTCACGATACCATTCGTCTTCTTTTCCGTTGATGGCTTTCGTTATGTCACCTTATCCTGAAAACAAAGTAAAGCAACATGTTAATTTCATGATGGCTTACGTTTTTCGACCGTAACTCTTCCAATCTGCGATGAAAGGCCGATGATGGATGGTACACGACGCGTTTGAACGATGACGACGATGTCCTTCGTCTGAGTTCGTGGCTTTCGTTCACGGCGCCTAGGGTTTGTTCGTTCTCTCTTTCTCGTGGCCACCAGTTAGGGTTTCTGCGCTTGGAGTGTTCTTCGTTCTCCCTCTCTCACGCGGCTACCTCTCTCTTTGATGGTGAGATCGTTCCTTTTTATATACTTTTTTTTCAATCATTCTTTTGGGCCTTTGATCTGATTTGCTGCTCTTTTTCTGAGATATGATTTCGTGTTGATTTTTGATGATTCGATTTGATTTTGTTTTCATAACCAGCATACTTTTGATTTGATTGAAAGTTTGATATGATTTTGTTTGGTTTTTTCAGATAACGATTGAACCATGTTCCCTCTTTTAGGGTTCGATTGGGATTTCGGTGAGATTGGATTTCATTTGTTTCTGATATATTTGATCTGATTGAATCTTATTTCCCTTCTTAAGATTTGATTGGGATTTCTTTTGTCATGATTCTGGGCTCGTGATTAGTGAACTTGGTGCTTTGGCTTGTTCTGATTCACTTGATACGATTTAATCTTCCCTGATTTGGAATTGATATCAATATCAAAATTGTTTTCTGTTATTTTTCTGATACAATTTGCCTTGCACCTTCAGGGTGGATACGGTTATGATCTGTCATGGACTTGGTCTGCTTTCCAGATATTGATTGGATTCATACAGATTCTGTTTGACACAACTGGATTTGTTTCGAAATGTTTTCATTCTGATTTGTTTTGGTTAACTGGTTTATTTATTCTGATTCCATTTGAACTGCTTCGTGATAAACCGAATCATTCTTCTCTGATTTACTCGAACTCAATTCTTCTGATAGGGACCGTTTTGATACTATGGGCATCTTTTTTACTGATGTGGTTCTTTTGATGCAGATTTTCAGTAAACTAACTTTGGTTATCCAATTTTCGATGTCGCTGTGGGTTTATTGATTTTGGTCCTAATTTGATATCACTGAGTTTCGAATCTGGCGTAGACTGATACGGCCATAGTGTTGGATCCTTTTGATGTCAATTGGATTTGTCTGGGGATTCATTTATGAACTGGGCGGTTTTTATACTTTATGAATCGAATTGTCCATTCAAGATTATGCAGCTCGTGACTCGTTTTTTGGCTTTGAGTTCTGTTATGAACTTTGTTTGATCTTTGATGCTTGTGTTAAACTTCCGGCGGGAGACTCATAACCTGACTGATACACTTACTTGCCTGGGCAGTGATGTTCGAACTGAGCCCAGGCCCGTGCCTTTCGATCTTCTGCAATGAGCTTGCTCATTTGGTTCAAAAGGTGTTGCACTATTATGACATTCAGATTTATGAACTGGTTTTTTCTGATATGGATTCGGCTGGTTTTGTTTGGTTTTGAGACAACCTTTATGATGTTATTTGATTGTTGTTTTCAGACCTTGACCCGTGGGGTTCTTATTTGAGGCGAGTTTCAACTGATCAACTTTGGGATTCTTTGCTTGATTGTTCTTGCGCTGAGCTTGCCTTGAACATAACTTATTCTTTTGATTTACTGCCTTGTTGCTGTTGTTTCAGATGTTAGTATTGGCTCTGATTCGTTTTCTGATACAAGTTCACTGACTCTTCTTTTTCTTCTTTCAGAGGGCAACTGATGGTGTGGTTATTGCCAGGTCAAAGTCATCGAAAAGGGTTACCCGGTGATGATGACCTTAGGGTCTGAACCATTTGGAACAGGATACTATAACCCTGACTTGTGTTTTATATTTTTGCTTCTGATTAAACTGGTGATGAGCCCTGTGTTTGTGCACTTGTTTGTTTCATGAACTGAGTATGGCTTCGCTATGATCTTGTGCTGGCGCTCCCTTATGTGTTGCTTGCCATTGAAACTGTTTTGAATGGGGACTTGCCTTTAACTGATGTTGCTGAATCTTGTGATACCTTGTCCTATGTTATTTTGCCGCAGCTTGTTGTGTCTCATTTTTCTGTACATGGTTCAGAACTGATGCTGCTCCTGAACTGTTTAGGTTTTGAGTTCCAAATTCTGAATCTTGACATTGATGCGTTTGTGGCTTTTCAGGTGTTGGAAATTTTGAAACCAAGGTGACTCAGACCTGCCGGCATCCGGGTTTGAGTCAAAACTTGCCTATGTTGCCTTATTCTCGTATCAGTTTGGAAATCCAATCGCGGCAAAACGAATCAGCCCCACTTCTTTTATTTTTTCTATCTCTCGGATGTCCCGCAACGATTAAGAACAGGTGTTACCTGATCTGACGCCTACGGCGCGGATTGGTAACGGGGGTAGGTCGCAGCTTCGGTTGTGCCACTCCCGGCACTCGATGATGACATCGTTCTGAGAGTGTCAAAAGCATCTTCTAACCTTTTTTCTATATTGCTTGTTTTGCTTTGATGTGCAGGTTAATCGAGATTTGCGGCGAAGCTTAAAGACAGCATGAAGACACTTAGATGTTCTTAGGATTTAGGATAGATACCTTAAGGATCAATGTAATTCCTTGTAACATTATTTCTGAAATGTGAAGTATTCTTTATTTCTTGTATGATGAGATTCTTTTATGAAATAAAATTCCCAAAATTTGAACTCATTTATATTTTATTCTTAGTTAAAAATATAAATATTTGTGAATAAATCCACAAGTATCTAATTCATTAACATAGGCATAAAACATAAACACTCCCAAGTGATATTCTTATTTGTGGACTTGTCTCATTTATAATCCTAATCTCATCATCTGATTAAAATCCCTTTTAGATGTTAACCAACCATTTCGTAACCAAATACGTATGTGCACCGTAATCACGACAACTTCAGCCTCATCAACAAAACTAATCGTAATTAAATTCCTCTGACCAAACACCGAGAGCCACAAACCAACAATACCCAATTATGACTGTGCCTTAATAACAGAACGGAAGTGCTTTGGAAATAAACCATGAGCGATGGAATGTATCTTAAATCCAGTTGTGCTTAACAAGTTTTAATACCGACCACATCAAATTGGCACCTTGATACAATCAGAACTGGGGATAAGTAAACGCCTCTAAAATAGTGTATCAAACGCCTCAGAACTTAATAACAACCCGTCTTCAAGGAATTAGCAGAAGTTGTGTAAAATGACCAAAATACCCCTGGAACCAAATCTGCAAAACAAAAACCTCCATAACTGGTTAGCGGTTAGCAATGTACATATGAGATGATATGCGAAATGACTGGCTAAATATAAGGGTAAAATTTGGGGTATTACATAGATCATCTAAAAACCTCAACAAAAATCACATAACACCATCAACATGTCTATAATCAGCCTGCCAAAAATCAATACCAAAATCAAAAGCATGGATGAGAAATAAAATCAACAAGCAAGATAGCTATTTTATGCATTTTTAAACATTTATCAAAAAAGAGAAAATGGATATTAAATTGAAAATAACACCAAAATCAAATCCAAAGGCATCAGAAAATCAGGAATTAAATCAGGAACAACCACATATTATTTGCATATTTTTCTGATCATTAATCAACTTAATATGAATTAATCATGGAAAAACAATTAAAAGAAAATAAAGAAATCAATTAAAGAATTAAAGAACTCAGAAAATATCATGCCCGCTGGATCTGTTGACCAGTCCAATCATCAAAGGGCCCAACGCTTGCCAGCTCAATAAATGAAACGTTGCGCATTGACAAGGGGCCTCGTGTGTTTCTGTTGACTAAGGCCCATGGTACTCTCTAATCTCAGCCTTCCAACATAAAAGTATTCAGATCCTAAGCATCATAACGCGCCACCTCACCAAACCCTAGGAAGACTGAACCTCCATCCTCAGATGCAACGACTCGGTCAATGTCAATGCCTCATGTTCATCTTCTCAATTTGAAATTGATACAGGGCGGAAACAACTACGGTGGCTGGAGAAGAGCACCACCTTCTTCTCCGGCGAGCACGACCACACCAGACAGCCAAGTTCCACCAAACTTCAAGAAAATTATGCCGTTCTCTTCGTCTCTTCATCAGGATCAATAATATCCACTCCATTTTTATCAATTCCTCAAGAATCTCTCAAATCGAAGATGAACAGAAAATCACTCACTCCCACACTTCTCACCAAACATCAAATTGATTGTACAGAAATGATCCTCACTCTTCAGAGATCAAGAATCACTCATCAAATCATGCTAACACTCAATAATTCTCTAGATTCAAATCCAAACAGAAATCTCATCTCACTATGAATCATCACGAAATCTCTCCATTATGATCCTAAATCGTTCTAGGTTGCAAGACTATCCTAACCGCATGCTCAAACTATGCTAATGGTGCATAAATTACTCAGAATCTTGAAAGTTACCAACCTGATCAGAAGCTCTAAATTTGGTGTTCTTGAGGGTGAATTGTTCCTCCAAAAGGTGCAGATTCACTCAGAGAATGATGCTTGATCGATCTTGATGCTCAATTGCTATGGAGATGGCCTCCGATTCCAAAATCGTTTTTCACCTCCAAGTTTGAAAAACTCTAACTGATTTCACTGAACTTACCTCCCAGAAGCAACCAACCTCATCTGAACTTCTTCTAATGTTTATATAGAATCATTTTGGACACTTTTGAGGCCCATTGGAAGCCCACACAGCCCATTCCAATTTTCTGGTTTTCCATCCAAAACCTTCCATGGAAGTTGCGAACTCTGCTTCTAGCAGCTTCTAATTCCTTCCATAAAGCTTGCACAACAATCCTTGAGTATGAATGGATCAGTTTGGATGCCTAATTTGATCCTATGGTGATAATTGAATGTGTTACTTCAAATCCAAGTAACCTTTGAAATGTCCATGAAATAGGCTCCAAATCAAAATTTTAAAAATTCCATTCTTCTCAAAACATCATTTCCAATCAAAACAAGCACAAACTTGTGAATTTTTGAGCCATTACAACTTATTTTGTATTTTTCTCTTCATTAATGCTTTTAAAATGTCCTTTTTTTCCAAATTTCTTCATACTTTGCCATGATCAATCCATATCAATGGTTGCTTGGGTCATGGTTGTACTAAAAGCACCATTTTGAACAACTTTCAAGTTTAACAATTCTTCATTTGAGGTGCCTAAGATAGTGAAATGGACCCATAATTCAAAATGACCTGTAATTCCAAAAATCCAAAATACCCCTAACTTGTCAAAGCCATAACTTGAGTTCTATAAATCCAATCCTGGACTTCTAGTACTCTCTAGAAAGCTAAGAGGATAAGTAAAAACATTAATGTTGACCAAAAGTGCATAAGAATCATCCTTCTAGGGAAAAAGTGTCAGGCAAGCTGGGTAATTTTCAAGCTCCAAATTCACATGCCTCAGATGACCTGTAACTTGTTTGGCTCATAACTTGAGTTCTATAAACCCTATCAAGGACTTCTAGTACTCAAATTAAAGCTAAGATCATGCCCTACAACAATCATGTTGGGGTCAAGGTGAAACCCTAGTTGTACCGATCTTGGATATATCTTCATATCCTTTGCATAATAACCTGTCTAGGCTTCAAGGTGAACTTCAACACTTCTCATGAGCTCTCTCAAGACCTCAAGTCCAACTTCATGGCCTCAGAATCATCTGATGATCTTCCCACAACTCTCAAGTTAGGAGGCCTACCCACTTGGTTTCCACCATTCTCTCTGAGGATCTTAGACTTCTATTATAAGGATATCAACCCTTGAACACTTGAATAACCTTCCTAGCTAGCCTCATAACCGTGTGTAGCCCTTGTTGGTAGTCATACCTCTTGATCTCCTGCACATATGTCAATGAAATGCAGATGATAATGCTAATATGAATGCAATGAAACACAAGCTAGGTAGAGAAAGGTTGGGCAAATTTTGGGGTGCAACAGTAATGTCTTGGAGAGCAACCTTCCTCCCATCACCTGTAGTTTCCCGAACTATGTTGACTCTGACTTTCCTATTGCAATGTCCTATCAAGTCTCTTTCTTTTTCTTTTGTTATTGTTTACGTTTAGAATTAGCTTTTAGATGACACGCCCTTTGATTAGACAACAAGCATGGATCCCGTTGAGTACAACGGACGTGAGGGGTGCTCATACCTTCCCCTTGTGTAACCGACTCCCGAACCCAAGATTTGGTTGCGATGACCTTGTATTTTCCCGTTCTTCAGGTTTTCTTCAATCGTTTCCTTTCCCTCTCTTTGGGATAAATAACATTTGGTGGCGACTCTTCTATTTTTTCGTCGGGTGTTTTTCGTAGTTGCGACAACTGGCGACTCTGCTGGGAACGAGAACCCAGAGTCTCTGGTTCCCTATGTGAGTCAATCCTAGCGCTTGTCTGTTTTATGTCTTTGGGTGGTTACTTTTGTGCAGTTATTTTCTTTTATTTACATTACCTATTTTATATTATTGCATTTGCATTTTATTGTTATCATATTATGTCGTTGTTGTTGTGCTGTTGGGTGGGTTGTTCCATGAGAGGTAAAGCCTAATACCCAGGCTTGAGTACACACCTAGTATTAGTGTAGAGATTAGTGTGGACTTGTGTGTAATCTTTCCATGCAAGAGTTTACACGAAATTCGTGTCCAGATGAGGTTTTCTTTAAAGACACCTTATCCTGTGTATCTTGGACAGTTAAGGGGGTGTTGGATCTGAAAGCTAACGACTCTGGAGACCGTTCATCAGGAAGTGAGTTGAGACCTCCTTGATTGACTATGATGCCAAACCATAAATGGTGAACATACCATCATTTCTCGACCTGAGAGTCCGTGATACTGATGACCTGCATAGGATGCCATACCTTCCAAGACTAGAACCTACCTGTGAGATGGATGAGTTTTGCAGGAAACTTTGACCTCTAGCTAACCCAGTTTTCTGGTTTTCTTTTCAGAGCAGACCTTTGACCTTGGATACTATGTCAGAATTCATGGGTTTCCTTATTAGAGCGGAGCTCTGGTCTAATTCAGTCAGCAGCACAATAGCTTTTGATACCTTGATCCCATGTTTGCATTTGCTTAATTATCCTGCATTTTAACATTTGCATGTATGTATGTTCTTAAGTTCTTGTCTCCCTTTTGATTCTAGTGATCTGATTGGCTATTGAGAAGGAAGCTAAAATGAAAAAGACCATCGTTTACGAATTTCCATTACCAGATCTTGGACCTTTATTTGGTATGATTTCTATTGCTGATCCTGGAATTCTTGAAGATTTCAGAAGAGATTATGGGAGGATTCTAAGCCTTGTCCGCAAAGTTGCAAACTACGAGCAAGGTGTTATCCATGCTTTGTTGCAATTCTATGACCCGCCATTATGTTGCTTCACCTTTCCCGATTATGTCTTAGTTCCTACTTTGGAGGAGTTCGCTTTCATTTTGGGAGTTCTTGTCTTAGAGGAAATGCCATTCTATCATTTAGAGGAAGAGTCTGACCTTGAGAAGTTTGCTAATGCTCTTTATTTGAGCAAGTTGGACTTGGTGGATGACGTAGTTTGTAGAAATGGAGATTCTGGCTTCACCTTGTCTTTCATGGTGGGTAAAGCCCAAAAGTATGCCAAAGAAGGTTGTTGGGTGTTTTTCAGTGTTGTTCTGGCTCTACGCATATATGGAATTATTTTGTTTCCCAACGTACCAGACTTCATTGGCGATGCTTTCAACATCTTCGTTTTAAAAAAAAAAACCATGTACCCACTCTCCTAGGAGAATTGTATCATTCAATACACTACAAAAATGAAAAGAGGGGAGGAAAAACTGTTTCTTGTTGTACACCGCTTTTTCACAAGTGGTTTGTAGATCACCTACCTCTCGTTGGAGCTTTTGTTGATACCAGGGTTACGTCTGAATGGTCAAAGAGGCTTATGGGTTTAACAACTAAGGATATTATCTAGTTCAACTAAGATCTACTAGGCATTGAGATTATCTTTGGTTGTGGGAGCTTTCCCAATGTACCCTTGATAGAAAGAAAAAGGGAAATCAATTATAACCCTTCTCTTACTGTTAGACGGTTTGGTTATGCTTTGAGGGGACCCCTGAAAGAGGAGGAAGTGAAGGAATATATGTACTTCACAGGTGCAACTGATGAATATATTCTAGCCAGAGTAGAAGAAACATAGAGAAGAGTTCATAAAAAGGAAAAGATTTCTTTGGGAAAAGGTGATTGCAGAGCTTATGACCCTTACCGGGAATGGGTTCAGAAGAGAGTTGAAAGGGTATTTCTGTTATTTCCTATTGAAGAACCATTGTATCCCTTGACAGTTGAAGAGCCTACAATGATTGACATCTATCGCATCCCTGCAAAGAGGGGCCGGAAATGACAGAAGAGTCGCCACCGTTCATTATTTATCCCAAAAGAGGGAAAGGAAACGATCATAGAAAACCTAACGAAAAGGGAGAAGAAAGGTCATCGCAACCATGTCTCGGGTTCGGGTGTCGTACTTGACGGGATCTACGCTTTGTTGTCTATATAAAAGGGTGTTTACTATCTAAGCTACGACTCAGGGACAAAAGAAAAGAGACTCGATAGAGCATCGCTGCTCTATGCCTACGTATTCCCTCGTGCAATGGGAAAGTCAGAGTCAACGTAGTTCGGCTAACTACGGGTGAAAGGTGGGGAAGGTTGCTCGCCAAGACATCATCGTCTTGTGCCTACGTATTCTCATCTGGTATGAGAAATCAGAGCAAACATAGTTCGGGCTAACAAGAACACTGGTTGGTTCAAATGTTTTAGACCCGAGTAGGGTTAAAACTTAGTTCTATCAATTAGGTGTATGCAGCTCGACCATTGGAGACTTAGGCGTTACCTGTTTGTGGTAGAACCAAGAGTTAAAAAAACTCTCCTTATGAAAAAAAAATTCCAAATTAAATCTCGAAGCATAAAAAGATGTGAATTTTGTTTTTGTGTTTTTTAGAGAAGAAGTGCATTGATTATTGTTTGTAATTCATTTTGCACTAAAGACTATGACTTAGGAGCGAATGCGTCGCATATCACCCAAAGGGCGTACACTAAACACTCTAAGTAATTGAGGAGAAGCCCCCCAATCACCATTTCCCAAGTACTTAAGGCTCTTAATGCACAACAATCGTTAACCTTAATTAAGTGTTTTGAAGATGTTTGAAGATGAGAAGAGAAAGACACTCTAAAGGGAGACTAAGACTCAACCTAGTGTTCTCATACAAAGTGTACCTATGATTGGGATGAAAAGGAATGCTACCTAATGTTGTCATACATGGGTTCAATTATATGGTCTATCATAATCAACCTTGAACAAGGAAGATTAGAGATCCTAAGGGAGCATGGCAAAGAAGAAAGAAGAAGAAGAAGAAGAAGAAGGAAGCATGAAATGAGAAAGATGCAAGTATGCAAACATGTAATGCATAATTAGAATGAAAGTGAGGGAGGAAACAAGTGTGGGGCAGTAGCCTCCAAAAGCACATATCAACCTCAATCATGCATATGAGAAATGCAAAGAAGAAGGGAGAAAGAATGCACAAGTGCACACAAGTGGGATGAAATGGGAGAAAATGAATCCTACAACCATTTGTCATCAACCACAAGCCCTAAGGCAAAGCAGAAAGAAAGGGATGAAGACAATATTAAATGTGAGAATGGGAGGCAATGTGAGGACAACAAGGAACTCACTTGGGCAACTCAACCATAAGAACCACCAAAGTATGCAAAACGAACCAAAAGAGTCCTCAAAGAATCACCATTTGTCATATGCTTCTAGTACCTCCAAAGGAGGAACTAAACCATATCAAATGGGATCCTAAGGTCATTGGACAGAAGCAAAGATGAGAGGAGAAGATGCACGAAACAAAAAGCACACACATCAAAAGAGAATGCAAGCAAAGGGATGCAAGAAGATCTAAGTCATTCAACACATTCAACATTTGAAGCTAAAATGGAAAGCCTAAAAGGAATGCAAACTTCAACAAGAAATGAACAAATTTATGACCTAAAAATGAACATCCAAACCCCTAATATGTTAAAAATATGAATCAACAAGAGTTAGGAGCTCAAGGGATCCATAAAAGTCATTTCCAATTCAAACTAGGTCAAGTGTTTGTATGAACCTCCCTTAGAAGTAACTTGACTTGCAAGTTACCTCAAAAATAGGAAAAAGGCTCAAAAATAACCAAATAAAATCTCAAATGATCATTCATGAGTTGGAAACCATAGGCCAAGATATTACAATCAAAGTCACTTCACAACATCACCAAAGAGTTTGATTCACAAGGGTGCCCCATTGTGAAGAAGGATTGTCGAGGGTCAACAAAAATGCCATAAAAGTCAAACCAAAGTGCATCAAACCAGGGGAAAATCCATCCTATAAGGCTCTACAATTCATCATTTAAGTGAGAAAAGAGCCTCAATCCTTGGAGAAAAATATTGCTCAAGAAACAAGCCAAGAACAAATAAGAACAATTAAAATTCAATTAAAAAACAACTTCAAATAGAAAATCTATTTTTAATTGAAAGATAAATAAAAAATGAAAATAAAATTTTACTAAAATTAAAGGACATCTCAAAGTGTCCTAAAAATATTTTTGTGGGATTTTATCTCATTTGGAACTATTTTTCATGAATTGAAAACAAAACAGAAATTAAAAATTAAAATGAAAAACAAATAAAAAACAATGGTGCAAATAGCAGAGAAACAAGGCCAAAGGACTGGGCTGGACTGAAAGGGGGGTGCCAATAGCGCTCAGAGCCCATCTCATTTCACAAAGTGAAACGCATCGTTTCACTTAAATGACTTGGCAGTCAGCTATCTGTCGCTTGCGCGAAAATAAGGTGCCGGCAAAACAGAAGAGTCGCCACCTTTCGTTATTTATCCCTCAGAGCGGGAAAGGAAACGATCGGAAAAACCTGACGAATAAGGGTAAGACAAGGTCATCGCAACCATTGTCTGGGTTCGGGAGTCGGTTACGCAAGGGGAAGGTATTAGCACCCCTCACGTCCGTCGTACTCGACGGGATCCTCGCTTGTTTGTTTACTTGGACGGGTTGGTTATAATCTATCTACCTATCAAGGCTGGCTGAAAAAGAAAAGAAAAATGACTCGGCAAAGCGTCGCGCTTTATGCCTACGTATTCCCATCAGAGAATGAGAAATCAGAGTCAACGTAGTTCGGCTAACTACGGGTGAAGATGGGGAAGGTTGCTCGCTAGGACATCGCATCCTATGCCTACGTACTTTCATCTGGTATGAAAGATCAGAGCAAACGTAGTTCGGGAAACTACGGGAAAAAGCTCAACTAGGAGGGAGACTATCAAGTCCTACTGTTATCATGCCATGGATTCATCCTATGGTTGAGGTTTGAACAGGGAACTCCTAGATGTTGTCATGCATAGGTTTCAACCTAAAAGTCTATCATCAAATCTCTATCCAAGGAAATGAGAGTCCTAAGGGATCATGTCAATGATACACAGAATACAGACAAAAACATCAGCTTTAACAGTAAAGTGCATGCAATGCAAGTGAGGGAGGAAATGTGTGTGGGGCTTCAACCTCCACAAGCTCATCTCAACCTCAAGCCAGTCATGCAATAACAGTAATCATACTGAAAATAAACAACATGCTATCAAGCAATGAACAGGTAAAAGAAATGAAGTGCCAACAGGCAAACAACACACTTGAGAAAAAAATCATCTACTCTCTAATCCTAACCCTAATCACAGAATCTGAACAGATCTAAGCAAAGCTCTCAAGCAAAACCCTAAACAAGAGAAATCATTCCCAATCTTCAAGCTTCAGAATAAGCTTACCAAAGACAGGAAGCTAAGCAATCAGACTCATAGTGTCTTCCTCAGGAAAGCACTAAGAGGTGTATACTCAGGAGTCATATCCTACGTGGTTCAACCACTGTGATCAGTTTACGTTCCTCCTCAGGAGAAATTAAACTCACAAGCAGGCTCCAACATCACTGGATATTTAGGAAATCCTATCTGAACTAGTGGAACTAAGTGAATAGACTCATAGGACCTTCCTCAGGAAAGTACTAGGAGGCTTCCACTTAGGAGTTGTATCCCATGTGGCTCAACAACATGTGATCAGTTTACATTCCTCCTCAGGAGAAATTAAACTCACAAGTTGGCTCCAACATCATTGGATACTTAAGAAATCCTAGATCAACTAGTGGAACTAAGTGAATAGACCCATAGGACCTTCCTCAGGAAAGTACTAGGAGGCTTCCACTTAGGAGTTGTATCCCATGTGGCTCAACAACATGTGATCAGTTTACATTCCTCCTCAGGAGAAATTAAACTCACAAGTTGGCTCCAACATCATTGGATACTTGAGAAAGAGGTGAGAAGGAAGAATGAAAGTCATTCATAGTGCCTTCCTCAGGAAAGTACCATGAACTTCCTTCAAACTTCAGGCTCTCAAACCTCACAGACAGGAGATGAGACAAGCTCTGGGTCTCTGCATCTTGATCTACAAGCTTCCCTTCATGATGCTCTCCATCAATATCCTCAAGGCAACACAAGCCCTTCAGCAAATTCCTCAGAATGAACCCCACAGATGAACAGATAACCCACTGAACAAACCAAATCATCAGGCAATCTCAGAGCATACCTAAAAATACTAAACTAATGGGGAAAAATCTAACAAATATTCACAAGGGTCCTCAACACCTACTCATAACATCTACAAAGGTTTCTACCTAAAAATCTAGATAAAACTCAATCAAAGAAAGGGAATCATCACCTATGCACAATTCTAAACCCTAATTAGACTATCCTAAGTCAACCCTAATTGTACTAATCAAGATTAATTCTAAAAAATCTAGAAAAAATCCTATGGGGAAGTATGGCTAATCATCTAATTGCATAAAAAAGAATGGGTAAAAAACCCTAAGGGAATGTCCTACAATAATTTCTACAAAATCATGACACAAGATTGAACAATTAAAAAGCTATTTAATTGGAAAAACTATTAAAAATATTAAACCTAAAAATAAAATCTCAATTTTATTTTTATAATTTTCTATACATTTTAACCTACACATAGAAAAAAGAAGAAATTAAAAATCATTTTTTATTTATTTTTAATGCATTTTACAAAACAGAGAAATATAAGAAGAAAAATAAAACAATTATATTAATTAAAAGGAGGGGGGGTCAGAATAGCACTCTGGGCTAGTTAAAACCAATTGGGCCAAATAAAGGTGGGGGTGCGAAGAGAAATCCAAGCCCAGACGCGGTCTTTAATGAAACGACCGTGCTTTGATATATTCAAATTTTCCCTCCAATCTTCAGACACACGCACAGCCCTTGGATTGGAATAAAATGTCAAACCCTGGACTTGATCCAACGGCCACGAACCCTTCTTCTTCCTTGGACCAAACCCTAACCTGCAACCCTTCCCCCATGGCCGAAACTTCTAGCTCTTCTAACTCCTTCCACACGCCATGGTTGGACTCGATTTAAAAATGAAAGTTGCTCTAAATCTCAAGGGGAACACAACCCTACGTACAGCTTCTTTTAATTCGCCCTAGATAGCCCTAACAGAGGGATTGAAGATCCGGGTACAACCATGGTTCAGAATTTCCAACTGATGTCAATCCTCACTAAATTCAAAACCAAAGCTACAAACTTATTCTTGATGCTATCCTGATCATTTTATCCCAATTCATGCTGATTAGAACTCAATAAACAGCCAGCTATGGAAGATCAAAGATTCATGGTTCTGGTGTGAAACCTCACCAATCTTGCTCTAATTCAAGGGAAAGAATCCTCTACCCTAACACATTATCTCTATGCCTAAAGAACTAACTAAAACAACATAATTTAGGAGGTATGGGGTGAAGAAAAACCTGTCAAGAAGTTAATGGTGAGATGATGTTGAGCACGATTCAAGCCTTGGAATTCACTCACAATGGTCCTTCAATGGAGGTATGCCTTCTGTTTGCACTTGTATGGAAGGAGGTGGCTTGTAGTGGAAGAAAACTTGGATTGCTTCAACTTGAAGAAATGGCTTCAATGGCTATCTCTCCTTCTCTCTCCTCTGACTTGGCTCCACTTTCACCAACCCTAGACTCTCCACAATGCATTCCTTATATAACAATTGATGGATGTTTCTAGAATCATCTAGAATGTGATGGAAGTTTCTTTAAAATCTCATGTTATGCCATATTGGTTATCTCATGATATATCACCTCTAACCAACTTACACCTTCTAAAATCTCACCACATGATAATATGGAATGGTAAGGAAGCTCACATGCCTTGTAATTGCCTTATGTTAAGTTTTCCAACATTGCCTTCTTTTTCAAGTAATAAATTTCCAAAGGAACCTCATTTTTTAAGCCTCAAATGAAAAATCTACTTAAACCAATCTTCTCAAAATGGTTTTTCCAATCAAAATGATATATTGGATGACCTATTTTGGATTTGTGGATCTTCCAAAACACTTTTCAATTTCAACTTTTCAAAGTTATAAGTCATTTTTAGTTCATTTTTGACCAATCATGGAATCTTGTGCTATGAGCTTTTTCAACAATTTGTGACCTTCTTTCTAGACTTAAAATCACATTTTGAGCAACTTTCATGTTTTGAGTTTTTCCATTTGAGGCTTGGAAATAGGAGTTTTAGGCATTGGTTAAAATGACCTATAACTGACAAATGACCAAAATACCCCTGCCTTGTTCAAACCATAACTTGAGTTCCACAAATCCAATCAAGGACTTCTGCCACTCAAATTAAAGCTAAGAAGATCCTCTTCAACATTCATGTTGACCAAGAAACCATAGGAATCAACCTACTAGGGCAAAAGTTGTCTGCAAGTTGGGTGACTTTCAAGGACCCAGATTCACACACATCAACTGACCTGTAATTTGTCAAAACCATAACTTGAGCTCTGTAACTCCTATCAAGGACTTCCACCACTCAAATTAAAGCTTAGAACAAGCTCTACAACATTCATGTTGTGGGGAAAATGAGATATCAAACACATCTAGTGCTAAAACTGCCTGGAAGATAGGGATCAAATTAGGGTTTTTCACTGACAATCCTCAGAAACCCTAACTTGAAACTTCTCAAAACTCCTCAATCATGATGAGTTGGTCTAGGAATGATCTTTATAACATCTCCCTACATCATTCCATGATCTCATGGCCCTTGGATTGAGTCTCAACCTTCTCCAAATTTTCAGTTATCCTAGGGTTGACCCAGTCAAAACCCTAATTCTATCATTCATGGTTGAATCTCCTGAACTCTTGCACAATGACTTCTCTGGGCTTCATGGTGGCTATCAAGGCATCTCATAAGCTTTCTCAAAACATCAAGTTCATTCTCGAAGTCTCAGAATCATCTGAGGGGCACTCACAGCTCTCAAACTGTGAAGCACACAACCCTGGTTTCAAACCAATTCTCTGGAGATCTCCTGAACTTTTTGCTGAAGGTATCAACTTCCAAACACTCAATGAACAAATAAATGTTGGTCAAATTTTGGGGTGCAACACTATCCACGCATGCCAGTCAACATGATCTCAACCGTTGATCCATCTCTATCAAAGGTTCAAAGCGCACATGTGGCAAGCCAGGTCATCCAAACGGAGACAAAACCAGACACCGAAGCACAGTGCTTCGGTCATCTTCTCCGATCAAACCACCAGAGTAACAGGTGCAAAACTGAACTGAATCAGGTGAAATCTTATACCAAACTCAAGAGGAACTCACGTAGATCATAGATCCACTGTCCAAATTCAAATATCACGTAAGAATGAAGAGAATCAAACCATTAAAGATTTGAGCACATACATGAAATCATCACGAACACAACAATTAATGATCTAGAATCTGCCTACACATGTAGGACTTCAATATGCAACAAGAATGGCGGGAAATGGATGCCTAATAAGAGAGAAATCTTGAAAAGTAAATTACCTAACGGAGCCTCTCCGTTGGGGCTTCTAATGCACTTAAGCTTGCACAAAATGATCTAGAATCAATCAATGAAGTTCAAGGAAGGTGATGTTGATGTTGATTTGGCTTGCATTTCAATTTTCACTTTTCACTTTGTTCTTGATTTTTCGAACTGGTCCCAAGCTCTTCTTGCACGAAAATGGTTGAATGAAGCTTCAAAATTGATTTGAAGCTTTTATATTATGGATCAGGGAGTGTTTGGAGGCCCAATTGTGGCTGATTTGAGTACAATTCAAAAATGCCCAAATTGAAGTTTCAAGCTTCATGAAAACGTGAAATTGCTCGAATTTCCATTGTTTTTTATTCAAATTAACAGCTGAGACTTGGAATTGATCATATGGATGACAATTGCTCCTTGAATTTGATCCAATGGTTGATTTTAAATGTGAAACTTCACCATGGAGTTACTTGAAATGACACAAGTTCTATCTTGTATCATTCAAAATTCCTTTCTGCATTGTGTTTGTTGTGATAAAGTGAATCAAAATATGCACAAACATGTTATGAAAATGATTTAAATCCACTTCAATTAAGTTCATGCCTTTTAAATTCATTTTCCTTGATTTTTCTTCACCAATCTTTATATCCATGCCAAGTCCATGGCAATTTGATGTTCAATGATGGAATTGAAATCATTTGAAACAAGTTTCATGTTGGAGAAAGTTTCATTTGAAGTGCACAAGTGGATGAACAAGACCTATAATCAAAATGACCTATAATCTCACTTTCCCAAAATACCCCTGCCTTGCAAGCTTCATAACTTGAGTTATACAAATGAGATGAAGGACTTCTAGAACTTTTTGCAAAGCTAAGATCATGAGGAACAACTTTCATGTTCATCAAAAGTTAAGGAGAAACATGATTCTAGGTCAAAAGTGCCTTGGAAGTTGGTTGACTTTTGTTGACTGAAAATACATTCATCTGAGGACCCATAACTTGTCAGCATCATAACTTGAGTTCTAGAAACCCAATGAATGAGTTCTAGTACTCAAAAGAAAGCTAAGAACAAGATCTACAAGTCTCATGTTTGCATCAAAGTGAGATGTGTCGCTATTGCAAAAATCGAGGTCAGCAATGACAGAAGAGTCGCCACCGTGTGTTATTTATCCCAAGAGAGGGAAAGGAAACACTCAGAGAAAACCTAGCGAAAAGAGAGATAAGAAATGTCATCGCAACCAAATCTCGGGTTCGAGAGTCGGTTACACAAGGGGAAGGTATTAGCACCCCTCACGTCCGTCGTACTCGACGGGATCCACGCTTGTTGTCTATCTAAAAGGGTGATTAAAACTATCTAGCTAAAGGCTCAAGGACAAAAGAAAAAGAAGTGACTCGGCAAAGCAACAACGCTTTGTGCCTACGTATCTCATCTAAAGTGAGAAGTTAGAGTCAACGTAGTTCGGCTAACTACGGGTGAGAGGGGGGAAGGTTGCTCGCTAAGACATCGCGTCTTGTGCCTACCTACTTTAATCTGGTATGAAAGATCAGAGCAAACGTAGTTCGGGCTAAAAGGGAACACAGGTTTGTTCAACTGTTTTACTCGAGTAAGGTTAACAACCAGTTCTAGCAGTTTGGTGTATGCAGCTCGACCATTGGAGACTTAGGCATTACCGTTTACGGTAGTACTAAAAGTTAACGACACTCTTTTTATCTGAAAAGATTTTCCTGATTAAGATCCCAAAGGATGAAAAAGGTTTGAAGTGTTTTTGTGTTTTCTAGAGAAGAAGTGTTTTGAATCGGAGTGTTTATAATGCATGTTATACTAAAGTCTAAAACCTAGGATCGAATGCGTCACATATCGTCCTAAGGACGTATACTAAACACTCTAGGCAATTGAGAGGTGGCCCCTCAATCATCATTTCCCAAGTATGAGGCTCATGGTACAACATCCATTATCTTTATTAAGTGTGTCAAGATGGTTTTGAGATGAGAAGAGAAAGGACACTAAAGGGGGACTAAACTCAAACCTAAAGTTGTCATGCAATGGTGATCCTAAGATTGAGATGAAAGGGAATGAAACTATCCTAATGTTATCATGCATAGGATTGAACACCTAATGTCTCTCCTACTCCCATCCTAAACGGAGGGACTAGGAATCCTAGGGGGATCATGGCACAAGGCCAAGTAAACACTAAATAAATCAATCGCAGATGAAATGAAAAAGAAAATAAAATGATGAATTCAAAATAAAAATGATAAAATAAAATAGAATAGAATGGAAAATAAAATAAAAATAAAACAAAAAGGGATGGAAAATAATACATTAAAATAAAAAAAATATCTTTTGGATTTTTCATAATATTAAAAAAGAACTACTTTAAAAATAAATAAAAAATAAAAAGGAAAAGAATTAAAATAAAACAAATAAGTGCTAAAAAAGAAGAAATGCTCTCACATGGGGTTGAACCCTTGACCTCAAGGTTGCAGGCTCAAAACATAAGCATTTCTACCACTGCGCGCGTGTGATAACAAAAAGGAAAAGGAAGAATAAAAATAAAACATGGAAAATAAAAGAAAGAAAAAGCAAAAACGCTCCCAGCTGGGCTCGAACCGGGGTTTTCATGGTAAGGTAAGGACTTAAGGCAAGGCATTTAACCACTGGGGTGGCGATACATCCATGTATTAATGCCACCCCATAAATATATATGCCAAACTACGCGTGTAATTCTGGGCAAGCCAAGGCCTTGAGCAAGTGAAAACTCATGAAATACGGTTTCGTCATAACTCTCTCAAAAATCCACCAAATTCAATGAAACAAAAGTCCATCTCACTTGAAATTTCACAAGGATCACAAAGATACTGTTTGTTTTCTCAAATAATGCATATACAGAGAAAAACGAATGAAGATGCAAGGATGAAGTTTGAAATGCATTTTCCATGTCATTGTTCAAAACAGAGGCCAACCAATGCAAGTGAGGGTTTGAGCAAGTTTTAAATGTGATGCTGGATGATTTCTAATAAGAAGTTTGCTCGAAAAACACCAGACCAAGATTATGGCATATGAGTTGCAAAAGTGATATACAGGAGTTTTGAAAATCCAAGGCAAGTTTGAGTGAACTTAATCCAAAACAATTCTAACAGCATGATTATGAATTCAAGGTATTGCAATGTTCAAATCATCCACAACTAGCTTACTATCCATTTCAAATGACAGAGACTAAATCCAAGCCAAAACATGTTAAGAAAATGGCCTTGACAGCAACTAACACAAACTTGACATAACAATGTCAAATCCCAAATCTCACCAACTGTTTCAAGCAAAATGCATCAAAACCAACAACAAAACTGGATGCTAAGAAAAATAGTTCAAAGACCAAGCTGAAACTTAATGCATCATACAGAAACCAGACACTATATGCCCTTATGACAGTCCAAAAGTAAAATCAAAACAAATGCAAACTCAAGACATCCTTCCAACTATCCTATTATCCTACCTACAAGGACAAGTGCTAACCCCAAACCGAATAGCCATGAAAACAGATCTCAAACAGTTTTCTTACAAAACCTATGACAACAATTGCCATCAATCCAAACTGGTATGAAATGTGAAACTTGCACACACCAACTTCCTTCACAACATCCACCTATTCTGACCAGGACATGCTGCAAACTAGCAATCTTGGCTCTAATCAAAGTTCTCTCTTCAGATTAACAAGTGAATTGATGAATCCAACATTCATAGAATCCAACAGCAGCCTGAAGGTCATGAAATCCTTGACAGTCCACAAGGCCAGCTAATTTTGGAAAATAGAATTAATGGAAAAACCTTACATCACAACGCCCTCACTTGGTATTCCAAAACCAACAACACCAACCAATACTAACACTCAATCAATCAGTCAGCCAAAACAAACTGCCTCTCATGACAGTTCCAATACACACTTATCCAAAATGTGGGAACCAAATACAATAGCCACTCAAAAACTTCATGACAGTGCTAAATGGTCTATGTCAAACTAAACTCAAACACTAATCACTCATTGCTATCCAACACATTAAGGCAAATTTCAAGACAAACTCAATGAATCCAAACAGCCAGTAGTAATCCAAATCCTTGCCTTTTTGACAACCCAAATGAGCTCACAAGAACAAACCTTGACAGAAAACATGGCCACAAACATAACCAACCACACTCAGCCTACCTAGGCAGCTACTAAGACCTGGACTTAATTCTCATGAACTCTATAAGTTGACTGAGATTCTTGCAAGAAAAGGAGGTTAACAGACCTCAAAACCAAAATATCAACAACCATGCTTTTCCAAGGCAACATCATCTAAAGGTAAATGGTACAGATTTATCAAACCTATATCAGCAAAGTCTAACGAGATGGTTGTAAGCAATGCAAAGTTCAAATGGTCTAAGTTAATCCTAATGACAACAATAAGCCAACTTCTGCATAAGGACCAAATTCTGGCAGCAACCCTTCTACAAAGAGATTCAATGACAGTTTTGGTTATTACAATGCACTCACCAAACACTAAGTCCTCCTTTTGTTTTTTAAAGGCAGTCACCATAATCAACAGATTTTAGCAAAGGGTAATCATCAATTAATGGCAAGGTAAATAAAAGGCGTGGATGGAATCA
This sequence comes from Lathyrus sativus, assembly GCA_963859935.3. Lineage (NCBI taxonomy): Eukaryota > Viridiplantae > Streptophyta > Magnoliopsida > Fabales > Fabaceae > Lathyrus > Lathyrus sativus. The sequence goes on from OZ012741.1 coordinate 301,994,478, forward strand.
AACTTAAGCCAGAAAATTCTAATAGCATGACTGTAGGTTCAAGACATAACTATGTTCAACAAGTCTAAAAACCAATGATAAAGGCATAACCGAACTTACACAAGAAGGACTTGGTTTTAGCAGCAGCAAGGCACACTTGTTTCAATCACTCTGCCTTAAGCCTAGGTCTCAAACAGATATTCACAAGTCCAACAGCAATCCCTCAAGACAGCATAGTCACAAACCAACCATCAAAGACATTTACAGCCTACAGCAGTTGGAGCATTTGAACCCAAAAGGCTCGATAGAACCAAAGCAGATTTCTATGAAAATAACCTCCCCTTCATGATAGCACCAACCTGCTATCCTAATGCCAAAACTCACACTAGTTCAACAACTGTTAGATGAGAGCTCTCCACAAAACACAACCAATCTTGGCACAAGCAAAAAGGACCTAAACAGTTGTTAATGAAATTGCAAATTCAAACCTCAAAAACAAATCCTGACAAATTGTGGATCCCAACATAACAGTGCCTTTATCCAATAATCATTAGTCCAAATATTGTTCACAAATGCTAGTTCACAAACTTATGACAGTGAGCATCCTAAATGCAAACAAAAAATGAGCCTTAGAGCAATAAGGCTGGCAGATTTAGTGTGCTAACTCTCATAGGAAAAGAAAAAAACTACTGAGTCCTAAATCCCTAATCCTATCTAGTCTACCTAAAAACACTCTTGCCAATGCCTGGAAAACATGAGGCACACCACTGTCTTAACCAAAGTAGAGGGCTGATTGTAACAAAACCTCATCTCATAATAGCAACAAAAGAGTTCCATATAGGCCAACAAATCTAAACTAAACAGCCTGAAAACATTAAATAGGAAATGAAGCAAAGCAAACCTAAACTCTCATGATAGCCTTCCTACTTTTTCCAACCAACTCAAACTTCATTCCAAAGTGAACAAGATAACAAAACACATGAGTTCAATACAATGTCCTCACAAGAACAGTTACACAGTTACATACTCAACTGAACTCATGATATCCAAAAACAAGCATACATGGTATTTGATAGCAAAACATAAACATGAAACAATATTCACATGGACAGAGGAAAATTTTGTCATGATAGTGTCAAGCCAACAAGCACACTCAACATATATTTCTCATGGAAACAGTTTCCAAACAAGTTAAACACAACAAGACTTATACAGTCAAGGTCACAGATTTGACATCACAATACACCTTGATATTTCAAATAAAAGTTAACCAATTCCAAGAACACATTCAAGCTCAAACATGTTCTAATGATGTTGGTGCAACAAAACAGCGGGTTTAGAAACACTTATACCTTGCACACTCCTCACAGCAAGCTAGCAGCAAGCTATCCCCTTCTTGAGCGAACTCTGATGTTTCTTCCCCTCTTGATGCAACAGCTGGTCTTCAGTGCAGTTTGAGAGAAAAGGCAACAACTTCTTCTTTTTGCAAATAGTCTCAAAGTGGTGTTGAGGTGATGAAGTTGTGATGAAGGGTTTGAAAAATGGTGAGGAAATGAGTGAGATTCGAGGGAATTTTTCAGAGGAGAGCAAAAATGCAAGTTTGATATTTCTTTCAAAAATGGAGGTTGCCACTGATTAGGGTTTGTGTGGACTGATGCTTAGCTTAAATACTGAAGGAAAATCAGGTCTTTAGGGTTTGACCAAGGCAAGAAGGTGAATGGACAGATTTTCATCTCCATGGTCACTTTTTGAATCAAGGGTGCATGCAGAAATGGTGTTGCAGCTGCTGCATCAGTTGCTTTCCTTGCAACAGTGTGGGAAGACCTTGGTGTTGCACCCCAAATTTGTCCTACCTTTACATAGTTTCTAGTGCCACTTTATTTTGAATGAATAAAATGGCACAATTGGCAAGAGACCGTGTGTAAGGAGTTGTGAGTGTGAGAGGTCGAGAGTTCAAATCCCACCTTCTTCACTTTTTGTTTTTCTTTTATTTTTATTCTAACTTTTCTATTTTTATAAAAAAAAATAAAAAAATAGTTTTTTTTTATTATTTAATTATTATTTTCGTATTTTATTTAAATTATTTTTTAAAAAATATTATTTTTTCACTTTTTTCCATATTACTCATAAAAACATCAAAAAATCATAAAATTAAAAATATTAGAAAAGATTTTATTCTTTTAAGTTTGTTTTAGTTTGTTTTTTTAGTTTTGACTAATTATTTAAGTTGGGCTTTAAAATAGGCATTAGGTTAGAGTTAACCCTAATTTGTTACCTATATAAACATGAGTTGCATTTGATAAAAGGAGAAGGAGACAAAAAGAGAAAAACGGCGGCCGTTCTCACGATTTATCAGAAGAAGGAATTTTTTTGGAAGAACCCTAACAAGTTTGAATTCATCATCGGCCAAGCGCTACCGGCGAGCAAAAAGTCCCAACAGCGGAGGCTCAGTTCGTTCAACATCATCGTCGTTACCGTAAGCTTTCTCTTTCCTTTGATTTACGGCATTTTATGATTTTTGTGTGTTGTTTTGTTCATTGATTGTAGATTAATGGGAAGAATAAATAGAAGATGACATGCAAGGATTGAAGGAGAGGAAAAGCTTCGATAGTCATCCAGGGAGAAAACGGCAGAAGCCTTTTTATTTACGTTTCATTTTTTTATTTTATTATTCAATTGTTTATTTTTTTCATTTATATTAACTATGTAGTTTGTAATTAATAATGCAATTAAGTTTAGGTAAGCTATTTCAACAACAAAAAAAAAACATAACGTAATCGGTTTTTTAAAAATTAAGATCTTTCTAAAAAGTTTTTTTCAAAAATTAAATCATTTTTTATTTAAAAACATATTTCTAAATAAAACAGTTTTTCTTAATTAAAGCTTTTTTCCAATTAAAACCATTTTTCATTAAGTTAACACAAAAATTAAAAAATGACCTTTCTTTCACTAAAACAAAAATTAAAACCTTTTTCGTTGAATTTAAATCAAATTTTTTCATTAAAATTTAAAACATTTTTTTAATTAAAATTTAAAACATTTATTTTCGATAACATTAAAACATTTTTTTTCAAGACATTTTTTCATTAAAATTAAAACCAGTTTCTTTATTAAAATTTTTAGTAAATAATTAGAATAGTTTCTCCATTTAAGCATGAAATTAATTCTCCTCTCCTCTTCTCAATAAAAACTCAAAAAGAAATAAGTTGTGATTTAGCCGTTTCATTTTTGTCTAACCCTCGTTAATTTGTTTGTTTCAACTCGTTATTATTTCATTTGTTCGTTTTTGTTCCATGGATGTAATTTACGCGAGGCCATGGTCGCAGTTATTTTATTTTGCATTTTTTGGGAATTTGTAATTTACGCGAGTGATCGTCGCGATGCTTTTTTTACCGCTTTCTTTATTTTTCCGCACTTTAATTCTGCCGAATAGTAATTTGTCGTATTTTGCATGTTTTTACCGTTAGAATCCCTCCGAAGGAATTAGGTCTAGCTGTTTGACCGCCGAGTCAATAACCCTAGTTTTAGCCGTCTCAAACCCTAATTAACCTAGGCGTCCCGCCGTGGACAAAAATACCATTTACCCTAGTTTTAGGTCAAAGAGTCGCCGTACTTTGTTTTAGGGTTTCCCGCCGTGGAATCCCTAATTTCAACCCTAAATTTTTAATTAACAAATTCAACGTAGAAATAGGAGTTTCAAAGACTCCACATAAGCGTGTCCTTAAGATACGTTTATTCCCCATTGAAACCTTGACCACAGTCAAGACGTTTCTAACCTCCCTAATTAGGGGAACTACGATTACTCTGATTCCATTCCCTATCCAGGATACGTAGGCACAAGATGCGACGTCTTGCCGAGTAAACTTAGGACTAACCCTTAGGTCTTTAGGTCACTCTATCCCTTAGTAATATATTTCAAACAGATAATAAAATAAAAAAGCATACAATAAACAAAAGGTTCCTGTAGAGTACTACAGAAGTTTAGGGTGCTAGTACCTTCCCTAAGCTTAATCAACCCCTTACCTAGATCTCTCCCTGCATTGTCTTTACGGTGCAAAATTAGGTTTTCCTCTTTTGACCTTTTCCTTCGGATAAATCAAAGAGCGGTTGTGAACTAAAGATGCGATTCAAATTAATTAATAATTTGATATCATATTCTAACCGCAACAGAAAATGGCGACTTCACTGGGGATCCTCCTAATTTTTAAGGGTTACCCCTATTTTATTTATTGTATGATATTTTATTAATTATTTTTATATATCATTGTACCTTGTGGGGATACATGTTATTGTGAGATAAGTCCTAACCCGGACTTGAGTGACCTTATTATAGGAAGGTGAGATATTCGACGAGGCTTGCCGGGAGTGAGTCCCGACCAAGTCAACTCGAGAATCACCGCTCAGTTGAGACCCTTTCGAAAATGGTTCGGTTGATCGAGTGCAGTCGTGAAAACTTTTACTATTTTCAATTGGAGTCTGTGATACTGGGGACCGTAGTACCTTAACACCACCTTGGCCTTATATAGGACGTAGTGCGGGAACTATGTGGGAGTAGTCCTACAATAGTTGCTACGCGATACTACACTCAAATGAGGTTCTCTTGAGAATATTATCGACCCTCGAGTCAGTCGGAAAGTTGATAATATCCGAAAGATGGATTGATGACTTTGGGCACCGCTTTAGAACCTTGTTCTGCAGGTACAATTAACCTATAGTACTTACCTTTTGGGAAGGGTATACCTTAACTCCATTCGTTGTCCTCTAACCTAGGACCTTTGTGTGTGTATTTGTGCTTTGCATCCATAAAGCATCATATCATTTCCAGTTTCAAGGAATTCAACAGTCCTTTGCAAATTCAAAAAGGTCCTACATTTTAGAGTAAAAATAAAAAATTCTTTCCAACTTTCCTAAAAGGGAATATTTGCAATCGACCATTGAAATTCTTGGAACCATTACATGGCATTAGCATCACATTTTTGCATTGCATTTTTCCCCCGGTTTCTCATTCTCGGTTCTCTCGTCTTCTAGTGTACCTTTGAGTCGTCAAGCTGATTCCTCGACACAGATATCAGACCAGGGCTAACTATAGACATAAGATGTCAGAGCAAGAGACATACAATGCAGAGATCCGAATGGAAATCGATGAGTTGAAGTCAGACATGCCTAAGCTCATTGAAATGCTTCAAATACTGATTGCCAGAGGACAGCCAGCTCAGACTCCTCAACACCCAGTTATCAGACAAAACTAGAAATGGAACAGAAGCCACTTTGATCCTATTCCCATGACTTACACCGAGCTATATCTTGACTTGGTTCGACGAGGACTGATCACCACAAAGGCTTCGCCACCTCCTCCTAATCCCCATCCGGTTGGGTTCAGGACCGATCTCCATTGTGCTTTTCATGAGGGTGCCCCAGGCCACGACTTGGAACATTGTTTTGTACTGAAGGCTAGAGTGTGTGAATTGGTTAGAACCGGAATACTTGATTTTACAGACGGTTATCCGAATGTTCAGAAGGATCCCTTTCCAGTGCATTAGAAATGAAGTTTTATCACTAGGCCTTTTATTCCTTGTTGTTTGCATTTTCCTTATTTCGTATTAGTTGTTTGCTTTCAAATTATGTTTGTACTTTTACATTAATGAAATGAGCATTGCGACTTTTGATTCAATTCATTTTGCCTACTATTTGCATCTTTATGCTTTATTTTCAAATATTTACTTTTTGTCCAAATTTTTGATATGCTAAGATTGGAGGGAGGATGACGAAAACGTTATACCCATAACTGCTGTCAGTATGCTTTCAATCAATCCTTGTTGACGATGTGAGGCATTGTTTCAACTCCCAAACACTGGAGAAATAAGGAAGTTATCCCCTTGTCACCCCCTTCGAGCCTAGAAGTTGGAGTTTCTTTCTTTACAAAAAAACCCGCAATCTTAGCCTGGGGATGGGTAGTTCTCAGTTAACTCGGTTGTGCTTTCATGCAATACACCTTTCATATAAAGGTTGAATTCACAAGTTTTCCTTCGTACACAGCAAGTAAGTGTCGAAGATGTTTTCCAATTCAAAAGCCGATGATGGTTCATCGTGATCATTAAGCTAGGCAGTCACTTTCTTTCAAAAAAAAAAGTCTGCTAAGTCAAAACCTATAAAGGAGACTTAGGCAAAACTAGGGCATCCCGCTGACTATAACTTTCAAAATAAACAGTTCAGGCAAAATTTAGGGATAATACAAAGAGGAGTTTTAAATCTTTACCCTGAAAATCCTCAATGTCAAAATGACCAAATATCATAAGGAGGTAGTGGCTGCTTTTCATAGGTCCATTGAGTTCTGAACCATCATTGCTACCATTAGTGCAATTCCTAATCTATACGAACTTGAATGCATAATATGAGTTAACTGAGCGTAGGATTGAAGATTATCACGTAGATTGGGTGGGAACAAACAAATTTTGAGCCTTTATCCTTTGTTTCATAAACCGTGAACCAGGCCACGTTACAACCCTTAAAAGACCTAATTGAAGCAAGGTTATTTTGAAAGCATACTACAACAAGGTTGCGTAAGCTGACTCCAAAAGGTCTTTGTGAATCATTTATTTTGACAATACACCTTTGTTTTAAACTTTGAGCGTATTGAACCGTCGTGTTCTGACTGACGACTCATGTATTTTCCATTTTTAAAAAAACAACAACTTTGACTTCAAAAGTCGCATGAACTTTGCATTACCATGTTTGTATGAATATACTTTGTTTTCAAACTGGCTTTCCTCTAAGGAATTTTCAAACAATCAAGAAACTTGATCAAGTGATCCTATCAGGGGCAAAGTCTTCTCAGATCTGGTTTATCCATGAGATTTTCAATACTCAGACTGGGGCAAAACTTTCGAGGGTACAGTAAAACAGTCATTTTCAGAATTAGACAAGCTGAAGCAATTATCAGTTCATCTGTAATGGACAATTTAATCTGGGGCAGTTTACTTGAAAGATCTCCAAGCGGCTTTCCATCCTTCCTACGAGGATCATCAACCTGATTACAATTTAGCAAGTGACAGTGATCTCCGGGTTGAGGAATCAGTTTTCCAGTTTTGTCATCTCACCAACAGAGTCGAGCCTTGTCGTCGACATCTGCATTGTCATTTGATCATCTATCATAGCATGATTTATACACATGTGCATATCATGGGTGTTTTATCCCCATTTGCTTTTTCTCCCGAGGTCGTGTTTTACCCGCGTCTTACCTCGTGGACGAAGTCCAATTTACCTGGCATCATGGGTGTTTTATCCCTATTTGCTTCTTCTCCCGAGGTCGTGTTTTACCCGCGTATTACCTCGTGGACGAAGTCCAATTTACCTGGCATCATGGGTGTTTTATCCCCATTTGCTTTTTCTCCCGAGGTCGTGTTTTACCCGCGTCTTACCTTGTGGATGAATTTATTTACTTGGCATCATGGGTGCTTTATCCCCATTTGCATTTTTCTCCCCGAGGTCGTGTTTTACCCGCGTATTACCTCGTGGACGAATTTATTTACTTGGCATCATGGGTGCTTTATCCCCATTTGCATTTTTCTCCCCGAGGTCGTGTTTTATCCGCGTCTTACCTTGTGGACGAATTTAGTTACTTGGCAGCATGGGTGTTTTATCCCCATTCGCATTTTTCTCCCCGAGGTCGTGTTTTATCCGCGTCTTACCTTGTGGACAAAGTCCAGTTTACTTGGCACCCATCGACTATTTCGTGTCATGTCTATCTGACGTTCTTCCAGATACGACGTGTCTCCTTTTCGATGTTCTTCCGAAATGTTCTGATGTTGTCTCTCCCTATATGTTTTCTGGTGAGTCCTGAAGATCCCGCTCGATCTCTTCAAGGAATGTCCCGAAAACTCTAGCGTCTGTCGTTTACCTGGTCCTGCCTCCGTGTGGATCATATGTTACCTTGTCACCACCGCGTGTCTTCTTCCCCAGTGCATTTCCTCGTCGCGCCGTCCCCTGTGACGTTGTTTCGTCTGCATCCGTGCATTTTTTCATTTTCATCATACGCATCATATTAGATTCATGGCATTGTCAGCATTATAGTTCGTGTTATTTCGTCCATATCATTGCATATCACTACATCTAGGGGCCAAATTTCCGGTTATCTGTATTTAAATCCCTTTCACCGCGATTTCTCGAGTCTCCGCTGCTCAAATCATCCGGTGAAGCTATTTAAATAGGGGCATCTGTTGCACCCCAAATTTGTCCTACCTTTACATAGTTTCTAGTGCCACTTTATTTTGAATGAATAAAATGGCACAATTGGCAAGAGACCGTGTGTAAGGAGTTGTGAGTGTGAGAGGTCGAGAGTTCAAATCCCACCTTCTTCACTTTTTGTTTTTCTTTTATTTTTATTCTAACTTTTCTATTTTTATAAAAAAAAATAACAAAATAGTTTTTTTTTATTATTTAATTATTATTTTCGTATTTTATTTAAATTATTTTTTAAAAAATATTATTTTTTCACTTTTTTCCATATTACTCATAAAAACATCAAAAAATCATAAAATTAAAAATATTAGAAAAGATTTTATTCTTTTAAGTTTGTTTTAGTTTGTTTTTTTAGTTTTGACTAATTATTTAAGTTGGGCTTTAAAATAGGCATTAGGTTAGAGTTAACCCTAATTTGTTACCTATATAAACATGAGTTGCATTTGATAAAAGGAGAAGGAGACAAAAAGAGAAAAACGGCGGCCGTTCTCACGATTTATCAGAAGAAGGAATTTTTTTGGAAGAACCCTAACAAGTTTGAATTCATCATCGGCCAAGCGCTACCGGCGAGCAAAAAGTCCCAACAGCGGAGGCTCAGTTCGTTCAACATCATCGTCGTTACCGTAAGCTTTCTCTTTCCTTTGATTTACGACATTTTATGATTTTTGTGTGTTGTTTTGTTCATTGATTGTAGATTAATGGGAAGAATAAATAGAAGATGACATGCAAGGATTGAAGGAGAGGAAAAGCTTCGATAGTCATCCAGGGAGAAAACGGCAGAAGCCTTTTTATTTACGTTTCATTTTTTTATTTTATTATTCAATTGTTTATTTTTTCATTTATATTAACTATGTAGTTTGTAATTAATAATGCAATTAAGTTTAGGTAAGCTATTTCAACAACAAAAAAAAAACATAACGTAATCGGTTTTTTAAAAATTAAGATCTTTCTAAAAAGTTTTTTTCAAAAATTAAATCATTTTTTATTTAAAAACATATTTCTAAATAAAACAGTTTTTCTTAATTAAAGCTTTTTTCCAATTAAAACCATTTTTCATTAAGTTAACACAAAAATTAAAAAATGACCTTTCTTTCACTAAAACAAAAATTAAAACCTTTTTCGTTGAATTTAAATCAAATTTTTTCATTAAAATTTAAAACATTTTTTTAATTAAAATTTAAAACATTTATTTTCGATAACATTAAAACATTTTTTTTCAAGACATTTTTTCATTAAAATTAAAACCAGTTTCTTTATTAAAATTTTTAGTAAATAATTAGAATAGTTTCTCCATTTAAGCATGAAATTAATTCTCCTCTCCTCTTCTCAATAAAAACTCAAAAAGAAATAAGTTGTGATTTAGCCGTTTCATTTTTGTCTAACCCTCGTTAATTTGTTTGTTTCAACTCGTTATTATTTCATTTGTTCGTTTTTGTTCCATGGATGTAATTTACGCGAGGCCATGGTCGCAGTTATTTTATTTTGCATTTTTTGGGAATTTGTAATTTACGCGAGTGATCGTCGCGATGCTTTTTTTACCGCTTTCTTTATTTTTCCGCACTTTAATTCTGCCGAATAGTAATTTGTCGTATTTTGCATGTTTTTACCGTTAGAATCCCTCCGAAGGAATTAGGTCTAGCTGTTTGACCGCCGAGTCAATAACCCTAGTTTTAGCCGTCTCAAACCCTAATTAACCTAGGCATCCAGCCGTGGACAAAAATACCATTTACCCTAGTTTTAGGTCAAAGAGTCGCCGTACTTTGTTTTAGGGTTTCCCGCCGTGGAATCCCTAATTTCAACCCTAAATTTTTAATTAACAAATTCAACGTAGAAATAGGAGTTTCAAAGACTCCACATAAGCGTGTCCTTAAGATACGTTTATTCCCCATTGAAACCTTGACCACAGTCAAGACGTTTCTAACCTCCCTAATTAGGGGAACTACGATTACTCTGATTCCATTCCCTATCCAGGATACGTAGGCACAAGATGCGACGTCTTGCCGAGTAAACTTAGGACTAACCCTTAGGTCTTTAGGTCACTCTATCCCTTAGTAATATATTTCAAACAGATAATAAAATAAAAAAGCATACAATAAACAAAAGGTTCCTGTAGAGTACTACAGAAGTTTAGGGTGCTAGTACCTTCCCTAAGCTTAATCAACCCCTTACCTAGATCTCTCCCTGCATTGTCTTTACGGTGCAAAATTAGGTTTTCCTCTTTTGACCTTTTCCTTCGGATAAATCAAAGAGCGGTTGTGAACTAAAGATGCGATTCAAATTAATTAATAATTTGATATCATATTCTAACCGCAACACTTGGGTTGTGTTGATTTTGGCTCATAGCTCATTTGGGCAATTATTTGAAAATGAACAAAATGGCAAAAAAGAGTATTAGACTGGTTTTGGCAAAACTCGGTAGCAACAAAAACAACCTCCCATGTGCATGGGAGAGTGTGAAAGCTGATGAACAAAAGCAAAACAACAAAACCATCTTTCATTCTTTGGCAAAAATGTTCAATGTATCAACTTTGATCAATGATAACTTTGTGCTCACAAATCCAATTACTTTGATCTTGGACTCAAATGAAAGAGGGCATGGAGTAGAAAAAATTTCATGTTGGAGTTATCTTGATTTGAGGATTAGAAGATCATGAAATTTGTGGTTGAAAATCGTGGTAAGCAAACTTCTCATGAATAACTTAGAAAAAATTCCAAGTTATGAAATTGGTTTATTTTTCCCCAACTTTGCACATCCATAACTTGAGCTTCTCAAATCAAATTGAGGACTTCTTGTACTCTTTGGAAAGCTTGGAACACACTCTACAACTTTCATTTGGGATAAAGCTTCATTTGACATCAAGAAGGTGATGAAAATTGGCTTGCAAAGTGGTGCAAAAATCTGCCCAAACTTAACAACTTTTGAAATCATTGAAATCTCCAACTTTAATTGATCATACCTTGAGATCCAAATATCATATGATCATGAATTGGTACTCAAAAGAGAGCTTGAGATACAAGGAACAACTTTGATGTTGGCCAAAGGTTCATTTGAAACCTTGATCATGAAGAAAAATGTCTTTGAAAATGGTTGTTCCAAACATAAAACTTTCCAAAAATGGAAAGTTTCTAAAACCCTAATTCCTAAAATAGAAACTTTCAACAGCTTTTGATTTTTTTATTCCCTTGACTTTTCTTGATCAAATCCCACCCATTGGTCATATTGAAATTAAGGATCATGATCTTGACCTCAAAAAGTCAAGAGTTGACTTTTTTCACTGCACAGTTGAATTTTTTCAAACCTCTTGATTTTCAATTGACTGATCAACTAAAGTTCTTCTAATTAAAATTGATGGTCCAACTCTCACCCCCAAACACCTTAGGACATATGGAGGGCCATGGTAACAAGTTTTCTTCAAGAAACAAGTTTTAACCCGATTAAAATTTAAACCCTAATTCCAACCCTTTTTGCCTAGACATTGTTTAGATGAACTGAGTGACCATTTCCACTCCTCCATGACCTCTGAGGTATTCAACAAACTTCTACCTCATGTTCACACCAATGATAAAACATTTATGGACCCCTTGACAACATTCTGATGGTTTGTACCAGTGCCTTTGCTTGGGCTTCAAGCCAATAAAGGCTCTCCTCTTGGATGATACACAAACAAACACTTGATCCCCTGTAAGAACTATGCTATGCAAAATGCAAAAAATGCTAAAATGCAATGAAACATAAGCCAAATATTAAGAAAAAGGTTGGTCAAATTTTGGGGTGCAACAGCTACCCCTATTCAAGCGTCTTGGACCTGAAGGGATGAAAAGTGAACGACTTTCAAACATTCGAGGTAAAAGACGGTTGAATACCAAAGAACCCGGAAATTTGACAACCGCAGAAAAGAAACAAAAAACAAAGATTGGGGAGATAGAAACTAAGGGTATGCAAATGCTAATGTTTCTGATGCACTTGTTCGGATATGGCGTAATGCTCCATGTGAAATGGAAATGCTACGCGTCTGAAGATGCTATGCACAAAATGCAAAGGAAGCGCTCCAGCAAAAATAATGCTGGAGGAACGAAAGCCAACTCCGTTGGGTAGACCGGGTGTAACAAGTACAATTGGACTTTTGCTGGGGATCAAATCAAACTCTGCTGAGGAAAAATTCCCGGTTCTGAATTAGATAGGTCAGGCGAGAATTGGGTCTTAAAACAAGTCAGGCGAGAACTAGTTTCTTGTTTTTGTGCTGAACATGAACTACTTTTGTGGTTTTCTAGACGATAACTGGACTTCGAAACGCTCTTTACCGGGAAGGAACTGGTATTAAAGACAACTGACCACCAGACGAGGACTAGAGTTTCAACTGTAGGCTAAAGAGAAAGCGACCGGGCGGGCACTAGCTTTAAACAGCTGGCGTTTCCCAGGCGAGTACTGGACTCAAACGTTGTCTACCGGGAGAGAACTGGTATTCCACGAGGACTTATCATACGAGAACTTAGCTTCAAAAGGCTCTCAAAGCATTTAATGAGCTTCCTCAACATCCCACATCCATGACAATGAACTCATGATCCTATGATGATCTTCACTTGGCCTCCAAGCTATGAGCGAATCCACACGCATCCATATACTTTCTCAAAGAGCTTTGACCTTCTCCTAATGATGATAAGCACTTAACCACTTGAATAAAACCTCTTGCTTAGGTTTAGACCCTTGGTAACCTCCTCTTGCTATGCACACCTCTTGATCCCCTACAAATGAACAATGATATGCAAATGCAGATGCTAGAACAATGCAATGAAAACATAAGCTAAGTAAAGAAAAGGTTGGGCAAATTTTGGGGTACAACAGCTGCCTCTATTAAAGCGACTTGGACCTGAATGAGTGAAGAGCGAACGAATTTCACACAATCAAAGTAAAAGACAGTTGAATACAAACAAACCCAGAAATTTGTCAACCGCAGAAATAAACTGCAAACTCTAGCTGGTGATAGAAATCTCCGAAAGTAAACTGAACTGATAGTTGCAACGGCAACAAGCTGATTAATTAACAACCCTCGACACACAGTCGGAAGAGACATCTGCTAACGCACAGGCATTCTCTAAATAGAAGCAAGCATCGAATGTAACACCCCCTTTCTATGCCCCCAAATAATACAATTAATCATTTAGGCATAAATTTAAAATTTCATCAGAGTACATTTGCAACATGGCATAAAAGGGAAATATCACATTATCATAAAAATTCCAACACATACAACACCTGCTCAACAGATATGCAACAACGGAATAACACCCACAAGAAATATTTAGAACAAAGGCGGAAATATCCAAATATTTCATAATTCACCAAACATGTATTCACATATACAGTTATCATTCATCATGTTTTACAAAACATATCAACAGCAGATACATACTCAGATGTATCACAAAAGAATCAAAATAAATCCTATTCTACCCGGTGCTACATATCAGAGCCGACCAACCAAAAGGGAAGAAGCCACGCTTCACAAAAATACCTCCAGCAATCTAGTCTGCAATGCCTCGTAGAGTATTAAAAGAAACAACAGAAGGGTGAGAAACGATATCATAATAACAATGCATAAAAACATATATATATATATATATATATATATATATATATATATATATATATATATATATATATATATATATATATATATATATATATATATATATATATATATATATATATATATATATATATATATATATATATATATATATATATATATATATATATATATATATATATATATATATATATATATATATACACATAATACCCAATATACGTCTTTCGCATTCTCACCGCAACTCACCTCGTCATACCGTACATCGCAATGTATTCACATTATCTATTTACAAATAGAACATCATGCATATACAATATGCGTCAACAATATTTATATCAGTTCATGAACACACAAAACATACATATTCATATATTCACACGTACATGTGTCTTCAAGCATACCAATCATGCCAATCATCAACAATTCATATAAACATTTACAATTATGTTCATTCACCATACACCATGCAGGATGTCAACGTGCAACTCATAGAGACCGACACACGACTCTATGCAGATGCAAATGCGGTACCGACTCATTTCAGCAGGTTCAATTGAAGAACCAAATAACCATCGCTCACACCCACATGGGCACACGAGGTTCTGCAGATTCTACGCGGAATCAAAATAACCATCGTTATATACGAGGTTCTGCAAATCCACCGAGGGATCAATAATTAACCATCGCTCACACCCCACAAGGGCACACGAGGTTCTGCAGATTCACCGAGGAATCAATAATTAACCATCGCTCACACCCCACAAGGGCACACGAGGTTCTGCAGATTCACCGAGGAATCAATCGACACAAGAATGCATACCATGATGCTTCACATGCAACATGACTCATGACACTCTTGAAATGCACACATGTTTACAAACATACTCATGCATTCTACACATTCATACAAACATCATAGATTTTAATCAGGCTAAACAATGCACATAATTTGCCCAAGCGGCCACAATTCATAATCTAGGATTCACGCCATACGGCTACCCACAGCACAACACAACCCAGCATATAAACTACTAAATCAAAGAAGGGTCGATCGCAACCGAAACCCCAAGCCACGACAGCACCCAGCAACAGGGAAATCCATCCTGCTACGTTCACTACACGCTCGCCTAGCGAGCTGCTAGCGAGCGTTCGCTACCTCCTCGCCTAGCGAACTGCTAGCGAGTGCAAACAGAACCTCCAAACATTGCTCGCTACCTCGTTCGCCACAGCGAACCCCCAGCGAGCGCCTCGCTACTCCCTTCGCTTCTAGCGAAAGACCACAATACCATTCTGTCCCAAGTCTGGGACCGTTCGCTACGCGCTCGCCTAGCGAGATGCTAGCGAATACTCGCGACCTGCTCGCCTAGCGAGATGCTAGCGAGCGTCTGCGAACAGAACTTCTCCCCACTGTTCAGAATCCAAAACCACCCCATAAAATCGCCCGATGAACTCCAACTCATATCCAGTAGCCTTAGCCTAACATATACCGACTAATCTACGCCATCTAATCACGATTCTAACCATTAGACAACGATTTCTATTGATTAAACCAAATTCGACCTAAAATGGAAAGTGTAGAAAAACTACCAACAATCCAGAACAATCCAACAAAATCATACATGATTACACGCATTGATAGAATAATAAGGTTTCACACCCTTACCCGAACAATCGAAAGCTTTGGTGATGATTTCTTGAAGTTCTAGGTTTTTCCTCTTCTTTCTCTTCTCTTCCTTTCTTTCCTTTGTTTTTCTTTTCTCTCTTACTAACTTTCTCTTTTTCTCTCATATATTCATATTCTCTTTTCTTTCCTCTCAAATTCTTTCCACACACTAATTAATCCATTCACATAAAATATCCACTTAACATAATTACTAATGCCCAAAATACTCTCCGGTCTATTTTTACCCGAAACTCTCAAAGTAGGCAAAAATAGAACAATATGCACGAATAACATATTAAACACACAATTCCACATTTAAAAATAATAATTCAATCAATTAAATCAGAAAGGACTCAAAATAAAGGAAATTCAGAATCGGGGCGTTTCAACTCTCCCCCACTTAGGAATTTTCGTCCTCGAAAATATTACCTGATTCGAACAACTCAGGATGCGACTAACGCATCTTACTCTCCAATTCCCAAGTCATATTGCCTTCCGCAGCACCTCCCCATGCTACTTTTACAAGCGAAATATCCTTGCCTCTTAGGTTCTTAACTTCGCGGTCCAAAATCATAATCGGTAAAACCTCAACCGTAAGATTATCTCTTACCTCCACCTCATCCATAGGAATCACATGTGACGGATCCGGAACATACTTCCGAAGTTGCGAAACATGGAACACATCATGCAAATTCGAAATACTCGGAGGCAACGCCACACGATAAGCCACCGCACCAACTCGTGCAATAATTTGATACGGACCAATAAAACGAGAAGTCAACTTCTTCGACTTCAAAGCACGACCCACACCCGTAACCGGTGTAACTCTCAAAAACACATGGTCACCTTCTTGAAATTCAAGATCCTTCCTTCTCTTGTCATGATAACTCTTTTGCCTATTCTGGGAAGCTTTCATCTTCTCCCGAATCAACTTCACTTTCTCCGTCGTTTGTTGTACCATTTCCGGTCCAACTACCGATCTCTCTCCGGTTTCATGCCAACACAAGGGTGTTCGACATCTCCGACCATACAAAGCCTCAAACGGTGCCATACCAATACTTGCATGAAAACTATTGTTGTAAGTGAATTCAATCAATGCCAAAAAGCTATCCCAAACACCACCTTGCTCGAGCACACAAGCACGCAACAAGTCCTCTAACGATTGAATCGTCCTCTCAGTTTGGCCATCCGTCTGCGGATGATACGCCGAACTCAATCTCAACTTAGAACCTAAATCCTTTTGCAAACCTTCCCAAAATCTCGAAGTAAATCTAGGATCTCTATCCGACACGATACTCTTAGGAACTCCATGCAACTTCACAATCACCCGAACATAAATCTCGGCTAACTTTTCCAAAGGATAACTAATATCAATCGGAATAAAGTGAGCAGATTTAGTAAGCCTATCAACAATCACCCAAATAGCATTGTGACCTCTTTGCGTATTTGGTAAACCCGTAACAAAATCCATTTATATACTATCCCATTTCCATTCCGGAATATCCAACGGTTGCATCAAACCACTAGGCTTCTAATGTTCCACTTTAGACTTCTGGCAGATCAAACACGAATACACAAACCGAGCTACATCCCTCTTCAATCCGGACCACCAAAAGATTTTCTTCAAATCTTGATACATCTTATTCGCACCCGGGTGAATACTCAATTTACCCCGGTGTCCTTCCTCCAATATCGTCTTTCTCAAATCCACATCGTCGGGAATACAAATACGACCACGGAATCTCAAAACTCCAAAATTATCAACCTTAAAGTCCTCACTCTCATTCATCATCAAATCCACAAATTTCAAATCCAACTTTTGCTTTTCACGAACGGTAGCTAGAAAATCATTCGTAACATACAACATACCAAGTTTCACACTTCTTGGCGTCATTTCGCAAACCAAAATCAAATCTCTAAAACTCTCCAAAAGTTCCCATTCTCTCACCATCAATGTAGACATATGCACCAACTTCCGACTCAAAGCATCGGCTACAACATTTGCCTTACCCGGATGGTAATTCAAACCAAAGTCATAATCCTTCAAAAACTCTAACCATCTCCTTTGCCTCATATTCAATTCCTTTTGCTCAAATAAATACTTTAAACTCTTGTGGTCGCTAAAAACTTCAAATCTCGCACCATAGAGATAATGTCTCCAAATTTTCAAAACAAAGACCACGGCCGCCAATTCCAAATCGTGTGTGGGATAATTCTTCTCATGCACTCTCAATTGCCTTGAGGCATAAGCCACAACTTTACCGTCTTGCATCAAAACACCACCTAAACCGGACAAAGAAGCATCACAATAAACCACAAACGCTCCCGTCGGATTTGGCAAAATCAGAACCGGCGCCGTCGTCAACCGTCTCTTAAGTTCAACAAAACTCTTCTCACAATTAATGTCCCAAACAAAAGTCTTTCCTTTACAAGTCAACTGAGTCAACGGAAGTGCCAACTTCGAAAATCCCTTAATAAACCTCCGATAATAACCGGCCAAGCCCAAAAAGCTTCGGATCTCCGTAACCGACTTAGGAGCCTCCCATTGCATCACCGCATCAATCTTGGACGGATCAACACAAATACCTTTACCAGAAATAACATGTCCAAGAAAATTCACTTCCGATAACCAAAACTCGCACTTGGATAACTTAGCATACAATTGCTTCTCCTTCAATACTTGCAACACAACCCGCAAATGCTCTTCATGCTCTTCTTGGGACTTAGAGTAAATCAAAACGTCATCAATAAACACAACTACGAAACGATCCAACTGCTCATGAAAGATACGATTCATATATTCCATAAACACACCTGGCGCATTAGAAACTCCGAATGGCATCACAGAAAATTCATAATGACCATACCGTGTCCTAAAAGCTGTCTTTTGAATATCTTCTCCTTTAACACGAATCTGGTGATAACCTGACCTCAAATCAATCTTACTAAAAACACGGGCACCAACCAATTGGTCCGTCAAATCATCAATTCTAGGAAGCGAATACTTATTCTTGATAGTCACCTTGTTCAACTGCCGATAATCAATACACAACCGCATGCTCCCATCTTTCTTCTTTACCAACAATACCGGTGCACCCCAAGGAGAGACACTCGGCCTAACAGATATCTTTTCCAATAAATCATTCAATTGTCTCTTCAACTCTACCAACTCCGATGCCGACATACGATACGGTGCCATCGAAATCGGTCTAGTATCGGGAACTAGATCAATCGAAAACTCAACTTCCCTTTCTGGCGATACATCCGTAATGTCCCCCGGAAATACTTCTGGAAAGTCACATACCACTGGAACCAAATCCAATTCAACCTTATTCTCTACCGACAGCGACGCAAACAAACAGAACACTTGAGCTTCATCCGCCAAAAGTTTCTTCAACTCTTTAGTGGATAGAAAACTCTCTTCCTCCTCCTCTCCCAAAGATGGAAACCTCACCAACTTGTGATAACAATCAATATGAACTCTATTATACTTCAACCAATTCATACCCAAAATCACATCTAATCCTTCTAATGGCAAACACACCAAGTCCATAATAAAGTCCTTACCATACATGGTCAAGGGACAACTCAAACATACCGAAGACGTAGTTACCAACCCTGAAGCGGGTGTCTCAATAACCATATCACCACCACAAGAAGAAAAACACAAATCCAAACGCTTAGCGCACTCAAAAGAAATAAACGAATGAGTCGCTCCGGTATCGATAATAGCAACTAAGGGCATATTATCAATAAAGCATGTACCTTTAATCAACCGATCCGTATTAGTAGTGTCTGCACCCGCTAATGCAAATACCTTCCCGCTTGACGGAGCTTGCTTTGCCTTAGTACACTTCGTACTAATATGACCAACCTCCCCACAGTTAAAACACTTAATCACATTCCTTCTACATTCAGTTGTAGTATGACCGAGACCACCACAGTTAGCACACTTTTCTCCAGCCTTCTTACACTCAAAAGATTTGTGCCCCTCTTCACCGCACCTATAGCACTTAACGGGACCAGAACTCCCTCCTCCGGATTTCTTGGCAAAGTGTTCCCTATGCTTCCCTTTATCAGCAGGCGTCACATAAGGCCCACTACTTACTGGTTGCTTCCCTCGCCTCTCATTCAAACTCTTATAGTGAGTAGAACGAGCCCTACTATCCTCTTCGAAAATTCTACAGCATTCGGTTAAGTCCGAAAATCTTCGAATCCTCTGATATCCCACAGCTTGCTTGATCTCCGGGCGCAATCCGTTCTCGTACTTAATACACTTGGAAAATTCCGCCGCCACCGCATCATAGTGAGGATGGAATTTCACCAACTCCGTAAACTTAGCCGTGTAGTCGACCACGGACATGTTCCCTTGTTTCAATTCTAGAAACTCCATCTCCTTCTTTCCCTTCACACTCTCCGGATAATACTTCCTCAAAAATTCAGTGCGGAACAAATCCCAAGTTACTTCCTCATCATCAACCCCAAGAATTTGTCTTATGCCGACCCACCAGTCATCGGCTTCTTCTCTCAGCATGTGAGACCCAAGTCTCACCTTGTTCCTCTCAGCGCAATTCATAACTCTGAAGATCCTCTTGACCTCTTTCAGCCAAATCTGAGCACCGTCCGGATCAAACCTTCCTTTGAACACCGGAGGTTGATTCTTTCTAAACTCATCGTTAGCATTCACATTCGGCGCACCCTGCACCGCTCGAGCCATAGCTTCCAATTCCGCAGCCATCGCGTTGTCATTACGACCAGCCATATTCTGATTATTCCCAAAAATAACAACAGGGTCAAACAACCGTTCAACCAACAAAACAGCGAGACAGATACAACTGACTCAACACTGGGCTCTGATACCACTTAATGTAACACCCCCTTTCTATGCCCCCAAATAATACAATTAATCATTTAGGCATAAATTTAAAATTTCATCAGAGTACATTTGCAACATGGCATAAAAGGGAAATACCACATTATCATAAAAATTCCAACACATACAACACCTGCTCAACAGATATGCAACAACGGAATAACACCCACAAGAAATATTTAGAACAAAGGCGGAAATATCCAAATATTTCATAATTCACCAAACATGTATTCACATATACAGTTATCATTCATCATGTTTTACAAAACTTATCAACAGCAGATACATACTCAGATGTATCACAAAAGAATCAAAATAAATCCTATTCTACCCGGTGCTACATATCAGAGCCGACCGACCAAAAGGGAAGAAGCCACACTTCACAAAAATACCTCCAGCAATCTAGTCTACAATGCCTCGTAGAGCATTAAAAGAAACAACAGAAGGGTGAGAAACGATATCATAATAACAATGCATAAAAACATATATATATATACATAATACCCAATATACGTCTTTCGCATTCTCACCGCAACTCACCTCGTCATACCGTACATCACAATGTATTCACATTATCTATTTACAAATAGAACATCATGCATATACAATATGCGTCAACAATATTTATATCGGTTCATGAACACACAAAACATACATATTCCTATATTCACACGTACATGTGTCTTCAAGCATACCAATCATGCCAATCATCAACAATTCATATAAACATTTACAATTATGTTCATTCACCATACACCATGCAGGATGTCAACATGCAACTCATAGAGACCGACACACGACTCTATGCAGATGCAAATGCGATACCGACTCATTTCAGCAGGTTCAATTGAAGAACCAAATAACCATCGCTCACACCCCACATGGGCACACGAGGTTCTGCAGATTCTACGCGGAATCAAAATAACCATCGTTATATACGAGGTTCTGCAAATCCACCGAGGGATCAATAATTAAACATCGATCACACCCCACAAGGGCACACGAGATTCTGCAGATTCATCGAGGAATTAATAATTAACCATCGCTCACACCCCACAAGGGCACACGAGGTTCTGCAGATTCACCGAGGAATCAATCGACACAAGAATGCATACCATGATGCTTCACATGCAACATGACTCATGACACTCTTGAAATGCACATATGTTTACAAACATACTCATGAATTCTACACATTCATACAAACATCATAGATTTTAATCAGGCTAAACAATGCACATAATTTGCCCAAGCGGCCACAATTCATAATCTAGGATTCACGCCATACGGCTACCCACAGCACAACACAACCCAGCATATAAACTACTAAATCAAAGAAGGGTCGATCGCAACCGAAACCCCAAGCCACGACAGCACCCAGCAACAGCGAAATCCATCCTGCTACGTTCGCTACACGCTCGCCTAGCGAGCTGCTAGCGAGCGTTCGCTACCTCCTCGCCTAGCGAACTGCTAGCGAGTGCAAACAGAACCTCCAAACATTGCTCGCTACCTCGTTCGCCACAACAAACCCCCAGCGAGCGCCTCGCTACTCCCTTCGCTTCCAGCGAAAGACCACAATACCATTCTGTCCCAAGTCTGGGACCGTTCACTACGCGCTCGCCTAGTGAGATGCTAGCGAATACTCGCGACCTGCTCGCCTAGCGAGATGCTAGCGAGCGTCTGCGAACAGAACTTCTCCCCACTGTTCAGAATCCAAAACCACCGATAAAATCGCCCGATGAACTCCAACTCATATCCAGTAGCCTTAGCCTAACATATACCGACTAATCTACGCTATCTAATCACGATTCTAACCGTTAGACAACGATTTCTATTGATTAAACCAAATTCGACCTAAAATGGAAAGTGTAGAAAAACTACCAACAATCCAAAAAAATCTAACAAAATCATACATGATTACACGCATTGATAGAATAATAAGGTTTCACACCCTTACCCGAACAATCGAAAGCTTTGGTGATGATTTCTTGAAGTTCTAGGTTTTTCCTCTTCTTTCTCTCCTCTTTCTCTTCTCTTCCTTTTTTTCCCTTGTTTTTCTTTTCTCTCTTACTAACTTTCTCTTTTTCTCTCATATATTCATATTCTCTTTTCTTTCCTCTCAAATTATTTCCACACACTAATTAATCCATTCACATAAAATATCCACTTAACATAATTACTAATGCCCAAAATACCCTCCGGTCTATTTTTACCCGAAACTCTCAAAGTAGGCAAAAATAGCACAATATGCACGAATAACATATTAAACACACAATTCCACATTTAAAAATAATAATTCAATCAATTAAATCAGAAAGGACTCAAAATAAAGGAAATTCAGAATCGGGGCGTTACATCGAACCCTAAGGTCGGATCAATCGAAGTTGATAACCACATCTTGAGAATACTCTGCTGGGGAAGAGAGAAGCTTAAACCAGTAACTCTGTTGGGGAAACACAAAATAAGATGAACGCGTCCATCAAAATTACGCCATGGTCTGGATACCATACGGGCTGAAGGATAACATTTCAAATTGTCGGAATCTGGATATTTAGCGAACACAATGAATCAATGAAATTTGCCGGAGTCTGAACATTCAACGTAATAACCGGAGTCTGGATACTCAACGGAATTAGCCAGAGTCTGGATACTTAACGTAATAAATCGGAGCCTGGACGCTCAACAAAAATGACCGGAGCCTGAATGCTCAACGAAATAAACGGAGCCTAAATACTTAACGGACGAGGAAATACATCACAAATATATTCATCAGGGTCTGGATACCTAACTGACTTAACCGAAGTCTAGATACTCGAAGGACAAAGCACAATAACACGAATTGTCGTGGTCTGGATACCACAAGGACTAGATAAAACACATAATTTGCCATGGTCTGGATACCATACGAGTCGGAGAAGTCACATTTAAACTTGTCATGGTCTAGCACCATATGTCAAATTGCAGGAGTTTGAAAACTCAACGAAAAATCGGAATCTAAACACTCAACGTAATCAACCGGAGCCTGGACGCTCAATGAAAATGACCAGAGCCTAAATGCTCAACAAAAATGAACGGAGTCTGGATATTGTTGCACCCTAAAATTTGACTAACATTTATTTACCCATCAAGTGTTTGAAGGTTGATACCTTTATCAGAAAGTTCAAGAGATCCTCAGAGGAATTGGTTGAAACCAAGGTTGTGTGTCTCATAACTTGAGAGTTGTGGATGCTCCTCAGATGATTCTGAGACTTTGAGAATGGACTTGAAGCTTTGAGAAAGTTTACGAGATGTCTTGAAAGCCATCATGAAGCCCAGAGAGGTCATTATGCAAGAACTCAGAAGATTCAACCATGAATGGTAGAATTAGGGTTTTGACTGGGTCAACCCTAGGTCAACTGATGATTTGGAGAAGGTTGAGACGTAATCCAAGAGCCATGTGATCATGGAATGATGTATTGAGATACTATAAGGATGATTCCTAGACCAACTCATCATGATTGAAGAGTTTGAGAAGTTTTAAGCTAGGGTTTCTAAGGATTGTCAGTGTAAAATCCCCTAGTTTGATCCCTATCTTCCAGGCAGTTTTAGCTCAAGATGTGATTGTCATCTCATCTTCCCCACAACATGAATGTTGTATAGCTTGTTCTTAGCTTTAATTTTAGTGGTAGAAGTCCTTGATAGGATTTGCAGAGCTCAAGCTATGGTTTTGACAAATTACAGGTCATTTGAGGTATGTGAATCTGGGTCCTTGAAAGTCACCCAACTTGCAGACAACTTTTGCCCTAGTAGGATGATTCCTATGATCTCTTGGTCAACATGAATGTTAAAGAGCATCTTCTTAGATTTCTAGAGAGTACTATAAGTCCTTGATAGTATTTGTAGAACCCAAGTTATGGCTTTGACAAGCCAAGGGCATTTTGGTCATTTCGAAGTTATAGGTCATTTCAAGCATGTGGCCATATCTCCTACTTCCAAGCTTCAAATGGAAAAACCTTCAACATCAAAGTTGCTTAGAATGATGTTTTAAGGCTAGTAGGGTGGTCATGGGATGTTGAAAAGGCTCATAGCAAAAAGTGATAAAAATGGCCTAAAAATGAGGTATAAGTTAATTTAAGTGAAATGGAAAATCATAAAATCCAAGCTATAAACCCTAACCATGTCATATGATAGGTCATTTTGACTCCAAAGGACATTTTAAGAACAATGGTTCAGCCACAATTTTGATTTGAGGCTTGAATCTTAGGGTTGCTTTGTAAAAGGCTTGCTTGCATAATGGGGTACCAAACCAAAACAAGGAAAAGCTTAATAAACAAGGTGTTTAAGCATAGTATCTTACCCTAATTCTCATGTAAGGAGAAAATCAAGTTATTTACCCAAGTTACAAGGGATTTTGTCATGATATATCATGTGGTGAGAAGTGAAATGCAAAGTATCATGTCATGAAACTTCAAGTTCTTACTAGATGGATCTAGATGGTTCTAGACCTTTCCAAATCAGTCTATATATTGAATACAATCTCCATTGGTGAGAGGTTGGTGATAGTTGGTGATAATTGGTGAGGGTTAGTGCAAAAAAGAGAGAATTGATCAAATTTCTTCCATTTGCAATTCAAGATCAAACCTCTATTCTTCTTCATTTCCATTTGTTTCTTCTACACAAATCCACTCCATTCATCATAATGAACAAATGCATACTGGTTTGAGGAGCCATGGATGAAGGTTTGAAGGTGTGGTGGTGAAATCGCAAAGAAGCAAATCTGGTTCGAATCCATTGGTACCAGCTTGCTACATCATTTCTTTCGCAAACAGAACTTCTACAAGCATACAAAGAGTACTCCTGGAAGGTTGCGAGCATTGAAGAGGAGAGAAACTACCTCTGCCATAGCCAAGAACCAGGTTTGCAAAACCTTCTCTACACCCTTATTTATGTACAATTAGATAGAATGGTTAATGTAGAATGGTTAGTGACAATTAGGTTATCAATGCTGGAAAGTTTGAGAGCCATTGGTGAGTTTTGATTATGGCACACGATTTCTTTAAAGATCAAGAACTGGAGTTGTGGTGAGAACAAATTCATGTGCTATATCTTAGGATGACCAGGGCCACGTGGTGAATATTCTGATACCAAGAAATCAAAGATTCATGGAAGTTCAAGAATGACCATTAATGGAACTCACTATCGGGTTTTTAGTTTTAGGTCATTTCAATAGGAACTAGGACCAGGGTTGTGATCAGGGAGAAAAATAGAGTGATTTTGCTTTTTAAAGAATTGAATTTGGTGCTGAAATGAGGGAGTACGGGTTGGTGTAAGTATGCTGTTATAGCTTGGATTCCATGGAATGTTTGTTGCAAACCCTAGAGTGAAATGAGGAAGACGACACCAGAATCGTTGGATGAGAGCAAGACCGGTTGACCAAACGAAGATCCAACGGGCACGATTTAAAATTGAAATTGAGAGGGAGTCTGAAACCAGTAAAACACAGCGTTTCATTAAACGCTCTTGTGGGCTTAGTGTTCTGATTCTTATTCCCACCCCCATACCAAGGCCCATGGTCATAATGCACTAAATTTGGTTACTTTTGACACCGCTAGTTTTTTCTTTTTTCTGTGTTTATTTAATTGTTTTCTGAATTACAAGTGGGCTTAGTACGCTTGCTAGTCCCACCCCCCAGTTAAGCCCAAGCGCTTTTTTACATTGGATATGATTGCTATCTGCACCCCCATGCTTCATTCTCATATTATAATTTTCTCCAAATTTTATTTCATTTTAAAAATTCATAATAAAACGAAAAATCCATATTTTTTAATGAGACTTTTTTTCCCATTTTCCATTTTCTGTCTAGAAAAATATAAAACCATAAAATAGCCATTTTATTTCATTTTTATATTTTTTGCATATTTTTACTTTTAATTGCTTTTTTAATTCTTTTAGTTGATGCATGATCTTGTAGATTTTAATTAGGGTAATTCCCTTAGGATTTTTAATTCAATCTTTTTAGGATGATTAGATGAATGGTTTAGGTTCCCCATGAATTAATGCCATATTTTTGTGATAATTTTTAGGGTAGTTTTAATTAGGTAATTCTAGGTAGTGTAGAATTAGTTTAAAACTTTAACATAGGCCAATAACAATTTTAGATTTAGGGTTTTTAGGGCAATTTAGTCTATGGGGAATATATGGGACTTAAGGGTAGATATGTAGGGTCCCCTAGCATTTATATTAGGATTTAATAGAATAATATGTTATTTTTGGTTGATTTTTGAATTGAATGATTGTTTGTGTTGCCTTTAGGGCAAGTTTTGTTTAGTTTGCTTTGCTTTGGAGTTTTCCTTTGGTTTGAGGAGCTTGGCATCTCATCGTGGAGCATGGTGGGGCATACTAGAAGATTGGAAGAGGCATTGAGGGAGCTTGAGGAGCTTGTTCTTTCTTCTTTTTGTTTTGTTTTAGGGTTAGGGACTAGGAAGAGCTTAGATGTAGACAATTTCTTTCTCAAACATGGATAGTATCCTTCACATCCATTCCTCCCTATGATTCAAAGGCCTTCCAGGGTATACACCTCTCTCCTTTGGAGGGATAAGTGTTATACCCAGGAGGTAGAACTTTTGAGGGAACCAGTCCCTTGATATTGAACCCTTATAGGTCACCTTTGGTGATCAAATAAGCAGTTCAATATCCCCCAGCTTATCCAGTAAGTGATTTTTCTCTGTTTGATTGTCTTGAGAGATGTCAGAGCCTGAGCATGAAGATGAAGACTTCATTGAAGATCATTGAAGAGGATGAATCCTTGAAGACTGCCATTCGAGCTGAAGCTTGAAGAACATGAAGATCAAGTTGATACTTGAAGATCCCTGAAGATAGTGAAGCCTGAAGGCGGAGCTGATCAAAGAAGCTGAAGCTTAAGGGAGAAGATGAGTTGAAACTCATATTGTAGGGTTGAAACCTGGAAAGCAATTGATGATTGAAGTCTGAAGACTGAGTTGCTGCTGGAGGAGCTGAGGCTTTCTTCTGTTTTTCTTTTCTGTATTGTGTGTTTTGTTTGAATTGTCTGTTGCATTAGATTAAGTCCATCTAGAATAGGTAGGATCTAGTAGCATGATTGCATTAGAGGTTGAGTTGCTCCCTCTGCTTGTATTGTTACTGCGTGGCTTTGCTTGCGGGTATTCGGTAGAGCCCAGCTCCCTTGCCCATGTGGTTCGTTTGCCTGATGACATTTCATTTTATCTGTATGATTGCAGTTAACTGTTTATTGCTTGATAGCATGTTGTTTATTTTTCAGTATGATTACTGTTATTTCATGACTGGCTTGAGGTTGAGATGAGCTTGTGGAGGCTGAAGCCCCACACACATTTCCTCCCTCACTTGCATTGCATGCATTTTACTGTTAAGCTGATGCTTTGTCTGTTTTGGTGTATCATTGACATGATCCCTTAGGACTCTCATTTCCTTTGATAAGGATTTGATGATAGACTTTTAGGTTGAAACCTATGCATGACAACTTCTAGGAGTTCCCTGTTCAAACCTCAACCATAGGATGAATCCATGGCATGATAACAGTAGGACTTGATAGTCTCCCTCCTAGTTGGGCATGTTCTCTTCTCATCTCAAAACAGTTTAAGATACAGTAATCATGAATGATTTCTTTCGTACGTTACGAGCCTTAAGCTATCTGAGAAATGATTGTGGGAGAGCTTCTTTTCCACAGTTTGGACGTTTAGTATGGTACCCTTTGGGTGACATGCGACGCATTCACTCTCAGGTCATAGTCTCTAGTGCGGTTGAAATCGCAAACACAATAAAAAACACTTCTTTCGTAAGAGACAGGAAATAAGTTGTAGTTTCCCGAACTACGTGAGCTCTGATCTCTCATACCTGTTGAGAGTACGTAGGCACAAGATGGCGATGTCTTGGCGAGCTACCTTCCCCCATAATCCTTCGTAGGCCGAACTACGTTGACTCTGATTTCTCATTCTCTGATGGGAATACGTAGGCATAAAGCGCGATGCTTTGCCGAGTCATTTTTCTTTTCTTTTTCAGCCAGCCTTGATAGGTAGATAGAATAAAACCAACCCGTCCAAGTAAACAAACAAGCGAGGATCCCGTCGAGTACGACGGACGTGAGGGGTGCTAATACCTTCCCCTTGCGTAACCGACTCCCGAACCCAGACAATGGTTGCGATGACCTTGTCTTACCCATATTCATTCGGTTTTTCCGATTGTTTCCTTTCCCGCTCTGAGGGATAAATAACGAAAGGTGACGACTCTTCTGTCATGTCGGCACCTTATTTTCGCGCAAGCGACAGCTGGCGACTCTGCTGGGGACTTCAGGTGTTTCCCTATGCGAGTCTCGCCTTGGATTTTCTTCCTAGCTGCCTGGGACTGTCCCCAGCAGCTGGCGACTCTGCTGGGGACTCCAACGGTTCCCTGCGAGAGTCAATCCTACCGCTTGTATGTTTACTTGTTGGGTTACGTTTATTTATCGCATTTTACTTCTCGCACTTTATTTCCCGCATTTTATTTTCAGTATAATATGATTATTTGTGCTGTTGTGGGATGGGAGTTCTGATGAGTGAGAAGCCAGACCCAGGCTTGAGTGCACCATAGAATTAGAGTGGAAATTAGTGGGCGCGTGCTTGCTTTGCAGGCACTAGTGTCTCATGAAATCCACGCTCAGACGAGGTTCATCCGGTTGGCTTCACTTTCAACCCTTTGGGTTGAGACGGTTGCTGGTTTGGTGGATTGTCGACTCTGGGGACCGATCATTTGTGATTCAGCTAAGTGAGGCCTCTTCATGAGCTGGTGATGCCACACCTTCTGGGTATCGTATCACCCCTCTTGAAAGTCTGTGACGCTGATGAACGCATAGGATGCCGTACCTTGAGTCAGTTTAGGTCCGTACCTGTGAGTAGGATTGGGTTCATTGCAGGAAACTTTGACCTTCAGACTACCTGGTTTTCTTGACAATGAATCAGTTTTGTTGGTACCAGGGTTTCTCAGTTGCGGATATGTCTGTTCTTGATAGAGCAGGTTTTAATCAGAGGGTCTTATCAACAGATGTTGTCTGTTCTTGATAGAGCAGGTTTTATCAGAGTATTGTCATCAGTGGTTTGTTCTTGATAGGGCAGATTTTTGGGTCTGAAGATCTCGTCAGCAGATGTTGTTTGTTCTTGATAGAGCAGATTTTTGGGGTCTGAAGATCTCATCAGCAGCTGTATGTTTGTTCTTGATAGGGCAGATTTTTGATTTGGGGTCTGAAGACTTCATCAGCAGATATTTCTTGATTGTACATCCGAGGTCCTTATTATCAGGCATTTGTTCTCAACAGAGCAGAATTTTGATCCTATGTATATGGTCCTATCAGATGGTTATTCTTGGCAGATCAAATTTGTGGTCTTACACCGGGGTTTTCTTCTCATCAGTAATTGTTGATACAAAATCTCCACAACAGCACTTACCTGGATATATTATTGCATGACTGCATCTTGCATTAGTTCGCATATTCATTTTGCATTCCATTAGCAGGTGTCTGTGCTGCAGGCGCATTTCGTACCCTGATTCTGGTGTCCCGGACAATATGAGATATTTTCTTCCATGAATGGATCCAGTCTTATCACTGCATTGACACTATGTTGGCACGTTGACACCAGAATTAGGGGTGATCTCCTAAACGTACAAACACCCATGGCATTAGCATAATTCATCTTGCATGACGAAAGTCGGGGCTTGTCTTCTAACCCTTGTGTTTGCAGGTTTGACTCAGAATCGAGCAACTCAGACTAATGGAGCAAGTACAAGCTGAGTTGGGGAAAATCCAAAGCCAGTTGGGGCAGGTCATGAATGACATACAGGCAGTGCGCCTGGACCAGCAAGTACTCAGAGAAGAGAATCAGCAGATGCAGAATCAGTTGAGCCTCCTCATGGGAGTGGTGAGAAGTATGCTAAAAAAGGAGAGTGGTCAAGCACCCAAGGTGGAGACCAAAGTGCTTCCTCCATTGCCGTCAGTGCCACCTGTGCTGAAGCCATGTGGACCTCATGGATCCGCTACACAGCATGAAGCTCGAGACCTGTCTCGTCAGCAGCCGCGCCAGGCATCTCAGAATAACCCTGAAGGTCATAATCAAAAGAAGAAGCTACTTGATAGAGCTGTGGACCCAATACCTGTGAGTTATGCCCAGCTGTTGCCACTGTTGGTTCAGAACCATGTTCTCAAGCTTCGGACTTTGGACCCACCGAATGACGTGTCATCGGACTTTGATCTCAGCACACATTGTGATTTCCACTCAGGAGCACCGGGGCACCATGTTGAAACATGTAAGGCTTTCAAGAATAAGATTCAAGACCTTATTGACTCAAGGACAATTAGGTTTGTGCCGGGCGGCATGAGAGCATCGGGAAAGTTTATCCCGTACCCTGCAGAAAAGGTGAATGATTCCACTCCTTTGCCTGAAGCTAAGAAAGATCTTGAATATGTCCCGCGACTTTTGGTGACTGAATCGCCTCGCTCGCAGTTTCTACCTGGATCGATTTCAAGGAAGCAAGCGGCCGTTGCCATTCGGAAACAACGACCTCTCGCTCCTTGGCGGAAAGAATACCAGCACCAGAATCGAAAGAGACCTCGCAACCACTTGGAACGAAGGAATGCTCCTTTCCATCCAGTGCTTGTGCCGTATAGCCAGATTCTTCCACAGTTGATTCAGAATTCTTTGGTGGAACCGAAAGCTCTCAAGCCCGTGCCAGAGCCTTACCCTCTAGGGTACAATCCCCATGCTCAGTGTGGTTACCATGGTGGATCTCCGGGGCATTCAACTGAAGATTGCAAGGCTTTTCAGGCAAAAGTGCAACAGTTGATCGATAAAGGGTGCATTTCCTTTCCAGAAGGAGTTTTGGTTGTGCGTGACAACCCCTCAGCTGTCTGAGCTCGCAGATTCAGAGGGTTACGTTCAGAAGCCAGTGGTCCAGACAGGCAGACGTCCTCAGCATTGGCAGTCCTCGGACTTTTTATCATTTGTATTCGTAGTTTCTTTTCTGTTAGTTACTACTTGCTGTTAAACATTGTATGTTTCGAATGGTAATATTAATAAAGTGACTATGCATTTTTTCTAAATTAGTTATGTCGTTGTGACTCATCTACTGCATTGCACTGACACTTGCATTTTAGTCACTCCACTTTATCACTATGATTAGCAAAGATTGGAGGGAGGATGACGAAACTGAATACTCATAGCTGATGATCGTATTGCTTTCAGATAAAACCTTGCCAATGACGTATAAGGAATTATTTCAAATCCCCTAAACACCGGAGAGATAAGGAAGAGAATCCCTTGTTAACCACTTCGAGCCGAGAAGTAGGAGTTTCTTTCGGATTTTTAAACCCTCATATCTTAACCCGGGGCAGGGTAGTTGTCAGTTAGCTTGATCGAACGTTCAAGTCTTATAGAGGAGTGTTGTCCTTCGAGGACCAATCACATCATATTCCTCTCCAGAGGTCGTACCTCATCAACCACAATGGTTAAAGCTCACCAACTAGGAGTGAAACAGTTATAATCCTTTCGGAGCAATCAAGACAACCAGTGTCGCACGACTCGTTCCAAAAGAAGAAAAAAAAGAGAATAAGAAAGTCCGCTAAGTAAAAAAGGAAAAGCTGGAAAGCAAATACTTAGGCAAAAATCAGGGCATCCCGCTGGACTTTAAAAGAAAAATCGAAAAGAACTCTGAGGAGTCAGTCCAGGCAAAAATTAGGGAATCAAAATAATGAAAAAGAAAGGATATAAAAAGAAAAATCCTCAAACAAGGACAAAGTCGTGTAGACACAGATGCCGAAAACGAAAAAGGAGTAACTGTCACTCCAAAACACCTTGTGAATTCTTTAACCAGTTGTTCCCAATGTTCAACATACCTCTCGAAGAGGCGAGCGCTCGAGCTAAGTTAACTGGACTTTAGGATCGGAGATCATCACGTAGAAGGGGTGGGTACAAATCATAATTTGATCCAAATATCCTTTGTTTCACGAACCGTGAACCCGACCACGATACAACCCTTAAAAGACCTAATTGAGGCAGGGTTTATTCTGAAAGCGCATTGCGATAAGGTTGAGTAACCTGACTCCTACATGATTTGCTAATCATATCCTTATTGTATTTTTCACTGAGCGAATCAGCACTACGTTTGAACCCTTTGGTTCATTCGTCACTCACTAGCATGACACATAAATGAGTGACAGTACAACATTTTTTCGAAATTTGCATGAACACTGCATTAAAATTACCATTCGTGAATAAACAATTTTAATTGCAGGTCAGTAGCTGATACGGAGGAACTTCAACAGGGAATAGTCAATCAGGACTGAATCGTCAGAGGTCTGGATCAGAATGGTATGCTGCGAAGCCCTGTGAATTTGGGGCACTGACTTCCTGTGAGTTTGAAATCAGTTTGCCTGAGGACAAGTCCCGGAGTATCAGTTGATTATGGGGCAGTTTATGCAAGAAGCGGTTGGTCGGAAGTGAATCTTCTCGAGACCCAATCAGGGGCAGTTATCCTGAATTCTTGCGATTTGAGGGCAGATCCCTCCAGTGTTCAATCAAAGCATGTTGAGTCGCTCATCGCTCGTTCAGGGGCAAACTACTTCAGAGATTTTGAAGCCAACCATGCTGAGAGTTGGTTAGTGGAGGATGAATCCTCACGTTGTACAGATGTCGGGACAGGCCATCTGAGGATTGTCTTGTTACCAGCTGCTTTCTGTCCAGAATGAATTTTCCCAAGAGTCGGATTGGGGCAAGTTGAATTGTACTGGGGCAAATTGTTCAAATGAGTTTGTTCACCTAGCAAGAATTGAGTGTCGGGGAATCGTGTCGTTACCCTGCCAAAACCTGAGCCTTCTGAAGAAGCCTCGCTGTCATTGGATTGCTATCCTACAGCCTAACCTGTTACTTGGCTCCATGATTGGTAGTCTGTATTCCCTGTGTTGATGTTGTTGAATCAGGATTGTTTTCTCAGCAGAGATGTACAGTCTGAGATTGTTTCCCCTGAGCAGTTTGAGACTGCAGCAAATTGAGATGGCATTCATCCCTTATCAGAATAGGATCAAGATTATCCTCAGCAGGGTTGATTGATATTCCAGGCAGAGTATGGCCATCCCAAGCATTGAACGTTGATTAGCCTGATGTGCTATTTTCCCAGGCGGGTTGAGACTGAAGCTTTCCCTGACCGGTAGATTTGGGTTTATTTCCCCAGCAGTGGGACTGATGCAATGTTGTATCCCCACAGAGTCCGAGTGTGACTCCCTTCCCTCCGAGTCCAGGTCATTGACTCATTCCTCAAGCAGAGGTCCACGGTGATTCCCTCATTGAGTAATCTCTAGACGGGTAGATTTTGACGTCAGCCCGAGAAGAGTTATTTCTCAGCAGATTGCTTCGTACCCTATAAGGACTTAAGGTGTTCAAAAAGACCGTTCAGGGTTGTCTTCCTCGGTGAAGTGAGATTCCAGTTCAGTGATTGATTGTTATCTTCCGCAGACGTCAGAGGTGTTGCCTTGATAGGATCAGTACATCTCCAACAGAGTTGTACCATGAGTAGCTAAGGATTGATATCCCCAGCAGTGTTGATACACAGGTATTCCTCATCAGACTTGACAGTCCAGCAAGTGTTACCCGGAAGGGTCAGTCTCCGTAAGGCGTATGCGAGATTATTCTCAGCAGATCAGGATGGATATCCCCGAAGAGGGACGATTCCTCCTTCTCCAGCAGAGTTCTGTAGCCTCTCCGCGCAGAGTTTGCGCGCAAGATAGTGAGCATTGATATGTCTCCCCAGTAAGAGGTGATTCTCTTCCCCAAGCAGATGTGTCCTGAAGGAACGTCACCTCATCAGCTGAGTCACGCGCCGAAGCAAGATTTCTTCTCCCCCGCACCGGGTCACAAGTGCAGATTTCATAGAAATGTTCGGGTGCCGAAGCTCGTGTTTTCCCCAGTAAAGTCACCGAAGCAGGTGTCTCCCCCCGCACCGGGTCACAAGTGCAGGTTTCGTAGGAAGCTAATCGTACGCCGAAGTATGCAGTAACTGATGGTGCCAGACTGAAGTCTCCAGCGGAATTGAGATTCCCTACCAGAGCCGTATTCTCCCCCGAAGTCGGACGACTCCTTCTTCCCCAGCGGAATTGAAACTCCTTATCAGGGTTGTACTCCCCATTGAAGTAAAATGATTTCTCTCTCCAGCTGAGTTCGCAAACCCCCCAAGAGAGCCGAATCCTTGGAAGCAGTAGGGACCATGATGGATTTGCCCTAGCAGAGCGTTGAAAAACTGATGCTGTATTCCCCTGCAGAGTTGTACTCTCTCCAGCGAAGCAGAATGATTTCTTCTTCCCCAGCCGAGTTTGCAGATACCCCAAGAGAGCCGAATCCTTGGAAGTTGATCAGACCATAATTGGTCTTCCCCAAGCAGAGCATTGAGCAGCTGAAGTTGTTTCCCCACAGAGTTATCACCCCCAGAAGAGTAGCCGAGACGGCCACGCAGTTTATGCTCGCGATTGATATCGCTCTCTCTCAGCAGGTCCAGGTTCTCATGAAGCTATTTCCCCTGCAGCCGTCAACCGAAGATCATTTCCTCAGACGGAGTCCAATTGATATTGGCATATCCACATTCTCCTCAGCAGGATGATTCCTTTATCTGAGTAGTTCTTTCTCCTTGACAGGAGGATTTCCCCCTCGGCATTTATCTTGCTGATGGGATCGCATCATTGTGCATGATTGCATGGCATTTAGCATAAACGCATAGCATTTCCACCGTGTGGAGGATGGCGCCGAAGCATATGCATAATAAACATGATTTAGGTTGCTACCGTTCTTGTTTTGCAGGTGTTCCGCCGAAGGATCAGTTGCTCAGGATGATTCCTGAAATTCTCCCCAGCGAAGTCGCTTGTTCAAGATGATTCTTGAAGACCCCAGTGAAGTCTTCAGTTCAAGATGATTCTCGAATCCCTCAGCAGGGCCGTTTGCTTAAGATGATTCTTAAAACCCCAGTGCAGTCTCCAGAGTTGGTTGCTCAAATTGATACTTGGAGTCTCCAGCCAAGATCGCCCAGGATGGTTCCTGAAGCCCCAAGAGAGTCGAATCCTTGGAAGCGGTTCAAGCCATGATTGGTTTGTCCCCGGCAAAAGTTACCCAGGATGATCCCTGGAATCCCCAACAGAATGAAGTCTCTAGAATGGTTATCGGTTCAAGATGATTCTTAAAGGTCCCAGACGGAGTTATCTGTTCAAGATGGTCCTTGAAGTCCTCAGCAGAGTTGATTCCTCCAGAGCGATTTCTGGACCCCCGGAGCGGAGTTGCTGGATAGTTCTCCAGATTCCCCAGCGGCGAAGCGTCCTCCTCAGCAGGTTTTCTGACGGCGAAGTTGAAATCTCCCTTGAAGACTCCATGATTGAAGTCTGACCGTGTTAATGAAGCGGTTTTCTCAGTTTCTCTGAATGCCTGATGTTGCACCCTAAAATTTGCTCAACCTAATTCACTTGGTTTATGTTTCAATTGCATTAGCATTTGCATATAGAGTCATGTACATAGTTGGATCATCTACATAGCATAGCATAGCAAGTCATTCAACAGGGGACCAAGCATTATTCTCATCTCTATGAGCCTATCAAGAGGTTATTATTCTAATTCAATCTCATTCAAGTCATCAGAGAGAATTTGAAAGCCTAAAGAAGTCATTGGATCTATCTCCTATCTGAGGGTATCTGAGGGTCATCAAAGAAATTGTGAGCTGTGGGCTAAGCATGGAGAGTATGTAGATATCATGGAAGACTTAGAAAGTCATTTGGAGAAGGAGGCAAGTCATTGATATGATCACAAGGGTTGCAGTTGAAGACAGTCAACTAGGGTTTCATCTGGGTCAACTCAAGGTCAACCCTAGGTCAATTGGTTGATTGAAGGACATTAAGGTATATTGGAGAGATGTGGGGTTCATCATTTGGCATGTGAATAAGGATATGGTGTTGTGCCAAGAAGAAATCAAGAGAAATCAAGGGGAAGAGGAGTTTCTAAATTAGGGTTTCTGTGTAAAATCCCCTAGTTTAGGTCAAATTTCCAAGCAAGATAAATCAAAATGCAAGCTTCAAATGGATCCTTGGTCAACATGAAACTTGTAGAGGATCTCAAGACCTTTAATTTGAGTGGTGGAAGACATCAAGGAGATTTATAGAACTCAAGTTATGGTCATTGCAAGTTACAGGTCATCTGAGGTATCTGAAATTTTGTCTGTGAAAATTACTTGTCTTCCAAGCAACTTTTACCCCTCAAGGAGATTTCAAAGGAATTTCTGGTAAACATAAGAGTTGTTACTAATTGTCTTAGCTTTCTATAATGGTATGGTATGCCTTCATATGATTTGTGGAACTCTACTTATGGTCTTGGCAAGCAAAGGGTATTTTGGTCATTTGAGAATTACAGGTCATTTCAAGCCTATGCCCAAAACTCATACAAGGAAGCTTCAAATGAAAAACTTCACAACATCAAACTTTCTCCAAATGACATTTTGAGTCTAGAAAAGTAACCATGAAAGATTGGAAAGGCTTATAGCTCAAGGTTTCAAAATTGGTGAATTTAATGAATAAAAAATGACCTAAAATGGAGATTTTTCATATTTTGGCCAAATGGGATGAAATTATAGGTCATTTTGATTGGAAAAAATGTTTTAAGAACATTGGAAAAAGTAGAATTTTGAGTTTGGTTCAAGAATTGAAATTTATGCATGGTTACTTACAAAAGAAGTTACATAATCCAAATCCAAGGGAAAGTGTGCATGGGAAGTTTCTCCAAGCTTCTAGGACTTTCTATTATAATCTATATATTGAATTGAAGAGCTTCATGCCATGGTTGGTGAATCACTTTGTTCAAAACACAAGTTATACACAATTCTTCCATTTTTGCAAAATCAATTCAAACTCCATCAAATCTTCACCAATTTCCATTTTTCTTGATTTGATCATCATCAACATCTTCCATAGATCAGAATTCACATCAAGATTGGTTAGAATTGGGGAGAAATCGTGCCATACAATTCCATCATCCAAGGAGCAAGATTTTGGTGATTGCAAGATCCAAGAGGATTGAACAAGATTCAGTGCATACAAAACCTATAATCAAGTTCACTGATCAATTTCCACTCATTACAAGCATCAGATCCAAGGATTTTAGCACCTGTTTTCATCATTTTGCACCAGGTTAGATTTCTATTCGAATTGCCTGTTTTAGGTAGAATCATAGTGATTTGGTAGCATAGAACGGTTAAGATAGGTTAGATGATGGATTGTGCAAAGTTTGGAGAAGTTTCAGGGAGGTTGTTAATGGTGTATCAAAACTGTTGGAGCTTAGAACATCAAGAATATGGCACGAGAATCTTAGGTTTGTAGCTTAATTTGTTCAGCATGAATTGTAGATTAGGCTAGGGTAAAGATTGCCAAGGATTGGAAGATTTG
This sequence comes from Lathyrus sativus, assembly GCA_963859935.3. Classification (NCBI taxonomy): domain Eukaryota; kingdom Viridiplantae; phylum Streptophyta; class Magnoliopsida; order Fabales; family Fabaceae; genus Lathyrus; species Lathyrus sativus. The sequence continues at coordinate 302,032,283 of OZ012741.1, forward strand.
ATCACATGTGATAATGGTGGAGTCAGCATCTTCCACCTATCGGGTTTGTTTATTAGTTGAGTTTTAGGATAAATGGTTGGCATGGTTGTGTAGAGGGGAAAGAATAGAGCAACTTTGCTCTTGACATCGAGTGAATCCATGGAGAGACGAGGGAGAAGAGAGGAGTATAAATTCGTGCATGGTTAGGGTTTTCTGAATTTAGGGTTTGCTGGAGGTAGACGATGAACCATGGCCACACGATGGAGGGTTTTGACTTGACTCAGATGTTAATCCAAGGGCCACGATTTAAAAAGAAATTTGGAGGGAGAGACTGTGCACTAAACGCACTGTTTCATTAATATTTTCTGACTGGGCTTTATGATTGCTTGCTAATGCCACCCCCTCAAACCAAGCCCAATCCCAATTCAACTGAAAATCTCGCTATTTGCACCGTTCAGGGTTTTTTTAATTTTTGTTAAGTTTTCTGACTTGCTGGGCCCAGACGCGCTTGCTATGCGCGCCCCCCAGTCTGGGCCCACTCCCTTATTTTAACTGGTTTTAATTAATTTCTGCACCCTCATCCATTTAATTTCATTTTAATTTCTTTCAAAAAATGTTAATTCTTTCAAAAATCATAACAAATAGAAAAATGCATGATTTTAATTGGTTGTTTTTGCATATTATTCATATTTCTTTCAAGAAAATTATCACATAAAAAAATTCCAATTTCATTTTATTTTAATATTTTTGGCATATTTTTCTTTTAAATAGGTGTAAATAATGTGTAACTTGATGCATGAATTTGTTAATTTTGGTTTGATTAGATGCTTTAACATTTTTGATCCATTCTTTTTAGGTTGATTAGTTTAGACCTTTATCTTGTATATAAAATTTAATTCACAATTTTAGAACTTAATTTTAGGTGTTTTGTTTAGGTGTGAATAACATGATCAAAACTAGGGTTTAGGAAATAACATAGGTGTGATAATTCATTTCCCTTAGGAATTGTAGTTTGAATCTTAGGGGTATGGGACTATAGGGATTATGGGTAGTTAATAGATCCCTTAGAAAATATTAGGATTCCCCTACTGCTATTAGTATACTGTCTGTATTTGTTTGACTGTGTGGTGTGCCCTCTCTAGGGTTATTTTCATTTGTCTGTGTGGGGTATTGGGTTTGCTTGGGGATTGGGAGAGCTGAAGACTTGTGATGATGAAGCCATTGGAGATCAAGAGATTGAAGTACAACTTCCAGAGTTGATGAAGAGCACCTGTTGCTGGCAGCTGTTGAGGAGAATAGGATTTAGGAGCTAGGCAGAGCTCTAGAGTAGAACACTTGATTCACAAACATGGAAGGCCTTGTCTGCCTCCATTATTTCTCTATGATTCAAAGTCTCTTTCAAATATCCACGTACTTCCTTTGGAAGGATCAATGAATGTATTTGAAAGATAGAACTTTTGAGAGAAAACTGTCTGTATAATGTTAACAGTTAATGAGCCACCCTTGGTAGGCAGTTTACTGTTTAAACATTCATTCCATCTTGTTGACTGATATTCATCTTGGAGTTTGAGACTTGAAGAAAAGCCATTACAGATTGAAGACTGATGACAGAGACCTTTCTTGAAGGCTGTGGAGATGGAGACTGAGGCTTGCTTGAAGCTTGTAGCTGTTGGAGATGACTTGAAGACAGTTGTTGATGCAGAGCTGCTGTGGCTGTTTATTTCTGCTGTTTTATTCTTGATGTATTGGTTGGTTTTCCCTGACTGTATTGCTTGCTGTTTAACCTGTTGGGTTGAAAGTGAATCCTGTTCACTTTTGCCTATTATTTTCTAGGTTCGAGGTTGAGTGGGACTCCCTTGCCTCGCTTGTATTGCTGCATCCATGCATTTTACTGCTTTACTGTATATACTTGCTACTGTTTCTGTTTCCGTTTATCCCTTAGGATCTCTGTTTCTCTCTGCGCAAGAGAGGAGCATGATAGACACTAGGTCTTAACCCATGCATGATAACACTAGGTTAGTTTGATTCCCTTTTAAACCATAGGATAGAGTTCTGTCTCTTCTTTCTCAAAACAAACAGAAAAACACAATAAATATTTCAAACACAATAAAAGACACTTCTTCCGTAAAAGAATGTGAACTCATCAAAACATCATTTTTGTCCGCTTGGACCAGTAATCAGAAAAACCTTTTTCAGAAGGAATAAAAACAATCAAAACAGACTGGCGTCGTACGTGGCCCGAACTACGTTTGCTCTGATCTTTCATGCTGTATGAAAGTACGTAGGCATAGGATGCGATATCCTAGCGAGCAACCTTCCCCTCCTTTCCCGTAGGTAGGCGAACTACGTTGACTCTGATTTCTCGTTCCAGACGGGAATACGTAGGCATAAAGTGCGACACTTTGCCGAGTCATTTTCTTTTCTTTTAACCCTTAACCTGTAGAGTAGATAGAATAACAATCCATACCCGAAAATAAGCGTGGATCCCGTCGAGTACGACGGACGTGAGGGGTGCTAATACCTTCCCCTTGCGTAACCGACTCCCGAATCCAGGTTTTGGTTGCGATGACCATTCCTTTCCCGTCTTTGCGGTAGGTTTACTCTGAGCGTTTCCTTTCCCTCCGTTGGGATAAATAACGCACGGTGGCGACTCTTCTGTTCAGCCGGCGCCGATTTTCGCAGTAGCGATAGCTGGCGACTCTGCTGGGGATCCAACGTCCCCTGGCTGCTAAGGACTGCGATAGTCCTTATGCATTTGGGATCCAACGTCCCTTAAGCGAGTCAATCCTAGCGCTTGTTTTCCCGTCGAGGATTTTGTATGGATTTATATTTCTGTCCTTTATTTTCAGCATTATATTATTGTTATTATTGCTGTATTGGGGTTGTGACGGGTGATCCTATGATTGAGAGATAAGCCGGACCTGGGCTTGAGTGCACCTAGAATTAGAGTAGAAAGTAGTGGGCGCGTGCCGGCTTTGCTTGCATTAGTGTCTCATGAAATCTACACTCGGACGAGGTTCTTCTGGTTGGCTTCTTTTTCTACCCTTTGGGTCGAAGGGGTTGTTGGTCAGCTGAATTGTCGACTCCGGGAACTGATCATTTGGAAGTTGGCTAAGTGAGGCCTCTTCAGGATTTGATGATGCCACTCCTTCTGGGAATCGTATCATCAACCCTGAAAGTCTGTGACGCCGACGACCGCATAGGATGCCATACCTTTGTCAGTTACTAGGACATCCACCTGTGAGAGGGTTTGGGGTTATGCAGGTAACTAGACCTCCAGATACCGGTTATTTCTTGATCTGAGATCCTGGGTATTTATGGGGAGTTCTGAGGTCTGTCAGAGACCAGTTGGAGAGTTCTGAGGTCTGTCAGAGACCAATTGGAGTTATAATTTGAGGTCTGTCAAAGACCAGTGGGAGTTATGGTTGAGGTCTGTCAGAGACCAGTCAGAGTTGTGGGGTCTATCAGAGACCAGTGTTGGAGCTTTGTTTGAGGACTTCCGGAGAGTCTATATGAGACTTCTTGATATGGTTCAGGCTTCTCAACTATGGAATTTGGTCCCTGTTGCATGTGCTTGCATTGCATTGTTTGCATACCATTATCATTGCATCCCATTAACGTGTGTCTGTGCTGCAGGTGCATTTGCATATTCCCTGGTTCTAGTGCCCGGACTTCTGAGTATTGATCATGACTGGTTTGAGGAAGACAGTAGCGTACAAGCTGCCTACACCTGATATTACTCCTTTGCTTGGTCTGATGTCTCTTGCTGATGAGGAGGTTAGGAGAAGTTTCAGAATGAGTCATGGAAGATTGCTGAGATTAGTCTGCAAGCCAACTGCTGATGAGATGAATGGGTTGTACACCCTGATGCAATTCTATGATCCTGCATTGAGATGTTTCACGTTTGCTGACTTCATTTTAGGGCCTACCATTGAGGAGTATGTGGAGTTTACTGAGCTACCAGTACAGAACAAGGTTCCCTTTATTCACTCTGCTGCTGAGCCCAAGTTGGAGGACTTAGCTAAGGCCTTGCACATGAACGCTGCTGAACTATTATTGACTTCTTGGCTTGGGGTTCCAGGTTTCTCCCTTGATTTTCTGGTCGGCAAAGCTCAAGAGTACGCCAAGAACGGGTGCTGGGTGGTCTTTAACGCTATCTTGGCTCTATGCATCTACGGAATAGTGTTGTTTCCTAACTTACCCAACTTTGTGGACTTGGACGCTTTCCATCTGTTCGCTGCTGGCAACCCAGTGCCCACTTTGATCGGAGACTTCTACCATTCATTGCACTACAAAAATGAAAACAGAAGGGGAAAGACTGTTTACTGCTGTGCGCCGCTGTTGAGCATGTGGTTTAAGAGCCATCTTCCTCTGAAGGGACCTTTTGTGGATAGTGCAACTACAGTTAGCTGGTCAGAGCGCCTGATGAGGCTATCTTCCGAAGACATTGAGTGGTTTGATCGAGACTTGCTGGGGTCTGAGCTGATATTCAGTTGTTCTGGGTACCCTAATGTTCCGCTGATAGGAAGAAAAGGGTGTATCAATTACAACCCTTCTCTGTTCGTTCGCCAGTTCGGATACGCGCTGAAGAACCCACCAAAGGAGGAAGAAGTACAGGAATCTCTGTACTTCACCGGTGATTTGAAGGGAGAATTACTAGCCAAGCTGCAGCACGCATGGACGCGTATTAGCAGAAGAGGGAAGCCACTATTAGGGAAGAATGATTGTCAGGCTTATGCACCCTACAGAGTTTGGATCCAAGAGAGAGCAAGCCAATTGCTGATGCCATTTCCAGCTGCACCAGTCCCTATTCATACTCCGGTGAAAGAGCCAACTACTGTCACTAGGGAGGCCTACGAGCAAGTTGTGAAGGAAAAAGAAGCCTTGATGAAGATCAATGAAGGGTTAGAGCAAGAACTAGCTCAGATACGTAGCGAGAAAAACAAGGTTGTGCATGCTTTCCAACAGCAGATCGAACTAGTAAATAGACTAGGGGCTGAGTTGACTGAGGAGAAAAAGAAGCGCGAACGTCTGGGGCAAGAGTTCAGAAGCTCCCATGATATGCTGGAATCCAAAAAGAAAGCACTCGAGGCCGCTCACCGAGAAATCTCTTCTTGCAATAAGACTTGGAATGCTACGCTGACCAACAATAAAAAGAGGGAAGATAAGTTGAAGCAGCAAATTTCCGACCTCGAAGAGCAGTTGAAAGCTAGCATTAAGAAGTATGAAGAAGAAGTGATGACCAGGTATAGTCTCCAGAATGCACTGAACAAGGCCATCGAAGGCAGGAACGAAGCTTTGTCTCAGAAGCGGAAGCTAGAGGACCGCTTCGGAGAAGGGGCATGGGAGGAAACCGCTGGTGACGTGCGACACGTTCTCAAGAGAAGAAACCAGCTTGTTGAAGGGCTGCTTACCCGACCAGGTCATCCAGAGACCAAGAAGTTAATAGAAGAGTACCGGGCTTATGGGAGTACTTGATCATTTCATGTATTAACTTGTATGCTTTATTTGCATAGTGCTGACCATCACCAGGATTGTTGGTTGAGGTCATGCCTTCTTATTGTACTCAGTGATATTGTATTCTTGGCGTATTGGATTTCTCTGCAATATATTAGGCTTTCTATGATTCAGCTCCGATCTTCGTATTGCTAGCACTGTCACCGCACTGGCACCTTCGCACTAGAATCGGGGAATGAATTTCCCTAATGCACAGACACACATTGCATTGCACTCATATTCATATTGCATTACAGGTGATCATTGGATGGTATCTTATTTCCTGCTCTGTATCAGGTCTTTTTCAGGATTGCAGATCAGCGCCCGCACCGATATTCCACTCGCACCAACTGTCGAAGAATCATGGATCAAATGCAGAACGAGATACAAGATATGCGCGAGAAGCTAGCGCTCTTCATGCAGACCATGGAGACTATTGCAAAAGGTCAGGAGAGTTTGCAAGCTATGGCGCAGCCTCTGTTGGTCAGAAATGCTGGGCATGGGAATGAGGATCATCAGTCTGTGCGAGTCGACACTGTTCATGGGGATGGTACTCCCACACCAGTGGCTCCACCTGTAGTCAATATACCTGCTGTCAATATCAACAACGGTACTGCTGCTGGGAACGGTAACGTTGGAATTGGGAACGAGACTGCTGTCCATAACGTTGGGCTTGGTGATGTCAACTTGGGTGATAATATGGGAGGCAACGACTTCGGTAATGATGGATTTGGCTTCAATGACCAGGGATTCGATAATACTGGGAAATATGGTTTCAATGCTAAAGGCTTTGGGCAGGACGGATATGGTGTGACTAACCAGGGTTACGGAGGATTCGGAAACGGAAACGGCGCTGGGTTAATGACTTTTGGACCTGCTGGAGTTGCTTCGGGGTACGGTAACAGAGGGCGAGGCCCGGTGATGAATCAGATCAGAGCTGGCCGTAACAATGGATACGATGGGTATGGAGCTGGGAATGGTAAATGGCAAGAAGACCAGCAAGAGGACGCTTTTTCCGGTGGAGGTTTCGAGGGGCCGATGGATGACTCCCAGAGGATCAGAATGCTAGAAGAGCAGATGAGGGGGGTCGTGAACCAAAGTGCCGTGGGATTGGACATGTCAACAATGGGTCTGGTACCTGGCTTGAGGGTGCCAATCAAATTCAAAGCTCCTACATTTGATAAGTATAAAGGGGACACATGTCCGAAAGTGCACGTGCGGTCATATTACCGAAGGATGTCTGCGTATTCAACTGATGAGAGGATGCTAATGCATTTCTTTCAAGATAGCTTGTCTGGTCCGTCCCTAGAGTGGTATATGGGATTGGAACCAACTCATATAAAGACATGGAAGCAGCTGGCGGAGGCATTTGTAGCTCACTATAAGTATAACAGCGACTTGGCGCCCAACCGGGTCCAATTGCAAGGGCTGTCTCAAAAGAAGGGTGAGAGCTTTAAAGAGTATGCGCAAAGATGGCGCGACATGGCTGCTAGGGTCCGTCCTCCTTTAGAAGACAAGGAAATGAATGACATGTTCATAGGAACATTCACCGGCATGTTTTATGACAAGTTGTTTCACACATCTTTGGCTAGTTTCTCAGACTTAATTCTGATGGGAGAAAAGATTGAAAGTAACATTAAACAGGGAAGATTCCAAGCTGAGGAATCTACTGCATCTGGCAGTAACCGAAAGGCTTTTGGTGGACGCCGTCAGGGCGATGCAAGCGCAGTGTTTGGGGGTCGAGGCCGAGGCAGGGGTCGAAACCAGTATAATCAGCCGCAGCAGGTGGCGAGTGTTACTATCCCGTTTCAACAACAACCATTTCAGCAACAACAACAACAGCAACAGCAGCCGCAGCAGGGGGCACAGCCTGCCCAACGCAGATTCCAGGGGGGTAAACCAAGGACAGTTTTTGAAAAGCCACCTTCAACTTATGCATATTTGTTACAGACACTACTGGGTTTGAACTTGGTAGAGAAGAGAACTCTGGCACCAATAACAGGCACTCCTCCGTATGGTTATGATGCAAGCAGACACTGTGAATTCCACTCTGGGGCCCCGGGCCACGATGTAGAGGGTTGTCATGCATTCAAGCATGTAGTGCAGGATCTATTGGATAATAAGGCTATCAATTTTGGAACGGCGGGTCCGAATATAGTGCAGAAGCCCATGCCTAATCATGGGGCAAACGCCATTTTAACTGAGGAGGGTTTGAATCTGATTATGAATGTGGATGATCTAAAGACGCCGCTGAGCGAGATAAAGAGCAGATTGTTGCAAGGGGGTGTCTATCCTGGATGTGACGAATACTGCTTAGAATGCTGGACCCTAGCTGGGGCTTGTGATGACTTAAAGAAGGGTATTCAGGCTTTAATAGATAGCGGCATATTGCAGTTTGACTGAGCAGCAATTGAAGAGCCTGCGGGGGCATTAGCAGATAATTAGAGTGATGTGGCCACTGTGACGATCCCTCGGAAGACGATCACTATCACGGCACCGGCCCAGCGACCGCCGATCACTATTACTAAGGCTGGACCAATCCCGTACGAGAGCACGAAGGTAGTCCCATGGTCCTATGGGTTGGAAGTGTATTGTGATGGGATAAAAATTGATGTTAATAAGCAGCCAGCCGAGACTGTAGATAATGTTGTTGGTACCGGAGGTATGACAAGGAGTGGGAGAATCTCCATCTCGCCTGAGGTAGAAGCCGAAAGACTGACGAAGGGAAAGGGAAAAATGGTTGAGAATGTCCCAGTGCAGGGGAATGAAAAAGAAGCGGCATCGAAAGATGTAGAAGAGTTCATGCGCTTGATCCGTAAAAGTGATTATAAGATTGTGGAGCATCTGCAACAGACGCCGTCCAAGATCTCTATACTGTCGTTGCTATTGTGCTCTGAAGCTCACAGAAATGCACTGCTGAAAGTCCTGGATACTTCCTTCGTACCCCAAGATGTTTCCGTAAATCAGCTAGAGGGAGTGTTGGCACATGTGAATGCAGGCCATAGCTTGGGCTTTACAGACTTCGATTTGACCCCTAAGGGGAGGGAGCATAATATGGCGCTGCACATATCTGTCGAGTGTAGAGGATCAGTCATGTCGCATGTACTGGTCGATACCGGATCGTCCTTAAACGTGCTGCCCAAGAAAGCGATGATGAAGCTAGATGTCAGAGGAATCCTGTGCACGCCCAGTGACTTAGTGGTTAGGGCATTCGATGGCACACGCAGAACAGTTTTTGGATCGATAACATTACCTTTACAGGTGGGGCCGGAGGTTTTCGCGACTGAATTTTATATCATGGATATCCAGCCTGCATATAGCTGCCTGCTTGGACGACCCTGGATCCATGGGGCTGGGGCAGTCACGTCCACCCTGCATCAGAAGTTGAAATATATGGTCGGAGACAGCGTGGTTACAGTTTGCGGAGAAGAAGACATCCTGGTCAGCCATCTGTCATCATTCAAATATGTGGAGGTCGACGGAGAGATTCACGAAACACCCTGCCAGGCATTTGAAGGGCTGCGCATCAAGGACAAAGGTCCCAGGCCGAGCAAAGTGTCCGAGATAGCCGTCTCGTCATATAAAGAAGCTCAAGCTCTAGTAGAGACCGGTGAGACAAAGGGTTGGGGCAAAGTGCTGGATATTCCTGTAAAGATGGACCGATTCGGGTTGGGATATCAACCGTCGTCAACATCTGCTGTGGGGGCACCCCGTTTCAGAGGACCAATAACTATCACTGCCAATGGAGTATGTCATGAGACCATCAACGCTGCTTCAGAATCTGACGAAGGAGACAGCGATTGCGATATGGACGCTTGGATTCAGCCAAGCACGCCAGGACAGGGATTGTGCAACTGGTCTATTCAGGAGCTTGTTCCTGTGACTCTTAAACAGTAATGCTTTGTTTTATTAATTGTTAAACAATCTGGTGTCTTGCCCGGGGCATCATGATTTGCTTAGGGCTGTGCTGTTATGAACATTGCGTGTTTATCATTAAATAAAAGGCGTTTTTTCATGTGCAAATATCGAGATCTCTGTTTTTCTTGCTTTGTATTTTTCAATAAAATGGCAACGTGGTTATTCGCTTTATACGCATTTTGAAGCATTTAACCATTCTTTTTGCAGGATGACATTTTTAGATGACATCCTTGAACCACCTATGACTCGTCCCGACTTTGAGCACCCGGTATTTCAGGCCGAAGAAGAGATTGTTGAAGATGGTGACGTTCCCGAAGAATTGTCTTGGTTGGTGAAGCAAGAGGAAAGAGTCATTCTGCCACACGAAGAGGTCATCGAAATTATTAACTTGGGGTCGGAAGGGGTTGAAAAGAATATTCGTATAGGAGCCGCGCTGCAGAGCGACCTCAAGCGAAGACTGGTTGAAATGCTCAGAGAGTATAGTGATGTGTTCGCTTGGTCGTATGAAGACATGCCAGGGCTCGATACAGATATGGTTGTGCACCGTCTGCCGTTGAAAGAGGAATGCCCGTCGGTCAAGCAAAAGCTTCGCAGAACTAGACCAGATATGGCAGTGAAGATTAAAGAGGAGGTTCAGAAACAGTGGGATGCTGGTTTCCTGGCTGTGACAAAATATCCCTCATGGGTCGCTAACATTGTACCAGTGCCAAAGAAAGACGGTAAAGTGAGAATGTGCGTCGATTACCGTGACTTAAATAAAGCGAGCCCGAAAGACGATTTTCCACTTCCTCATATCGATGTGCTAGTTGACAACACTGCTCAATACTCCGTATTCTCCTTCATGGATGGCTTCTCAGGCTATAATCAGATTAAAATGGCGCCAGAGGACATGGAGAAGACTACTTTCATAACGCCTTGGGGAATATTTTGCTACAAAGTGATGCCCTTCGGATTGAAGAATGCTGGGGCAACGTATCAGCGTGCAATGACGACTCTTTTCCATGATATGATGCACAAAGAGATCGAAGTTTATGTTGACGATATGATTGCCAAATCCCAGACGGAGGAAGAGCATTTGGTGAATCTGCTGAAGTTATTCAAAAGGCTTAGGAAGTTCAGGCTGAGACTGAACCCTAACAAATGCACCTTCGGGGTGAGATCGGGTAAATTGCTGGGGTTTATCGTAAGTGAAAAGGGAATAGAGGTCGATCCTGTAAAAATAAAAGCGATACAAGAGATGCCGACGCCTAAAACAGAGAAAGAGGTGCGCGGGTTTTTAGGGAGGTTGAACTACATCCCTCGGTTCATATCTCACCTAACGGCTACGTGTGAACCATTATTCAAGCTGTTAAAGAAAGATCAGGCTGTAACGTGGAACGAAAATTGTCAAAAGGCGTTCGATAAAATAAAGCAGTATTTGCAGGAGCCTCCTATTTTGATACCCTCAGTGGCAGGGAGACCCTTGATTATGTATTTGACAGTTCTTGAGGGAAGCATGGGTTGTGTTCTCGATCAACACGACGAGACAGGAAGAAAGGAGCATGCGATCTATTACTTGAGTAAGAAATTTACTGAATGTGAATCTCGATATTCAATGCTTGAAAAAACTTGTTGCGCACTAGCCTGGGCCGCCAAGCGTTTGAGGCAATACATGCTGAATCATACAACCATGCTCATCTCGAAGATGGATCCTATCAAATATGTATTCGAAAAGCAGGCGTTGTCATGGAGAATTGCCCGTTGGCAGATGGTCTTGACTGAATATGACATCCAGTATGTCTCGCAGAAGGCTATAAATGGGAGTGTACTGTCTGAGTACTTGGCGGAGCAGCCTATTGAAGATTACCAATCGATGAGGTTTGATTTTCCTGACGAGGATATCATGTACCTAAAGATGAAGGATTGTGAAGAGCTGTTGCCAGACGAAGGACCAGAATTGGGTTCCAAGTGGAAGTTGATTTTTGACGGAGCTGTGAATGCTTACGGTAGCGGAATAGGGGCAATCATCACCACTCCACACGGGTCGCACATCCCGTTCACTGCTCGATTGACCTTTCCGGTTACCAATAATGAAGCCGAATACGAAGCTTGCATCATGGGGCTTGAAGAAGCCATTGATTTACGAATCAAAAATCTGGACGTATACGAAGACTCAGCTCTGGTGATAAATCAAATAAAAGGGGAATGGGAGACACGTCAGCCCAATTTAATACCGTACATGAACTACGCAAGGAGATTGTTGCCTTTCTTCGACAAGGTTGAATTGCATCATGTACCGCGAGCGGAGAATCAGATGGCTGACGCCCTGACCACTTTGTCTTCCATGTACAAAGTCAACTTCTAGAACGAGGCTCCCATCATTGTTATCTCTCGACTTGACAGACCTGCCTTCGTGTTTGCTATTGACGAAGCATCCGACGACAAACCGTGGTATTTTGATATCCTTAATTTCCTGAAGAATAAAGAGTATCCGGCTGGGGCATCCAGTCAAGATCAGAAGACTCTCAGGAGATTAGCGGGTAATTTCTATTTGAATCCGGATGGTGTCTTATACAGAAGAAATCACGACTTGGTGCTGCTGCATTGTGTAGATGAAAAAGAGGCAAAGCTGCTCATGGAGGAAATACATGAAGGTACATTTGGTACGCATGCTGGCGGGCATGCTATGACGAGGAAGCTGCTACGGGCAGGTTATTTTTGGCTGACTATGGAAACTGATTGTTTCAAGTTTGCGAGGAAGTGCCACAAGTGCCAAATCTATGCTGATAAGATCCATGTACCTCCGAGTCCTCTGAATGTGATGTCATCGCCATGGCCATTCTCGATGTGGGGAATCGATATGATTGGAAAGATCGAGCCGACGGCTTCTAACGGGCACCGGTTTATTCTCGTAGCAATCGATTATTTCACCAAGTGGGTAGAAGCGGCATCGTATGAGAATGTAACTAAGCAGGTGGTGGCCAGGTTCATCAAGAGAGATATCATTTGCAGATATGGAATCCCCGAGCGGATAATCACGGACAACGGTTCAAACCTGAATAACAAAATGATGAAGGAGCTCTGTCAGAATTTCAAGATCGAACATCACAACTCCTCCCCTTACCGACCCAAGATGAATGGCGCTGTTGAAGCGGCCAATAAGAATATCAAGAAGATCGTTCAAAAGATGGTGGTGACCTATAAGGATTGGCATGGGATGCTACCTTTCGCTTTGCACGGTTATCGTACGACGGTACGCACATCAACCGGGACCACCCCGTTCTCGTTGGTATACGGGATGGAAGCAGTGCTACCATTGGAAGTTGAGATCCCTTCTCTGAGGGTATTGCGAGATGTCCAACTAGATGAGGCAGAATGGGTGAAAGACAGGTTGAACCAGTTGAGTTTAATGGATGAGAAGAGGCTAGCTTCTCTAGCATACGGTCGTTTGTACCAGAGCCGAATGAAGAAAGCATATGATAAGAAGATACATCCGCGGAGCTTTCAGACGGGCGACCTTGTGTTGAAAAGCATTCTCCCGCCGCAGGCAGATCACAGGGGCAAGTGGACCCCCAACTACGAAGGGCCATACGTTGTCAGAAAAGTCTTTTCAGGAGGAGCTTTATTGTTGTCCACCATGGACGGTGAAGACTTTACGTCGCTTGTGAATTCGGACGCAGTTAAAAAATACTTTGCTTGAAATTGACCCGCTGGACAAAAAAAAAAGAGAGAGTCCAGGCAAAAATGGGGCATCCTGGCGAACCAAAAACAGAATGAAAGGTTCGGGAAAAAGTTAGGGATAAAAATTGAAAAAATGTACACCCGCGAAGTTGAAAACCTACACTGGGCAGCTTCGGCAAAAAAAGGTATCCCGGTGAACTGAAAACCCGTAAAGGGCGGTTCACGCAAAAGTTAGGGATTTGAAAAGCAAATGACTGCGGTCCGAATTTGATACTGCATTTTGAGCATTAGTGCGGGAGAATATACTTGAGGGGTCGATTATCAGATACAATCTCTTCGGAAGTGTGGATACCGGGGAAGCATTAGAGTCAGGCGAGTCATAGGAGGATCAGTTCGTGGTGTTCGTCTGCATCCCGTTGCCGACATGTGTACAAACTTAATTTGTCATTATATTTATGCTTCTTGTGCATACTTGTATATTTGTTGTGCGTAGCTTCCTCTTTTCAGGAGTTACATCCCGTGTACAAAAACTCTGCCCATTCAGGGGCCCAATCAATAAAATGTGTTATTCAGTATTTGATGCTGGTTCTTTACTGTTTTGTGCATGATAAACGCCTAGGTTTGATGAGGATAGCATGTGCATAACGTCACTGGCCCTTGCCAACAATTGCTAAAACTTTGAATTAACTGAAAACGATGTCGCTAATGCTAACCTGAATAGATTTGGTTGCATAGGCTTGTCTTGGCTTGTTTGTGTTGTTGTAGGGTTCGTAGCCATATGAAGAGGACGATCAAAAGGTTGCAGTATGAACCAGAAGCTCGTAACGAAAGACTTGACCCCCACGCAGGTCGCGTTCCCAATACAGCAATGTTCCTCACTGAAGAAGGATCAAACTCTCCAGCTAGTCGTAGCTTGTGCCAAAGGGCATTCTCCAACAAAGTCGTCTACCCTCAGCAGAGTTTGGCGATTCCAAGATCGAAGGCTGTATTCAGACAGTGTGGTGTCCCCCAGAAGGATTCCCCCATCTCAAGCAGAGTGGTTTAGCCGCAGAGGATTAATATTTCCAATTGGTGAGCTGTATTCAGGCAGTTTACTTTTCCCCGCAGGGTCATCTACTCTCCCCCAGCGGAGTTAGTTAATTTTCCCTAAGAGAATTGGTTTGTCCTCAGCGGAGTTCTCTTTTCAGCAAGGGTTTTCTTTCCTCCCAGTGGAACTCGAAGATTAAGACTCTCCCCGGCAGAGTTAGTTGCGCCCTGGCATTTATTTTGTCAGAATATCGTGTGATATCAGTTCACTCTCCAGCAGAAGTCCAATCATACCAGGCGCATCTGCTATTCTCCAGCAGAGTTATATTCCCCAGCAGGGTGTTACTTCAATGAGGTGCTTGGTTTAAGTTCCCAATTTCCCAGCTGAGTCGACTTCACTCTTCCAGCATTTATTCGGCTGGAATAATTCTGTAGCACCTGGCTATCCCCAGCGGAATCGGCATTGTCTTCAGCATTTATTTTGCTGAAGCAGTTTCTGTATCCCAGCAGTTCGAGTCTGCATTTACATCGGCATATAGTGTCATACTTGCATCCACCAAATAAAAACGCGTAGCATTTCCATGTCGAATGGAGCATTGCGTCACTGTCAAACACATGCATTTTGAAACATGAACCAGGTTGGCTAACCGTTTGTTTCAAGTGTTGCTCTCGTGCAGGTTGAAGGAGCTTTTGCTCAAATGAATTACCAAACATTCGAGGTCTCGACGTGAGACATTTAATGAAAGTGTCAGCTTTGGCATTATTCCCCACAAGAGTTATTCGGTTAAGTTCTCTTCGTCTCCGAGTAGAGTTACTTGTGTAAATTTCTCTTGTTTTCCCCGCCAGAGTTGCCATGATGAATATCTCCTTGTCCCCAAGCAGAGTTATTTGTCATCAAAGGGTTTCATGAATCAGAATTTCAGAGGTTGCCGCCGGTTATCAGAACAGGCGTTCGGTAGTTTGGTTTTCAGATATCCCCAGTAGGGTCCTCCTCAAAGTCGCTGTCACGTCAGTGCTAAGAAGTTTGTGGGTCGGGGCCAATGAAAAGTGAGTCCTAACGTGGACAAATTTATTGACGGGTTTCTTCCGTGTTAAGTGGGTGTCCTAACGTGGACAGATTTAGTTCCTCAAGTTGACGAGGTGTGCTAGTCCTAACGTGGACAGATTTGATTTCTTGGTATTGATTGAATGTAAAGTCCTAACGTGGACAAAGTTGATTACTCTTTGTGTTGGTGTCCTGACGTGGACCATTTATTTCCAGCAGATATCTTTATTCGTAATAGCAAAATGTGTGTCCTGACGTGGACAAGTTTATAGTTCTGCGTGATGACAAGATACGAGAGTCCTGACGGGGACAAATTTATCCTTCTTCGTGTTGTTGGCGAAGTGTGTGTCCTGACGTGGACAAGTTTTATTTCCCCAGCGAGTCGAAGAGGCGCAAGTCCTGACGTGGACAGGTTTATCTTCCTTCGTGTTGACGCAGCATGAGTCCTGACGTGGGCAAATTTTATTTCCTTAGAAAGTCAAGGGGTGAGTCATGACGTGGACAAATCAAGACGAAACGTGAGTCCTGACGTGGACAAGTTTATTCCTTACGTGGAAAGAGAAGTTTCAGTTCCCTACGTGGAAAAGCAAGTTTATTCCTTACGTGGAAAGATGGTTTCCTTACGTGGAAAGAAGAGAATATTCCTTACGTGGAAAGATTGGGGTCCTTACGTGGACAGATCAAGTTGGTTTCCTTACGTGGAAAGATTGTATTCCTTACGTGGAAAGGTTGGAGTCCTTACGTGGACAGATTGAGGAGTTATTCCTTATGTGGAAAGAAGTTGATTCCTTACGTGGAAAAGGGGTTTCCTTACGTGGAAAGTGTTGCACCCCAAAATTTGACCAACATTTATTTATCCTTAAGTGTTTGAAAGTTGATACCCTCATCAGAAAGTTCAAGAGATCCTCAGAGGAAGTGGTTGAAACCAAGGTTGTGTGCCTCATAACTTGAGAGTTGTGGGAGCTCCTCAGATGATTCTGAGACTTTGAGATTGAACTTGAAGCTTTGAGAAAGTTTATGAGATGTCTTGATAGCCATCAGGAAGCCCAGAGAAGTCATTGTGCAAGAGTTCAGAAGATTCAACCATGAATGGTAGAATTAGGGTTTTGACTGGGTCAACCCTAGGATAACTGAAAATTTGGAGAAGGTTGAGACCTAATCCAAGGGCCATGAGATCATGGAATGATGCATAGAGATGTTATAAAGATGATTCCTAGACCAACTCATCATGATTGAGGAGTTTGAGAAGTTTCAAGTCAGGGTTTCCAAGGATTGTCAGTGAAAAAACCCTAATTTGATCCCTATCTTCCAGGCAGTTTTAGCTCTAGATGTGATTGATATCTCATCTTCCCCACAACATGAATGTTGTATAGCTTGTTCTTAGATTTAATTTGAGTGGTGGAAGTCCTTGATAGGAGTTGCAGAGCTCAAGTTATGGTTTTGACAAATTACAGGTCAGCAGAGGTGTGTGAATCTGGGTCCTTGAAAGTCACCCAACTTGCAGACAACTTTTGCCCTAGTAGGATGATTCCTATGATCTCTTGGTCAACATGAATGTTGAATAGAATCTTCTTAGATTTCTAGAGAGTACTAGAAGTCCTTGATAGGATTTGTAGAACTCAACTTATGGTTTGAACAAGACAGGGGTATTTTGGTCATTTGGCAGTTATAGGTCATTTTAAGCAAAGGCCATATCTCCTATTTCCAAGCCTCAAATGGAAAAACTCAAAACATGAAAGTTGTTCAAAATGGGAATTTAAGTCTAGAAAAGTGGTCATGAGTTATTGGAAAAGCTTGTAGCAAGGATTTACAAGATTGGGTAAAAATGACCTAAAAATGGCTTATAAGTTAATTCAAGTCAAGTTGGAATTTGGTTTGGGAGATCTATGAGTCCAAAATAGGTCATCCAATATACCATTTTGAATGTAAATGACATTCTAAAAACTTTGGTTTAAACAGAATTTTGATTTGAGGCTCAAAAATGAAGGTTGCTTTGGAAAATTGTTACTTGAATCATAAGGTAACTTGAGAAACCTTCACACAAGGCAAGTTTGGCCTGATTTTTGCACACATGAGCTCAATATCTCATGTAAGGACATGTTGGCACAAATTAAAGGTCTTGAGGCATGAGATAAGATAAGTTCAATTTCTCTTCAAGTGAGACTTTCCATTACATTCCACTACATTCTAGAAGGTGCTAGACCTTTCCATGGATCAGTATATATTAAGGAGCTCATGATGAATCAAGAGTTTGGTGAATCCATTGGTGAAGAGTGAAGGAGAAGGTGATATCCAAAGTTTCTTCAAAAGCAAGCAAAGTTACAAAGTGATCTCTACAAGCTTTATTCATCAACACTCTTGCAAACAGAACTCATTGCTCCATTAGAGGAGTATCTAGGAGCAAGATCAAGCCTTGAAAGAAGCTGTACACGTCTCCACCATTATACTTTGACAGGTTTTGTTTCTCCACCATATCTCATTATTTATGAACATGTAGTTAGGTTTTTAGATGTAAGATTGTTAGGTTAGTATAGAGGGACATTTCCACAAGCTTAGAAGAGTTTCCATGGGGATTTATAACAGGTGCAAGATTCTTTAATTTCCAAGAACAAGCTTTGTAGTGAGTTTTAGTTAGCATAGATTAGATTAGAATGGTTAGGATGATATAAAGAACAAGTTAGTGCCATTAGTTGTGAGTTTTAACAGAGTGAATCTCAGAAGATTTATGGTGGTACCCAAGCTTTGAAGCTTTCTGTTTGAATGATTCAAGGAGAACTAAAGAAAATTACACGTATAGTCTTGCTCCTCGTAATTAGTAGATCATTTTCCTTTTTGGAATTTTTGAATTTCATCAAGTATGGAGAGAGAACGAGGGAGGAGAAGTCTTATGCATGAATCACGATTTCTGAAAACCCTAGATGTTCATTGGGGACGATGGCCATATGCCGTTGGATTAGTCCCAGGAATTTGACTTAATCATTCAATCGTGTGGTTGTGGTTTGATGAAGAAAACGGAGGGAAATTCAAATGCCAAAACGCACCGTATAACTTAAGTTGGGGACCATGGGCTCAGCAACAATTCACTATCCACACACCCCTCGTTAGGCCCGTTAGGAAATACACATGGAATCCTTACTTAATCCACCCCCCACACGTTTTTTTTGTTTTTTTAGTTTCTGATTAGCAAGCTGGGCCTAGTGCCAATTTCTATCTGCACATCCACTTTGAGCCCATCAACCAATAACACGTGAGAAGCTTTCTAGTCACACCCCCATGCGCTTTTTTGTTTGTTTTGGATTCTGACTGGATAATGGGCTTATCCCCGGATGCTACGCGCACCCCACCCTTAAAGCCCATTGAGGAATATAACCGGAGCGAATTAAGTTCCACACCCCCTCCCCTTTATTTGATTTCTTTTATTTTTTTAATTCCATTTATATTTCTTGCATTTATAAAATTCATAAAAAAATAGAAAATTGATATTTTTTTAATTCTTGTTTTTTTCTATAGGTTAATAATCTTGTCTAGAAAATTAATAAAAATAAAAATTCCATTTTATTTTTGGTTTCATATTTTTAGAGTATTTTTCATTTTAATAGCTTTTTAATATGTTTAGTTTGGTATCCAATTTTGTAGAATTTCTTTTAGGACATTCCCTTAGTCCTTTTAACTCATTCTTGTTGGTGTGATTAGATATTGAATCATAGTTCCCCATAGGATTTAATTCTTGATTTTTAGATTAAATTTTGATTAGTTTAATTAGGGTAGCATTAGGGTGTCCTAATTAGGGTTTATGTTATGCATAGGTAAGGAAATTCATTTTCTTTAGAGAGTTTTGTTTTGATTTTTGGGTATGGGCATGTATGGATGTTAAGGGTAGGTGTTGTATACCCTTGTGAATAATTGTTAGAATTTTCCCCCTTGGTTTAGCATTTTTAGGTATTTTCTGAAGTTGACTGATGATTTTGCATGTTCTGTGGTTATCTGTTCATCTCTGAGGTTTATTTTGGGGAATTTGTTGTGGGGCTTAGTTTGTTTTGAAGATCTTGTTGGAGAGCATGATGAAGAGAAGATTGTAGATCAAGAATCAGAGACCCAGAGCTTGGATTGTCCCCTGTTTGTGAGGTTTGAGATCCTGAAGTTTGAAGGAAGTTCATGGTACTTTCCTGAGGAAGGCACCATGAATGACTTTCATTCTTTCTTCTCACCTCTTTCTTAAGTATCCAATGATGTTAGAGCCAACTTGTGAGTTTAATTTCTCCTGAGGAGGAATGTAAACTGATCACATGTTGTTGAGCCACATGGGATACAATTCCTAAGTGGAAGCCTCCTAGTACTTTCCTGAGGAAGGTCCTATGGGTCTATTCACTTATTTCCATTAGTTCATCTAGGATTTCTTAAGTATTCAATGATGTTGGAGCCAACTTGTGAGTTTAATTTCTCCTGAGGAGGAATGTGAACTGATCACCTGTTGTTGAGCCACATGGGATACAATTCCTAAGTGGAAGCCTCCTAGTACTTTCCTGAGGAAGGTCCTATGAGTCTGTTCATTTAGTTCCACTAGTTCAGATAGGATTTCCTAAGTATCCAGTGATGTTGGAGCCTGCTTGTGAGTTTAATTTCTCCTGAGGAGGAATGTAAACTGATCACAGTGGTTGAGCCACATAGGGTATGATTCCTGAGTATACACCTCCTAGTGCTTTCCTGAGGAAGACACTATGAGTCGGCCTACTTAGCTCCCTTTCTTTGGTAAGCTTGTTCTGAAGCTTGAAGACTGGGATTGATTTCTTTTGGTTAGGTTTTGCTTTAGGGCTTTGCTTAGATTTGATCAATATTCTGTGTTAGGGTTAGGATTAGAGATTAGATGTAGATTCTTTCTTTCTCAAGCATGTGTTTTGTTTGCCTGATGGCACTTCATTTCTTTTATCTGTTATTGCTTGATAGCATGTTGTTTATGTTTCAGTATGATTACTGTTATTTCATGACTGGCTTGAGGTTGAGATGAGCTTGTGGAGGCTGAAGCCCTACACACATTTCCTCCCTCACTTGCATTGCATGCATTGTATTGTTAAAGCTGATGCTTTTGTCTGTTTCGGTGTATCATTGACATGATCCCTTAGGACTCTCATTTCCTTTGATAAGGATTTGATGATAGACTTTTATGTTGAAACCTATGCATGACAACATCTAGGAGTTCCCTGTTCAAACTTCAACCATAGGATGAATCCATGGCATGATAACAGTAGGACTTGATAGTCTCCCTCCTAGTTGGGCCTGTTCTCTTCTCATCTCAAAGCAGTTTAAGATACAGTAATCATGAATGATTTCTTTCGTACGTTACGAGCCTTAAGCCATCTGAGGTGGGATGTTTAGTATGGTACCCTTTGGGTGACATGCGACGCATTCACTCTCAAGTCACAGTCTCTAGTGCGGTTGAAATCGCAAACACAATAAAAAACACTTCTTTCAGGAGATAACCCGTAGTTTCCCGAACTACGTTTGCTCTGATCTCTCATACCTGTTGAGAGTACGTAGGCATAGGATGCGATATCCTGGCGAGCAACCCTCCCCACCTTTCCCCGTAATCCTTCGTAGGCCGAACTACGTTGACTCTGATTTCTCATTCTCTGATGAGAATACGTAGGCATAAAGCGCGACGCTTTGCCGAGTCATTTTTCTTTTCTTTTTCAGCCAGCCTTGATAGGTAGATAGATTATAACCAACCCGTCCAAGTAAACAAACAAGCGAGGATCCCGTCGAGTACGACGGACGTGAGGGATGCTAATACCTTCCCCTTGCGTAACCGACTCCCGAACCCAGACAATGGTTGCGACGACCTTGTCTTACCCTTATTCGTCAGGTTTTTCCGATCGTTTCCTTTCCCGCTCTGAGGGATAAATAACGAAAGTAGGCGACTCTTCTGTCATGCCGGCACCTTATTTTTCGCGCAAGCGACAGCTGGCGACTCTGCTGGGGACTTATAGCATCTAGGGACTTTTCCCATCCCTTATGCTGGGACCGTTTCCCATCCCCTACGCGAGTCAGTCCTACCGTTTGTGTGTTTGCTTGTTGGGTTGCGTTTATTTATCGCTTTTTTTACTTCCCTCATTTTATTTCCAGTTTGATATGATTATCTGTGCTGCTGTGGGAGAGGGATGTTACTATGAGTGAGAAGCCGGACCTGGGCTTGAGCATACACCTAGATATAGTTGCGGAGAAGTAGTAGACGAACCGGTCTGCTGAGCAGGCACAGTTCCCTACGAAAATCTGCGCTCCGACGAGATTCTTGCAGAGGTGCTCCTTTCCGGTCCTGAGGATCTGAGGGGAGTCCAGACGTGAGGATTGTCGACTCTGGGGACCGATCATTTGGAAGTCAGCTAAGTGAGGCCTCTTCGTGACTTGATGATGCCACTCCTTCTGGGAATCGTATCGTCACTCATGAAAGTCTGTGACGCTGATGACCGCATAGGATGTCGTACCTTTGTCCGTGGATTAGGTCCATACCTGTGAGTGGGGTTGGGATATTGCAGGAAACTTCGACCTCTAGACTACCTGGTTTTCTTGACAGTGAATCAGTCATGTTGGTATCAGGATTCTCGGTGGCAGATTTGACTGTTCTTGACAAAGCGAGTTTTTGATCAGAGGACTTTTATCATCGGGTGTATGTCTGTTCCTGATAGAGCAGGTTTCGATCAGAGTATTGTCATCAGAGGTTTGTCCTGAATGGAGCAGATTTTTGAGTGGGGTCTGAAGATCTCATCAGCAGTTGTTGTTTGTTCTTGATAGGGCAGATTTTGAGTGGGGTCTGAAGATCTCGTCAGCAGTTGTACGTTTGTTCTTGAGAGGGCAGATTTTTGATTTGGGGTCTGAAGACTTCAGCAACAGATATTTCTTGACCGTGCACCCGGGGTCCTTATTATCAGGCACTTACTCTTGACAGAGCAGAATTTGGATCTCGAGCCTATCAGATGGTTATTCTCAGCGGGTCAGATCAGTGGTTTTACACCGGGGTTTCCTTCTCATCAGTGACTGTTGATACCAAATCTCCACAGCAGCCACCTGGATATGTTGCTGCATGCCTGCATTTTGCATTAGTTTGCATTATCATTCGCATTCCATTGACGTGTGTCTGTGACAGGTACCGTTTCCCCGATCCAGGATCTCTCGCCTCTTATTGTATTATTACGGCACGACTATTGCGTACGAGTTCTCGATCCCTGATGTTTCGGAGTTGGCTATCACTAGTACTATGTATATGTGAGATTGTTGTTTCCTTGATCGGGCCCAGATTCCCCTCCTTATTATTGTCAGCATTGGGACTAAGGCGCCAGGATCGGGGGAAATCTCTCAAGCACACAGACACCCGCATACATCTGCATGAAGCATTTTGCATGACATACATTCTGTTGCTTTTCCTAACCTTTAATGTTGACAGGTTTTTCAGGTACGCAGGTTCCGAGCTGCTTTCGATCTCCAGGATTGATCAAAGACTCATCCACCGCTACTCAACTCACGCTAATCAGACAAGGATAATGGACCAGGTGCAGTCAGACGTTCAAGAGCTCCGTGAACGGATGGATCGTTTTATGGAGCTGATGCAGGTGGTCGCTAATGGGCAGGACCAGCTTCGTACTTTGGTTCAACCTCTGATCTTCAGGGTTGACAGTAATGGCATACTTCACGGCAGGGCCGTGCCCACTCCTCCTCCAGTGGATGCTCCACAGAATGTTGTTCCTGTTGCCGGGGGCAACGACAGTGCTAACGGCAATCTGATGACTAATCTCGGACTCAATGCGGCAGGCGTCGGCAATGGTAGTCTGGGAGCCAATGTTAACATAGGGCCGGTCAACGGCAATGCTGGTGCAGGAAATCTGTTGGTGCCTCAACCGTGGCTGGAGGACCATCAGGATGACATATTCTCTCAGAGAGGTGTAGAAGCAGAGTTGAATGCTGAAGCTCGACTCAGGTTCAAGGCGCTGGAAGACAAGATGAGAGACATTGAAAATCGGAACACGTTGGGCGTTGATATGTCCAAGCTCGGGTTGATTGCTGACTTTAAGGTACCTCATAAGTTCAAGGTGCCTACCTTTGAGAAGTATAAGGGTACTACTTGCCCCCGGGTCCACCTCCGATCTTATTATAGAAAGATGTCCGCCTATTCTGACGATGAGAAGCTGCTGATGCACTTCTTTCAGGATAGCCTTTCTGGTCCATCACTCGAATGGTATATGGGCCTGGAGCCCGCTACTGTGCGCACCTGGAAAGACCTCGCTGAAGCGTTCGTCCTCCACTATCAATACAATAGCGACTTGGCTCCCAACCGAGTTCAGCTTCAGAATCTCTCACAGCGGAACAATGAAAGCTTTAAAGAGTACGCCCAGCGGTGGCGTGAATTGGCTGCTCGGGTTCAACCGCCGATGGTTGAGCGCGAGCTAGTGCAAATGTTCGTGGCTACCCTTCCTGGAATCTACTATGAAAACCTGGTCAGTGGCATGTCTGGAACATTCTCGGCTCTCATCACTATGGGCGAGCATGTTGAGAACGGTATAAAGATCGGAAAAATTCAGGGCGAATCATCCTCAGTTGGAGGAGCTAGTAAGAAACCTTACGCTGGCAAGCGTCGAGAGGGAGATGCCAGTGCTGTCACTAATGCTAGGAGAAAGGGCAAGGGCCATCAGCCTCAGATTGCTAGCATAAATATCCCAGCTGCTCCACCGCAGCCTCAGCAGCAGAATCAGCAGGGGTATAGAAGATATCAGAATCGGGCTCCTCTAACAAATCGTCATTTTGAAACTCCACCTATGTCGTATGCACAGCTTCTGCAAACGTTGCTTCAGCTTCAGTTAGTGCAAAATAGGACAATGGCTCCCTTAACAGGGGCACCACCACCGGGGTATGACGCCAATGCTACTTGTGATTTCCATACTGGGGCACCTGGCCATACGATTGAGAATTGTAAAGCTTTTAAGCACAAAGTCCAGGACTTGGTGGACGCCAAGGTTATTAACTTTTCTGATAGCGTGCCCAACGTTACCAAAAATCCTATGCCTCATCATAAGGGGGGCGGAGTGAATGTCGTTATCACTGAGGAGAGTGCGGACTTGCTGACTGATGTCAAAGATTTGAAGACGCCACTTAGTTTTGTCAAGGCTAAGTTGCTGAAGAAGGGCTTCTTTCCTGGATGTAGAGAGTTATGTATGGCTTGTGCTACACTTCCTGATGGGTGTGAGCAGCTGGTCGAAGGTATCCAAAGTCTGATGTCCGAGGGTATTTTGCAGTTCAGCCGGAGCGTTGAAAGCGCGTCCGGAGAAGTCGTGCTGAAGCAGGCAGATGAAGTTGCTACCATTACTATTCCTCGTCACCCTATTACTATTTCTGCGCCCCGTCCGCCTACTATCACTATCACCAGGGCCGGACCAATCCCATTCGAGAGTACTAATGCCGTTCCATGGCATTACGGCGCCGAAGTTTACTGCAATGGTCAAAAGTTAGAGCTTGAGCCGTACGGATCGACTGTGCAGAATCTTACCGGAGTCAGTGGTATCACTCGAAGCGGTAGAGTGTTTACGCCAGCGGAGGTTGCAGCAGAGAAAGTGGTCCGAGCTGACGCTGCAGAAAAGGGTAAAGGTAAAGCTGTCGAAGACGTCCATTTTGGGGCAGAAGAAAACTTGCTGGTTAAAGATGCTGAAGAGTTCATGCGACTAATCAAGAAGAGCGACTACAAGATTGTAGATCATCTTCATCAGACTCCGTCAAAGATCTCGATTCTTAACTTGTTGCTGTGTTCTGAGGCGCACCGCAACGCCTTGCTGAAGGTATTGAACGCTGCATACGTGCCGCAGGAGATATCAGTGAATCAACTGGAAGAGGTGGTGGCCCAGGTTAATGCTGGTAATGGGCTGGGATTTACAGATCTGGAGCTAACTCCTAAAGGAAGAGATCACAATAGCGCCTTGCACGTCTCGATAGAGTGCAGAGGCACGATTATGTCGCATGTCCTGGTGGATACGGGTTCCTCGCTTAATGTGCTTCCGAAAAAAGCACTGATGAAGTTGGATACCCGTGGATTGCTTTGCACGCCCAGTGATCTGGTCGTGAAAGCCTTTGATGGAACCAAGCGCCACGTCTTCGGAGAGTTGACCCTGCCAATTCAAGTTGGTCCGGAGACGTTCAATACGGTTTTCTATATCATGGACATCATGCCTGCCTACAGTTGCCTCTTAGGTCGGCCATGGATCCATGCCGCTGGTGTCGTGACGTCCACGCTGCATCAGAAGCTCAAATATGCTGTCGGGGGCAGCATAGTGACCGTCTGTGGTGAGGAGGACATCATGGTGAGCCACCTGTCGTCCTTTAAATATGTTGAAATGGATGGCGAAATCCATGAAACGCTCTGCCAAGCATTTAAAACCGTCAAGGTGAAAGAGGTAGCTCCTGTCGTCGCAGAGAAGCGAGAGATGAATCTCTCCTCGTTTAAGGAAGCTCGGGCCGTTGTCGAAGCCGGTTCCACCCCAGGCTGGGGGCACGTTTTGGATATACCCATCAAGCAGGATAAGTTTGGATTGGGATATTCTCCTGAAGCTGAGGCTTCATCTTCTTCTGGCAGTTCGTCTCGTGGGAAGGGGCCGATCCTATTCACCAAGGGCGGAGTCATTTTCGAGAGCATCAACGCAGCGTCTGAGGACAGCGGGGATAGTGATTGTGATCTTGACGCCTGGATTCAACCGAGCAAGTCGGGCGAGCGCCTCAGCAATTGGACCATCAAGGAGATTATCAAGCTGACAAGTGAAGAGTAATGATTTGCTTTTTACAATCTTTGTACAACCCTATGTCCTGCCCGGGGCATAGTGGTTTTACTGTCAGGGCCTTGTTGGATTATGTACATGCATTTTGTTAATAAATAAAAGGCGTTTTCTTCGTACTCAAATATTGTGTTCTCTGTTATTCCTGTTTTATGTTTATTTCGAAAAACAGCAAAATGGCAACAAGGTTTGTGCTAACCTGCATATTCTTGCTTTAAACTTAACCCTTGTTATTGCAGGATCCACATAACAGATGACATCGACTCCGGACCCTCTACGGCTCACTACGACTTTGATTGCCCGATCTATCAAGCCGAGGATGAGATTGATGAAGAAGAAGACCTTCCGGAAGAGTTGGCCCGCTTGTTGAGACAAGAGGAAAAGGTTATTCTGCCTCACGAGGAGGATATTGAGATTGTAAATCTGGGTTCTGAGGAGCTCGTCAAAAATGTCAGAGTAGGGGCTGCGCTACAGAATGATGTCAAGTATAGACTGGTCGAGATGCTTCGAGAGTATAGTGACGTCTTTGCTTGGTCATATGAAGATATGCCCGGACTTGACACTGATATTGTGGTTCATCGCTTGCCATTGCGAGAAGATTGCCCTCCAGTCAAGCAGAAGCTTAGGAGGACGAGACCAGATATGGCTGTAAAAATCAAAGAAGAAGTCCAGAAGCAGTTGGACGCAGGATTCCTAGCCGTTACCACTTACCCTCCATGGGTCGCCAACATAGTGCCTGTACCGAAGAAGGACGGTAAGGTACGCATGTGCGTCGATTATCGGGATTTGAATAGGGCGAGCCCTAAGGATGATTTCCCGTTGCCTCATATCGATGTGTTGGTCGACAACACAGCCCAGTTTTCCGTGTTTTTGTTCATGGATGGCTTCTCCGGTTACAATCAGATTAAGATGGCACCGGAGGACATGGAGAAAACGACGTTCATCACCCCCTGGGGAACATTTTGCTATAAGGTAATGCCCTTCGGTCTGAAGAACGCAGGGGCCACTTACCAGCGAGCAATGGTAACTTTGTTTCATGATATGATTCATCATGAGATCGAGGTCTATGTTGATGACATGATTGCAAAGTCCCAAATGGAGGAAGAGCATCTGGTCAATTTGTTGAAGCTGTTTGAGAGGCTCAGGAAGTTCAGGCTGAGGCTGAATCCTAACAAGTGCACCTTCGGAGTGCGGTCCGGGAAGTTATTGGGGTTTATCGTTAGTGAACGAGGTATTGAAGTTGATCCTGCGAAAATAAAAGCTATCCAAGAAATGCCAGCGCCGAAAACAGAAAAAGAAGTTCGTGGTTTCCTGGGCCGAATAAACTACATTGCAAGGTTTATCTCTCAGTTCACGGCCACTTGTGAACCGATGTTCAAGCTTTTAAAGAAAGATCAGGCGATTACTTGGAATGAGGATTGCCAGAAGGCATTCGACAAAATAAAGCAGTATCTTCAAGAACCTCCAATCTTGATACCCCCAGTGGCTGGACGACCATTGATCATGTACCTGGCGGTTCTGGAGAATAGTGTGGGGTGTGTTCTCGGTCAGCACGACGAGACGGGCAGAAAGGAGCATGCCATTTATTATTTGAGTAAAAAGTTCACCGAGTGTGAGTCTCGATACTCGATGCTGGAGAAGACGTGTTGTGCATTAGCTTGGGCCGCCAAACGTCTACGACAGTATATGCTCAATCACACCACTATGCTAATTTCGAAGATGGATCTGATCAAGTACGTCTTCGAGAAGCAGGCTCTTTCGGGCAGGATTGCCAGATGGCAAATGGTGTTAACGGAATATGATATTCAGTACGTCTCCCAGAAGGCCATTAAGGGAAGCGTATTGTCTGATTACCTTGCCGAGCAGCCAATCGAAGACTACCAGCCGATGAAGTTCGAATTCCCTGATGAGGATATTATGTTTCTCAAAGCGAAGGATTGCGATGAGCCATTGCCCGATGAGGGGCCAGATAGGAAGTCTCAGTGGAAGTTGATATTCGACGGAGCGGTTAATTCCTATGGAAGTGGTATCGGGGCTATCATCACGACCCCTCACGGATCCCACATCCCGTTTACTGCGAGACTGACGTTTCCAGTTACCAACAATGAAGCCGAGTATGAAGCATGTATCATGGGTCTAGAAGAGGCAATTGATTTGAGAATCAAGAATCTAGACATATATGGTGACTCAGCGCTTGTAATCAATCAGATTAAAGGGGAGTGGGAAACTCGTCAAGCGAATTTAGTGCCGTACATGAATTATGCCAGGAGGCTGCTTCCGTTCTTTGACCGAGTGGAACTTCATCATGTACCCAGGGCTGAAAATCAGATGGCTGATGCCTTAGCCACGTTGGCTTCAATGTATAAAGTCAATTATTGGAATGAGGCTCCAAGAATTGTGCTTTCGCGCCTTGACAGACCGGCATTTGTATTTGCAATCGAGGATGCCACCGACGGCAAGCCATGGTTCCACGACATCCAGACCTTCCTTATGACTAAGGAGTATCCTGCGGGTGCGTTAACCCAGGATAAGAAGACTCTAAGGAGGCTATCTGGAAACTTTTATCTCAATCCTGATGGAGTGCTGTATAAAAGAAACCACGATCTCGTGCTACTCAGATGTGTAGATGAGAAAGAGGCGAGTATGCTCATGGAAGAAGTCCATGAGGGCACATTTGGTACGCACGCCGGCGGGCATGCCATGACAAGAAAGATCCTGAGAGCAGGGTATTACTGGCTGACTATGGAGTCGGATTGCTTTAGATTCGCGAAGAAATGTCATAAATGCCAGATTTATGCTGATAAAGTTCACGTGCCGCCATGCCCATTGAATGTCATGTCCTCCCCTTGGCCGTTCTCCATGTGGGGCATCGACATGATAGGCAAGATCGAGCCCACTGCGTCTAATGGTCATCGTTTCATTCTGGTAGCTATTGACTACTTCACCAAATGGGTGGAGGCAGCCTCGTACGCTAATGTGACCAAGCAGGTGGTAGCTAAGTTCATAAAGAGGGACATCATCTGTCGCTATGGAATTCCCGAGCGAATCATTACTGATAATGGTTCGAATTTGAACAACAAGATGATGAAGGAGATGTGCCAGAGCTTCAAGATTGAACACCACAACTTGTCTCCTTACCGGCCGAAGATGAATGGCGCTGTTGAAGCGGCCAACAAGAACATCAAGAAGATTGTTTAGAAGATGGTTGTGACATACAAAGATTGGCACGAGATGCTGCCGTTTGCCTTGCACGGTTATCGTACGACGGTGCGTACGTCGACCGGGGCAACTCCTTTCTCCTTGGTGTACGGTATGGAAGCTGTCCTACCGTTAGAAGTGGAGATTCCTTCTCTGCGAGTTTTGGTTGATGTGAAACTCGACGAGGCAGAATGGATTACGAATCGCTTGAACCAACTCAGCCTGATGGACGAGAAGAGGTTAGCATCGATTGCATTTGGTCGCCTGTACCAAAGCCGAATGAAGAAAGCTTATGACAAGAAGGTACGTCCTAGAAGCTTTCAGACGGGTGATCTCGTCCTGAAGAAGATTCTTCCGCCACACTCCGATCACCGGGGCAAATGGACTCCGAATTATGAAGGGCCGTATGTCGTCAGCAAGGTCTTCTCAGGAGGAGCTTTGTTGTTATCCACGATGGATGGTGAAGATTTTGCATCCCCGGTGAACGCGGACGCAGTTAAAAAATACTTTGCTTGAAAGAGACCCGCTGGACAAAAAAGAAAGAGTCCAGGCAAAAAAGGGGCATCCCGGCGAACCAAAAACAGAATAAAAGGTTCGGGCAAAAATTAGGGATATATTGAAAAAATGTACACCCGCGAAGTCGAAAACCTACACTGGGCGGCTTCGGCAAAAAAGGGTATCCCGGTGAACTGAAAACCCGTAAAGGGCGGTTCACGCAAAAGTTAGGGATTTGAATAAGCAAATGACTGCGTTCCGCGCGTGGACTTTCATTGTTCAGTGGTTTGGAGGACCTGAGGGCCGTTCATCTGAATCAATCTCTTCCGAAGCTGAAGCATCGGAGAAGTATCGAAGTCGAGTGGGTCTTAGAGGGATCAACTCATGGTGTTCGTCTACGCCTCGTTGCCGACATTTGTATATACTGATGTATATTTATGTTTTCTTTTTGCGCAGCTTCCTCATTCCAGGAGCTTGCCTCTGTTGTAAAACATTTTTTCCCATTCAGGGGTTCATCATCAATAAAATGCACATTATTCAACAATTCTGCTTGTCTGTTTAGCATTTATCTGTTTTGTTTGCGAATGAAAACGCCGATGTTTTTTGATAAAATACGCATACATAAACTGGCGGGCCTAGGCCCATTGATTGTTGAAACAATTAATTAACTGAATATTGTCACGAGATAATAACCTGGATAGGCCCCTTTGAGGAGGGTATCTTGTCTGTTTGTTTGTGTTGTTGCAGGTGCAACACCTTCCAGAAGATGTGCCGTGCGCGTCCCCGAAGCAGGGCGAGTCCTCCTTCTCCAGCAGAGTTCAGTAATATCTCCTCCGCAGAGTCTGAATGCGAAGCCATGAGCATTGATATGTCTCCCCAGGCGGAGATGATTCTCTTCCCCAAGCAGACGCATCCTGAGGGAACGTCATCTTCTCAGCTGAGTCGCGCGCAGCAGCTCGTATTACTCCCCCAACACTGGGCATAAGTGCAGATTCCGTAGAAGTGTTCAAGCGCTGAAGCTCATGCCTCCCCTGGCACCGGGTCACAAGTGTAGAGTTCATAGAAATGTTTGGGTACCGAAGCTCGTATTTCCCCAGTAAAGTCGCCGAAGCAAGTGTCCCCCAGCACCGGGTCACAAGTGCAAGTCTTGTAGGAAGCTATTCTCATGCCAAATTATGCAGTAACTGATGGTGCCAGACTGAAGTCTCCAGCGGAATTGAGATTCCCCACCAGAGTTATACTCTCTCCTGAAGCCGGATGATTCCCTCTTCCCCAGTAGAGTGTTGGAACAGCTGATGTTGTATTCCCCTGCAGAGTTGTACTCTCCCCCGAAGTCAGATGATTCTTTCTTCCCCAGCGGAATTGAAATTCCTCATCAGAGTCGTACTCTCCAGCGAAGTAGAATGATTTTTCTCTCCCCGGCTGAGTCCGCAAACCCCCGAGAGAACCGAATCCTTGGAAGCAGTTGGGACCATGGGTAGATTGTCCCTAGCAGAGCGTTGAACAGCTGATGCTGTATTTCCCCCAGAGTTATACTCTTTCCAGCGAAGCAGAATGGTTTCTCCTTCCCCAGCCGAGTTTGCAGATGTCCAAGAGAGCCGAGTCCTTGGAAGTTGATCAGACCATGTTTAGTTGTTTCCCCAGTGGAGTGTTGAGCAGCTGAAGTTGTTTCCCCACAGAGTTATCATCCCCAGAAGAGTAGCCGAGACGGCCACGCAGTTTATTCTCGCGATTCATATCACTTTCTCTCAGCAGGGCCAGGTTCTCGTAGAGCTTCGTCCCCCTGCAGCAGTCAACTGAAGTTGTTTTCCCTGCAGCAGTCAACGGAAGATCATTTCCCCAGACGAAGTCCAATTGATATTGGCATGTCCATGTTCTCCTCAGCAGGATGGTTCCTCCGTCTGAGTAGTTCTTTCTCCTTGACAGGAGGACCTCCCCCTCGGCGTTTATTTTGCTGATGGGACTGCATCATTATGCATGATTGCATAGCATTTAGCATAAACACATAGCATTTCCACCGTGTGGAGCATGGCGCCGAAGCATATGCATCATAAACATGATCTAGGTTGTTACCATTCTTGTTTTACAGGTGTTCCGCCGAAGGATCAGTTGCTCAGGATGATTCCTGACAGTCTCCCCAACGAAGTCGCTTGCTCCAGAGGATTCTTAGGACCCCGGCGCAATCCCCAGAGTCGCTTGCTCAAGATGATTTTTGAGATCCCCAGCGAAGTCTGCAGTTCAAGATGATTCTCGAATCCCTCAGCAGGGTCGTTTGCTTAAGATGATTCTTAAGACCTCAGTGCAGTCTCCAGGGTTGGTCGCTCGGATTGATACTTGGAGTCCCCAGCAAAGATCGCCCAGGACGATTCCTGAAACTCCAAGAGAGCCGAATCCTTGGAAGCTGCTCAAGCCGTGATTAGTTTGTCCCCGGCAAGAGTTGTTCAGGATAATTCCTGGAATCCCCAACAAAGTGTCTGCTCAGAACGGTTATCGGTTCAAGATGATTATTGCAGTCCTCAGCAGAGTTGATTTATCCAGAATGAGTTCTGGACCCCCGGAGCGAAGTTACGTGATAGTTCTCCAAATTCCCCAGCGGCGAAGCATCATCCCCAGCAGGTTTTCCAACGGCGAAGTTATAATCTCTCCTGAAGACTCCATGATTGAGGTCTGACCGTGTTAATGAAGCGGTATGATCGGCTACGTATTACCGGTTACCGTGTGACCAATTCCCCAATGAAGTTTCTCCACTTTGACGGCGAGGTCAGATGTGTGTTTCCAGCGGTGAGGTTGGATGTTTGCTTTGACGGCGAGGTCAGATTATGTTTGTTTCCGGCAGCGATGTTGGATGTTTGCTTTGACGGCGAGGTCAGATTATGTCTGTTTTGGCGGCGATGTCAGAAGATTATGTTCGACGGCGATGTCAGACTCTTTAAATCCCCAACCAGATGATGTTTGTTTTGACGGCGAGGTCAGATTCTGTTTTCCAGCGGCGATGTTGGGTATGCCAGATGATTTAGTTCTCCAGCGGCGATGCGGGGTATTTTGATTGTCCGACGGCGATGTCAGATTTAGTTCTCCAGCGGCGATGCGGGGTATTTTGATTGTCCGACGGCGATGTCAGATTTAGTTCTCCAGCGGCGATGCGGGGTATTTTGATTGTCCGACGGCGATGTCAGATTTATTTCTCCAGCGGCGATGCGGGGTATTTTGATTGTCCGACGGTGATGTCAGATTTAGTTCTCCAGCGGCGATGCGGGGTATTTTGATTGTCCGACGGCGATGTCAGATTTAGTTCTCCAGCGGTGATGTGGGGTATTTTGATTGTCCGAAGGCGATGTCAGATTTAGTTCTCCAGCGGCGATGCAGGGTATTTTGATTGTCCGACGGCGATGTCAGATTTAGTTCTCCAGTGGCGATGCGGGGTATTCTGATTGTCCGACGGCGATGTCAGATTTAGTTCTCCAGCGGCGATGCGGGGTATTTTGATTGTCCGACGGCGATGTCAGATTTAGTTCTCCAGCGGTGATGCGGGGTATTTTGATTGTCCGACGGTGATGTCAGATTTAGTTCTCCAGCGGCGATGCGGGGTATTTTGATTGTCCGACGGCGATGTCAGATTTAGTTCTCCAGCGGCGATGCGGGGTATTTTGACTGTCCGACGGCGATGTCAGATTTAGTTCTCCAGCGGCGATGCGGGGTATTTTGATTGTCCGACGGCGATGTCAGATTTAGTTCTCCAGCGGCGATGCGGGGTATTTTGATTGTCCGATAGCGATGTCAGATTTAGTTCTCCAGCGGCGATGCGGGGTATTTTAATTGTCCGACGGCGATGTCAGGTGGTATAGTCTTCCAGCGGTGATGTTGGGTGTTTTGGTTGCCTGAAGACGATGTCAGAAGAAGTTAACGTGGATAACTGACGGCAATTTCAGATCAGTATTTCCCCAGCTAGTTGTCGTGCAGCTAGTATTGCAGTATTCGAAGATTTGTTCCCCGCAGAGTATCGTGTGCTCGTGCAGTTGGCAAATTTTCGGGTTTACCGGTATTCAACCGTCTCGCACCTTGATTGGATGAGAGCCGTTCGCTTCTCACCCAGTCAGGTTCAAGCCGTTTGAATAGGGGCAGCTGTTGCACCCCAAAATTTGACCAACATTTATTTATCCTTAAGTGTTTGAAAGTTGATACCCTCATCATAAAGTTCAAGAGATCCTCAGAGGAAGTGGTTGAAACCAAGGTTGTGTGCCTCATAGCTTGAGAGTTGTGGGAGTTCCTCAGATGATTCTGAGACTTTGAGATTGAACTTGAAGCTTTGAGAAAGTTTATGAGATGTCTTGATAGCCATCAGGAAGCCCAGAGAAGTCATTGTGCAAGATTTCAGAAGATTCAACCATGAATGGTAGAATTAGGGTTTTGACTGGGTCAACCCTAGGATAACTGAAAATTTGGAGAAGGTTGAGACCTAATACAAGGGCCATGAGATCATGGAATGATGCATAGAGATGTTATAAAGATGATTCCTAGACCAACTCATCATGATTGAGGAGTTTGAGAAGTTTCAAGTCAGGGTTTCCAAGGATTGTCAGTGAAAAAACCCTAATTTGATCCCTATCTTCCAGGCAGTTTTAGCTCTAGATGTGATTGATATCTCATCTTCCCCACAACATGAATGTTGTAGAGCTTGTTCTTAGATTTAATTTGAGTGGTGGAAGTCCTTGATAGGAGTTGCAGAGCTCAAGTTATGGTTTTGACAAATTACAGGTCAGCAGAGGTGTGTGAATCTGGGTCCTTGAAAGTCACCCAACTTGCAGACAACTTTTGCCCTAGTAGGATGATTCCTATGATCTCTTGGTCAACATGAATGTTGAATAGAATCTTCTTAGCTTTCTAGAGAGTACTAGAAGTCCTTGATAGGATTTGTAGAACTCAACTTATGGTTTGAACAAGACAGGGGTATTTTGGTCATTTGGCAGTTATAGGTCATTTTAAGCAAAGGCCATATCTCCTATTTCCAAGCCTCAAATGGAAAAACTCAAAACATGAAAGTTGTTCAAAATGGGAATTTAAGTCTATAAAAGTGGTCATGAGTTATTGGAAAAGCTTGTAGCAAGTATTTACAAGATTGGGTAAAAATGACCTAAAAATGGCTTATAAGTTAATTCAAGTCAAGTTGGAATTTGGTTTGGGAGATCTATGAGTCCAAAATAGGTCATCCAATATACCATTTTGAATGTAAATGACATTCTAAAAACTTTGGTTTAAACAGAATTTTGATTTGAGGCTCAAAAATGAAGGTTGCTTTGGAAAATTGTTACTTGAATCATAAGGTAACTTGAGAAACCTTCACACAAGGCAAGTTTGGCCTGATTTTTGCACACATGAGCTCAATATCTCATGTAAGGACATGTTGGCACAAATTAAAGGTCTTGAGGCATGAGATAAGATAAGTTCAATTTCTCTTCAAGTGAGACTTTCCATTACATTCCACTACATTCTAGAAGGTGCTAGACCTTTCCATGGATCAGTATATATTAAGGAGCTCATGATGAATCAAGAGTTTGGTGAATCCATTGGTGAAGAGTGAAGGAGAAGGTGATATCCAAAGTTTCTTCAAAAGCAAGCAAAGTTACAAAGTGATCTCTACAAGCTTTATTCATCAACACTCTTGCAAACAGAACTCATTGCTCCATTAGAGGAGTATCTAGGAGCAAGATCAAGCCTTGAAAGAAGTTGTACACGTCTCCACCATTATACTTTGACAGGTTTTGTTTCTCCACCATATCTCATTATTTATGAACATGTAGTTAGGTTTTTAGATGTAAGATTGTTAGGTTAGTGTTGCACCCCAAAATTTGACCAACAATTATTCATTCATTGAGTGTTTGAAAGTGGATACTTTCATCAGAAAGTTCAAGAGATCCTCAGAGAAGTTGGTTGAAACCAGGGTCGTGTGCTTCACAGTTTGAGAGTTGTGGGTGCTCCTCAGATGATTCTGAGACTTTGAGAAAGAACTTGATGTTTTGAGAAAGCTTATGAGATGTCTTGATAGCCATCATGAAGCCCAGAGAGGTCATTGTGCAAGAGTTCAGAAGTTTCAACCATGAATGGTAGAATTAGGGTTTTGACTGGGTCAACCCTAGGATAACTGAAGATTTGGAGAAGGTTGAGACTTAATCCAAGGGCCATGAGATCATGGAATGATGTATGGAGATGTTATAAAGATGATTCCTAGACCAACTCCTCATGATTGAAGAGTTTGAGAAGTTTTGAGTTAGGGTTTCTGAGGATTGTCAGTGAAAAAACCCTAGTTTGATCCCTATCTTCCAGGCAGTTTTAGCTCTAGATGTGATTGATATCTCATCTTCCCCACAACATGAATGTTGTAGAGCTCGTTCTAAGCTTTAATTTGAGTGGTGGAAGTCCTTGATAGGAGTTACAGAGCTCAAGTTATGGTTTTGACAAATTACAGGTCAGCAGAGGTATGTGAATCTGGGTCCTTGAAAGTCACCCAACTTGCAGACAACTTTTGCCCTAGTAGGATGATTCCTATGGTTTCTTGGTCAACATGAATGTTGAATAGGATCTTCTTAGCTTTAATTTGAGTGGTAGAAGTCCTTGATTGGATTTGTGGAACTCAACTTATGGTTTGAACAAGGCAGGGGTATTTTGGTCATTTGTCAGTTATAGGTCATTTTAGCCAATGCCTAAAACTCCTATTTCCAAGCCTCAAATGGAAAAACTCAAAACATGAAAGTTGCTCAAAATGTGATTTTAAGTCTAGAAAGAAGGTCACAAATTGTTGAAAAAGCTCATAGCATGAGATTCCATGATTGGTCCAAAATGAACTAAAAATGACTTATAACTTTGAAAAGTTGAAATTGAAAAGTGATTTGGGAGATCTACAAATCCAAAATAGGTCATCCAATATATCATTTTGATTGGAAAAAACATTTTGAGAAGATTGGTTTAAGTAGAATTTTCATTTGAGGCTTAAAAAATGAGGTTCCTTTGGAAATTTATTACTTGAAAAAGAAGGTAGCATTGAAAAACCCTACACAAGCCAAGAATGGACTTGTTTTCCACTCATTCCTTCTTAATAACTCATGTAAGGGTATTTTGAGTCAAAATTACAAGGCATGGAGCATGGTATATGAGAAATCCAACATGGCATATCATGGACTTTTCATGAAGATTCCACATCATTCTAGATGAATCTAGAAGCATCCATCAATTTTTATTTAAAGAGTGCATCAAAGAATGATTAGAGGTTGGTGAAAGTTGAGCCAAGTCAGAGGAGAGAGAAGGATACATAGCCATTGGAGAAATTTCTTCAACTTGAAGCAACTCAAGAATTCTTCCATTACAAGTCTTCTCCTTCAAGAATTGTGCAAACAGCAGGCTATCCATCATCAAAGGATCATCCTGAAGGACTTGCAAGCTTGGAATCGTGCTCAAGCATCATACACCATAGTTCCTTGACAGGTTCTTTCTCCTTTCTTTTTCACCATAATTATGCATAGATGGTTTAGATTCTAGGTGTATAATTGATGTGTTAGGGTAGAGGATTAATTCTAGAAAGCTAGGGCACGATCCATGATGGTTTGTAACAGGTGCATAATTCTTTAAGTTTCAAGAACTATCTGTTTAGGAGGTTTTAGGTACCATGAAGTAGGTTAAAATGATCAGGATAACATCAAGAACATCTGTGGATCATTATACTGAAGTTTAATCTAGGTTGATATCAGTTGAAATTCATAACCGTGTTTGTACCAAGATGTTCAAGGCCTCTGTTTGGATTATCCACGAGGAGTTAAGAGAAAGTGAACGTAGGGTTGTGTTCCCCTTGAGAAGTAGATGATTTTTCATGTTTAGGTCGAGGGAAGCCGTGGCCTGTGGGGAGAGATAATGGAGCTCGAATGTATGAGTGCATGAGAGAGGGTTCTGCAAAACCCTAGTTCGTTTGAAGACGATGAAGACAAGCCGTTGGATCAACCCCATATGTTGACTAATTCATTAGATCGTGCGGCGTTGATTGCATCTGAAAAAAGAGAGGGACATTTGAATGAGTCCATACGCAGCGTTTCATTAAAGGGCATTCTGGGCCCAGAACGCTACTTGCACCCCCCTTTTTGTGTAGCCCAATTAATTCAACTGGCGCGTTTACTTGTTGCACCCCCATCCCTTATTTCATTTAATTCTTTTTATTTTTCTTCTTTTATTTTTCTGATTTG
This sequence comes from Lathyrus sativus, assembly GCA_963859935.3. Classification (NCBI taxonomy): domain Eukaryota; kingdom Viridiplantae; phylum Streptophyta; class Magnoliopsida; order Fabales; family Fabaceae; genus Lathyrus; species Lathyrus sativus. The sequence continues at coordinate 302,070,127 of OZ012741.1, forward strand.
TAAAATTCATTAAAAATAGTTAAAAAATGATTTTTAATTTCTTCTTTTTTCTATGAGTAGATTAAAAGGTATAGAAAATTATAAAAATAAAATTGAGATTTTATTTTTAGGTTTAATATTTTTAGTAGATTTTCCAATTAAATAGCTTTTTAATTGTTTCATTTTGATATTTGATTTTGTAGGAATTATTTTGGGACATTCCCTTAGGGTTTTTACCCATTCTTTTTTATGCAATTAGATGATTAGTCATACTTCCCCATAGGATTTTTTCTAGATTTTTTTTAGAATTAATCTTGATTAGTTTAATTAGGGTAGACTTAGGGTGTCCTGATTAGGGTTTAGAATTGTGTTTAGGTGATGATTCCCTTTCTTTGATTAAGTTTTATCTTGATTTTTAGGTAGAAACCTTTGTAGATGTTATGAGTAGGTGTTGAGGACCCTTATGAATATTTGTTAGATTTTTCCCCATTAGTTTAATATTTTTAGGTATTTTCTGAGTTGCCTGATGAGTTGGCTTGTTCAGTGGGTTATCTGTTCATTTGTGGGGTTCATTCTGAGGAATTTGCTGAAGGGCTTGTGTTGCCTTGAGGATATTGATGGAGAGCATCATGGAGGGAAGCTTGTAGATCAAGATGCAGAGACCCAGAGCTTGGCTGATGCCCTGTTGGTGAGGTTTGAGAGCCTGAAGTTTGAAGGAAGTTCATGGTACTTTCCTGAGGAAGGCACTATGAATGACTTTCATCCTTCCTTCTCACCTCTTTCTTAAGTATCCAATGATGTTGGAGCCAACTTGTGAGTTTAATTTCTCCTGAGGAGGAATGTAAACTGATCACATGTTGTTGAGCCACATGGGATACAACTCCTAAGTGGAAGCCTCCTAGTACTTTCCTGAGGAAGGTCCTATGGGTCTATTTACTTAGTTCCACTAGTTGATCTAGGATTTCTTAAGTATCCAATGATGTAGGAGCCAACTTGTGAGTTTAATTTCTCCTGAGGAGGAATGTAAACTGATCACATGTTGTTGAGCCACATGGGATACAACTCCTAAGTGGAAGCCTCCTAGTACTCTCCTGAGGAAGGTCCTATGAGTCTATTCATTTAGTTCCACTAGTTCAAATAGGATTTCCTAAATATCCAGTGATGTTGGAGCCTGCTTGTGAGTTTAATCTCTCCTGAGGAGGGATGTAAACTGATCACAGTGGTTGAGCCACATAGGGTATGATTCCTGAGTATCCACCTCTTAGTGCTTTCCTGAGGAAGACACTATGAGCTTGCTTGCTTAGCTCCCTTTCTTTGGTAAGCTTATTCTGAAGCTTGAAGACTGGGAATGATTTCTCTTGTTTAGGGTTGTGCTTGAGAGCTTTGCTTAGGTTTGTTTAGATCCTGTGATTAGGGTTAGAATTAGAGAATAGTTGATTCTTTCTCAAGTGTGTTGTTTGCTTGAGGGCATTTCATTTCTTTCATCTGTATATTGCTTGATAGCATGTTGTTTATTTTCAGTATGATTACTGTTATTTCATGACTGGCCTGAGGTTGAGATGAGCTTGTGGAGGCTGAAGCCCCACACACATTTCCTCCCTCACTTGCATTGCATGCATTTTACTGTTAAAGCTGATGTTTTTGTCTGTATCATTGACATGATCCCTTAGGACTCTCATTTCCTTTGATGAGGATTTGATGATAGACTTTTAGGTTGAAACCCATGCATGATAACATCTAGGAGTTCCCTGTTCAAACCTCAACCATAGGATGAATCCATGGCATGATAACAGTAGGACTTGATAGTTTCCCTCCTAGTTGAGTTTTCTCCTGTAGTTTCCCGAACTACGTTTGCTCTGATCTTTCATACCAGATGAAAGTACGTAGGCATAGGATGCGACATCCTAGCGAGCAACCTTTCCCCCATAACCCGTAGTTAGCCGAACTACGTTGACTCTGATTTCTCATTCTCTGATGAGAATACGTAGGCATAAAGTGCGACGCTTTGCCGAGTCATTTTCTTTTCTTTTTCAGCCAACCTTGATAGGTAGATAGATTATAACCAACCCGTCCAAGTAAACAAACAAGCGAGGATCCCGTCGAGTACGACGGACGTGAGGGGTGCTAATACCTTCCCCTTGCGTAACCGACTCCCGAACCCAGACAATGGTTGCGACGACCTTGTCTTACCCTTATTCGTCAGGTTTTTCCGATCGTTTCCTTTCCCGCTCTGAGGGATAAATAACGAAAGGTGGCGACTCTTCTGTCATGCCGGCACCTTATTTTCGCGCAAGCGACAGCTGGCGACTCTGCTGGGGACAATAGCATCTTGGGACTTTTCCCATCCCTTATGCTGGGACCGTTTCCCATCCCCTGCGCGAGTCAATCCTATCGTTTGTGTGTTTGCTTGTTGGGTTGCGTTTGTTTATCGCATCTTTGCTTCTCGCATTTTACTTCCCGCATTTTATTTCCTGCATTTTATTTCCAGTTTGATATGATTATCTGTGCTGCTGTGGGAGAGGGATGTTACTGTGAGTGAAAAGCCGGACCTGGGCTTGAGTACACACCTAGATATAGTTGCGGAGAAGTAGTAGTCGAACCTGTCTGTTGAACAGGCACAGTTCCCTACGAAAATCTGCGCTCAGACGAGATTCTCGCAGAGGTGCTCCTTTCCGATCCTGAGGATCTGAGGGGAGTCCAGACGTGAGGATTGTCGACTCTGGGGACCGATCATTTGGAAGTCAGCTAAGAGAGGCCTCTTCATGACTTGATGATGCCACTCCTTCTGGGAATCGTATTGTCACTCATGAATGTCTGTGACGCTGACGACCGCATAGGATGCCGTACCTTTGTCCGTGGATTAGGTCCATCATACCTGTGAGTGGGGTTGGGATATTGCAGGAAACTTTGACCTCCAGACTACCCGGTTTTCTTGACAGTGAATCAGTTATGTTGGGTTCTCAGTTGCAGATATGTTTTTGATAGAACAAGGGTTTGATCAGAGGATCTTATCATCGGGTATTTGTCTGTTCTTGATAGAGCAGGCTTTGATCAGTGTATTATTATCAGAGGTTTGTTCTGGATGGAGCAGATTTTTGAGTGAGGTCAGAGGATCTCGTCAGCAGTTGTTATTCTGTGCTTGACAGGGCAGATTTTTGAGTAGGGTCTGAAGATCTCATTGGCAGTTGTTATTTTGTTCTTGATAGGGCAGATTTTGAGTGGGGTTTGAAAATCTCATCAGCAGCTGTATTTTTGTTCCTGATGGGGCAGATTTTTGATTGGGGTCTGAAGACTTCATCAACAGATATTCCTTGATCTTGCATCCGGGGTCTTTATTATCAGGCCTTCGTTCTTGTCAGAGCAGAATTTTGATCTCGATCCTACCAGATGGTTATTCACAGCAGATCAGATCAGTGGCTTACACCGGGGTTTCCCTCTCCTCAGTGACTGTTGATACCGAATCTCCACAGCAGCCACCCGGATATATTATTGCATGACTGCATTTTGCATTAGTTTGCATATCCATTTTTGCATTCCATTAGCATGTGTCTGTGCTGCAGGCGTGTTTCGTACCCTGATCCTGGTGTCCCGAGCAATATGAGATATTTTCTTCCATGAATGGATCCAGTCTTATCACTGCATTGACACTATGTTGGCACGTTGACACCAGAATCAGGGGTGATCTCCTGAACGTACAGACACCCATAATTCATCTTGCATGGCAGAAGCCAGGACTTGTCTTCTAACCTTTGTGTTTGCAGGTTTGACTCAGAATCAAGCAGCTCAGACTAATGGAACAGATACAAGCTGAACTAGAGAAAATCCAAAGCCAGCTGGGGCAGGTCATGAATGACATGCAGGCAGTGCGTCTGGACCAGCAAGTGCTCAGAGAGGAGAATCAGCAGCTGCAGAATCAGCTGAGCTTTCTCATGGGAGTGGTGAGAAGTATGTTAGATAAGGAGAGTGGTCAAGCACCCAAGGAGGAGACCAGAGTGCTTCCTCCGTTACCGTCATTGCCACCTGTGCTGAAGCCAAGTGGACCTCATAGACCCTCTACACAGCATGAAGCTCGAGGCCTGTCTCGTCGTCAGCCGCGCCGAGCATCTCAGAATAATCCTGAAGGGTATGGTCAAAAGAAGAAGCTACTTGATAGAGCTTTGGACCCACTACCTGTGAGTTATGCCCAGCTGCTGCCGCTGTTGGTTCAGAACCGAGTTCTCAAGCTTCGGACCTTAAATCCACCAGATGAGGGGTCATCAGACGTTGATCTAAGCGTGCGTTGTGATTTCCACTCAGGAGCGCCGGGGCACCATGTTGAAACATGCAAGGCTCTCAAGAATAAGATTCAGGACCTGATCGACTCGAAGACAATTAGGCTTGTGCCGGGCGGCATGAGTGCATCGGGAAAGTTTATCCCCTACCCTGCAGGAGAGGTGGATGATTCCACTCCTTTGCCTGAAGCTGAGAAAGATCTCGAATACGTCCCACGACCTTTGGTGACTGAATCACCTCGCTCGCAGTTGCTGCCTGGATCAAGCTCAGGGACGCAAGCGTCTAAACAAGATACCGTTGCCATTCAGAAACGACGACCTCTTGCCCCTGGGCGGAAAGAATACCAGCCCCAGGATCACAAAAGACCTCGCAACCACGTGGAACAAAGGAATGCTTCTCCCCATCCAGTGCCTGTGCCGTATAGCCAGATTCTTCCGCTGTTGGTTCAGAATTCCTTGGTGGAACCGAAAGCTCTCAAGCCCGTGCTAGAGCCTTACACTCCAGGGTACGATCCTCATGCTCAGTGTGGCTACCATGGTGGATCTCTGGGGCATTCAACTGAAGATTGCAAGGCTTTCCAGGCGAAGGTGCAGCAATTGATCGACCAAGGGTGTATTTCCTTTCCAGAGGGAGTCTTGGTTGTGCGTGGCGACCTCTCAGCTGTTTGAGCTCGCAGATTCAGAGGGTTATTTCCAGAAGCTGGTGATCCAGACAGGCAGACGTCCTCAACATTGGCAGTCCTCAGACTTTTTACCATTTGCATTTGTAGTTTCTTTTCTGTTAGTTACTACTTGCTGTAAACATTGTATGTTTCGAATGGTAATGATAATAAAGTGGCTATGCATTTCTTCTGAATTAGTTATGTCGTTGTCACTCATTTGCTGCATTGCACTGACACTTGCATTTTATTTACTCCACTTTATTACTATGATTAGCAATGAGCGGAGGGAGGATGATGAAACTGAATACGCATAGCCGATGATCGTATTGCCTTCAGATAAAACTTTGCCGATGACGTACAAGGCATTGTTTCAAATCCCTAAACACCGGAGAGATAAGGAAGAGAATCCCTTGTTAACCACTTCGAGCCGAGAAGTAGGAGTTTCTTTCGGACTTTTTAACCCTCGCATCTTCACCCGGGGCAGGGTAGTTGTCAGTTAGCTTGATTGAGCGTTCAAGTCTTATAGAGGAGTGTTGTCCTTCGAGGACCAATCACATCATATGCCTCTCCAGAGGTCGTACCTCATCAACCGCAATGGTTAAACCTCACCAATCAGGAGTGAGACAGTTATAATCCTTTCGGAGCAATCAAGACAACCAGTGTCACACGACTTGTTCCAAGAAAAAGAGAAATAAGAAAGCCCGCTAAGTAAAAAAGAAAAAAAGCTAGAAAGCAAATACTTAGGCAAAATCAGGGCATCCCGCTGGACTTCAAAAAGAAATCGAAAAGAACTCAAAAGGAGTCAGTCCAGGCAAAAGTTAGGGAATCAAAAGAATGAAAAGAAAGGATATAAAAAAGAAAAATCCTCGAACAAGGGCGAAGTCGTGTAGACACCGACACCGAAAACGAAAAGGAGTAACTGTCGCTCCGAAACACCTTGAGAATTCTTTAACCAGTTGTTCCCAATGTTCAACATACCTCTCGAAGAGGCGAGCGCTCGACCCAAGTTAACTGGACTTTAGGATCGGAGAACATCACGTAGAAGGGGTGGGTACAAATCATAATTTGAGCCAAATATCCTTTGTTTCACGAACCGTGAACCCGACCACGATACAACCCTTAAAAGACCTAATTGAGGCAGGGTTTATTCCGAGAGCGCATTACGATAAGGTTGAGTAACCTGACTCCTTCATGATTTGCTAATCATATCCTTATTGCATTTTTCACTGATCGCATCAGCACTACGTTTGAACTCTTTGGTTCATTCGTCACTCACTAGCATGACACGTAAATGAGTGACAGTACAACATTTTTTCGAAATTTGCATGAACACTGCATTAAAATTACTATTCGTGAATAAACAATTTTAGTTGCAGGTTAGTGGCTGATACGAAGGAACTTCAGCAAGGAATAGTCAATCAGGACTGAATCGCCAGAGGTCTGGATCAGAATGGTATGCTGCGAAGCCCTGTGAATCTGGGGCAATGACTTCCTGTGAATTTGGAACCAGTTTGTCTGAGGACAAGTCCCGAAGCATCGGTTGATTATGGGGCAGTTTATGCAAAGAGCGGTTGGTCGGAAGTGAATCTTCTTGAGACCCAATCAGGGGCAGTTATCCGGAATCCTTGCAATTTAAGGGCAGATCCCTCCAGTGTTCGATCAGAGCATGTTGAGTCGCTCATCGCTCGTTCAGGGGCAAGCTACTTCAGAGATATTGAAGTCGACCATGCTGAAAGTTGATTAGTTGAGGACGAATCCTCCCGTTGTGCAGATGCTGGGGCAAGCCCTCTGAAGATTGTCTTGTTGCCAATTGTTTTCGGCTCAGAATGAGTCATTCCCAAAGGTCGGATTGGGGCAAGTTGAAATGCACTGGGGCAAGTTGTTCAGAGGAGTTTGTTCACCCTAGCAAGAATTGAGTATCGGGGAATCGTGTCATTACCCCGTCAAAACCTGAACCTTCTGAAGAAACCTTGCGGTCATTAGGTTGCTATCCTACAGCATAACCTATTACTTGACTCCATGATTGGTAGCCTGTATTCCCTGGGTTGACGTTGTTGAATCAGGATCGTTTCTCAGCAGAGATGTACGGTTCGAGGTCGTTCCCCTGTACAGTGTGAGACTGCAGCAGATTAAGATGGCGTTTACCCCTCATCAGATTAGGGTCAAGATTACCCTCAGCAGACCAGGATTGATATCCCCGAAGCAGGATGAGTCCTCCTTCTTCAGCAGAGTTCAGTGATCTCTCCTCCGCGGAATCAGAATCAGAATAGTGAGCATTGATATGTCTCCCAGGTAGAGGTGATTCTCTTCCCCCAAGCAAACGCGTCCTGAAGGAACGTCACCTCATCAGCTGAGTCAAGCACCGAAGAATGATTTCTCCTTCCCCAGCACCGGGTCACAAGTGCAGAGTTCATAGAAATGTTTGGGAAGCCGAAGCTCGTGTTTTCCCCAGTAAAGTCGCCGAAGCAGGTGTTTATCCCCAGCACCGGGTCACAAGTGCAGATTTCAGAGAAATGTTTGGGAAGCTGAAGCTCGTGTTTTCCCCAGTAAAGTCGCCGAAGCAGGTTTTTTCCCCCGCACCGGGTCACAAGTGCAGGTTTCGCAGGAAGCTAGTCGTATGCCGAAGTATGCAGTAACTGATAGTGCCAGACTGAAGTCTCCAGTGGAATTGAGATTCCTCACCAGAATCAGGCTCTCTCCTGAAGATGGACGATTCCTTCTTCCCCAGTAGAGTGTTGGGACAGCTGATGTTGTATTCCCCGGCAGAGTTGTACTCTCCCCGAAGTCAGATGACTCTTTCTTCCCCAGTGGAATCGAATTCCCCACCAGAGTTGCACTCTTCAGTGAAGTAGAATGATTTCTCTCCCCGGCCGAGTCCGCAGAAAAGCAAAATCCTCGGAAGTTGATCTGATCATGATCGATTTTCCTCAGCAGAGCGTAGAGCAGCTGATGTTGTATTCCCCCAGAGTCGTACTCTATCCAGCGAAGCAGAACGATTTCTCCTTCCTCAGCCAAGTTTGCAGATGTCCAAGAGATCCGAATCCTTGGAAGTTGATCAGATCATGATTGGTTTTTCCCAGTGGAGTGTTGAGCAGCTGAAGTTGGTTCCCCACAGAGTGGTCATCCCTAGAAGAGTAGCCGAGACGGCCGCGCATTTCATTCTCGCGATTGATATCAGCAGATCCAAGTTCTCGTAGAGCTTCATCCCCTGCAGCAGTCAGCTGAAGTTGTTCCCCTGCAGCAGTTCGCGGAAGATCAATTCCCCAGACAGAGCCTAATTGATATTGGCGTGTTCACGTTCTCCTCAACAGGATGATTCCTCTACCTGAGTGGTCCTTTCTCCTTGACAGGAGGATTCCCCCCTCGGCATTTATTTTGCTGATGGGATCGCATCATTGTGCATGATTGCATGGCATTATGCATGATTGCATAGCATTGTGCATGATTGCATGGCATTTAGCATAAATACATGTCATTCCCACTGTATGGGGCATAGCGCAGAAGCATATGCATCATAAGCATGATCTAGGTCATTATCATCCTTGTTGTACAGGTGTACTACTGAAAGACCGGTTGCTCAGGACGATTCTTGATGTTCTCCCCAGCAAGGTTGATTTCTTTAGATGATTCTAAAAGACCCCGGTGTGATCCCCGCAGTCGCCCGCTCAAGATGATTTTTGAGATCCCCAGCGAAGTCTTCAGTTCAAGATGATTCTCGAATTCCTCAGCAGGGCCGTTTGCTTAAGATGACTCTTAAGACCTCAGTACAGGTTCCCGAATGGTTTGCTCAGGATGATTCGTGAGCTCCCCAGTAGCGCCTCCAGCAAGAGTTGCCCAGGAAGATTCCTGGAATCCCCGACAGAGTGAAGGTCTTTTCCCCAGCAGGTGGTTGGCACTTCCCCAGCAGCAGGCAGGTAGGTTGATGTCCCCAGCCGAGCACAATCATGATTGGCAGATGGAAGGTTCCCCCAAACAGATCCCGAAGGATTGTCCAGCAAGCTGAAGTTTGTTTATCCCGCGAGTTTGAGAACTTAATGACATGAGTGTCTTGTAGCCTGACAGCTATGTTCCCCAGAAGGGTCATTTCCCAAAAAGTCGTTCGGGGCATCTATCGCTTTCCCCATGCAGAGTATAGCAGAGGATAGTGTGTTGATCAGCCTGATGTGCTGTGCTCTCCGGAGGAGTCCGTCATCCTCAAGTATAAGTCCAGATGAGATCGGTAGAAAATGCAGCTCCCTTGAAAGGTAGCTCCCCCTTAGTAAAGTTGGTAGGAATCGTCTGAGTGAACTCTGTCGTTATTCCCCAGCAGTTGTTGAAGTCGTTTGAGTGAACTCTCTCGTCTTTCTGCAGCAAAGTCTACAAGGTCGTTGGGTGAACCCTTCTTCCTTTTTCCCCAGTGAGTCGTCAGGATTATTTGGGTGAACCCTCATTCCTCTCTCCTCAACAGAGTTGTTAACTTGGTGATTATGTCTGGTGACTCGGCATGTTTGCTTTTATTTAGCAACGACTTGACAGGATGTCAAGTGAGTAGCAGCGTGATATGTCTGCTCCAACAACGATGTCTAATCTGAAGATGGATGTCGTAAAGCGCCCGAAGGCGATATCAGAAGGTTCCTGTGAAGCCAGATTTCCGTGTGGATGAAGCAACGGGTGGCTGAAGACAAGGTTCCGGAGTTGTAGATACAACAGAGTGATCCGTGTGAGTCTGAAGACCACGTCAGTTATCCTGAGGTGATGATTGAGCGCGATCAAGAGAATGATACGTCTTCCGATTGAAGTCGAAGATGTTCCTCCAGCAATGATGTCTAATCTGAAGATGGATTTCATAAGCGCCAGAAGGCGATATCAGAAGGTTCCTGTGAAGCCAGATTTCCGTGTGGATGAAGCAACGGGTGGCTGAAGACAAGGTTCCAGGGTTGTAGATACAACAGAGTGATCCGTGTGAGTCTGAAGACCACGTCAGTTATCCTGAGGTGATGATTGAGCGCGATCAAGAGAATGATACGTCTTCCGATTGAAGTCGAAGATGTTCCTCCAGCAATGATGTCTAATCTGAAGATGGATTTCATAAGCGCCAGAAGGCGATATCAGAAGGTTCCTGTGAAGCCAGATTTCCGTGTGGATGAAGCAACGGGTGGCTGAAGACAAGGTTCCAGGGTTGTAGATACAACAGAGTGATCCGTGTGAGTCTGAAGACCACGTCAGTTGTCCTGAGGTGATGATTGAGTGCGATCAAGGGAATGATACGTCTTCTGATTGAAGTCGAAGATGTTCCTCCAGCAATGATGTCTAATCTGAAGATGGATTTCATAAGCGCCAGAAGGCGATATCAGAAGGTTCCTGTGAAGCCAGATTTCCGTGTGGATGAAGCAACGGGTGGCTGAAGACAAGGTTCCGGAGTTGTAGATACAACAGAGTGATTCGTGTGAGTCTGAAGACCACGTCAGTTGTCCTGAGGTGATGATTGATTGCGATCAAGTGAATGATACGTCTTCTGATTGAAGTCGAAGATGTTTCTCCAGCTGAAGCGGAGTTTTGCCTATAGGCAAAGTGTTTGAATCCCCGTGGAGTCATGAATGGCTCAGGATACCATTTCTCTAACTAAAGTCACAGATTTCTTATGCTGAAGCGAAGGTGCCTAAAGGCAAGGTTATCCCCCAAGGTCGTGAAGGACCTAGGATTCATTGTTCGGACTGAAGGCCGAAGTGTATCCCTGACTGAAGTCACGGATGCTCTATAGCAGAGGTGGAGTTGCCTGAAGGCAGATCCATGTATCCTTGAGGGCCAAGGATCATTTTCTTCAGACTAAAGTCGAAGATACCTCCTGCAGAGTTGCCATCCTTGAAGGTCGAGGATGCTTATCTTCAGAAGTACTTGAAGATCTTTGCTAGCTGAAGCTGGAAATGGCCAGGGGCCAGGGTTTCATCCATCTTCATAAGTACTTGAAGATCTTTTCTAGCTGAAGCTGGAAGTGGCCAGGGGCCAGGGTTTCATATATCTTTAATGTTGAAGTTCTACGGCGGGCAGTGTGCAGCAGTATTCCGATGTTCGTCATGGTTCTGAGGGTGAACCCCAGATCAGAGTGTGCTCGGTTAAGTCTCTCCTTCCCAGCGGAGTAGCTTCAGGCAGCGAGGTTGGATGTTTGTTTGACGGCAATGTCAGATTCCTTAAATCCCCAGCAGAGATGATGTTTGTACGACGGCGATGTCGAGTGTCTCTCAGAGCGATGTTTGTTTCCGACGGCGATGTCAGATTCAGTTTTCCAGCAGCAATGGTGGGTATGTTAGAAGATTCAGTTCTCCAGCGGCGAGGTTGGGTGTTGTGGTTGTCTGAAGGCAACGTCAGAAGAATTTAATGTGGATAACTGACGGTGATGTCAGGTCAGTATCTCTCCAGCTAGTTGTGGAGCAGCTAGTATTGCAGTATTCGAAGATTTGTTCCCCGCAGAGTACCGTGTGCTCGTGCAGTTGGCAAATTTTCGGGTTTACCAGTATTCAATCGTCTCGCACCTTGATTGGGTGAGAGCCGTTCGCTTCTCACCCAGTCAGGTTCAAGCCGTTTGAATAGGGGCAGCTGTTGCACCCCAAAATTTGACCAACAATTATTCATTCATTGAGTGTTTGAAAGTGGATACTTTCATCAGAAAGTTCAAGAGATCCTCAGAGAAGTTGGTTGAAACCAGGGTCGTGTGCTTCACAGTTTGAGAGTTGTGGGTGCTCCTCAGATGATTCTGAGACTTTGAGAAAGAACTTGATGTTTTGAGAAAGCTTATGAGATGTCTTGATAGCCATCATGAAGCCCAGAGAGGTCATTGTGCAAGAGTTCAGAAGTTTCAACCATGAATGGTAGAATTAGGGTTTTGACTGGGTCAACCCTAGGATAACTGAAGATTTGGAGAAGGTTGAGACTTAATCCAAGGGCCATGAGATCATGGAATGATGTATGGAGATGTTATAAAGATGATTCCTAGACCAACTCCTCATGATTGAAGAGTTTGAGAAGTTTTGAGTTAGGGTTTCTGAGGATTGTCAGTGAAAAAACCCTAGTTTGATCCCTATCTTCCAGGCAGTTTTAGCTCTAGATGTGATTGATATCTCATCTTCCCCACAACATGAATGTTGTAGAGCTCGTTCTAAGCTTTAATTTGAGTGGTGGAAGTCCTTGATAGGAGTTACAGAGCTCAAGTTATGGTTTTGACAAATTACAGGTCAGCAGAGGTATGTGAATCTGGGTCCTTGAAAGTCACCCAACTTGCAGACAACTTTTGCCCTAGTAGGATGATTCCTATGGTTTCTTGGTCAACATGAATGTTGAAGAGGATCTTCTTAGCTTTAATTTGAGTGGTAGAAGTCCTTGATTGGATTTGTGGAACTCAACTTATGGTTTGAACAAGGCAGGGGTATTTTGGTCATTTGTCAGTTATAGGTCATTTTAGCCAATGCCTAAAACTCCTATTTCCAAGCCTCAAATGGAAAAACTCAAAACATGAAAGTTGCTCAAAATGTGATTTTAAGTCTAGAAAGAAGGTCACAAATTGTTGAAAAAGCTCATAGCATGAGATTCCATGATTGGTCCAAAATGAACTAAAAATGACTTATAACTTTGAAAAGTTGAAATTGAAAAGTGATTTGGGAGATCTACAAATCCAAAATAGGTCATCCAATATATCATTTTGATTGGAAAAAACATTTTGAGAAGATTGGTTTAAGTAGAATTTTCATTTGAGGCTTAAAAAATGAGGTTCCTTTGGAAATTTATTACTTGAAAAAGAAGGTAGCATTGAAAAACCCTACACAAGCCAAGAATGGACTTGTTTTCCACTCATTCCTTCTTAATAACTCATGTAAGGGTATTTTGAGTCAAAATTACAAGGCATGGAGCATGGTATATGAGAAATCCAACATGGCATATCATGGACTTTTCATGAAGATTCCACATCATTCTAGATGAATCTAGAAGCATCCATCAATTTTTATTTAAAGAGTGCATCAAAGAATGATTAGAGGTTGGTGAAAGTTGAGCCAAGTCAGAGGAGAGAGAAGGATACATAGCCATTGGAGAAATTTCTTCAACTTGAAGCAACTCAAGAATTCTTCCATTACAAGTCTTCTCCTTCAAGAATTGTGCAAACAGCAGGCTATCCATCATCAAAGGATCATCCTGAAGGACTTGCAAGCTTGGAATCGTGCTCAAGCATCATACACCATAGTTCCTTGACAGGTTCTTTCTCCTTTCTTTTTCACCATAATTATGCATAGATGGTTTAGATTCTAGGTGTATAATTGATGTGTTAGGGTAGAGGATTAATTCTAGAAAGCTAGGGCACGATCCATGATGGTTTGTAACAGGTGCATAATTCTTTAAGTTTCAAGAACTATCTGTTTAGGAGGTTTTAGGTACCATGAAGTAGGTTAAAATGATCAGGATAACATCAAGAACATCTGTGGATCATTATACTGAAGTTTAATCTAGGTTGATATCAGTTGAAATTCATAACCGTGTTTGTACCAAGATGTTCAAGGCCTCTGTTTGGATTATCCACGAGGAGTTAAGAGAAAGTGAACGTAGGGTTGTGTTCCCCTTGAGAAGTAGATGATTTTTCATGTTTAGGTCGAGGGAAGCCGTGGCCTGTGGGGAGAGATAATGGAGCTCGAATGTATGAGTGCATGAGAGAGGGTTCTGCAAAACCCTAGTTCGTTTGAAGACGATGAAGACAAGCCGTTGGATCAACCCCATATGTTGACTAATTCATTAGATCGTGCGGCGTTGATTGCATCTGAAAAAAGAGAGGGACATTTGAATGAGTCCATACGCAGCGTTTCATTAAAGGGCATTCTGGGCCCAGAACGCTACTTGCACCCCCCTTTTTGTGTAGCCCAATTAATTCAACTGGCGCGTTTACTTGTTGCACCCCCATCCCTTATTTCATTTAATTCTTTTTATTTTTCTTCTTTTATTTTTCTGATTTGTAAAATTCATTAAAAATAGTTAAAAAATGATTTTTAATTTCTTCTTTTTTCTATGAGTAGATTAAAAGGTATAGAAAATTATAAAAATAAAATTGAGATTTTATTTTTAGGTTTAATATTTTTAGTAGATTTTCCAATTAAATAGCTTTTTAATTGTTTCATTTTGATATTTGATTTTGTAGGAATTATTTTGGGACATTCCCTTAGGGTTTTTACCCATTCTTTTTTATGCAATTAGATGATTAGTCATACTTCCCCATAGGATTTTTTCTAGATTTTTTTTAGAATTAATCTTGATTAGTTTAATTAGGGTAGACTTAGGGTGTCCTGATTAGGGTTTAGAATTGTGTTTAGGTGATGATTCCCTTTCTTTGATTAAGTTTTATCTTGATTTTTAGGTAGAAACCTTTGTAGATGTTATGAGTAGGTGTTGAGGACCCTTATGAATATTTGTTAGATTTTTCCCCATTAGTTTAATATTTTTAGGTATTTTCTGAGTTGCCTGATGAGTTGGCTTGTTCAGTGGGTTATCTGTTCATTTGTGGGGTTCATTCTGAGGAATTTGCTGAAGGGCTTGTGTTGCCTTGAGGATATTGATGGAGAGCATCATGGAGGGAAGCTTGTAGATCAAGATGCAGAGACCCAGAGCTTGGCTGATGCCCTGTTGGTGAGGTTTGAGAGCCTGAAGTTTGAAGGAAGTTCATGGTACTTTCCTGAGGAAGGCACTATGAATGACTTTCATCCTTCCTTCTCACCTCTTTCTTAAGTATCCAATGATGTTGGAGCCAACTTGTGAGTTTAATTTCTCCTGAGGAGGAATGTAAACTGATCACATGTTGTTGAGCCACATGGGATACAACTCCTAAGTGGAAGCCTCCTAGTACTTTCCTGAGGAAGGTCCTATGGGTCTATTTACTTAGTTCCACTAGTTGATCTAGGATTTCTTAAGTATCCAATGATGTAGGAGCCAACTTGTGAGTTTAATTTCTCCTGAGGAGGAATGTAAACTGATCACATGTTGTTGAGCCACATGGGATACAACTCCTAAGTGGAAGCCTCCTAGTACTCTCCTGAGGAAGGTCCTATGAGTCTATTCATTTAGTTCCACTAGTTCAAATAGGATTTCCTAAATATCCAGTGATGTTGGAGCCTGCTTGTGAGTTTAATCTCTCCTGAGGAGGGATGTAAACTGATCACAGTGGTTGAGCCACATAGGGTATGATTCCTGAGTATCCACCTCTTAGTGCTTTCCTGAGGAAGACACTATGAGCTTGCTTGCTTAGCTCCCTTTCTTTGGTAAGCTTATTCTGAAGCTTGAAGACTGGGAATGATTTCTCTTGTTTAGGGTTGTGCTTGAGAGCTTTGCTTAGGTTTGTTTAGATCCTGTGATTAGGGTTAGAATTAGAGAATAGTTGATTCTTTCTCAAGTGTGTTGTTTGCTTGAGGGCATTTCATTTCTTTCATCTGTATATTGCTTGATAGCATGTTGTTTATTTTCAGTATGATTACTGTTATTTCATGACTGGCCTGAGGTTGAGATGAGCTTGTGGAGGCTGAAGCCCCACACACATTTCCTCCCTCACTTGCATTGCATGCATTTTACTGTTAAAGCTGATGTTTTTGTCTGTATCATTGACATGATCCCTTAGGACTCTCATTTCCTTTGATGAGGATTTGATGATAGACTTTTAGGTTGAAACCCATGCATGATAACATCTAGGAGTTCCCTGTTCAAACCTCAACCATAGGATGAATCCATGGCATGATAACAGTAGGACTTGATAGTTTCCCTCCTAGTTGAGTTTTCTCCTGTAGTTTCCCGAACTACGTTTGCTCTGATCTTTCATACCAGATGAAAGTACGTAGGCATAGGATGCGACATCCTAGCGAGCAACCTTTCCCCCATAACCCGTAGTTAGCCGAACTACGTTGACTTTGATTTCTCATTCTCTGATGAGAATACGTAGGCATAAAGTGCGACGCTTTGCCGAGTCATTTTCTTTTCTTTTTCAGCCAACCTTGATAGGTAGATAGATTATAACCAACCCGTCCAAGTAAACAAACAAGCGAGGATCCCGTCGAGTACGACGGACGTGAGGGGTGCTAATACCTTCCCCTTGCGTAACCGACTCCCGAACCCAGACAATGGTTGCGACGACCTTGTCTTACCCTTATTCGTCAGGTTTTTCCGATCGTTTCCTTTCCCGCTCTGAGGGATAAATAACGAAAGGTGGCGACTCTTCTGTCATGCCGGCACCTTATTTTCGCGCAAGCGACAGTTAGTATAGAGGGACATTTCCACAAGCTTAGAAGAGTTTCCATGGTGATTTATAACAGGTGCAAGATTCTTTAATTTCCAAGAACAAGCTTTGTAGTGAGTTTTAGTTAGCATAAATTAGATTAGAATGGTTAGGATGATATAAAGAACAAGTTAGTGCCATTAGTTGTGAGTTTTAACAGAGTGAATCTCAGAAGATTTATGGTGGTACCCAAGCTTTGAAGCTTTCTGTTTGAATGATTCAAGGAGAACTAAAGAAAATTACACGTATAGTCTTGCTCCTCGTAATTAGTAGATCATTTTCCTTTTTGGAATTTTTGAATTTCATCAAGTATGGAGAGAGAACGAGGGAGGAGAAGTCTTATGCATGAATCACGATTTCTGAAAACCCTAGATGTTCATTGGGGACGATGGCCATATGCCGTTGGATTAGTCCCAGGAATTTGACTTAATGATTCAATCGTGTGGCTGTGGTTTGATGAAGAAAACGGAGGGAAATTCAAATGCCAAAACGCACCGTATAACTTAAGTTGGGGACCATGGGCTCAGCAACAATTCACTATCCACACACCCCTCGTTAGGCCCGTTAGGAAATACGCATGGAATCCTTACTTAATCCACCCCCCACACGTTTTTTTTGTTTTTTTAGTTTCTGATTAGCAAGCTGGGCCTAGTGCCAATTGCTATCTGCACATCCACTTTGAGCCCATCAACCAATAACACGTGAGAAGCTTTCTAGTCACACCCCCATGCGCTTTTTTGTTTGTTTTGGATTCTGACTGGATAATGGGCTTATCCCCGGATGCTACGCGCACCCCACCCTTAAAGCCCATTGAGGAATATAACCGGAGCGAATTAAGTTCCACACCCCCCTCCCTTTTATTTTATTTCTTTTATTTTTTTAATTCCATTTATATTTCTTGCATTTATAAAATTCATAAAAAAATAGAAAATTGATATTTTTTTAATTCTTGTTTTTTTCTATAGGTTAATAATCTTGTCTAGAAAATTAATAAAAATAAAATTTCCATTTTATTTTTAGTTTCATATTTTTAGAGTATTTTTCATTTTAATAGCTTTTTAATATGTTTAGTTTGGTATCCAATTTTGTAGAATTTCTTTTAGGACATTCCCTTAGTCTTTTTAACTCATTCTTTTTGGTGTGATTAGATATTGAATCATAGTTCCCCATAGGATTTAATTCTTGATTTTTAGATTAAATTTTGATTAGTTTAATTAGGGTAGCATTAGGGTGTCCTAATTAGGGTTTATGTTATGCATAGGTAAGGAAATTCATTTTCTTTAGAGTGTTTTGTTTTGATTTTTGGGTATGGGCATGTATGGATGTTAAGGGTAGGTGTTGTAGACCCTTGTGAATAATTGTTAGAATTTTCCCCCTTGGTTTAGCATTTTTAGGTATTTTCTGAAGTTGACTGATGATTTTGCCTGTTCTGTGGTTATCTGTTCATCTCTGGGGTTTATTTTGGGGAATTTGTTGTGGGGCTTAGTTTATTTTGAAGATCTTGTTGGAGAGCATGATGAAGAGAAGATTGTAGATCAAGACTCAGAGACCCAGAGCTTGGATTGTCCCCTGTTTGTGAGGTTTGAGATCCTGAAGTTTGAAGGAAGTTCATGGTACTTTCCTGAGGAAGGCACCATGAATGACTTTCATTCTTTCTTCTCACCTCTTTCTTAAGTATCCAATGATGTTGGAGCCAACTTGTGAGTTTAATTTCTCCTGAGGAGGAATGTAAACTGATTACATGTTGTTGAGCCACATGGGATACAATTCCTAAGTGGAAGCTTCCTAGTACTTTCCTGAGGAAGGTCCTATGGGTCTATTCACTTATTTCCATTAGTTCATCTAGGATTTCTTAAGTATTCAATGATGTTGGAGCCAACTTGTGAGTTTAATTTCTCCTGAGGAGGAATGTGAACTGATCACCTGTTGTTGAGCCACATGGGATACAATTCCTAAGTGGAAGCCTCCTAGTACTTTCCTGAGGAAGGTCCTATGAGTCTGTTCATTTAGTTCCACTAGTTCAGATAGGATTTCCTAAGTATCCAGTGATGTTGGAGCCTGCTTGTGAGTTTAATTTCTCCTGAGGAGGAATGTAAACTGATCATAGTGGTTGAGCCACATAGGGTATGATTCCTGAGTATACACCTCCTAGTGCTTTCCTGAGGAAGACACTATGAGTCGGCCTACTTAGCTCCCTTTCTTTGGTAAGCTTGTTCTGAAGCTTGAAGACTGGGATTGATTTCTTTTGGTTAGGTTTTGCTTTAGGGCTTTGCTTAGATTTGATCAATATTCTGTGTTAAGGTTAGGATTAGAGATTAGATGTAGATTCTTTCTTTCTCAAGCATGTGTTTTGTTTTCCTGATGGCACTTCATTTCTTTTATCTGTTATTGCTTGATAGCATGTTGTTTATGTTTCAGTATGATTACTGTTATTTCATGACTGGCTTGAGGTTGAGATGAGCTTGTGGAGGCTGAAGCCCCACACACATTTCCTCCCTCACTTGCATTGCATGCATTGTATTGTTAAAGCTGATGCTTTTGTCTGTTTCGGTGTATCATTGACATGATCCCTTAGGACTCTCATTTCCTTTGATAAGGATTTAATGATAGACTTTTAGGTTGAAACCTATGCATGACAACATCTAGGAGTTCCCTGTTCAAACTTCAACCATAGGATGAATCCATGGCATGATAACAGTAGGACTTGATAGTCTCCCTCCTAGTTGGGCCTGTTCTCTTCTCATCTCAAAGCAGTTTAAGATACAGTAATCATGAATGATTTCTTTCGTACGTTACGAGCCTTAAGCCATCTGAGGTGGGATGTTTAGTATGGTACCCTTTGGGTGACATGCGACGCATTCACTCTCAGGTCACAGTCTCTAGTGCGGTTGAAATCGCAAACACAATAAAAAACACTTCTTTCAGGAGATAACCCGTAGTTTCCCGAACTACGTTTGCTCTGATCTCTCATACCTGTTGAGAGTACGTAGGCATAGGATGCGATATCCTAGCGAGCAACCCTCCCCACCTTTCCCCGTAATCCTTCGTAGGCCGAACTACGTTGACTCTGATTTCTCATTCTCTGATGAGAATACGTAGGCATAAAGCGCGACGCTTTGCCGAGTCATTTTTCTTTTCTTTTTCATCCAGCCTTGATAGGTAGATAGATTATAACCAACCCGTCCAAGTAAACAAACAAGCGAGGATCCCGTCGAGTACGACGGACGTGAGGGGTGCTAATACCTTCCCCTTGCGTAACCGACTCCCGAACCCAGACAATGGTTGCGACGACCTTGTCTTACCCTTATTCGTCAGGTTTTTCCGATCGTTTCCTTTCTCGCTCTGAGGGATAAATAACGAAAGGTGGCGACTCTTCTGTCATGCCGGCAACTTATTTTTCGCGCAAGCGACAGAAAGAAGAGTGGTTTCCTTACGTGGAAAGATTGTATTCCTTACGTGGAAAGGTTGGAGTCCTTACGTGGACAGATTGAGATGGTAGTCCTTACGTGGAAAGAAGACAGTTTCCTAACGTGGAAAGATGGATTCCTTACGTGGAAAGATCGGTTTCCTGACGTGGAAAGAAGACGTATTCCTTACGTGGAAAGATGTTATTCACAAGATGGAGAGAAGTTTATTCCTAACGTGGAAAGGTGAGTCCTAACGTGGACGATGTATTCATAATCTAGAAAGTTAATCCTGACGTGGACGGATCCAGAAGAGAGTTATTCCTAACGTGGAAGAGTTTAGTCTTAACGTGGGCAGGTTATTCATAACGTGGAACAAGGTCTTAGTCCTAACGTGGACGGTGTTATTCCTAACGTGGAGGAGTTTATTCCTAACGTGGACGATTTATTTTTGATGGAGTGCAGACGAATTATCCCCAGTGAAGTTGTCAAGTTTTTCCGAGTTGACGACAGATGGAGTCCTAACGTGGACAAGTTTAGTTGAGATTTCTTCGTGTTGACGGCACAGGCGTCCTGACATGGACAAAGTTCTATTCCTTCGATGATAGAATCTTTTTTAGGCTGACGAAAATAATCTCCAGCACGGTCACTAATGGATCAGTGGGTTGCTGTAAACAGTTAGATTCAGTTGATGAATATCGTTCCCCAAGCAGTGGCGCAGTTCATTTCTGCGGTTGGCAAATTTCCGAGTTCTTAGTATTCAACCGTCTCGTACCTCGAATGTTTGAAGGCCGTTCGCTCTTCACCCAATCGGGTCCAAGTCGCTTGAATAGGGGCAACTGTTGCACCCTAAAATTTGCTCAACCTAATTCACTTGGTTTATGTTTCAATTGCATTAGCATTTGCATATAGAGTCATGTACATAGTTGGATCATCTACATAGCATAGCATAGCAAGTCATTCAACAGGGGACCAAGCATTATTCTCATCTCTATGAGCCTATCAAGAGGTTATTATTCTAATTCAATCTCATTCAAGTCATCAGAGAGAATTTGAAAGCCTAAAGAAGTCATTGGATCTATCTCCTATCTGAGGGTATCTGAGGGTCATCAAAGAAATTGTGAGCTGTGGGCTAAGCATGGAGAGTATGTAGATATCATGGAAGACTTAGAAATTCATTTGGAGAAGGAGGCAATTCATTGATATGATAACAAGAGTTGCAGTTGAAGACAGTCAACTAGGGTTTCATCTGGGTCAACTCAAGGTCAACCCTAGGTTAATTGGTTGATTGAAGGGCATTAAGGTATATTGGAGAGATGTGGGGTTCATCATTTGGCATGTGAATAACGATATGGTGTTGTGCCAAGAAGAAATCAAGAGAAATCAAGGGGAAGAGGAGTTTCTAAATTAGGGTTTCTGTGTAAAATCCCCTAGTTTAGGTCAAATTTCCAAGCAAGATAAGTCAAAATGCAAGCTTCAAATGGATCTTTGGTCAACATGAAACTTGTATAGGATCTCAAGACCTTTAATTTGAGTGGTGGAAGACATCAAGGAGATTTATATAACTCAAGTTATGGTCCTTGCAAGTTACAGGTCATCTGAGGTATCTGAAATTTTGTCTGTGAAAGTTACTTGTCTTCCAAGCAACGTTTACCCCTCAAGAAGATTTCAAATGAATTTCTGGTCAACATAAGAGTTGTTCCTAATTGTCTTAGCTTTCTATAATGGTATGGTATGACTTCATATGATTTGTGGAACTCTACTTATGGTCTTGGCAAGAAAAGGGTATTTTGGTCATCTGAGAATTACAGGTCATTTCAAGCCTATGCCCAAAACTCATATAAGGAAGCTTCAAATGAAAAACTTCACAACATCAAACTTGCTCCAAATGACATTTTGAGTCTAGAAAAGTGACCATGAAAGATTGGAAAGGCTCATACCTCAAGGTTTCAAAATTGGTGAATTTAATGAATAAAAAATGACCTAAAATGGAGATTTTTCATATTTTGGCCAAATGGGATGAAATTATAGGTCATTTTGATTGGAAAAAATGTTTTAAGAACATTGGCAAAAGTAGAATTTTGAGTTTGGTTCAAGAATTGAAAGTTATGCATGGTTACTTACAAAAGAAGTTACATAATCCAAATCCAAGGGAAAGTGTGCATGGGAAGTTTCTCCAAGCTTCTAGGACTTTCTATTATCATCTATATATTGAATTGAAGAGCTTCATGCCATGGTTGGTGAATCACTTTGTTCAAAACACAAGTTATACACAATTCTTCCATTTTTGCAAAAACAATTCAAACTCCATCAAATCTTCACCAATTTCCATTTTTCTTGATTTGATCATCATTAACATCTTCCATAGATCAGAATTCACATCAAGATTGGTTAGAATTGGGGAGAACTCGTGCCATACAATTCCATCATCCAAGGAGCAAGATTTTGGTGATTGCAAGATCCAAGAGGATTGAACAAGATTCAGTGCATACAGAACCTTTAATCAAGTTCACTGATCAATTTCCACTCATTACAAGCATCAGATCCAAGGATTTTAGCACCTGTTTTCATCATTTTGCACCAGGTTAGATTTCTATTCAAATTGCCTGTTTTAGGTAGAATCATAGTGATTTGGTAGCATAGAACGGTTAAGATAGGTTAGATGATGGATTGTGCAAAGTTTGGAGAAGTTTCAGGGAGGTTGTTAATGGTGTATCAAAACTGTTGGAGATTAGAACATCAAGAATATGGCACGAGAATCTTAGGTTTGTAGCTTAATTTGTTCAGCATGAATTGTAGATTAGGCTAGGGTAAAGATTGGCAAGGATTGGAAGATTTGATCACAGGTGATAATGGTGGAGTCAGCATCTTCCACCTATCGGGTTTGTTTATTAGTTGAGTTTTAGGAGAAATGGTTGGCATGGTTGTGTAGAGGGGAAAGAATAGAGCAACTTTGCTCTTGACATCGAGTGAATCCATGGAGAGACGTGGGAGAACAGAGGAGTATAAATTCGTGCATGGTTAGGGTTTTCTGAATTTAGGGTTTGCTGGAGGTAGACGATGAACCATGGCCATACGATGGAGGGTTTTGACTTGACTAAGATGTTAATCCAAGGGCCACGATTTAAAAAGAAATTTGGAGGGAGAGACTGTGCACTAAACGCACCGTTTCATTAATATTTTCTGACTGGGCTTTATGATTGCTTGCTAATGCCACCCCCTCAAACCAAGCCCAATCCCAATTCAACTGAAAATCTCGCTATTTGCACCGTTCAGGGTTTTTTTAATTTTTGTTAAGTTTTCTGACTTGCTGGGCCCAGACGCGCTTGCTATGCGCGCCCCCCAGTCTGGGCCCACTCCCTTATTTTAACTGGTTTTAATTAATTTCTGCACCCTCATCCATTTAATTTCATTTTAATTTCTTTCAAAAAATGTTAATTCTTTCAAAAATCATAACAAATAGAAAAATGCATGATTTTAATTGGTTCTTTTTGCATATTATTCATATTTCTGTCAAGAAAATTATCACATAAAAAAATTCCAATTTCATTTTATTTTAATATTTTTGGCATATTTTTCTTTTAAATAGGTGTAAATAATGTGTAACTTGATGCATGAATTTGTTAATTTTGGTTTGATTAGATGCTTTAACATTTTTGATCCATTCTTTTTAGGTTGATTAGTTTAGACCTTTATCTTGTATATAAAATTTAATTCACAATTTTAGAACTTAATTTTAGGTGTTTTGTTTAGGTGTGAATAACATGATCAAAACTAGGGTTTAGGAAATAACATAGGTGTGATAATTCATTTCCCTTAGGAATTGTAGTTTGAATCTTAGGGGTATGGGACTATAGGGATTATGGGTAGTTAATAGATCCCTTAGAAAATATTAGGATTCCCCTACTGCTATTAGTATACGGTCTGTATTTGTTTGACTGTGTGGTGTGCCCTCTCTAGGGTTATTTTCATTTGTCTGTGTGGGGTATTGGGTTTGCTTGGGGATTGGGAGAGCTGAAGACTTATGATGATGAAGCCATTGGAGATCAAGAGGTTGAAGTCCAACTTCCAGAGTTGATGAAGAGCACCTGTTGCTGGCAGCTGTTGAGGAGAATAGGATTTAGGAGCTAGGCAGAGCTCTAGAGTAGAACACTTGATTCACAAACATGGAAGGCCTTGTCTGCCTCCATTCTTTCTCTATGATTCAAAGTCTCTTTCAAATATCCACCTCCTTCCTTTGGAAGGATCAGTGAATGTATTTGAAAGATAGAACTTTTGAGAGAAAACTGTCTGTATAATGTTAACAGTTAATGAGCCACCCTTGGTAGGTAGTTTACTGTTTAAACATTCATTCCATCTTGTTGACTGATATTCATCTTGGAGTTTGAGACTTGAAGAAAAGCCATTGCAGATTGAAGACTGATGACAGAGACCTTGCTTGAAGGCTGTGGAGATGGAGACTGAGGCTTGCTTGAAGCTTGTAGCTGTTGGAGATGACTTGAAGACAGTTGTTGATGCAGAGCTGCTGTGGCTGTTTATTTCTGCTGTTTTATTCTTGATGTATTGGTTGGTTTTCCCTGACTGTATTGCTTGCTGTTTAACCTGTTGGGTTGAAAGTGAATCCTGTTCACTTTTGCCTATTGTTTTCTAGGTTCGAGGTTGAGTGGGACTCCCTTGCCTCGCTTGTATTGCTGCATCCATGCATTTTACTGCTTTACTGTATATACTTGCTACTGTTTCTGTTTCCGTTTATCCCTTAGGATCTCTGTTTCTCTCTGCGCAAGAGAGGAGCATGATAGACACTAGGTCTTAACCCATGCATGATAACACTAGGTTAGTTTGATTCCCTTTTAAACCATAGGATAGATTTCTGTCTCTTCTTTCTCAAAACAAACAGAAAAACACAATAAATATTTCAAACACAATAAAAGACACTTCTTCCGTAAAAGAATGTGAACTCATCAAAACGTCATTTTTGTCCGCTTGGACCAGTAATCAGAAAAACCTTTTTCAGAAGGAATAAAAATAATCAAAACAGACTGGCGTCGTACATGGCCCGAACTACGTTTGCTCTGATCTTTCATGCTGTATGAAAGTACGTAGGCATAGGATGCGATATCCTAGCGAGCAACCTTCCCCTCCTTTCCCGTAGGTAGGCGAACTACGTTGACTCTGATTTCTCGTTCCAGACGGGAATACGTAGGCATAAAGTGCGACACTTTGCCGAGTCATTTTCTTTTCTTTTAACCCTTAACCTGTAGAGTAGATAGAATAACAATCCATACCCGAAAACAAGCGTGGATCCCGTCGAGTACGACGGACGTGAGGGGTGCTAATACCTTCCCCTTGCGTAACCGACTCCCGAATCCAGGTTTTGGTTGCGATGACCATTCCTTTCCCGTCTTTGCGGTAGGTTTACTCTGAGCGTTTCCTTTCCCTCCGTTGGGATAAATAACGCACGGTGGCGACTCTTCTGTTCAGCCAGCGCCGATTTTCGCAGTAGCGACACCTGATGGTATGATCGACTATGAATTACCAGTTACCGTGTGACCTATTCCCCAATGAAGTTCTCCACTTTGACGGCGAGGTCAGATTAGGTTTGTTTCCGGTGGCGATGTTGGATTTTGTTTTGACGGCGAGGTCAGATTAGGTTTGTTTCCGGCGGCGATGTTGGATGTTGTTTTGACGGCGAGGTCAGATTATGTTTGTTTCCGGCGGCGATGTTGGATGTTGTTTTGACGGCGAGGTCAGATTAGGTTTGTTTCCGGCGGCGATGTTGGATGTTATTTTGACGGCGAGGTCAGATTATGTTTGTTTCCGGCGGCGATGTTGGGTGTTGTGTTGACGGCGAGGTCAGATTATGTTTGTTTCCGGCGGCGATGTTGGATGTTTGTCTTGACGGCGAGGTCAGATTATGTTGGTTTCCGGCGGCGATGTTGGATGTTTGCTTTGACGGCGAGGTCAGGTTATGTTTGTTTCCGGCGGCGATGTTGGATGTTTGCTTTGACGGCGAGGTCAGGTTATGTTGGTTTCCGGCGGCGATGTTGGATGTTTGCTTTGACGGCGAGGTCAGGTTATGTTGGTTTCCGGCGGCGATGTTGGATGTTTGCTTTGACGGCGAGGTCAGATTATGTTTGTTTCCGACGGCGATGTTGGATGTTCGCTTTGACGGTGAGGTCAGATTATGTCTGCTTTGGCGGTGATGTCAGAAGATTATGTTCGACGGCGATGACAGACTCTTTAAATCCCCAGCAGAGATGATGTTTGTGCGACGGCGATGTCGAGTGTCTCTCAGAGTGATGTTTGTTTCCGACGGCGATGTCAGATTCGGTTTTCCAGCGGCGATGTTGGGTATGCCAGATGATTCAGTTCTCCAGCGGCTATGTTGGGTATGTTGTTTTGTTTCTGAAGGTGATGTTAGGTGATTCAGATCCTTTAGTTCTCCAGCGGCGATGTTGGGTGTTTGGCTTATGACGGCGATGTCAGATCTCCAGCGGCGATGTTGGGTATTTTGGTTGATCGACGGCGATGTCAGATTTAGTTCTCCAGCGGCGATGTTGGGTATTTTGATTGATCGACGGCGATGTCAGATTCAGTTTTCCAGCGGCGATGTTGGGTATGTCAGTTAATTCAGTTCTCCAGGGGTGATGTTGGATGTTTCGTTCTCCAGCGGCGATGTTGGGTATTTTGGTGATTCAGGTTCTCTAGTTCTCCGGCGGCGATGTTGGGTGTATTGTTTGTTTCCGACGGCGATGTCAGATCAGTATTTCTCCAGATAGTTGTCGTGCAGCTACTATTCCAGTTTTCGAAGATTTGTTCCCCGCAGAGTATCGTGTACTCGTGTAGTTGGCAAATTTCCGGGTTTACCGGTATTCAACCGTCTCGCACCTTGATTGGCTGAGAGTCGTTCGCTTCTCACCTAGTCAGGTTCAAGCCGTTTGAATAGGGGCAGCTGTTGCACCCTAAAATTTGACCAACATTTATTTACCCATCAAGTGTTTGAAGGTTGATACCTTTATCAGAAAGTTCAAGAGATCCTCAGAGGAATTGGTTGAAACCAAGGTTGTGTGTCTCATAACTTGAGAGTTGTGGATGCTCCTCAGATGATTCTGAGACTTTGAGAATGGACTTGAAGCTTTGAGAAAGTTTACGAGATGTCTTGAAAGCCATCATGAAGCCTAGAGAGGTCATTATGCAAGAACTCAGAAGATTCAACCATGAATGGTAGAATTAGGGTTTTGACTGGGTCAACCCTAGGTCAACTGATGATTTGGAGAAGGTTGAGACCTAATCCAAGAGCCATGTGATCATGGAATGATGTATTGAGATACTATAAGGATGATTCCTATACCAAATCATCATGATTGAAGAGTTTGAGAAGTTTTAAGCTAGGGTTTCTAAGGATTGTCAGTGTAAAATCCCCTAGTTTGATCCCTATCTTCCAGGCAGTTTTAGCTCAAGATGTGATTTTCATCTCATCTTCCCCACAACATGAATGTTGTAGAGCTTGTTCTTAGATTTAATTTGAGTGGTAGAAGTCCTTGATAGGATTTGCAGAGCTCAAGCTATGGTTTTGACAAATTACAGGTCATCTGAGGTATGTGAATCTGGGTCCTTGAAAGTCACCCAACTTGCAGACAACTTTTGCCCTAGTAGGATGATTCCTATGATCTCTTGGTCAACATGAATGTTAAAGAGAATCTTCTTAGCTTTCTATAGAGTACTATAAGTCCTTGATAGGATTTGTAGAACCCAAGTTATGGCTTTGACAAGCCAAGGGCATTTTGGTCATTTGGAAGTTATAGGTCATTTCAAACGTGTGGCCATATCTCCTACTTCCAAGCTTCAAATGGAAAAACCTTCAACATCAAAGTTTCTTAGAATGATGTTTTAAGGCTAGTAGGGTGGTCATGAGATGTTGAAAAGGCTCATAGCAAAAAGTGATAAAAATGGCCTAAAAATGAGGTATAAGTTAATTCAAGTGAAATGGAAAATCTTAAAATCCAAGCTATAAACCCTAACCATGTCATATGATAGGTCATTTTGACTCCAAAGGACATTTTAAGAACAATGGTTCAGCCACAATTTTGATTTGAGGCTTGAATCTTAGGGTTGCTTTGTAAAAGTCTTGCTTGCATAATGGGGTACCAAACCAAAACAAGGAAAAACTTAATAAACAAGGTGTTTAAGCATAGTATCTTACCCTAATTCTCATGTAAGGAGAAAATCAAGTTAGTTACCCAAGTTACAAGGGATTTTGTCATGATATATCATGTGGTGAGAAGTGAAATGCAAAGTATCATGTTATAAAACTTCAAGTTCTTACTAGATGGATCTAGATGGTTCTAGACCTTTCCAAATCAGTCTATATATTGAATACAATCTCCATTGGTGAGAGGTTGGTGATAGTTGGTGATAATTGGTGAGGGTTAGTGCAAAAAAGAGAGAATTGATCAAATTTCTTCAATTTGCAATTCAAGATCAAACCTCTATTCTTCTTCATTTCCATTTGTTTCTTCTACACAAATCAACTCCATTCATCATAATGAACAAATGCATACTGGTTTGAGGAGCCATGGATGAAGGTTTGAAGGTGTGGTGGTGAAATCGCAAAGAAGCAAATCTGGTTCGAATCCATTGGTACCAGCTTGCTACATCATTTCTTTCGCAAACAGAACTTCTACAAGCATACAAAGAGTACTCCTGGAAGGTTGTAAGCATTGAAGAGGAGAGAAACTACCTCTGCCATAGCCAAGAACCAGGTTTGCAAAACCTTCTCTACACCCTTATTTATGTACAATTAGATAGAATGGTTAGTGTAGAATGGTTAGTGACAATTAGGTTATCAATGCTGGAAAGTTTGAGAGCCATTGGTGAGTTTTGATTATGGCACACGATTTCTTTAAAGATCAAGAACTGGAGTTGTGGTGAGAACAAATTCATGTGCTATATCTTAGGATGATCAGGGCCACATGGTGAATATTCTGATACCAAGAAATCAAAGATTCATGGAAGTTCAAGAATGACCATTAATGGAACTCACTATCGGGTTTTTAGTTTTAGGTCATTTCAATAGGAACTAGGACCAGGGTTGTGATCAGGGAGAAAAATAGAGTGATTTTGCTTTTTAAAGAATTGAATTTGGTGCTGAAATGAGGGAGTACGGGTTGGTGTAAGTATGCTGTTATAGCTTGGATTCCATGGAATGTTTGTTGCAAACCCTAGAGTGAAATGAGGAAGACGACACCAGAATCGATGGATGAGAGCAAGACCGGTTGACCAAACGAAGATCCAACGGGCACAATTTAAAATTGAAATTGAGAGGGAGTCTGAAACCAGTAAAACACAGTGTTTCATTAAACGCTCTTGTGGGCTTAGTGTTCTGATTCTTATTCCCACCCCCATACCAAGGCCCATGGTCATAATGCACTAAATTTGGTTACTTTTGACACCGCTAGTTTTTTCTTTTTTCTCTGTTTATTTAATTGTTTTCTGAATTACAACTGGGATTAGTACGCTTGCTAGTCCCACCCCCCAGTTAAGCCCAAGCGCTTTTTTACATTGGATATGATTGCTATCTGTACCCCCATGCTTCATTCTCATATTATAATTTTCTCCAAATTTTATTTCACTTTAAAAATTCATAATAAAATGAAAAATATATATTTTTTAATGAGACTTTTTTTCCCATTTTCTATTTTCTGTCTAGAAAAATATAAAACCATAAAATAGCCATTTTATTTCATTTTTATATTTTTTGCATATTTTTACTTTTAATTGCTTTTTTAATTCTTTTAGTTGATGCATGATCTTGTAGATTTTAATTAAGGTAGTTCCCTTAGGATTTTTAATTCAATCTTTTTAGGATGATTAGATGAATGGTTTAGGTTCCCCCTGAATTAATGCCATATTTTTGTGATAATTTTTAGGGTAGTTTTAATTAGGTAATTCTAGGTAGTGTAGAATTAGTTTAAACCTTTAACATAGGCCAATAACAATTTTAGATTTAGGGTTTTTAGGGCAATTTAGTCTATGGGGAATATATGGGACTTAAGGGTAGATATGTAGGGTCCCCTAGCATTTATATTAGGATTTAATAGAATAATATGCTATTTTTGGTTTATTTTTGAATTGAATGATTGTTTGTGTTGCCTTTAGGGCAAGTTTTGTTTAGTTTGCTTTGCTTTGGAGTTTTCCTTTGGTTTGAGGAGCTTGGCATCTCATTGTGGAGCATGGTGGGGCATACTAGAAGATTGGAAGAGGCATTGAGGGAGCTTGAGGAGCTTGTTCTTTCTTCTTTTTGTTTTGTTTTAGGGTTAGGGACTAGGAAGAGCTTAGATGTAGACAATTTCTTTCTCAAACATGGATAGTATCCGTCACATCCATTCCTCCCTATGATTCAAAGGCCTTCTAGGGTATACACCTCACTCCTTTGGAGGGATAAGTGTTATACCCAGGAGGTAGAACTTTTGAGGGAACCAGTCCCTTGATATTGAACCCTTATAGGTCACCTTTGGTGATCAAATAAGCAGTTCAATATCCCCCAGCTTATCCAGTAAGTGATTTTTCTCTGTTTGATTGTCTTGAGAGATGTCAGAGCCTGAGCATGAAGATGAAGACTTCATTGAAGATCATTGAAGAGGATGAATCCTTGAAGA
The DNA here is from genome assembly GCA_963859935.3 of Lathyrus sativus. Lineage (NCBI taxonomy): Eukaryota > Viridiplantae > Streptophyta > Magnoliopsida > Fabales > Fabaceae > Lathyrus > Lathyrus sativus. The sequence continues at coordinate 302,100,370 of OZ012741.1, forward strand.
CTGCCATTCCAGCTGAAGCTTGAAGAGCATGAAGATCAAGTTGATACTTGAAGATCCCTGAAGATAGTGAAGCCTGAAGGCGGAGCTGATCAAAGAAGCTGAAGATTAAAGGAGAAGATGAGTTGAAACTCATATTGTAGGGTTGAAACCTGGAAAGCAATTGATGATTGAAGTCTGAAGACTGAGTTGCTGCTGGAGGAGCTGAGGCTTTCTTCTGTTTTTCTTTTCTGTATTGTGTGTTTTGTTTGAATTGTCTGTTGCATTAGATTAAGTCCATCTAGAATAGGTAGGATCTAGTAGCATGATTGCATTAGAGGTTGAGTTGCTCCCTCTGCTTGTATTGTTACTGCGTGGCTTTGCTTGCGGGTATTCGGTAGAGCCCAACTCCCTTGCCCATGTGGTTCGTTTGCCTGATGGCATTTCATTTTATCTGTATGATTGCAGTTAACTGTTTATTGCTTGATAGCATGTTGTTTATATTTCAGTATGATTACTGTTATTTCATGACTGGCTTGAGGTTGAGATGAGCTTGTGGAGGCTGAAGCCCCACACACATTTCCTCCCTCACTTGCATTGCATGCATTTTACTGTTAAGCTGATGCTTTGTCTATTTTGGTGTATCATTGACATGATCCCTTAGGACTCTCATTTCCTTTGATAAGGATTTGATGATAGACTTTTAGGTTGAAACCTATGCATGACAACTTCTAGGAGTTCCCTGTTCAAACCTCAACCATAGGATGAATCCATGGCATGATAACAGTAGGACTTGATAGTCTCCCTCCTAGTTGGGCCTGTTCTCTTCTCATCTCAAAACAGTTTAAGATACAGTAATCATGAATGATTTCTTTCGTACGTTACGAGCCTTAAGCTATCTGAGAAAGGATTGTGGGAGAGCTTATTTTCCACAGTTTGGACGTTTAGTATGGTACCCTTTGGGTGACATGCGACGCATTCACTCTCAGGTCATAGTCTCTAGTGCGGTTGAAATTGCAAACACAATAAAAACACTTCTTTCGTATGAGACAGGAAATAAGATGTAGTTTCCCGAACTACGTGAGCTCTGATCTCTCATACCTGTTGAGAGTACGTAGGCACAAGATGGCGATGTCTTGGCGAGCTACCTTCCCCCATAATCCTTCGTAGGCCGAACTACGTTGACTCTGATTTCTCATTCTCTGATGGGAATACGTAGGCATAAAGCGCGATGCTTTGCCGAGTCATTTTTCTTTTCTTTTTCAGCCAGCCTTGATAGGTAGATAGAATAAAACCAACCCGTCCAAGTAAACAAACAAGCGAGGATCCCGTCGAGTACGACGGACGTGAGGGGTGCTAATACCTTCCCCTTGCGTAACCGACTCCCGAACCCAGACAATGGTTGCGATGACCTTGTCTTACCCTTATTCGTTAGGTTTTTCCGATCGTTTCCTTTCCCGCTCTGAGGGATAAATAACGAAAGGTGGCGACTCTTCTGTCATGCCGGCACCTTATTTTCGCGCAAGCGACAGATATTCAACGGACAAAACAAATATGAAATCACCATGGTCTGGATACCATTTGGGCAAAAACATCAATCATCTGTCGGAGATACACCTGCAAACAAAGAGGTAACTACCTAGCTTATGTTTTACATGCATTTGTTTGGAAATGGCGTAATGCTCCATACGAAATGGAAATGCTACTCGTTTGGAGGATGCTATGCAACAAATGCAGAATGCAACAGAACCAAACCAGAAAAATAAATGCTTAAGAGAAAACCAACGATCTACCTTGATGGGGAAAATGTTAACACATGCCAATCGTAATTGGACTTACACTAGGAAACAAGCCCTGAACGACCAGGTGTTGCACCCCAAATTTTGACCCCTTATATCCTCTTCATATCATATGCATTTATTTATCTAACCTAAACAAGTTTCAAAGTGTATTTTGTCAAGACACTGATGAAACGGGGCTCCGCACTGATAAAATCGAAGGTTCGAGGATCGGGCAACCATCGCTTTGGGATGAATCATCCATGAAATAAAATCAAGAGTATCATATTGGGCCATGTGTGAGTTCAATTTGAAGTAATCACCCACAGATGGGGTGCAGTGCAGTTTAAGGCACCCAATTAGGGTTTTGCGAGTTAAAAAGTCAACTGTGGTCTGACTTTAGACTCGGGGAATAATTCAAAGATAAAATTATGGTTTAAAAATTGCATATGGCTTAGTGAAGTCCCCCAAAGAGTTTCAAAGTCTTGGAAGCTCCGAAGCATGAACAGACAGTTCGGTAATCGCCGATCGATCGTACGGTTGACCGAAAAGTCAACCCCCTCAAGTTTTAGGAATTGGACTTCAAGTGGTGAAGCAAAGTTGTTCCTTATGTCATGAGGGACCTACATATAAATTTTCATGATCATCGGATCAAAGACGTGAGAGTAATTGGAAAAACGGGAAATTAGGGTTTCGAAAGGGGCTAAACCCTAACTCCCTAACCGCACACCCGATTGAAGTGGTTCAAAGCTCTCCGGAAAGCTCTTAACAAGTCCTACAAAAGTCCTATACTAGTCCACTCTCAGAAAATGCATGGAATTGGAGTTATCATCAAAATCGATTTTTAGTACAAAACACTTAGTGAAATTCTGAAAATCTGGCTGCATTAAAACTTGTTTTTTGCTGACTTTAAGGGATTTTTCAACCAAGATGCACTTAGATTTGGAATTTTTGGCAAACATGAATGTTGTAGAACTACATAATGGCTTTCCAAAATGTACAAGAACTCCCCAAGAGGAGTTATGAGCTGAGAGTTATGAAGTGTGAAAGATGGGCCTGTGCACTAGTTTGTTAACTTGCCTAAACCCAACATAAACTTGGTTCCCAACCATACACTTCATCTCTAACCATGGATGGACATCTGATATGATGAATTTAGAGGTTGGAATAGACAAATTCAGAAGAGAATCCAAGCAAGTACAAGATCTTGAGCAAAATCCATTACTTTAGTAGAAGAAAGTACAAAGGTACAATAGGAGAGAGATGGTTTGTGACTGCAGCATGAGGGGGTTGTCCTTTCTACCTCTATAGTCACTTCTTATAGCTTAAAAAGATCTGGTTTTAGAGGCTAATGACCCTTGAAAGCATGCACCATTTGCAGAAAGAAAATCACACTTGGATTCACAAAGATTTCCCTTTCAAAACTCCCTCCAAAAATGGAAGTTACCAAGCTGCCCTCACCCTCATTCCTCCTATAAATAGAGGCATTCTCACCATCTTCAAACCACACCAGAGTTGCTTAAAAACACCAAGCATTACAGCTCTCTTTCTCTTTCTCTCTTTGCTAGTAAGTGAAGAAAAGCTTAAAAACGCCGAAAACCGGCATTTTACAACTTTCATGTCATTTTCATTTCTAGCATTATCAACACTCTCACAACCATCCACACATCTTCTAAATGACATATAGAAGGTGTATGACTCATCAAACCATCAAAAAACTCAAAAAATCAAAAAGTCAACTTTCTCCTCACCAAACTTTGACCAAAAGCTACAAAAACCACTAAACTTTGTTCCAAACACTTCCTTAAGGTTTTGATCATACGTACACCTCAATCTTATCATTTCTCAACTGTCCAAACCCCTAGAAATCATTGGAAAAGCATATTTTGATATTTGGCATCAAAAGTGAGTTGTTACCTAAAGGTGAAGAAAAAGCTCAAGGCAAGAGGGGAAGTGTAAATCTCTGGTTTTCTCAACTGCTCCAGCTTGTTTGAAGAGATCTCCAAGAGGTAAGTGATTAGTTCCCCTTAACTTGTTGCACCATTATCATATTTTGGCATACTTGTGTGGAATTTAAGTTTGTGGTTTGATTGATGGTTTACTTGATATTTGTTGGCTTATAGTGAAACTTAGAGCATGTGATGGATTTGTTCTTATGGTTGAGAGAATGAACCTACTGCCACTGTTAAAACGATTTGAGAACCAAATCCTTTGATGATACGCTCATGTGCATATGTGTTCTCAAATCTGTTTTGGTCTAATGTATGTATGTTACTACAATTCTTGTTTTCACAACTAAAAAAAGAAAGAAAACTGTTCAGAATGTGAGTTGGAGTTAATTTTGAGAATGATCATGATAGTGTGTTATTTTGACTAGAGTTGTATCATTATGCTGTTATGAATGTTTGGTAGGTCTGTGTCCTTCCTTGTTTTGAAGCAATAAGATAGGCATCATTTTTGAATAAATCACTAGGTGATGTTTGGTAAGATAAGTTTGTAATGTTGCTGTTAAGAAATCATGTTGTTGGTTTTGGTTGTGACCGACTCAAATTTTCATGATAAACCCTAGTGCTTTTTAGCTTCCTCCCTTGTTTTGAACCCTCATTTGGAATTATCAAGATTGGACTCCTAGTAGTTTTGTTGTTTTGGAGAGGAAAAGTTGTTTGCCTAGACTCTTGCCAATCAGTGGTAGACATAATGTTTTGGATTCATGCCATCACAAATGTTGATCAAAATTTAAAAGAGAAACCATTATTCTAACCCTCAAACCAGCAGCCTAGCATTATCAGTCTCGCGTTTAGCAGTTTAGGTTTGCATTCTTCTTTCAGTTCTGATTAGCCTTAGGACTCAAAGGATGAAGTTTCAGTTTGAGTTACTCCAATTAATATGGACTGTTGACACAAATTGGTAGCAATTGGAATTAAATACCAAGGCATTTTCTGAAGCTGTTTAGGTTTTGAAAATTTCATTCTATTATACTTTGTCCTTAAAGCATCATACCTCAGTTAGTGCCAAAGCTGGATTTGAGACCTACTAGCTAGAAATTCATTATCAAGGTTTGTTTCAATTTCAGTGCTTTTGGTGATTGGTTTATCAGTTGTTTTTTTGCTGAGGTAAGAATCTCAGTGGATGCCAAGGACTGAGTTTGTTAACTCAGAGGTAATCCCTACCACTTCCCTTAGACCTTAAAACTGCTGGAAGAGTTTATGCTGAACCTATCATTTTGGATACAGAATTGGTAACTCTTTGCTTTAAGTGCATCTATTTAGGCTTGGGGGTATCATGACAACACTCCATTTCCCTCTGATTTGCAGTATAGTTTTGCTTTGCCTAAAAAAGGAGAACATGATAGAACCCAACATTGATGGGATAATACTTTCCAGCTTTGATCCCTTCCAATCCCACCCTTGAGACCAGCCACAAGGTTGTTGTAATTGTTGGTCTTCTTTTCTGATTTGATTAAATTTTTCCTTGATTCTGTTGTGTACAGAATTTACCCTCTTGCAACTGATCAGTCAAAATGTTGCCCTGGTGTATTGTGAACAAATCCTCCAATAGAACACATCCCCTATCACATTTAGGATTACTCCAAATGCTTTCTGCTTTGGTCTGCACCTAGGGGCTGCAATGTTTGAATGCCTTGCCTGATCCATACCATTGTTAGAACTGAACAAAGTTGTTTTGCTGGAACTTGTTTTTATTATTTTAGGTCTGCTGTGGGTTAGATATGATAGGCAGGAGTAGTATCTTTTCACCTGTTTTGCTGTTATGGCCTATGTTTGTGTAGAATATACTGGAAGACCAAAATCAGGTTGGTAAGGTGTTTGTCTTGAAGGTGTTGGTGGCTGCCAAGGAAGGAAGTTTTGAGGATTGTTGTTAGATGTGTGCCTTTTCAGCCAGTGCAGAGCTGTTGATGGGGTGATTTGACCAGTTGGTTTAAGTTTTGTTTGGATTGCATTAGGAATGCTGATTGGAACTGTAGGCACATCACACATATGGATTTTATTCATGCTGCAAGAAGAGTAGAAATTATGCTGCATTCCATTTAGGCCTATCAAAACAGTAGGCACATCATCTTCAATTCAACTTGCAAAACCTCCAGCCAGTTTTGTTGTAGACTTTCCATGATTATTTTTAAGTGATGATACCACTCATCATCCCTCATATGTATGCAGGGTCTGTTTTTTGTTTTAAGATAGCTATGACATGAGCATCTTTTAAGAATGCATTTTCAAGTTATGTTTGGTACTGGCTTTTTGATGTCAAAATGATTTGTGAATGTTGCTGTGCAAGGGCATCATGTTGCTGAGGTTGGATTTAACTGTCTTGAGTTTTCATGGATATTTAACCTCTAGAGATATCAAGTTTCCTCTTATTTGAACCCACAGTTAGAGTTATCAAGGATTTGTCTCATGGCAGGTTTGTGTTTTGAGAGGAGGATTAGTTGTTAAGATTTTTGTTTAGCTGTCAATACCTTAAGGGGTAAGTTGTTACCATTTGCCAACTGTGAAGGAGGTAAACACATTGTTTTGGAAATATGACCTCACAAGTGCAGGCCAGAAAGTAGGCAATTAACTCTCAAGCCATCAGTCCAACAAATCAATGTTCATTCTAATCTGATGGGGTGTAGTAGCTCAGGTTTGTAACCAGTTTTAGTTCAGTTAACCCTAGGATTCAGACTAATTCATCTTGGCTATTGGCATAGATTGATAGCAACAAGAGTCAAGCACTTAGGCATTTTGTTCCTTGAGGCTGTTCAGCATGAGGAATTTCAGTCTATCACCTTCTATACTCTATTCAGCTGCTATAATGTCAAGACAGTAGTAGTTTAATCTTTGGAGCTAGGCCTGCTAGCTAGAGTTCATTGCCAGGATTGACCACAGTCCATTTATTCATAGCAGTTTTTATTTGCTAGTTGTTACTAGTGTGGTTGGTGTTTTCTTTGTGATTTGCTCTTGATCAAATGGGAATTAATCAATTCTACCAAAACCTGTTTGTGAACAACTAAAGATTTGATCTGTGTTTAGTAATAGGCAGTTACTTTGGTCTGATAGAAATGAAGAGTATTATCATGCAACACTTGGCAGTTTGTTTAAAATTGAATTGATCACTTTGTTTTTAAACTTGGAATTGGTCTGGGATTCATCAGTGGGATCACAACAAAACAATTTGCAACTCACACTATCTCCTTGTTCCAAAATAACCATACCTTTTTTTATCATGACCATACTTGACATACTTAGGACCTTTAAGTCATAATGCATGTGATCTGTTTGTATAAATGCCTGATCATCATGTGAAATCTGCACTGGGTTTATACTCATCATTCTCATGTTGTGAATCTCAAATCCCCCCCCCCCTTTACCTAACAGATTGTGGTTGACAGCATTACCTTAACTTTTGTTGGTGTTCCTCTTTTAAGTAGCAGTATGTGGTTTAGAAGGTTTGGTTTAAACCAAGGTCTTTAGGTTGTTGATGTTTTGGATAATGTTTGAGACAAGTGCAGAGCTGGTAAGCAAGCCTAACCTATGCAAATTCATTAGGTTGAATGTTGGTCATGATAAGTAGTTTGATGATTGAACCTTGTCATTTGTGAACTAACACTGTCAAAACAATATGTGTCCAGCATTCAAAGTTCTGACATCATGATTAATCCTTGTTTGTGTATGATTCACCTTGTATATGATGTTTGTGGAGGTTGTATCATGAATTTCTATTCTTCCTGCCACAACAACATTTTTAAGCAATTCTTGTGCATACTCTTACACTGGGTTAGGTTTTTACATCCCAAACACATTTCAAAACTCATATGCATTTGCAATTGAATTTTAAAATGAAGACTCAATTTCTCAAAAATGACACCACCACTGAATTCCTCAGTGAAAAATACTCAGGATTGATTAAAGATTCACTAAATTCCATGGAGGTTTGGTTTGGTTTCAATCATTCACGCCTTTGCTTTTGGTTATGTTTGTTGCCCAGAAATCAACGCGTTTTCACTATGTATATTTTTCTTTCCATCCAATTAATGGATGTAACAGCCACCCCAGTGGCAGACCATTGCGCGCGTTATAACTTTCTACCAGCATGACAAGGGTTCGATCCGGGTGGAGGTCGAACCCTTTTGTTTTTTATTTTTCCAATTTCCATTGATGAACCATTTTATTCATTCCTCTCACTTCTCTATCACACGCGCGTGCGCGCCCCAGTGGTAAATTTGTGTGTTTGTAAACACCAGGGCGTGGGTTCAACCCCCACCCATGCCCTTTCCTTTTTATTGGTTTGTTTAGTTATTTTATTTCATGAATTAAAAGGAAAACTTCATATGACCGTAACTTATTCATTTTTCGTCTGTTTTGACTCGTTCTTTTTGCAAATTTTTCCTTGTGAGGTCTAGTCTTGTTTAATGGTTTAAAATTTCATGATTAAATATTTCAACAATACTTTCATGTATTTGTTAAATTCACTCTTAGATTATCACCTTCCGTCTCGATTTAACTTACCCTCTATGCCATGTTTGTCTTGTAAGATTTATGGGTATTTGTTTATGTTTGTTAACATATTGAGACTTCATTCTTTTGTTGGTTGTCACCATGAATTTTTATTCCTCCTAAATTACGAGGTTAAATTAATTTATTCATTTGTTTATATGGTTGTTACCTTCAATATACTTCCATCTTTGTGAAGATATACCTTCATCTTCGTTAAGATATGCCATTAGTAACATTGCTTGTATACCTTGGTTGAAACCATTCATCTAACTGAAATTACTTGCTCCTTATAGTGTGCTTACCCATCTTAGATTGTAATCTTTGTCTTTTATATTCCTCATACTTGAATAATTCATTACCTCCGCCTTTGACTTTGAAAAGTCATTTTGAGCCTTAGTTAAGATCAAAAGTCATAAGCCATTTGACTTTGCTTAAAGTCTAAACAACCTTCCCCCTCACTAGGAGTGTTTACAACTAGAACCCTAGGATAGAGTTGTTAACTCTATGTAAGGATCATGGATATGATCACTTACTTCCCCCTTTGAGTGTTACAACATAGACATAGAGAGTTTTGTGAAACTCTACACAAACATTATTATGTTTGTTCCCCTTTGAACCTTGATCGCAATCAAGCGTTCTTCAACCCCAGTGAGGTGAACTACGATTGCTCTGATTCTATCCTAGTTAGGATACGTAGGCAGAGGACGCGATGTCTTTGCGAGCAAACTTAGAAACAATCTTAGGTCTTCATCTATCATAACCTTCACCTTTTTACCCAATACCCAAACCTTAGCAAATATTTAACAAACTTAGCATACAAACAAACAAAAGGTTCCTGTAGAGTACTACAGATGTTTAGGATGTGAAATACCTACCCTATGCATAACCAACCCCCGATCCCCGAATCTCTTAGCGTTGTCGTAACATCGCGCAAAAGGTTCTTTCTTTCTTTAGACCTTTCCTTTGGATAAATTAAAGTTCGGTTGTAAAAGAATTAAGGTTCAAGTTAATTCAATAGCTTGATATCCGATTTTCACCGCAACAGAAATGGCGACTTCACTGGGGAGACTCCACTTAACTTGAGGGTTTAGCCTATTTTGTTTGATTGTATGCTATATTTGTAAATATTTGCTTAACATGTATATTTGTCTATATATTTGTATGTTGGATATTGGGTGCTTTGAGCGGTGAGACAGTCCTACACCCGGACTTGAGTGAAATTATGATAGGATGGTGGTATATTCAAGAAGGCTTATAGGGAGTTGATTCCCGACCAAGCTAACTTGAGAAACCACCGCTCAGTGTAGGCCCTCTTGGAAGTTTTAGTATTGTTGATCGAGTATTCGTGAAAACAATACTACTTTCAACGAAGGAGCCTATGACACTGTGGACTTTTAGAATACATTCTACCCCACTTTGGCCTTATTAGGACGTAGTGCGATGACTATAAGGAAGTATTTCCGAAGTAGTCGATACGCGATACTACACTCAGACAAGATTCTCTTGAGAATATTATCAATTACCAAGTAATTTGGGAAGTCGATAATATCCGAAAGATGGGTCGATGACTCTGGGAACTTTGTAGAACCCGTTCGGCAGGTGCAATCAATCCGTAGCACAATTTTTGGGGATGGGTAGACCTTTGAACTCATGCTTGTCCTTAACCCTAAACCTGTGTTGTGTGCATATGCATCTTGTTTATGTTTTCACATCATCATATCATCATATCATCATATCATCATATGGTTTCATGGAACTCAGACTTTGTTGTTTGTAAATATCAGAGGTCGTCATGAACATTGAAAGAAAGAAAACTTTGAAATATACTTACAAGGGTTTTAACCTAGATGATTTGAAAAGATTGAGCACCTTGGTGACAGATTCAGAAGGATTTCAAAGCCGATACGGGAAGCTGTTGCTACTCTTGAAGATAAAAATGGATAGTGGACTTCTCTCTACCCTCCTCCAGTTTTATGACCCGCTCTACCATTGCTTCACATTCCCTGATTATCAGCTAGTACCCACACTAGAAGAGTATTCGCAGTTAATTGGGTTGCCTATCCTTGAAGAATCTCCTTTTTCGATTGTAGAGAAGGACCCCAAAGAGCAGGATATCGCCAAAGCTACACGTTTGGGAGTGGATGATATAAAAAAGAATCTGATTACAAAAGGGGGAGTCTTTGGGTTAAAAGCAGAATTCTTGGTTGAGAAAGCTCAATACTATGCAGATCATTTAAGCATGGATGCATTCGAAGCTATCCTTGCCTTACTCATCTATGGTATATTCTTGTTTCCAAGCTTTGAGAATTTTGTGGACCTCAATGCCATTAAAATTTTCTTAAAGAAGAACCCTGTGCCTACCTTGTTAGCAGACGCGTACCATTCTGTTCATCTGAGGAACTTCCATAATGGAGGAATGATCACTTGTTGCGCTCCTTTATTGTACAAATGGTTCACTTCACATTTACCCAAAGCCAACGCTTTTTGGGATCCAAAGAAAGGATGGTGGTCACAAAAGATCATGGCTCTTACCCATTCTGATATTGATTGGTATAATCGTGATTATGATGGGATAATGATCATTGACAGTTGTGGGGAATTTAGCAACGTACCTCTTCTCAGCATTAATGGAGGGATCAGCTACAATCCGATACTTGCCCGCCGACAATTGGGATACCCTCTAAAGGACAAACCCAAAAGTGTTCAAGTAGAAAGCATCTTCTTCAAAGAAGGGGAAGACAGTCAAGGATTAAAAGAGAAAATTCTAGAAGCTTGGAAGCGTCTGCATAAAAAAGGAAAGAAAGATCTTGGAAAACTCAACTGTATTTCTTTAGAACCTTACCTCCAATGGGTTCGGAAAAGAGCTGTCACACTAAAGATGCCGTATCCTAAACAAAAGCCTATGGCCTTAAAAGAAGAACGCTCGTTGGTCTTCATGTCTGAAGAAGAAAAGTTGAAAATTGCTTTGGTCAAAGCACAGCAAACTGAAGAAGCTTGGAAGCACAAGTATCAGATAGTCATTGAAGAAAATGCAGAGCTCCGGAGACAACTCCAGTCAAAAGATGAAGAAATCCTCTCTTGTAAGAAGAGGAAAGCACTAGAGGAGCCTTATGAGCCTCAGTCTAATCCATGGAAGATAATTGTGGACAGACTCATCATTGAGAAGACCCAATTGGAAAGAAAGATCGAGAAACTCAACCTCAGGCTGCTAGGAGAACCTTGATAGATTGCGCCAAATTGTTTAGTTAAAACTCTTGTAAGAGGAAATGATGTTTTGTAATCTGTTTTGTTTATTAATGAAATGACGATTTCCGATGTTCAAAAATATCTGAGTTCCATGACAATCATGTGCATTTGCATTCACGCTTCTTCTAATCATTCAAGGAAATTCAACTTTTTCTTTGCAGGCAACAACATGGTAAGAAGAGGCATGCTTCGAGTTCCGGATCTGAGATTGGGCCGTCTAAGAATGCTAACCAGACTTGTTCGAAATCCTGCTGCTTTCATAGCCAAATATGGGGACCTATTGCCATTAATAAGCGCTCCAATCAAGGAGCCCATGTTGCAAGCTTTGTTGGAGTTCTATCATACAACTTACCACTGCTTTGTGTTTCCAGATTTTCAGTTACTCCCGACCCTCGAAGAATATAATGCTTACTTGAAGATCCCATGGGCTCTTACACTCCCTTATGGAAAACCAAAGAAGAAGGACTTAGCTAAAGCCCTGCATATCAAGCTGGAAGACTTACCACCAATGAGGGCGAAAGCAGGGTGGTATGGAATGGATGCCGGGCCTCTAATGGAAATGGCCGAGTATCACTATGAAAGTCGAAACCTGGGCATTTTTGAGGCAATTTTGGCACTACTAATATATGGACTGTATCTGTTCCCAAGCAATTACGACTTCATCAGCAAGGAAGCAATACGTCTCTTCATCCTCAAAAGTCCGGTCAACACAATACTGGCTGATACTTATGTGGTCATTCACCGTTTTGCCTTGTATGATTGTGGGCGATACTCATGCTGTCTTGCACTACTCGACCGATGGTTTACTTCTCATCTGCCAAGGACCCATATCCTTTGGAGGCTTCCTACCAAAAACGCTTGGGTTTCTAAACTTGTCACTCTCAGACACCATGATATCACCTGGTACGACACTAGCATCGGCGACCAAATCATGATTTCCAGTTACGGAGATTTTCCCAATGTGCCTCTCATTGGGATAGAAGGGGTGATCACTTATAATCCTATCCTTGCTAGGCGTCAACACGGGTATCCTACCGGGCCAGAGCCTGAACCAGAACTGTTGAGGCCCCGCTTCTGTGAGACAGGTCGCAACCAAGAACTAGAAGCTAATGCCGAATACGCTCAAAGAGATCCACACCTCATGGGCCCAACTCCGATGGAGAATGCAAGTTGCCTAACCACCAGGGGGTACCTGCTATGGTCAAAGGAAATTGCTTTAATCATGTTCTACACTCACGACTACGAGATAACCATGGAACCTGAAGTCCCCGCGACTAGGGAAGAACTGAAATACGCTTTGGTTAAAGCGCAAAGGGAAAATGAAGACCTGTGGGAGATTATCCGCCAGGATCAAGTTCATGCCGGGGTCCAAGAAGGAGAAGGGTCGTCTTGTTAGATTGGTTTTTGTTTCGTCATTTCCCTGCTTTCCCTAAAAAAGGATTGAAATCCTGTTTGTTGCATTTACTTTCATTGTAAGAAAAGTCTTGCTTTTTTAGCAAAGACCACTCTATTGTAATAGATTTCCAGCTATCAAATGAAAAACGCTTTTTAAAGCATGTCGTTGCATGTTGGTCTAACTTTTTGTTTGTAAACGAAAGTTTTGAGTTTCCTTGAATGGTTTATGCATCCGCATTCGCATGTCATCCTACATCAATCTTGCATTTGGGGTTCCGCAGCTCATCTTTTGTTCTTGTCCAGAGAGAGAGAGAGAGAGGAGAAAAGGAGTCACGCTGAGTACTCACCGATACAACACACGGTCCCAAGCTCAAAAGAAGATGGCAGATAACGATCAAAGGTTCGACCGAATGGATAATGACATTGAAGGGATTAAAGGGGACGTCAACCAGATCTTAGAAGCTCTCAACATGATCAAAGCAAAAATGGATACACAACCTACAGTGGTCTCCGAAGTTGCCACAACAGCAGCCAATGTCACGATGGCCCCTGTTACTTCAGCAGAGTTTCCCTATGGCATGTCCCGGGATTTTGTACCACCTTTCAACGGCATGCAGTCTTCAGGTCTCAATCCGTTGTTCGACTCAACAATCAGAAACCCCATTTTTACTACAGCAGGTGGACCCACCACAGTACGACCAGTCTTCGCCAATCAACAGCCAATCTTTGATATACCCGATGGATCCGAAGCTGAGGATGAAGAACACGAGAAATTAAGGGTAGAAATGGACATCATGGCCAAGAGGATGAGGGCCATTGAAGGAAATCATGTCTTTGGATCTGATGCCAAGGATCTATGTCTGGTATCTGGATTAGTGTTCCCTCAGAAATTTAAAATACCGATCTTCGACAAATATGAAGGGACCACTTGTCCTAAAGAGCACTTAATCATGTACTGTAGGCGGATGGCTCCGCATATTGAAAATGATAAACTGTTAGTACACTGTTTCCAAGATAGTCTAAAAGGAGCTTCGGCCAAGTGGTATCTCGGTTTAGATCAAGCTAAGATTCACAGTTTCCAAGACCTCTCAGATGCTTTTATTCAACAGTACAAGTACAACATGGACCTAGCTCCAGACCGCCGTCAGCTCCTTAATATGACGCAGAAAAATACCGAAACCTTCAAAGAATATGCGCAAAGGTGGCGCGGAACTGCAGCACAAGTAGAGCCTCCTCTTACTGAGAAGGAGTTGGCAGATTGGTTTGTGGATACAGTTCGACCCGAATTCTATGAACGTTTGATCAGCAGCGTTACAACAAATTTCTCTGATATTGTGGCAGTAGGGGTTAAGGTAGAAGCGGGTTTGAAGAGCGGAAAAGTGACTACTTCAAATGTTACTTCAAGCGCCAACACGGCAAAGAATCCAGTCAGCTCGTTCCACAAAAAGAAAGAGGGAGAAGTGAGCGCAATCACATATGGAAAGAAAGTACAAAGCTCTCGAAGCCTCCACCAACAGTACCAACCATCATATGTAGCGGCAGTGACCCCGGTTTTTCAGCCTTCCTCGCAGCATGGTCCCCAACCTGGGGCATTCAACAATCAACATCAGTATCAGCCTGGCGGTCAGCAACAGTATCGCACCAGTAATCAACAACAAAACCAGCAGCCGCGGAGTCAACAACCTCAGAACAGGGCCCCGAGGGCAAATTATCCAGCAAATAGGCCAAAGATACATCCTATTCCAATGAGTTACACCGACCTGTTTCCCATGCTAGTAGAAAGAGGTTTGGTTAAAACAAGAAAACTGGGTGCTCCACCTAATCCACTCCCGTTCTATTATGATGAGAGTGCTCGCTGCCCATTTCATGAGAATGCTCCAGGCCACAATCTCGAAGGTTGCTTCGCCCTTCAGCACCTAGTTCGTGAGCTTATCGAAAAGGGAACTCTATCCTTCGAAGATAATCCGCCCAATGTTAAAAGCAACCCTCTTCCCAATCATGGTGGAGTCAATGCCATTACTGAAGAAGGGGAGGGGTCAGAAGATAAGAAGGTTACCACTGTTGGTGAGATCAAAGTGCCATTAGCAGACCTGCACAAACGCCTCGCTCAGGCGTGGTTACTCAAGACATCTCACGAAGATTGCAAAGAATGTATGCTGAATCCTGAGGGTTGTGACGCTGTGAAAAAGGATATTCGAGCTATGATTGAACAAGGAATGATAGAAATCGCTAACCGAAAAAAGGAAGAAGATGTGGCAGTCATCGAGCCTGTGTTTCACATACCAGGAGAATCCAACAAGGGAGCTGGGTCCAGAGATGATAACAGTAACAAAAACTACAAGAATATTCGGCCAGTATTTCGTGATGACGAACCCCCGAAATTCGGGAGAGGACAGACTAGGTTTGAGCCAAGAGGAGGATTCCAGCCTCGCCCAAGAGCCGTGACACCAAAACAAGATTATTCATGGTGTGAAGGGATTTTCAAAGAAAAGAAACCAGTAAGTGTGGCCAACATCGCCGGTGGAAGCAAAATGACCCGGAGTGGTCGTATCTATCAACCTCGAACGTACAACGAGGCTCCTCCACCAGCAGTTTCCGTGCAAAAGACGCCTGTCCCTCAGAAGCCTGTTCCGGAGACAACCACCGACAAAGAGCCTTTAGTTAAAAGAAAAGAAAGTCTCAAGAACGATGAAGAAGAATTCCTGAGAATCATCCGGCGAAGCGATTATAGGGTGGTGGACCAATTGAATCAGACACCCTCCAAGATCTCGGTCATGGCTTTGCTTTTAAGTTCTCCAGCACACCGCCAGGCATTACTCAAAATCCTAACGCAGGCTCACGTCACTAAGGATATTACAGTGGGGCAGTTCGACTCCGTTGTAGCAAATATCACTGCCTGCAACACCTTGAGCTTTGATGATAATGACCTAACGACTGAGAAGCGCAAGCACAATCGTGCCTTGCATGTATCAGTCAAGTGTGAAGCGGACACAATGTCCCGAGTTCTTGTTGATACTGGGTCAGCACTCAATGTAATGCCTAAAAGAACTTTGGCCAAGCTGGCATATGAAGGCGCTACCATGAGACCAACCTCTCTTATAGTCAAGGCGTTCGACGGATCCAGGAGAACCGTGATAGGAGAAGTTGATTTCCCTGTTCTAATTGGACCGCAAATCTTTGAAATCACCTTCCAGGTGATGGACATAAATCCGGTTTATAGCTGCTTATTGGGAAGACCCTGGATTCATACAGCTGGCGCTGTCACTTCCACGCTCCACCAAAAAATGAAGTTTGTTGTAAATGACCAACTAGTCATTGTCCATGGAGAAGAGGACTTGATGGTAAGCAACTTGTCATCCTTCCGGTATATTGAGGCTGATGAAGACTCTCTCGAAACAGCTTTCCAAGCACTAGAAATAGCTCACGCTGTTCTAGTAGATGAATCAGACATAACCCAAAGGCCATTATTTACCTCTGCTCAAAGTATTAAGGCAGCACTGAAAGCCGGAGTCCCACTGGGTTGGGGAGAGGTCATCGAAGTCAATGCTCGGGCCAAGAATGATCGACAGGGGTTGGGTTACAAACCAACTCCGGAAGGCGAGCCGGAAGAAAGCACCATGAGGAAGAAGTCCTTAAAAGAGATATTCACCAGCGGCGGTGTACAAGTTAATGCCATTATTTCTGAAAATGAGGACGGTAATCTGGATCATCTAATAATTAGAGGAGGAGGAGCATTGCGCAATTGGGAGGCTGTGGAAGTTCCCATCTTTTTACCTTTAGAGTAATTCATTCTGCCTGTTAGCTTTGTGTCTTTCTTTAAAAATTTCTCGGTCTTGCCCAAGACCTGTGAATTATTTTGTACTGGGCCACTTTGCAAAAATTGAAAATCATTAATGAAAAAGTGTTTTTGTTAAAACTCTTGTTATTTGTTTGCACATCACTTTCACTCTTTGGAAAAAATGGCAATCTCTTTTGGAAAATAATAAAAACCACCCTTCATCTGCATGTCTGTATGTGAGTGCCTAATTGTTCCTAAATAAAACATGCAGAATACCCCCATCAACCACAGAATCCTATGATCATTCGGTTCCTTCTATTAGCGGTTCATTCGTCTTTCAAGCTGAAGAAGAGAACGAAGGAGAGTTAGAGGTCCCAGAAGAGTTAAAGAGAATAGCTGAGCACGAAGATGATTATATCCAGCCCCATAAAGAGCAGACGGAAGTCATCAACTTGGGGTCAGAAGAGGACAAAAGGGAAGTCAAGATTGGGGCGTCATTAAGGCCAGAAATCAAAGACAAGTTGATAACAATCCTCAGAGATTTTGTTGACATATTTGCTTGGTCCTACCAAGATATGCCAGGGTTGGATACTGACATTGTCATGCACAAACTCCCCTTGAAACCAGAATGTCCTCCGATCAAACAAAAGCTTCGCAGGTCGAGACCAGATATGGCACTTAAAATCCGAGATGAGGTCAAAAAGCAAATAGATGCTGGTTTTCTAGCAGTATCCAAATATCCCGAATGGGTGGCCAACATTGTACCAGTCCCGAAAAAGGATGGCAAGGTCAGGATGTGCGTTGACTACAGGGATCTAAATAAAGCAAGTCCAAAGGATGATTTCCCGTTACCACATATTGACACTTTGGTAGACAACACGGCAAGCTTTGCAGTGTTCTCATTCATGGATGGGTTTTCGGGCTATAACCAGATAAAAATGAATCCAGAAGACATGGAAAAAACAACTTTCATCACACCATGGGGCACCTATTGTTATAAGGTAATGCCTTTTGGTTTGAAGAACGCAGGGGCAACGTATCAGAGAGCTATGGTCACACTATTTCATGATATGATGCACAGAGAAATCGAAGTGTACGTGGATGATATGATTGCAAAATCCCAAAGTGAAGAAGACCACTTGGATCATCTACTAAAGCTATTTGAAAGACTCCGAAAATATCAATTGAGACTAAACCCAGCCAAATGTACCTTCGGAGTTCGCTCAGGCAAACTACTTGGTTTCATCGTTAGTCAGCGGGGAATTGAGGTAGACCCTGACAAGGTTAAAGCGATTCAGGAGATGCCTGCTCCTAAAACTGAGAAACAAGTTAGAGGCTTCCTTGGACGTTTGAATTACATCTCCAGGTTCATCTCCAACCTGACTCCTACCTGCACACCGATCTTCAAGTTGTTACGAAAAGATCAAACAGTGGTATGGAATGGAAACTGCCAGGCGGCGTTCGACAAAATCAAGCAGTATTTGCAAGAACCTCCAGTGCTGATTCCTCCGGTACCTGGAAGGCCTTTGTTCATGTATATGACCGTATTAGAAAGTTTGATGGGCTGTGTCTTGGGCCAGACTGATGAGTCAGGGAAGAAAGAACATGCAATCTATTATCTAAGTAAGAAGTTCACTGATTGTGAGAGTCGTTACTCTCCCCTGGAAAAAGCTTGTTGTGCGTTGGCATGGGCTGCTAAACGTCTGAGGCAGTACATGATTTGCCACACTACGATGCTGATTTCTAAGATGGACCCCATCAAGTACATCTTTGAGAAACCAGCTCAGACAGGAAGATTAGCCCGATGGCATATGCTCCTATCAGAATATGATATCCAGTACGTTGCTCAGAAATCCATCAAAGGGAGCATTTTGTCAGAACACCTTGCAGAGTATCCTATGGAGGATTATCAACCGCTCAAGTTCGACTTTCCCGATGAAGATGTGATGTATATTCAGCGCACGAAACCAGAGCCTGGTCCAGAGGAAGGTCCCGAGCCAGGGTCCCGTTGGGAGATGATGTTCGACGGAGCGTCAAACAAAAATGGACATGGCATCGGAGCTGTTCTAAAAAATCCAACTGGAGGGTACACTGCGGTCACAGCCCGACTCTGTTTCTCTTGTACAAACAACATAGCGGAATACGAAGCCTGCATCCTAGGATTGGAGGCTGCCATTGATCTCCGTATCAAAATTTTGGAAGTAATTGGTGATTCTGCTTTAGTGATATACCAACTCAAAGAGGAATGGGAAACCAGGGATGAAAAATTGATTCCTTATAAGACCCACATCCTAGAGATGGCTGAGTATTTCGATGAAATTACCTTCAAGCACGTACCAAGGGCGGAAAATCACATTGCCGATGCATTGGCCATGATGGCATCCATGTGGAAAGTCCAGTTTGTTAACGAAGCACCTCTGATTCGCATCGAAAGAAGGACAGTACCCGCATACGTCATGGCAATGGACGAAGAATTTGGGGAGGAGCCGTGGTTTTATGATATCAAGAATTTCCTTCAAAATCAAGAATACCCCGCGGACGCGTCCACAATTGACAAAAGAGCGATACGGAGGTTGTCATCTAAATTCTTCATCAGCAATGGCATCTTGTACAAAAGAAATCATGATATGGTCTTACTCCGATGTGTCGATGAAAGTGAGGCGAATCTCATAATGGCCGAAGTACACGAAGGGACCTTCGGCACCCATGCAAATGGCCACACCATGGCTAAGAAAATATTAAGGGCAGGTTACTTCTGGTTAACTTTGGAGACGGATTGCATACTCTTCGCTCGAAAGTGTCATAAATGTCAAGTTTATGCTGATAAAGTGCACGTCCCTCCACATCCTCTCAATGTGATGACGTCACCTTGGCCTTTTGCAATGTGGGGCATAGATATGATCGGGGCAATAGAGCCTAAAGCTTCTAACGGCCATCGCTTCATCCTTGTCGCAATTGATTATTTCACCAAATGGGTGGAAGCAGCGTCATATGCGAATGTGACGAAGCAGGTGGTCGCACGCTTCATTAAAAAGGAAATTGTCTGCCGATATGGTATCCCTAACCAGATCATCACTGACAACGGGTCGAATCTGAACAACAAGACAATGAAGGAACTCTGTGACGACTTTAAGATCAAACATCATAACTCGTCCCCTTACAGACCTAAGATGAATGGCGCAGTTGAAGCTGCAAACAAAAACATCAAAAAGATAATACAAAAAATGGTCGTGACTTACAAAGATTGGCATGAGATGTTACCATTTGCTTTGCACGGCTACCGGACATCAGTACGCACTTCGACAGGGGCAACTCCCTTTTCCTTAGTGTACGGGATGGATGCAGTGCTACCCATTGAAGTCAAAATACCTTCCTTGAAGATCTTGACGGAAGCAGAGTTGGATGAAGACGAGTGGATAAAAGAAAGATTTGATTCGTTGAATCTCATCGACGAAAAGAGAATGACGGCCATGTGTCACAGTCAAATCTATCAACAAAGGATGGCCCGGGCATTCAATAAGAAGGTTCGTCCCAAAGAGTATAGGGAAGGAGAGCTGGTGCTTAGAAAAATCCTACCTACACAAAAAGACATGCGTGGCAAGTGGATGCCCAACTACGACGGCCCTTTCGTTGTGAAGACTGTTTTCTCCGGAGGATCTCTGATTCTCGAAACCATGGATGGCGAATCACTCAAGTATCCCATCAACTCGGACGCAGTAAGAAAATACTACGCCTGAAAACGGAATGCATAGAAAGAGGATTTCAATGCCTCGACAAGAAAAACCCAATGTTTGAAAGATGTCGGACGCTGGGGCGGACTCCTGTGCAGAGTATTAGAAGAAAGGTCAAAGCTTGTTGTTCTCGTCAGAAGCGGCAAAACAAGTGAACTGATAGTCGGAAGGACCAAATTATTATGGGATTCTGTAATCTTTTCTGTTGCCATTTTTCAAAACTTTTAAAATCCCCAAGGCTTTGTCTTTTGTAAAGTTCTTGTCCATCAATAAAATCAGTTCTCTTTTTGGCCAAATCATTGTTATGATCTGCTATCTTTGTTATGCAATTTCACTTATTTGTTAATAAGAATTTTTTATGAAAGCAAAGTGTTTTGAAAAACCTAAGTCTTGATTTAAAAAGAAAGAAGGAGAAAGCACAATTTGACAAAATGATTGAAAAGTTCCAAAGGTAATATGATGATATTACACGGTTCTTGAAGTTGTGGAAATCGCTGTTGTCTTTGACCGAGATAAATACGTCCGATAGAAATTCTAGCTAGTAAGGTAAGACTTCTTCCTTGCAAGATTATGGGGGACATTACTGAGGAAAAATCGTTATCTGTATCAAAGAAGGAAGTGTCGCCTGATTTGAGGCATTTTGAAGCTCAGCGTGATAAGTTCCCTCTTTATTGGATTTTCTTTTGTCCCTCCGGGTTGTTCTGTGTCTTGCATACAGCATCATGCTAGCATACGCATTTGTTTGCATTCCCACCATTGAGGTCCTTTGGTTGTTACCTTTATCTTTGTTTTGTTGTTACAAGTTCGTTTAGAGTTGACACCCTGGGATTTCCTTATTTTTGTTCTGGGAGAGTAGTGGTGACTAGCAATGTTTGGTTTATACAAACAGGGGGTTATTACCAATTTTCACCTTCGATTGGGTTACCGCTAACAAACTGAGAAAGATTAGTGGTCACTAGCACGTATTCAGAACTAACTATGTTTGGTATAGTAGTTCGGTCTTCACCAGCAATTTTCCAAACCCATTCGTCACTGATTCGGTTATAAGGCCAACCAATTGTCATTGGAGTCCTTTTGATTCGATTTTCACCAATCTGTGCTAAGAAATCTAGTGGTTACTAGTATTGCCTTCTAAAACCAATGATCATTGGTACTTGAGTTGGTCGTCACCAAAATTCCCTGAAAAGCCCAATAATTATTGGCATCGCCTGGAATCCAATAGTCATTGGTACCTGTTTGATTTGGTTATTACCAGTCTTTTTGAATCTAGTAGTTACTAGTGTTACCTTCAGACCCAATTGTTATTGGTGGCTTTTGATTTGGTTATTACCAATCTTTCTAAGTCTAGTGGTCATTAGCATTGCTTGGAAAATCTAGTTTTCACTAGCAGTATCCAGTACCAGTTGTTATTGGTATACCCATGGATTTGGTCGTCACCAGTTACCATAAGTCCAATGATTATTGGCATCGCTTAAATCAGATTGTTATCACCACTTTGGTCTGGTCGTTACCAAACTCTGTGAAAATCCAATGGTCATTGGTCTCCTGGGACTCGGTCGTTACTAATTTCTCCATTTAAGTCTAGTGGTTACTGGAATTATCCAGAATTAGTTGTTATTGGTATATCGTGATTTGGTCATCACTAGTCTCCTCTAAGTCCAGTAGTTACTGGCATTGCTTGAAAGCTAATTGTTACAAGTTGATCGTTACCAACTTCCCCAACCGAAGTCCTGTGTTTTATCAATATCGTTTGGAATTCCCAATTGTAATTGGAACTTTGGTTCTGGTCGTCACCATCACCCCAGGAAGTCTAGTGGTAACTAGCACCTTGAAAAAAGACCGTTTGTTGTTCTGAACGTCACCAATATCCCTTTGAAGCTTTTTGCTTTCCCCAGTCGAGTCTCGGAGGTCTAGTGGATACTAGCATCCCCGGTGCATCTGGTCTCGTTTCTATTATTTTCCTGAAGATCCCGTTTGAACTCTTCGTTATAGGAAATTTCTCATCTGATTATCCCCAGTGAGGTTCGTGTCTCCGTTCCGTCTTTTCCCCGGTGAAGATTTGCTTCCCCAGTGGATTTGTTCCCCAGCGAAGTTTTCCCCAGTGGGTTTCTTCCCCAGTGAAGAATTATTATCTTCCCCGATGGACTTCCTCATCTGGTTATCCCCAGTGAGGTTCGTATCTCCTCTCCTCAATGAAGATGTGTCTTCCCGGGTGAAATTTGTGTCCCCTGCGTGAGAGATTTCCGTGAACAAGCATCATTAGTCATGTTTGAACTATCTTGCTTACTTCGCTCGGAATCTTTCCCCGGTGTGTTGGATCCTCGTGAGTGGTTACTCGTCGTTTCGTCGTTTTTTATTTTACTCATGTGTCCGCATCTGTCTTACATTCAAGCATCATATGACATCATTTAGATTCATGGCATGATCACATTTGTCCTTTTGCATATCATCGGATTTAAGGGACAAAATTTCTGGTTTGCTATATTTAAATACCTTTCACACGATTTCATGAGGATTGCCATCTCTCATTACCATCGAGTGAAAATATTTAAATAGGGGCATCTGTTGCACCCCAAATTTTGACCCCTTATATCCTCTTCATATCATATGCATTTATTTATCTAACCTTAACAAGTTTCAAAGTGTATTTTGTCAAGACACTGATGAAACGGGGCTCCGCACTGATAAAATCGAAGGTTCGAGGATCGGGCAACCATCGCTTTGGGATGAATCATCCATGAAATAAAATCAAGAGTATCATATTGGGCCATGTGTGAGTTCAATTTGAAGTAATCACCCACAGATGGGGTGCAGTGCAGTTTAAGGCACCCAATTAGGGTTTTGCGAGTTAAAAAGTCAACTGTGGTCTGACTTTAGACTCGGGGAATAATTCAAAGATAAAATTATGGTTTAAAAATTGCATATGGCTTAGTGAAGTCCCCCAAAGAGTTTCAAAGTCTTGGAAGCTCCGAAGCATGAACAGACAGTTCGGTAATCGCCGATCGATCGTACGGTTGACCGAAAAGTCAACCCCCTCAAGTTTTAGGAATTGGACTTCAAGTGGTGAAGCAAAGTTGTTCCTTATGTCATGAGGGACCTACATATCAATTTTCATGATCATCGGATCAAAGACGTGAGAGTAATTGGAAAAACGGGAAATTAGGGTTTCGAAAGGGGCTAAACCCTAACTCCCTAACCGCACACCCGATTGAAGTGGTTCAAAGCTCTCCGGAAAGCTCTTAACAAGTCCTACAAAAGTCCTATACTAGTCCACTCTCAGAAAATGCATGGAATTGGAGTTATCATCAAAATCGATTTTTAGTACAAAACACTTAGTGAAATTCTGAAAATCTGGCTGCATTAAAACTTGTTTTTTGCTGACTTTAAAGGATTTTTCAACCAAGATGCACTTAGATTTGGAATTTTTGGCAAACATGAATGTTGTAGAACTACATAAGGGCTTTCCAAAATGTACAAGAACTCCCCAAGAGGAGTTATGAGCTGAGAGTTATGAAGTGTGAAAGATGGGCCTGTGCACTAGTTTGTTAACTTGCCTAAACCCAACATAAACTTGGTTCCCAACCATACACTTCATCTCTAACCATGGATGGACATCTTATATGATGAATTTAGAGGTTGGAATAGACAAATTCAGAAGAGAATCCAAGCAAGTACAAGATCTTGAGCAAAATCCATTACTTTAGTAGAAGAAAGTACAAAGGTACAATAGGAGAGAGATGGTTTGTGGCTGCAGCATGAGGGGGTTGTCCTTTCTACCTATATAGTCACTTCTTATAGCTTAAAAAGATCTGGTTTTAGAGGCTAATGACCCTTGAAAGCATGCACCATTTGCAGAAAGAAAATCACACTTGGATTCACAAAGATTTCCCTTTCAAAACTCCCTCCAAAAATGGAAGTTACCAAGCTGCCCTCACCCTCATTCCTCCTATAAATAGAGGCATTCTCACCATATTCAAACCACACCAGAGTTGCTTAAAAACACCAAGCATTACAGCTCTCTTTCTCTTTCTCTCTTTGCTAGTAAGTGAAGAAAAGCTTAAAAACGCCGAAAACCGGCATTTTACAACTTTCATGTCATTTTCATTTCTAGCATTATCAACACTCTCACAACCATCCACACATCTTCTAAATGACATATAGAAGGTGTATGACTCATCAAACCATCAAAAAACTCAAAAAATCAAAAAGTCAACTTTCTCCTCACCAAACTTTGACCAAAAGCTACAAAAACCACTAAACTTTGTTCCAAACACTTCCTTAAGGTTTTGATCATACGTACACCTCAATCTTATCATTTCTCAACTGTCCAAACCCCTAGAAATCATTGGAAAAGCATATTTTGATATTTGGCATCAAAAGTGAGTTGTTACCTAAAGGTGAAGAAAAAGCTCAAGGCAAGAGGGGAAGTGTAAATCTCTGGTTTTCTCAACTGCTCCAGCTTGTTTGAAGAGATCTCCAAGAGGTAAGTGATTAGTTCCCCTTAACTTGTTGCACCATTATCATATTTTGGCATACTTGTGTGGAATTTAAGTTTGTGGTTTGATTGATGGTTTACTTGATATTTGTTGGCTTATAGTGAAACTTAGAGCATGTGATGGATTTGTTCTTATGGTTGAGAGAATGAACCTACTGCCACTGTTAAAACGATTTGAGAACCAAATCCTTTGATGATACGCTCATGTGCATATGTGTTCTCAAATCTGTTTTGGTCTAATGTATGTATGTTACTACAATTCTTGTTTTCACAACTAAAAAAAGAAAGAAAACTGTTCAGAATGTGAGTTGGAGTTAATTTTGAGAATGATCATGATAGTGTGTTATTTTGACTAGAGTTGTATCATTATGCTGTTATGAATGTTTGGTAGGTCTGTGTCCTTCCTTGTTTTGAAGCAATAAGATAGGCATCATTTTTTAATAAATCACTAGGTGATGTTTGGTAAGATAAGTTTGTAATGTTGCTGTTAAGAAATCATGTTGTTGGTTTTGGTTGTGACCGGCTCAAATTTTCATGATAAACCCTAGTGCTTTTTAGCTTCCTCCCTTGTTTTGAACCCTCATTTGGAATTATCAAGATTGGACTCCTAGTAGTTTTGTTGTTTTGGAGAGGAAAAGTTGTTTGCCTAGACTCTTGCCAATCAGTGGTAGACATAATGTTTTGGATTCATGCCATCACAAATGTTGATCAAAATTTAAAAGAGAAACCATTATTCTAACCCTCAAACCAGCAGCCTAGCATTATCAGTCTCGCGTTTAGCAGTTTAGGTTTGCATTCTTGTTTCAGTTCTGATTAGCCTTAGGACTCAAAGGATGAAGTTTCAGTTTGAGTTACTCCAATTAATATGGACTGTTGACACAGATTGGTAGCAATTGGAATTAAATACCAAGGCATTTTCTGAAGCTGTTTAGGTTTTGAAAATTTCATTCTATTATACTTTGTCCTTAAAGCATCATACCTCAGTTAGTGCCAAAGCTGGATTTGAGACCTACTAGCTAGAAATTCATTATCAAGGTTTGTTTCAATTTCAGTGCTTTTGGTGATTGGTTTATCAGTTGTTTTTTTGCTGAGGTAAGAATCTCAGTGGATGCCAAGGACTGAGTTTGTTAACTCAGAGGTAATCCCTACCACTTCCCTTAGACCTTAAAACTGCTGGAAGAGTTTATGCTGAACCTATCATTTTGGATACAGAATTGGTAACTCTTTGCTTTAAGTGCATCTATTTAGGCTTGGGGGTATCATGACAACACTCCATTTCCCTCTGATTTGCAGTATAGTTTTGCTTTGCCTAAAAAAGGAGAACATGATAGAACCCAACATTGATGGGATAATACTTTCCAGCTTTGATCCCTTCCAATCCCACCCTTGAGACCAGCCACAAGGTTGTTGTAATTGTTGGTCTTCTTTTCTGATTTGATTAAATTTTTCCTTGATTCTGTTGTGTACAGAATTTACCCTCTTGCAACTGATCAGTCAAAATGTTGCCCTGGTGTATTGTGAACAAATCCTCCAATAGAACACATCCCCTATCACATTTAGGATTACTCCAAATGCTTTCTGCTTTGGTCTGCACCTAGGGGCTGCAATGTTTGAATGCCTTGCCTGATCCATACCATTGTTAGAACTGAACAAAGTTGTTTTGCTGGAACTTGTTTTTATTATTTTAGGTCTGCTGTGGGTTAGATATGATAGGCAGGAGTAGTATCTTTTCACCTGTTTTGCTGTTATGGCCTATGTTTGTGTAGAATATACTGGAAGACCAAAATCAGGTTGGTAAGGTGTTTGTCTTGAAGGTGTTGGTGGCTGCCAAGGAAGGAAGTTTTGAGGATTGTTGTTAGATGTGTGCCTTTTCAGCCAGTGCAGAGCTGTTGATGGGGTGATTTGACCAGTTGGTTTAGGTTTTGTTTGGATTGCATTAGGAATGCTGATTGGAACTGTAGGCACATCACACATATGGATTTTATTCATGCTGCAAGAAGAGTAGAAATTATGCTGCATTCCATTTAGGCCTATCAAAACAGTAGGCACATCATCTTCAATTCAACTTGCAAAACCTCCAGCCAGTTTTGTTGTAGACTTTCCATGATTATTTTTAAGTGATGATACCACTCATCATCCCTCATATGTATGCAGGGTCTGTTTTTTGTTTTAAGATAGCTATGACATGAGCATCTTTTAAGAATGCATTTTCAAGTTATGTTTGGTACTGGCTTTTTGATGTCAAAATGATTTGTGAATGTTGCTGTGCAAGGGCATCATGTTGCTGAGGTTGGATTTAACTGTCTTGAGTTTTCATGGATATTTAACCTCTAGAGATATCAAGTTTCCTCTTATTTGAACCCACAGTTAGAGTTATCAAGGATTTGTCTCATGGCAGGTTTGTGTTTTGAGAGGAGGATTAGTTGTTAAGATTTTTGTTTAGCTGTCAATACCTTAAGGGGTAAGTTGTTACCATTTGCCAACTGTGAAGGAGGTAAACACATTGTTTTGGAAATATGACCTCACAAGTGCAGGCCAGAAAGTAGGCAATTAACTCTCAAGCCATCAGTCCAACAAATCAATGTTCATTCTAATCTGATGGGGTGTAGTAGCTCAGGTTTGTAACCAGTTTTAGTTCAGTTAACCCTAGGATTCAGACTAATTCATCTTGGCTATTGGCATAGATTGATAGCAACAAGAGTCAAGCACTTAGGCATTTTGTTCCTTGAGGCTGTTCAGCATGAGGAATTTCAGTCTATCACCTTCTATACTCTATTCAGCTGCTATAATGTCAAGACAGTAGTAGTTTAATCTTTGGAGCTAGGCCTGCTAGCTAGAGTTCATTGCCAGGATTGACCACAGTCCATTTATTCATAGCAATTTTTATTTGCTAGTTGTTACTAGTGTGGTTGGTGTTTTCTTTGTGATTTGCTCTTGATCAAATGGGAATTAATCAATTCTACCAAAACCTGTTTGTGAACAACTAAAGATTTGATCTGTGTTTAGTAATAGGCAGTTACTTTGGTCTGATAGAAATGAAGAGTATTATCATGCAACACTTGGCAGTTTGTTTAAAATTGAATTGATCACTTTGTTTTTAAACTTGGAATTGGTCTGGGATTCATCAGTGGGATCACAACAAAACAATTTGCAACTCACACTATCTCCTTGTTCCAAAATAACCATACCTTTTTTTATCATGACCATACTTGACATACTTAGGACCTTTAAGTCATAATGCCTGTGATCTGTTTGTATAAATGCCTGATCATCATGTGAAATCTGCACTGGGTTTATACTCATCATTCTCATGTTGTGAATCTCAAATCCCCCCCCCCTTTACCTAACAGATTGTGGTTGACAGCATTACCTTAACTTTTGTTGGTGTTCCTCTTTTAAGTAGCAGTATGTGGTTTAGAAGGTTTGGTTTAAACCAAGGTCTTTAGGTTGTTGATGTTTTGGATAATGTTTGAGACAAGTGCAGAGCTGGTAAGCAAGCCTAACCTATGCAAATTCATTAGGTTGAATGTTGGTCATGATAAGTAGTTTGATGATTGAACCTTGTCATTTGTGAACTAACACTGTCAAAACAATATGTGTCCAGCATTCAAAGTTCTGACATCATGATTAATCCTTGTTTGTGTATGATTCACCTTGTATATGATGTTTGTGGAGGTTGTATCATGAATTTCTATTCTTCCTGCCACAACAACATTTTTAAGCAATTCTTGTGCATACTCTTACACTGGGTTAGGTTTTTACATCCCAAACACATTTCAAAACTCATATGCATTTGCAATTGAATTTTAAAATGAAGACTCAATTTCTCAAAAATGACACCACCACTGAATTCCTCAGTGAAAAATACTCAGGATTGATTAAAGATTCACTAAATTCCATGGAGGTTTGGTTTGGTTTCAATCATTCACGCCTTTGCTTTTGGTTATGTTTGTTGCCCAGAAATCAACGCGTTTTCACTATGTATATTTTTCTTTCCATCCAATTAATGGATGTAACAGCCACCCCAGTGGCAGACCATTGCGCGCGTTATAACTTTCTACCAGCATGACAAGGGTTCGATCCGGGTGGAGGTCGAACCCTTTTGTTTTTTATTTTTCCAATTTCCATTGATGAACCATTTTATTCATTCCTCTCACTTCTCTATCACACGCGCGTGCGCGCCCCAGTGGTAAATTTGTGTGTTTGTAAACACCAGGGCGTGGGTTCAACCCCCACCCATGCCCTTTCCTTTTTATTGGTTTGTTTAGTTATTTTATTTCATGAATTAAAAGGAAAACTTCATATGACCGTAACTTATTCATTTTTCGTCTGTTTTGACTCGTTCTTTTTGCAAATTTTTCCTTGTGAGGTCTAGTCTTGTTTAATGGTTTAAAATTTCATGATTAAATATTTCAACAATACTTTCATGTATTTGTTAAATTCACTCTTAGATTAGCACCTTGCGTCTCGATTTAACTTACCCTCTATGCCATGTTTGTCTTGTAAGATTTATGGGTATTTGTTTATGTTTGTTAACATATTGAGACTTCATTCTTTTGTTGGTTGTCACCATGAATTTTTATTCCTCCTAAATTACGAGGTTAAACTAATTTATTCATTTGTTTATATGGTTGTTACCTTCAATATACTTCCATCTTTGTGAAGATATACCTTCATCTTCGTTAAGATATGCCATTAGTAACATTGCTTGTATACCTTGGTTGAAACCATTCATCTAACTGAAATTACTTGCTCCTTATAGTGTGCTTACCCATCTTAGATTGTAATCTTTGTCTTTTATATTCCTCATACTTGAATAATTCATTACCTCCGCCTTTGACTTTGAAAAGTCATTTTGAGCCTTAGTTAAGATCAAAAGTCATAAGCCATTTGACTTTGCTTAAAGTCTAAACAACCTTCCCCCTCACTAGGAGTGTTTACAACTAGAACCCTAGGATAGAGTTGTTAACTCTATGTAAGGATCATGGATATGATCACTTACTTCCCCCTTTGAGTGTTACAACATAGACATAGAGAGTTTTGTGAAACTCTACACAAACATTATTATGTTTGTTCCCCTTTGAACCTTGATCGCAATCAAGCGTTCTTCAACCCCAGTGAGGTGAACTACGATTGCTCTGATTCTATCCTAGTTAGGATACGTAGGCAGAGGACGTGATGTCTTTGCGAGCAAACTTAGAAACAATCTTAGGTCTTCATCTATCATAACCTTCACCTTTTTACCCAATACCCAAACCTTAGCAAATATTTAACAAACTTAGCATACAAACAAACAAAAGGTTCCTGTAGAGTACTACAGATGTTTAGGATGTGAAATACCTACCCTATGCATAACCAACCCCCGATCCCCGAATCTCTTAGCGTTGTCGTAACATCGCGCAAAAGGTTCTTTCTTTCTTTAGACCTTTCCTTTGGATAAATTAAAGTTCGGTTGTAAAAGAATTAAGGTTCAAGTTAATTCAATAGCTTGATATCCGATTTTCACCGCAACACCAGGGAACAAAGTTCTTACGAGAACAAGAAGTTCAAACACAACTGGAGATTCACATCAAAAACCTGCTGAGGAAAACGCCCTGAATGGCTTTCCAGAATACAACTCTTCTGGGGAGAAGACGGCTCTGCCAGATAGACAACCAGACATTGAAAACAAAGTCACCCTACGGGGGAATCAATAACTCTGTGGGGATTCAGAATTAACCACCGAGATTCACAACACGCCCTGCTGAAGAAAATAGCCCTGAATGGCTCACAAATACTCACCTGCCAGTGACGACTTACTGGGGAAACAGTTTGCTAAGGATAGAGACAACTCTATGATCCTGCAAGGGAGGAAAGCCAACTCTTCTAGGATTCGCCCAACAAGGGAAACAACATCGACCTCTGCTTAGAGATGATTCAACAAACTGAACTCTGAGGGGATACAAAAATCACCTGTTCAAACCATGTGGGGAGACAACTCCTGACGTTGCCCCGCTGTTGGGAAAAGTTTCACACCTGCCTGGTGGAAAGAAATCCAGTCTCGACTCGCTAAGGAGGGTATGCATATCTGCGACCTGCGGAGATTAAATGTGTATTGACCAACTGCTGAGGATAAGCGTACACATTTAATCTACTGGGGATATCAATCACGACCCTCTGGGGATAACCCTACTCTGCTGGAGACTTCGGTCTCGAACTGCGAAGAGCTAAATGTGTACCGACCAATTGCTGGGGATAAGCGTACACACTTAACTGCTCGGTCCACTTGCATATAGCTCTACAGGGGATAAAGATGTTCAAACTACAATAGCTGGGGGACATGGTGATCATACCGAAGATACACCTCTGACGAATTGCCCCGAGGGTAACGACCCTGCAAAAATGAACAAACAGACAAGATGCCCTAACAAAGGACCTATCTCAGTCATCATCTGTGACGTTGTTCAAATGACTTGAAGTTTAACGATTATTGGAAAATCCTACAAGTTTATGTATGCATAGTTTATCAAAAACATCGGGCGTTTTTTTGCAAACAAAACATTAAGGCTAAAGCAAAACAAACAATTACTGAATAGTATTTGTTTTATTGATATATGGGCCTGTAAATAGGCAAGATTTTACAACATATGCAACCCCTGAAAAGAGGAAGCTGCGCAAAAATATACAGGAATGCACAGAAATGTACAGAATGTCGGCAATGTGGCACAGACGAACACCATAAGTTGATCCATCTATGACCCGCATGATTCCAATGATTCACCGATACATCATCTTCAGAAGAGACTGATTCGGATAAACGGCCCTCAGGTCCTCCCTCAATCCACCATACTCTGAAGATCAATACGCAGACCGCAGTCATTTGCTTTTCAAATCCCTAACTTTTGCGTGAATCGCCCTTCCGGGTTTTTGATTCACCGGGATACCCATTTTTTCTAAAGTCGCATTTTCAGCTTTACAACTTTGCGGGTTTACATCTTTTTTCTTTTCTTTATATCCCTAACTTTTGCCCAAACCCATTATTTTTATGGTTCGTAAGGATGCCCTATTTTTGCCTGGATATTCTTTTTCTTTCCAGCGGGTCTCTTTAAGCAAAGTATTTTTTAACCGCGTCTGCGTTCATAGGGGATGTAGAATCCTCACCATCCATGATGGATAACAGCAAGGCTCCTCCGGAGAAAACCTTTCGCACGATGTATGGACCTTCATAGTTGGGAGTCCATTTGCCCCTGTGATCTATTTGTGGAGGGAGAATCTTTTTCAGCACAAGATCGCCCGTCTAAAAGCTTCGAGGACGCACCTTCTTGTCGAAATCTTTCTTCATCCGACTCTAATACAACCGAACATATGCGATAAACGCTAGCCTTTTCTCATCCATCAGGCTAAGCTAATTCAATCTGTTCTTTACCCATTCTACCTCATCGAGCTTAACGTAGACCAAAACTCTTAGAGAAGGAATATCGACCTCTAATGGTAGGATAGCTTCTATACCATACACCAGCGAGAAAGGAGTTGCCCCAGTTTAGGTACCTACAGTAGTACGATAACCGTGCAAAGCGAAGGGCAACATTTCGTGCCAATCTTTATAGGTTACAACCATCTTCTGCACTATCTTCTTGATATTCTTATTGGCCACTTCCACAATGCCGTTCATATTCGGATGATAGGGCGATGAGTTGTGATGCTCGATTTTGAAACTTTGGCACAGTTCCTTCATCATCTTGTTGTTCAGATTTGAACCATTATCAGTAATGATTCTTTCAGGCACTCCTTATCTACAGATGATGTCCTTTTTAATAAATCTGGCTACGACTTGCTTCGTAACATTCACATAGAAAGCTGCTTCCACCCACTTGGTAAAGTAGTCAATGGCTACCAAGATGAAATGATGTCCATTGGATGCGGTGAGCTCGATCTTGCCGATCATGTCAATGCCCCACATGGAAAAGGGCCAAGGAGATGCCATGACATTTAGTGGACACGGCGGCACATGAATCTTGTCTGCACAAATCTGGCACTTATGGCATTTCTTCGCATATTTGAAGCAATCAGATTCCATTGTCAGCCAATAATACCCTGCTCTTAACAGCTTTCGAGACATGGCGTGCTCGCTAGCATGCGTACCAAAGGCTCCTTCATGGACCTCTTCCATAAGCAAGCTTGCTTCTTTCTCGTCCACGCATCTCAATAACACCAAATCATAGTTCCTCCTGTAGAGTACACCATCTTGGTTCAGATAAAAGTTGCCATACAACCTTCTCAGAGTCTTCTTATCCCGGGTCGATGCCCTTGGCGGATACTCTTGTTTCTTAAGAAATTTTTGGATGTCATAAAACCACGGCTTGCCATCAGAGGCTTCCTCAATGATAAATACAAACGTCGGCTTATCGAGGCGCAAGATGACTATTCTTGGAGCATCATTCCAATAGTTCACCTTATACATCGAGGATAACGTTGCTAGAGCGTCTACCATCTGGTTCTCCGCTCTTGGCACGTGATGGAACTCTACACGATCAAATAATCGCAACAACCTCCTTGCATAATTCATGTAAGGAATCAGATTGGGTTGCCTGGTCTCCCATTCTTCTTTGATTTGATTTACAACTAGCGCTGAATTTCCGTACACATTTAGGTTCATGATCCTCAGATCAATAGCTTCTTCCAACCCCATGATGCACGCTTCATATTCTGCTTCGTTGTTAGTGCAAGGAAATGTCAACCTGGAAGTGAATGGTATATGAGAACCCTAGGGAGTCATGATGATTGCCCTAATTCCACTACCATACAAGTTATCAGCACCATCAAATATCATCTGCCATTGGGAGCCAAGCTCAGGACCTTCGTTAGGCAACGGTTCATCACAATCTTTCATCTTCAGATACATGATATCTTTGTCAGGAAATTCAAATTTCATAGGTTAATAGTCTTCGACCGGCTGTTCGGCGAGATACTCTGGCAGAACACTCCCTTTGATAGCCTTCTGGGAAACATACTAGATATCGTACTCTGTCAGTACCATTTACCACCTGGAAATTCTTTCGAAAAGTGCATGCTTTTTGAAGACGTATTTAATTGGATCCATCTTCGAAATCAGCATGGTTGTGTGGTTAAGCATATACTGTCTCAAACGTTTAGCAGCCCACGCAAGTACGAAACACGTTTTCTCCAACATTGAGTATCGAGACTCATAGTCTGTGAACTTTTTACTCAGATAGTATATTGCATGCTCTTTTCTTCCAGTCTCGTCGTGTTGATCGAGAACACAACCCATACTATTCTCAAGAACCATTAATTACATGATCAAAGGTCTTCTAGCGACTGGGGGTATCAGTATCGGAGGTTCCTGCAAATATTCTTTTATCTTATCAAATGCCCTTTGGCAATTTTTATTCCAGACAACCGCCTGATCTTTCTTTAGCAATTTGAACATTGGTTGCACGTGGCTGTGAGATGAGATATGAACCGAGCAATGTAGTTCAATCTCCCCAAGAAACCACAAACCTCTTTTTCCGTTTTTGGCGCTGGCATATCTTGAATAGCTTTTATTTTTGCAGGATCGGCCTCGATTCCTTTTTCACTGATAATGAACCCCAACAACTTTCCAGACCTGACCCCGAAAGTACACTTGTTAGGATTTAACCTCAACCTGAATTTCCTGAGCCTCTCAAACAGCTTCAACAAATTGACCAGATGTTCCTCCTCCGTTTGCGACTTTGCTATCATGTCATCAACATAGACTTCAATCTCATGATGAATCATATCATGAAACAAAGTGACCATAGCCCGCTGATAAGTTTCCCCTGCGTTTTTCAGGCCAAAAGGCATTACCTTATAATAGAAAGTCCCCCATGGCGTGATAAACGTCATTTTCTCCATATCCTTTGGTGCCAGCTTGATTTGGTTATAATCGGAAAAACCGTGCATGAAGGAAAACACGGAATACTGAGCAGTATTATCAACCAATACGTCAATGTGGGGGAGCGGGAAATCGTCCTTCGGGCTCGCCTTATTCAAATCTCTGTAATCAACACACACTCATACCTTGCCATCCTTCTTAGGCACAGGCACAATGTTGGCGACCCATGGAGGGTAAGTTGTTACGGCTAAAAATCCTGCGTCCAACTGCTTTTGGACTTCTTCCTTGATTTTTACAGCCATATCTGGTCTCGTACGCCTAAGCTTTTACTTGACTTGAGGACACTCTTCACGCAACGGCAAACGATGAACCATGATGTCTGTGTCAAGCCCGGGCATGTCTTCGTACGACCAAGCAAAGATATCACTATACTCACGGAGCATCTCAACCAATCTTTTCTTGATGTCACTCTGCAATGCAACCCCTATCCGAACATTCCTCACAACTTCCTCAGAACTCAAGTTAATAACCTCGATTTCCTCCTGATGAGGCAGAATAACCTTTTCTTCCTATTTCAAGAGTCTGGCTAGCTCTTCTGGTAAGTCTTCATCTTCATCAATCTCTTCTTCGGCTTGAAATATCGGATTGTCGAAGTCGAAGCGAGTCATAGATGTCTCTGGCGCGATGTCATCTGCAATCTGAATCCTACAATGATAATGGTTAAATGCTTAAAATGATATGCAAAACAAGCCCAAAGCCACATTTACATTTTATTGTTAAACATAAAACATGAAAAACAAGGATCACAATATTTGAATGCAGAAAAATGCCCTTTGATTAATTGAAAAAGATTGTGCAAGCATAAACAATAAGGCCGTGAAGATAATAACCACTATGCTCCAGGTAGAACATAGGGTTGTACAATAATCAGGAAAACAAAGTATTACTCTTCCGTTGTCACTTGAATGAATTCCTCGATAGACCAGTTGTTGAGGCTTTGTCCTAGAATGCACGGCCTAATCCACGAGTCCATATTGCAGTCGCTATCCCCGTCTTCATCTGAAACAACGTTGATCCTCTCGAAGATAACCCCGGCTTTGGTAAACTGTACCGGCCCTTTGTAGCGCGTCGCGCTCTGTAAGGATGACGAAGGAGATGGGCAGTATCCCAGACCAAACTAATCCTACTTATGGGGAATATCCAACACTTAACCCCAACCTGGCGATGCCTTAGCCTGTACCACTGCCTGGGCTTCTTTGGACGACGACATGGCCACTTCGGGCGCTTTGCTCACAACAGACACTTTGTCTTTAATCCGTACCGTCTCAAAGGCTTGACAAAGAGTCTCATGGATTTCACCATCCACCTCAACGTATTTAAACGAAGATAAATGATTGATCATTATATATTCCTCTCCACATACAGTGGCAACGCTGCCACCCACCATATATTTGAGCTTCTGGTGCAGCGTGGAAGTTACAGCTCCTGCTGAGTGAATCCATGGACAGCCCAACAAACAGTTATAGGCAGGCTGAATGTCCATAATATAGAATACCACATCAAATACTTGGGACCAACTTGAATTGGCAACGTCACCTCCTAGAATACAGACCTTCTGGTTCCGTCAAAAGCACGTACTACCAGGTCACTTGGTGTACAGATTAACCCTTTCATGTCAACTTCATCAGGGCCTTCTTTGGAAGCACATTCAAATATGATCCTGTATCTACCAGCACATGAGACAGGACGGATCCATGACATTCAATTGAGATGTGCAACGCACAATTATGATTCTTGCCCCTCGGGGTTAAATCCAAGTCCGTGAAACCTAGCCCATTTCCTGCGTTTACGTGTGCTACAACCCCTTCGAGTTGGTTAACCGATATTTCTTGCGGCATGTAAGCAGTATTCAATATCCTCAACAACACATTTCGGTGCGCTTTCGAACATAACAGCAGTGACAAAATAGAGATTTTGGAGGGAGTCTGTTGCAAGTGATCTACTATCTTGTAGTCACTCTTTCTTATCAATCTCATGAATTCCTCCACTTCCTTCTCCAAAGAACTCTTCTCTCCAGCCTGAGAAGTTTCTTCCACCACAACTTTCTTACCCTTATCAGCTCTGTCAGCAACCACTTCAGGTGATGAGAACACTCTTCCGCTTCGAGTGATTCCCTCAGCTCCCACTAGATTATCCACAGAATCAGTCGGCAAGCTCTTCAATTCCTGTTTTTGCCCATTACAATATACCTCCGCTCCGTAGTTCCACGGAATTGCATTGGTACTCTCATACAGCAAAGGCCCGACTTTGGTGATGATAAAGGTTGGCGGCCTTGGTGCAGAAATAGTTATAGTTTTGTACGAGATCGAGATCGTTGCAACCTCATTCCTTTCCTCAATCATTATCTCTTCAGACTTCTTCTCAACAATCCAGTCAAACTGCAACATTCCGTCATTCATCATACCCTGAATACAGCTTTTCAGCTTTACACGTCCCTCGGAATGACTCAAACATTCAGCACACGATTCATTACAGCCTGGGAATATCCCTTCTTTTAGAAACTTTTCCTTCACGAAGGCCAACGGCGTATTCAAATCATTGACATCAGTTATCAGATCTAAACTCTCGTCTTCAATGATTGCACTGACTCCGGCTGCCCCATGGTTGGGCATGGGGTTCTGCACGACGTTGGGAGCATCGTGAGAAAAGTTTTTTGCCTTGCTATCCACCAAATCTTGGACTTTGTGTTTGAAGGCCTTGCAGTTATCAATGTTGTGCCCAGGTGCCCCGGAATGGAACTCACAATGAGAATTCGCATCATAACCGGGTGGAGTTGGTCCAGCCCGAGGAGCTAAAGTTCTCTTTTGGATTAACTGTAGTTGTAGCAGATGTTGAAGCAGTTGGGAATAAGGCATCGGAGGCGCATCAAATTGTCTATTTGTTGTCCGACCCCGATCTTGAAATCTTCTATAACACTGTTGATTATGCTGTTGTTGCTGTTGTGGTTATTGTTGTTGTTGAGGAACGGCTGGAATTGTGATGCTAGAAACCTGCTGCTGCTGATGATAAGATGGACGCTGATTTCTACCTCTACCACGAGAGCTAGACACTGCATTAGTCTCACCTTCACGCTTCTTATTTTCGAACACCTTTTTACCTCCTCCTCCGGCTAAGGGCACCTCACCAGATTGGATCTTTCCCAACTTTATCCCATTTTCTAATCTCTCCCCAGTGATAATCAAGTCAGAAAAGCTCTCAGACATGTTACTAATAAGCTTCTCATAATAGACACCAGGCAAAGTAGCTACGAACATATCAATCAAGTCACGCTCCACCATCGGAGGCTGCACTCTTGCTGCCAGTTCGCGCGACCTCTGGGCGTATTCCTTAAAGCATTCGTCGGTCTTTTGAGACAAATTCTGGAGTTGGACCCTGTTAGGAGCAAGGTCACTATTATACTGATAGTGCTTTACGAAGGCTTCGGCTAAGTCTCTCCAACTGCGGATATTATCAGGCTCCAATCCCATATACCACTCAAGCGAGGGTCCAAACAAGTTGTCTTGAAAAAAGTGCATGAGCAATTTATTTTCAAAGTCAGGGACTTTGAACTTCAACGGAACTTTCAGATCTCGGATCAGCCCCAGATTGGCCATGTCTAGCCCCATGAAATTCTGATTTTCAAAAGATCTCATCTTTTCTTCAATCAGCCTAAACCTTTTGTCAGCCTCAGATGGTAATTCAGCACCAGTATCTCGCATAGAAAATGCATCCTCCTGCTGGTCCTCATCCCATTGAGGAACATTGTTGCCATGCATATCACACACCACTTCAGGGGTTCCACCCACGTTGCCTCCGCCCAGAGGGATAACTATTGTAGGAATAGCATGAGCATGTAGTGTACCATCACCACGAGGAGGATTAGCAGTGGTACCTCCATAAAGAACACCATTATTGTCAACACGAGCAATCAATGGCTGGACCAAAGTCCTCAGCTGCTCCTGGACATTTGCCACACCCTGCATGAGCTCCATAAACTGAGCCATCCTGTCCCTCATCTCCTGCATCTCAGCTTGAACTTGTTCCATAACTCGACGCTGATTACCTCTGGTGGCGTATCGGTGAACTGTCTGGCCGTCTATCCTGAAACAATCTAACAAACCAACAGGAATAAGATCAATGGTTCCATTGCACCTGCTATGCAAAATGCAGACATGTATATATGCAACAGGGAAATTTCCCCCCGATTCTAGTCCCGAGAATAATAGCACGACAGTGGAGAACCCATAGACAAGCATAGATCTAACCTCCTCATACATACAAGAAAAGGCCAATAGGCAATGTACAAGAATACAATTGAGTACAAAGAAGGTGACCTCAGCCAACATGTCTAGTGATGGTCAATACAAACATAAGTAACAAGCTACAAAGGAAATGAAAGACATCAAGTACGATAACAAGTACGAAACTCCTCCAACAGCTCCTGTGTCTCAGGATGATCTGGTCTGACGAGTAACCCCTAAATGAGCGCCTCTCTCTATCTGATAATGGTTTGTAAATCCTCAGCATAGTCTTCCCATGCTCCCTCACCAAAGACTTCCTCTAGCTTGCACCTCTTCGAATTAGAGCTTGTAATCCTCCAAGGTTGCCAAAGCTTCGTTCAGTCTGCAGTTATTGCCACGTCTGAGTGAAGCTTCATCTGCAATCCTCTCATCCTTCGCCCTGAGCTGAGTCTTCAGTCTGGTAATCTGCTGCTTCAACTTATCCTCACGCTCCTTGTTGTTGGAAAAAGTAGCATTCTACTGATCATTGAACTTGGAAATCTCCAGATAAGTCCTATCCAAGTCCTTTTTCTTAGAAGCGTGAACATCACTGACAGCTTTCAGATCCAAACCCAAACGTTCCCGAGCACAAGTTTGCTTGGTCAAATATGTACCCAACTGGTTCACAAGCTCATTCTGCCTCCTGAAAGAGTGCACAACTTCAATCTTCTCACTCCGGAGCTTGATGATCTCTTTCTCTAACTCTTCATTAGCCTTCTGAAGCTCTTCTTTCCAAGATCACAACTGGTTGTACTTCTGGATATCCATAGTGGTAGGTTCCTCAATCATAAGAGGATACAAAGGCTCTACAGATGGAAAAGGCATCAGTAACCTCTTTGCTCTATCCTGGAACCAAGTCAAATAAGGGTTGTAGGCTCGACTGTTACTCTTCCCCAGAAAAACTTTCCCTTTCCTGTGAACACTACTCCAAGCTCTCTCCACTCTAGCGAAAGTGTCACCCTCCAAAAATCCGGTGAGATACAGAGATTCATGTATCTCCTCTTCCTTAGGAGGTCCTCTCAGTGTGTATCCAAACTGTCTGGCCAACAAAGATGGGTTATAGCTGATGCACCCTTTGCTTCCGACCAACGGGGCGGTAGGAAATCCAACACAACTATAAAAAAAATCTTTGTACCAAGCAGGTCTCTGTCAAACCAAATAATGTTCTCTGCAGATAACCCCATCTACCTCTCTGACCATTCTGAAGTACCTGCAGTGGTAACGAAAGGACCAGACTTGGGGAGATGACCAGCAAACCACCTATACATCAAAGGAACACAATAAGATACATTCTTTCCCCTCCGGTTCTCAATCTTGTAGTGAACAGAATGATATATATCACTCAGAAGCGTAGGTACCGGATTCCCTGAAGCAAATACGCAGAAAGCATCTATGTCTACAAAATCTGGCAGATTAGGGAATAGCACAATACCATAAATGCATAGAGCTAAAATAGCATTAAACACCACCCAACAACCATCTTTGGGAAACTGTTGAGCTTTCTCAACCAGAAAAGATAAGGGGAACCCAGGCATGCCACTTCTCTCGGTCATTCCCTCTTTCAGCTCAGAAACGTCAAGATGCAAAGTGGCAGCAAGCTTAGCCAAATCAGGCTCAACATCAGAGTGATAGAATGGCATCTAATCCAATATAGGTACCCTTAACAACACAAAATACTCCTCTAAGGTAGGCGCCAGAACATAATCTAGAAAAGCAAAGCACCTTAGCTGTGGGTCATAGAATTGTAGCAGAGCATAAAGACCATTCATCTCTTACTGAAGGTTTGCAGACGACACTCAGAAGTTTCCCATAGGATTCCTTGAAGTCTTCCAATACTTTCCTGTCATCCAAAGAGATCAAGCTCAATAAAGATCCAACATCAGGAATTGAGAGCTTATATGCCACTGTCTTCTTCAAAGGCTCCATGTCAGGCAAAAAGAATGAGACCACTAGAATCGAGGAGGAAATATGCACCTGCAACATAAATACATGTTAATGAAAATGCAAATGAGCATGCAAATGCAAATGCAAACAGGGGATCAAGATTGTTGTGTTGTTGATCAAGAAGAACCAGCACTCTGCTTTGACAAGAACATAGCACTGTCAGTGATAGGAACCCCTTGTATCAAGAACACAGATTCATGCTGCAAAGAAAATCTGGTAGTCTGAAAGTCAAAGTTTCCTGCATAACCCAATCCCTCTCACAGGTATGAACCTATCACTGACAAGGTTCGGCATCCTATGCGTTCATCAGCGTCACAGACTTTCGAGAAACGATGATACGTTCACCATTTCTGGTTTGACATCATAATCTCTCGAAGTGGCCTCACTTAGCTGAATCACAAATGATCGGTCCCCAGAGTCGACAATCCTCAAATCCAAAATCCCCTCGAGGCCAAAGGGCCAGAAAAGAAATCATCAAAGAGAATCTCGTCTGAGCGCGAATTTCATGGGAACTTGTGCATGCAAAGCGTACAGGTCCAACACTACTTTCCACTTCGAATACTATGTTTATACTCAAGCCAGGGTCCGACTTATCTCTCAGTGGAACATTCCCACCTAACAGCACAACAAAACTGATATATATACAATGCTGAAAGTAAATGCGGGAAAATAAAGTACAACACATATATACAACACCCCAAAAGATAAACAACCAAGCGCTAGGACTGACTTGCCTAGGGGATATTCTTGTACCCAACAGAGTCGCCAGCTGTCGCATCGCTGTGAAGAGGGGCCGACAATGAAAGAAGATTCGCCACCATTTTTTATTTATCCCAAAAGAGGGAAAGGAAACGATTACAGAAAACCTAACAAAAAGGGAGAAGACAGGTCATCGCAACCATGTCTCGGGTTTGGGAGTCAGTTACGCAAGGGGAAGGTGTTAGCACCCCTCACGTTCGTCGTACTCGACGGGATGCACGCTTTGTTGTCTATCTAAAAGGGTGTTTACTATCTAAGCTACGACTCAGGGACAAAAGAAAAGAAAAGAGACTCGATAGAGCATCGCTGGTCTATGCCTACGTATTCCCTCGTGCAATGGGAAAGTCAGAGTCAACGTAGTTCAGCTAACTACGGGTGAAAGGTGGGGAAGGTTGCTCGCCAAGACATCGCCGTCTTGTTCCTACATATTCTCATCTGGTATGAGAAATCAGAGCAAACGTAGTTCGGGCTAACAAGAACACCGGTTGGTTCAAATGTTTTAGACCCGAGTAGGGTTAAAACTTAGTTCTAGCAGTTAGGTGTATGCAGCTCGACCATTGGAGACTTAAGCGTTACCTGTTTTCGGTAGAACCAAGAGTTAACAAAACTCTCCTTATGAAAAGGTTTTCCAAATTAAATACCGAAGGATAAAAAGATGTGAAGTTTGTTTTTGTGTTTTTTAGAGAAGAAGTGCATTGATTATTGTTTGTAATTCATGTTGCACTAAAGACTATGACTTAGGAGCGAATGCGTCGCATATCGCCCAAAGGGCGTACACTAAACACTCTAAGAAATTGAGGAGAAGCCCCCCAATCACCATTTCCCAAGTACTTAAGGCTCGTAACGCACAACAATCCTTCACCTTTATTAAGTGTTTTAAAGATGTTTGAAGATGAGAAGAGAAAGACACTCTAAAGGGAGACTAAGACTCAACCTAGTGTTCTCATACAAAGTGTACCTATGATTGGGATGAAAGTAAATGCTACCTAATGTTGTCATACATGGGTTCAAGCCTATGGTCTATCATAATCAACCT
Organism: Lathyrus sativus; assembly: GCA_963859935.3. Classification (NCBI taxonomy): domain Eukaryota; kingdom Viridiplantae; phylum Streptophyta; class Magnoliopsida; order Fabales; family Fabaceae; genus Lathyrus; species Lathyrus sativus. The sequence continues at coordinate 302,143,171 of OZ012741.1, forward strand.
TGAACAAGGAAGATTAGAGATCCTAAGGGAACATGGCAAAGAAGAAGAAGAAGAAGAAGAAGGAAGCATGAAATGAGAAAGATGCAAGTATGCAAACATGTAATGCACAATTAGAATGAAAGTGAGGGAGGAAAAAAGTGTGGGGCAGTAGCCTCCACAAGCACATCTCAACCTCAAGAATGCATATAAGAAATGCAAAGAATAAGGGAGAAAGAATGCACAAGTGCACACAAGTGGGATGAAATGGGAGAAAATGAATCCTACAACCATTTTTCATCAACTACAAGACCTAAGGCAAAGCAAAAATGAAGACAAGATTAAATGGGAGAATGGGAGGCAATGTGAGGACAGCAAGGAACTCACATGGGCAACTCAACCATAAGAACCACCAAAGTATGCAAAACACACCAAAAGAGTCCTCAAAGAATCACCATTTGTGATATGCTTCAAGTACCTCCAAAAGGAGGGACTAAACCATATCAAATGGGATCCTAAGGTCATTGGACATAAGCAAAAATGAGAGGAGAAGATGCACAAAACAAAAAGCACACACATCAAAAGAGAATGCAAGCAAAGGCATGGAAGAAGATATAAGTCATTCAACACATTCAACATTTGAAGCTCAAATGGAAAGCCTAAAGGAATGCAAACTTCAACAAGCAATGAACAAATTTATGACCTAAAAATTAACATCCAAACACCTCAATATGTTAAAAATATGAATCAATAAGAGTTAGGAGCTCAAGGGATCCGTAAAAGTCATTTCCCATTCAAACTAGGTCAAGTGTTTGTATGAACCTCCCTTAGAAGTAACTTGACTTGCAAGTTACCTCAAAAATAGGAAAAAGGCTAAAAAATAACCAAATAAAATCTCGAATGATCATTAAAGAGTTGGCAACCAAAGCCAAAATATTACAATCAAAGTCACTTCACAACATCACCAAAGAATTTGATTCACAAGGATGCCCCCTTGTGAAGGAGGATTGTCAAGGGTCAACAAAAATGCCATAAAAATCAAACCAAAGTGCATCAAACCAGGGGCAAATCCATCATATAAGGCTCTACAATTTATCATTGAAGTGAGAAAAGAGCCTCAATCCTTGGAGAAAAATATTGCTCAAGAAACAAGCCAAGAACAAATACGAACTATTAAAATTCAATTAAAAAACAACTCCAAATAGAAAATCCCTTTTCAATTGAAAAATAAATAAAAAATGCAAATAAAAATTTCCTATAATTAAAGGACATCTCAAAGTGTCCTAAAAATATTTTTGAGGGATTTTATCTCATTTGGAACTATTTTTCATGAATTGAAAACAAAACAGAAATTAAAAATTAAAATGAAAAACAAATAAAAAATTAATGGTGCAAATAGCAGAGAAACAAGGCCAAAGGACTGGGCTGGACTGAAAGGGGGGGTGCCAATAGCGCTCAGAGCCATCTCATTTCACAAAGTGAAATGCACCATTTCACTTAACTGACTTGGCAGTCAGCTATCCACGCGTGCCAGTCAACATGATCTCAAATGTTGGACCATCTCAGTCAAAGGCTCAAAGCGCGCATGTGGCAAGCCAGGTCATCCAAACCGAGACAAAACCAGACACCGAAGCACAGTGCTCCGGTCATCTTCTCCGATCAAACCACCGGAGTAGCAGGTGCAAAACTGAACTGAATCAGGTGAAATCTTATACCAAACTTAAGAGGAACTCACGTAGATCATAGATCCACTGTCCAAATTCAAATATCACGCAAGAATGAAGAGAATCGAAGAATTAAAGATTTGTGCACATACATGAAATCATCACAAACACAACAATTAATGATCCAGAATCTTCCTACACATGTAGGACTTCAATATGCAACGAGAATGGCGTGAAATGGATGCCTAATAAGAGAGAAATCTTGAAAAGTAAATTACCTAACGAAGCCTCTCCGTTGGGGATTCTAATGCAGTTAAGCTTGCGCAAAATGATCCAGAATCAATCAATGAACTTCAAGGAAGGTGATGCTGGTGTTGATTTGGGTTCAATTTCAGTTTTCACTTTTCACTTTGTTCTTGATTTTTTCAACTGCTCCCAAGCTCTTCTTGCACGAAAATGGGTGAATGAAGCTTCAAAATTGATCTGAAGCTTTTATATTATGGATCAGGGAGTGTTTAGAGGCCTAATTGTGGCTGATTTGAATACTATTCAAAAATGCCCAAATTGAAGTTTCAAGCTTCATGCACGCGTGAAATGGCTCCAATTTCCCTTTTTTTTATTCAAATTAACAGTTGAAATTGATCATGTGGATAACAATTGCTCCTTGAATTTGATCCAATGGTTGATTTTGAATGTGAAACTTCACCATGAAGTTACTTGAAATGGCACGAGTTCTAGCTTGCATCAATAAAAATTCCTTGGTGCATTGTGTTTGTTGTGATAAAGTGCATCAAAATATGCACAAACATGTTATGAAAATGATTTAAAACCACTTCAATTAAATTCATGCCTTTTAAGTTCATTTTCCTTGATTTTTCTTCACCAAACTTCATATCCATGCCAAGTCCATGGCAATTTAAAGTTCAATGATGGAATTGAGATCATTTGAAACAATTTTCATGTTGGAGAAAGTTTCATTTGAAGTGCACAACAGGATGAACAAGACCTATAATCAAAATGACCTAAAATCTCATTTTCCCAAAATACCCCTGCCTTGCAAGCTTCATAACTTGAGTTATACAAATGAGATGAAGGACTTCTAGGACTTTTTGCCAAGCTAAGATCATGAGGACAAACTTTCATGTTCATCAAAAGTTAAGGCGAAACATGACTCTAGGTCAAAAGTGCCTTCGAAGTTGGTTGACCTTTGTTGACTGAAAATACATTCATCTGAGGACCCATAACTTGTCAGCGTCATAACTTGAGTTCTAGAAACCCAATGGATGAGTTCTAGTACTCAAAATAAATCTAAGAACAAGATCTACAAGTGTCATGTTTTCATCAAAGTGAGATGAAACTTGTATCTTGAAATATGTGGTCTTGAAGTTAGGCACTAAATAAGGGATTTTACATTGACAAACCTCTGAAGCCCTAATTTAGTAACTTCTCACACTTTTGATTCTTCTTGAATTGATCTTGAAATAACATATTATATGCCTCAACACAACTTTCCATAACTCCAAATACTTAGAATTGAGTCTTAATCTCCTTCAAATCCACCATGAATCTTGCACTAGGAAAATGAAACCTTAGGTGTACAATCCTCTGACTGCAACCTCTTGCACATGATGTACCAACTTGGATAAGCTCCACAATGGCTATCAAAGCATTCAATGAGCTTCCTCAGCATCCAACATCTATGACAATGAACTCATGATCCTCTGATGATCTTCACTTGGCCTCCAAGCTAGGAGCTAATCCACACACATCCATCTCCTTTCCCAAAGAGCTTTGACCTTCTCCTGATGACGATAAGCACTTAACCCCTTGAATAAAACCTCTTGCTTAGGTTTAGACCCTTGGTAACCTCCTCTTGCTATGCACACCTCTTGATCCCATGCGAATGAACAATGATATACAAATGCAGATGCTAGAACAATGCAATGAAAACATAAGCCAAGTAAAGAAAAGGTTGGGCAAATTTTGGGGTACAACAACATCTTGAGATAAACAAGCTTTGGGTAGATAAGGAAGAGTTGCGCAAAGAGAATGAAAAGTTGAAACAGGAGATCAGTCAGCTGAAGCATGATAAAGGGGAAGTTGTTTATTTGGTCAAGACGAAGTTAGAATCGTTGACCAAGTTGGAGAAAGAGTTATCTGAGCAAATCAGGATACGAGAACGGAACGGTCAGGATCTAAAATTACCTGCAACATTTTGAAGCATAGGAAGGAGGATTTAGACAGAGTGTATCTGGAGATATCCAAATTCAATGTGCAATGGAATGTTACGGTAACTGCCACAAGAACAGGGAAGACCAGCTTTGTGCGTAGGTTGGTAAGCTGAAGGCACTACTCAAGATCAAGGAGAAGGAAGTAATGATAGAATCATCCTGTAGTTACACGATTGAGCAGAAATTCCATGAGACTTTATCAGCACTTGAAGAGCTCAAGATCCGAGTAGATGTGAAGAAACCCAGGCTTAAAGATGCCTTCGGCGAGGATGCTTGGGAAAATTATTATTATTGTCTCCGGGATGAGATACGCAGAAGGGACATGCTCATCAGAGAATTGGTTGCCAGACTAGATCATCCAGACACGAAGACGATGCTTAAGGAGGCTCAGACCTTGATCAAAGAGCATGATTGCTGGGGAGGATTATCTTCGGATATGTCACAGTAGTTTCTTTTCTTTTATATCTTGATCATCACCAGATCTGTTGGATGAGATCAATACCTTTTTGTATTCGGATCTTTCTCATTTGTTTTTATGTATTATCTCAGCTTTACTTGGTATATGAAAAGATTATTATGGTGTTCTTATCCATCTCTTTTGTTCTTGTTTTTTGAAACTAGAATCAAGGGGGAGATCTCCCTGTAAATACATAGACATGTTTGCATTTTGCATCTTGCATTTTCATTTGCATCGCAGGTGTTCTTAGTGTTCTTTTGTTCTTATCTCTGCTTGGTTTTCTTTAGTAACAGGATTGATGAGTTCATTTTCCATAGATATCCAACTCAAGGGAATCAGCAAAAAGTAATGGATCGGGTTCAGGCTGAATTGTAGGACGTCAGAGCTCGCATGGCCCAGTTTATGGAGCTGATGCAGAATGTTTCTAGTGGGTAGGAACAATTAAGAACTATAGTCCAGCCGTTGATAGTACGGGTCGATGAAAAGGGTGTCTTGCATCGAGGATCTGGTGTTATTCCTCCACCGGTTGGTGGGTCTATTCCACAGGGTATTCCTACTATTGTCATACCTCTAAGAGGAGGTGTCGTGAATGAGAATGGTAATGTTGCTGGTGGAAGTGTGTGCATTGTGTACGGGGTTCTTGACCTCATTGGGAAGATCACTAGGATGACGTTTTTTCCATGAAAGATATGGAGGATGGTTTGCCAACTGAAGCTGACAGAAGATTTAAATTGATTGAGGAGAAGATGAAGTCTTTCGAGAATCAGAACTCTCTAGGTCTCGATATGTCAGATCTTGGTCTAGTTCCTGGGGTCAGGATTCCCTCAAAGTTAAAGGTACTCGATTTCGACAAGTACAAAGGGACAACGTGTCCTAGAGTACACATCCGAGCGTATTTCAGAAAAATTTCTGCATACTCCGATGATGAAAAATTGTTAATGCATTTTTCTAAGACAGTCTGGCAGAAGCGTCTTTAGAATGGTATATGGGGTTAGAGAGAACTTATATCCACAGCTGGAGAGAATTGGTCGAGGCTTTTGTTCACCAATATCAGTATAACAGTGATATGGCACCAAACAGGGTACAATTGCAGAGTCTGTCGCAGAGGAACAATGAGAGCTTTAAAGAGTACGCCCAAAGATGGAGAGATTTAGCAGCAAGGGTGAAACCTCCTATGGTGGAAATATAACTAATTGATGTGTTCATGGCCTCACTTCCTGGTGTGTGTTGCACCCCAAAATTTGTCTAACCTTTTCCTGACTTAGCTTGTGTTTCATTGCATACATATTAGCATTATCATCTGCATTGCATTGACATGTGTGCAGGGGATCAAGAGGTATGACTACCGACCAAGGGCTACACAAGGTTATGAAGCTAGCTAAGATTTTTGTTCAAGTATTCAAGGGTTGATATCCTCATCAGAGAAGCCAAAGATCCTCAGAGAAGGGGTTGGATATAAGAGTGTATGCCTCCTAACTTGAAGGTTATGAGAGGTCATCTGATGATGTTAAAGCCATGAAGTTGGACTTGAAGCCTTGAGAGAGCTCACGAGAAGTATTGAAATTCATTTTGAAGCCTATACAGGTCATCATGCGAAGGATGTGAGGCTACAGCCAAGATTGGTGTAACTAGGGTTTCATCTGGTCAACCCTAAGTCAACAGATGATTTGAAGAAGGTTGAGACCCAATCTCAAGGCCATGTGATCATGGATTAATGTCTTAATATGCCCAAGGGATGATTCAAAGGTCAACTCATCATGAATCAAGAGTGTGAGGAGTTCCTAGGCTAGGGTTTCTAAGCTTGACAGTGTAAAATCCCCTTGTTTGGTGCCTAACTTCAAGACCACATAACTCAAGATGTGATTTTCATCTCACCTTGACCCCAACATGATTGTTCTAGAGCATGATCATAGATTTAATTTGAGTACTAGAAGTCCTTGATAGGGTTTATAGAACTCAAGTTATGAGTCAAACAAGTTACAGGTCATCAGATGAATGTGAATTTGGAGCTTGAAAGTCAATCAACTTGCATGACATTTTTTACCCAGAAAGATGATTCTCATGAACTTTTGGCCAACATGAATGTTATTCCTTATCTTCTTAGCTTTCCAAAAAGTACTAGACGTCTATGATTGGATTTGTAGAATTGAAGATATGAGCTTTGCAAGACAAGGGTATTTTGGCAATTTTAGATTAAGGGCCATTTTGGTTATGGGTCAATTTCACCAACTTAAGAACCTCAAATGGAATTTTGTTCAACTTGAAATTTGTTCAAAATGGTGTTATTTTTCAAACCTTGACTTAAGAATCCATTGATATGGGTTAGAATGAGAAATGCTTGAAGAAACATTCATGAATGAATCATTAAAGGAAGCTTGAAAAGGGCTAGTTCAAATCAATTCATTTTTGAACCAAAGCATGTCATATTTGTGCTTGTTTTGAGGCCAATTGATGTTTTAAGAACATTGGAAAAATTAAAAATCAAGTTTGAAGCCATTTACATGTGGAAATTCATGGTTTCTTCATCTTTAAGCAACATAATGGAAATCCACCATCCATTCCTTTCCAAAGCCTCAATCCTATCCATACATCTTCCCCACATCATAAGGAACCGGAATGAATCAATGCGCAAGCTTGATAGCTCTATTTTGATGAGTTTCACAAAGCTCCATAACCAAAAATTTGGATTTTGAATTGGGCTGCCATAGGCTTCAAGTGGGCTTCTAATCACTTTAGGTCCATTGCATATAACATTTTGGATGATTCCCAACTGCCATAACAGAATTTGGTGGAAGATAACAGAAAATTGAGTTAAGAAAAAGTGGAGAAACTTGGAAAATTGATTTTGAAGATAGAGCCATTTTCATCCAAATCACCATTGCAAAAAGCTTCAGTGAGGTTCATTGATGGATTCTGGACGATTTTCTTGAAGCTTCATCCATAATTCAAGTCTCCATTGAAGCTCAAAACCAGGTTCTTATCTTTCATCCATAAGCTCTCTTCTTGATGAATTGATATGATATTTTCACATGATTGTGATCCTTAGAGTGTGTAGAACGTTTTAGGATTAGAACGGTTAAGTTTCATGACAATTCTTGACAGAGCACCTTAGGCTGTACTTTGAATTTCTCTCTAATTATTAGATGAAAATGAAAAAAAAAAACATAGATTATTGATGTAGGAAGTGAGAGGAAGAGATTAGTGGCTTCAATTTTAAGTTTTATGAAAGTTGGAAATTCTTGAGTGATTCTTGGATGTTCATGATTTCAGAGTTTTAATGGATGAAAGTAGAAATTAATTTCATTTTTGGATTCTACACGAAAAATCACATAGTTTTGGTTTAAGAAAATCAAGTTTTGGTCAAGGAATGAGGAAGTTGGAATTTTGGTGAAATGAAGAAGATGATCGGCGCAAGGTCGGCCACCGTCTGGAATTTCCAGCGCCACCACGCACATTGCTCCCTCTGTTTTGCATTCAAATTGCCAGGTCGTTTTGAAGTCGTCCGATCGCGCTGAATTGTTGACGCGTTATATGTAGCGAACAGCTAGGATTAACTTTCACGTGTGGCATTTCCCCTTGGCATGAAACGCTGAGTTTCATTAGGAAACTCAGCTGGGCCTTTGTTCATCTGCTATCCCACCCCTTGCATACGGCCCAATATGAAATAACACGCAGGAACAATACTAACAGCACCCCTCATATTTTTCCTTTAATTTCCTTTTTTCCTTTATTTTCTATATGGTTGCTTGTTCCATTTTAATTCAGAAAAAATAATAAATGATGTCATAAAATCTTGGGAAAAATCATGGTTGTATGTTAACATGTTCTTTAAAATGTAACATTTTTTAATTGCAATTTTAATTCTTTTTTCAATTAATTTTGTATTTTCCTTTTACGTGCTTTTCAATAAATAGAAATCATGCCATGTTAACTTCTAGATTTTGGTTTCCATATCAATGCTTGGATTTAATCCCTGATTTTTTGTATGGTGAATGTTGATACATTGTAGTATATTTTATGATTTTTCTTGCATTTTTTAGATTCCATTTGAATAGGTTTTGAGGCACATCTTTAGAGCCTTTTCCTTTTGAATCACCCATAGCATACATCTTGGTTTAGCTTTCTATTAGTGCCCTTAGGCATAGAGCTTTGACTGGAAACTTTTACCATAGATTCCTAACACATTTAGGATCATCTAGTATTTTTCTTAGATTTTTTAGAATTGATTTCTTATTTTCCCCACATTTTACAAGTTGACGATGTTTAGGTGATCCTAATCTAGCTTTCCTCTTAGTTTAGACTTAAAGGTGAACCTTTTAGCTAACTTTAGGATTTTAATTGCTCCTTGATAGGATTAAGCCTAGGTTGAGACCTACTAAGAACCTAGTTTAGGCCTTGATAGAGCCTTTAATCCCTTTTAGTTTAGGTGATCCTTAACTAATCCTTAGGGTTCCTCCTGAAGCCTCTTAGGAAGATGATTCTCCCAGGAACGGTAGAACGTCATGGTGGATGCCTTTGGCATACACCATGCTTCCCTTCATTTCAATCTCCCATGAATGGTAGAGTGTCATGGTGGATGCCTTTGTCATACACCATGCTTCCCTTCATTTCAATCTTCTCTGAATGGTAGAGTGTCATGGTGGATGCCTTTGGCATACACCATGCTTCCCTTCATTTCAATCTCCCATGAATGGTTGAATACCATGGTGGATACCTTTGGTATACACCATGTGTCACCTCATTTCTTGATTATCCATAATTGGTTGAACATCATGGTGGATACCTTTGGTATACACCATGCATCCCATCATCAATTCCATTCTTTAGGATAGATGCCTTGTTTGATTACTTGTAGAATGAATTCCTTATTTATCATAATTCCTTTCCTTCATTCATGATTGAGTGGTGTGTTGCATTAGGGTAGCTCATGTTTAGGGTAGTCTAAGTGTAGGTGCATGACTACATTAAGAGGTTGAGTGGGTCTCCCTTTGTTTGCTTGCATTAAGGGTTGAGGTGATCCTCCCCTTGCCTATGTGTTGTTTTTCTCTTTCTATCTGAGGTGTTTGCATTGAAAGGTTGAGGTGACCCTCCCTTTGCTTTATTGCCTTTCCTTTTGCTTGATTGCTTAGAGGTTGAGTGAGTCTCCCTCTGCTTGTATTGTTGCATTGCATTTGCATCTTTACTGTTTTCTTTTCTGTTTATCTGCTTTACTGATGTTTAGCAGATATTTTGTCTGTTGTCTGTTTCCCACTTCACATGATCCCCTAGGATTCTCACTTCCTTGTTTAAGGAAGTGATGATTAGACTTTAGGCTGAAGCCTTTGCATGATAACATCTAGGAGTTCCCTGTTTCAAACCTCACCCATTAGGACAAATTTGCATGACAACAGTAGGATCTTGATAGTTTCCCCTTAGTTGTGTCCTTTCTCCTTCTCATTTTCAAACAAATCAAAATACAGTAATAAAGGTTAATTGATATCGTACGTTACGAGCCTTAAGCTACTTAGGAAATGGTTATTGGAGGGTTTTCTTCCAATAATCAGGATGTTTAGTAAGGCACCCTTTGGGTGACATGCGACGCATTCACTCATAAGTCATAGTCTCTAGTGCGATATGAATTGCAAACATCCATAAAAAAACAATTCTTTAGTAAAAGACAAAAACAAACTTCAAACCTTTTTTGCCCCGTGGGCCTTTAATCCGAGGAAAACGTTTTCAGAAAAAGAGTGTCGTTAACTCTCAGTTATACCGCAAACGGTAACGTACGAGTCTCCGACGAGCGAGCTGCATACACCAAACTGCTGGAAATGTTTGTTAACCCTACTTGGAAAAACAGATGAATCTAAACTCGTGTTTTGTAGTAACCTGAACTACGTAAGCTCTAATCTCTCACACCTGTTGAGAGTACGTAGGCACAATACTAGCGTATTGGCGAGAATACGTAGGCACGAAGCGTGATGCTTTGCCGAGTCATTTTCTTTTCTTTTCAGACCAGCCTTGATAGGTAGATAGTTAAACCAACCCGTCAGATAAACACAACAGGCGTGGATCCCGTTGAGTACAACGGACGTGAGGGGTGCTAATACATTCCCCTTGCGTAACCGACTCCCGAACCCAAGCATGGTTGCGATGACCTTGTCTTATACCTTTTCGTCAGGTTTTTCTGATCGTTTCCTTTCCCGTTTTGTGGGATAAATAACGAAAGGTGGCGAATTTTCTGTTTTGCCGGCACCCTATTTTCGCAGTAGCGACAATGTGTATTTTGAGAATTTGTAAGGTTGCATGTATGCGGGATTTTCTGATCTGGTAAAAGCTGGTGAAAGAGTCAAAAGTGGGATTAAGTCTGGGAAGATTCCAAATGGTGGTGGATCCTCTTTGAAAGGAGCAAAGAAACCATATTCAGCAAACCCTAAGAGGAGGGAAGGGGATGGTAATTCCATTTCTCACAAGGATAAAGGTAGAGTGCAATCTCGTTATCATCAACAAGTTGCTACTGTGGCTATTCCAGTTGTACCTCAGCAACGAGTTAATGCACCACGACCTTACGCTGCTAGACCAAGAATGGCTGACAGGAAGTTTGAGACTCCTCTGATGTCGTATTCTCAGTTGTTACAACATTTGTTGCAGTTGCAACTGGTTCAAAAGAGGACTTTGGCACCTCTCACTGGTACACCTCCTCCAGGTTATGATGCGAATGCCAGATGCAATTTTCATTCAGGCTCCCTTTGCAATAATATTGACAACTGCAAAGCCTTTAAGCACAAGGTTCAGGACTTGCTTGACTCAAAGGCTATCAACTTCACCAACGAGGGGCCTAATTTGAATCAAAATCCAATGCCGAATCATGGGGTGGCGAGAGCTAATGCTGTTAGTAAGGAAGAAAGGTTGAATTTGATAACTGATGTTGGGGATTTGAAGGCTCCGTTGAGTTTCGTGAAGACTAATTTGTTGAAGAAGGGAGTGTTTCCAGGGTGTTCTATTGACTGCTCAGAATGTGAAGTGCAATCTGAGGGTTATGATCTTTTGAAGAAAGGTATCTAGAGAATGATTACTGGCTTATGTTTTTTTGTATTTTGCATTCCCGCATACCATAGCTTTGGTTCTTGAGACATGGGATCAATGTATTTATGTAGCTCAGGGTTCCCTTTTGTTGCAAGAGTTCAAATAGTAAGCATCAAAGGCGTCGACATTTATTTTTCCCAACAATCGAGCGGTCAATTTTATTTTATTCAGCAGATTATTTTCAGCTCAAGAGACAATGTGCAGGCTATCTCAAGCATTCTCACAGTTATAATATCCACAGGAAAGTTTCGGAGGCTTAACAGAGCTTAGAACAGTTGGCAACGAGTGATTATGCAAGATTCCCTTCATTTGGTGTCAGTTTGGGCATTTTTGAATGTGGTAACTGGTTACCACATATCGGTAATCGGTTACCCTGGGCGAAATTTTCCAAGAAAGTTGAATTTTCAGCACTGCAAATTTTCCAATCATTTTCAACCATTAATTTCACATGATCATCATTGGAAGGATCTAGAATTGTTTCAATTTTCACCATTTCCCTCCAAATATCAAACACTTCATTCCTAATTCAACTCCTAATTTCCATTCCAAACACTAACCCACATTCCAAACCACATTTTGATTCCAAACCTAGAGTTTATTGTCACACCCTCTTTTTCACCCTATCCTTTAACCTTCATATCATTATCATTAGCATTAGCATTTATGTTAAACTATGGCACAGATCTAGAAGGGGGGGTTGAATAGATCCCAATTCAAAATTGAGTCGGCGCTACCAATTAAAAATTGGTTTTGAAAAAATTGTCTTAAGTGCGGAAGCGGTCGAGGAAAATATAGTCTATAACGAACGGTTATTGGAAAACCGGATATGCATTGAGCCTATGGATTAATGAAAATATGGAGAAAAAAATCACAACACTAATCACACTTATCAATGATCTAATTCACTTGTTAGGATTCCTAGTTCCAATGATTTAAAGAGCAAACCAAAATTAGATACACAAATAAGATAATTTTGGTTCAGGCAAATTGTCGAACACTTGGTGTGCAAAAACACTCCAAGTGATATTTATGTTGAGTAAGTGATTCCAACTAGTCTAGTACAATGTCTTATTGTACTTTGGTTTAAAAAACAGAGTTTCAACCTCTTACTCAATTGATATCATAGTTTGACAATAGTGCTTATACGAAAATCACTTATTTTTAAGCTAAAACGAAAATGTTGAAAAATAGAGAAGACAAATATTTGGTGAGGCAGTTCCCCCGTCGTCCTCGCTTCGGGGTACGTCTGCCCTCAATTCTAAAACTAGAATTGAGACAGATTTAATAGATATCACTTGTTGAATGTAACAGTTTATACAATGATTGAACAGCAAATTTACAACAGAATTCTCAAGACGTTGAATGTTGCTTTCACTCCTTGCCCCTTGATTCAAGATGAATCAAGTCCTCCGATCGTTTTTGATAGACCTCCAATTCCAGCCTCCTTATTGAATAACCCTCAGTTCTTCAAACCTTCGGCCCGGCTGATCTCAACTACAATGAATCAAACCCGAGATCTTCCCCTCAATATCACTGAATCCGCTACTAGACTGTTGAAGACTACCTCTTCACAATCACCTTCGCTCAGCTGACCCTTGATGAAGAATCTCGTCCAAAAACCCCCAAAAATCAAACCAATCTTGGAGGATAAAACCCTAACAGTTTTATTCAAGAAAGAACCTGTCACAAGCTTCAACCCGAACCAGATTACCCAATCTCGGCTTCGAACCTTATCACCTTTAATCACTCACAAGGCACTTCAAAAATGGTTGTGTGTAATTAATGTGCTATGAGATGTTGAAGATGAAGATGATGAATCTTGGACACCTATTTCACTCTTTCTTATTCTTTGAACACATGAATCAATTTTATCAAATGTTGCCTGACATAAGTAATTTAACTTGTATATATAGTAACAGACCAACCAAAGACATAACAACTTTTCAAATAATAGTGGGATCATTTAAAAACAGCATTTCCGCACGAACGGTCGACCATGGCAGGTCTATGCGTCGACGCATGACCTGCAGATTGCAGCAATGTTCAAAACTCAACAGTATGTGTCGACCATAGGTCGGCGCGCGCTGACCCGTGAGAATTGTGAAGGCTTCATGCGTCGACTGATGGTCGACTCATGGTGTCCATGCGCTGACCCATGAGAATTATGAAGGCTTTATACGCCGATTGATGGTCGACTCATGGTGTCCATGCGCTGACCAGTGGAAAACTTGACTAGATGTGCGCTGACCAGTAGGAAGCTTGACCTGATGTGCGCTGACTGGTATGGTCGACTCATACCTTGCAAATCTGCAAAAATGAGATTCTTGTGGTTTTTCATGCATTGTGTCATGACCATATTTTATCCACACATGTTGTGTTAATTATACCAGGTTTTATATTAATGTAAAAGGATACGGTATGTGATATGTTGCATTTGTTTAGTAGAGGTGGAATTTTCAGTTGCCAATTCATCCATGGTTGTAATTCGTCATCATCGAAACCTATATCAAGTGTTGCATGCAAACTCGTGTGGTGTATGGTGGTTTGCCCTTATATTCTCCCCCTTTTTGATGATGACAACTTGTATACAACCAACACAACCAAAACACAACAATATGCAATGTATACACAAGCTCCCCCTTTCTTTTGTAATCCAAGGCTGCAAAACAGACAACCGTTAACTGTTGTGAACATCCTGGCTTGGCTTTTGTACTTGCTACATGCTCTTCTCCCCCTTTGACAACATCAAAAAGAGAAAGAGAACTAGTCAATTAACAAAAAAAAACATTCAGTAGGTGATAGCTAGTCAATTACCAAACTTCACACATAAGAATGATAATGAAAAAATACTGGAATTAATAGATAAAGAAGTGAATACATGCAAATGGGCTTAATATTCCAACAAACATAACACAAAATAACACATTATACACAGTGAGAATATGCAACTAATGCAACTAATATCCCTGGCCTCGACCTTGGCCCCTCCCCCAGTACGCAACATCCGAATTGCGGTGGGGATCAGAGAAGTCCACAAATGCTTCCACAGACATATTGAGGTGATGGAGACTGTCAGTGATTTCCATGTCTTGCCTCTCACTGGATGCAACGAGACCTTCAAAGCGAGCATCCATCCTAGAGGAAAACGAATTTAACCGTTCATTTTGAGTACGAAGCTCAGCTCGGATCTGTTCCATCCGTGTATCTTGACTCCTCATAAAGGTTTGTTGATCTAACTGCATGGACTGCAGCATATTAAGGATTTCAGAGTTGTCCGACGGTGGAGGAGATGATGAGTACTGAGGAGGTTGATGATCTTGAGGATATCCATGGTATGGATCATAGAATCTACCCAGGGTGGTCCAGCCTGTGTACTGCCACTCACCCCATCCCTGATTTGTGTAACCTTCTTCTTGTTCTTCAGATGGAGCTGAGTGCTGGAGCCAATCAGTATTTGGAACCTCATGTTGGTCCGACGATTGATAATGATCTTGCGTCTCGTATACGGGTTCTTGTACCTGTTCCGCTGCATTTTCTTCTTCATCTTCTTGTTCATCTTGTTCTTCGTCTTCCTGTTCAGAACTTTCATCAGAGTCGTCAGCCGCCCGAGGAATTTTTGCTCTACAGACAAACTTGTATGATTTTCGTTCATCACACCAAAAATATCCCATCATGGCAAAGGTTTTAGTGCTGAATTATTTGTTGGAGGATACTGAAACACAGGGAAACGATGGATATACAACATTTGCTGCGGTGAGAACCTCCGAAATAAATGACCCATAAGCTAGAGCAGTTCCTCTGCCTGAATCTCTCAGAGCAAAAATCCTGCTTGCAATATAATATGGCCAGTTTATTTTGATCCTATGTTTCAAAATGTAAATGAGATGCACTTCAGCCTGTTCAACTCGGGACAGGCCACCTTTCTTCGGCCGCAGGATGCGAGCCACAATCCATTGAAGGATGCGCTCCCCTGTTTGGAGTTTGCCTGTCGTAACCGTTCTGGGAAAGGCATCACTATTGACAATAACATCCGAATAAGGCATTTTGAGCATGTCATTTAGAGCACTCTTAAACTCGTATCCCGGCACAGTGCGAGAGTCCGTTACCTCATGAGGGGGTTGTGCATCAGCAGCCACAGTAAAATCAAAATACTTATTCCAGACTTCAGAATTCACGTTTACCTATTTATTTTCAACAGAGGTGTGGAAATTTTGACCTTGAAACATGTCACGCAGGCAAGTGTAGAACACCCGAACTAAATCTTCACTGTATTTTGTGTTCCACTCCAGAAAATTTATAAACCGTTGAAACTCCAGCAGAGACATGATTTGAGTGAGATGCATGCGCTCCGTCATTGCCTTGTAGAATGCATGATGCGGAACAACTGCTCTCTTGCTGATATCCTTGTTGAAGTTGTCAACAGCAGGTTGTGGAACTAGAGAGACAGAAGTAATGGGTAGTGAAGCGGATGTTGAGGCCCTTGTTCTCTTGCTGGTATTTTTGCGGAATAGAGAAGCCATGGATGATGCTTTTTAGAGATTTTGTAGAGGTTAGCTGCAATGACTTTTGAGAGGATAGTTGGAGATGAGTTTGGAGAAGATGAGGATTACACCTTTTTATAGAAGAAGATTTAGGGTTTTGGTAAGAAGGAGGAGACAAGGAGACACTAGGAATGACTAGATGCAGGTTACAAGAAAATGCAATTTCAAAGCATAGTTAATGTTTACTGCATATTTAATGTAGAGTGTAAGAAGATGGAACAGTTTTCAAACGAAAAAAATTTTGGGTTTTTGCGCGAGCCGTCGACCGTACCACTGCATGCGTCGATGCATACTGTGCGATTTTTGACAATTTTAAAAGTGTACAACATGCGTCGACCGCTGCCCTATTTTGGTCGACTCATAGTGATCAAAAACGCATATTTTCATTTTATGTCATGTAGAATGCCACACTTGATGCCTATTTACAATTTCACAACATACTTTGCATCCAAAACACATAGTACTTGTAGCAAATGTCATATATATAAATACCATGATAGTCAAACGATATACTAGTTTAAATCATGAATATTTAGAGAGAGAGAGAGAGAGAGAGAGAGAGAGAGAGAGAGAGAGAGAGAGAGAGAGAGAGAAGGAGCAACATCACCTCTATACCGAAAACGCTTGATAACAACATACTTGTGCTTGCAACAAAACTCAACTTGTCAGAAGTACAAGAGTATAGTTGTAAATAGAGTAATACGAAAATACCAATCATTATATCCGATCAGAAATGTCGAGAATGCCAAGTTCTCGACGGATATGAAAGAAAGGTTCAGTGGCTAGCGGCTTTGTGAAAATGTCCGCTAGTTGATTTTTGGTGTCAACGTGTTCAAAGACAACGTCACCTTTCTCTACATGATCCCTCAGAAAATGGTGTCGAATTTCGATATGTTTGGTACGAGAATGTAACACATGATTTTTGGTGAGATTTATAGCACTTGTATTGTCACAAAATATGGGAACACGTTCTAGTTTTAAATTGAAATCCAATAGTTGTTGCTTAAGCCATAGGACTTGTGCGCAACAACTACCGGCTGTTACGTATTCCGCTTCGGCGGTTGACAAAGCAACAGACACTTGTTTCTTGCTGTGCCAACTGACCAAGGAGTTTGAAAATAAGTGACAAGTACCATTGGTGCTTTTCCTATCTGATTTGCAACCGACAAAATCGGAATCGGAGAAACCTACCAATGAGCAATCATTACCTTTGGAATACCATAGTCCATACTTCGGAGTACCAGATAGGTATCGAAGTATACGTTTGACATTTTTTAGATGGGATTCCTTAGGACATGATTGGTATCTTGCGCACATAGACACGCTAAACATAATGTCGGGACGAGAAGCCGTAAGATAGAGAAGAGAGCCAATGATACCTCTATACCTTTTTACCTCAACGTCCTTATCGCTTTCATCTTTACTCAAGTTTACAGATGTTGGCATAAGAGTGTTAATGGCTTTTGAATTTGCCATGTCAAATCTCTTGAGAAGCTCCAAACAGTATTTTGTCTGGCTCACGAATGTTCCTTCTTTCAGTTGCTTGATTTGCAAACCGAGAAAATATGTGAGTTCACCCATCATACTCATCTCGAATTCACCATGCATAAGGTCAGAAAACTCTCTCACGAGATTCATGTTAGTAGATCCAAATATGATATTGTCAACGTAAATTTGTACAAGAATTAAGTTATTTCCTTGACGTTTAATGAAGAGAGTAGTGTCAACCTTTCCTCTTGAGTAACCTTGATCTAGTAAAAATTTACTTAGTCGCTCATACCAAGCTCTAGGAGCTTGTTTGAGACCATATAAAGCTCTTTTCAGTTTGTAGACATGATCAAGATACTCATGAGATTCAAAACCAAGAGGTTGCGCAACATAGACTTCTTCATTTATGTACCCGTTAAGGAACGCACTCTTAACGTCCATTTGAAATAACTTAAAATCCTTCGCACAAGCGAAAGAAAGCAAAAGGCGTATAGCCTCAAGTCGGGCAACCGGCGCATAAGTTTCCTCATAGTCGATGCCTTCCTCTTGGTTATACCCTTGCGCAACTAAACGCGCCTTGTTACGAGTTATTACTCCGTTTTCGTCCAATTTATTTCTAAACACCCATCGGGTGCCGATTACTCGATGACCTCGCGGAGGAGGGACAAGGTCCCAAACCTCATTTCTAGTGAACTGATTTAGTTCCTCCTGCATTGACAAAAACCAGTGTTCATCGAGTAGGGCTTCTTTAGGGTTTTTAGGTTCCATTTGTGAAACGAAAGCGAAGTGATAACAGAAATTACTTAGCTTCGATCGAGTTGTTACACCCTTTGTGATGTCTCCGAGAATGTTGTCAATTGGATGATCTTTGGGAGACTTCCAAGCTTGAGGGAGATCATCGTTTGTAGGCGGATGAGCTTCCTCGGTTACCTCATGGTGTACATCATTATCCTCCTCAACTTTGGCTTTGTCAGGTTGATCAATCCCCGGCTCGCCCCCTTTGAGTATGTCTTCCGTAGATTTACCTGCACCATGAACAACACTATCCTTTCCGACATTTCTCGGATAAGACTCATCAAAAGTAACATGCACAGACT
The DNA here is from genome assembly GCA_963859935.3 of Lathyrus sativus. Lineage (NCBI taxonomy): Eukaryota > Viridiplantae > Streptophyta > Magnoliopsida > Fabales > Fabaceae > Lathyrus > Lathyrus sativus. The sequence goes on from OZ012741.1 coordinate 302,161,687, forward strand.
CTTCTGCAGCAAGTAATCATTTATTATATATCCTATATGCTTTACTCGATTGAGAGTATCCGAGGAAGATACCTTCGTCGGCCTTGGAATCAAATTTGCCCAAGTTTTCCTTTCCATTGTTTAATACAAAGCATTTGCAATCAAAAACATGCAAGTGAGAAACATTTGGCTTTCGCCCTTTTAAAAGCTCATACAGTGTTTTATTTAGAATGGGGCGAATGAGCACCATATTCAAAACATAACACGCCGTACTAATGGCGTCGGCCCAAAAATATTTCGGTAAACCACTTTCGTTAATCACTGTTCTTCCCAATTCTTCTAAAATTCGGTTTTTACGCTCCACGACCCCATTTTGTTGAGGAGTGCGTGGAGCGAAGAAGTTATGATCTATACCATGGTTACTGCAATATTCTTCAAATAAGTGATTTTCAAACTCACCTCCATGGTCACTTCTAATTGACACAATGTTTGTATTTAACTTATTTTGGGAAAGCTTAGCAAACCTTTCAAAAGCGGCGAATGTATCACTCTTACTTACTAAAAAGATAGTCCAACAAAATCTAGAAAAATCGTCCACTATTACAAACCCGTAATAGTTTCCTCCTAGACTTTTAATCCTAGACGGCCCAAACAAGTCCATATGAAGAAGTTCGAGAGGTCTCGTCGTTGAAACGATATTTTTGGATTTAAATGAGATCCTCGTTTGCTTCCCTTTTTGACAAGCATCACAAAGGTGATCCTTGGTGAACTTTATTTTGGGAAGTCCTAAGACTAAGTCTTTTGAGACTACTTTATTTAGCAAGTCAAAGTTAACATGCGCTAAACGCCTATGCCATAGCCATGAGTCTTCACTCATTGTTATGAGGCATTTGTCACTTGTTAACAATACTTCATTTAAGTCATGCATATATACGTTGTTTACTCTAAAACCATTAAACATATTCTTCTTGTCATTATCATGCACAATTTTGCAACACTCTTTTGAAAATGATACATTGTATCCTTTGTCGCATAATTGGCTAATGCTAAGAAGATTATGTTTAAGGCCCTCGATAAGCAACACATCGGAAATCGTAGTGGAAGAGGGGTTACCTACACTACCTTTACCTAGTATTGCTCCACGATTGTTATCACCATAAGTTACATACCTTTTCTTCTTAGCCACGAAGTCTATGAATAGGGATATGTTTCCAGACATGTGTCTTGAACATCCACTGTCGAGAACCCATCTTCTCTCGGTGGTCTCGACACATTTTACCTATTAAAACATAATTAGCAAGAGGAGGTACCCAATGGCATATTGGGTCCTAATATGTTAGCGACAAGGTGGTTGCATTTAGGCAACCATTGATAGATGCCTTTAAGAACCAAAAATCTCCTAAATCGGCATTTAGCAATAGAATGGCCTTTCTTGCAACAATATAAGCATGCAAAATCGACTTTAGAATCACTTTTACTCTCTTGATCCCTAATTACATATGCATATTTTTGATATGGGTTCACCATACTTTTTCTAAAATCCTTTCTATCAATAGCAAATGTAATTTTAGGCTCAAGTACCTTGTTTAATTTGGCCTTAAGTTTTCTAACTTCACCTTGCCAAATATGACAAGTAGCACATCCAAAGTCGAAAGGATTTCTATGGTCCTCACAATCCGATTTATTACTTTCCACAATGGAAGCCTTAAGGTCCTCTAGTTTCCTTTCGGGCTCTTTAATTTTGTGCTCTAAGTAAGTAAAAATTCTTTTATTAGAGGCAAGTCTCTTAAAGGCTTCAGTTGCTTCATTGTGTAAAGTATTGAATGCGGTTTGTAATTCTGAATGCGACATATTTGAGGACTTCTCATATTTAGAGTGTCATACCTGCTTTTTCTTATTTTTCTGATGTGCGGAAAGGCATAGGTTCACGGACTCTTCTTCATCACTAGAGCTTTCATCAGAGGAGGATGAGCCGCTATCGCTTTCCCAAGCTATATACGCTCTCCTTGGCTTTGATGATTTCTTGTATGACTTGGATGATTCCTTTTCCTTTCCCTTTTTGTTCATCGGACAATCCGGTTTGTAGTACCCGGGCTTCCCACACTTGTAGCACGACCATCTAGTCTTTTTACCTTTTGAGTCATCATCTTTGGAGTACCTCAATTGTTTCCGAAAGTTTACCAAGTTCTTCTCGGAATGTTGGAATCTGTTCTTTCTCATGTAACGGTTGTAACGTTTAACAAACAACCCCATATATTCGCTCTTGTCCTCTTCTTCTTCGTCGCTTGAGGAATAATCACTTTGATATTTTGCTTGAGACTTCGAGGAGGATGTCTTAAGAGCTATAGATTTCTTTTCACTCACCTTCGTTTTGTCCTTCTTTTCTTACTTTTCGCGTTGGTCTAGGCTCAAGAGTACCTATTCATGCTCTTGTAGTTTGCCAAACAATGTTGTCAAGTCTAATATGGTAAGATCATTTGCTTCTTTGATGGCGGTCACTATCGGCTACCATTCCCTGTTAAGACATCTCAAGACCTTATTAGTAGCAACATCATTGGAAACAGGTCTACCTAATGAATGTAAACGATTGATGAGATGAGTAAATCTCTTTTGCATGTCAGCAATGGTTTCCCCTTGCTCCATGAAAAAGAGATCAAACTCTTGTGTTAATGTGTTGATTTTAGCCAACTTAACATCGTTCGTCCCTTCATGGGCGATTTGTAGTGAATCCCACATGGCCTTAGCAGTAGGACAATGGGATACACGATAGTATTCATCTACACCTAATGAGGAGATTAGGATATTTTTGGCTTTCCAATCATAATTGTATTTTCTCTCATCATCATCGGTCCATTGTGCTTCGGGCTTTGGCACAACTACATTATCCGCATTGGTCATGGTAATTTCTATTGGACCATTGAGGATAACGTTCCATATTTTTATATCTATGGAGTTTATGTGTACCCGCATACAGTCTTTCCAATAACTATAATTTTCACCATTAAAAACGGGAGCTCTATGATAAGCCCCTTTAGGTTCGTTAGCCATTTTCTATCAACGTTGTATTTGAAGCACCGAGTAACCGGAGCTCCTGATACCACTTGTTAGACTATGGCACGGATCTAGAAGGGGGGGTTGAATAGATCCCAATTAAAAATTGAGTCGGCACTACCAATTAAAAATTGGTTTTGAAAAAATTGTCTTAAGTGCGGAAGCGGCCGAGGAAAATATAGTCTATAACAAACAGTTATTGGAAAACTGGATATGCGTTGAGCCTATGGATTAATGACAATATGGAAAAAAAATCACAACACTAATCACACTTATCAATGATCTAATTCACTTGTTAGGATTCCTAGTTCCAATGATTTAAAGAGCAAACCAAAATTAGATACACAAATAAGATAATTTTGGTTCAGGCAAATTGTCGAACACTTGGTGTGCAAAAACACTCCAAGTGATATTTATGTTGAGTAAGTGATTCCAACTACTCTAGTACAATGTCTTATTGTACTTTGGTTTCAAAAACAGAGTTTCAACCTCTTACTCAATTGATATCACAGTTTGACAATAGTGCTTATACGAAAATAACTTATTTTTCAGCTAAAACGAAAATGCTGAAAAATAGAGAAGACAAATATTTGGTGAGGCAGTTCCCCCGTCGTCCTCACTTCGGGGTACGTCTGCCCTCAATTCTAAAACTAGAATTGAGATAGATTTAATAGATATCACCTGTTGAATGTACCAGTTTATACAAGGATTGAATAGCAAATTTACAACAGAATTGTCAAGACGTTGAATGTTGCTTTCACTCCTTGCCCCTTGATTGAAGATGAATCAATTCCTCTGATCGTTATTGATAGTCCTCCGATTCCAGCCTCCTTATTGAATAACCCTCAGTTCTTCAAACCTTCGGCCCGGCTGATCTCAACTACAACGAATCAAACTCGAGATCTTCCCCTCAATATCACTGAATCCGCTACTAGACTGTTGAAGACTACCTCTTCACAATCACCTTCGCTCAGCTGACCCTTGATGAAGAATCTCGTCCAAAAACCCCCAAAAATCAAACCAATCTTGGAGGATAAAACCCTAATGGTTTTATTCAAGAAAGAACCTGTCGCAAGCTTCAACCCGAACCAGATTACCCAATCTCGGCTTCGAACCTTATCACCTTTAATCACTCACAAGGCACTTCAAAAATGGTTGTGTGTAATTGATGTGTTTTGAGATGTTGAAGATGAAGATGATGAATCTTTGACACCTATTTCACTCTTTCTTATTCTTTGAACACATGAATCAATTTTATCAAATGTTGCCTGACATAAGTAGTTGAACTTGTATATATAGTAACAGACCAACCAAAGACATAACAACTTTTCAAATAATAGTGGGAATCATTTAAAAACAGCATTTCCGCGCGAATGGTCGACCATAGCAGGTCTATGCGTTGACGCATGACTTGCAGATTTCAGCAATGTTCAAAACTCATGTTGACCCGTGAGAATTGTGAAGGCTTCATGCTTCGACTGATGGTCGACTCATAGTGTCCATGCGCTGACCTGTGAGAATTGTGAAGGCTTTATGTGTTGATTGATGGTCGACTCATGGTGTCCTTGCGCTGACCAGTGGAAAACTTAACTGGATGTGCACTGACTAGTGGGAAGCTTGACCTGATGTGCGCTGACTGGTATGGTCGACTCATACCTTGCAAATCTGCAAAAACGAGATTCTTGTGGTTTTTCATGCATTGTGTCATGACCACATTTTATCCACACATGTTGTGTTAATTATACCAGTTTTTAGATTAATGTAAAAGGATACGGTATGTGATATGTTGCAGTTGTTTAGTAGAGGTGGAATTTTCAGTTGCCAATTCATCCATGGTTGTAATTCGTCATCATCGAAACCTATGTCAAGTGTTGTATGCAAACTCGTATGGTGTATGGCGGTTTTCCCTTACAATTTACATCTTCATGAGTGCATGGTTCAAGCTCTAGACAGGAGATTTCAAAGGATTTTGACTTGGCTCAATAGTTTATTTTTCTCAAGTCAAGTTGAGTTTATTTATCAAGTTTTTAGCTTCCTCGAGTCTCAAGGCATTCATGTCATCTTATCATACTTGAGTTTCATCTAGATCATGAATAAGCATTGGAATCAACAACCTATTCCTTGAAGCTGTGAAATTAAAGTTTTTGTCATTTGAGTACACAAATCCCATATGAGCAAGATCAATAAAGAAATTTCATCATCATGAATCATATTCTATCTTTGGTGAAAGGATCTTACATCATGCTTAGAGGAATTTGAATTTAGAATATGGGTCTTTTCCTCCTATCTTTTGGGGGGTAAAATTAGGGTTTTGCAATTGGTTAGTTTATTTCTGTTTCTTGAAGCAATACTTGAGCTTATGGTTTTATACATGTTCTAAGGTACCTTGAGGTACAAGATTGGCCATCAATTTGGTGTTGAAAGCTTTCAATTGACCAATGAATTGAAAATCAGGAATTTGGGGAAAAGTCAACTGAGCAGGGGAAAAACGCCAACTCTTGACGTTTTTAGGTCAAATTCCCAACTCTCATGTTAAACATCACCAATGGACCAAATTTTATCAAGAAATGATAAAGGGATCATCAAAAGGATCAAGATTTTTCTAAATTAGGGTTTTAGAGGTTTCTAAGTATAAAATCCCCTCTTTTAGCATATAACTTCCTTGACAAGTTTCATCATGATACAAGCTCCATCTCATTTTTCATCAAACATGAGATTTGATCCTTGTTCTCCAAGATTTCTTTTGAGTACAAGAACTCCTCCATTGGATCTACACACCTCAAGTTATGATGTCTTCAATTTGGTTTTACAAAGTAAAAAAGATTTAGAGAGCATCAAAAAAAACCCTCTTCCAGGACAATTTTCATATGGATCCAAGATTTTCCTCAACTTTCTTCAAACATAAAGTTTGTTCTTCATCATCTAAGATTTCCAAAAAGTGTAATATCTCATCATTTCCATGCGTGGAGCTCAAGTTATGATCCTTCCTAGTCAAGGTCACTTTGGATGACCTAGTTTTAGATCATTCACTTCAAGGTCAAAATTCATGAACTTCAAAGCTTCAAATCAAGTTACCTATAACATGAAACTTGTGCCTCAAGATCTTGCAAACACCATGACCTCAAATTCCATGTCATTTGATGATTTACAAGGCAAGTTAAAACATGATGAACATGAATACATAGATATGTGACATAGTTTGGACTTTCTTGCTTTTCAAGTCACAATCTTGGTTGGTTTTGCCTCTTTGTTGTACCATATCATCATCATCTCATGAAAACACCAAACTTTACCCAAAATGAGCAATCATTTCTTCATATTTTCAAGCATTTTCAAAATTTTACACCATGTATGGAAATCACCAAACCACCCCACAAATCCATTTCCTTCCTTTCTAATCATCCAAATTAATTTCCTCACCCACATTTGTACTCAATGCTGACCCAAAGTGATTTGCCAACCATCCCAAATCCGTGAACACTCTCTTTTGAGATTTTTTTGGGAAGTTTGCAAAACAAGCCATTCACACATCTTGGGTGTTGCACCCCAAAATTTGCCCAACATTTCTTTACCTAGCTTATGTTTCATTTCATTCACATTAGCATTATCATTTGCATTTCATTGACATGTGTGCAGGAGATCAAGAGGTATGATTACCTATCAAGGGCCAATCATGACTATGAAGCTAGCTAAGAAGGTTATTCAAGGGTTGAAATCCTTGTCAGAGAAGTTAAAAGACCCTCAGAGAGAATGGTTGAAACCAAGAGGGTGTGTCTCCTAACTTGAGAGTTATGGGGAAGAACATCAGATGATTTTGAGGCCATGAAGATGGGATTAAGGTCTTGAGAGAGCTCATGAGAAGATTTGAAGATCACTTTGAGGCCTAGATAGGTCATTGTGCAAGAATAAGAAGCCTCATCCATGATTGGTGCAGCTAGGGTTTGACTGGGTCAACCCTAAGTCAACTGATGATTTGGAGAAGGTTGAGACTTAATTCAAGAACCATGTGATCATGGATGATACATTGAGATGTTATAAGGATGATTCCAAGGTTTACTCATCATGATTGAAGAGTTTGAGAAGTTTCAGGCTAGGGTTTCTAAGGATTGACAGTGTAAAATCCCCTAGTTTGACCCCTATCTTCAAGGCAATATAGCTCAAGATGGGATTGTCATCTCATCTTGCCCCCAACATGAATGTTGTAGAGCATGATCTTAGCTTTAATTTGAGTTCTAGAAGTCCTTGATAGGATTTGTTGAACTCAAGTTATGACTTTGACAAGTTACAGGTCATCTGAGGTATGTGAATTTGGAGCTTGAAAGTTGTCCAACTTGCATGAAACTTTTGCCCTAGAAGGATGATTCCTATGAACTTTTGGTCAACATGAATGTTGTTCCTTATCCTCTTATATTTCTAGATAGTACTATAAGTCCTTTATAGGATTTGTAGAACTCAAGTTATGGCTTTGACAAGTCAAGGGTATTTTGGTCATTTGGAGATTATAGGTCATTTCAATCATAAGGCCATAACTCCTATTTGCAAGCTTCAAATGGGAAAATGTTCAACATCAAACTTGTTCAAAATGATGTTTTAAGGCTAGCCAAGAGGTCATGAGAGCGTGGAATAGCTTTCTTCACAAAATCACAAAAATGGCCTAAAATAAGGGTGAATTTCAAATGAACCAAAGATGGAAAGTAGGATTTTTGATCTACATGTCCAAACCAAGCCATATGACATACCAATTTGATTATAAAAAACATTTTAAGAACATTGACATTGCCACAATTTTGAATTGAGGGTTAATTTGAGGACTTTCTTTGAAAAGTGGTTGCTTACGTCATAAGTAACAATTGCCAAACCAATATGCAAGGCATAACCAAGGCTCCTTTCAATCCAAACACTTTGATAATCTCATTTGGAGAGAATTTGGATGAAAAGCATGATGGATACAAGCTGATGCAAGGACTGTTTTGAATATACCATGAGATTGGATTTTCAAGTGAAGTGAGATATTGAATTTCTCATTAGAGTGATCTAGAACTTTCTAGATCATTCATCCTTGTTCTATATATGATTTAGAAGTGGTTCAGAGTAAAGGTTGGTGAGGATTGAGAGAAGAGAGTGAGATTGCACTTTGAAACTTCCCATTGCAAATCAAAATCTGTTACAAGGTTAGAGGCCATTTCAGTCCAAGAAATTGATCTCAATAGCTTGCTCTGAGGTTGGTGATTGATCCCAGATCAAATTCGAGGCCAAGTGGTGGAGGAATCGTGAGTTAGCCATTGGAGTTGGAAGCTTGCAACTCAGAATCGGTTTCAAGAATCCAGGGCATTTCAACTCTTTTATTTGCATACAGAAGGTTGATTAGAGGCTAGTGAAGGATTATGCAAGTTCTTGAAGGTTGAGTTGAAGATTCAACCACTCTGTTTGCTCAAGTTTACCAGGTATGCAGTTCTTATCCCATGGCTTAAATTAGGTAGAATCCAGAGGAATTATTGTGTTAGGTGCATTATAGATCTATGTAGGAAGGTTTTTGGATCATCAATTTGGAGAGTAGTGACCAATTAGGGTTGTTCCAATTTTCGGTTGAGATTGTGTTCTTGGAATCTTGAGTTTTTAGAATGAATTAATGGCATGAATTGATTCCTGAGGAAATTTGGGACAAGATTCATCAAGGAATCGTGGCCAATGGTGGATTCTATAGAGAGTTAGGGTTGTGGAAGGTTGATCGGAGAAGTCACCGGCGGTGACCCTAGCGCGCGCAGAGGGAGGAAACTCATAAATTTGAAATGAGGAAGATGATCCCAGAGCCATTGGATTAGAGGAGGACCTTTGACTAAAGTGGGATCCAACGGCCACGAGCGATGGAAACTTTGTGAATGATCTCTGAGTACTTGGAACGCAGCGTTTCATTAATGTAATCTGGGTGGGCTTAGGCAATAGTTGATACTCACACCCCCTTTTTGGGCCCAACCCTAAAATGAACTGATTTTTCATGCTATTCACACCGCGCGCCTTTCATTTTACTTTGATTTTCATTTTATTTTTCATTTTATTCATGGTTATTGGAAAATTCATAAAAAATGGAAAAATAACTCAATTAATCTCATTCTTTTTGCTATGGATTCATGATTGAATCTAGTTTGTTTTAGATAAAAAAATATTAATATTCCATGCATTTTCTGATTTTATGGGAATTTTTTACATTTTTATTGACATTAAAATAATCATGGTTGATGCTTGATTTTGTTGAATTTGGTTTGATAATGTGATGGTGATTCTTGCCCTGATTTTTTGTGTGTAGCCAGCATAGATGTGCATGTTCCCCTAGATTTTTCTCACATTTTTTTGATGAATGTAAGTGGTAGTTATAGGTTGGAACTTTAAGAGCTCCATTCTTAGGGTTTATGGTTGATACCTTGTGGTTTAGATTTTATTTTTAGAACTTGGTGGATGATTCAACCTCTGATTTTTGTATGGTAGATTCATGATTGAATTAGGATCCCTTAGGAATTTTTGTAGGAATTTTCAATGTAGTTTGCTATTTTTGTTTGATTTTTTAGTTTAGGTGCTAACTTTAGATGATTCTAGGGCACTAATTCAACTAGATTGACTTCTTTAGTTCCCTTAGATTAGGGTTTTGTCTCTCTTGCTCTTGGATGATGTTGAAGACAAGCTTGGGCTACCATGGAATGCTTGAAGAAGCTTGGATGTGAAGATCTCCCCTTCTTTTGGTATAGTGTTGATTAGGTGTTAAGATTAGGGTTTGTAGGCAGAGCTTCTAGATAGATTCTCTTCCTTCATAAACATGGAAGATGTTGACCACTTCTATTCTTCCCTATGATGTAAGGTCCCCTTGTAAAGGCCTCATCCCTCCTTTGGTAGGATTTGTGGCTCTTCAAAAGTTGGTAGGACCTTTAAGGGTCCCTTTCTCTGATGATAGGATGCTCAGTGGTGACCTTTGGTCTTCACTCTGCTACCAATCATCCAAACTTTGTTCTTGTTAGATGAATCTTTCTCCCTTGATAGAGAACGGAGTTCCTTGTTAGAAGAGTGAAGATGCTAGGAGTTGATACTTCTTTGTGTTTGGAGATTACCCTTAGAAGCTGAAGCTTGTAGATGAAGAAGAACAAGTTGATACTGGTAAAGAGGAGAGAGCTGAAGCTTGAAGACCAAGTTGACACTTGTGAAGAAGATCAAATTGATAGTGAGTGAAGAGCTTAGGCTTGAAGAAGAAGGAATGAGTTGATACTTATGTTGAGAGCCTGAAGGAGCCAAGTTGATACTTGATTTTAGGAGTGAAGCCTGAAGGTGGAATTGACTGAAGAGCTGAGGCTTGAGGAAGAGGGAATAAGTTGATACTTATGTTGGATGTGTTAAAAGCTTGAAGAAGCAAGTTGACACTTGCTATTGAAGATGATAGCCTTGAAGGGTGGTTGAGGGCTGATGACTGGACTGCTGTCAGAAGATTGCTTTGCTGTGAAGTTGTAGGAGTGTTGATTTGCTTTCTTTCCTGTCTGTTTGCTTTCTGTGCAACTGTGTTGATGTGACTTGTTTGATTTGCTTAATGCATTAGAATAAGTTCATGCTTAGACTGATTTAATCTAGGAGCATGATTGCACTAGAGGTTGAGTTGTTCCCTTTGCTTGTATTGTTACTGTATGGCTTTGCTTGCAGGTATTCGGTAGAGCCCTGCTCCCTTGCCTATGTGGTTTGTGTTTTGCTTGATGGCATTTTATTTCATTTCTTCTGTATGATTACAGTTATTCATATCTGGCTTGAGGTTGAGATGAGCTTATGGAGGCTGATGTCCCACACACATTTCCTCCCTCACTTGCATTGCATGCATTTTACTGTATATCTGTTTATTGTTTAAGCTGATGCTTTATTTGTTTCTGTTTATCATTGACATGATCCCCTAGGAATCTCACTTCCTTTGATAAGGAAGTGATGATTAGAACTTTAGGTTGAAACCTATGCATGATAACTTCTAGGAGTTCCCTGTTTCAAACCTCAACCATAGGATGAATCCTTGGCATGACAACATTCAGACTTGATAGTCTCCCCTTAGTTGAGCCTGTTCGTTCTCTCTTCTCATCTCAAAACAAATCAAAATACAGTAATAAAGGTTAACTAATGTCGTACGTTACGAGCCTTAAGTTACTTGGGAAATGATTGTTGAAGGGTCACTCTTCAACAGTCTGGATGTTTAGTATGGTACCCTTTGGGTGACATGTGACGCATTCACTCTCAGGTCATAGTCTCTAGTGCGATATTGGTTGCAAACCTCCATAAGAAACATTTCTTCCGTAAAAGACAGAAAACAAACTTCAAACCTTTTTTCCCCGTGGGCCCATAATTCAAAGGAAGCTTTTCTAAAGAAAAGAGTGTCGTTAACTCCCAGTTCTACCTCAAACGGTAACGCCTAAGTCTCCAAGGGTCGAACTGCGTACATCCAATTGCTGGAACTGTTTGTGAACCCTACTCGATAAAACAGATGAATCTGAATCCCCGTAATCCGTATCATCCCGAACTACGTAAGCTCTGATCTCTCATACCTATTGAGAGTACGTAGGCACAATACTGATGTATTGGCGAGCCACCTTCCCCGTAACCCGTAGTTAGCCGAACTACGTTGACTCTGATTTCTCATTCTCTGATGAGAATACGTAGGCATAAAGTGCGAAGCTTTGTCGACTCATTTTCTTTTCTTTTCAGACCGGCCTTGATAGGTAGATAGATAAAACCAACCCGTAGACAAACCAGCAAGCGTGGATCCCATCGAGTACGATGGACGTGAGGGGTGCTAATACCTTCCCCTTGCGTAACCGACTCCCGAACCCAGACAATGGTTGCGATGACCTTGTCTTATACCTTTTCGTCAGGTTTCTCCGATCATTTCCTTTCCCGTTCTGAGGGATAAATAACGCACGGTGGCGACTCTTCTGTTCAGCCGGCGCCGATTTTCGCGGTAGCGACAACTGGCGACTCTACTGGGGACTTGATAGTTTCCTGGGATCCAACGTCCCTTATGCGAGTCAGTTAGGGGATCCAACGTCCCCTGCGAGAGTCAATCCTAGCGCTTGTATGATTACTTGTTGGGTTATGTTTGTTTATCGCATTTTACTTCCCGCCCTTTATTTTCAGTATGATATGATTATCTGTGCTGTTATGGGAGGGGCATTCTGATGAGTGAGAAGCCAGACCCAGGCTTGAGTGTACTTAGCATTAGTTGTGGAAATTAGTGGGCACATGCTTGCTTTGCAGGCACTAGTGTCTCATGAAATCCACGCTCAGACGAGGTTCTTCCGGTTGACTTCTTTTTCAACCCTTTGGGTTGAGGGGGTTGTTGGTTTGGAGGATTGTCGACTCTGGGGACCGATCATTTGGGATTCAGCTGAGTGAGACCGCTTCAGGAGATGGTGATGCCACACCTTCTGGGTATCGTATCACCCCTCTTGAATGTCTGTGACACCGATGACTGCATAGGATGCCGAACTTGTGTCAGTATAGGTCCATACCTGTGAGCAGGGTTGGGTTTGTTGCAGGAAACCTTAACCTTTAGACTACCTGGTTTTCTTGATAGTGAATCAGTTTTGTTGGTATCAGAGGTTCTCATCATCAGATGTTTGTTCTTGACAGAGCAGATTTATGGTCTTGTATCAGAGGTCCTTATTATCAGATGTATTTGTTCTTGACAAAGCAGATTTATGGTCCTGTATCAGAGGTCCTTATTGTCAGATGTATTTGTTCTTGACAGAGCAGATTTATGGTCCTGTATCAGAGGTCCTTATTATCAGATGTGTGGTTGTTCTTGACAGAGCAAATTTATGGTCCGATACCAGGGTTTTCTTATCATCAGAGATAGGGTTGTTCTTGACAGAGCAGTATTGTGGTTTTGTTGATACAGAACCTTCGTTTCTCCACAGCACAGTCGTCTTGATCTCCTGCTGCATGATTGCATTTTACATTGCTTTGCATACCCATTTGCATTTTATTAACGTGTGTCTGTGTTGTAGGTGCCGTTTTCCCCGATTCCGGATTTCTTGCCTTCTATTGTGCTATTATGGGTTCTCTGAGGAAGACCGTGGCTTATAAGCTCCCCGCTTCTGATGTCGTTCAGCTGACTGGTTTGATTGCTTTGGCAGATGATTCTGTGAGAGATGAATTCAGAAAGTCTTACGGTAAACTGCTCAGTTTGGTTCGTAAACCCTCTGTGTTTGAGTTGAATGGGTTACACGCCCTGCTGCAGTTCTACGATCCTCCGTTGAGATGCTTTACCTTCCAGAACTTCATTCTCGCACCCACGCTAGAGGAGTATGTTGATTTGTTAGGTGTGCCTATCAAGAGTCAGATGCCTTTTGTTCATATGGATGCTGAGCCTAATCTGGCTAGTCTAGCTCCTTCACTTCACCCGGATGCCTCCGAGTTGATCTTGTCTAGTTGGAACAAGGTTCCTGGCTTCTCCTTGCAGTTCTTAGTGGGAAAGGCTCAGCAGTGCGCCAAAGACGGATGTTGGGTCATGTTCAACGCCATCCTTGCTCTGTGCATATATGGCATCATTCTGTTCCCCAATATGCCCGACTTTGTAGACTTCGACGCCTTTCACATCTTTGCATCAGGGAATCCTGTCCCTACCTTGATTGGAGATGTCTATCATTCCGTCCACTACAAAAACGAGAACAGAAGGGGTAAGAATGTCTCGTGCTGTGTGCCCCTACTCTACAGGTGGCTTGATAGTCACCTACCCAAGAAGGGTCCCTTTGCTTTGTCTGCAGCCACAGCTGAGTGGTCTGAGTGTTTGATGGGTCTATCAGCGGAGGATATTTCCTGGTTTGATAGAGACAGGTTGGGTACTGAGATTATCTTCAGCTACAGTGGGTTTCCGAATGTGCCTTTGATAGGCAGGAAGGGCTGTATCAACTATAATCCATCTCTGCTGGTCTGACAGTTTGCTTATGCTTTGAGAGCTCCGCCGAAGGATGAAGAGGTGCAGGAATCTCTGTACCTCACTGGTCTTCTAGAGGGGGATATGTTATCTAAGCTTCAGCACGCTTGGAATGGTATCAGTAAGCGGGGAAAGCCGTCGCTGGGAAAAAGTAATAGCCAGGCCTACGCTCTGTATGTGACTTGGATCAGAGCCAGAGCATGTGCTATAGGGATGCTGTTTCCTCTTGCCAATCCAGAAAGCCCTCCAGTGATTGAAGAGCCTACCACCGTGCCTATTCAGCAGCATAATCAGGTGTTAGCTGAGAGAGATGAGTTGAAGAAGGCAAATGAAGAACTGGAGAAAGAATTGGCTCAACTCCGAAGCGAGAGAAGCGAAGTCGTCCATTCTTTCAAGAGGCAGACAGAGCTGGTGAACCAGTTAGGGACAGATTTGACTAAGCAGATAGCTGAGCGTGAGCGCTTGGGTCGAGACTTCAAAGCTGTCAATGATGTACTGGCCATTAAGAAGCAGCACTTGGATGAAGCGTACCGGAGAATATCCAAGTTTAATCAGCATTGGAAGGCCACCCTAGCCAACGACAAAGAACGGGAGGATAAGATGAAGCAACAGATCTCCAAGCTGAAAGCCCAGGTGAAGGCTAGTGAGAAGAGGTTTGACGAAGAAACAGCTCGCAGATACGCCGCTGAAGGCCAACTCAACAAGGCTCTTGCTAACCTGAAGGAGCGCAAGCTGATGTTTGAATCCAAGAAGCAGAAGTTAGAAAATTGTTTCGGCGAAGGAGCATGGGAAGATTCGGTTGAAGGTCTTCAATACACTGTTAGGCAGAGAGAGTTACTCGTCGAAGGGTTGCTCACTCGGCCTGATCATCCAGAAACGAAGGGGTTGTTAGAAGAGTTTCGAGCCCATGGCCGTACTTGACTATATTTGTAATCCTTTTGTTTTGATCATTGTTGTATGCTGACCATCACCAGTCTTGTTGGTCGAGGTCATGCTATCGATTCAGCTTGTATTCAGTGACGTTATATACCGCCTTGACGGGCCTTCTTTATATATATGAGATGTTATTTCCATGACTGGACTCGGATTTCTTATTATCAGCACTGGCACTCAGGCACTAGGATCAGAGGATACCTCCCTAACACACAGACACACGTTTGCATTTGCATGAAGCATTTGTATAACGAGCACTTTGTCATTTTTCTAACCCTTTGTGTATGCAGGTTGTTCCAGGATTGATCAAAGGCCTATCCACCGCTATCCGACTAGAGCAAATCAAGCCAGAGTTATGGAGCAAGTGCAAACTGACGTTCAAGAGCTCCGAGAGAGGATGGACCGCTTCATGGAGCTCATGCAAGTGGTCGCCAACGGCCAGGATTAGCTCAGAACCTTGGTCCAGCCTCTGATTTCAAGGGTCGATAGCCATGGCGTACTCCATGGTGGGACTGTGCCAACCCCTCCACCTGTTGAAACTCCTCAGAATGGCGTCCCTGTGACCGGGAGAAGTGGCAGTGCCAACGGCAATGTGATAGCTAACATGGGACTCAACGGTAATACGACTGGCGTCGGTAACGGGAATTTTGAAGCTAATGTCAATGTTGGGTTGGGCAACGGCAACACAGGTGTTGGAAATCTGTATGGGCCTCAGCCATGGTTAGAAGACCGCCAGGACGATGTGTTCTCACAGAGAGGTGCTAAAGGGGAGCTGACTGCTGAAGCACGTCTGAGGTTTAAGGCACTCGAGGACAAGATGAGGAATTTCGAGAACCAGAACACCATGGGTGTTGACATGTCCAAGTTAGGACTGATTGCTGATTTCAAGGTGCCTCCCAAGTTCAAGGTACCCGACTTTGAAAAGTACAAGGGCACCACTTGCCCTCGCGCCCATCTGAGATCATACTACCTGAAAATGTCCGCTCACTCTGAGGACGAGAAGTTGCTGATGCACTTCTTTCAGGATAGCTTATCCGGGCCGTCCTTGGAGTGGTACATGAGTCTGGAGCCTACCAGTGTGCGCACGTGGAAGGAACTTGCTGAAGCATTCGTGCACCATTACCAATATAACAGTGACTTGGCCCCAAACCGAGTCCAACTGCAGAATTTGTCACAAAGGAACAACGAAGGGTTCAAGGAATACGCCCAGCGGTGGCGTGAATTGGCAGCTAGGGTTCAACTGTCGATGGTTGAACAGGAGCTTGTTGAAATGTTCGTAGCCACCCTCCCAGGGGTTTATTACGAGAAATTGGTCAGCAGTATGTCTGGAAGCTTCTCAGATCTCATTATCACGGGTGAGCACGTTGAAAATGGGATCAAACTGGGAAAAATTCAAGGTGATCTGTCCTCAGCTGGAGGAGGAAAGAAACCCTATGGTGGCAAAAGGAGGGAAGGAGAGACGAGCGCCGTGTCCAACGCTCGAAGGAAGGGCAAGGGCCAGCACCAGCAGGTGGCCAGTATAACCATCCCTGCAATCCAACAGCCACAGCAGCAGCAGTAGCAACAGCAGCCGAATCAACAAGGGTACAGAAAGTATCAGAACAGGGCACCTTTGTCGAGTCGTCACCTCGAGACGCCGCCCATGTCGTATTCTCAACTGTTACAGACTCTGCTTTAGTTATAGCTGATCCAGAAGAGAACCCCGGCTCCCTTGACAGGGGCACCTCCGCCAGGTTATGATGCGAATGCAACCTGTGAGTTTCACTCAGGGGCACCAGGCCATACGATAGAAAACTACAAAGCCTTCAAGCACAAGGTGCAGGATATGGTGGACGCTAAGATCATCAATTTCTCAGATAATGTGTCAAACATCACGAAGAACCCTATGTCGAATCATAAGGGAGGTGGGGTAAACGCCATTATTGAAGATGAGAGCTTGGATTTGTTGATTAACGTCAAGGATCTAAAGACACCACTTAGCTTCGTTAAAGCCAAGCTAATGAAAAGAGGTTACTTCCCGGGCTGTGGAGAACTATGTATGGGTTGTGCGACTAGTCCTGATGGATGTGAACAGTTGATAGAGGGGATTCAGAGTCTGATGACCGAAGGAATCCTGTAGTTTAGCCGAAGGGCCGAAAGCGGATCGAGAGAGGTAATGCTGAAGCAAGATGATGAGGTTTCCACCATCACCATCCCGCGTAGGACGATAACTATTTCTGCACCCAGGCCGCCCACGATTACCATCACCAAAGCTGGGTCGATACCCTTCGAAAGCACCAATGATGTCCCATGGCATTATGGGGCAGACGTCTACTGCAACGGACAGAAGTTGGAACTAGAACCATCTGGGTCGTCTGTGGGTAACCTAGTGGGCATTGGCGGAATCACGTGAAGCGGGAGAATATTTGCTCCACCTGAGAGCGTGGCGGCCAAAGCGGACAAAGTTGATGTAACTGATAAAGGGAAGGGTAAAGTCGTTGAGGAAACCCCTCGTGGGGTAGAGAAAGACTTATTTGTTAAAGACGCCGAAGAGTTTATGAGATTGATTAAGAAGAGTGACTACAAGAACGTGGATCATCTCCATCAAACACCCTCGAAAATTTCCATCCTGAATCTGTTGCTGTGTTCTGAGGCACATCGCAACGCGCTGCTGAAGGTGTTGAATGCCACGTATGTACCGCAGGAAATATCGGTCAACCAGTTGGAAGGGGTCGTAGACCACGTGAATGCTGGAAATGGGTTAGGGTTTACCGACCTGGAGCTGACGCCGAAGGGAAGAAACCACAATAGTGCTCTGCACATCTTGATAGAGTGTAGGGGAACGATTATGTCTCATGTGTTGGTGGACACCGGGTCGTCACTCAATGTTCTTCCGAAGAAAGCATTGATGAAGTTAGATACTCGAGGATTGATTTGCACACCCAGTGATCTGGTTGTGAAAGCGTTCGATGGAACCAAACGTCATGTTTTCGGGGAGGTGACGCTACCAATCCAAGTGGGGCCGGAAACATTCGATATTGTTTTCTACATTATGGATATCATGCCTGCCTACAGCTGTCTCTTAGGCCGGCCATGGATCCATTTTGCGGGCGCTGTGACCTCCACGTTGCACCAGAAGCTCAAGTATGCTGTCGGAGGTAGCATCGTGACTGTTTGTGGCGAGGAAGACATAATGGTAAGCCATTTGTCGTCCTTCAAATATGTTGAGATGGATGGGGAAATCCACGAAACCCTATGTCAGGCGTTCGAAGCTGTTAAAGTCAAGAACGTAGCTCCTGTAATCACTGAGAAGCCAGAGATGACTCTCTCTTCCTTCAAAGAAGCCCGGGCCGTTGTTCAAGCCGGATCTACCCCAGGTTGGGGGCAAATTCTGGAAATACCTAACAAGCAAGACAAGTTTGGGTTGGGATACTCTCCTGCGGCTGAAGCCTCCTCTTCTCACAGTGCGTCGCGAAGTAAAGGGCCGATCCAGTTTACCAGTGGCGGGGTGATATTTGAAAGCGTCAACAAGTGTCTGAAGACGGCGAAGACAGCGACTGCGACCTAGACTCTTGGATCCAGCCAAGCAAATCAGGCAAGAGCCTCAACAACTGGTCCATCAGGGATATCATCCAAGTGACAGGCAAAGAGTAATGATTTACTTTTTTTTCAATCATTGTACAACCCTATGTCCTACCCGGGGCATAGAGGTTTTATTGTCAGGGCCTTGTTTGATTATGTACATGCATTTTATCAATAAATCAAAAGGCGTTTTCTTCGTATTCAAATGTTGTGATCTCTGTTATTCCTATTTTATATTTGTTTTGAAAAACAGCAAAATGGCAATGGGGTTTGTGCTAACCTGCATATCCTTGTTTTAAGCTTAACCCTTGTTATTGCAGGATCCACATAGCAGATGACATCGACTCTGGACCTTCTACGACTCACTTCGACTTTGATTTCCTGATCTATCAAGTCGAAGAAGAGATTGGTGAAGACGAAGACCTTCCCAAAGAGTTGGCCCGCTTGTTGAAACAAGAAGAGAAAGTTATTCTGCCTCATGAAGAAGAGATTGAGATTGTGAATCTAGGTTCTGAAGAACTTGTCAGGAACGTCAGGATAGGGGCTGCATTGCAGAGTGATGTCAATTAGAGATTGGTCGAGATGCTTCGAGAGTATAGTGACGTCTTTGCTTGGTCATACAAAGATATGCCCGGACTTGATACTGACATTGTGGTCCATCACTTGCCACTGCGAGAAGATTGTCCTCCCGTTAAGCAGAAGCTTAGGAGGACGCGACCAGATATGGCCGTTAAGATCAAAGAAGAAGTGCAAAAGCAGCTTGATGCTGGCTTCTTAGTGGTCACTACTTACCCTCCGTGGGTCGCCAACATAGTGCCTGTACCGAAGAAGGACAGTAAGGTACGAATGTGTGTCGATTATCGGAATTTGAATAGGGCAAGCCCTAAAGATGATTTCCCGCTCCCCCATATCGATGTGTTGGTCGACAATACAGCTCAGTTCTCCGTGTTTTCGTTCATGGATGGCTTCTCCGGTTATAATCAGATCAAGATGGTGCCGGAGGACATGGAGAAAACTACGTTTATCACACCCTAGGGAATATTTTGTTACAAGGTAATGCCTTTCGGTCTGAAGAACGCAGGGGCCACTTACCAGCGAGCTATGGTTACTTTGTTTCATGATATGATTCATCATGAGATTGAAGTCTATGTTGATGACATGATTGCGAAGTCCCAAACGGAGGAGGGACATCTGGTCAATTTGCTGAAGCTTTTTGAGAGGCTTAGGAAGTTCAGGTTGAGGCTGAATCCTAACAAGTGCACTTTCAGAGTACGGTCCGGAAAACTACTGGGGTTTATCGTGAGTGAAAAAGGCATTGAGGTTGATCCTGCGAAGATAAAAGCGATACAAGAAATGCCAGCGCCAAAAACCGAAAAAGAAGTTCGTGGTTTCCTGGGCAGAATAAACTACATTGCAAGGTTTATTTCTCAGCTCACGGCCACGTGTGAACCGATGTTCAAACTGTTAAAGAAAGATCAGGCGATTATCTGGAACGAGGATTGCCAGAAGGCATTTGATAAGATAAAACAGTATCTACATGAACCTCAAGTCTTGATACCCCCAGTGGTCGGACGACCTTTAATCATGTACTTGACAGTTCTTGAGAATAGTATGGGGTGTGTTCTCGGTCAGCACGACGAGACGAGCAGAAAGGAGCATGCCATTTACTACTTGAGTAAAAAGTTCACAGACTGTGAATCTCGTTACTCGATGCTGGAGAAGACGTGTTGTGCACTAGCCTGGGCGGCCAAACGTTTACGACAGTACATGCTCAATCACACAACCATGCTAATTTCGAAGATGGATCCGATCAAGTACGTCTTCGAAAAGCAAGCGCTTTCGGGCAGGATTTCCAGATGGCAAATGGTGTTGACGGAATATGACATTCAGTACGTTTCCCAGAAGGCCATCAAGGGAAGCGTATTATCTGAGTACCTTGCCGAACAGCCGATCGAAGATTATCAGCCGATGAAATTTGAGTTCCCTGATGAGGATATCATGTTTCTCAAGGTGAAAGATTGTGATGAACCGTTGCCCGACGAGGGTCCAGATAGGAAATCCCAATAGAAATTGATATTTGACGGGGCGGTTAACTCTTATGGAAGTGGCATTGGGGCGATCATCATGACTCCCCACGGATCCCACATCCCGTTTACCGCGAGACTGACGTTTCCGGTCACCAATAACGAAGCGGAGTACGAAGCATGCATCATGGGTCTAGAAGAAGCAATTGATTTGAGAATCAAGAACCTAGATATATATGGTGACTTGGCACTTGTGATCAACCAGATTAAAGGGGAGTGGGAAACTCGTCAATCGAATTTGGTGCCGTACATGAACTACGCCAGAAGGCTGCTTCCGTTCTTTGATCGAGTGGAACTCCATCATGTGCCCGGAGCTGAAAATCAGATGGCTGATGCCTTAGCCACGTTGGCTTCGATGTATAAAGTCAATTTTTGGAATGAAGCTCCAAGGATTGTCCTTTCCCGTCTTGACAGACCTGCATTCGTCTTTGCGATCGAGGAAGCCTCCGACGGCAAGCCATGGTTCCACGACATCTAGACTTTCCTTATGACTAAGGAGTATCCTGAGGGAGCGTCAACCTAGGATAAGAAGACTCTGAGGAGGCTGTCTAGAAATTTTTATCTCAATCCTGATGGAGTTTTGTATAAAAGAAACCACGACCTCGTGCTACTCAGATGTGTAGATGAGAAAGAAGTGAGTATGCTCATGGAAGAAGTCCATGAAGGCACATTTGGTACGCACGCCGGCGGGCATGCTATGACAAGAAAGATCCTGAGAGCAGGATACTACTGGCTGACGATGGAGTCGGATTGCTTTAAATTCGCGAAGAGATGTCATAAATGCCAGATTTATGCTGATAAGATTCATGTGCCGCCGTGCCCGTTAAATGTCATGTCCTCCTCGTGGCCGTTCTCCATGTGGGGCATCCACATGATAGGCAAGATCGAGCCCACTACATCTAACGGTCATCGCTTCATTCTAGTAGCTATCGACTACTTCACCAAGTGGGTGGAGGCAGCCTCATATGCTAATGTGACCAAGCAGGTGGTGGCTAAATTCATAAAGAGGGACATCATCTGTCGTTACGGAATTCTCGAGCGGATCATTACTGATAATGGTTCGAATCTGAATAACAAGATGATGAAGGAGTTGTGCCAGAGTTTCAAGATTGAACATCACAACTCATCTCCTTAATGGCCGAAGATGAATGGCTCCGTTGAAGCGGCCAATAAAAACATCAAGAAGATTGTACAGAAGATGGTTGTAACCTACAAGGATTGGCATGAGATGTTGCCATTCGCACTGCACAGTTATCGTACAACGGTACGTACATCAACCGGGGCAACTCCTTTCTCACTGGTGTACGGTATAGAAGCTGTCCTACCATTGGAAGTTGAGATCCCTTCTTTGCGAGTTTTGGTTGACGTGAAACTCGATAAGGCATAATGGATTAAGAATCGACTAAACCAACTCAGCCTGATGGACGAGAAGAGGTTAGCATCGATTGCATATGGTCGTCTGTACCAAAGCCGAATGAAGAAAGCTTATGATAAGAAGGTGCATCCTAGAAGCTTTTAGACGGGTGATCTCGTCCTGAAGAAGATTCTTCCTCCACACTCTGATCACCGGGGCAAGTGGACTCCCAATTACGAAGGTCCGTACGTCGTTAGCAAGGTCTTCTCGGGAGGAGCCTTGTTGTTATCCACGATGGATGGTGAAGATTTTGCATCCCTGGTGAACGCGGACGCAGTTAAAAAATACTTTGCTTAAAAAATGACCCGCTGGAAAGAAAAAGAATATCCAGGCAAAAATGGGGCATCCCGGCGAACCATAAAAAAGGAAAAAGGTTCGGGCAAAAATTAGGGATATAAAAGAAAAGAATGTACACCCACAAAGTCGAAAACCTGAAAGGGCGACTTTGGCAAAAAAGGGTATCCCGGTGAATCGAAAACCCGAAAGGGCGATTCAGGCAAAAGTTAGGGATTTAAAAAAGCAAATGATTGCGTTCCGTGTGTGGACTTTCATTGTTTCGTGGTTTGGAAGACCTGAGGGCCGTTTATCTGAATCAATCTCTTCTGAAGCTGAAGCGTCGGAGAAGTATCAAAGTCGAGTGGGTCATAGAGGGATCAACTCATGGTGTTCGTCTACGCATCATTGCTGACATTTGTATATACTGATGTATATTTATGTTTTATTTTTGCGCGGCTTCCTCATTCCAGGGGCTTGCATCTGTTGTAAAACATTTTTACCCATTCAGGGGTTCGTTATCAATAAAATGTATACTATTCAGCAATTCTGTTTGTCTGTTTAGCATTTATCTGCTTTGTTTGCGAAAAAACGCCGATGTTTTTGATAAAATGCGCATACATAAACTTGTTGGCCTAGGCCACTGATTGTTGAAACAATGAATTACTTGAGCATCGTCATAAAATGATAACCTTGATAGGTCCCTTTGAGAAGGGTATCTTGTCTGTTTGTTTGTGTTGTTGCAGGTGTAGCATATACCGGGCAGTACGCCGTACGCGCCCCCAAGCAGGATGATTCCTTCCTCTTCAGCAAGTTCAGTAGCATCTCTCCATGGAGTTTGAACATGAGATCGTAAGCATTGATATGTTTCCCCAAGCAGAGAAGATTCTCTCCCCAATTAGATGTATCCTAAAGGAACGTCATCTCCCCAGCTGAGTCATATACTAAAGTGTGCAGCGCTCGATAGTGCAGACTAAAGTCTTCAGCGGAATTGAAATTCCCCACAGAGTCGTACTCTCCCCAGTAAGTAGGATGATTCCTTCTTCCCCAGCCGAGCTGGCAATTCCCCAAGAGAGCCGAGTCCTTGGAAAGCCGTTGAAGCCATGATTGGTTTTCCCCAGTAGAGTGTTGAATAGCTGATGCTGTATTTCCCCACCGGAGTCGTTACCTCCAGGGAAGTTTTTCCGCGAAGGCCTTGCAGTTTATTTCTGCGATTGATATCGTTCCTTCGACAATTTGTGGTTTGAATACCCGGTTGAGCGGGTTCAGGTTCTCGTAGAACTTCGCTCCCTTGCAGCAGTCGACTGAAGTTCGTCTCCCCACGCGGAATCCAATTGAGAGTGGTGTGAACTCTTATCCTCGGCAGGATGATTCCTTCCTCCACCAGAGTGGTTTTTTCTCCTTGACAGGAGGATTCTCCCTTCAGCATTTATTTTGCTGATGGAGTCGTAGCATTTTGCATGATTGCATAGCATTTACCCTAGAACGCGTAGCATTTCCACCGTGTGGAGCATTGCGCCATTTTTGATCACGTGAATATGAAACATGAGCTAGGTTGTTACCGTTCTTGTTTTGCAGGTGTTCCCCGACAGTTGCTCAGGATGATTTCTGAAATCTCAGAAGAGTTGTGTGGCTCGAGAGGATTCTTGAATCCCCCCAGCAAAGTCGTTTTCCCAAGATGATTCTTGAACTCCTCAGCGAAGTGGTTTGCTTAAGATGATTCTTAAAATCCCCAGTGAAGTCGCCAGAGTTGGTTGCTCAAATTGATGCTTAGAATTCTCGGCAGAGTGTTTGCTCAGGATGATTCCTGAAATCTCCATCATAGTTATTGGTTCAGGGTGATTCTTGAAGTCTCCGGCGGAGTTATTTGTCCAAGATGATTCTTGAAGTCCTCAGCAGAGTTGATTCACCCAGAATGATTTTTGGATCCTCGAAGCAGAGTTACTCGATAGTTCTCTAGAATCCCCAGCGGAGATGTGAAATCCCCAGCAGGTTTTGAAACAGAAAAGTTGAAACTTCTCTTGAAGACTTGATGATTGAAGTCCGGCAGCGGTGCCAAAACCCCAGACTTATTGATGAAGTCTAGCTGCAATGTTGAAGCAGTTTGCTCAGCTAACGCAAAGTGCCTGACGGCAAAAGGTTGTATATCCTTATTTGGTTCATGATTGACCGAAGATTCTATTCCAGGCTTACTGATGAAGTCCAGCTGACGCCCGAAAATTCCCTTGAATGCCTGATGGCGTGATTAACTCGATTGCTAAAAAGTTCCTAATGACCCGATGAGTCCCAAGAATTCTTCTGCTATGACGCAGAATGCCAGACGACATGACCAACCATTCATTACCAATTACCGTGTAACCAGTGACCCCTTGGTGATTTGAGGACGAAGATCTACAGCGAAATCAGATGATCATCCTGATGGAGATTTGAGATTAGGCCATTCACGGGTTACCATGTAACCAATTCTCCAGCAGAGTTGCTGTGCAACTGTCATGCTCAGTTTTTGAAGATGTGCCTACCAATCAAAGTATCGTTTACCTTGGCGGTGGCAGATCGCCTGTTACCGTGTAACTAGTGATCCCTCGATGATTTGAGGACGCAATTATATCAGATAAATCAGAGAATCATCCTGACGGAGGTTCAGATCATTATTTCTCCAGCTAGTTGTCGTGCAGCCATCATTTCAGTTTCCGAAGATTTGTCCCCATCAAAGTACCGTGTACTTGTGCAGTTGGCAAATTTCCGAATTTGTTGGTATTCAACCTTCTTTTACCTTGATTGTTTGAGAGCCATTTGCTTCTCACCCAGTCAGGTCCAAGCCGTTTGAATAGGGGCAGTTGTTGCACCCCAAAATTTGCCCAACATTTCTCTACCTAGCTTATGTTTCATTTCATTCACATTAGCATTATCATTTGCATTTCATTGACATGTGTGCAGGAGATAAAGAGGTATGATTACCTATCAAGGGCCAATCAAGACTATGAAGCTAGCTAAGAAGGTTATTCAAGGGTTGATATCCTTGTCAGAGAAGTTAAAAGACCCTCAGAGAGAATGGTTGAAACCAAGAGGGTGTGTCTCCTAACTTGAGAGTTATGGGGAAGAACATCAGATGATTCTGAGGCCATGAAGATGGGATTGAGGTCTTGAGAGAGCTCATGAGAAGATTTGAAGATCACTTTGAGGCCTAGATAGGTCATTGTGCAAGAATAAGAAGCCTCAACCATGATTGGTGCAGCTAGGGTTTGACTGGGTCAACCCTAAGTCAAATGATGATTTGGAGAAGGTTGAGACTTAATTCAAGAACCATGTGATCATGGATGATACATTGAGATTTTATAAGGATGATTCCAAGGTTGACTCATCATTATTGAAGAGTTTGAGAAGTTTCAGGCTAGGGTTTCTAAGGCTTGAGAGTGTAAAATCTCCTAGTTTGACCCCTATCTTCAAGGCAATCTAACTCAAGATGGGATTGTCATCTCATATTTCCCCCAACATGAATGTTGTAGAGCATGATCTTAGCTTTAATTTGAGTTCTATAAGTCCTTGATAGGATTTTTAGAACTCAAGTTATGACTTTGACAAGTTACAGGTCATCTGAGGTATGTGAATTTGGAGCTTGAAAGTTGTCCAACTTGCATGAAACGTTTTCCCTAGAAGGATGATTCCTATGAACTTCTGGTCAACATGAATGTTGTTCCTTATCCTCTTAGCTTTCTAGAGAGTACTAGAAGTCCTTGATAGGATTTGTAGAACTCAAGTTATGGCTTTGACAAGTCAAGGGTATTTTGGTCATTTGGAGATTATAGGTCATTTCAATCATAAGGCCATAACTCCTATTTGCAAGCTTCAAATGGAAAAATGTTCAACATCAAACTTGTTCAAAATAATGTTTTAAGGCTAGTCAAAATGTCATGAGAGCTTGGAATAGCTTGCTTCACAAAATCACAAAAATGGCCTAAAATAAGGGTGAATTTCAAATGAACCAAAGATGGAAAGTGGGATTTTTGATCTACATGTCCAAACCAAGCCATATGACATACCAATTTGATTGTAAAAACATTTTAAGAACATTGACATTGCCACAAATTTGAATTGAGGGTTAATTTGAGGACTTGCTTTGAAAAGTGGTTGCTTACATCATAAGTAACAATTGCCAAACCAATATGCAAGGCATAACCAAGGCTCCTTTTAATCCAAACACTTTGATAATCTCATTTGGAGAGAATTTGGATGAAAAGAATGATGGATACAAGCTGATGCAAGGACTGTTTTGAATATACCATGAGATTGGATTTTCAATTGAAGTGAGATATTGAATTTCTCATTAGAGTGATCTAGAACTTTCTAGATCATTCATCCTTGTTCTATATATGATTTAGAAGTGGTTCAGAGTGAAGGTTGGTGAGGATTGAGAGAAGAGAGTGAGATTTCACTTTCAAACTTCCCATTGCAAATCAAAATTTGTTACAAGGTTAGAGGCCATTTCAGTCCAAGAAATTGATCTCAATAGCTTGCTCTGAGGTTGGTGATTGATCCCAGATCAAATTCGAGGCCAAGTGGTGGAGGAATCGTGAGTTAGCCATTGGATTTGGAAGCTTGCAACTCAGAATCGGTTTCAAGAATCCAAGGCATTTCAACTCTTTTCTTTGCATACAAAAGGTTTATTAGAGGCTAGTGAAGGATTCTGCAAGTTCTTGAAGGTTGAGTTGAAGATTCAACCACTCTGTTTGCTCAAGTTTACCAGGTATGCAGTTCTTATCCCATGGCTTAAATTAGGTAGAATCCAGAGGAATTATTGTGTTAGGTGCATTATAGATTAATGTATGAAGGTTTTTGGATCATCAATTTGGAGAGTAGTGACCAATTAGGGTTGTTCCAATTTTCGGTTGAGATTGTGTTCTTGCGAATCTTGAGTTTTTAGAATGAATTAATGGCATGAATGGATTCCTGAGGAAATTTGGGACAAGATTCATCAAGGAATCGTGGCCAATGGTGGATTCTATAGAGAGTTAGGGTTGTGGAAGGTTGATCGGAGAAGTCACCGGCGGTGACCCTAGCGTGCGCAGAGGGAGGAAACTCATAAATTTGAAATGAGGAAGATGATCCCAAAGCCATTGGATTAGAGGAGGAGCTTTGACTAAAGTGGGATCCAACGGCCACGAGCGATTGAAACTTTGTGAAGGATCTCTGAGTACTTGGAATGCAGCGTTTCATTAATGTAATCTGGGTGGGCTTAGGCAATAGTTGATACTCACACCCACTTTTTGGGCCCAACCCTAAAATGAACTGATTTTTCATGCTATTCACACCGCGCGCCTTTCATTTTACTTTGATTTTCATTTTATTTTTCATTTTATTCATGGTTATTGGAAAATTCATAAAAAATGGAAAAATAACTCAATTAATCCCATTATTTTTTCTATGGATTCATGATTGAATCTAGTTTTTTTAGATAAAAAATATTAATATTCCATGCATTTTCTGATTTTATTGGCATTTTTTACATTTTTATTGACATTAAAATAATCATGGTTGATGCTTGATTTTGTTGAATTTGGTTTGATCATGTGACGGTGATTCTTGCCCTGATTTTTTGTGTGTAGCCAACATAGATGTGCATGTTCCCCCTAGATTTTTCTCACATTTTTGTGATGAATGTAAGTGGTAGTTCTAGGTTGGAACTTTAAGAGCTCCATTCTTAGGGTTTATGGTTGATACCTTGTGGTTTAGATTTTATTTTTAGAACTTGGTGGATGATTCAAACTCTGATTTTTGTATGGTAGATTCATGATTGAATTAGGATCCCTTAGGAATTTTTGTAGGAATTTTAAATGTAGTTTGCTATTTTTGTTTTATTTTTTAGTTTAGGTGCTAACTTTAGATGATTCTAGGGCACTAATTCAACTAGATTGACTTCTTTAGTTCCCTTAGATTAGGGTTTTGTCTCTCTTGCTCTTGGATGATGTTAAAGACAAGCTTGGGCTACCATGGAATGCTTGAAGAAGCTTGGATGTGAAGATCTCCCCTTCTTTTGGTATAGTGTTGATTAGGTGTTAAGATTAGGGTTTGTAGGCAGAGCTTCTAGATAGATTCTCTTCCTTCATAAACATGGAAGATGTTGATCACTTCCATTCTTCCCTATGATGTAAGGTCCCCTTGTAAAGGCCTCATCCTTCCTTTGGTAGGATGTGTGGCTCTTCACAAGTTGGTAGAACCTTTGAGGGTCCCTTTCTCTGATGATAGGATGCTCAGTGGTGACCTTTGGTCTTCACTCTGCTACCAATCATCCAAACTTTGTTCTTGTTAGATGAATCTTTCTCCCTTGCTAGAGGATGAAGTTCCTTGTTAGAAGAGTGAAGATGCTAGGAGTTGATACTTCTTTGTGTTTGGAGATTACCCTTAGAAGCTGAAGCTTGTAGATGAAGAAGAACAAGTTGATACTGGTAAAGAGGAGAGAGCTGAAGCTTGAAGACCAAGTTGACACTTGTGAAGAAGATCAAATTGATAGTGAGTGAAGAGATAAGGCTTGAAGAAGAAGGAATGAGTTGATACTTATGTTGAGAGCCTAAAGGAGCCAAGTTGATACTTGATTTTAGGAGTGAAGCCTAAAGGTGGAATTGACTGAAGAGCTGAGGCTTGAGGAAGAGGGAATAAGTTGATACTTATGTTGGATGTGTTAAAAGCTTGAAGAAGCAAGTTGACACTTTCTATTGAAGATGATAGCCTTGAAGGGTGGTTGAAGGCTGATGACTGGACTGCTGTCAGAAGATTGATTAGCTGTGAAGTTGTAGGAGTGTTGATTTGCTTTCTTTCCTGTCTGTTTGCTTTCTGTGCAACTGTGTTGATGTGACTTGTTTGATTTGCTTAACGCATTAGAATAAGTTCATGCTTAGACTGATTTAATCTAGGAGCATGATTGCACTAGAGGTTGAGTTGCTCCCTTTGCTTGTATTGTTACTGTATGGCTTTGCTTGCAGGTATTCGGTAGAGCCCTGCTCCCTTGCCTATGTGGTTTGTGTTTTGCTTGATGGCATTTTATTTCATTTCTTCTGTATGATTACAGTTATTCATATTTGGCTTGAGGTTGAGATGAGCTTGTGGAGGCTGATGTCCCACACACATTTCCTCCCTCACTTGCATTGCATGCATTTTACTGTATATCTGTTTACTGTTTAAGCTGATGCTTTATTTGTTTCTGTTTATCATTGACATGATCCCCTAGGAATCTCACTTCCTTTGATAAGGAAGTGATGATTAGAACTTTAGGTTGAAACCTATGCATGATAACTTCTAGGAGTTCCCTGTTTCAAACCTCAACCATAGGATGAATCCTTGGCATGACAACATTCGGACTTGATAGTCTCCCCTTAGTTGAGCTTGTTCGTTCTCTCTTCTCATCTCAAAACAAATCAAAATACAGTAATAAAGGTTAACTAATGTCGTACGTTACGAGCCTTAAGTTACTTGGGAAATGATTGTTGAAGGGTCACTCTTCAACAGTCTGGATGTTTAGTATGGTACCCTTTGGGTGACATGCGACGCATTCACTCTCAGGTCATAGTCTCTAGTGCGATATTGGTTGCAAACCTCCATAAGAAACATTTCTTCCGTAAAAGACAGAAAACAAACTTCAAACCTTTTTGCCCCGTGGGCCCATAATTCAAAGGAAGCTTTTCTGAAGAAAAGAGTGTCGTTAACTCCCAGTTCTACCTCAAACGGTAACGCCTAAGTCTCCAAGGGTCGAGCTGCGTACATCCAATTGCTGGAACTGTTTGTTAACCCTACTCGATAAAACAGATGAATCTGAATCCCCGTAATCTATATTATCCCAAACTACGTAAGCTCTAATCTCTCATACCTGTTGAGAGTACGTAGGCACAATACTGATGTATTGGCGAGCCACCTTCCCCGTAACCCGTAGTTAGCCGAACTACGTTGACTCTGATTTCTCATTCTCTGATGAGAATACGTAGGCATTTAGTGCGACGGTTTGCCGAGTCATTTTCTTTTCTTTTCAAACCGGCCTTGATAGGTAGATAGATAAAACCAACCCGTATACAAACCAACAAGCGTGGATCCCATCGAGTACGATGGACGTGAGGGGTGCTAATACCTTCCCCTTGCGTAACCGACTCCCGAACCCAGACAATGGTTGCAATGACCTTGTCTTATACCTTTTCGTCAGGTTTCTCCGATCGTTTCCTTTCTCGTTCTGAGGGATAAATAACGAAAGGTGGCGGCTCTTCTGTTTTCCCGGCACCTTATTTTCGCGGTAGCGACACTGGGCTCCAAAAAATGCCTCTAAACCCTCATATATAAGAAGGACATAAACCCTAACATGGGAGAGGATTGATTCTGCTGCAGAACAAGCTTACAACACTCAAAGTTTCTCATATTTTCTCTCTCTTTAAACCTAAAGAAATCTTTAAGTTTCTGGTCATTTCTTGCTTGATTCTTACTTATTGAAGCACAAGGAGTTCATTGGTGACTTTAGATTGAAGCTCAAGCATCATTTGAAGGACCAACGGAGTTGCTCCGTTAGGTAATTTTCCGCATTCTGAATCTCTCATTTTAGGCATGAAAATAGGTTCATGTTGGTTACATCTGAAGCCCTACATTATGTAGGCAATGTTTGAATGAGTGTGGTGTTTATTTATTCACTTTTCAGATTGTGTGTGAAATTTTTGTGTTGATTTTCCACCATGTTAGAGGAACCTTTTTGAAAATCTAATTAAATACTCATATTATCACAATACATTCAGCCCCTAAAAAAATTTCATTAGATAGCAATTTGTGCTAGCTTTCCAACATTTCATATGACATCTAAATTGGACTTAAGGAATGAGAGTTATGACCAAAATCGTCGGGATATGTCAACAATTCCTTAACCGAACATACGAATAAAACTTTCACCTATACAGTAGGCATAGAAATAATACTCAAACAATTCACCTATCACAATCATGTTATAGGTCTGAGCGTCATCTTTCTATGGCTTCAAACCCCAACCTAAAATGATTCACGAGTTGAAAGTTATGATCAAAATCATGCACAAAGGCGTTACTGAAAAGTTGTTGTTTTTCTAAAATTTCTAGCTCGATTTGGACTTAAGGATCAAACGTTATGGCCAAATGATTTCCACCGAAAACACGAACAGGGGCGCGGTCGTGACAGATAGAGTGCATAATTTTATGCGTTTTTCATCGTTGGAGGTCTTTCGGACTTCCAATTTCGATTCCGTAAAAACCGAAACACTCAAAAAAATTATAACACATGCAGTACTATAATTATCTCAAGTTAATTTACAATTTTAACACAATTTAATCATCAAATTATTGTTTTAAGATTATGCCTAAAACCTTCGAAATTGCAACAATGGTGGATATAGGTTCAATCATCAAAACAGAAAAATACACACATATAAGGCACACAAAATTCATCATATAATCATCTAATAATAACCATCATAGCATCCCAATTCAAAATTATGAATCAAAACATCCAACCCTAAGGAGGTTAAGGATTCCTCCATTCTACCCTTCTGCCATACCCTTTACTATTAGAACAAGTTTCTGCCCTACCTAATATCCAGCAAAAGCCCTTGATCTTCTTCTTCAGCCTCAAGCTTTTGCTCTTCTTCTTCGCCTCTTTCGCTCCAATCTCACGTACTGACAAAATCTCCCCAAAAGCCTAGCTTCTCTCACAACCTTTAAAATATGTAGTAACCTCCTTACTTTTGCTTAATTATTATTTTTGCCCAGTTTAACTCTAGCTTCCCTCTTCTTACCACAAACTCTCAAATTTCATAATTCGCCTAGATTCCTATTTTCTTCAATATCTTATTTTATCAATAATAATAAATAAAATTCTAATTATTATAATCATGTTATAATTTACTCCACTGTCTCACCATACCCCAACAACACATATTCAAATAATTTATTTTAAATTGCACCAACATCTAATAATTAAATAAAACACCGAAAATAATCATAAATCACCAATAATTCAAAATAAAATAATTAATAAAATTTGGGTGTTACACATTGTGCCTTATGGTATACTATATTTCACTTAAGTCTAGCATATCGTATAATGTTCCATATACTTGTACAAGTCTGCGAGTCGAATCTACATACCCTTTAGAAGTATGAGTAGACTCGCAAATTTGACAACCTTGGGTTGAAGAGTTGTGCTTCTAGAAGCGGAACAAGGGGGATAGTTTTCCCTTACCTCTGTCCTTATCCTTATAATAACCTATATCTCCCTCCTTTCAACCTCTTTCTCCTCAATCTCTCTCCACACAACCATGAGTATGTATTGTGTGAAACGTATCCTTTTGTAGACCCGTTCTTGGCTTCTTTCGCACTCTTAAAATTATAAATAGTGACCTTGGGATCTTTGTTATTAACAATCATGATTCTTATCAGGGATTAATGGGGAAAGGTGATAAATGCGTCAAAGTGCTAGACTTTGCATCCCTATATTCCAATGATGAAAGAGTCACAACTTTTTAGAGGCAGATTGGAATCTCTAATACAAAATAAGAAGAAGATGTGATCTTGGAGCCCTGTTCTGAAGAGAAGAAGGCTAACATGGCCACTGTGGGGTGGCCCAATCGTTCCAAGTTTCTATTTTCCTCTTCCTATTATTTTTGCTTTGGGATTCAATCCATTTCACACGGTTCAAGGTTAAAATATTGTCAACCGCCAACGTCGCCCCCTCCAAAATTGCACCCAACGTATGGAGCATTATCAAGGCCTTTGAATTTAAGTATTGTTGGAGGGAGGTTACTCCCTCTGTAGGGATGTTCTTTTCTTTCATTAGTGTCAGGCTAACACTGGCCAGCGGTTGGGTGAATCTATTCAGCTTTTCAAGGAGAAAGCTACCGGAGTTGTACTTCAAACCCCACTTTTATTGGAAGTATAAGTTCTTTAGATTCAGGAGTTGAGATGGTGCTTTGATGGTTACGACTGGGGTAAGAGGCGATCCCTGATTTCCATTGTCTAGATAAGTGATTGAAAAGTTTCCTCTGGATTATCTTCTGATGACCTTACCTGCTTTGAGCGAGAGGTTGTTTAAGAATTTTCAGGCTTCCAATACACGTGCTCCCGCACTCTGATCTCATTGGATCTAGAGGATGATGATAGTAGAATAGACGAATATCTAGGTGAGTTTCTTACTGGATAATTTTTAATATTGTTTTGCGAACCTCTTCCTAACTTTCTTTATCCCAGAATAGATATAAGTTGGATGGAGTTACTTAAGGTGGTTCAAGGAGATTAGTTGGCATACAACGAGTATGTCCTTCCCATTGAGAAAATTGTGTCGGATGGGTCTCGGGCCGATGATATTTTTTGCATCGACGATCTATTAAAGGATTAATAGTTGTAGTGTCCCGCCTTTATCTTTTTGACATTTTTGTAATTTGTTGCTCGCTTTTGGGTTTCTAATCAATATTAGTCTTCTATTATCTTGTAGAGAATTTACAAATCTTTATTTTTTTCAAGGAGGGTCTCCTTCTAGTGGCTCCTTTATTTTTCTAGAGGTATTAAGGGATTTCCTTAAGGTGCTCTACTTGCTGTGTGGGCTCCTTCAAGGGTAATCAACATACTTGCCCTAGAAGTCGATAAGGATTCCTACATGAGAATATAACATGTAATCACCTTGAGGAGAGACAAGTATTCCTATGTGAGGATCTAATATGTAATCACCTTGAAGGGTAGCAAGGATTTCAACATGAGGATCTAAAATGTAATCGCCTCTAGGTGCAATAAGGACCTCGTAAGTTGAACTCCTCTAGTAGCTGACATATTGTAGCATCATTTGAAGACATTTCACCTTATCTACGAACCAAATAATAAGTATATTGAGGAAATAGTCACCAAGAAAGCATTAAGGAAAATAAGAAATTGTGTACATCACCCAACAAATATGACATGCCTTTCATCTTTTGTAGTGGCTTCTACTAACAAACATGTTTCTATGAAATGTTTCTTTTGTTTCTTTTCCTCTTCTCTAGAAGAAGAAACATTGTCAATGAAACCCAGACCCTAAAAGAAGGCTGCCAAATTTCTCTTCAGATAGGTCTTTGTCTGGGGCAAGTCATATAGATTATAAACATAAGATTTAGTGTATGTCAAGAAATCACTCTGACGCTATACCTTGGAGAATTAACTCGAGCATCAGAAAGGAGGCTCAAGTTATATGCCGTATATGTTAGATTGAGTCACCTCGGTAAATGGTTAATCAAATAAAACTTATCCTTGAAGTTCTTCACACTATTGGAATAAGCCTATAACGTCTTGAAATATGGCCTAAAGGAAAAACTTATCCTTGAAGTTCTTCAAACTATTGGAATAAGCCTATAACATCTTGAAATATGGCCTAAAGGAAATACTTATCCTTGAAGTTCTTCACACTATTGGAATAAGCCTCTAACATCTTGAAATATGGCCTAAGCGAAATTAGACATTGACCCTGTGTCGAGTCCGCAAAACTGCAATGCACTTTAAAGATATAAAAAATGAGTGCCAAGGTCGGCACACTCCTCTTGTACTCAAACCAATACTGGAAGACTTTGACTTAAGTCTGACTTACTGGGTGAAGTTATGAAGAAGTAATTGCATGATGATTTAGAACTCCCACCTCAAAATCATTAAAAGGAAGATAAACACCAATCAAATGAAATAAGAATTTATGAAGGGGACGATGTATCCATCATACTGGATACATATCCATTTATTCCCTTTAGAGAACCCCTAATCTGAAGAAGGAACCACCTCGGTGAACGTAGGATCCATACAACCCTTACTGAGGAAGGAGGAAACATTATCCAATGTTTCTTGATCTACCCATGCGCCTAATTTTTCTTCTGTCGTGTTCCAGGCTCTCGAGCAAGAGTTGTTAAGTTTAAATAAGAATTCAAAAATATAAAAAGAAACAACCATCAGTGGAAGCACGAGGTCGATATAAATTTAAGATTCACATCCCCGTCGAAAGTCATACATGACAACGGGTTTTGCCAAAATACAAAACAAGAAGGACCGAATCCCTAACAATTTTTTGGAGCAAATATTTCCATCAAAAGTTCCACCATCGATGGTGACAAATAACCTCATTTTACCTCGGACGCAAAGTGGATTGTACCTCAGTTACCCATGCGAGGTAACGAAGGGCGTGATGAAATGTTTCCAATTTACCCCTCAGTTTTTTGAATAACCAAGGATAAAAATGTTGATCTTGGAGTGGATTCGATCCCAACAATTGTATATTTTTATTTTTAAAAGGCGCCACTTTACCTCTCGATTATATTTATTACCGAGGGGATATATATATATATATATATATATATATATATATATATATATATATATATATATATATATATATATATATATATATATATATATATATATATATATATATATATATATATATATATATATATATATATATATATATATATATATATATATATATATATATATATATATATATATATATATATATATATATATATATATATATATATATATATATATATATATATATATATATATATATATATATATATATATATATATATATATATATATATATATATATATATATATATATATATATATATATATATATATATATATATATATATATATATATATATATACACACACACACACACACACACACACACACACACACACACACAAAAGGAACATATATTTCTTGTTTTATTAATATACGAAGTTACTTATTTTTCATTTTTTATCATTTTAATCTACAAGTATAAATGTTTGACAAATTATGAATTTGAAAAATCTTCATCATTACTCGAATCATCTTCATCACTATAAATCTGGGGTGGAAAATACTAGTATCTCACTCCATTTAAACCTTGTGGAAGAACAAATGTAGGGTATTGCATGCATTTATTTATGATATAAAATTATAAAAAAATTATATAAATAAAATACATTAGCAATTATATGATCACAAATTATGTTAGAAAACAAACCTTGAATCAGATTTTTTCTGTACTTGCAATCCATCACATAAATCTTTGGCGAAGTAAATACACTCTCACCAACCACATATTAAATAAACCTATTTTTTTCTCTTGCAATCTATCATAAAGATACTTTTACTTTGTAAAATCTCATGGCGTTCTGATTACGCGTAAGGGGTTTCACAAGAACGTTTGACTTTCACAATAATTAGTTTCTTGTGGGCTCACTACTATTAAATTTTAATATTCAAAATGCTCTTATAATGAGGGTTTTAGGTTTCACTAGGATCACTAATGACAGTGTCTCGAACGTTGATACTCATTAAATGGACGACAAAGATTAGTTTAAGGACGGTGAAGAAACACACTTATATTTTACCTCAATAAAATATGTTCCAATAAATATTTTACATCGATTATTAATAAAAAAAACCAAAGTAAATGTGTTTCTTTTAGATGAAAAATAGAATAAAATATGTTACATCCCAAGCGCCACATACCTCTCGGTTTCTACTAAAAGCCGAGGGGGAAAACCTTTTTTTTAATTACATTGGTTACACGAAATATTAAAATAAATTGTTTAAACAAATCCAATTTTTACAATGTATTCTTGGAGAACAACAAATCTTTTCGAATTTATGATAAGTTATATGTTCCTACCAAGAGAAATTTTTATCTGCACTTGCAACCCATTCTAGAGAGATTTCATTATCTTGAGCAAATGTTTTCATGACAAATTCTTTCACATGAAAGAGAACAAGATGATTGTATTTAAGAGTAAATTTTTCAATATTTTCTTTGATTGACAACTTGGGACATGTTGTAGACAGGGGGGACTTTATGTTTTTATGAGCTGAAAGTTCCAGATACTGAAGTATCAACATCGATTGTTGATTTATTATCATTTCGTTTGAATTCAGCTTCTACTAATTTTTATTTATGGCATTCTTGGCTCGAACATGTTTCCACCTATAGATTAAAATATTTGGCTTCTACTGGAGCTTTAGAAAAGTTGAAAGCTAGTGATATTTTTGATTGTTGTGGTTGTAAGTTTGCTAAATTTTCTGTTTTTCCATTTAATAAAATTATTTATGTTTCATATGCCCCTTTTGATCTAATTTATTCTGATGTGTGGAGTTCATCACCGATTCTTACCAAAGATGGATCTAGATATTATGTCTCTTTTAGTGATGATTATACTTGTTATTGTTAGGTCTATCTTATGAAAAATCGTTCTGAGTTTTTTTATATCTATCGTATTTTTTGGGTTATGCTTAAAAACCAACATAATGTTGTTATATCTCTAATAAATGTTCTGATACCATGTTAATATTAGAAATAGTGAAAAAGAGAAAGCGGATAAGGTTTCTATTAGAATGACAAAAGTATCAAATACAAGGTTTAGTAAGTTAATATAGTAAAATATAAATAGACAATAATACCCTTAGCCCAA
Organism: Lathyrus sativus; assembly: GCA_963859935.3. Lineage (NCBI taxonomy): Eukaryota > Viridiplantae > Streptophyta > Magnoliopsida > Fabales > Fabaceae > Lathyrus > Lathyrus sativus. The sequence continues at coordinate 302,199,391 of OZ012741.1, forward strand.
TTATGATAAAAATCCATTGCACATTATCTAACAATGTACATGTTTGGAGCAATTACATATATAAGTTAGGTGTAGGGTAAAATATGATTAATGATTAGTTTTATAATAAAATTTGATAATTTAATCCCTCGGTTATTAAATATAACTGAAGGAATATATCATTAATTTAGAAAAATAAAATAAAATAAAAATAAAGGTGCCACTTTTACAGAATTAAAAACATAAACTGCTGTTGTTAGGATTCGAAGCATGTCCTGAATTATTTTCCCCCAGTTCTATTTGGAAAGCGAGGGAATATATGGTATTTATTAAAAAAAAATTAAACATGGTGCACCTTGACATTTTACCTCAGTTTTTGGTTGGGTGAGATGAAAGCTTTGTCATGAAATGTATTATTTGTAATAGTGTCTTATTCTAAAATCCTAGTAATGCAAATAAATATAAAAGAAATGAAAGATTTTGAAGTGTTACCTTGTATAGGAAGAGCTTACATACTCACACATTGTATGCTCTACTAGTGAAGAAGGTGCAAATGTATATGAATGATGGTTAACTAGAGGATATTGACGAAGATGAGAGAAGTCGCAAGCACAAAAGAAGTGCTTTCAAGACTCACGAATGACGAAAAAGGAGACAGTAACCCCAAAAATCCTCATATATCCTCTAGCAAAGATGAGAGTACGATTCAAAGGGGTAAATGTTGGAAAACGTGAACCACCAATGATCTAGATCTTACCTCAAGTTATTCAGAACACTCAACTAACCTAGTACAAGTAGACATCATTGATGTCAGGCATAGGTTCACACATCGAAACTCCCTTTCAAAAAATTTTCCAATCATTTGGGATATATTTTATGTGTTTATTCTCAAAGTCATTAATATCCCATAAAGGCTCTTCGACTTCCTTCCACTAGTAGCTAGACTGAAGGCATCTGTAAAAAACCATTGCTCTATGAGTAAGAACAAGAGCTTGTGGGGGAACTGTTCAAAACTATTTTTCCGGCCCACAATGGAAGTCCCAACAACAAGTATCCTACAAAACGTGGTTTTGACCTCCAACGTATTTTCCGCTATTATATCATATCAGACTGCAACCTGTAAGAAGTGTCGTATCTCACGAGGACGATTTTAACTTCCCACACTATATTAAGTTCAATACACACCATTTCAAATATTCTCTCATTCATATATTCAAACTACTTTCTCACTCATTCATTGACTTAAACGTTGAAGTGCTAATATTATAAGTCCACCCCAGATTTATCATATTAGAAGCTCGCTTCACCACACAAGAACTCTATTCCACTCGATAACTATCAAATTTTGGTTATAGTTATGAATACTTCCTTTGTACATCTTATATTGAGAGTATTTATTTGACTGTTTGTTCCACGAATGTAATATTAAATTGAATGTTAAATATCTCTTTATTAAAAAAAATTCCAAAATAAGTACATTTTATTTTTGTAATACAATATTTTAATTAATTTTTACCAAATTTAAATTGTTATCTTTATCTTAATTGTTATTGTCTACACTAATTTCAAATTACTATGTTTCACCATGAATTATAACAATATATAATAATTACAATTTTGCAAAATATTATTATATTTATACGTTATTTTTCAAATAGGCGTGTAAGAAGTTTTATGAGCTTTTATTTTGACATAGAGAGGATATCATAAAGACAAGTGTTATTAAATAAAAAATTTAATTAAAAATATTTTTTAAAAGTAATGTATTCACATTTATCTTAGACTATATGAGTCATCTCCTAACATACTGAGTGACGTTGGAGATATGTGAATTTTTTTAATGTAACTAGCTTTTTCAAAAAAAAGTGCCAAACAAATTGATATTTCAAATAATGTACTAAAGTAACCAACCCCACACTTACTTGTTGGCGTACGGGAATGTAAACGGATTCCGGTTTACTGGAGCAAGCGTTGGCATCCTAGACCAACCCCAGACTTGTAGGAGATAGGCGCAACCATAAAAAGTACAAGAATTTTTTTTGGAATTTTTACACAGTGCACTATACAGAAGGGCGAGGACAACTGATCCCCAACTATACTCGCACACTTTGTTTATGTTTTGTAGAAATGGTAAATACATAATATTTACGTTATTTGCAGTGCCCTTTGGAAATAAAAACTGACCAAACAAAATCATGATATAGCACCGTGTTTTGACTATTTTGTCATAGTCGGTGCTATCCTCACTTAAGACAATACTGCTGTATTATTCTCTGAGGTATTTAAGATTTATTCATTGACCCCTCGGGCGACCCTCGCGTTCTGCCTGAATTGCGTCTACACAAAGAGGAGCACCCAGTAAATCTTCGCAAAGTTGGTCGTTAACACCAATTTTCTTGTTGACGGCTTTACCAATAATGTGTAGGCCGAGCAACATGTAGACATCTTGAAGAGTCACAGTGCACTCACCAAAAGGTAGGTGAAATGTATGTGTCTCCGGTCTCCAGCGTTCTAACAACGCTAGAATGAACTTCGCATCGAGCGAGTATGATTTGATTTTAATCACATCACCAAACCCACAATGACGAAGGTATCCCTCTATGATGGGGTCGTGTGGTATGTAATCATGCACACGACATCGAAACCTTGATGCATCCTACAAAATAACTAATGTTTCGTTAGTTTTATGGGAGAACTAAAGATTGTAAACATAGACAAAAACTAAAAACTTACAAACTCGGCGATGTTTTCAATCGTGCCTCTGTGAGAGTTGCCCATTGTGAGTAGAGACATTGTGTTTTATGAATTTATTTACTGGGTGAGTAGAGTTTGAGAGTTTGAGAGTTTGAGACTTTGAGAGTTTGAGAAATTGAGAATTTGAGAGTTTGAGAGTTTGAGAGTTTCAGACTTTGAGAGTTTGAGAGTTTGAGAATTTGAGAGTTTGAGAGTTTAAGTGTGAGCAGATTTTGCTAGGTAAATAACCTCTATTTATATTCCACAGATGCATGTGTCTTGTAAATGCATGCAGGGAAAGTGTCTTAATGCAGGTGTCTTATAAATGCCTACAGGGCAAGTGTCTTGTAAATGCATGCAGGGCAAGTGTCTTGATGCATGTGAACCACATAGTGTTGCCATGTCCTGTCTTGTCAAGCATGTTGCACGCAGAGTAAGAATCTCGTAGGCCTGCAGGGTCATTGTAGGCATGCAGGGTCACATGTGAACCGCATAGCGTTGCCATGTCCTGTCTTGTCAAGCATGCTGCATGCAGAGCAAGAATCTCGTAGGTCTAGAGTTAGGGTTATCATAGGCATGCAGGGAATCAACTCACTAGATAGGTTGCAGCTGTTAAGCAATGTGTTGTCTTATCAAAGAAATTGAGTTGCGTCTTTTAATAAAACTTACTTGTTATTAGGTTTAACATATTTTTAATTAGTAAGAGTTTAATAATAATATTGCCTTAATAAATGTAAACATAATATTTTTAGCGGCAAACATAATATTACAAGTAACGCAACAACAAATATATTCAACATTAAATTTCAAAAATGCATTATACAGTGTTCAGACTGTTACTGTGGCCATGTGACATACATTTATTAGTAAGAGTGTCGTGGGCCTGCAGGGTCATTGATATGCATGCAGGAATTCGGTTACTGTAGACAGAGTGCAGCTGGTAAGCAATGTGTTATCTTGTCAAGCATGCTACATGCAAAGTAAGAATCTCGTAGGCTTGCAAGGTCATTGTAGGAATGCAGGAATCTTGTCTGGTAACCAATGCATTATATGGTGTTCAGATTGTTACTGTAGCCATGTGACATAAATTTTCAAGAATCTCGTAGGCCTGTATCGTCATCGTAGGCATGCAGTGAATGAATTCACTGTGAATCGGCATAGTGTTTTCTTGTCATGCAGCTCACATGTGACGTGCCTACTCACCCATGCATCAAGCCACTTGCTTTGCATGCAATTCCAAGTCACATGCATCAAGCCACTTGCTCCGTGGATTATAAACAGAGGTTCTTTACCCAGAAAAATCTGCTCACACTCAAACTCTCAAACTTTCAAACTCTACTCACCTAGTCTTTCCAAACACAATTTTTGCTGTCTCAAACACCACAATATATGATTTTCACACATCTTAACATTGAAGTTTTCGAATGTGATGAATCTGGTTACAATTTCAGAAACACTGATGTTACGAGATTTTTAATTGACAGAAAGTCTAATTTTATACACCTGAAGTCAAGAATAGAAAAAAAAACTGCAATGTGGTCCAGTTGGCCACATAATATACAAAACTCCAGTGTTTTTCAACGGGCGTGTTGAATGCAAATTTTTCTCGTTAAAGGTGTGAGACGATGAGGATGTGTGTAACATGTTCCGCAGTCACGAGTATTCTGGTACCTCAGATATCGTGTTACATGTTACGTTACAACAACAACAACTATCTCAACAACTTGATTCTTCTCAAGTTTTTTGAGATTCTGATGAGGAACACGCTGAAGTCAATGTCATTGATGAAGAAGAAGAAGCAGTTGAATTCACTGTTGACGAGATGGTGAACAACGAGGAAGAGGGGGTTCCATCTGGCCATGTTTATTGCCCACCTCAACACATGACAACTCTCGACTTAGGTGGCGATGAACCCTCAATGGATATTTTCTTCAACCCCAACTACGCAACAGAAGTGTTGCACCCCAAAATTTGCCCAACCTTTTCTTAGCTTGGTTATTGTTTCATTTCATTTATTTCTAGCATTTGCATTGCATAGCATTTAGTATTGAACAGGGGATCAAGATATTTTGCATATCCAGATGAGTCCACTAAGAGGGTGGAGCCTAAGCAAGGGGTTTTACTCAAGTTTGGATGGTCACCAGGTCATCAGGAAGTGGGCATTGGTCTTGTGAAAGGTTTGATGGATGTATGTGGGTCAGCTCCTAACTTGGAGGCCAGTTCAAGATCTTCAGAGGTTTGGGAATCCTTGGTTATGGATATAAGATGTTGAGAGAGCTCATTGAGTGCCTTGGGGGTCATTGTGGAGCTCATCTAAGTGTTTGTGCTAAGTGTGAAAAGTTACAGTTGAAGGTGTTGCAATTAGGGTTTTCATCTGGTCAACCCTCAGTCAATTGTGTAATTGAAGGAGATTAAAACTCAATTCAAAGTCTCTATGGTCATGGGATGTTGTGTCATGATATATGAGATATCATTTCAAGTTCAATTCATCAAGGATCAAGTGTGTGAGAAGTTACTAAATTAGGGTTCTCAAGGTAAAATCCCTTATTTAGTGCCTGACTTCAAGACCACCTATCTCAAGATACAAGTTTCATTTCAAATTTTGACCAACATGGAACTTGTAGAGCATGTTCTTATCTTTCTTTTGAGTACTAGAAGTCCTTGATTGGATTTATAGAACTCAAATTATGATACAGACAAGTTACAGGTCATCAAAAGGATGTGATTTTGGTCAACAAAAGTCAACCAACTTCCAAGCCATTTTTGACCTAGAAGGATGTTTCTCCTCAACTTTTTGCCAACATGAAAGTTGTAGATCTTGGTCTTAGATTTCCAAAATGTACTAGAAGTCTTTTATCTGATTTGTAGAACTCAAGTTATGAGGTTTACAAGTTAGGGGTATTTTGGGAAGTAAGATTATAGGTCATAAAATTATAGGTCCATTTCACCAACTTGCACACTTCAAATAAAGATCTTTCCAACATCAACCTTGCTCCAAATGGTGTTATTTGCTTAGTAAAGCATTGATAAGTCATGGTTTATGCATGGAATGAAGATTGGATTTGTGAATTTTCATGGAAGAATGTTTAAAAGGGAAAAATTGGAATTATTTCATTTTTTATCAATTTGGTGCAAATAAGTGCATTTTTTGAGTGCAAACTTCATTTTGAGCACATTGGCAATTTTACATTTTGAGTTTGAGGTGTGTAAGTGAGTCATTTTCAAGGTTTCTTCACTATGAAGTTACACAACCAACATGAGCCATTGAGATCAATTAAGGCTCTAATCCTGACCATTCATACTCCATGTGGTACCAGCAAGTGTTTTCAACCATTTTGGAGCCATTTTGATGCAATATTCGTGTACATGAGTAAGCTTGAAATTCAATTCCTTGAGTTTTCCATTGGGTTGCTAGAGGCTGAGATTGGGCTCAATTATCATCAAGATCCATTGCATATAAGGTTTTGAACCTTCACAATTCATCAGAGGTGGAAATTGGAGCCAAATTGATCAAGTTCAGTTTTGAAAAAGTGGTGGAATTTTCAAATTTGGAGATTGAGGTCATTTCAAGGGAAATTTTGAATTGAGAAAGCTCTATTGAAGATCAGTGAATGATTATGGGCAATTATCTTCAAGCTTAAGCTCCATTTGAAGGCTCAATGGAAGTTCTCCACTAGGTAATTGAAATTCAACTTTACACTCTTGATAAGCATCAATTCACTGCCATTTTTGCATATTTGAGACGTAGAAACAATGTAGATCATTATTATGTAAACCAAACTGACATTGGTTGTGATTGTTGGATGATGCTCCAAAATGTTTGGATCTGTTTTGGCTTGTTTATGCGTGTTCTTGCTTGTTTGACACTTGATCTATAACCTACTTCTAGATGAGTTTAAGATCAAATTGGAGAGGTTTTGATGAACTTTGGATTTTGGTGTTTAATCTTGTTGGTTTCGGGTTTGGAGTTTCACGCATGATTTGTGACTTTGGAGGCTGGATATGAGATCCTTGTGATCTCTAGATGAAATTTGATATAAGATTCATCCATTTTGGTGAAGTTTTGAGACATGTGTTGTTGCTGGCTCTAGTCACGGTGGTGCTTGGCCGGAGAAGATGGTGAACAGTGGTCTCCGGCCAGCTGTGTGTGTTTAGGGTTTCGGGAGGAAGAAGATGATGAGGTGTCCATGTGTGGTTCGTTTGATTGGATTACTTTTGCATTCAATGGCTCTGATTAAGACCTACGATGGTCTTTAGTTGACTGAAACCACGTGATAACATTCAAATCCTCATTTATGCGCTGGCAGTCCCCTAGCCACGTAATTGTTTACTTTTTGATCAGACGGATATGATTGAGTCCCCATGGTACGCCTTGTTTGACTCATTACATCAGATTTCTAGGTTTTATTTTATTTTGTGGATTTTGCTGATGGGCATGGTACGCGCTTGCTAAGCGCACCCCCTGTTGGGCCCAGTTTCTCTTTTGCATTGCTTTGAACTACTATTTGCAACAGCCTTTTGTTATTTTCATGTTATTTTTTTTTTGTTTTTTATTTTATTTTCTGTTTAGAATTTAAGTCATTAAAAATAACTCCAATATGTTAAATATTCACCAAAAATATTTTTTATTAACTTTGAGATGTCTACTTTTTTTGGATATTTTTATTTTTATTTTTCAGTTTTATTTTCAATTAAAAAATGAGTAAAATAATGGAGTGGTTTTAGATGGTTTAAATTTTAACCTTGCTTACTCTTGCATTTATTTCTCTCATTCCATTTTGATCCAATGAATGAAAATTGATCCTCATCTCAATGGTGAGTTGATCAATTTTTGAGGACCATTTTGCCCCTGGTTGTTGACTTTTGGGTTGACTTTTGTGGTTTTTCTCCTTGCCTTTGTTTCTCCCATTTCAAAGTGGTACATCTAAATGATTTGATTCTTTTGATGGTGCTTTGAGGGGACATTTGTCTTGATTTCTTGGGCTTTGGTTGCCAACTTGTGTAGCTTCTTTGTGTATTTTATTTGGTTTTTTTAGCTCTTTTCCTATTTTTGAAGTGACTTACAAGTTAGATCATCTCATAGGACAGCTCACACAAGTGCTTGACCTAGTTTGGATTGGAAATGACCTTTTTGGATCCAATAAGCTCTCAACTCTTCTTGTTTCACATTTTAGACATGTTGAGCTTGCTGTATGTTCATTTTTAGGTCAAAATTATGTTCATTTCTTGTTGATTGATGCTTTTCATTTTGTGCTTTCAACTTGAACTCCTACATGATGCATGCTTGTTTCCCTTGTGCTCTTGCTTACATTTCTTCTTGTCTTGTTTTGATATTGCTTGTGAGCTTTCTTCTCTTCATCTCCCTTCTGTCCAATGACCTTGGAGTGTCATTTAAGGTGGCTTGGTCTCTCCTTTGGAGGTATTTGAAGCATACCTAGAATGATGAATCCTTGAGGACACTTTTGGTGTTTCTTCTTGTTTGATAAGTGATGCTTATGGTTGAGTACCTATTATGGGGTCCTTTCTGCCCTCATTTGGTCTCCCATCCTCACTTGGCTTTGAGGTTTGTTTTACCTTTCATTTGGTTTGATTTTATGGGTGTGGTTGATGTTGTTTGACTTAGGTCATTTCATCCCACTTTTTTTTTGGTGCATCTTTGTGTGGCTTGTTTGTGTTTGTTTAATTTCTTCTTGTGCACTTCTTCTTCTTCTCTTTTCTTGCATTTCCATATGCATGCTTGGTTGAGATGAGCTTGTGGTGGCTATTTCCCCATACTATTTTCCTCCCACTATCATTCTACTTGTGCATCTTATGTGTGCACTCTTTCATTTGCATATGCATTTCTTCTTCTTCTACTTCTCCTTTTGCTTTTCTTTGCCATGTTCCCCATAAGTTCTCTAACCTCTTGAGGTTATGATAAACATTAGGTGCCTAACCATGCATGATAACATTAGATAGTTCCCTTTTGAATCCCAACTTTAGGTCCACTTTGCATGATAACTTTTAGGATTGATTAGTCTCCCATTAGTGTTCCTTCTTCTCTTCTTATCTTCAAACATCCATAAAACACTTAATAAAGAATGATAAGTGTAGCACGCTACGAGCCTTAAGCTACTTGAGAAATGGTAATTGAGGGGTCTCCTCTCAAGGACCTAGAGTGTTTAGTGTACACCCTTTGGGTGATATACGACGCATTCGCTCTTAGGTCATAGTCTCTAGTGCGACATGAGTTGCAAATCAAATTCAAAACACTTCTTCTCTAAAAAACACAAACATTTCAAACCTTTTTCACCCTTTTGGGGATCTTAATCAAGGAAAATCTTTTCACAAAAAGAGTTTCGTTAACTCTTAGTTCTACCGTAAAAGGTAACGCCTAAGTCTCCAATGGTCGAGCTGCATACACCAACTGTTAGAACTACTTGTTAACCCTACTCGGGCCTAAAAACTGTTGAACCAACCTGTGGTCCCTTTAGCCCGAACTACGTTTGCTCTGATCTTTCGTACCAGAAAAAAGTACGCAGGCACGAGACGCGATGTCTCGGCAAGCAACCTTCCCCCTTTCTTTAGCCGTAGTTAGGCGAACTACGTTGACTCTGACTTTCCCATTGCACGAGGGAGAACGTAGGCACAAAGCGGTGATGCTCTGCCAACTCGTTTCTCTTTTATTTTTATTTTGTCCCTAAGCCTTTAGCTAGTTAGTTTCAACACACCCTTTTTAAATAGACAACAATGCATGGATCCCGTCGAGTACGACGGACGTGAGGGGTGCTAATACCTTCCCCTTGCGTAACCGACTCCCGAACCCAGACATGGTTGAGATGACCTTGTCTTTCCCTTTTCTTTAGGTTTTTGCGATCGTTTCCTTTCCCTCTCTTTGGAATAAATAACGAAAGTGGCGATTCTTCTGTTTTCCCGCCGGTGGTTTTTCGCAGTTGCGACAGTTGGCGACTCTGCTGGGGACTCTGGTTCCCTATGCGAGTCAATCCTAACGCTTGCGTGTTTATCTTTGGGTGTTGTATATATGTGATTTATTTACTTTCTCGCATTTATTTTCCGCATCATATATCATTATTGTTGTGCTGTGGGGAGGGAAGTTTCATTGAGTAATAAGCCGAACCTGGGCTTGAGTATACACCTAGCTTTAGTAGTGGAGATTAGTTGTGGGTGTGCTTGCTTTGCTCGTACTAGCTCACCATGAAATTCACGCTCGGACGAGATTCTCTTAGACAACTTTCTTTCTGGCCCTTTGGGCTCGAGGGAATTTTGGATTTGAGGTTTGTCGACTCTGGGGACCGATCATTTGTGAGTCAGCTAAGTGAGGCCTCTTCAGGAGACGATGGTGCCAAACCAGAAATGGTGAATGTATCATCATTTCTTGAAAGTCTGTGACATTGACAAACGCATAGGATGTCGAACCTTTGTCTGTGGATAGGTCCATACCTGTGAGAGGGATTGGGTTATGCAGGAAACCTTGGCTTTTAGAATACCCGGTTCTTTGCAAGTGTGAATCTGTTTATCAGTGGGTCCTATTATCAGTACTTTGTTCTTGCTAAGGCGAAGCTCTGGTTTTTCTCGACCGACAGCACAGTAGTCTTGATCCCTTGTTTGCATTTGCATTTTCATCTACATATCATTAACATGTATTTGTGTTGCAGGTGCATATTTCTCCTTCGATTCCGGTGATCTTATTCCCTCCTTGCTGATATGGATTCTTTGAAGAGAAATGTGGCTTACAAGCTTCAGACTCCAGATGTTAGGTCTCTGCTGAGTTTGATTTCTCTGGCTGGTGGGAAAGTGATGGAGGATTTCAGGCAGTCTTATGGGAGATTACTGAGATGGGTCTGCAAGCCTTCAGCACATGAGGCGGATGGTCTTTATGCCTTTCTGCAGTTTTATGATCCGCAGTTGAGGTGCTTTGTTTTTCCTGATTGCATTCTAGCGCCTATTTTGGAGGAGTACTCAGTATTGTTGGATGTGCCTGTTCTTAGTTAGATGCCTTTTGTTCATGTTGATGCTAAGCCTGATCTGGCAAAGCTAGCTGCCATAGTACATGTGGATGCTTCAGAGTTACAGGGGGGTTTGACAGAATGGAATGGAGTGCATGGTTTTCCTTTGGCCTTCCTAGTTGACAAGGCTAGACAGTTTGCTAAGGATGGTTGTTGGGTTGCATTTAGTGTTGTTCTTGCTCTATGTATATACGGCATTGTTTTGTTTCCTAATCTTCCAGACTTTATGGATTTGGATGCATTTCATATATTGGCCTCGAGAAACCCGGTGCCTACTCTTCTCGGAGACGTTTATCATTCTGTGCATTACAAGAATGAGAAACAAAGGGGTAAGAACGTAGCTTGTTGTGTTCCTCTATTGTATGCTTGGTTTGCTAGTCATATGCCTAAGACGAATCCATTTGTGGCTACTGCTAGTACTTCCAAATGGTCAGAGAGATTGATGGGATTATCTGCAGAGAATATTGTTTGGTTTGATCGAGACATGTTGGGTACGGATATTGTTTATAATTGTGGTGGCTTTCCTAATGTTCCTTTGATCGGAAGGAAAGGTTGCATCAACTATAACCCTTCTTTATTGGTGAGACAGTTCGGGTATGCATTGAGAGAGCCTCCTAGAGAAGAGGAGATACAGGAATCTCTGTATCTTACTGGCTTATTGGAGGGCGAGGCTCTGGGCAGACTTGAGCATGCATGGAATAACATTTGTCAGAAAGGGAAGTTAGCTTTGGGGAAGAGTAACAGCCGAGCGTATGACCCTTACTTGACTTGGATTCATGATAGAGTTGCGAAGTTCTTGATGTCATTCCCTGCAGTTGCACCAATGTATCCTCTTATGATTGAGGAGCCCACTACTGTAGATATCCAGAAATACAATTAGGAATTGGCGGAGAAGGAAGAGCTAAGGAAAGTGAATGAAGAATTGGAGAAAGAGATTATCCAGCTTCGCAGTGAGAAGATAGATGCAGTTCATTCTTTCAGGAGACAAACCGAGCTTGTGAACAAACTGGGTACTGATTTGACTAAGGAGACTAAGGACAGAGAGCGCACAGGCCAAGATTTGAATGCTTCTTACAGGGTTCTTGCTACTAAGAAGGAGGAGTTGGATAAGACTTAGACGAGGATCTCCAAGTTTGAGTCGATATGGAATGCCATGCTCACTAACAACAAGGAGCGTGAAGACAAGTTAAAACTCCAGATCTGCAAGCTGAAGGCTCATCTTAATGCCAAAGATGAAGAGATTGCAACAGAATCATCATGTAGACGAGACAACGAGTGCAGGTTGAATGAAGCGATCACGAACTTGAAGGATCTCAAGGTGAGGGTTGGCTCCAAGTGACGTAGACTTGAGGCATGTTTTGGGGAGAGAGCTTGGGAGGATCACGTTGATAGCATATAGCATACCGTGGGTCAGCAGGATTTCCTTATTCAGGGGCTCCTTGCTAGGCCGGATCATCCTGAGACGTTGAGGCTGTTAGAGGATTTCCGATCACATCATCCTGCCTGACCTATTTGGTCTATTTCTGTTGTAGTTTTGCTGCTTATTTTGGTGTATTTGACCATCGTCAGGCTTGTTGGCCGAGGTCTTTTCCTTATTTGTACTCAGCTATAGTTTGTACTTTGCCTGATGGCTGTTTGATCTATATACGAGGAGTTGGTATTCTATGCTTGTCCGCAGGGTCTCCATTGTTATATTTTTCCTGGAAACTGGAATCGAGGGGGAAATATCCCTATTGCATAAATACATGTCTGCATTTTAGCATTTTTCTCGCATTCGTAGGTGCACCGGAACTGTTAACCTGACTTTCTCCTGTGGGCCACTAGTTGTTTCAGGATAGACGTTCAAAAGCCAACGCAGATATGAGGCAAGTTCAAGCAGAGCTGAGGGAAATGCAGAGCCAAATGAGGCAAGTTATGGGGGATATGCAAGCATTACGCATGGATCAGAAGGCGCTTAAAGAGGAAAACCAGCAGTTGAAGACTCAAGTGGGTTTCATGGAAGAAGTGTTGAGAGTTGTGCTAAGAAGGGATCAGGTGCCTGAGACTGCAGCAGAAGTGCCAATTCCGCTTGCGTCGGTGAAACCTCTGCCAAGGCATGATAGGCCTCAGAGATCTCGTACACGCTCTGAAGCTCCAGAACTTCTTCGTCAGCGGCCTTGTCCTGTCTCCTAGAGTAGTCCAAAGGTTGAAGGGTATGCACCAAGGCTGAGGAAGTCTGCCAGAATTTTTGGTCAGATTCCTATGACATAGGCTCAGCTGTTGCCATTCCTGCTTCAGCTTCGGTTAGTCAAACTTCGGACCATGTCTCCGCATACTGGTGTCATACCCCAAATTTGTCCTACCCACTTTTACATTTCTATTTTGTACATCCATCCACCAATTAGTATTCAGAAAAATCCAAAGTGAGTGGTTGTTGCTCGGGTATCACAAGGCTAAGTTGAATTGAACTGAGTCTGACAGGAAATGATATAAAGTCGTGTGTATAGTGGTTTGCAATGGTTATGGCTTAATTTGTCAGTCAGACAAGGGTTTGTTTCAAACACAATATTGGGGAGAGTATTGATCTAAACGATGCGTGTTTAGGGATCAATTGGGGATATGTGTTTCAAAATGAATATCTCGGTTCATTCACAACCAAGGTAGGATTGACAAAAATTATGGATTAGTGCTGATTAAGCTCAAATCAGTTCTAATATTGGCATTAGATTCAAAGATTTTTAAGAGACATGATCATTAATTCTAAGGCATGGACATGTTGGTTAATAAGAAATGTTTGTGGTCATGTAATTTCCAAGTCATGGTCCATAGTTTCTTGAGTGGCAAAGCTTTGATTCGTTTACTTTAAAATGGGTTGGAATTCAAGAGTTTTACGAGTATGAGCATGATATGTGTGGAGGCTTTTAATTTGAGAGTTTGTTCTCATTTCATGAATTGATCAAGTGTGGTGTAAATTGAAAAAGATGAGTACAAATAGTATGTCCAAGCCCAATTCAATTGTCATTAAAAAAGCTCAATATATGTTACAATACATAAAAGTCATACATTGCAGCAAGCTCATTCATGTTCGTATTTTAGCTACAAAGAGAATTCATCAAATAAAAGGGAGCTATTCAAAAGCTATTGTTGAGAAATTGGAATATAATCATATTTTCATTACAACAAGAGATGCATTTACATAAAACAGAAAATATTGATACAAGCTAAGGCCCATAAGAACCAAGCCTATGTAACTTTCAGAATTTGAAAGAAATCCATTACAATTTAACCTTAAAAAAAGAAGGGACCCACAATTTACAAAAAAAAACAATAGCTAGAGTGGAGCCCATGAAGACAAGGTCTTGGATGCTAAGGATGTAATCAGTTTCATATGGCCAGGAAATTTGTGTGCGTGATTATTTCGTTGCCACCTGAAAATGCATACAATAGAGGATGTTAATCATGACAGAAATAACAAAACTCACATAAAAATTGGGACAAACCAAAAACTGTGTACGGAAGAAGAGCTGCACACAACCTACACAAGAAACAAAGCCTGCCCTCTGCACCGAACGTACACCGCTCTTCACACCAGACCAAAAATCAAACACAAGTACCTACGCAAAAAATAAAAGCAGGGCATTAAAAGACCTGCAGCATCAAACTGTACACCAACACCTATTCTTATTAAAACCACAACAGCCAACACACAAAAAAGAAAGGGACCACACAACTTCATTAAAGCTCAAATCGAAAACCACTTTCCACCTCAGCCACACAACATTGCTAGCTGAACCAAAATAGCCACTTGCTATTCACATAACAACAAAAAAGGCCAGTACATTAACCTGCTACGAAACTCGCACAACAACCCTGTTGCCAAGCCACAAATCAGGACAGCTACTACACCATCTTCATATTGACTGCTACACCATGGACCAGCTGGGAAAAGTTCAAGGTTTCACCTCATTTACTATAATTGCCAAGACCAGACGCAACCACTACCTTGCCTTCACAAAACCTGTTGCAAAGAAAGAAAAGCTCGTACAACCTGTACAATTTTACAACCAACAACAACTATTAGCAGCACAAACAAAACCATTTTTCTACCACCTTACAAAATCCGTACCGCCAATTGTTGCAAACCGTATGCAATTCCTGCTCCTGCAGCCTCCAGCATGCTGCTACACAAAGAATACATCCTGTCGCGCATGCCACACAAAAAAAAAACACAATGTACAAACCAGAAGGACCATTACGACCTGTCAATAACATAATAAAACTTTCTCATTATTCAGGCCTCCTTAGGGACAGACATACACATCTCAAATGCATAAAACCAGATTTGCAAATTTTGATAACGGACTGAGAATTTTATCACAAAAAGAACCTGCTCTCCCAACCTTCCTCACAATTAAACTTTCACTTCACTTAACCTTTCAAGACCAATATATTCTTGTCCAACCTCCACAAAAATGATTCATCTTCTTCAACCACTCTTCAAATCACCACATTGAATAACCTTCTTCCTTACATTAGCCTTTTCCTTCCTTCACACAACAACATACCTAAATGTGACCTTCTATTCTTCATTTACAAAACCTTTCAAGAACCAAAATATTCTTCTCCAAACCACCACAAAAATCATTCATCATCTTCAAATTCGACTCCTCCTTCAGCCCATATTTATCACCAATATTCATCGTCCTCAAAACTCTCTCAGACCAACAGCCAACAAATCCACCGCAAATGCATCACCATAGCCCATTCTTCCTTAATCTTCTTCCCCAACATTCATGAAAAAACCACGACAGACTCATAACAATATACCATTTCTTCAAGCGATAAACCCAACCAACAATAACCGCAACATCTCCAAAAATCTCAGAAAAACCAAAACCAAAAATCTTCAAATTCTTCATTCAACAAAACCGCAATACCCATCTCTTTTCCTCCAATCTACAAAGGAACAAAGCCTTCAACCTTTCCAATAACCGAAACTCCAACAAACACTTATCAAACCCAGAAAAACCACTCGTCACCCTTCATTTTCGTCCTTCCATTTTCCAAAATCTATCGCACCGCACACGAGAAAGGGAGAGAATACAACTCAATAAAATAACCATATTCATCCATTTTTTTCAAAAAAACCACCTTCGAACTTTCTTCCAACCTCATCTTCAAACCCAACTTCCATCTTCTTTCAAACTCTGCAACAACCTTCCAGCATCAGAACAGGATTCAAACAACAATGAAAACACAACTCCACAGTCCAGCTAACCCTCATATTTCATTTTCCATTGGTAGCAACCGAACACCATACGCCTCCATTATGGAACCACCACGGGAAACCTACGTACTGCAACTTCAATAATCCCTTGCCGCATAAACCACCCTTTGTGTCCCTCAAAACAACACACAATTTCCATACCACTATTAACACAACCTTCATGAATTCCCACCAATAACTCACATACCTTTACTGATCCAAACACATACGCCTTCATCTTGCCTTATCTGAAACTAGCCTTTTTCACAAACAGTTGGTATGCGCCTTCCAATTGACAACAACAACAATCAGACCTCAGCTCCAAACCACTTCATCATCACTTTCACAAAACACAACCCATAGATTTTCATCGACCTCCTCCTTTTTCCAACCTTCTCACTCCACAGGAACAATCCGAAAACGACAACATACGCGTATTCCCTCCGTTAATATTCATAACGGCTATCTCACACCATAACCACTCATCAACAGTTGCATCGCTGTCATACTCTTTTGGGCAAGGCTTTCAAAACCACCATGAACCCTTCACGCCGCGATGGACCGAGATCGAAGACGAAGGTAACAAAGTCGCGCGAGTATAGGTGAGTGAAGAGAAATTAATTGAGAGAGTGACAATCGAGTGAAGATGATGAGGATTTCAAAGTATCTTGTCATTTTCTTCCTCGTTCAGAATCGGTTTGCTGGAGTATAAGTTTGTGTCTTTCAATTTCAATTTGTATTCTAAGTATTTGTGAATTTCAATGGTTGTGGGGGTAGTAGGGTTTCACTCAACAATGGGATTTCAATTGAACCGGGTTGTAGATTTAACCCGCCATCTTAGTTAGGGCGCCCCAATCTGATGAGCTTGATATATTCATCTTCAAACACCCCTGGCCCAGTCCCTTCCTTTTAGTTTCCTTGTTTTCTTTTTTTTCTTCTTAAAAATCATTTTAATATCTTATAATGTTATTTTTAATATGTTGTTAATATTAGATTTTGTCTTAATTAGTAAACTTTAATTTATAAATATATATTTTTATTTTTATTTTTATTTTTCTAAATTAGTTTTCTTAAACTTCCTAAATAATATGGTTTTTTATTATCTAATAGTTTTTTTTTAGATTATATATATTCATAATTTTATTTTCATTAGAGTTTTTATCTTCTTTTAGAACTCTTTTATTTTCTATTTCAGAGTTATTTTATTTCTCATTTGTTATTGGGCATTTGTCCCATTTTCTCCTGTTTAGGTCGATGACGAGACCTCCGTAATTCATTATCAGTCAA
Organism: Lathyrus sativus; assembly: GCA_963859935.3. Lineage (NCBI taxonomy): Eukaryota > Viridiplantae > Streptophyta > Magnoliopsida > Fabales > Fabaceae > Lathyrus > Lathyrus sativus. The sequence goes on from OZ012741.1 coordinate 302,216,641, forward strand.
ATTATTGATGAGTAATGTTGGATCTGAGACCACCTCTTTTCTATCCATATTGTACCCCGATTCGATTCAAAACATCATCAAACCATCTTCCTAAAATAAATCATCATTGTCTTGAACTAAAAGAGGGGATTAAGTGTAGACTTTCTTCCTCTCCGAGTGTCGAGATGCTCACTGTAGTGTGGGTGGTTTAGACACTCGTCTTTCAATACGAAGACATTTTTCTCTTTTCAAACGTTCTCTCTTAAAACCTCGGCCCCGCGCCGAGTGCATTTTCGAAATCTCTTTCAATAAGGAATCAATTATCTTTGTATTGAATTAAAAGAGGGAATTAAGTGTAGACTTTCTTCCTCTCCGAGTGTCGAGATGCTCACTGTAGTGTGGGTGGTTTAGACACTCGTCTTTCAATACGAAGACATTTTTCTCTTTCCAAATTTCTCTTCTAAAAAACCTCGGCCTCGCGCCGAGTGCATTTTCAAAAGACCTTTCGATAATAAATCGGTTTCTCTTTGTATTGAACTAAAGAGAGAGGGTTGAGTGTAGACTTCTTCCTCTCTGAGTATTGGGATATTCACTGTAGTGTGGGTGGTTTCGATACTTGTCTTTCAATACGAAGGCGCAACTTTATCCATCACTTATCTTCTTCCACCACCTTTCACTACTCCTTTCCGAAACCTTTCCCACCTAAAACCTCGGTCCCGTACCGAGTGCTTTTTCAAACTCTTTTCTTAACAAAAACTTGAATGGTCGTGGAGTGGTTAGGCGTAGGCATTCTCCTATCCCGAGTGCTGACGTTTACCGTAGGGTTCTCTGTCGCAAAGTACTTACCATTCAAAACCAAAAACATCTTTAATAAGATAACGAAGTTATCTTTGCATTGAATTAAAGAGAGAGGATTAAGTGTAGTCTTCTTCCTCTCCGAGTGTTGGGATGCTCACTGTAGTGGGGGTGGTCTCGATACTCGTTTTTCAATACGAAGACGCTATGTTCACCACACCCTTTTTACAACAAAAACTTTGAGATAAAGAATTGGGTACTACCCGTAAGAGTTACTATCCGAGGACCTATCTCGCCCCAAAAACAATCTCAACCAATCAAACATGATACCTTGCCTCGCATGGCGAAAACCAACCTTTCAACCAGGATATGTTATGTTCGTTCTACCGCAAACAGGTACGCATAAGTCTCCTCACATGCGAGCAGCAAAACACCTAAACTGCTAGAATGTGCACGATAACATCATCCCCAAACACACTAGTTATCCGCACCGTAGGCACGAACTACGTTGCTCTAATTTCTCTTGCATATTGAGAATACGTAGGCATAGGATTGCGATATCCTAGCGAGCACCCTTTTCTCTTTTCCACTCTTTCCTAGAAAGGCATGCTACGTCCATTCTACCGCAAACAGGTAACGCCTAAGTCTCCTCACATGCGAGCAGCAAAACACCTAAACTGCTAGAATGCGCATGATAGCAGCGTCTACCAGAATTTCCCCGCACACCGTAGGCCGAACTACGACTGCTCTGATTCTTTACTTCTTTTGAGTAAAGATACGTAGGCACAAGGGCCACAATCCTTGCCGAGCACATTCACCCCATATCTGTAGTTCCCCGAACTACGTTGACTCTGACTCTCTCATGTCTATTGAGAATACGTAGGCCTAGGACCGCGAAGTCCTACCGAGTCTGTTCTTTCTCTTTTCTTCCCCGTTATCCCTCCTTTCTTTGTTTCTAAACTCTCTTTATTTACCCTTTGGAAAACACTTTTATAGCATAATATTTTAGCAAATATAATCACACGTCGACAAACAAATGGTTCCCATCGAGTACGATGGATGTGAGGGGTGCTAATACCTTCCCCTCGCATAACCGGCTTCCGAACCCGTTCTTGGTCGCGAGACCATCTTATCCATTTCTTTCTTAAGGTTTTATCGATATTTTCCTTTCCCCTCATGGGATAAATAAAGTTCGGTGGCGACTCTTCTGTCTATCTTTTTCGCCTCCCCGTCGTTGCACGATGCATTTTTCGAGTAGCGACAGCTGGCGACTCTGCTGGGGACACCTAGCGAGCCAAGCCTATTTTGTTTGTCGTGTTTGTGTTTTATTTGATTTTTTTGTTTGTGCTTTATTTTCTAACCTATTGGGTTTATTTGGGATTGGTTTGTAAGAACAAAAGCTTTCTACCCGAGCGTTTCGAGTATACACTAAGATTAGGAGGTGGTTTCTTTCTGATTTGTGAGACTTAGGACTCGTTGAGTTGGATTGAATTCCACCGCTCAGATGAGACCCCTTTGGGATGATTATGTCTTACGTGTAGTCGTATTGGCGTTCTTATTTCCAACATGGGAGTCCGCAATTCTGAGGACCTTTGTAGAACCTTATTCCAAAGGTTGCTAAGACATAACTCAGTGTTCGTCCTTTGAAATGATTACCGTCTTACGAGTAGTCGTTATGATGGAAAATTTTTAAGGGTTAGTGCATGGGACTTTGTTTAAAAACCTTTAGGATACCCTCTTATAAACCAATAGATAACCCACCCGATGGGAGAGATACTTTTTGTGTTGTTTTGCAGGACCTATGACTTTGATCTCGCTATTGTTCTTTTATCATGTGCTCATTACATTACATTTGCATAAGCATCTCTGCATCATTTCTTGCATTCCTTACAACCCGATCTTACACGTTACTTACCCTTTCAGAGAGTGTAAAGCAAGCTGACTTCACGACATCAGTATAACACAAGGAATAATCAGAAAAGAGTCATGGATCAGATAGAGCAAGACCAGGCTACTATGAGGAGCGAGATGCTAGGCATGAAGACGCAGATGAATCAACTCATGGAGGTGATTCAGAACATGGCAAGGAGTCAAGAAGAGATGAGGCGAGCAGCAGAGAGGAGCGCTAATCAGACTATGGCTGGTGCAGTTCCCAATGCAAGTGGTGCAGTTCCAATTCCAGTCGAGGCCACCCCAACCCCTGTTGGGGCAATTCCTACTTCTGCAGGTGCCGTACCTATCAACACCGTCCATCCACCAGTCGGTACAACTCATCCTCATGGTACTACAATCCCAACACAAGTCCAGTATGATGATCATGAAGGTTTCTATGAGAACTCAGGTGAAGCATATGGACCACAGACCGCTGAATTAGAGAAGAAGTTTAATGCTTTACAAGAGATGGTGAAGGCGTTGTAAGGCCCCGGTGTTTTGGGACTAGATGCTGCTAAAATATGTCTTGTACCCGGAGTTAAGATACCTCCGAAGTTTGTAATCCCAACCTTCGAGAAATACAAGGGTAACAGTTGTCCTAGGACCCATATAAGGTCTTACTGCAGAAAGATGGTCGCATATTCCGATGATGAGAAGCTGTTAATCCATTTTTTTCAAGATAGTTTGACAGAGGCTTCTCTGGAATGGTACATGCATCTTGAACGATCCAATGTGAAAAGCTGGAAGGAGTTAGCAGCCGCTTTTGTGAAACATTATTAGTACAATACTGACATGGCTCCAAATTGGATGCAACTCCAGAATTTGACCCAGAAACCGAACGAGTCTTTTAAAGACTTTGCTCAGAGGTGGAGGGGAGTTGCTGCAAGAGTACAACCCCCTTTGATGGAGAAAGAGCTGACAGACCTCTTCATGGGCACGCTGCAAGGACCGATCCTTGAGCGTCTAGCGTCTACAACCTCTACAGTGTTTTCTGAACTTGTCACGGCTGGAGAAAGATTAGAGAGTTTTATGAAGGCAGGAAAGATTCAGAATGCTGGCGAATCTTCAAATGGGATCAAGAAGCCCTATCAGGGTTTCGTTAAGAAGAAAGAAGGCGAAACTAGTGTTGTGTTCACAGATAGAGGAAGAACTCATCAGGGTTATCACCATGTTGCTACCGTCGCTTCATAACAATCGTTGTCCATTCCAGCAAATCAACCCGCATTTCAACCAAACAGGCAACAATAATCCTATCAACCAAGAAAAAATCAGTACCAGGGTCTACAAAGATCGAGGAGACCAGAAAGAATATTCGATCCAATTCCGTCAACTTACGCCAGATTACTACCATTCTTGTTGAAAGGAGGCCTTGTTCAGCTTAGGGAAATGAGAGATCCTCCGGAGGTTCATCCTTTTGGATTTGATGTCAATGCCAAATGTGAATTCCATTCTGGCTCTCCAGGCCATGACATTGAAAATTGCAAGACTCTGAAGCACATTGTACAAGATCTCCTCGATTCAAAGGCGATAAACTTTACCCGAAACACCCCAAACATCAAAACCAATTCAATGCCGACTCATCACTCAACAAATATGATCGAAGAATCCTAGTGTCATCTCCAAAAGCCAGTGGTCCAGACCGGCAGACGTCCTCAACATTAGCAGTCCTTAGACGCTTTTATCATTTGCATTTGAGGTTTATTTTCTGTCAATTGCTACTTGTTGTTTAAACATTGTTGTTTTGAATGGTAACATTAATGAAATGATTATGCATTTTATGAATTAATTATGTCACATTCTCTCATCACAATCACAGACACATATATTTTTACCCACTCCACTTTTTCACTGTTGTTTAGCAATATTGGAGGGAGGATGACAAAAACGAAATACCCATAATTGCAAATCGTATGCTTTCGGATAAAACCTTGACGATGATGTACAGGCTTTGTTTCAAATCCCCTAAACACCGGAGATATAAGGAGTTAATCCCTAGTCAACCACTTCGAGCATAGGAGTAGGAGTTTCCTTCGGATATTCAAACCCTTAACACTTAACCTGGGGCAGGGTAGTTATTCAATTAATCCAATCCCGCACTCAAAATTCAAAAGACATGAAGATTGTTCATCAATAATCTATGACATGGCAGTCACTATCCTCCAAAAAAATTCAAAAAAATCAAAAGCCTGCTAAGTCAAGCATTTCAAAGGAGACTTAGGCAAAAATCAAGGCAATCCCGATGGATCTGAAAAACAAAATCAGTCCATGCAAAAGTTAGGGATCAAAAAAATCAAAAGAGGTCCTCAAACCCTCAACAAAAACAAAATAAGATTCAGTGGCCACCCAAGTCAAGGGATACTGACATCCATCAAAATAAGGTGACTGTCATCTCAAGCAGACCTTGAACCATCAAGCTTACACCGTTAGGATAATCACGTGCAGAATTAGCTGAACGTAGGTATGGAGATCATCAAGAAGAAGGGGTGGGTACAAATTAAGTTTGAGCCTGATATCCTTTGTTTATATAACCGTGAACCAGACCACGTTATAACCCTCTAAAGACCTAATTGAGGCGAGGTTTAATCTGAAAGCATACTATTGCGAGGTTGCGTAACCTGACTCCTTACATATTTGATAATCATCAGCATTGGTGTCATTATCTTTGATATATCTTTCATGCCAATCCAGTTAGCACAATGTTTGGACTAAATGGTCCATTTGTTTCACTCTCACGACACGTAATAAAAGACAATTCTTTCAAAAACTTGCATGAACTTTGCATTGAGATTATCATTCAAGAACAAACAGTTTTATTTACAAGTTAGTAGTTGGCATTAAGGAAATTCCAACACAAAGCAATCAAGCATGACTGGATTATCCAGTGGTCTGGACCAGAACCAAGTATACCATATAACCTTATGGACCTGGGGCATTGACATCCGAGAGCATGAGATCAGTCAGTCTGAGGCAAATCCCCAGGCATCGGTCGACCATGGGGCAAATCATTCAAGAAGTGCTTGATCGGAAGTAAATCATCTCGAGAATACCGATCAGGGGCAGGCCACCCAGAGTTTCTTCGAGCTAAGGGCATACCCCTCCAATGTTCATTCAAGACAAGTTAAGTTTCTTCCACGCTCTTTCAGGGGAAAGCTACTCCAAGAGTACATTGAAGCCAACTACCACGAGAATCGGCTAATCAATGATGAATCCATTTGTGGTACAAACTCTGGGGCAGACCATCTCGAGTTCGTCTCATGGCAAGCTACTCAAGCAAGTTCATTCTCGTCAACAACTGTTAAGTTTAAAACGATGTTAGGAAGTCAGGCTTGTCCTCCATTTTCCCACATAACCCAGAGTCCAATCCGCATTGGCAACTACCAAAAGTCTGCCACGTCGGCACCTGCATTCCCAATTACCCGTCTGCATTCAACCTCGTCGTCGAACGAACATTCAACCTCGCCGTCGAACACAACATGATCTGACCTTGCCGTCAAAACAAACATTCAACCTCGCCGTCGAACACAAACACTGACCAATTCTGACCTGGGGTTCACCCCTGGTAGATGGAACAACAGGTACACTTGCGTATTTGAAACTACTCCGCTGGGAATGAGAGACTCAACCAAGCATGCTCTGATCTGGGGTTCACTCTCAGAACCATAACGAACATCCGAATACTACTGCACACTGCCCACCGTAGAACTTCAACATCAAAGACATATGAAACCCTGGCCCCTGGCCACTTCCAGCTTCAGCTAGAAAAGATCTTCAAGTACTTCTGAAGATAAGCATCCTTGGCCTCCAAGGATGGCAACTCTGCAGGAGGTATCTTCGACTTCAGTCTAAAGAAAATGATCCTTGGCCTTCAAGGATACATGGATCTGCCTTCAGGCAACTCCGCCTCTGCTATAGAGTATCTGAGACTTCATTCAGGGATATACTTCGGCCTTTAGTCCGAAAAAATGAATCCTAGGTCATTCATGACCTTGGGGATAACCTTGCCCTCAGGCACCTTTGCTTCAGCTTGGGAAATCTGTGACTTCAGTCAGAGAAATGGTATCCTGAGCCATTCATGACTCCACGGGGATTCAAACACTTTGCCTTCAGGCAAACTCCGCTTCAGCTGGAGAAACATCTTCGACTTCAGTCAGAAGAAACATTATTCATTTGATCGCAATCAATCATCATCTCAGGACAACTGACTTGGTCTTCAGGCCAACACGGATCACCTTGCATACAAAAGCTGGATCTACAAACCTTTGAACCTTGTCTTCAGACAAATGTTGATTCATCAACTAGGGAATCTGAATCCACAGGAACATTCTGATATCGCCTTCAGGCGTTTACGAAGTCAATCTTCAGATTAGGCATCACTGTTGGAGCAAACATTTCACGCTGCTAGGGACTTCAAGAATCATCTTGAACAAACAAACTCCGTCGGGCGCCTTCAAGAATCATCTTGAACCGATAACCTTTCTGGAGACTTTATTCTGCTAGGGATTCCAGGAATCTTCCTGGGCAACTCTTGCTGGAGACGCTACTGGGGGAGCTCAAGAATCATCCTAAGCAAACAACTCGGGAACCTGCGCCGAGGTCTTAAGAATCATCTTAAGCAAACGGCCCTGCTGAGGAATCGTCTTGAACTGAAGACTTCGCTGGGGATCTCAAAAATCATCTTGAGCGAGCGACTGTGAGGATTACACCGGGGTCTTAAGAATCATCTTAGGAAAGCGACCTCGTTGGAGAGAATGTCAGGAATCATCCTGAGCAACTGATCCTTCGGCCGAACACCTGTAAAACAAGAATGATAATAACCTAGGTCATGCTTATGATGCATATGCTTCGGTGCCATGCCCCACACGGCGGAAATGCTATGCGTTTATGCTAAATGCTATGCAATCATGCACAATGATGCGATCCCGTCAGCAAAATAAATGTCGAGGGGGAAATTCTCCTGTCAAGGAGAAAGAACTACTCAGCTAGAGGAATCATCCTGCTGAGGAGAACGTGGACACGCCAATATCAACCAGACTCTGTCTGGGGAAATGATCTTCGGTTGACTGCTGCAGGGGAGCGAAGCTCTACGAGAACTTGGACCTGCTGATATTAATCGCGAGAATAAACTGCGCAGCCGTCTCGGCTACTCTTCTGGGGATAACAACTCTGTGGGGAAATAACTTCAGCTGCTCAACACTCCACTGGGGAAAAACCAATCATGATCTGATCAACTTCCAAGGACTCGGCTCTCTTGGACATCGGCAAACTCGGCTGAGGAAGGAGAAATCATCCTGCTTCGCTGGAGAGAGTGCGACTCTGGGGAAATACCACATCGGCTGTTCAATACTCTGCTAGGGAAAATCCACTCATGGTCCCAACTGTTTCCAAGGATTCGGCTCTCTTGGGGTTTGCGAACTCAGCCGTGGAGAGAGAAATCATTCTACTTCACTGGAGAGTACACTCTGATGAGGAATTTCAATTCCGCTGGGGAAGAAAGAATCATCTGACTTCGGGGGAGAGTACAACTCTGCAGGGGAGTACAACATCAGCTGTTCCAACACTCTACTAGGGAAGAGGGAATCATCTAACTTCAGGAGTGAATACGGCTCTGATGGGGAATCTCAATTCCGCTGGAGAGTTCAGTCTGGCACCATCAGTTACTGCATCCTTCGGCATACGAACAGATTCCTACGAGACCTGCACTTGTGACCCGGTGCTGGGGAGACACCTGCTTCGGCGACCTTACTGGGGAAAACACGAGCTTCGACACCCAAACATTTCTACGAAATCTGCACTTGTGACCCGGTGCTGGGGAGAGAAGACATCATTCTTCGGTGCTTGACTCAGTTGATGAGGTGGCGCTCCTTCAGGATGCGTCTGCTTGGGGAAGAGAACCATCTCTGCCTGGGGAGACATATCAATGCTCACTATCCTGCGTTCAGATTTTGCGGAGGAGAGACTGCTGAACTCTGCTGGAGAAGGAGGATTCGCCCTGCTTCGGGGATGCGCACGGCACATCTTCTGGAAGGCGCTACACCTGCAACAACACAAACAAACAGACAAGATACCCTCCTCAAAGGGCCTATCCAGGTTATTATCTTGTGACAATATTCGGGTAATTAATTGTTTCAACAATCAATGGGCCTAGGCCCGCAAGTTTATGTATGCGCATTTTATCAAAAACATTGGCGTTTTCATTCGCAAACAAAACAGATAAATGCTAAACAGGCAAACAGAATTGCTGAACAATATGCATTTTATTGATGATGAACCCCTGAATGGGCAAATGAATGTTTTACAACAGAGGCAAGCTCCTGGAATGAGGAAGCCGCACAAAAATAAAACATAAATATACATCAGTATATACAGATGTCGGCAACGAGGCGTAGACGAACACCATGAGTTGATCCCTCTAAGACCCACTCGACTTCGATACTTCTCCGACGCTTCAGCTTCGGAAGAGATTGGTTCAGATAAACGGCCCTCAGGTCCTCCAAACCACTAAACAATGAAAGTCCACACGCGGAACGCAGTCATTTGCTTATCCAAATCCCTAACTTTTGCGTGAACCGCCCTTTACGGGTTTTCAGTTCACCGGGATACCCTTTTTTGCCGAAGCCGCCCAGTGTAGGTTTTCGACTTCGCGGGTGTACATTTTTCAATATATCCCTACTTTTTGCCCGAACCTTTTATTCTGTTTTTGGTTCGCCGGGATGCCCCTTTTTTTCCTGGACTCTTTCTTTTTTGTCCAGCGGGTCTCTTTCAAGCAAAGTATTTTTTAACTGCGTCCGCGTTCACCGGGGATGCAAAATCTTCACCATCCATCATGGATAACAACAAAGCTCCTCCCGAGAAGACTTTGCTGACGACATACGGCCCTTCGTAATTCGGAGTCCACTTGCCCCGGTGATCGGAGTGTGGTGGAAGAATCTTCTTCAGGACGAGATCACCCGTCTGAAAGCTTCTAGGACGCACCTTCTTGTCATAAGCTTTCTTCATTCGGCTTTGGTACAGGCGACCAAATGCAATCGATGCTAACCTCTTCTCGTCCATCAGGCTGAGTTGGTTTAAGCGATTCGTAATCCATTCTGCCTCGTCAAGTTTCACATCAACCAAAACTCGCAAAGAAGGAATCTCCACTTCTAACGGTAGGACAGCTTCCATACCGTACACCAAGGAGAAAGGAGTTACCCCGGTCGACGTACGCACCGTCGTACGATAACCGTGCAAGGCAAACGGCAGCATCTCGTGCCAATCTTTGTACGTCACAACCATCTTCTGAACAATCTTCTTTATGTTCTTGTTGGCCGCTTCAACAGCGCCATTCATCTTCGGCCGGTAAGGAGATGAGTTGTGGTGTTCAATCTTGAAGCTCTGGCACAGCTCCTTCATCATCTTGTTATTCAAATTCGAACCATTATCAGTAATGATCCGCTCGGGAATTCCGTAACGACAGATGATGTCCCTCTTTATGAATTTAGCTACCACCTGCTTGGTCACATTAGCATACGAGGCTGCCTCCACCCACTTGGTGAAGTAGTCGATAGCTACCAGAATGAAACGATGACCATTGGACGCAGTGGGCTCGATCTTGCCTATCATGTCGATGCCCCACATGGAGAACGACCAAGGGGAGGACATGACATTCAATGGGCATGGCGGCACATGAACTTTATCGGCATAAATCTGGCATTTATGACATTTCTTCGCGAATCTGAAGCAATCCGACTCCATAGTCAGCCAGTAATATCCTGCTCTCAGGATCTTTCTCGTCATGGCATGTCCGCCGGCGTGTGTACCAAATGTGCCCTCATGGACTTCTTCCATGAGCATACTTGCCTCTTTCTCATCCACACATCTGAGTAGTACGAGATCGTGGTTTCTCTTATACAGCACTCCATCGGGATTGAGATAAAAGTTTCCAGACAGCCTCCTCAGAGTCTTCTTATCCTGGGTTGACGCACCCACAGGATACTCCTTAGTCATAAGGAAGGTCTGGATATCGTGGAACCATGGCTTGCCGTCATCGGCCTTCTAGATTGCAAAGACAAATGCCGGCCTATCAAGACGCGAAAGAACAATTCTCGGAGCCTCATTCCAAAAATTGACTTTATACATTGAAGCCATCTGATTTTCAGCCCTGGGTACATGATTAAGTTCCACTCGATCGAAGAACGGAAGTAGCCTCCTGGCATAATTCATGTACGGCACCAGATTCGCTTGACGAGTTTCCCACTCCCCTTTAATCTGATTGATTACAAGCGCTGAGTCACCATATACGTCTAGATTCTTGATTCTCAAATCAATTGCCTCTTCTAGACCCATAATACATGCTCCATACTCTGCTTCATTGTTGGTGACTGGAAACGTCAGTCTCGCAGTAAACGGGATGTGGGATCCATGAGGAGTCGTGATGATAGCCCCGATACCACTTCCATAGGAATTAACCGCTCCGTCGAATATCAACTTCCACTGAGACTTCCTATCTGGCCCCTCATCGGGCAATGGCTCATCGCAATCCTTCGCCTTGAGAAACATAATATCCTCGTCAGGGAATTCGAACTTCATCGGCTGGTAGTCTTCGATCGGCTGTTCGGCAAGGTAATCAGACAATACGCTTCCCTTAATGGCCTTCTGGGAGATATACTGAATATCATATTCTGTTAACACCATTTGCCACCTGGCAATCCTGCCCAAAAGAGCCTGCTTCTCGAAGACGTACTTGATCGGATCCATCTTCGAAATTAGCATAGTGGTGTGATTGAGCATATACTGTCGTAGACGTTTGGCGGCCCAAGCTAATGCACAACACGTCTTCTCCAGCATCGAGTATCGAGATTCACACTCAGTGAACTTTTTACTCAAATAATAAATGGCATGCTCTTTTCTGCCGGTCTCGTCGTGCTAACCGAGAACACACCCCATACTATTCTCCAGAACCGTCAGGTACATGATTAATGGCCGTCCAACCACTGGGGGTATCAAGATTGGAGGTTCTTGAAGATACTGCTTTATTTTGTCGAACGCCCTCTGGCAATCCTCATTCCAAGTAATCGCCTGATCTTTCTTTAAAAGCTTGAACATCGGTTCACAAGTGGCCGTGAGCTGAGAGATAAACCTTGCGATGTAGTTTATTCGGCCCAAGAAACCACGAACTTCTTTTTCTGTGTTCGGCGCTGGCATTTCTTGAATAGCTTTTATTTTCGCAGGATCAACTTCGATACCTCGTTCATTAACGATAAACCCCAATAACTTTCCGGACCGCACTCCGAAAGTGCACTTGTTAGGATTTAGCCTCAGCCTGAACTTCCTAAGCCTCTCAAAAAGCTTCAATAAGTTGACCAGATGCTCTTCCTCCGTTTGGGACTTTGCAATCATGTCATCAACATAGACCTCGATCTCATGATGAATCATATCATGAAACAAAGTGACCATTGCTCGCTGGTAAGTGGCCCCTGCGTTCTTCAGACCGAAGGGCATTACCTTATAGCAGAATGTTCCCCAGGGGGTGATAAACGTCGTTTTCTCCATGTCCTCCGGTGCCATCTTAATCTGATTGTAACCGGAGAAGCCATCCATGAACGAAAACACGGAAAACTGGGCTGTGTTGTCGACCAACACATCGATATGAGGCAACGGGAAATCATCCTTAGGGCTCGCCCTATTCAAATCCCGATAATCGACGCACATGCGTACCTTACCGTCCTTCTTCGGTACAGGCACTATGTTGGCGACCCACGGAGGGTAAGTGGTAACGGCTAGAAATCCTGCGTCCAACTGCTTCTGGACTTCTTCTTTGATTTTTACAGCCATATCTGGTCTCGTCCTCCTAAGCTTCTGCTTGACTGGAGGGCAATCTTCTCGCAACGGCAAGCGATGAACCACGATGTCTGTGTCAAGTCCGGGCATATCTTCGTATGACCAAGCAAAGACGTCACTATACTCTCGAAGCATCTCGACCAGTCTATGCTTGACGTCATTCTACAGCGCAGCCCCTACTCTGACATTTCTGACGAGCTCTTCGGAACCCAGGTTTATGATCTCAATATCCTCCTCGTGAGGCAGAATAACCTTTTCCTCTTGTCTCAACAAGCGGGCCAACTCTTCCGGAAGGTCTTCGTCTTCATCAATCCCATCCTCGGCTTGATAAATCGGGCAATCAAAGTCGTAGTGAGCCGTAGAGGGTCCAGAGTCGATGTCATCTGTTATGTGGATCCTGCAATAACAAGGGTTAAGTTTAAAGCAAGAATATGCAGGTTAGCACAAACCTCGTTGCCATTTTGCTGTTTTTCAAAATAAACATAAAACAGGAATAACAGAGAACACAATATTTGAGTACGAAGAAAACGCCTTTTATTTATTAACAAAATGCATGTACATAATCCAACAAGGCCCTGACAATAAAACCACTATGCCCCGGGTAGGACATAGGGTTGTACAAAGATTGTAAAAAGCAAATCATTACTCTTCACTTGTCAGCTGGATAATCTCCTTGATGGTCCAATTGTTGAGGCGCTCGCCCGGCTTGCTTGGTTGAATCCAGGCGTCAAGATCACAATCGCTATCCCCGTTGTCCTCAGACACTGCATTGATGCTTTCGAAAATCACTCTGCCCTTGGTGAATAGGATCGGCCCCTTCCCACGAGACGAACTGCTAGAAGAAGATGAAGCCTCAGCTTCAGGAGAATACCCCAATCCAAACTTATCCTGCTTGATTGGTATATCCAGAACATGCCCCCAGCCTGGGGTGGAACCGGCTTCAACGACGGCTCGAGCTTCTTTGAATGAGGAGAGATTCATTTCTTGCTTCTCTACGACGACAGGAGCTACCTCTTTCACATTGACGGTTTCAAATGCTTGGCAGAGAGTTTCATGGATCTCGCCATCCATCTCAACGTATTTAAACGATGACAAGTGGCTCACCATAATGTCCTCCTCACCATAGACGGTCACTATACTTCCCCTGACAGCATATTTGAGCTTTTGATGCAGCGTGGACGTCACGGCACCGGCAGCATGGATCCATGGCCGACCTAAGAGGCAACTGTAGGCAGGCATGATATCCATGATATAGAAAACCGTATCAAACGTCTCCGGACCAACTTGAATAGGCAGGGTTAACTCTCCGAAGACGTGGCGCTTAGTTCCATCAAATGCTTTCACCACCAGATCACTGGGCGTGCAAAGCAATCCACGAGTGTCCAACTTCATCAGTGCCTTTTTCGGAAGCACATTAAGTGACGAACCCGTATCCACCAGGACATGCGACATGATCGTGCCTCTGCACTCTATTGAGACGTGCAAGGCGCTGTTGTGATCTCTCCCTTTAGGAGTCAGCTCTAAATCTGTGAATCCCAGCCCATTACCAGCATTGACATGGGCTACCACCTCTTCTAGCTGATTTACTGATATCTCCTGCGGCACGTATGCAACGTTCAATATCTTCAGTAATGCGTTGAGGTGCGCTTCAGAACACAGCAACAAGTTAAGAATAGAGATCTTTGACGGAGTCTGATGAAGATGATCTACAATCTTGTAGTCGCTCTTCTTGATTAATCGCATGAACTCTTCAGCATCTTTAACTAGCAAATCCTTCTCTGCCCCAGAAGGGACCTCTTCAACGGCTTTGCTTTTACCTTTATCCACAGCGTCAGCTCGGACTACTTTCTCTGCTGCAACCTCTGCTGGCGCGAACACTCTACCGCTTCGAGTGATACCACTGACTCCGGCAAGGTTCTGCACAGTCGATCCGTACGGCTCAAGCTCTAACTTCTGACCATTGCAATAGACTTCGGCGCCGTAATGCCATGGAACGACGTTAGTGCTTTCGAATGGGATTGGCCCGGCCCTGGTGATAGTAATTGTAGGTGGTCGGGGCGCAGAAATAGTAATAGGGTGACGAGGGATGGTAATGGTAGCGACTTCATCTGCCTGCTTCAGCACGACCTCCCCTGATGCACTTAACACTCCGGCTGAACTGCAAAATACCCTCAGACATCAGACTTTGGATACCCTCGACCAACTGCTCACACCCATCAGGAAGTGTAGCACAAGCCATACATAACTCTCCGCATCCAGGAAAGAAGCCCTTCTTCAGCAACTTAGCCTTGACAAAACTAAACGGCGTCTTCAAATCTTTGACGTCAGTCAGCAAGTCCGCACTCTCCTCAGTGATAACGGCGTTCACCCCGCCTCCCCTATGATGAGGCATAGGGTTTTTGGTGACGTTGGGCACACTATCAGAAAAGTTAATAACCTTGGCGTCCACCAAGTCCTGCACTTTGTGCTTAAAAGCTTTACAATTCTCAATCGTATGGCCCGGTGCCCCAATATGGAAGTCACAAGTAGCATTGGCGTCATACCCCGGTGGTGGTGCCCCTGTCAAGGGAGCCAACGTCCTCTTTTGCACTAACTGAAGTTGCAGCAAAGTTTGCAGAAGCTGCGCATACGACATAGGTGGAGTTTCAAAATGACGGTTTGCCAGAGGAGCCCGATTCTGATATTTCCTATACCCCTGGTTATTCTGCTGCTGAGGCTGCTGCTGCTGCTGCTGCGGTGGAGCAGCTGGGATATTTATGCTAGCAATCTGCTGCTGAGGGCCCTTGCCCTTTCTTCGAGCATTAGTGACAGCACTAGCATCTCCTTCTCTACGTTTGCCAGCGTAGGGTTTCTTACCACCTCCTCCAGCTGAGGATGATTCGCCTTGAATTTTTCCAATCTTTATACCGTTCTCGACATGCTCGCCCATAGTGATGAGAGCCGAGAATGTCCCAGACATGCCACTGACCAGCTTTTCATAGTAGATTCCAGGAAGGGTAGCCACGAACATTTGCACCAGCTCACGCTCGACCATCGGCGGTTGCACCCGAGCAGCCAATTCGCGCCACCGCTGGGCGTACTCTTTAAAGCTTTCATTGTTCCGCTGCGATAGATTCTGAAGCTGAACTCGGTTGGGGGCCAAGTCGCTATTGTATTGATAATGGAGGACGAACGCTTCAGCGAGGTCTTTCCAGGTGCGCACCGTAGCGGGCTCCAGGCCCATATACCATTCTAGGGATGGACCAGAAAGACTATCTTGGAAGAAGTGCATCAGCAACTTCTCATCGTCAGAATAGGCGGACATCTTTCTATAATAAGATCGAAGGTGGACACGGGGGCAAGTAGTACCCTTATACTTCTCAAAGACGGGCACCTTGAACTTATGAGGTACCTTGAAATCAACAATTAACCCGAGCTTGGACATATCAACGCCCAATGTATTCTGATTTTCAATGTCTCTCATCTTGTCTTCCAGCGCTTTGAACCTGAGTCGAGCTTCAGCATTCAACTCTGCTTCTACACCTCTCTGAGAAAATACGTCATCCTGATGGTCCTCAAGCCACGGTTGAGGCACCAACAGATTTCCGACACCAGCATTGCCGTTGACCGGCCCTATGTTAACATTGGCTCCCAGACTGCCATTGCCGACGCCTGCCGCATTGAGTCCGATATTAGTCATTAGATTGCCGTTAGCACTGTCGTTGCCCCCGGCAACAGGAACAACATTCTGTGGAGCATCCACTGGAGGAGGAGTAGGCACGACCCCGCCGTGAAGTATGCCATTACTGTCAACCCTGGAGATCAAAGGTTGAACCAAAGTACGAAGCTGGTCCTGACCATTCGCGACCACTTGCATCAGCTCCATAAAACGATCCATCCGTTCACGGAGCTCTTGAATATCTGACTGCACCTGGTCCATGATCCTTGTCTGATTAGCGCGAGTCGAGTAACGGTGAATGAGCCTCTGATCAATCCTGGAGACTGGAAGCAGCTCGGAACCTGTGTACCTAAAAAACCTATCAACATTAAAGGTTAGGACAAGCGACAAAATGTATGTCATGCAAAATGCTTCATGCAGATGTATGCGTATGTCTGTGTGCTTGGGAGATTTCCCCCGATCCTGGCGCCTTAGTACCAGTGCTGATAATAATAAGGAGGGGAATCTAGGCCCAATCATGGAAACAGCAATCTCTCATATACACAGGACCAGCGATAGCCAACTCCGACACATCAGGGATCGAGAACTCGTACGCAACTGTCTTGCTGTAATAATACAATAAGAGGCGAGAGATCCTAGATCGGGGAAACGGTACCTGTCACAGACACACGTTAATGGAATGTGAATGATCATGCAAACTAATGCAAAATGCAGGCATGTAACAATATATCCAGGTGGCTGCTGTGGAGATTCGGTATCAACAATCACTGACGAGAAGAAAACCCCGGCGTAAAACCACTGATCTGATCTGCTGAGAATAACCACCTGACAGGACCAAGATCAAAATTCTGCTCTGTCAAGAACAAATGTCTGGTAACAAGGACCCCGGATGTATGATCAGAAAACGTCCGCTGATGAAGTCTTCAGACCCCAAATCAAAAATCTGCCCTCTCAAGAACAAACGTACAGCTGCTGATGAGATCTTCAGACCCCACTCAAAATCTGCCCTATCAAGAACAAACAACAACTGCTGATGAGATCTTCAGACCCCAAAATCTGCTCTATCCGAAACAAACTACTGACAACAATACTCTGATCGAAACCTGCTCTATCAGGAACAGACATACACCCGATGATAAAATCCTCTGATTAAAAAACTTGCTCTGTCAAGAACAGTCGAATCTGCCACCGAGAACCCTTGCACCAACATAACTGATTCACTGTCAAGAAAACCAAGTAGTCTGAAGGTATAAGTTTCCTGCAATAAACCCAATCCCACTCACAGGTATGGACCTAATCTACGGACAAAGGTACGGCATCCTATGCGGTCATCAGCGTCACAGACTTTCATGAGTGACGATACGATTCCCAGAAGGAGTGGCATCATCAAGTCATGAAGAGGCCTCACTTAGCTGACTTCCAAATGATCGGTCCCCAGAGTCGACAATCCTCACGTCTGGACTCCCCTCAGATCCTCAGGACCGGAAAGGAGCACCTCTGCAAGAATCTCGTCTGAGCGCAGATTTTCGTAGGGAACTTTGCCTGCTCAGCAGACAGGTTCGTCTACTACTTCTCCGTAACTATATCTAGGTGTATACTCAAGCCCAGGTCCGGCTTCTCACTCATAGTAACATCCCTCTCCCACAGCAGCACAGATAATCATATCAAACTGGAAATAAAATGCGGGAAATAAAATGCGGGAAGTAAAAATGCAATAAACAAACGCAACCCAACAAGCAAACATACAAGCGCTAGGATTGACTCTCATAGGGAATCGGAGAACCAGAGATTCTGGGTTCGGTCCCCAGCAGAGTCGCCAGCTGTCGCTTTCGCGAAAATAAGGTGTCGGCATGACAGAAGAGTCGCCACCTTTCGTTATTTATCCCTCAGAGCGGGAAAGGAAACGATCGGAAAAACCTGACGAAAAAGGGTAAGACAAGGTCATCGCAACCATTGTCTGGGTTCGGGAGTCGGTTACGCAAGGGGAAGGTATTAGCACCCCTCACGTTCGTCGTACTCGACGGGATCCACGCTTGTTTGCTTACTTGGACGGGTTGGTTTTATTCTATCTACCTATCAAGGCTGGCTGAAAAAGAAAAGAAAAATGACTCGGCAAAGCATCACACTTTATGCCTACGTATTCTCATCAGAGAATGAGAAATCAGAGTCAACGTAGTTCGGCCTACGAAGGATTATGGGGGAAGGTTGCTCGCTAGGATATCGCATCCTATGCCTACGTACTTCCACACTGCATGGAAGATCAGAGCAAACGTAGTTCGGGAAACTACGGCCTATTTCCTGAAAGAAGTGCTTTTTATTGTGTTCGCGATTTCAATCGCACTAGAGACTATGACCTGAGAGTGAATGCGTCGCATGTCACCCAAAGGGTACCATACTAAACATCCAATCTCGGATAGCTTAAGGCTCGTAACGTACGAAAGAAATCATTCATGATTACTGTATCTTAAACTGTTTTGAGATGAGAAGAGAACAGGCCCAACTAGGAGGGAGACTATCAAGTCCTACTGTTATCATGCCATGGATTCATCCTATGGTTGAGGTTTGAACAGGGAACTCCTAGAAGTTGTCATGCATAGGTTTCAACCTAAAAGTCTATCATCAAATCCTTATCAAAGGAAATGAGAGTCCTAAGGGATCATGTCAATGATACACCAAAACAGACAAAGCATCAGCTTAACAGTAAAATGCATGCAGTGCAAGTGAGGGAGGAAATGTGTGTGGGGCCTCAACCTCCACAAGCTCATCTCGACCTCAAGCCAGTCATGAAATAACAGTAATCATACTGAAAAATAAACAACATGCTATCAAGCAATAAACAGATAAAAGGAATGAAATGCCATCAGGCAAACAAACCACATGCTTGAGAAAGAAATCGTCTAATCTAATCTCTAATCCTAAACCTAAAACAGAACTCTAATCAGAAGAAAGCAAAGCCCTAAAGCAAAACCCTATACAAGAGAAATCAATCCCAGTCTCCAAGCTTTAAAACAAGCTTACCAAAGAAAGGGAGCTAAGTAGGCAGACTCATAGTGCCCTCCTCAGGAAAGCACTAGGAGGCTTATACTCAGGAATCATATCCCATGTGGCTCAACAACTGTGATCGGTTTACATTCCTCCTCAGGAGAAACTAAACTCACATGAAGGCTCCAACATCATTGGATACTTGAGAAGTCCTAGATGAACTAATGGAACTAAGTGAATAGACCCATAGGACCTTCCTCAGGAAAGTACTAAGAGGCTTCCACTTAGGAGTTGTATCCCATGTGGCTCAACAACTGTGATCAGTTTACATTCCTCCTCAGGAGAAATTAAACTCACAAGTTGGCTCCAACATCATTGGATACTTAAGAAATCCTACATGAACTAGTGGAACTAAGTGAATAGACTCATAGGACCTTCCTCAGGAAAGTACTAGGAGGCTTCCACTTAGGAGTTGTATCCCATGTGGCTCAACAACTGTGATCAGTTTACATTCCTCCTCAGGAGAAATTAAACTCACAAGTTGGCTCCGACATCATTGGATACTTAGGAAAGAGGTGAGAAGAAAGAATGAAAGTCATTCATAGTGCCTTCCTCAGGAAAGTACCATGAATTCCCCTCAAACTTCAGGATCTCAAACCTCACAGACAGGGAACAAGCTCCAAGCTCTGGATCTCTGGGTTTTGATCTACAATCTCCTTCACCATGCTCTTCAACAAGATCTTCAAAACAAACTAAGCCCCACAACAAATTCCCCAAAATAAACCCCAGGGACAGACAAATAACCACAGAACAGTCAAAACCATCAGTCAACTTCAGAAAATACCTAAAAATACTAAAACAAGGGGGAAAATTCTAACAATTATTCACAAGGGTCTACAACACCTACCCATAACATCCCTATATGCCTATACCCAAAAATCAAGACAAAACTCTCCAAAGAAAATGAATTACTTCACTTATGCATAACCTAAACCCTAATTAGGTACCCTAATGCTAACCTAATTAAACTAATCAAATTTTAATCTAAAAATCATGAATTAAATCCTATGGGGAACTATGATTCAATATCTAATCACACCAAAAAGAATGAATTAAAAATCCTAAGGGAAAGTCCTAGAAGAAATTCTACAAAATGAAGCATCAAACTAAACATTATAAAAAGCTATTTAAATGAAAAATATACTAAAAATATTAAAAGAAAAATAAAATGGAATTTTATTTATTTATAATTTTCTAGACAGAATTATGAGCATATGAAAAAAACAAGCATTAAAAAATATTAATCTTTGGATTTTATATGATTTTTTTAATATGCAAGAAATATAAAGGAAATTAAAAATAAAAGAAATTGAAATAAAGGGTGGGGGGTGTTAATAGAACTGCGCCCTAGCTGCTTTTAATATTGGGCTGAGAACCTGGGGGTGTGGAAAGTAAGTGGCTAGGCCCAGGCGTTATTCAGAAATCACTATGGAAAATTAAAAGAAAAAAAAACACGAGGACGGTGCAAATAGCATAGGTTTTTAGTTTAAAACTGGATTGGGCTTCGCGAGGGGGTGTCAATAGCATGGACTGGCTGAGGCCCATAGCTTTCCACTTAAGTAAACGCTGCGCTTCAGCGCTTAGGGTTTCCCTCCGCTTTAAGTTCAAATTGGGACCGTTGGATGAGCTGATCAAGTCAATTCTTTGGACAGATCTAGTGGCTGTGGGTCATCGTCCCCAACAAGCCTCCTAGGGTTTCAGAAATGGCCAGATTCACGCGCGAGTTTCTTCCCACTCGTACTCCCTCGTATGGCCATGAAAACAGAAACTTCCAAGACCAATATTGCGCCATTTATTCCCAGGAATCTAATTATACCAATAGCTTCTCCTGAAGCTTCATAGAATTCGCAAACAGAATGCATGAAAAGCTTGGTTCCAACATTTTCTTCTGAGATCAATCTTGCTAAGACCTAACTCTAATAGTACTATCGTGCTCATGACATTACCCTAGTCATTCTATGCTATAATACGCGGATTAACACTCACTAAACAGCCCATTCTTGAACTTGCAAGAAACCAAGACCTGCCATGAAACCTTATGAAAAGCTTTCTAATCTTCAGAAAATGGACAACTAACCTAGCATGATAATTCTATACCTATGAAACCAACAGAAGACACATAAATATGGAGATATAGGGCAACCTACAAACCTGTCAAATGGTGATGGTAGATGTATGTAGAGATGAATTCAGAGCTTGTAATTGATGCCAAACACTCCTCTAATGGAGTATTTGTTTCTGTTTGCAAGATTCTTGAAGAGGGAAGCTTGTAATGGAAGATTCGAGTCTTGCTTGATTTTGAAGAAAGCTTTGAATATTCCTTTCTCCCTCACTCATTCACCAATGGATTCACCAACCTGACCAACCTCTCATCTCACCTTGATCCACTTAATATATAACCATCCATGGAAGACTCTAGAACCTCCTAGAAAGAGCTTGAATACCATGGAAAGTCTCATGTAATGCCATATTGGATATCTCATCTCATGCCTTAATGCCTTTTAATTTTGCTTTAAAATCTCCCCTTGTGAGATATTGGGAGTGGAAGGAGTGAAAAACAAGCTTGGCCTTGCCTTTGGTGAAGTTTGGTCAAGTTCCTTAATATGCAAGAAACAAAATTACAAAGCAACCCCAATTTTAAGACCTCAAATCAAAAATCTATTTGAACCATTGTTTTTAAAATGATGTTTGGATTCAAAATGACATATTGTATGACCTATTTTGGATTTGTGGATCTCCCAAACCAATTTCCAACTTGGATTCATTTACTTTATAAGTCATTTTTAGGTCATTTTTACCCAATCTTGTAAATCCTTGCTACAAGCTTTTTCAATAACTCATGACCACTTTTATAGGCTTAAAATCCCATTTTGAACAACTTTGATGTTTTGAGTTTTTTCATTTGAGGCTTGGAAGTAGGAGATATGGCCTTTGCTTAAAATGACCTATAATCACCAAATGACCAAAATACCCCTGTCTTGTTCAAACCATAAGTTGAGTTCTACAAATCCTATCAAGGACTTCTAGTACTCTCTAGAAAGCTAAGAAGATGCTATTAAACATTCATGTTGACCAAGAGATCATAGGTGTTGCACCCTAAAATTTGCCCAACTTTATTCACTTGGTTTATGTTTCAATATCATTAGCATTTGCATATAGAGTCATGTATATAGGTTACTCATCTGCATAGCATAAGCATAGCAAGTCATTCAACAGGGGACCAATCATTATTCTCATCTCTAGAGGCCTATCAAGAGGTTATTATTCAAATTCCATCTCATTCAAGTCATCAGAAAGAATTGGGAAGCTATCAAGTCAGTAGAGCAAGCAATTCATCTATCTCCTAACTGAGGGTGTCTGAGGATCAACAAAGAAATGGTGAGCTGTGGGCTGAGCATGGGGAGTATCTAGACATCTTGGAGGATTTAGAAAGTCATTTGGAGAAGGAAATGAGTCATTGGTGTGGTCACAAGAGTTGTGGAGGAAGACAGTCCACTAGGGTTTCATCTGGGTCAACCCTGGGTCAACCCTAGATCAAAGGATTGTTTGAAAGGCATTGAGGGCTATTGAGGAGATGTGGGGTTCATCATTTGACATGGAGAATAAGGATATGTTGTTAGGCTAAGAAGAAATCAAGAAAAATCAAGAAGAATAGAGGGTGAAAAGTCAAGGTTCCTAGGGTAAAATCCCTTGTTTTTCACTGATTTGTCAAAGAAGATAAGTTGAAATACAAGCCTCATCTCACCTAATTATGGTCATGAGACTTGTAGAGGATGTTATTAGCTTTAATTTGAGTGGTGGAAGTCCTTGAGAAGATTTCTAGAACTCAAGTTATGGCTCTTGCAAGTTAGGGGTCACCAGATGACACTGAAATTTGTCTGTGAAAGTTGACTGTCTTCTGACAAACTTTTGACCCTCAAGAATAATTCAAATGGACTTTGGACAAACATGAGAGTTGTTCCTCATTGTATCCCCTTTCCAGAATGGTATAGTATGCCTTCATATGATTTGTGGAACTCAACTTATGGTTTGAACAAGACAGGGGTATTTTGGTCATTTGTCAGTTATAGGTCATTTTTTAGCCAATGCCTAAAACTCCTACTTCCAAGCTTCAAATGGAAAAACTCAAAACATGAAAGTTGTTCAAAATGGCATTTTAAGGCTAGATAAGATGTTGTGAGAGTTTTAAAATGCATGGAGCATGGATATTTTAAAATGGTGAAAATGACTTAAAAAGGCATATAACTTGAAAAAGTTGAAATTGGATTTTGGTTTGAGAGATCTACAAATCCAAAATGGGGCATATGATAGATGATTTTGATTGGAAACAACATTTTGGAAACAATGGTTTATCCACATTTTTGAGTTTAGGCTTAAAAATTGGACTTCCTTTGTAAATTTGTTTCTTGCACTTTAAGGTACCATGAGAAATTGTTTGCCAAAGCCTTAATTTTGCATAAAATGCCTTGTTCTCACATGTATACCTCATATAAGGGTATTTTGAAGACTTATCATGAGTTTTATGAGATTTACTAAAAATAGTATTTTTGAATTTCTCATTACGTGAGAAGTTCTAGAACTTCCTTGGAAGCTTCTCATATGTTCTAGATCTTTCCTTTCACTTCCATAAATACCCAAGGGTGAGATCATGCCATGGTTGGTGATTCTATTTGCTTGCAAACCATACTTTCATCTCATAACTCCAAAATTGCATTTTGATTCCCACCTCTCCCAAACTCCATTGTTTGTGCTAGCTATCATCATCATCATCATCCTCCATTGTTGTAGAGTAAAAAGCACGAAGAAGGCACATCAATTCGTGGCTGAATCATGAGTTCCACTTCATCACTCCAAGTTGCGTGAAGGTTCGAATTGCCATTTTCAAGAAGCTTGAACACGAATTCTCTTCACCAGCATCATCACCATCATATATATTAGTAATAATTCATATTTTATTATATTATTTTCTTAAGCCCATAAGTTTGTTAGAGGGTATTTCAGTATTTTATCTTATTCTAGTAACCCTAGTTTTAGCCTATAAATAGGGTGACAATCATTGTAACTCTTAATCCTGTTTCTTCTGCCGTCATTCTTAAATAGAATATTTCTACCTTTCATCATTTATTCTACCTTTGCACCAACAATTGGTATCTAGAGCTCCGGTTCGGATTCATTGGGAAACACGGGAAACACGAGTGAACGTGAGGTCTTGTGTGTTTGATTTTGATTCTTAGATTCGTGTTGAATCTTGAACAAAATCTGATCAGAATTTTATTCTGTGGGTTGGGAAACACTGTGTGAGAAATCTGAGTGTATTGTGCAAAGTAGAAGATGAACGGAAACGGCAACATGAACACCAAACTTCCAGTATTTGATGGTAAAAACTGGAATCGTTGGATGATCCAAATGCGTGTACTATTTGGTGCTCAAGATGTTCTAGATCTTGTCACTGATGGTTATGTTCCAATAGCAGCAGATGCAACCGATGAACAGAAAAACGCGCAGAAGGAAGTAAGGAAGAAGGATCAGAAAGCATTGTTCTTCATTCATCAATGTGTGGATGTAAACGTGTTTGAGAAGATTGCAGACTCTACAACAGCAAAGGCTGCATGGGACACTCTGGTGAGATGTTATGGTGGTGACGCATCAGTGAAGAAGGTGAAGCTTCAGTCCTTGAGAAAGCAATATGAGAATCTCAACATGAAGAATAATGAGAAAGTTTCTGAATACATCTCCAGAGTGATTCTGATCACTAATGAGATGAAGGCATGTGGAGAAACTCTTTCTGAAGAAACAATCATGGAGAAAGTATTGAGATCCCTTACTCCTCAATTTGATTACATTATGGTAGCAATAGAACATTCCAAAGATCTGAGCATAATGAGAATTGAAGAGCTGCAGAGCAGTTTAGAAGCGCAAGAGTTGCGTTTGACTGAGAGAACTTCTGAAAGGGAAGTAGAGCAGCAGGCTCTGAAAGCAATTTCTGATAGGAGGTATCAGAAGCAGTCAGAAGCCAAGAGAAGATCTGATGGTGGTCAGAAGTCAGAAACCTCAACCTCTGATAGACAAAAGAATGCTCAGAAGGGAAAAGAGAAGTATGACAAGAAGAAGATCCAATGTTACTGTTGTAAGAAGTTTGGTCACTTTGCTAGAGATTGTTGGTCAAACAAGGAGAAGAAATCAGAAGAAGCAAATATAGCCAGAGGCTCTGATGACGAATCTGTGCTATTGATGGCCTCTGAATCTGATGATCTGACAGACTGGTGGTATATGGACACTGGCTGTTCAAATCATCTTACTGGAAACAAGAAATGGCTGGTTGACTTTGACTCTGAAAAGAGAACAAAGATCAGATGTGCTGATGACAAATACCTTAATGCAGAAGGTATGGGAAATGTCAGAGTGACTCTGAACAATGGAAAAATAGCATTGATTCAGAATGTGTGGTATGTACCTGGCATCAGAAGCAATCTGATGAGTGTGGGACAATTAATTGAGAAAGGTTTCTCAGTTACCATGAAGGACAATCTTCTGAAGCTGTATGACTGTAATCAGAAGTTGATTATGGAGTCAGAACAGGGAAGGAATAGAACATTCAAGGTGAATGTCAGAACTGCAGACTCAGAGTGTCTTAGTGCAACAAGTACTGAGAAGGAGAGTGAGCTGTGGCACAGAAGATTTGGTCATTTGAATTTCAGAAGCTTACAACATCTGAATTCAAAGAAATTGGTACATGGAATTCCTGCAATTAAGAAGCCTGAAAAGTCATGCAAAGTTTGCATGGAAGGAAAACAACCAAGATTGCCATTTGCATCAGAAGTTGCTCCAAGAGCAAAACATGCCTTGGGAGTTGTACACTCTGATGTGTGTGGTCCATTTCCAGTAGCATCAATTGGAGGGAACAAATACTTTGTGTTGTTTGTTGATGAATTCACAAGAATGACATGGGTATCCCTTATTAAGTTCAAACACGAGGTGTTTGATGAATTCAAGAAGTTCAGAATGAAGGCTGAGAATCAGAGTGGTCAGAAGTTGAAGATTCTTAGAACTGATGGTGGAGGTGAGTATAACTCCAAAGAGTTCCAGAAGTTCTGTGAGGAGAATGGAATTGAGCATGAGGTTACTGCTCCTTATACCCCTCAACACAATGGTCTTGCTGAAAGAAGAAACCGCACTCTGCTTGATATGGTGAGAAGCATGCTAAAGGAGAAGAAGCTTCCTCAGAAGCTCTGGGGAGAAGCTGTTGCCACTGCAACGTATGTACTCAACAGATGTCCTACGAAGAAGTTGAAGGAAATAGTTCCTATGCAGAAGTGGACTGGAGACAAGCAAAGTGTTAGTCATCTGAAGGTGTTTGGTTCTGTTTGCTATAAACATGTTCCAGAAGCCAGAAGACAGAAGCTGGATGATAGAAGCAAAGTGATGATTCTGATAGGGTACCACAGTACAGGTGCATACAAGCTCTATTGTCCAGAAACCAATAAAATTGAATTCAGCAGAGATGTGATTGTGAAGGAATCAGAAGTTTGGAATTGGGATAAGTCTCAATCTGATTCTGATGTTAGAACCTCTGAAGAAAGGTCAGAGTTAAGAATTTCTGAAGTTGAAGTAAACCCTGATATTGACTCTGACTCTGATACTGATTCAAACTCTGAAGAAGACTCAGAAGATGAAGGTGACCCAGATGACCCAGACTCTAATGATTCAGACTCTGATGGCAATCCAGATCTTGGTGGCAATTCAGACTCTGGAAATATGCCAGACTCTGAAGATGGTCAAAGCTCTGGAGGTCAATCATCTGAAGCTAGAAACTCTGAAGCTCAAGACTCTGAACAAGTTCAGAGACCACAAAGAATCAGAAGCGTTCCCAGAAGATTTGCAGAATTTGACATGCTGCAAGACACTGAAGTAGACTCTGAAGGAGAAGTTATTCAGTGTGCCATGTTAGTAGACTCTGAACCTATAAGTACAGAGGAGGCTCTTAAGCAGAAGCTCTGGCTGAAGGCCATGAAAGAAGAACTTGATGCTATAGAGAGAAACAAGACTTGGAAGCTGACAGAACTTCCAAAAGACAAGAAAGCCATCAGCGTCAGATGGGTTTTCAAGCAGAAGTTAAAGCCAGATGGTTCAATTGGCAAACATAAAGCAAGGTTGGTAGCAAGAGGATTTCTACAGAAACCTGGGCTGGATTATTCTGAAGTGTTTGCACCTGTAGCAAGACATGAAACAATCAGAATGGTGATTGCAATAGCTGCTAACAGGAATTGGCCTCTGATGCATTTAGATGTAAAATCTGCATTTCTGAATGGTCCATTAGAAGAAGAAGTTTACGTGTCACAACCTCCTGGATTTGTGAAAAAGAATCAGGAAGGGATGGTGTACAGATTATACAAAGCTCTATATGGATTGAAACAAGCGCCCAGAGCTTGGAATCAGAAGATTGATTCATTTTTCAAGAAGCAAGGCTTTCAGAAATGTGAGATGGAGTACGGTGTCTATGTTCAGCATACTTCTGAAGGCAATATGACTCTGGTACGTTTATATGTTGATGATATACTGCTGACTGGAAGTTCTGAACAAGAGATAGCCAAGTTCAAGAAAGTTCTGATGAATGAATTTGAAATGACTGATCTAGGCAAAATGACATACTTTCTAGGGATGGAGTTCAGATATTCTGAGAAAGGTATCATTTTGCATCAGCTCAAGTATGAATTAGAACTTCTGAAGAGATTTGATCTGAAGAATTGTAAGATGGCTGTCACACCTTCAGATACAAATCAGAAACTGGATTCAGACTCTGAAGGAAAGGATGTGGATGTTACAACCTTCAAACAGTTGGTTGGTTCTCTGAGGTATCTGTGCAATACCAGACCTGATATTTGCTACTCAGTTGGTATGGTTAGTAGGTTCATGAGTAAACCTAAGTGGTCCCATTACCAAGCTGCTGTCAGGATTCTGAGGTATATCAAAGGAACTCTGAAGTATGGAGTGTTATTTCCCTCTGGAGGAAATAATGAGTCAGAACTTCTGAGTTATTCAGACTCTGATTGGTGTGGAGACAGAGTTGACAAAAGAAGTACATCTGGGTACTTGTTCAAATTTCTGGGAGGTTCCATTTCTTGGTGTTCCAAGAAGCAACCTGTTGTGGCGTTGTCAACCTGTGAAGCTGAATACATTGCAGGTGCTGTCACTGCATGCCAAGCTGTGTGGATTCTGAATCTGTTGCAGGATCTGAAGATTAAAGTAGACAAACCTCTGAAGTTGATGATTGACAACAAGTCTGCAATCAACCTTGCCAGAAACCCAGTGCTGCATGGGAGAAGCAAGCATATTGAGACCAAATATCATTTTCTGAGACATCAAGTTCAGAGTGGAGTGTTAGAAGTTGTACACTGCAGCACTCAGAAGCAGTTGGCAGATGTTCTGACGAAAGCTATCAAGACTGATCAATTTCTCAGATTAAGGGATGGAATTGGTGTTACAAGTTTTGATGGAATATGAATTAAGGGATGGTATTAGTAATAATTCATATTTTATTATATTATTTTCTTAAGCCCATAAGTTTGTTAGAGGGTATTTCAGTATTTTATCTTATTCTAGTAACCCTAGTTTTAGCCTATAAATAGGGTGACAATCATTGTAACTCTTAATCCTGTTTCTTCTGCCGTCATTCTTAAATAGAATATTTCTACCTTTCATCATTTATTCTACCTTTTCACCAACAATATAAAGATCATTTGGCACCATTGGCAAGGGCTGAAACAGGGCATAGCAACCATCACCATATCCAATTGGTAAGGATACGTTTTGTTTCGAATCACCATAATTATGCATGGTTAGGGTTAGTTGTTGTGATATTCATGATAGAGACCACTTAAGGATCATTTATGGTGAGTTTAAGGTCAATCCATGGAGGTTCAAGATGTGGTGTCAATTCTTTCAAGATCAAGAATGGTTGGAATATGAGGTTTTAATGCATGTGCTATAGTTTAGTATACTCAGTGTAACATGTAGAACACATTGGCATCATTATTTTCAAGGTTTGTTAGAGTTGAAAAGTGAGCATTCATGGTGGTACCCGTGCCTTGTTGTTGACGGTTTGAAGGTTAGAGAAAGATTCAAGAGAAACTAAAACCATGGTTGTGTAGAGGGCGAGAAGAGGATCGGTTTTGTTTTTTATTTCATGTGATTTCATGGAGTAATGAATGAGATAGAAGCTATGGAAGATCATGGCATGAAATGAAAATTCTGAATTTTAGGGTTTGCATGTGGAGAAGATGAACATGCACCATTGGATTGGAATGGAAACTTTGACTTGACTTTGATCTTGCGGCCCAGATTTCATTCATCTTCAAAAATTCATAACTAAATGGAAAATGCATATTTTTAACTAATTCTTTTTTTAATATTTTCCTTAACATGTATAAAAAAATTAAAAAAATATAAAAATTGAATTTTATATTTTTTTCGCATTTTTTCCATATTTTACAAATAAATGCATATTTTGAAGGTTTTATTTCATACATGATCTTGTAGATTTTTGTTCTTACACTTAGAAATAGATTTTTTGCCCATTATTTTTTGTGGTGATTAATATTGAATTGTAGTATTCCCAGAATTTATTACTAGATTTTTTTAGAATAAAATTTGATTAGTTTAGATAATTGAACTTAGGATAGTTTAATTAGGGTTTTAAGTAGTATGCTTGAACTTCAACATTTTATTTTGGGGGTTTTAGGACAAGTTAGCCTATGGGGAATATATGGGGCTTAAGGGTAGTTAAATAGGATCCCCTAGAATTTATATTAGGAATTTATATTACCATATGCTATTTTTGGTTGATTTTTGAATTGATTGATCATTTGTGTGGCCTTTAGGGCATAGTTTGTATTGTTTTGCTTCTTTTTCTTCTCCTTTGGATGTGGAGCTTTGAAGATTGAATTGAGGACCTTGTGAAGACCTTGTGGATGAAGCACATTGAAGACTCAAGATGGAAGATCAAGTTCAAATTCATTGAAGATGCTGATGTTTGCTAGAAGACTGTTGAAGGCTATAGGATTTAGGGATAGGAAGAGCTTAGTCTAGCAACTTGATTCACAAACATAGATGGCTTTGTTTGCCTCTATCCTTTCTCTATGATTCAAAGTATCTTTCAAATATCCACCTCCTTCCTTTGGAAGGATCAGTGAATGTATTTGAAAGATAGAACTTTTGAGAGAAAACTTTCTGTTTAATGTTAACAGTTGATGAACCACCCTTGGTAGGTAATTAACTGTCTAACATTCATTCACTTCATCTGGTTGACTGATGTTCATCTTGGAGCCTGAGACTTGAAGAAAAGCCATTGTAGACTGAGGACTGATGATCAAGACCTTGCTGGAAAGCTGTGAAGATAGAGACTGCTGCTGACTGAAGCTTGTAATTGATTGGAGATGACTTGAAGATGGGTATTGATGCGGAGCTGCTGTGGCTGTTTATTTTGCTGTACTTCATTTCTTGATGTATTGATTGGTTTTCCCGACTGTATTGTTTGTTGTTTCCCCTGTTGCATTCATGCATTTTACTGTTTTACTGTATATATCTGCTATTGTTTCTGTTTTCGCCTATCCCGTAGGATCTCTGTTTCTCTCTGCGCAAGAGAGGAGCATGATAGACACTAGGTCTTAACCCATGCATGATAACATTAGGTTAGTTTGTTTCCCTTTTCAACCCTAGGTTTTTAGAGTTGCTGTTTCTCTTCTTACCTCAAAACAACAGAAAAATACGTAATAAGGGTTCTAACACAATAAAAGACACTTCTGGCGTAAAAGAAGTTGAACTCATCAAAACGTCATTTTTGTCCGCTTGGACCAGTAATCAGAAAAAACCTTTTTCAGAAGGAATAAAAAATAATCAAGACAGACTTGTGTCGTGCGTGGCCCGAACTACGTTTGCTCTGATCTTCCATGCTGTGTGGAAGTACGTAGGCATAGGATGCGATATCCTAGCAAGCAACCTTCCCCTCCTTTCCCGTAGGTAGGCGAACTACGTTGACTCTGATTTCTCGTTCCAGACGGGAATACGTAGGCATAAAGTGCGATACTTTGCCGAGTCATTTTTTTATTTTCATTTATTTTCTTTTTAACCCTCGACCCGTAGTTTAGATAGAATAACAATCCATACCCGAAAACAAGCGTGGATCCCGTCGAGTACGACGGACGTGAGGGGTGCTAATACCTTCCCCTTGCGTAACCGACTCCCGAATCCAGGTTTTGGTTGCGACGACCATACCTTTCCCGTGTTGTGCGAGGTTTACTCTGAGTGTTTCCTTTCCCTCCCGTGGGATAAATAACGCACGGTGGCGACTCTTCTGTCCAGCCGGCGCCGATTTTCGCAGTAGCGACAGCTGGCGACTCTGCTGGGGACTCAGATGGTTCCCTATGCGAGTCTCGCCTTAGGTTTTCTTCCTAGCTGTCTGGGTCATCCCCAGCAGCTGGCGACTCTGCTGGGGATCCAACGTCCCCTGGCTGCTAAGGACTGTGATAGTGCTTATGCATTTGGGATCCAACGTCCCTTAAGAGAGTCAATCCTAACGCTTGTTTTCCCGTCGAGGATTTTGTATGGATTTATATTTCTGACCTTTATTTTCAGCACTATATATATTGTTTATTATTGCTGTATTGGGGTGTGACGGGTGTTCTGATATTGAGTGAGAAGCCGGACCTGGGCTTGAGTGCACCTAGAATTAGAGTAGAAAGTAGTGGGCGCGTGCCGGCTTTGCTTGCATTAGTGTCTCATGAAATCTACACTCGGACGAGGTTCTTCTGGTTGGCTTCTTTTTCTACCCTTTGGGTCGAAGGGGTTGTTGGTCGGCTGAATTGTCGACTCCGGGAACCGATCATTTGGAAGTTGGCTAAGTGAGGCCTCTTCAGGATTTGATGATGCCACTCCTTCTAGGAATCGTATCATCAACCCTGAAAGTCTGTGACGCCGACGACCGCATAGGATGCCATACCTTTGTCAGTTACTAGGACATCCACCTGTGAGAGGGTTTGGGGTTATGCAGGTAACTAGACCTTCAGATACCGGTTATTTCTTGATCAGAGATCCTGGGTATTTATGGAGAGTTCTGAGGTCTGTCAGAGACCAGTTGGAGACATGATATGAGGTCTGCCAGAGACCAGTCAGAGTTATGTTGTGGGGTCTGTCAGAGACCAGTGTTGGAGCTTTGTGTAGGGTCTATCTGAGACCAAGGTTCGAGGAACTCTAGAGGGTCTATCTGAGACTTGTTGATATGGTTCAGGCTTCTCAGCCGGGGCACTTGATCCCTGTTGACTGTGTGCATACGCATTCGCATTTTCATTCATATGTTGGTAGCATATTGCATATCTATTTTGCATTACAGGTACTGATTCGAAATTGTATCTCATCTCCTGCTTCTCACCAGGTGTTCACAGAATTGCTTGCCAACATTCGCACCGCTATTCCACTCGCACCAACTGTCGAAGAATCATGGATCAAATGCAGAACGAGATGCAAGATGTGCGCAAGAAGCTAGCTCTCTTTATGCAGACCATGGAAGCTATTGCAAAAGGTCAGGAGAATTTGCAAGCCATGGTGCAGCCTCTGTTGGTCAGAAACGCCGGTCACGGTAACGAGGATCATCAGTCTGTGCGAGTCGATATTGTTCATGGAGATGGCACTCCCACGCCAGTGGCTCCACCTGTAGTCAATATACCTGCTGCTAATGTCAACAACGCTACCGCTGCTGGGAACGGTAACGTCGGAGTTGGGAACGAGACTGCTGTCCATAACGTTGGGCTTGGTGATATCAACTGGGGTGATAATATGGGTGGCAACGGCTTTGGTAATGCTGGATTCGGGTTCAACGATCAAGGATTCGATGACGCTGGGAAATATGGTTTCAATGCTCAAGGCTTTGGGCAAGATGGTTATGGTGTGGCCAATCAGGGCTACGGAGGTTTTGGAAATGGAAACGGCGCTGGGTTTATGGCTTTTGGTCCTGCTGGAGGTGTTCAGGGATACGGCAACAGAGGCCGAGGCCCGGTGATGAATCAGATTAGAGCTGGCCGCAATAATGGATATGATGGGTATGGAGCTGGGAATGGTATGTGGCAAGAAGATCAGCAGGAGGACGCTTTCTCCGGCGGAGGTTTCGAAAGACCGATGGATGACTCCCAGAAGATCAGAATGCTGGAAGAGCAGATGAGGGGGGTCCTGAACCAAAGTGCTGTGGGCTTGGACATGGCAACAATGGGTCTGGTACCTGGCTTGAGGGTGCCAATCAAATTCAAAGCTCCTGCGTTTGATAAGTATAAAGGGGACACATGCCCGAAAGTGCATGTGCGAGCTTATTACAGAAAGATGTCTGCATACTCAACTGATGAGAGAATGCTAATGCATTTCTTTCAAGATAGTTTGTCAGGCCCTTCCCTAGAGTGGTATATGGGATTGGAGCCAACTAATATCAAGACATGGAAGCAGCTAGCAGAGGCATTTGTAGCTCACTACAAGTATAACAGCGACTTGGCGCCCAATCGGGTCCAATTGACAGGGCTGTCTCAGAAAAAGTACGAGAGCTTTAAAGAGTACGCGCAAAGATGGCGCGACATGGCTGCCAGGGTCCGCCCTCCTTTAGAAGACAAGGAAATGAATGACATGTTCATTGGAACATTCACCGGCGTGTTTTACGACAAGTTGTTTCACACATCTTTGGCCAGTTTCTCAGACTTAGTTCTGATGGGGGAGAAGATTGAAAATAACATTAAGGTAGGAAGGTTCCAAGCAGGGGAGCCTACTTCAGCTGGAAGCAATAAGAAAGCTTTCGGGGGTAGAAAACAGGAAGATGCCAATTCGGTATGTAGCTCTCGGGGAAGAAATAGGGGATGGAGGCAATACCAACCGCAACAAGTTGCAGGTGTGACAATCCCCGCGCAACATCAGCAACAGCCGCAGCAGCAGGGGAAACAACATCCGGCTCAGCGAAGAATTCAGAATGGGAAGCCGAAAAGGGTATTTGATCCGCCGCCAATGTCGTACGCTGAGCTTCTTCAGAATTTGTTACGGTTACAGTTGGTCGAGAAAAGAACGATGGCTCCTCCGACAGGGATCCCCCCACCCAGTTATAATGCTAATGAGCATTGTGAATTCCACTCTGGGGCACCCGGCCATAATATCAAAAACTGCCACGCTTTCAAGCATAAAGTGCAAGATTTGATTGATAGCGCTGTTATTAATTTTGGTACGGAAGGGCCCAATATTACACGACAACCAATGCCAAACCATGAATAGGCTAGAGTATGGTGGACAAAGAGGAGTTCTATAGTTCGGGTGGGCCGTTAAAAGTAGATCAGAACAATGGCAGGCTGCCTCTAACAACTGATTGTGAAGATAGCTGGTTCAGCAGCAGGACAGATGTGAAAGCCCGGTTCTCGGAAGCTGGCATTTTTCTTTGTTTTATCTTGTCATTTCTTTACGTTTGTAGTTTCTTTCCTGTTTAAATTGCAAGCTTGTTTGTAAAACTTGTTGTTTTCATTCAATTGATGATAATGAAATAAATATGCATGTTTTGATTAAATCCATTCGTGTTCACTAATGGTTTTTAAAAATGTCCAACACCTGGTTAAGAAGGATCTGGGGAGGATGACGAAAGTGAACGACGTGCAAAATTCCGATTGTATGCTTTTGAAATAAAACCTGTTGATGATGTACAGGCATTGTTTCAAATCCCTAAACACCGGAGATATAAGGAAGATAATCCCTTGTCAACCCCTTTGAGCCTTGTAGTAGGAGTTTCTTTCTGCAAATGAAAAACCCTCAATTTTAACCTGGGGCAGGGTAGGTGTTAGCTAATTTGACCGAGCGTTCAAGTTGCAAAAGGAGTGTCCGTTCAAGGATAAATCACACCCATATGGGTCGTGCCTAAAAAACCACGATGGTTAAGGTTCGCCAACCCAAGAGTGAAACAGTCACATCATTCCACAAAAAGTCAGACAAACCAGCGTCACACGACTTGTTCAAAAGGAAAAAACGAAAAGAGAAAAGAATCAAAAGCCCGCTAAGTCAAGAAAAGAAAACAATTGACTTAGGCAAAAATGAGGGCATCCCACTGGACTTAAAAACCAAAAGAACTCAAAAGAGTCAGTCCAGGCAAAAGTTAGGGATATGAAAAATGAAAGAAAAGAAAAATCCTCAAATCAAATGCGAGTCGTGTGACCTCAAATGCCGAGGGCGGAGAATGAGTGGCTGTCACTCCAAAATCCAAAAGTTTCTCGAACTATCATTCCTATTTTTCAGCCTCTGAGAGGTAAGCGCTAAGGTCGAATTAGCTGAACATAGGATCGGAGAACATCAAGGAGAATGGGTGGGTTAAAAATAAACTTTGAGCCTTTATCCTTTCCTTCAGAACCGTGAACCTGACCACGTTATAACCTTCAAAAGTCCTAATTGAAGCAGGTCGTTTCGAAAGCATACTTCGGTAAAGGTCGTGTCGATTCTGACTCCTGAAAAGGTTCTTCATGCCATGTTGGTACTAATGTTGATAAATGTTTTGTGCATTATATGCTATGAACTGTTTTTTCCTATTCCCAGTGAACAGATTGGATGTCAAAGCTGTCATATGTGTTGCATTAGTATGTCTTTTATGCATAACAACTTGTTTTACTTGCGGGTAAGCGCTTGACAGCAGAAAAGTTTCCTACAGTGGAAAGTAAGGTCAGGATAGAATACAGAGCGCCCGAATGCTCCGCAAGCCGGGGCAAGCCATTAAGTGCTCCCCAGTCAGGTCAGCCCTTCAAAGTCAGTTACTCTGTGTTGCACCCTAAAATTTGACCAACCGATTCTCCTATCTGACTCATGGTTTAAATTCATATCCGCAAATCAGACAGATGATTTTTGTGCAAAACAGGGGATGTCAGAGTTTACAGCTTGATTTTTGTCTATCAGATATGGCAGACCCAGTCCAGATCACCAGGGTTTTATTTTCAGGAAATTATGCGCTCCTCGGTGATTTTTAGCTTGCACAGTGATTTTGATGATATTCTGATGCCCGGGGATCTCTGTTCGATTCGATCTGGTCTCGTGCGCTCTTTTATGGGGGTCATTTGCATTCATCTGCATTTTTAGGGTTTAATAGGCTTTTGTGAATTTTTAACAGGCTCTATAGATTTTTCTGGAATTTAAATAGGTTTATAGAATATTTTAATAGCTTAATCCTTTCTTTTAGAATTTTATAGAATATTTTAAATAGATTTTAATCATTTGTAGAATTTTTAATAGAATTTAAATAGCTTTTATCATTTTTAGAATATTAGTGAATTTTTCTTAGCATATTAAATAGAATGATAAAAATTAGGATTAGTAGAGTTTTAATTGTTTTTAGATAATATAGAGAATAATATAGTTTTTCTTTTATTAATAATAGATTTACTAGTTTTAAATAATATTGGAATTTTAATAGAGAATTAGTAGGAGTTTAGAATTAATTAGAGCATTAATCTCTTTTTTAGAGTTTAATTAGATATTAATTGTTTTTTTAGGATAATATAGAAATTAGGTTAATTGGTTTTTTTAGAGTTAATTAGATCTTAATTGGTTTTTAGATTTTATTAGGATTAATCATTAGTTAATTAGGTGTTAATTGGTATTAATTAGATATAATTAGGTTTAATTGTTTTTATTTTAATTCAGTTTTTTTACATCTTTTTTCATTCAGTTCGTATGGGCCCAGGTGGGGTTCTGTTTGAGGCCCATTCAATTTTTTGTCCAAATAATTCAGCAAAGATTGTCCAAAAATGGTCCAAACAGTCCAAATTCTTCCAGCGCACACCAGAAGATTCCAGAACACGCCAGCAAATTTCAGTGATATAAATATTGCCCGCCACGTGTTGATGGAAGGGTTGGCCCACGCGTTCCCAATCAGAAGCTCTCACACTCACACACGTGTCCCCCAGATGTCCCCATTCTCTCTCTCTCTCTCTGTGCATGCACGCCACTTGGCGCCCCCACACCCATCGCCTGAGTTTCACCAGCAACCTCACCGGCGGCCATGCATCAGCCGTAACTTCCCACCGCCGGTGACCCCCAACTACCTCCGACCACCGTCTCACTCACCGGAATCTGCAAACATCCAAAATTTCCAGGAATCATCCTATCTTCTTCGTTCTCTCCCTTCCTCCTCCGTCACCTTCATCTGATCCCTCGCCGGAAACATCATCGTCGCCGGAATCTTCATACCTCCATACAACCTTTTCCAGAAATCAACAACCTTCATCGTTCTTCATCCATCTTCAAGCAAGATTTCCAGGAACTTCAAACCTTCAATCATCCTCATCCCAGAATTTCCAGAACGCTCCCAGATTCATCATACCGTTCACGTTCATCATCATCCAGAACCTCTTGAATCCGTCAACAACTTTCAACAACGTGCCTCTAAACCATCCCTAGATCTATACAAGATCCATCAGTTCCAAGACTTGTGAAATCTTCAGCAAGATCTCGTCGTTGTTCATCACTGCGAAGTGTTCTTCGCGCCATCAAGCTTCAACAAATACTCAGGAATCTTCAAAGATCCCTTGTTCCCCTCGCGTTAAACCAGGTTTGCCTTTTCTCTGTTAGATCTTCATTGCAATTAGGGCGAAATAATTGGTTAGGGTTTGAGTTTTGATTTGTGTTGAATATGAGAGGGTACTGAGGGTGAGATTGTTGTACTGATTCGCTTGAGTGTGGTGAGATGTGTGAAGTCTGGTTGAGGTTTGTTGTTTTCTGGGAATGGTGGGAGATTGGGGACGAGTTGCAGAGAGAGCGTGAGGGAGAGGATGAAGGCGAGGGAGCGGCCAGGTGAGGATGAACAGTACCAGAGGAATTAGGAGGAAGATAGTTTTGATTAGGGTTCGTTTGGATTAGGGTTGGGCTGGGTTCAAAGCCCAAACGCGTTTTCTGAACGCTACACCCTCTCAATTGCTAGTCCCCCCCCTGGCGTGTGGAAGGCAGAATGGATTGGTGTGGGCCTTAGGCCCTATTTGCTTTCAACACCCCCCTCGTTTAAGCCCATGGTAGATAATAACTGAAATTCGTTGCTGACTGCACCCCCCATATGCTTTTTTTCTGATTGTTTGATTTCAAACTTGGGCCCTGCGCCCTAATTGCTGTTGGCACCCCCACCTTCAGGGCCCAAAGTATTATAACTCATAAGTGTTGCTGTTTGAACCCCCATTGTGTTTCTTTTATTTTTTCTTTTATATTTTCCTTGCATATTAAATAAATCATAAAAAATGTAAATAATTGTTTTTTCTAATAATTTTTTTTTCTCTACCATTTCATGAAAATGTTAAGAAAATTAAATAAAAATAAAAATGCCATTTTATTTTTATTTCCTATTTTTGTATATTTTCCATTTTAATTGATGTTTTTAATATTTTCAATGCATGCATATCATTAGAAAATTCATAAAAAATGGTAGATTTAGTCAAATAATTCCGTTCTTTTTTCTGTAGACTCGTGATTCAGTGTAGAATTTTATAGTATAAAAACCTTAGCTTAATCATGCATTTTCATTTTAATTGCATTTTTTCACTGTTATTGATGTTGAATAAATTGGTTTGTGGATATGTCTGTGTTGCTGATTTTAGTTCTTTCATCTGGTGTTGAATTTTGTTCTGATCTTTCAGTATGTTATCCTAGAGCCATGTAGGTCTCCCCATAGATTTTATCAGATTTTTGTAGGATGTTCTGATATGATTTGTCTGAGCCTGAAGATAGGAGAAGTCTTGATGACTTCTGACTGTGAAGTTCAACTGTGGTTGAACTTCAGAGATAGTCTCTTGTGGTTTCTTGGCCTGTGGGTTCTTCTTGAAGGTGGGAGCTGATTGAAGTCCTGTTGGAGCTTGCAGAGAGGCAGTGGATTGAGGCTTAGTCTAGGAGCTTGTTGTCTGTTTGTGAGGTTCGAGATCCTGAAGTTTGAAGGGAGTTTATGGTACTTTCCTGAGGAAGGCACTATGAATGACTTTCATTCTTTCTTCTCACCTCTTTCTTAAGTATCCAATGATGTCGGAGCCGACTTGTGAGTTTAATTCCTCCTGAGGAGGAATGTAAACTGATCACATGTTTTTGAGCCACATGGGATACGATTCCTAAGTGGAAGCCCCCTAGTACTTTCCTGAGGAAGGTCCTATGGGTCTATTCATTTAGTTCCATTAGTTTACCTAGGATTTCTTAAGTATCCAGTGATGTTGGAGCCAACTTGTGAGTTTAATTTCTCCTGAGGAGGAATGTAAACTGATCACAGTTGTTGAGCCACGTAGGGTACGATTCCTAAGTGTCAGCCTCCTAGTACTTTCCTGAGGAAGGTCCTATGAGTCTGCTCACTTAGTTCCCTTAGCGCATATAGGTTTTCTCAAGTATCCCGTGATGCCGGAGCCTTCATGTGAGTTTAATTTCTCCTGAGGAGGAATGTAAACTGATCACAGTTGTCGAGCCGCATAGGATATGACTCCTGAGTAGTAACCTCCTGGTACTTTCCTGAGGAAAGCACTATGGGCTTGTCTGCTTAGCTCCCTTTTCTCTGGTAAGCTTGCTCTAAAGCTCGGAGACTGGGATTGATTCCTCTTGCTTAGAGTTTTTGATTAGAGTTGTTGCTTAGATCTTTGCTTAGGGTGTTGCATAGAGCTTTGTTTAAGAGACAGATTAGGAGCTTGTTTCAGGTTTGTTAGGGGCCTTGCCCAGGAGTAGCTTCTTGTTTTGTAGATTGAGGCCCTGCTCAGGGTTAGTCTCTTTGGATTGTTTGACTTGTGTGATGTTATGTTGCAGTAGACTTAGGTATTCATCTAGATAGTTCTGAATAGGTGCATCTTAGAAGTAGACTTTGTGTGCATGAGAAGTTGAGGTGGTCCTCCTTCTGCTTGTTTGTTATTGCGTGGCTTTGCTTGTTGGTATTTGGTAGAGCTGAGCTCCCTTGCCTTTGTGGTTTGCGGCCTCTGTGCCTTGTTTGTCTAGCTGTTGCATTCATGCATATTTTCAGTATTCCTTTACTTTGCAGTTTCTTGTTTGTCGTTTAATCCTGTTGCCATGATCCCTTAGGAGCTCTGACTTCTCCGCTGCGGAGTTGTTATGATAGACATTAGGATGGTCAACCAGGTGTGATAGCAGTAGGTAGATTCCCCTGTTTCTCAGCTATATTTCTAGGGTTTCCCTTTCCTTTCTGTAGGAGCTTTTGAGTAGCTTGACCCGTAGTTAGCTGAACTACAGCTGCTCTGATTCTTCGTTCCAGACGAAGATATGTAGGCATAGGATGCGATATCCTAGCGAGCACACTAACGACTAACCTTTGTTCTCTCGCGGCTGTGCGATCGAGACTTTCCCGCTAACGACTCATTGTTTCCCTTTCCCTCGCCCGAGTGCATTTGAGACCAGATCGTATTTGTAGGTTCCCGAGCCTTAGAGACCAGTTTGTTTCCTCACTGCTGTGTGAGAGCCCCTGTTTACCCGTAGTTAGCCGAACTACGTTTGCTCTGATCTTTCATACCAGATGAAAGTACGTAGGCACAGGACGCGATGTCCTGGCGAGCAACCTTTCCCCCGTTTAGACGTAGGCAGTCGAACTACGTTGACTCTGACTTTCCCATTGCACGAGGGAATACGTAGGCCCAGAACACCGTATGTTCTGTCGAGTCCTGTCCTTTTATTTTCTTTTCAGACCAGCCATTAGCGTAGATAGATAACACACCCTTTTACCTATAAACACCAAGCGTGGATCCCATCGAGTACGATGGACGTGAGGGGTGCTAATACCTTCCCCTTGCGTAACCGACTCCCGAATCCAGGTTTTGGTTGCGATGACCATACCTTTCCCCGTCTTTGCGAGGTTTACTTCGAGCGTTTCCTTTCCCGCTCTGAGGGATAAATAACGCACGGTGGCGACTCTCCTGTCAAGCCGGCGCCGATTTTCGCAGTAGCGACAGCTGGCGACTCTGCTGGGGAGTTATAGCATCTAGGGACTTTTCCCATCCCTTATGCTGGGACCGTTTCCCATCCCCTACGCGAGTCAATCCTAGCGCTTGGGTGTTTATTTGTTGGGTGTTGTGCATATTGTGTTTTACTTTTCTGCACTTTACTTTTCTGTACCTTTACCTTTCCGCATTTATTTTCCAGCATTATATTATTATGATTATTGCTGTGGGCGAAGGGAGGTTACCGTGAGTGAGAAGCCGGACCTGGGCTTGAGTACACACCTAGATATAGTTGCGGAGAAGTAGTAGACGAACCTGTCTGCTGAGCAGGCACAGTTCCCTACGAAAATCTGCGCTCAGACGAGATTCTTGCAGAGGTGCTCCTTTCCGGTCCTGAGGATCTGAGGGGAGTCCAGACGTGAGGATTGTCGACTCTGGGGACCGATCATTTGGAAGTCAGCTAAGTGAGGCCTCTTCATGACTTGATGATGCCACTCCTTCTGGGAATCGTATCGTCATTCATGAAAGTCTGTGACGCTGATGACCGCATAGGACGCCGTACCTTTGTCCGTGGATTAGGTCTATCCTACCTGTGAGAGGGACTGGGTTATTGCAGGAAAACTGGCCTTCAGAAACCATGATTCAGTATCTTTATCAGATGGTGTTCTTGATTCATCTCCAGGTGTGTTGTCTGGGTCAGATGGGTTTCTTATCTGAGGTTGAGGCTATTATCAGATGGTATTCTCGTCAGATACAGAGGTTCAGATGGTTTTCTTACCAGGGGATTGATTTTTTGAGTATCAGATGGTAGTTAGTGGCATGAGATTCTGGTGACCGTGTTGGTTTTCTGTTCTTGATCACAGAGATATTCCTCTTCAGGCTACAGCATAGCCCCTATATTCGCAGATTGCATTATTTATCATATTGCATCATCGCATTACCATCTGCATTCAACTAACATGTGTGTATTGCAGGTACATATTTTCCCTTCCAGTTCTGGTGTTTGTTCCTAGCAAGACATGGAAAACCTGAAGAGAGTATTGCCCTATAAGTTTCCGTCGCCGAATATCAGTCTATTGTTAGAGTTGATTGCTATTGCTAAGAAGAGGGGAATGGGTGACTTCAGAAAGAGATATGGGAGGATTCTGACCTACGTTTATCAGCCATCTGCCTACGAGACCAGCGGTATCTATACTCTGTTACAGTTCTACGACGCGGAGCTCAGGTGTTTTGTATTTCCCGACTTCGTCTTGGCTCCTACCCTGGAGGAGTACTCTGCACTTCTGGATATACCGATCCGTGAGCAGATGCCTTTTTATCGTACGGACGCTGAGCCTAAGCTGGCTGAGCTTTCTGCCATCCTGTGCTTGAAAGAGTCTGAGCTGTCTGGGAAGATGATCAGAAGAGGAGACGTATGGGGATTTCCGTTGGATGTCTTAGTGGAGAAGGCTCGAGAGTATGCCCAGAAGGGTAGCTGGGGTGTTTTTGACGTCATCCTTGCTGTATGTGTGTATGGCATCGTGTTATTCCCGAACATTCCTGATTTTGTTGATTCTGATGCCTTCTATATTTTGGCTGCGAAGAACCCAGTTC
This sequence comes from Lathyrus sativus, assembly GCA_963859935.3. Taxonomy (NCBI): domain Eukaryota; kingdom Viridiplantae; phylum Streptophyta; class Magnoliopsida; order Fabales; family Fabaceae; genus Lathyrus; species Lathyrus sativus. The sequence continues at coordinate 302,259,400 of OZ012741.1, forward strand.
CTACTTTGCTGGGGGATATCCACCATTCAACCCACTACCAGAATGAAAAGCGACGAGGAAGGAATGTGTCTTGCTGTGTACCTCTCCTATGCAGGTGGTTCACCAGTCATATGCCTAAGTCAGGCCCGTTTGTCACATCTATCAATTCTCTAGGATGGCCCGAGCGCTTAATGGGATTGACTGCTGAGAACGTGGTATGGACCAATAAAGAGGTATTTGGAGCTGAAGTCATACTCAAAGGCGAAGGATTCCCGAATGTTCCGTTAATAGGAAGGAAAGGTTGTGTCAACTATAACCCTTCCTTGTTGATCAAGCAATTTGGGTATATACCTCAAGGAGTGCCAAAGCCCGAGGAGATACAGGAATCTCTGTATCTCACCGGGGCAATTGGGAAAGAGATGCTGACCAAACTTGAGAAAGCCTGGAAAAACTTGCACAAGAAAGGGAAGCTTTCAGGTAACAGAGGGGATACTCGAGGTCCTAGCACATATGTAGAATGGATTCGTGAGCGAGCTGTGAAGTTCCTTATGCCGTATCCAGCAGTTCAGCCATTGCATCCTCCTCCAGTGGAGGAGCCTACCACTGTGAACATTCAGGTCTACAAGCAGCTGATGGCGGAGAAAGAAGAGCTAGCAAGGGCTAAAGAGGCTTTAGAGCAGGAGAATGCCCAGCTTCGGCATGAAAAGATTGAAACAGGATATATTTCTAAGCAACAGGCTGAAACTCTGAAACATCTGAAGACTACGCTATTGGAATTGACTGAAACCAAGAAGCGTCTGGAGTTAGATGTCGACTCAGTTAGTAGTGTGTTGGCCACTAAGAAGCAGGAGCTGGAAAGGGCCTACACAAAGCTAGCCAAGTTCAGAGAGCACTGGGATCTCACTATGACCAAGCGCAAGGAGCGAGAAGAAGAGCTGAAGACACAGATTGCTCAGTTAGAAGAACAGGTCAAGGTGAAGAACGAAGAGCTTGAAGAAGAAGCCTGTCGCCGATACGAAGCCGAGCGCAAGTTGACAGATGCCATGAAGAATTTAGAAGATTTCCAGCATAGGGCAGATGCCAAGAGACCCAAACCTGGGGGCGGTGCCAATGATAAGGCTTGGGAAGACTTTGTCAGAGACATCCAGGGGACAGTCAGGAAGAGGGATCGACTGATAGAAGGTTTGATTTATCAACCAGATCATGCAGAGACAAAGAAGATGGTCGAGGACTTCCGCAACCGTACCCGTATTTGATTTCTCTCTTGTATTCTGTATGTTGAGATCACCACCAGGCATGTTGGCTGGGATCCTCTTTGTCATATCAGCTGTATGGAGCATAGTTATGTAACTTCTTGACAAGACAGTTATTCTAATGAATATATGAGGGTTTTTCCAAATATTGTCTTTATGGTTTATCTCGTCTTGCTACCACCGACACTGGAATTGGAGGGAAAATATCTCCAATGCACACATGCACGTTAGCATTTTTGTATTTCTGTTTGCATAAATCATACTGCATAGCATTTCTCTAGCAGGTCAGAGTACTTATCCAGCCTTTGTTTTCACCAGAAGGTGATTCTCGGGGAATTGTTTGAGGCAAGAGTGGAGACGACCAAGGGGCTGAAGCAGATTTGAGCAGAATCAAGCAGTGTAGTCAGTTACAGATAATTGGTAGCTATGTCTGAAGGCAATTTCCAGTCTCCTAACACTTTGGCAAGGTTCGCCACGGCGCCCAACCATCAGTATGATTCTATGGAAGGCTTCCCGCGAGCAAACAATCTTACTGCAGCCCAAGTTGTGCAGCCTGCTGTTGAGAACAGAGATCAGCATGAGCAGTTCGTTGCCCGAAATGAACGTTATCCTCCTGTTAACAATCAATGTGTCGCTTTCCCTGTGATGAATTACCGGAGAGATAATCCAATGACCGGGTTAGTAGATCCAAGAGCTCTTGACTATGGTAGAAGAGTCCGAGTGTTGGAAGAGCAAATGAAAGCCTTGGAAGCAAAAGATGCCGTTTACCTGGATGCTGTAGCCATGTGTTTGGTTCCTGACCTGGTGTTGCCGTACAAGTTCAAAATGCCGGAATTCGAAAAATACAGGGGAGATAGCTGTCCAAAGCTGCATTTGATGATGTTCTGTCGAAGGATGACTTCGTTTGTGCGAAATAACAAATTGATGATCCATTGCTTTCAGTATAGCCTGACTGGGGCATCGTTAAGGTGGTATGTGCAATTGGAGAGTAATCAGATTCGATCTTGGGTGGATTTAGCCAGAGCTTTCATAAAGCAGTACGATTACAACATGGATTTGACTCCTAGTCTCGTAGATCTGCAAGAATTATCTCAAGCGAAGAATGAATCATTCAGAGCGTATTTGCGAAGGTGGAAAGAATTGGCTGCTAGTGTTCAACCACCGCTTCCAGAAAGGGAACTGGTTGACATTTTCTTGGGTACTCTGAAAGGCCATTATTTTGACAAATTGTTCAGTTGCACAAACTTTGTGGGCCTGATGAGGCTGGGAGAGATTGTTGAGAGAGGACTCAGGAGTGGAAAGTTTCGAGGTGTTCCTTACGTCCCAGTTAATAAGGTTGAGTCAGTTGTCAGTTCTCAAGAAGAGTGGGAAGGAGATGATGTCACCTCGGAATCTCTAGCATCTCGGGATCAGTTTTCAGACACTTCAAGTCAACGATCATCCTATCGCCGATTGCGTCAGCACGCTCCACGAAGACCAAAGAAGCCTGAAAGGCAGTTTACTCAGCTACCGGTGTCGTACAGTCAGTTGTTGCCAGATCTGGTCAGAAGTGGATTGATAGTGCCGAAAGAGACTAAGCCGGTGATTCCACCGTATCCTCCAGGTTTTGATGCCAGCGCCCGCTGTGAGTACCATGTTGGGGCACAGGGGCATTCAACAAATGATTGTAAAGTGCTTAGAAGTCAGATTCAAGATCTGTTAGACTCTAATCGTATTTGCATCACTTCTCAGGGTTTTGTTCAGATTAATGATTTTCCATCTTCCAGTTGTGGGGGTTCGTCAGTTAATGTCATGGAAGACTCCACAGGAAGTGTGTGCTCCGAAGATTGTCAATCGGAGAGTTCAATCGAATATGGGGGAAGTTTCTAGAGGTTTCTATGCCGGGTGTCGCATCTGTTTTCCCCGCCTAACCCGTTTAGCTTTTGTGCATCAGTATTTGTCGACCACCACCAGGATTGTTGGCTGGGGTCGTTATATTCATACTCATTTGTGCTTACATGCTGATTTTGTTGGTTGTACATGTATGGGAGATGTTTGTCTGTGTGCTTATAGCTTGAGTTTCTCTTTGTCTCGTTGTGAATATGTGTTTGCTTGCTACGCTGCATTATCATTTAGCAGGTATATCAGAACCGTGGGCCTTATTTCCTCATCGTCCAGTTTGTTGCAGGAATTCCTTCAGAGATATGGAACAGAACCAGTTTGAATTGATCGAAGTCCAAAGCCAGCTGGGGCAGATGATGAGAGACATGCAAGAGATGCGTCTGGAGCAGAAGATTCTCAAAGAGGAGAACAGTCAGCTGAAGACCCAAATGAGCTTGATCATGGAGGTAGTCAAGAATGTGCTTAGAAAAGAAGACGATCAGCTATTTGAAGCCGCAATGAAGAAGCTCGCGCCGCCTGTGCAAGTGGAACCTGAGCAGCAGCAACAGAGGATACATCCGGCTCAGCGGAAGATCCAGGAAGGAAAGCCAAGGAGAATATTTGAGGCACCGCCTATGACCTATGCTGAGCTCTTGCAGATCTTATTGAGGTTTAATCTGGTTGAGAAGAGAACGTTGACACCACCAACGAGAGCGTTTCCTCAAGGGTACGATGCCAGTAAGCAATGTGAATTTCATTCCGGGGCATTCGGACATGATATCGAGGGTTGTCATGCTTTCAAGCACAATGTTCAAGACCTGATTGACTCGCACGATATTGAATTCACGCCGGGCGGCGTAGCTGTGCATATTGCTCCTGTCTCAGTCGATGCTAAGATGACAGATGTTTCTAAAGCTGCAGTGGGTCAGAAGCGTATCCTGGACTCCATGGTGTCAGAATCTCCAGGCCCACAATTGTTGCCTATTCCTGGGGCAGATCTAAGAAAGAAAATGGTTAAGCATAAGGAGAGCGCTAATCAGTACACTGAAGGTCAAGAAACCAATGTTGCATTTGATACAAAGGGTGTTCAAGGGTCAACCCGATACCAGCAGCAGCAGCCTCAGCAGGGGGCACAGCAGGCTCAATGAAGATTCCAGGGTAGTAAACCGAGAAGAGTGTTTGAGAAGCCTCCCTCAACATATGCCGAGTTGTTGCAGACATTGTTGGGATTGAATCTGGTAGAGAAAAGAACTCTGGCGCCAATAACGGGAGCTCCCCCATTTGGTTATGATGCAAGCAAGCACTGTGAGTTTCATTCTGGAGCCCCGGGTCACGATATAGAAGGTTGCCATGCTTTTAAGCACAGAGTGCAGGATCTGCTCGATAGTGCAGCAATCAGCTTCGGGCCAAGAGGTCCTAGAATCATCTGAATGAAGGAGGAAAGGCTCTATAATTTGGCTGGGTCGTTGAAAGCAGATCAGGACAGCATCAAATTGCCTCTAATAAAGATAGCTGGTTCAGCAGCAGGGCAGATGTGAAAGCCCGGTTCTCAGAAGCTAGCATATTTTCTTTGTTTTAGCTTGTCATTTCTTTACATTGGTAGTTGCTTTCCTGTTTGAATTTGTAAGCTTGTTTGTAAAACTTGTTGTTTTCATTCAAATTGATGATAATGAAATAAATATGCATGTTTTGATTGAATCCAGTCGTGTTCACTAATTGTTTTTGCAAATGTCCAACGCTTGGTTAAGAAGAATTTGGGGAGGATGACGAAAATGACCGACATGCAACTACCGATATTGTATGCTTTTGAAATAAAACCTGTTGATGATGTACAGGCATTGTTTCAAACCCCTAAACACCGGAGTTATAAGGAAGATAATCCCTTGTCAACCCCTTTGAGCCTTGTAGTAGGAGTTCTTTCTGAAAACGAAAAACCCTCAATCTTAACCTGGGGCAGGGTAGGTGTTAGCTAATTTGACCAAGCGTCCAAATTGCAAAAGGAGTGTCCGTTCGAGGATCAATCGCGCCCTTAGAGGTCGTGCCTAAAAGACCACAATGGTTCAATCAAGAGTGGGACAGCCACATCATTTCCCAAAGAGTCAGGCAACCAGTGTCACACGACGTGTTCGAAAGAAAAATGAAAAAAGAATTAAAAGCCCGCTAAGTCAGGAAAACTTCAAAACAAATGACTTAGGCAAAAATGAGGGCATCCCGCTGGACTTAAAAAATCAAAAGAAACTCGAAAGGAGTCAGTCCAGGCAAAAGTTAGGGATATGAAAAGAAAAAGATGAAAAGGATCAAAAGAAAAAGCTTCGATGGAAATACGAGTCGTGTGATCTCAAGTGTCAAAGACGAAAAGCGAGTAGCTATCACTCCAAGAGCCGAAAGTTTCTCGAGCTATCACTCCTATCTTTCAGCCTCTGAGAGGTGAGCGCTAAGGTCAAATTAGCTGAACGTAGGATGGGAGAACATCAAGGAGAACGGGTGGGTTAAAGCAAACTTTGAGCCTTTATCCTTTCCTTCAAAACCGTGAACCTGACCACATTACAACCTTCAAAAGTCCTAATTGAAGCAGGTTGTTTCGAAAGCATACTCCGGTAAAGGTCGTGTCGATTCTGACTCTTAAAAGGTTCCTCTTACCATGTTGGTACTACTGTTGATAAATGTTTTGTGCATTATATGCCATAAACTGTTTATCCTTTTTCCAGTGAACAGATTGGATGTCAAAGCTGTCATATGTGTTGCATTAATGCATCTTTTATGCAGAACAACTTGTTTTACTTGCAAGTAAGCGCTTGACAGCAGAAAAGCTTCCTACAATGGAAAGTATGGTCAAGATAGAATACAGAACGCCCGAATGTTCCGAAAGCAGGGGCAAGCTTTATTGTGATCCCCAGTCAGGTCAGCTTTTCGAAGTCAGTTATTCTGGGGTAATCAGGTTGATTCGGTGAATGCGTCGTAGTCAGGAGGTACTACTCTGGATCAGATAATCAGGGGCAAGGTCATTGCAGTCAGGGGCAGACCATCTTAAGCGCGCAAAGGTTGTGCGAGAAGCAGGTAAGGTGAAGTATCTCGCAGAAGTTCAGAACACTGAGACATGTTATATCAGACCATCAGGGCTCAGATTTGCAGATTTCCTTTCGAGGACTATCCCCACAGAAGTCCCGTAAGCTGGAGCATATCAGAAGCAAAAGGATTGTTGTTCTTCGTACCAGCAGGGCCATTCGGAGTTATTCGAGCAGATGCAGTCGATTTGCGAGAGCGAGGTGAACGCAAGAAGTCATGTCACTATCCCTTGACTCTTCATTAAAAGGCTGTGTATTCATGAAGGATATTTTCCAGCGTCAGTTGTACCTGACCCAGCAAGATAGCTTAAGAGCTCAAACCCATGTCTGCGATTACTGTGAAGCCCATCTGTGTTGGCGCATCAATTTCCAGATCCGAGCGTCGTCAGTACGCGGGAAGACTCCCTCCATTTTCTCCAGCAAAGTCCAATTTGTCATTGGCATGGATAAGCTATTCCCAGAGGAGTCTAATCATACTCGGCACATCTGCTATTTAGCAGTGGGATTACATTCCCCAGCAGGGTATTACTTCGTCGAGGTGTTCGGTTAAGTTCCTAATATTCCCAGCAGAGTTGATTTCACTCTCCCAGCATTTATTTTGCTAGGACGATTCGGTGATATCCGGGTTATCCCCAGCAGATTGGCCTCGCCTCCGGCATTTATTTTGCTGAAGTGGTTCCGTACCCAGCTCTCTCCGGCAGCTCGAGCCTGCATTAGCATATTGCATGCATCATATTTGCATCATACTTGCATATCATGGTCAAAAGGCGTAGCATTTCCATCCATAATGGAGCATTACGCTGTAGAAAGATTAAAGCATTTGCATATGCATACGAAGCATAAGTCAGATTTTCTATCAGCCTCATATGGCGCGTGGATTACTCTGTGATCAGTTCAGGGGCATTTATCCAGCAACAGTATTCAGACAGTTCAGCAGATTATTTGTATCAGATCTTACAATAGTTGTGCTTTGATCAGTCAGTCATCTGATGTTGACAAGCTTTTCTTCCCGTCAATTCATATTGACGATGTGTTCCTTCAATAAATGGACTTCTCCGTCCATCATTAGACGTTCTGAGTACGAATGTGGTTTTCTTTCCGTCTATCCATAGACGATGTGAAATTGCGGATGGTCGCAGTAAGATTTCAAGAAGGGGTTCCCCCAGGATGTGCTTCCCTTACCGTCTATCAGTAGACGATGTGAAGTTTTGGTTGATTTTCAATAAAGGTTCAAACTAGAGTTTCTCCAGCAAGTGGCCTTTCTTTCCGTCTATCAGTAGACGATGTGAAGTTTTGGTTACTGTCCAGCGGGTTTCTTATTGCCAGATCATACATATGATGAGGTGTTTCCCCAGCGAGCCTTCTCCGGCTATCTTTGGTTGTTGAGGGGTTTCAAAATGATTTTGGATATTGGTTCTCTTTCTGGTTATTGGATATAATGGTGTTTCAAGAGGGACTTTTCTGACCATCAATCCTTATTGATGTCGAGGTTCTTCGAAGAATGTTCAGTTTGCGTGATCGTTGATTCTTATTGACGACATGGTTCTTTAAAAGGTGGTTTTTCTTACCGTCAGTCCATACTGATGATGTGGCCCCTTCAAAGATATTGATCTTTCCATCAATTTCCGTAGACAGAGGGATTCTGAAATTCAAGGGATGGTGTTGAATTGCGTTATGGTGTCTTGCCGTCTATCCTTAGACGATGGGAATTCAGAGATTATTGCTTCCCGTCTACCCTTAGACGATGTGAATACGGAGAATTATTCCTTCCCGTCTATCTTTAGACGATGTGAGTATGCGATCAGGATGATCCCGTCTACCCTTAGACGATGTGAATATGGAGATTATGGTGACTTTCCGTCTATCCTTAGACGATGTGAATATGGAGATTATGGTGACTTTCCGTCTATCCTTAGACGATGTGAATATGGAGATTATGGTGTCTTTCCGTCTATCCTTGGATGATGTGAGTATGGAGATTATTGCTTCCCGTCTACTCTTAGACGATGTGAATATTGATTTGTTTCATCAATCAGGATGATCCCGTCTACTCTTAGACGATGTGAATATTGATTTGTTCATCGATCAGGATGATCCCGTCTATCCTTAGACGATGTGAAAATGGAGATTAATAGTGTCTTTTCGTCTACCCTTAGACGATGTGAGTACGGAGAATTATTTCTTCCCGTCTATCTTTAGACGATGTGAGTATGGGGATTCAGGCTTTGTATCCGTCTATCCTTAGACGATGTGAGTATGGAGATTCAGGCTTTGTATCCGTCTATCCTTAGACGATGTAAGTATGGAGATTAAGAATTTCTTCCCGTCTACCCTTAGACGATGTGAATATGGAGATTATGGTGACTTCCCGTCTATCCTTAGACGATGTGAATATGGAGATTATGGTGTCTCTCCGTCTACCCTTAGACGATGCAAGTACAGAGATTATTCCTTTCCGTCTACCCTTAGACGAGGTGAATTGTTTTGTTTCATCAATCAGGATGATCCCGTCTACCCTTTAGACGATGTGAGTATGCGATCAGGCTTTGTTCCCGTCTACTCCTAGACGATGTGAATTGTTCGTTTCATCAATCAGGATGATCCCGTCTACTCTTAGACGATGTGAATTTGGAGATTATGGTGTCTTTCCGTCTATCCTTAGACGATGTGAATTGGGAGATTAATGTTGTCTTTCTGTCTATCTTTAGACGAGGTGAGTTTTCAATCAGGGTGTCTTCCCGTCCATCTTTGGGCGATGTGAGTATATTTCTCTTCCTGCCTATCAGTAGGCAATGTGAAAAAATCAAGTGTTGTTGTAGCCCTCAGGGTTTGTTATATGGGGTATCACAAGCAACGGGTATTCAACCAGGAGTTCTTTATCAGATGATTAATCAGTTTGGTGCCGCAATGACTGGACTCGGTTTTCTGGACTTTATTCTCCAAGTAGCTTACAGTATATGCTCGCGGTTGGCAAATTTTCGGGTTTTATTTGTATTCAACCGTCTCGTACCTCTGAATGTTTGAAGGCTGAGCGCTCTTCAAACCCTTCAGGTCCAAGTCGCTTGAATAGGGGCAGCTGTTGCACCCTAAAATTTGACCAACCGATTCTCCTATCTGACTCATGGTTTAAATTCATATCCGCAAATCAGACAGATGATTTTTGTGCAAAACAGGGGATGTCAGAGTTTACAGCTTGATTTTTGTCTATCAGATATGGCAGACCCAGTCCAGATCACCAGGGTTTTATTTTCAGGAAATTATGCGCTCCTCGGTGATTTTTAGCTTGCACAGTGATTTTGATGATATTCTGATGCCCGGGGATCTCTGTTCGATTCGATCTGGTCTCGTGCGCTCTTTTATGGGGGTCATTTGCATTCATCTGCATTTTTAGGGTTTAATAGGCTTTTGTGAATTTTTAACAGGCTCTATAGATTTTTCTGGAATTTAAATAGGTTTATAGAATATTTTAATAGCTTAATCCTTTCTTTTAGAATTTTATAGAATATTTTAAATAGATTTTAATCATTTGTAGAATTTTTAATAGAATTTAAATAGCTTTTATCATTTTTAGAATATTAGTGAATTTTTCTTAGCATATTAAATAGAATGATAAAAATTAGGATTAGTAGAGTTTTAATTGTTTTTAGATAATATAGAGAATAATATAGTTTTTCTTTTATTAATAATAGATTTACTAGTTTTAAATAATATTGGAATTTTAATAGAGAATTAGTAGGAGTTTAGAATTAATTAGAGCATTAATCTCTTTTTTAGAGTTTAATTAGATATTAATTGTTTTTTTAGGATAATATAGAAATTAGGTTAATTGGTTTTTTTAGAGTTAATTAGATCTTAATTGGTTTTTAGATTTTATTAGGATTAATCATTAGTTAATTAGGTGTTAATTGGTATTAATTAGATATAATTAGGTTTAATTGTTTTTATTTTAATTCAGTTTTTTTACATCTTTTTTCATTCAGTTCGTATGGGCCCAGGTGGGGTTCTGTTTGAGGCCCATTCAATTTTTTGTCCAAATAATTCAGCAAAGATTGTCCAAAAATGGTCCAAACAGTCCAAATTCTTCCAGCGCACACCAGAAGATTCCAGAACACGCCAGCAAATTTCAGTGATATAAATATTGCCCGCCACGTGTTGATGGAAGGGTTGGCCCACGCGTTCCCAATCAGAAGCTCTCACACTCACACACGTGTCCCCCAGATGTCCCCATTCTCTCTCTCTCTCTCTGTGCATGCACGCCACTTGGCGCCCCCACACCCATCGCCTGAGTTTCACCAGCAACCTCACCGGCGGCCATGCATCAGCCGTAACTTCCCACCGCCGGTGACCCCCAACTACCTCCGACCACCGTCTCACTCACCGGAATCTGCAAACATCCAAAATTTCCAGGAATCATCCTATCTTCTTCGTTCTCTCCCTTCCTCCTCCGTCACCCTCATCTGATCCCTCGCCGGAAACATCATCGTCGCCGGAATCTTCATACCTCCATACAACCTTTTCCAGAAATCAACAACCTTCATCGTTCTTCATCCATCTTCAAGCAAGATTTCCAGGAACTTCAAACCTTCAATCATCCTCATCCCAGAATTTCCAGAACGCTCCCAGATTCATCATACCGTTCACGTTCATCATCATCCAGAACCTCTTGAATCCGTCAACAACTTTCAACAACGTGCCTCTAAACCATCCCTAGATCTATACAAGATCCATCAGTTCCAAGACTTGTGAAATCTTCAGCAAGATCTCGTCGTTGTTCATCACTGCGAAGTGTTCTTCGCGCCATCAAGCTTCAACAAATACTCAGGAATCTTCAAAGATCCCTTGTTCCCCTCGCGTTAAACCAGGTTTGCCTTTTCTCTGTTAGATCTTCATTGCAATTAGGGCGAAATAATTGGTTAGGGTTTGAGTTTTGATTTGTGTTGAATATGAGAGGGTACTGAGGGTGAGATTGTTGTACTGATTCGCTTGAGTGTGGTGAGATGTGTGAAGTCTGGTTGAGGTTTGTTGTTTTCTGGGAATGGTGGGAGATTGGGGACGAGTTGCAGAGAGAGCGTGAGGGAGAGGATGAAGGCGAGGGAGCGGCCAGGTGAGGATGAACAGTACCAGAGGAATTAGGAGGAAGATAGTTTTGATTAGGGTTCGTTTGGATTAGGGTTGGGCTGGGTTCAAAGCCCAAACGCGTTTTCTGAACGCTACACCCTCTCAATTGCTAGTCCCCCCCCTGGCGTGTGGAAGGCAGAATGGATTGGTGTGGGCCTTAGGCCCTATTTGCTTTCAACACCCCCCTCGTTTAAGCCCATGGTAGATAATAACTGAAATTCGTTGCTGACTGCACCCCCCATATGCTTTTTTTCTGATTGTTTGATTTCAAACTTGGGCCCTGCGCCCTAATTGCTGTTGGCACCCCCACCTTCAGGGCCCAAAGTATTATAACTCATAAGTGTTGCTGTTTGAACCCCCATTGTGTTTCTTTTATTTTTTCTTTTATATTTTCCTTGCATATTAAATAAATCATAAAAAATGTAAATAATTGTTTTTTCTAATAATTTTTTTTTCTCTACCATTTCATGAAAATGTTAAGAAAATTAAATAAAAATAAAAATGCCATTTTATTTTTATTTCCTATTTTTGTATATTTTCCATTTTAATTGATGTTTTTAATATTTTCAATGCATGCATATCATTAGAAAATTCATAAAAAATGGTAGATTTAGTCAAATAATTCCGTTCTTTTTTCTGTAGACTCGTGATTCAGTGTAGAATTTTATAGTATAAAAACCTTAGCTTAATCATGCATTTTCATTTTAATTGCATTTTTTCACTGTTATTGATGTTGAATAAATTGGTTTGTGGATATGTCTGTGTTGCTGATTTTAGTTCTTTCATCTGGTGTTGAATTTTGTTCTGATCTTTCAGTATGTTATCCTAGAGCCATGTAGGTCTCCCCATAGATTTTATCAGATTTTTGTAGGATGTTCTGATATGATTTGTCTGAGCCTGAAGATAGGAGAAGTCTTGATGACTTCTGACTGTGAAGTTCAACTGTGGTTGAACTTCAGAGATAGTCTCTTGTGGTTTCTTGGCCTGTGGGTTCTTCTTGAAGGTGGGAGCTGATTGAAGTCCTGTTGGAGCTTGCAGAGAGGCAGTGGATTGAGGCTTAGTCTAGGAGCTTGTTGTCTGTTTGTGAGGTTCGAGATCCTGAAGTTTGAAGGGAGTTTATGGTACTTTCCTGAGGAAGGCACTATGAATGACTTTCATTCTTTCTTCTCACCTCTTTCTTAAGTATCCAATGATGTCGGAGCCGACTTGTGAGTTTAATTCCTCCTGAGGAGGAATGTAAACTGATCACATGTTTTTGAGCCACATGGGATACGATTCCTAAGTGGAAGCCCCCTAGTACTTTCCTGAGGAAGGTCCTATGGGTCTATTCATTTAGTTCCATTAGTTTACCTAGGATTTCTTAAGTATCCAGTGATGTTGGAGCCAACTTGTGAGTTTAGTTTCTCCTGAGGAGGAATGTAAACTGATCACAGTTGTTGAGCCACGTAGGGTACGATTCCTAAGTGTCAGCCTCCTAGTACTTTCCTGAGGAAGGTCCTATGAGTCTGCTCACTTAGTTCCCTTAGCGCATATAGGTTTTCTCAAGTATCCCGTGATGCCGGAGCCTTCATGTGAGTTTAATTTCTCCTGAGGAGGAATGTAAACTGATCACAGTTGTCGAGCCGCATAGGATATGACTCCTGAGTAGTAACCTCCTGGTACTTTCCTGAGGAAAGCACTATGGGCTTGTCTGCTTAGCTCCCTTTTCTCTGGTAAGCTTGCTCTAAAGCTCGGAGACTGGGATTGATTCCTCTTGCTTAGAGTTTTTGATTAGAGTTGTTGCTTAGATCTTTGCTTAGGGTGTTGCATAGAGCTTTGTTTAAGAGACAGATTAGGAGCTTGTTTCAGGTTTGTTAGGGGCCTTGCCCAGGAGTAGCTTCTTGTTTTGTAGATTGAGGCCCTGCTCAGGGTTAGTCTCTTTGGATTGTTTGACTTGTGTGATGTTATGTTGCAGTAGACTTAGGTATTCATCTAGATAGTTCTGAATAGGTGCATCTTAGAAGTAGACTTTGTGTGCATGAGAAGTTGAGGTGGTCCTCCTTCTGCTTGTTTGTTATTGCGTGGCTTTGCTTGTTGGTATTTGGTAGAGCTGAGCTCCCTTGCCTTTGTGGTTTGCGGCCTCTGTGCCTTGTTTGTCTAGCTGTTGCATTCATGCATATTTTCAGTATTCCTTTACTTTGCAGTTTCTTGTTTGTCGTTTAATCCTGTTGCCATGATCCCTTAGGAGCTCTGACTTCTCCGCTGCGGAGTTGTTATGATAGACATTAGGATGGTCAACCAGGTGTGATAGCAGTAGGTAGATTCCCCTGTTTCTCAGCTATATTTCTAGGGTTTCCCTTTCCTTTCTGTAGGAGCTTTTGAGTAGCTTGACCCGTAGTTAGCTGAACTACAGCTGCTCTGATTCTTCGTTCCAGACGAAGATATGTAGGCATAGGATGCGATATCCTAGCGAGCACACTAACGACTAACCTTTGTTCTCTCGCGGCTGTGCGATCGAGACTTTCCCGCTAACGACTCATTGTTTCCCTTTCCCTCGCCCGAGTGCATTTGAGACCAGATCGTATTTGTAGGTTCCCGAGCCTTAGAGACCAGTTTGTTTCCTCACTGCTGTGTGAGAGCCCCTGTTTACCCGTAGTTAGCCGAACTACGTTTGCTCTGATCTTTCATACCAGATGAAAGTACGTAGGCACAGGACGCGATGTCCTGGCGAGCAACCTTTCCCCCGTTTAGACGTAGGCAGTCGAACTACGTTGACTCTGACTTTCCCATTGCACGAGGGAATACGTAGGCCCAGAACACCGTATGTTCTGTCGAGTCCTGTCCTTTTATTTTCTTTTCAGACCAGCCATTAGCGTAGATAGATAACACACCCTTTTACCTATAAACACCAAGCGTGGATCCCATCGAGTACGATGGACGTGAGGGGTGCTAATACCTTCCCCTTGCGTAACCGACTCCCGAATCCAGGTTTTGGTTGCGATGACCATACCTTTCCCCGTCTTTGCGAGGTTTACTTCGAGCGTTTCCTTTCCCGCTCTGAGGGATAAATAACGCACGGTGGCGACTCTCCTGTCAAGCCGGCGCCGATTTTCGCAGTAGCGACACTCTGGGGCAATCAGGTCGAGATTCGGTAAATCTCTCGTAGTTGGAGGTGCTGCTCTGGATCAGCTAATCAGGGGCAAAGTCATTGCAATCAGGGGCAGGCCATCTTAAGAGCGCAGAGTTTGTTCTTTATTCGAGGAGCATTTGATGTGAAGCATCTCTCTGAGGTTCATAATGCTGGGGCATGTCATATCAGACCAATGGGGTACAAATGTTCAGATTCCCTTTTGAGGACTATCCCCACAGAGGTCCCACCGACCGGGGCATATCAGAAGCGAAGGAATTGTTCTTGTCCGTATCCTCAGAGCTACTCAGAGCTATTCGAGCAGATTCAACCAATCTTAAAGTGTGAGACGAATGTCGGGAAGTCATGTTACGGTCTTCCGATTCTTCACCCAAATCCATGTTGGCGATCACTGTGAGGCCCATCCGTGTTGGCGCATCAGTTTCCAAGTCCGAGCTTCGTCAGTACACAGGAAGACTCCGTCTAGTTTCTCCAGAGAAGTCCAATCATACTTGGCACATCTGCTATTCCCCAGCAGAGTTATATCCCCCAGCAGAGTCGAGTTCACTTTGCCAGCATTTATTTTGCTGGAATAATTCTGTGATATCCGGTTTATCCCCAGCGGAGTTGGTTTCGTCTTCAGCATTTATTTTGCTGAAGTGGTTTTCTGTACCCGACTTTCTCCAGCAGCCCGAGCCTGCATTAGCATATTGCATACATCATCATATTTGCATCATACTTGTATCTCAATGCGTAGTATTTCTATCCTGAATGGGGCATTACGCCATAGAAAGAGTCAAACATATGCATACGCATACGAAACATAAACCAGGTGGGTTACCTCGTTGGTTTCAGATGTTCTTTTTCCCCTGCAGATAATTGAGATTATGATTCAGGGAGATGTTCGGATAGCCGGATTTGTGGCGCAAGGTGAGCAGTGATCGTGTTCGTCCTATCATGTGGACCCCTAGCAGAGTTTCTTGGTTGAGTTTCTCTTTTCCCCAGCTGAGTCCTTCTCAGGTCGTTGTTATGTCGGCATTACAAGATTTCATAGTTCAGATTTTTGGAGTTATCGTCGTGATTTCCCCAGTAGAGTTTATTCCCCATCAGAGTTGCTTGGTTGAGTTTCTCTTCTTCTCTTCAGACTGTTGTCATGTCAGTATTGAAAATCTTGAAAGTACTACCTGCCGTCGAAATAGACGGTTGTCGTCAGTTATATTCCTGGTTGAAGGAATTATATCCCTGGTTGAAGGAGTTATATCCCTGGTTGAAGGAGTTATACCCTGGTTGAAGGAGTTATACCCCGGTTGAAGGAGTTATACCCTGGTTGAAGGAGTTATACCCCGGTTGAAGGAGTTATACCCCGGTTGAAGGAGCTATATTCCTGGCTGAAGGAATTATATCCCTGGTTGAAGGAGTTATATCCCTGGTTGAAGGAGTTATACCCCGGTTGAAGGAGCTATATCCTGGTTGAAGGAATTATATCCCTGGTTGAAGGAGTTATATTCCTGGTTGAAGGAATTATATCCCTGGTTGAAGGAGTTATATCCCTGTTTGAAGGAGTTATATCCCTGGTTGAAGGAGTTATACCCCGGTTGAAGGAGCTATATCCCTGGTTGAAGGAGTTATATTCCTGGTTGAAGGAGTTATACCCTGGTTGAAGGAGCTATATCCCTGGTTGAAGGAGTTATACCCTGGTTGAAGGAGATATATCCTGGTTGAAGGAATTATATCCTGGTTGAAGGAATTATATCCCTGGTTGAAGGAGTTATACCCTGGTTGAAGGAGTTATATCCTGGTTGAGGGAGTTATACCCTGGTTGAAGGAGTTATATCCTGGTTGAAGGAGTTATACCCTGGTTGAAGGAGTTATATCCTGGTTGAAGGAGTTATACCCTGGTTGAGGAATTGTCACCCTGGTGGATGGAGTTACACCCTGGTTTGAGGAATTATTATGCCTTGTCTAAGGCAGTTATACCCTGGTTGGAGGAGTTATTACCTTTGGCTCGATGCATGCTTATTGTAGCAAAATTTGGAATTAATTGTGGATTCAAGGCCTGTGGCGTCACGCAGGTGGTTGAGGACGAAGTCAAGTCAGTTCTTATCAGATAATTGATCAGTTGTTGCCGTGACAACCGGATTCGGTTTTTTGAATGATATGTCCCGTAGTGGTGACGGAGTTATGTCCCGTAGTGGTGGCGGAGTTATGTCCCGTAGTGGTGACTGAGTTATGTCCCGTAGTGGTGACTGAGTTATGTCCCGTAGTGGTGACGGAGTTATTTCCCGTAGTAGTAGCGGTGTTATCTTCCCGTAAGCGATGGCGGTGTTATTTTTCTGTAATGGTAATAGAGTCAGTACCCGTAGCAATGGCGGTGTTATCTTTCTGTACGGTGAAGGAGTTATTGCCCGTAGCGATGGCGGAGTTATTTCCTGTAGTAATGATAAAGTAGTACCCGTAGCGATGGCGGTGTTGTTTTTCAAATTATCTTCCCGCAGTGGTGGCGGAGTGATGGCGGTGTTATTTCTGTAATAGTGATAGAGTGATTTTCCTGTATCGTTGGCAGGGTCATGACAGAAATACTTCCCCAGTGAAGTCGTCCAGTTCACTCCAGTATTGACAAGATAATATTGAAATCAGACTTATTCCCCAAACAGTGGTGCAGTTATGTCTGCGGTTGGCAAATTTCTGGGTTCTTAGTATTCAACCGTCTCGTACCACGAGTGTCTGAAGGCTCCGGGCTCTTCACCCAATCGGGTCCAAGTCGCTTGAATAGGGGCAGCTGTTGCACCCTAAAATTTGCCCAACTTTATTCACTTGGTTTATGTTTCAATATCATTAGCATTTGCATATAGAGTCATGTATATAGGTTACTCATCTGCATAGCATAAGCATAGCAAGTCATTCAACAGGGGACCAATCATTATTCTCATCTCTAGAGGCCTATCAAGAGGTTATTATTCAAATTCCATCTCATTCAAGTCATCAGAAAGAATTGGGAAGCTATCAAGTCAGTAGAGCAAGCAATTCATCTATCTCCTAACTGAGGGTGTCTGAGGATCAACAAAGAAATGGTGAGCTGTAGGCTGAGCATGGGGAGTATCTAGACATCTTGGAGGATTTAGAAAGTCATTTGGAGAAGGAAATGAGTCATTGGTGTGGTCACAAGAGTTGTGGAGGAAGACAGTCCACTAGGGTTTCATCTGGGTCAACCCTGGGTCAACCCTAGATCAAAGGATTGTTTGAAAGGCATTGAGGGCTATTGAGGAGATGTGGGGTTCATCATTTGACATGGAGAATAAGGATATGTTGTTAGGCTAAGAAGAAATCAAGAAAAATCAAGAAGAATAGAGGGTGAAAAGTCAAGGTTCCTAGGGTAAAATCCCTTGTTTTTCACTGATTTGTCAAAGAAGATAAGTTGAAATACAAGCCTCATCTCACCTAATGATGGTCATGAGACTTGTAGAGGATGTTATTAGCTTTAATTTGAGTGGTGGAAGTCCTTGAGAAGATTTCTAGAACTCAAGTTATGGCTCTTGCAAGTTAGGGGTCACCAGATGACACTGAAATTTGTCTGTGAAAGTTGACTGTCTTCTGACAAACTTTTGACCCTCAAGAATAATTCAAATGGACTTTGGACAAACATGAGAGTTGTTCCTCATTGTATCCCCTTTCCAGAATGGTATAGTATGCCTTCATATGATTTGTGGAACTCAACTTATGGTTTGAACAAGACAGGGGTATTTTGGTCATTTGTCAGTTATAGGTCATTTTTTAGCCAATGCCTAAAACTCCTACTTCCAAGCTTCAAATGGAAAAACTCAAAACATGAAAGTTGTTCAAAATGGCATTTTAAGGCTAGATAAGATGTTGTGAGAGTTTTAAAATGCATGGAGCATGGATATTTTAAAATGGTGAAAATGACTTAAAAAGGCATATAACTTGAAAAAGTTGAAATTGGATTTTGGTTTGAGAGATCTACAAATCCAAAATGGGGCATATGATATATGATTTTGATTGGAAACAACATTTTGGAAACAATGGTTTATCCACATTTTTGAGTTTAGGCTTAAAAATTGGACTTCCTTTGTAAATTTGTTTCTTGCACTTTAAGGTACCATGAGAAATTGTTTGCCAAAGCCTTAATTTTGCATAAAATGCCTTGTTCTCACATGTATACCTCATATAAGGGTATTTTGAAGACTTATCATGAGTTTTATGAGATTTACTAAAAATAGTATTTTTGAATTTCTCATTACGTGAGAAGTTCTAGAACTTCCTTGGAAGCTTCTCATATGTTCTAGATCTTTCCTTTCACTTCCATAAATACCCAAGGGTGAGATCATGCCATGGTTGGTGATTCTATTTGCTTGCAAACCATACTTTCATCTCATAACTCCAAAATTGCATTTTGATTCCCACCTCTCCCAAACTCCATTGTTTGTGCTAGCTATCATCATCATCATCATCCTCCATTGTTGTAGAGTTAAAAGCACGAAGAAGGCACATCAATTCGTGGCTGAATCATGAGTTCCACTTCATCACTCCAAGTTGCGTGAAGGTTCGAATTGCCATTTTCAAGAAGCTTGAACACGAATTCTCTTCACCAGCATCATCACCATCATATATATTAGTAATAATTCATATTTTATTATATTATTTTCTTAAGCCCATAAGTTTGTTAGAGGGTATTTCAGTATTTTATCTTATTCTAGTAACCCTAGTTTTAGCCTATAAATAGGGTGACAATCATTGTAACTCTTAATCCTGTTTCTTCTGCCGTCATTCTTAAATAGAATATTTCTACCTTTCATCATTTATTCTACCTTTGCACCAACAATTGGTATCTAGAGCTCCGGTTCGGATTCATTGGGAAACACGGGAAACACGAGTGAACGTGAGGTCTTGTGTGTTTGATTTTGATTCTTAGATTCGTGTTGAATCTTGAACAAAATCTGATCAGAATTTTATTCTGTGGGTTGGGAAACACTGTGTGAGAAATCTGAGTGTATTGTGCAAAGTAGAAGATGAACGGAAACGGCAACATGAACACCAAACTTCCAGTATTTGATGGTAAAAACTGGAATCGTTGGATGATCCAAATGCGTGTACTATTTGGTGCTCAAGATGTTCTAGATCTTGTCACTGATGGTTATGTTCCAATAGCAGCAGATGCAACCGATGAACAGAAAAACGCACAGAAGGAAGTAAGGAAGAAGGATCAGAAAGCATTGTTCTTCATTCATCAATGTGTGGATGTAAACGTGTTTGAGAAGATTGCAGACTCTACAACAGCAAAGGCTGCATGGGACACTCTGGTGAGATGTTATGGTGGTGACGCATCAGTGAAGAAGGTGAAGCTTCAGTCCTTGAGAAAGCAATATGAGAATCTCAACATGAAGAATAATGAGAAAGTTTCTGAATACATCTCCAGAGTGATTCTGATCACTAATGAGATGAAGGCATGTGGAGAAACTCTTTCTGAAGAAATAATCATGGAGAAAGTATTGAGATCCCTTACTCCTCAATTTGATTACATTGTGGTAGCAATAGAACATTCCAAAGATCTGAGCATAATGAGAATTGAAGAGCTGCAGAGCAGTTTAGAAGCGCAAGAGTTGCGTTTGACTGAGAGAACTTCTGAAAGGGAAGTAGAGCAGCAGGCTCTGAAAGCAATTTCTGATAGGAGGTATCAGAAGCAGTCAGAAGCCAAGAGAAGATCTGATGGTGGTCAGAAGTCAGAAACCTCAACCTCTGATAGACAAAAGAATGCTCAGAAGGGAAAAGAGAAGTATGACAAGAAGAAGATCCAATGTTACTGTTGTAAGAAGTTTGGTCACTTTGCTAGAGATTGTTGGTCAAACAAGGAGAAGAAATCAGAAGAAGCAAATATAGCCAGAGGCTCTGATGACGAATCTGTGCTATTGATGGCCTCTGAATCTGATGATCTGACAGACTGGTGGTATATGGACACTGGCTGTTCAAATCATCTTACTGGAAACAAGAAATGGCTGGTTGACTTTGACTCTGAAAAGAGAACAAAGATCAGATGTGCTGATGACAAATACCTTAATGCAGAAGGTATGGGAAATGTCAGAGTGACTCTGAACAATGGAAAAATAGCATTGATTCAGAATGTGTGGTATGTACCTGGCATCAGAAGCAATCTGATGAGTGTGGGACAATTAATTGAGAAAGGTTTCTCAGTTACCATGAAGGACAATCTTCTGAAGCTGTATGACTGTAATCAGAAGTTGATTATGGAGTCAGAACAGGGAAGGAATAGAACATTCAAGGTGAATGTCAGAACTGCAGACTCAGAGTGTCTTAGTGCAACAAGTACTGAGAAGGAGAGTGAGCTGTGGCACAGAAGATTTGGTCATTTGAATTTCAGAAGCTTACAACATCTGAATTCAAAGAAATTGGTACATGGAATTCCTGCAATTAAGAAGCCTGAAAAGTCATGCAAAGTTTGCATGGAAGGAAAACAACCAAGATTGCCATTTGCATCAGAAGTTGCTCCAAGAGCAAAACATGCCTTGGGAGTTGTACACTCTGATGTGTGTGGTCCATTTCCAGTAGCATCAATTGGAGGGAACAAATACTTTGTGTTGTTTGTTGATGAATTCACAAGAATGACATGGGTATCCCTTATTAAGTTCAAACACGAGGTGTTTGATGAATTCAAGAAGTTCAGAATGAAGGCTGAGAATCAGAGTGGTCAGAAGTTGAAGATTCTTAGAACTGATGGTGGAGGTGAGTATAACTCCAAAGAGTTCCAGAAGTTCTGTGAGGAGAATGGAATTGAGCATGAGGTTACTGCTCCTTATACCCCTCAACACAATGGTCTTGCTGAAAGAAGAAACCGCACTCTGCTTGATATGGTGAGAAGCATGCTAAAGGAGAAGAAGCTTCCTCAGAAGCTCTGGGGAGAAGCTGTTGCCACTGCAACGTATGTACTCAACAGATGTCCTACGAAGAAGTTGAAGGAAATAGTTCCTATGCAGAAGTGGACTGGAGACAAGCAAAGTGTTAGTCATCTGAAGGTGTTTGGTTCTGTTTGCTATAAACATGTTCCAGAAGCCAGAAGACAGAAGCTGGATGATAGAAGCAAAGTGATGATTCTGATAGGGTACCACAGTACAGGTGCATACAAGCTCTATTGTCCAGAAACCAATAAAATTGAATTCAGCAGAGATGTGATTGTGAAGGAATCAGAAGTTTGGAATTGGGATAAGTCTCAATCTGATTCTGATGTTAGAACCTCTGAAGAAAGGTCAGAGTTAAGAATTTCTGAAGTTGAAGTAAACCCTGATATTGACTCTGACTCTGATACTGATTCAAACTCTGAAGAAGACTCAGAAGATGAAGGTGACCCAGATGACCCAGACTCTGATGATTCAGACTCTGATGGCAATCCAGATCTTGGTGGCAATTCAGACTCTGGAAATATGCCAGACTCTGAAGATGGTCAAAGCTCTGGAGGTCAATCATCTGAAGCTAGAAACTCTGAAGCTCAAGACTCTGAACAAGTTCAGAGACCACAAAGAATCAGAAGCGTTCCCAGAAGATTTGCAGAATTTGACATGCTGCAAGACACTGAAGTAGACTCTGAAGGAGAAGTTATTCAGTGTGCCATGTTAGTAGACTCTGAACCTATAAGTACAGAGGAGGCTCTTAAGCAGAAGCTCTGGCTGAAGGCCATGAAAGAAGAACTTGATGCTATAGAGAGAAACAAGACTTGGAAGCTGACAGAACTTCCAAAAGACAAGAAAGCCATCAGCGTCAGATGGGTTTTCAAGCAGAAGTTAAAGCCAGATGGTTCAATTGGCAAACATAAAGCAAGGTTGGTAGCAAGAGGATTTCTACAGAAACCTGGGCTGGATTATTCTGAAGTGTTTGCACCTGTAGCAAGACATGAAACAATCAGAATGGTGATTGCAATAGCTGCTAACAGGAATTGGCCTCTGATGCATTTAGATGTAAAATCTGCATTTCTGAATGGTCCATTAGAAGAAGAAGTTTACGTGTCACAACCTCCTGGATTTGTGAAAAAGAATCAGGAAGGGATGGTGTACAGATTATACAAAGCTCTATATGGATTGAAACAAGCGCCCAGAGCTTGGAATCAGAAGATTGATTCATTTTTCAAGAAGCAAGGCTTTCAGAAATGTGAGATGGAGTACGGTATCTATGTTCAGCATACTTCTGAAGGCAATATGACTCTGGTACGTTTATATGTTGATGATATACTGCTGACTGGAAGTTCTGAACAAGAGATAGCCAAGTTCAAGAAAGTTCTGATGAATGAATTTGAAATGACTGATCTAGGCAAAATGACATACTTTCTAGGGATGGAGTTCAGATATTCTGAGAAAGGTATCATTTTGCATCAGCTCAAGTATGAATTAGAACTTCTGAAGAGATTTGATCTGAAGAATTGTAAGATGGCTGTCACACCTTCAGATACAAATCAGAAACTGGATTCAGACTCTGAAGGAAAGGATGTGGATGCTACAACCTTCAAACAGTTGGTTGGTTCTCTGAGGTATCTGTGCAATACCATACCTGATATTTGCTACTCAGTTGGTATGGTTAGTAGGTTCATGAGTAAACCTAAGTGGTCCCATTACCAAGCTGCTGTCAGGATTCTGAGGTATATCAAAGGAACTCTGAAGTATGGAGTGTTATTTCCCTCTGGAGGAAATAATGAGTCAGAACTTCTGAGTTATTCAGACTCTGATTGGTGTGGAGACAGAGTTGACAAAAGAAGTACATCTGGGTACTTGTTCAAATTTCTGGGAGGTTCCATTTCTTGGTGTTCCAAGAAGCAACCTGTTGTGGCGTTGTCAACCTGTGAAGCTGAATACATTGCAGGTGCTGTCACTGCATGCCAAGCTGTGTGGATTCTGAATCTGTTGCAGGATCTGAAGATTAAAGTAGACAAACCTCTGAAGTTGATGATTGACAACAAGTCTGCAATCAACCTTGCCAGAAACCCAGTGCTGCATGGGAGAAGCAAGCATATTGAGACCAAATATCATTTTCTGAGACATCAAGTTCAGAGTGGAGTGTTAGAAGTTGTACACTGCAGCACTCAGAAGCAGTTGGCAGATGTTCTGACGAAAGCTATCAAGACTGATCAATTTCTCAGATTAAGGGATGGAATTGGTGTTACAAGTTTTGATGGAATATGAATTAAGGGATGGTATTAGTAATAATTCATATTTTATTATATTATTTTCTTAAGCCCATAAGTTTGTTAGAGGGTATTTCAGTATTTTATCTTATTCTAGTAACCCTAGTTTTAGCCTATAAATAGGGTGACAATCATTGTAACTCTTAATCCTGTTTCTTCTGCCGTCATTCTTAAATAGAATATTTCTACCTTTCATCATTTATTCTACCTTTTCACCAACAATATAAAGATCATTTGGCACCATTGGCAAGGGCTGAAACAGGGCATAGCAACCATCACCATATCCAATTGGTAAGGATACGTTTTGTTTCGAATCACCATAATTATGCATGGTTAGGGTTAGTTGTTGTGATATTCATGATAGAGACCACTTAAGGATCATTTATGGTGAGTTTAAGGTCAATCCATGGAGGTTCAAGATGTGGTGTCAATTCTTTCAAGATCAAGAATGGTTGGAATATGAGGTTTTAATGCATGTGCTATAGTTTAGTATACTCAGTGTAACATGTAGAACACATTGGCATCATTATTTTCAAGGTTTGTTAGAGTTGAAAAGTGAGCATTCATGGTGGTACCCGTGCCTTGTTGTTGACGGTTTGAAGGTTAGAGAAAGATTCAAGAGAAACTAAAACCATGGTTGTGTAGAGGGCGAGAAGAGGATCGGTTTTGTTTTTTATTTCATGTGATTTCATGGAGTAATGAATGAGATAGAAGCTATGGAAGATCATGGCATGAAATGAAAATTCTGAATTTTAGGGTTTGCATGTGGAGAAGATGAACATGCACCATTGGATTGGAATGGAAACTTTGACTTGACTTTGATCTTGCGGCCCAGATTTCATTCATCTTCAAAAATTCATAACTAAATGGAAAATGCATATTTTTAACTCATTCTTTTTTTAATATTTTCCTTAACATGTCTAAAAAAATTAAAAAAATATAAAAATTGCATTTTATATTTTTTTCGCATTTTTTCCATATTTTACAAATAAATGCATATTTTGAAGGTTTTATTTCATACATGATCTTGTAGATTTTTGTTCTTACACTTAGAAATAGATTTTTTGCCCATTATTTTTTGCGGTGATTAATATTGAATTGTAGTATTCCCAGAATTTATTACTAGATTTTTTTAGAATAAAATTTGATTAGTTTAGATAATTGAACTTAGGATAGTTTAATTAGGGTTTTAAGTAGTATGCTTGAACTTCAACATTTTATTTTGGGGGTTTTAGGACAAGTTAGCCTATGGGGAATATATGGGGCTTAAGGGTAGTCAAATAGGATCCCCTAGAATTTATATTAGGAATTTATATTACCATATGCTATTTTTGGTTGATTTTTGAATTGATTGATCATTTGTGTGGCCTTTAGGGCATAGTTTGTATTGTTTTGCTTCTTTTTCTTCTCCTTTGGATGTGGAGCTTTGAAGATTGAATTGAGGACCTTGTGAAGACCTTGTGGATGAAGCACATTGAAGACTCAAGATGGAAGATCAAGTTCAAATTCATTGAAGATGCTGATGTTTGCTAGAAGACTGTTGAAGGCTATAGGATTTAGGGATAGGAAGAGCTTAGTCTAGCAACTTGATTCACAAACATAGATGGCTTTGTTTGCCTCTATCCTTTCTCTATGATTCAAAGTCTCTTTCAAATATCCACCTCCTTCCTTTGGAAGGATCAGTGAATGTATTTGAAAGATAGAACTTTTGAGAGAAAACTTTCTGTTTAATGTTAACAGTTGATGAACCACCCTTGGTAGGTAATTAACTGTCTAACATTCATTCACTTCATCTGGTTGACTGATGTTCATCTTGGAGCCTGAGACTTGAAGAAAAGCCATTGTAGACTGAGGACTGATGATCAAGACCTTGCTGGAAAGCTGTGAAGATAGAGACTGCTACTGACTGAAGCTTGTAATTGATTGGAGATGACTTGAAGATGGGTATTGATGCGGAGCTGCTGTGGCTGTTTATTTTGCTGTACTTCATTTCTTGATGTATTGATTGGTTTTCCCGACTGTATTGTTTGTTGTTTCCCCTGTTGCATTCATGCATTTTACTGTTTTACTGTATATATCTGCTATTGTTTCTGTTTTCGCCTATCCCGTAGGATCTCTGTTTCTCTCTGCGCAAGAGAGGAGCATGATAGACACTAGGTCTTAACCCATGCATGATAACATTAGGTTAGTTTGTTTCCCTTTTCAACCCTAGGTTTTTAGAGTTGCTGTTTCTCTTCTTACCTCAAAACAACAGAAAAATACGTAATAAGGGTTCTAACACAATAAAAGACACTTCTGGTGTAAAAGAAGTTGAACTCATCAAAACGTCATTTTTGTCCGCTTGGACCAGTAATCAGAAAAAACCTTTTTCAGAAGGAATAAAAAATAATCAAGACAGACTTGTGTCGTGCGTGGCCCGAACTACGTTTGCTCTGATCTTCCATGCTGTGTGGAAGTACGTAGGCATAGGATGCGATATCCTAGCGAGCAACCTTCCCCTCCTTTCCCGTAGGTAGGCGAACTACGTTGACTCTGATTTCTCGTTCCAGACGGGAATACGTAGGCATAAAGTGCGATACTTTGCCGAGTCATTTTTTTATTTTCATTTATTTTCTTTTTAACCCTCGACCCATAGTTTAGATAGAATAACAATCCATACCCGAAAACAAGCGTGGATCCCGTCGAGTACGACGGACGTGAGGGGTGCTAATACCTTCCCCTTGCGTAACCGACTCCCGAATCCAGGTTTTGGTTGCGACGACCATACCTTTCCCGTGTTGTGCGAGGTTTACTCTGAGCGTTTCCTTTCCCTCCCGTGGGATAAATAACGCACGGTGGCGACTCTTCTGTCCAGCCGGCGCCGATTTTCGCAGTAGCGACAGCTGGCGACTCTGCTGGGGACTTAGATGGTTCCCTATGCGAGTCTCGCCTTAGGTTTTCTTCCTAGCTGTCTGGGTCATCCCCAGCAGCTGGCGACTCTGCTGGGGATCCAACGTCCCCTGGCTGCTAAGGATTGTGATAGTGCTTATGCATTTGGGATCCAACGTCCCTTAAGAGAGTCAATCCTAACGCTTGTTTTCCCGTCGAGGATTTTGTATGGATTTATATTTCTGACCTTTATTTTCAGCACTATATATATTGTTTATTATTGCTGTATTGGGGTGTGACGGGTGTTCTGATATTGAGTGAGAAGCCGGACCTGGGCTTGAGTGCACCTAGAATTAGAGTAGAAAGTAGTGGGCGCGTGCCGGCTTTGCTTGCATTAGTGTCTCATGAAATCTACACTCGGACGAGGTTCTTCTGGTTGGCTTCTTTTTCTACCCTTTGGGTCGAAGGGGTTGTTGGTCGGCTGAATTGTCGACTCCGGGAACCGATCATTTGGAAGTTGGCTAAGTGAGGCCTCTTCAGGATTTGATGATGCCACTCCTTCTGGGAATCGTATCATCAACCCTGAAAGTCTGTGACGCCGACGACCGCATAGGATGCCATACCTTTGTCAGTTACTAGGACATCCACCTGTGAGAGGGTTTGGGGTTATGCAGGTAACTAGACCTTCAGATACCGATTATTTCTTGATCAGAGATCCTGGGTATTTATGGAGAGTTCTGAGGTCTGTCAGAGACCAGTTGGAGACATGATATGAGGTCTGCTAGAGACCAGTCAGAGTTATGTTGTGGGGTCTGTCAGAGACCAGTGTTGGAGCTTTGTGTAGGGTCTATCTGAGACCAAGGTTCGAGGAACTCTGGAGGGTCTATCTGAGACTTGTTGATATGGTTCAGGCTTCTCAGTCGGGGCACTTGATCCCTGTTGACTGTGTGCATACGCATTCGCATTTTCATTCATATGTTGGTAGCATATTGCATATCTATTTTGCATTACAGGTACTGGTTCGAAATTGTATCTCATCTCCTGCTTCTCACTAGGTGTTCACAGAATTGCTAGCCAACATTCGCACCGCTATTCCACTCGCACCAACTGTCAAAGAATCATGGATCAAATGCAGAACGAGATGCAAGATGTGCGCGAGAAGCTAGCTCTCTTTATGCAGACCATGGAAGCTATTGCAAAAGGTCAGGAGAATTTGCAAGCCATGGTGCAGCCTCTGTTGGTCAGAAACGCCGGTCACGGTAACGAGGATCATCAGTCTGTGCGAGTCGATATTGTTCATGGAGATGGCACTCCCACGCCAGTGGCTCCACCTGTAGTCAATATACCTGCTGCTAATGTCAACAACGCTACCGCTGCTGGGAACGGTAACGTCGGAGTTGGGAACGAGACTGCTGTCCATAACGTTGGGCTTGGTGATATCAACTGGGGTGATAATATGGGTGGCAACGGCTTTGGTAATGCTGGATTCGGGTTCAACGATCAAGGATTCGATGACGCTGGGAAATATGGTTTCAATGCTCAAGGCTTTGGGCAAGATGGTTATGGTGTGGCCAATCAGGGCTACGGAGGTTTTGGAAATGGAAACGGCGCTGGGTTTATGGCTTTTGGTCCTGCTGGAGGTGTTCAGGGATACGGCAACAGAGGCCGAGGCCCGGTGATGAATCAGATTAGAGCTGGCCGCAATAATGGATATGATGGGTATGGAGCTGGGAATGGTATGTGGCAAGAAGATCAGCAGGAGGACGCTTTCTCCGGCGGAGGTTTCGAAGGACCGATGGATGACTCCCAGAAGATCAGAATGCTGGAAGAGCAGATGAGGGGGGTCCTGAACCAAAGTGCTGTGGGCTTGGACATGGCAACAATGGGTCTGGTACCTGGCTTGAGGGTGCCAATCAAATTCAAAGCTCCTGCGTTTGATAAGTATAAAGGGGACACATGCCCGAAAGTGCATGTGCGAGCTTATTACAGAAAGATGTCTGCATACTCAACTGATGAGAGAATGCTAATGCATTTCTTTCAAGATAGTTTGTCAGGCCCTTCCCTAGAGTGGTATATGGGATTGGAGCCAACTAATATCAAGACATGGAAGCAGCTAGCAGAGGCATTTGTAGCTCACTACAAGTATAACAACGACTTGGCGCCCAATCGGGTCCAATTGACAGGGCTGTCTCAGAAAAAGGACGAGAGCTTTAAAGAGTACGCGCAAAGATGGCGCGACATGGCTGCCAGGGTCCGCCCTCCTTTAGAAGACAAGGAAATGAATGACATGTTCATTGGAACATTCACCGGCGTGTTTTACGACAAGTTGTTTCACACATCTTTGGCCAGTTTCTCAGACTTAGTTCTGATGGGGGAGAAGATTGAAAATAACATTAAGGTAGGAAGGTTCCAAGCAGGGGAGCCTACTTCAGCTGGAAGCAATAAGAAAGCTTTCGGGGGTAGAAAACAGGAAGATGCCAATTCGGTATGTAGCTCTCGGGGAAGAAATAGGGGATGGAGGCAATACCAACCGCAACAAGTTGCAGGTGTGACAATCCCCGCGCAACATCAGCAACAGCCGCAGCAGCAGGGGCAACAACATCCGGCTCAGCGAAGAATTCAGAATGGGAAGCCGAAAAGGGTATTTGATCCGCCGCCAATGTCGTACGCTGAGCTTCTTCAGAATTTGTTACGGTTACAGTTGGTCGAGAAAAGAACGATGGCTCCTCCGACAGGGATCCCCCCACCCAGTTATAACGCTAATGAGCATTGTGAATTCCACTCTGGGGCACCCGGCCATAATATCAAAAACTGCCACGCTTTCAAGCATAAAGTGCAAGATTTGATTGATAGCGCTGTTATTAATTTTGGTACGGAAGGGCCCAATATTACACGACAACCAATGCCAAACCATGAATAGGCTAGAGTATGGTGGACAAAGAGGAGTTCTATAGTTCGGGTGGGCCGTTAAAAGTAGATCAGAACAATGGCAGGCTGCCTCTAACAACTGATTGTGAAGATAGCTGGTTCAGCAGCAGGACAGATGTGAAAGCCCGATTCTCGGAAGCTGGCATTTTTCTTTGTTTTATCTTGTCATTTCTTTACGTTTGTAGTTTCTTTCCTGTTTAAATTGCAAGCTTGTTTGTAAAACTTGTTGTTTTCATTCAATTGATGATAATGAAATAAATATGCATGTTTTGATTAAATCCATTCGTGTTCACTAATGGTTTTTAAAAATGTCCAACACCTGGTTAAGAAGGATCTGGGGAGGATGACGAAAGTGAACGACGTGCAAAATTCCGATTGTATGCTTTTGAAATAAAACCTGTTGATGATGTACAGGCATTGTTTCAAATCCCTAAACACCGGAGATATAAGGAAGATAATCCCTTGTCAACCCCTTTGAGCCTTGTAGTAGGAGTTTCTTTCTGCAAATGAAAAACCCTCAATTTTAACCTGGGGCAGGGTAGGTGTTAGCTAATTTGACCGAGCGTTCAAGTTGCAAAAGGAGTGTCCGTTCAAGGATAAATCACACCCATATGGGTCGTGCCTAAAAAACCACGATGGTTAAGGTTCGCCAACCCAAGAGTGAAACAGTCACATCATTCCACAAAAAGTCAGACAAACCAGCGTCACACGACTTGTTCAAAAGGAAAAAACGAAAAGAGAAAAGAATCAAAAGCCCGCTAAGTCAAGAAAAGAAAACAATTGACTTAGGCAAAAATGAGGGCATCCCACTGGACTTAAAAACCAAAAGAACTCAAAAGAGTCAGTCCAGGAAAAAGTTAGGGATATGAAAAATGAAAGAAAAGAAAAATCCTCAAATCAAATGCGAGTCGTGTGACCTCAAATGCCGAGGGCGGAGAATGAGTGGCTGTCACTCCAAAATCCAAAAGTTTCTCGAACTATCATTCCTATTTTTCAGCCTCTGAGAGGTAAGCGCTAAGGTCGAATTAGCTGAACATAGGATCGGAGAACATCAAGGAGAATGGGTGGGTTAAAAATAAACTTTGAGCCTTTATCCTTTCCTTCAGAACCGTGAACCTGACCACATTATAACCTTCAAAAGTCCTAATTGAAGCAGGTCGTTTCGAAAGCATACTTCGGTAAAGGTCGTGTCGATTCTGACTCCTGAAAAGGTTCTTCATGCCATGTTGGTACTAATGTTGATAAATGTTTTGTGCATTATATGCTATGAACTGTTTTTTCCTATTCCCAGTGAACAGATTGGATGTCAAAGCTGTCATATGTGTTGCATTAGTATGTCTTTTATGCATAACAACTTGTTTTACTTGCGGGTAAGCGCTTGACAGCAGAAAAGTTTCCTACAGTGGAAAGTAAGGTCAGGATAGAATACAGAGCGCCCGAATGCTCCGCAAGCCGGGGCAAGCCATTAAGTGCTCCCCAGTCAGGTCAGCCCTTCAAAGTCAGTTACTCTGGGGCAATCAGGTCGAGATTCGGTAAATCTCTCGTAGTTGGAGGTGCTGCTCTGGATCAGCTAATCAGGGGCAAAGTCATTGCAATCAGGGGCAGGCCATCTTAAGAGCGCAGAGTTTATTCTTTATTCGAGGAGCATTTGATGTGAAGCATCTCTCTGAGGTTCATAATGCTGGGGCATGTCATATCAGACCAATGGGGTACAAATGTTCAGATTCCCTTTTGAGGACTATCCCCACAGAGGTCCCACCGACCGGGGCATATCAGAAGCGAAGGAATTGTTCTTCTCCGTATCCTCAGAGCTACTCAGAGCTATTCGAGCAGATTCAACCAATCTTAAAGTGTGAGACGAATGTCGGGAAGTCATGTTACGGTCTTCCGATTCTTCACCCAAATCCATGTTGGCGATCACTGTGAGGCCCATCCGTGTTGGCGCATCAGTTTCCAAGTCCGAGCTTCGTCAGTACACAGGAAGACTCCGTCTAGTTTCTCCAGAGAAGTCCAATCATACTTGGCACATCTGCTATTCCCCAGCAGAGTTATATCCCCCAGCAGAGTCGAGTTCACTTTGCCAGCATTTATTTTGCTGGAATAATTCTGTGATATCCGGTTTATCCCCAGCGGAGTTGGTTTCGTCTTCAGCATTTATTTTGCTGAAGTGGTTTTCTGTACCCGACTTTCTCCAGCAGCCCGAGCCTGCATTAGCATATTGCATACAGCATCATATTTGCATCATACTTGTATCTCAATGCGTAGTATTTCCATCCTGAATGGGGCATTACGCCATAGAAAGAGTCAAACATATGCATACGCATACGAAACATAAACCAGGTGGGTTACCTCGTTGGTTTCAGATGTTCTTTTTCCCCTGCAGATAATTGAGATTATGATTCAGGGAGATGTTCGGATAGCCGGATTTGTGGCGCAAGGTGAGCAGTGATCGTGTTCGTCCTATCATGTGGACCCCTAGCAGAGTTTCTTGGTTGAGTTTCTCTTTTCCCCAACTGAGTCCTTCTCAGGTTGCTGTTATGTCGGCATTACAAGATTTCATAGTTCAGATTTTTGGAGTTATCGTCGTGATTTCCCCAGTAGAGTTTATTCCCCATCAGAGTTGCTTGGTTGAGTTTCTCTTCTTCTCTTCAGACTGTTGTCATGTCAGTATTGAAAATCTTGAAAGTACTACCTGCCGTCGAAATAGACGGCTGTCGTCAGTTATATTCCTGGTTGAAGGAATTATATCCCTGGTTGAAGGAGTTATATCCCTGGTTGAAGGAGTTATACCCTGGTTGAAGGAGTTATACCCCGGTTGAAGGAGTTATACCCCGGTTGAAGGAGCTATATTCCTGGCTGAAGGAATTATATCCCTGGTTTAAGGAGTTATATCCCTGGTTGAAGGAGTTATACCCCGGTTGAAGGAGCTATATCCTGGTTGAAGGAATTATATCCCTGGTTGAAGGAGTTATATTCCTGGTTGAAGGAATTATATCCCTGGTTGAAGGAGTTATATCCCTGTTTGAAGGAGTTATATCCCTGGTTGAAGGAGTTATACCCCGGTTGAAGGAGCTATATCCCTGGTTGAAGGAGTTATATTCCTGGTTGAAGGAGTTATACCCTGGTTGAAGGAGCTATATCCCTGGTTGAAGGAGTTATACCCTGGTTGAAGGAGATATATCCTGGTTGAAGGAATTATATCCTGGTTGAAGGAATTATATCCCTGGTTGAAGGAGTTATACCCTGGTTGAAGGAGTTATATCCTGGTTGAGGGAGTTATACCCTGGTTGAAGGAGTTATATCCTGGTTGAAGGAGTTATACCCTGGTTGAAGGAGTTATATCCTGGTTGAAGGAGTTATACCCTGGTTGAGGAATTGTCACCCTGGTGGATGGAGTTACACCCTGGTTTGAGGAATTATTATGCCTTGTCTAAGGCAGTTATACCCTGGTTGGAGGAGTTATTACCTTTGGCTCGATGCATGCTTATTGTAGCAAAATTTGGAATTAATTGTGGATTCAAGGCCTGTGGCGTCACGCAGGTGGTTGAGGACGAAGTCAAGTCAGTTCTTATCAGATAATTGATCAGTTGTTGCCGTGACAACCGGATTCGGTTTTTTGAATGATATGTCCCGTAGTGGTGACGGAGTTATGTCCCGTAGTGGTGGCGGAGTTATGTCCCGTAGTGGTGACTGAGTTATGTCCCGTAGTGGTGACTGAGTTATGTCCCGTAGTGGTGACGGAGTTATTTCCCGTAGTAGTAGCGGTGTTATCTTCCCGTAAGCGATGGCGGTGTTATTTTTCTGTAATGGTAATAGAGTCAGTACCCGTAGCAATGGCGGTGTTATCTTTCTGTACGGTGAAGGAGTTATTGCCCGTAGCGATGGCGGAGTTATTTCCTGTAGTAATGATAAAGTAGTACCCGTAGCGATGGCGGTGTTGTTTTTCAAATTATCTTCCCGCAGTGGTGGCGGAGTGATGGCGGTGTTATTTCTGTAATAGTGATAGAGTGATTTTCCTGTATCGTTGGCAGGGTCATGACAGAAATACTTCCCCAGTGAAGTCGTCCAGTTCACTCCAGTATTGACAAGATAATATTGAAATCAGACTTATTCCCCAAACAGTGGTGCAGTTATGTCTGCGGTTGGCAAATTTCTGGGTTCTTAGTATTCAACCGTCTCGTACCACGAGTGTCTGAAGGCTCCGGGCTCTTCACCCAATCGGGTCCAAGTCGCTTGAATAGG
This sequence comes from Lathyrus sativus, assembly GCA_963859935.3. Taxonomy (NCBI): domain Eukaryota; kingdom Viridiplantae; phylum Streptophyta; class Magnoliopsida; order Fabales; family Fabaceae; genus Lathyrus; species Lathyrus sativus. The sequence goes on from OZ012741.1 coordinate 302,293,015, forward strand.
GGCAGCTGTTGCACCCTAAAATTTGCCCAACTTTATTCACTTGGTTTATGTTTCAATATCATTAGCATTTGCATATAGAGTCATGTATATAGGTTACTCATCTGCATAGCATAAGCATAGCAAGTCATTCAACAGGGGACCAATCATTATTCTCATCTCTAGAGGCCTATCAAGAGGTTATTATTCAAATTCCATCTCATTCAAGTCATCAGAAAGAATTGGGAAGCTATCAAGTCAGTAGAGCAAGCAATTCATCTATCTCCTAACTGAGGGTGTCTGAGGATCAACAAAGAAATGGTGAGCTGTAGGCTGAGCATGGGGAGTATCTAGACATCTTGGAGGATTTAGAAAGTCATTTGGAGAAGGAAATGAGTCATTGGTGTGGTCACAAGAGTTGTGGAGGAAGACAGTCCACTAGGGTTTCATCTGGGTCAACCCTGGGTCAACCCTAGATCAAAGGATTGTTTGAAAGGCATTGAGGGCTATTGAGGAGATGTGGGGTTCATCATTTGACATGGAGAATAAGGATATGTTGTTAGGCTAAGAAGAAATCAAGAAAAATCAAGAAGAATATAGGGTGAAAAGTCAAGGTTCCTAGGGTAAAATCCCTTGTTTTTCACTGATTTGTCAAAGAAGATAAGTTGAAATACAAGCCTCATCTCACCTAATGATGGTCATGAGACTTGTAGAGGATGTTATTAGCTTTAATTTGAGTGGTGGAAGTCCTTGAGAAGATTTCTAGAACTCAAGTTATGGCTCTTGCAAGTTAGGGGTCACCAGATGACACTGAAATTTGTCTGTGAAAGTTGACTGTCTTCTGACAAACTTTTGACCCTCAAGAATAATTCAAATGGACTTTGGACAAACATGAGAGTTGTTCCTCATTGTATCCCCTTTCCAGAATGGTATAGTATGCCTTCATATGATTTGTGGAACTCAACTTATGGTTTGAACAAGACAGGGGTATTTTGGTCATTTGTCAGTTATAGGTCATTTTTTAGCCAATGCCTAAAACTCCTACTTCCAAGCTTCAAATGGAAAAACTCAAAACATGAAAGTTGTTCAAAATGGCATTTTAAGGCTAGATAAGATGTTGTGAGAGTTTTAAAATGCATGGAGCATGGATATTTTAAAATGGTGAAAATGACTTAAAAAGGCATATAACTTGAAAAAGTTGAAATTGGATTTTGGTTTGAGAGATCTACAAATCCAAAATGGGGCATATGATATATGATTTTGATTGGAAACAACATTTTGGAAACAATGGTTTATCCACATTTTTGAGTTTAGGCTTAAAAATTGGACTTCCTTTGTAAATTTGTTTCTTGCACTTTAAGGTACCATGAGAAATTGTTTGCCAAAGCCTTAATTTTGCATAAAATGCCTTGTTCTCACATGTATACCTCATATAAGGGTATTTTGAAGACTTATCATGAGTTTTATGAGATTTACTAAAAATAGTATTTTTGAATTTCTCATTACGTGAGAAGTTCTAGAACTTCCTTGGAAGCTTCTCATATGTTCTAGATCTTTCCTTTCACTTCCATAAATACCCAAGGGTGAGATCATGCCATGGTTGGTGATTCTATTTGCTTGCAAACCATACTTTCATCTCATAACTCCAAAATTGCATTTTGATTCCCACCTCTCCCAAACTCCATTGTTTGTGCTAGCTATCATCATCATCATCATCCTCCATTGTTGTAGAGTAAAAAGCACAAAGAAGGCACATCAATTCGTGGCTGAATCATGAGTTCCACTTCATCACTCCAAGTTGCGTGAAGGTTCGAATTGCCATTTTCAAGAAGCTTGAACACGAATTCTCTTCACCAGCATCATCACCATCATATAAAGATCATTTGGCACCATTGGCAAGGGCTGAAACAGGGCATAGCAACCATCACCATATCCAATTGGTAAGGATACGTTTTGTTTCGAATCACCATAATTATGTATGGTTAGGGTTAGTTGTTGTGATATTCATGATAGAGACCACTTTAGGATCATTTATGGTGAGTTTAAGGTCAATCCATGGAGGTTCAAGATGTGGTGTCAATTCTTTCAAGATCAAGAATGGTTGGAATATGAGGTTTTAATGCATGTGCTATAGTTTAGTATACTCAGTGTAACATGTAGAACACATTGGCATCATTATTTTCAAGGTTTGTTAGAGTTGAAAAGTGAGCATTCATGGTGGTACCCGTGCCTTGTTGTTGACGGTTTGAAGGTTAGAGAAAGATTCAAGAGAAACTAAAACCATGGTTGTGTAGAGGGCGAGAAGAGGATCGGTTTTGTTTTTTATTTCATGTGATTTCATGGAGTAATGAATGAGATAGAAGCTATGGAAGATCATGGCATGAAATGAAAATTCTGAATTTTAGGGTTTGCATGTGGAGAAGATGAACATGCACCATTGGATTGGAATGGAAACTTTGACTTGACTTTGATCTTGCGGCCCAGATTTCATTCATCTTCAAAAATTCATAACTAAATGGAAAATGCATATTTTTAACTCATTCTTTTTTTAATATTTTCCTTAACATGTCTAAAAAATTAAAAAAATATAAAAATTTCATTTTATATTTTTTTCGCATTTTTTCCATATTTTACAAATAAATGCATATTTTGAAGGTTTTATTTCATACATGATCTTGTAGATTTTTGTTCTTACACTTAGAAATAGATTTTTTGCCCATTCTTTTTTGTGGTGATTAATATTGAATTGTAGTATTCCCAGAATTTATTACTAGATTCTTTTAGAATAAAATTTGATTAGTTTAGATAATTGAACTTAGGATAGTTTAATTAGGGTTTTAAGTAGTATGCTTGAACTTCAACATTTTATTTTGGGGGTTTTAGGACAAGTTAGCCTATGGGGAATATATGGGGCTTAAGGGTAGTTAAATAGGATCCCCTAGAATTTATATTAGGAATTTATATTACCATATGCTATTTTTGGTTGATTTTTGAATTGATTGATCATTTGTGTGGCCTTTAGGGCATAGTTTGTATTGTTTTGCTTCTTTTTCTTCTCCTTTGGATGTGGAGCTTTGAAGATTGAATTGAGGACCTTGTGAAGACCTTGTGGATGAAGCACATTGAAGACTCAAGATGGAAGATCAAGTTCAAATTCATTGAAGATGCTGATGTTTGCTAGAAGACTGTTGAAGGCTATAGGATTTAGGGATAGGAAGAGCTTAGTCTAGCAACTTGATTCACAAACATAGATGGCTTTGTTTGCCTCTATCCTTTCTCTATGATTCAAAGTCTCTTTCAAATATCCACCTCCTTCCTTTGGAAGGATCAGTGAATGTATTTGAAAGATAGAACTTTTGAGAGAAAACTTTCTGTTTAATGTTAACAGTTGATGAACCACCCTTGGTAGGTAATTAACTGTCTAACATTCATTCACTTCATCTGGTTGACTGATGTTCATCTTGGAGCCTGAGACTTGAAGAAAAGCCATTGTAGACTGAGGACTGATGATCAAGACCTTGCTGGAAAGCTGTGAAGATAGAGACTGCTGCTGACTGAAGCTTGTAATTGATTGGAGATGACTTGAAGATGGGTATTGACGCGGAGCTGCTGTGGCTGTTTATTTTGCTGTACTTCATTTCTTGATGTATTGATTGGTTTTCCCGACTGTATTGTTTGCTGTTTCCCCTGTTGCATTCATGCATTTTACTGTTTTACTGTATATATCTGCTATTGTTTCTGTTTTCGCCTATCCCGTAGGATCTCTGTTTCTCTCTGCGCAAGAGAGGAGCATGATAGACACTAGGTCTTAACCCATGCATGATAACATTAGGTTAGTTTGTTTCCCTTTTCAACCCTAGGTTTTTAGAGTTGTTGTTTCTCTTCTTACCTCAAAACAACAGAAAAATATGTAATAAGGGTTCTAACACAATAAAAGACACTTCTGGCGTAAAAGAAGTTGAACTCATCAAAACGTCATTTTTGTCCGCTTGGACCAGTAATCAGAAAAAACCTTTTTCAGAAGGAATAAAAAATAATCAAGACAGACTTGTGTCGTGCGTGGCCCGAACTACGTTTGCTCTGATCTTCCATGCTGTGTGGAAGTACGTAGGCATAGGATGCGATATCCTAGCGAGCAACCTTCCCCTCCTTTCCCGTAGGTAGGCGAACTACGTTGACTCTGATTTCTCGTTCCAGACGGGAATACGTAGGCATAAAGTGCGATACTTTGCCGAGTCATTTTTTTATTTTCATTTATTTTCTTTTTAACCCTCGACCCATAGTTTAGATAGAATAACAATCCATACCCGAAAACAAGCGTGGATCCCGTCGAGTACGACGGACGTGATGGGTGCTAATACCTTCCCCTTGCGTAACCGACTCCCGAATCCAGGTTTTGGTTGCGACGACCATACCTTTCCCGTGTTGTGCGAGGTTTACTCTGAGCGTTTCCTTTCCCTCCCGTGGGATAAATAACGCACGGTGGCGACTCTTCTGTCCAGCCGGCGCCGATTTTCGCAGTAGCGACAATAGGAATCATCCTACTAGGGCAAAAGTTGTCTGCAAGTTGGGTGACTTTCAAGGACCCAGATTCACACACCTCAGCTGACCTGTAATTTGTCAAAACCATAACTTGAGCTCTGCAACTCCTATCAAGGACTTCTACCACTCAAATTAAATCTAAGAACAAGCTCTACAACATTCATGTTGTGGGGAAGATGAGATATCAATCACATCCTGAGCTAAAACTGCCTGGAAGATAGGGATCAAATTAGGGTTTTTCCACTGACAATCCTCAGAAACCCTGACTTAAAACTTCTCAAACTCCTCAATCATGATGAGTTGGTCTAGGAATCATCTTTATAACATCTCCATACATCATTACATGATCTCATGGCCCTTGGATTAGGTCTCAACCTTCTCCCAATCTTCAGTTATCCCAGGGCTGACCCAGTCAAAACCCTAATTCTCCCATTCATGGTCGAATCTTCTGAATTCCTGCATAATGACCTCTCTGGGCTTCATGATGACTTTCAAGACATCTCATAAACTTTCTCAAAGCTTCAAGTTCATTCTCAAAGTCTCAGAATCAACTGAGGAGCACCCACAACTCTCAAGCTATGAAGCACACAACCTTGGTTTCAACCAATTCTTCTGAGAATCTCCTGAACTTTCTGATGAAGGTATCAACTGTCAAACACTTGATAGGTAAATAAATGTTGGTCAAATTTTGGGGTGCAACAACCCCCACCGCCGGCCATGCAGCAACCCACCAGACCACCTCCCTCCGCCGCAACTGTCGCCGGAGACCGGTGAACTCACCGGAATCTGCAAAAAATCCCCAGAATTCTCCCCAAACCCTTCCAACTTCATCTTCCTCGCCAACACCTCCGATCAACAATCATCAAATCATCACCTATTCACCATAATCTTCATCTTTTTGTCCATAAATCGTCAACTCACCAAGAACGTTCAAGAACATTCAAACTCATCTCCAGAAATCTACAGTAATCTTCATCGTCCTCATCGTTTTTTCCAGAAATCTTCAAGCTCATCATCAGCAATCTAGAATCTTCATACATGCATCATCGTCACGAATCTTGATTTGATTTCCAGATTCCAAGAACATTCATCACGAGCAACATCAAGCTTCAACCTTCATCTCCAGATTCGTTCATAAATCTCCAGATCTTCAAACGCGCATCTTCGATCATCGTTCGGTCCCGCCTCAAACTTCATCAAGATCTACAAACCTTCATCTAGAATCTTCGAAGATCAGAGTTCCTTTGCAAGAACATTGATAACCTCGTGCGATCGTCAAGTTTCAGAACCTCCAGAGCGATTTTCATCATCAATCTTCTTCTTGTTTCCAGGTTTTTATTCTTCCTTCCCTAATTCGTAAGCACTCATAGTTAGTTAGGTAAATGGATTTAGGTTTTTGTGATTGATTTTGTGAGGCGAGTTAGGATCATAGTTGAATTGAACAGAGAGTTTGAGGCGTGTGGTGAGTTTGGGTGGAGGTTTCAGAGAGAGAGAGAGTTTGGAGATGGAGAAACGGCGCTAAGGCTTGACGAAGGGGGAGATGAACAGTAGTACTAGATTGGATGTTAGAAGATTTTTAGGGTTTGATGTTGTTGAAATTGGGTTGAATGAATCCCGGGCTTTAGGCCCAATTGCATGGGTTGCTGAGTACAACCCCTAGTTTACCATTCGTACCCCCCTCTCCCTTTGTATTTCGGTATGGGCCATAGGCCAGCTGCTATTAACGCCCCCCGTTTGGAAGCCCAAACGAAATAACAAGGAGATTCTCGCTATCAGCACCCCCTTTAGGTTATTGTTTTGTATGGTTTTCCTGAGTCAAGCCTGGGCCTAGTGCGTTCTGCTAAACGCACCCCCCTTTTCTGGGCCCAGTGTGTCCTGAAGTGTGAATAGCTGCTTCTAGCACCCCCCCTGTTTTCCAATTGTTAATTGAATTTTCTTTTCCTTTATCATTTGCATATAGTTTAAATAATTCATAAAAAATCCAAAAATGATCAATTTTGCATGGGGATTTTTGCTACATTTTAATAATGATGTCAAGAAAATTGTGAGAAAATAAAAATATTATTTTAGGCATTTTTCCATTTATGGTGAATTTTCACATTTAATTGCATTTTATTTTCATTTTGTTTGTACATATCATTTGTTGAATTTTGTATGGTCATTTAAATTTGTATTTTGACTCCATTCTTTTTGTACTAATTAGATTAGAAGTTTAAGTTCCCCCTGGATTTATTCCACATTTTTGTGGATTAATCTTGATTAGTTTTGGTTAGAAAACATTAGGTTAGTATAATTAGGGTTCAAACTCAACATAGGTGCATTCTAACATTTTCTTTTGGGCTTTTTAGCTTGAATTAGGTTATGGGACATATAGGGAATGTAGGGTAGATATAGAAATCCCCTTAGAATAAATCTTAGAGTTTTAAATACCATTTTACTATTTTTAGTATACTTTGCAAATTGTGTGATTGTTTGGTGTTCCGATTTGGGGTTTATGTTGCTTGCTTGGGCTTTTGGGTTCTTATTTGGGGTGTGGGCTTGGTTTGGGGTTGTGGAAGCATGAATAATCAATGGAGAAGATTGAATACAAAGATAAAATGTTGAAGCTTGAAGATTGCTTGAGCTTAGATGCTGATTGAAGACATAGGAAATAATAGGAATAAGCATAGCCTTAGAATAGACTGAATTTTTTCACAAACATGGATAGCTTCCTGTGCTTCCATTCCTCTCTATGACATAAAGTCCCTCTATGATATTCACCTCCCTCCTTTGGAGGGATAAGTGGCCTTACCTTAGAGGTAGAACTTTGAGGGAAACAGTCTGTTACAATGTCAACTGTTTATAGACTTCCTTTGGTTGTCAATGAACTGTTTGACATTCAATTTATTCTGATAAATCAATTCTTTGCTGGAGTGCTTGACTTGAAGAAAGAAGCCATTGAAGATAGAGAATAAGATCAAAGATTGACAAAGATGAAGATTGTTCATGTCAAAGTTGTGCAACTGTCAAAGCTAGGGTTTACTGCTGTTTAGAGCTATCTGTTGTCTGATGCTGTCAACTGGTTAAGATTCTGTGCTTGCTTGAGCTGGGTGATTTCTTGGAGATAGAAGCTTGTTGTAGCTTGGGTACCATTGGAGTTTGATTTTGGAAGTTCAATAGGAGTTGGGGTGCTGTCAGGACTGGTTTTGGGGGTTTTATTCTCTTTGTTGTATTGTTTGTTAATTTTTCCCCTTAGGTTGAAGTGAAGCTGTTTCACTTTGCCCATTGTTTTCTAGGTTCGAGGTCGAGTGGGACTCCCTTGCCTCGCTTGTACTGCTGCATTCATGCATTTTACTGCTTTATTGTATATATGATGTTGCTTTTCCGTTTATCCCATAGGATCTCTGTTTCTCTCTGCGCAAGAGAGAAATATGACAGACATTAGGTGTTAACCCATGCATGACAACATTAGGGTAGATTTTGATTCCCTTTTAACCCTAGGTTAGAGTTCTTTCTCTTCTATCTCAAAATAATAAAAAAATACAATAAGAGGTCAAACATCAATAAAAAACAGTTCTTGCGTAAAAGACTGTAAACCAATCAAAGAGTCATTTTTGTCCGCTTGGACCCGTAATCAGGAGAAAACCTTTTTCAGAAGGATAAAAAACAATCAAGACAAACTTGTGTCGTACGTGGCCCGAACTACGTTTGCTCTGATCTTTCATGTTGTATGAAAGTACGTAGGCATAGGATGCGATATCCTAGCGAGCAACCTTCCCCTCCTTTCCCGTAGGTAGGCGAACTACATTGACTCTGATTTCTCGTTCCAGACGGGAATATGTAGGCATAAAGTGCGATACTTTGCCGAGTCATTTTATTTTATTTTAACCCCAGACCTGTAGAATAGGTAGAATAACAATCCGTACCAGAAAACAAGCGTGGATCCCGTCGAGTACGATGGACGTGAGGGGTGCTAATACCTTCCCCTTGCGTAACCGACTCCCGAATCCAGGATTTGGTTGCGATGACCATTCCTTTCCCGTCTTTGCGGTAGGTTTACTTCGAGCGTTTCCTTTCCCTCTGTTGGGATAAATAACGCACGGTGGCGACTCTTCTGTTCAGTCGGCGCCGATTTTCGCAGTAGTGACAGATGGGAGCTTTGCTGGACTTTGTTTCTCCTTCCATGTCAAGAATGTAAAAATCTGCAGGAAAAATCAAATCGTTAACTTGAACAAGGACATCTTCGATTATGCCGACAAGGCGAGTGTTGCTCCTCTTCACCAACTGAATGATTAAACCTGTAGGCTGCAAAGGACCAAGACAAAGGTTATTATAAACAGAAGTAGGCATAACATTAATGTTTGCTCCTAAATCAGTATGCAATCATCAAATTTACTATTCCCGATGATACAAGGAATAACAAAAGTTCTCGGGTCTTTGCACTTTTGTGGCAGGACCGGAGTAGTGAGGAGGGCTGAAACTTTGCCTGTAAATTTTTCACATGAAGGCTTGGGATGAATAAAGGAAGAAATATTTCTTCCTAAATTGACTCTCACCTCCCTTCATTCTCCTCTTGTTGGTGCACAAATCCTTCAGAAACTTAGCATACTTAGGAACCTGCTTAATCACATCAAGTAACGGAATGTTTACCGCAACTTTTTGGAAAACATCTAATATCTCTCTTTCTTTGTCTCCCTCCTCAATTCTCTTATTTTTCAGAACTCTATGTGGGAAGGGGACTGGTGGTACATACTCTTTTTCTTTAATTTTTTCAGTTTCGACCATAACAGCAGAAGGAGAAGGAGGTTCAGCAGACGGTTCAGAAGTAGGAAGTTCAGAAGTTACCTCAATGATTTTTTTTATTTTTTTCAGGGGCTGGTTCTGTAACTTTTCCGGATCTTAAAGCGAATGCCACTCACATTAGCATTAGGATCCTTTAGGTTGACAATTGTTTGGGCTGGAAGTTGGTTTGACCCTTGGGCTTGCATGTTATTCATTTGTGTAGCAAGTTGTCCCATCTGCGTGTTCAAGTTCTGGATGCTAGCATCGGTTCTTTGTTGGAACTGAAGGTTGTTGACGACCATTTGTTTAACAAGTTCCTCTAAATAAGGTCCGGAAGGTGCAGGGGCAGCAACCGCTTGAGGTGGGTTAGGTTGTTGGCTGGTTTGTGGGTTTCCATATCGAAGGTTGGGATGGTTCCTCCAATTCGGGTGTGACGCTTCCGCGAAAATAAGGTGCCGGAAAAACAGAAGATTCGCCACCTTTCATTATTTATCCCTCGGAACGGGAAAGGAAACAATCGGAAAAACCTGACGAAAAAGGGTAAGACAAGGTCATCGCAACCATTGTCTGGGTTCGGGAGTCGGTTACGCAAGGGGAAGGTATTAACACCCCTCACGTCCATCTTACTCGATGGGATCCACGCTTGTTGTGTTTACTGGACGAGTTGGTTTATCTATCTACCTATCAAGGCTGGCTTAAAAAGAAAATAAAATGACTCGGCAAAGCGTCGCGCTTTATGCCTAAGTATTCTCATTAGAGAATGAGAAATCAGAGTCAATGTAGTTCGACCTACTACGGGTTACGGGGAAGGTGGCTCGCCAATACGTCAGTATCGTGCCTACGTACTCTCAACAGGTATGAGAGATCAGAGCTTACGTAGTTTGGGATAATACGGATTACGGGGGTTTAGATTCATCTGTTTTATCGAGTGGGGTTAAACAGCAGTTCCAGCAGTTAGGGACAAAGCCTGTTTGCGTTGGCGCTGAAGTTTAACGACACTCTTTTCTTCAGAAAAGCTTCCTTTGAATTATGGGCCCACGGGGCAAAAAGGTTTAAAGTTTGTTTTCTGTCTTTTACGGAAGAAGTGTTTTTTATTGTGTTTGCAGTTTCAATTGCACTAAAGACTATGACCTGAGAGTGAATGCGTTGCATGACACCCAAAGGGTACCATACTAAACATCCAGACTGTTGAAAAGAAACTCTCCAACAATCCTTTCTTAGATAGCTTAAGGCTCGTAACGTACGAAAGAAATCATTCATAATTACTGTATCTTAAGCTGTTTTGGGATGAGAAGAGAACAGGCTCAATGAAAGGGAGACTATCAAGTCCTACTGTTGTCATGCCAAGGATTCATCCTATAGTTGAAGTTTGAAACAGGGAACTCCTAGAAGTTATCATGCATAGGTTTCAACCTAAAGTTCTATCATCACCTCCTTATCAAAGGAAGTGAGACTCCTAAGGGATCATATCAATGATAAACGGAAACAGATAAAGCATCAGCTTAAACAGTAAACGGTAATACAGTAAAATGCATGCAATGCAAGTGAGGGAGGAAATGTGTGTGGGGTAGCAGCCTCCACAAGCTCATCTCAACCTCAAGTCAGATATGAATAACTGTAATCATACATGAAGCGTAAAACATGCTATCAAGCAGAACAATAAACTGCAATCATAGACAAGAAAATGAAATGTTGTCAAGCAAAATAAACCACATGGGCAAGGGAGCTGGGCTCTACCGAATACCCGCAAGCAAAGCCATACAGTAACAATACAAGCAGAGGGAACAACTCAACCTCTAGTGCAATCATGCTCCTAGATTAAAGTTAGTCTAATCATGGACTTATTCTAATGCATCAAGCAAGTCAAACAAGGCACATCAGCAATACAGAAAATAAAACAGACAAGAAAGAAACAGATCAACAGCTCTTCCTGCTTTCAATTCAAGCTTCAGCTCTTCTAACATCAATCCAGTCTTCAGACTTCAACCACCCTTCAAGGATATCAGCTTCACTGGCAAGTATCAACTTGCTTCTCCAGGTTTCAACCCCTCAACATAAGTTTCAACTTATCCTCCTTCTTCAAGCTTCAGCTCCTTATTCAATTCCACCTTCAGGCTTCACTCTTAACTACAAGTATCAACTTGATTCCTTCAGGCTCTCAAAGCATCAATGTGAATATCAACTCATCTTTTATTCCTCAAGCTTCAGCTCTACACTCAATCTCAATTGAATCCTCTTCATAAGTATCAACTCAGTCTTCAAGCTTCAGCTCTCTTTGCTTTACCAGTGTCAACTTGGTCTTCTCCTCTTACAAGCTTCAGCTTCTCAGAGTAGTCTTCAATCACATGAGAGTGTCAACTTCATCCTTCAATTCTTTCTCAAGCCTCAGCTCTTCATTAAATCTCCATTGGATCTTCAAGTATCAACCTGTTCTTCTTGCTTTTCAAGCTTCAGCTGCAATGGCAATGCTCAAGGAATCATCCTCTACCACACTCTTCAATGAAGTCCTCATCTTCAAACTCAAGTCTAACATCTCTCAAGATACTCAAACCAGAAGATAAATGATTGAACAGGATGATTGGAAATGATAAACAGCTTACTGACAACCAAAGGAAGCCTGTAAGGGTTCATCATTATGAGAGACTGGTTCCCTCAAAGTTCTACTTCCCAGATAAAGCCACTCATCCTTCCAAATGAGGGATGTGAATATCTGAGAAGGACTTTTAGTCATGGGGAGGAATGGAAGCACAAGATGCTTTCCATGTTTGTGAAAGAAATCATTCTAACTACAAGCCTCTCCCTATGTCCTATCTCCTAATCTTTCATCAGACACCTTCAGGAACAAACAAATCCAAAGCTCCAAGCAACTTCAAGCAACTTCAAGCATCCTCACCTTGTCTTCAACTTGTCTTCAATCTCAACCAAAGGCAAACCAAGCACAAACCCTAATCTAAGGGGACTAAGGAAGTTAAACTAGTTGAATTAGTAAGTTAGGACCACCTAAAACCTAGTACTAAAGTTAGTCCTAACTAAAATACTAAAATCAATTGTAAAATCCTACAAAAATTACTATGGGAACCTAGGTCAATCATGACTCTACCACATTAGTTTCAAAGATCAAACCATCAAATTGGACCTAGAACTAAATTCTACATTACAAGGTATCAAACCTAAACCCTAAAAAGGAAGCATCTAAATACCAATCTAGAAAGCACACCTATTTTCTTCACAAAAATGTGAGAAAACTTCTATGGGATCATACATGTCTACCCTAATCACACACAAAAATTTAGGCTCAAAATCATCACCATGAGATCACACAAAAATCCACAAAAATATGCATCAAACATAATCATTTTAATTTCAATTAAAATGAAAAATTCCCATTAAATCAGAAATTGCATGAAATGAAAATATTCTTTCTCTAAAAAATAATAGACTCAATCATGAGTAGAATGCAAAAAGAATGGGTTTAATTGGATTATATTTCAATTTTATATGAATTTCATAAGAACCATGAATAAAATGAAAATTAAAAGAAAATCAAACAAAAATAAATAAGCGCGCGGTGTCAATAGTAATCAGACCCAGTTCAAAATCTGGGTTGGGCCATCAGGGGGGTGTGAATAGCGCCTAGTTCACTAAGCCCAGCACAACAAATAAATGAAACGCAGCGTTTCCTTCAGAACTCATTCACAAGCTGAGATTAGAACGTGGCCATTGGATCAACCTCAAGTCAAAGGTCCAACCATCATCTAACGGTCCCAGAGTCATCTTCTCCATTCAAACCTCTGCAACTTCGCGCCCAGCTCCGGCCACCGCCGGTGGAGCTCCGATCATCTTCCTCAACCCTAGTTCTCCCTAGAGGCCTCCAATCCAAGAGGTCAAAACATGAATCTTATCCCAAATCTTGCCACGAATTCAACCATACCCATAGTTTCCTCTGAAACCTCAAGAATCACCATATCCCAATCTCAACCGAAAATGGAAATTCACCTAATTTGTCTCTAATTCATCAATTAACTATCTGGAATCCATCCTACACCATTCTACAATAAATCTAACACCTTAATTCAACCTAATTCTACCTAAATCATGCCATAGGAAGAAAGATACCAACCTGAAAATCTTGGTTGAACAGATGCACTAATCCTCCACTTCAAGCTCTACAATCTTGCAGACACGTTCAATGAACCTTCCTCTTGCTTCTGTATGCAAAAGAACCAATGGAAAGTGCTTGAATCTTGAAACCCGATGGTGAGTTGCAGGTGCTGAAAATCACTTGCTCATACATGATCTAACCACCAATTCTTCTTGGAAATGATCTGGAATCACTCCTTGACATCCATGGAAGAAGTATCAATCAAGAAAATGGAAAGAAAATGGAGAATTGGATGAAACCGATTGCACTTGCAAGCTATGAAATTCCAATCTCAAACTAAGCTCAATCCTTCAATGATCACCAACCCCTGCAATGGATCCACTCTACTCCTTATATAGATTAAGTTTGGATGATCTAGAACCCTCTAGATCCTTCCAATGAGATTTTCCACTTCTCATGTCATGAGATTTCCAAAGCATAGTTACTACAGAAGATTCTGAAAGTACTAAAGCTGCCAGTACTGAAGATCTGTCTCATATATGCTCTGATCTTAAACACGCTAAAAGCACACCTGCTGTAGAAGACTCTGATTCAGCAAAACTATGATCATCATCAGAAGGCTCTGATCTAATTAGACTCTGATGAATTTGCTGAAAACTGAAGAAGAATTATTCAAAGATTATATCTGTTGGAATGATCCAAACGACTCTTTCCTTATTTATGCTAGACACAAGAACACAGACAAAATGGATTTTTCTGTGCTTTCTTCTTCTAGGAAATGTCACTTGATGTGAAGACAAAAAAGACTCAGACCTTTTTGGACACTCTTCTCAACGTGAAGCTCACCTTGGATCAGCTGCCTATAAAAGCAAGACTTAACCAATTTCTTCAGTTGACGTTTTATTGAAAAGAAATCAACATTCAAGCTCTCATACTATTCTTTCTAAGAATTCATTTCTTTGTTCTTAATAGTTAAGTGTAAAATCACAGTTGTGATAAAGCTTTATAGAAGCAAATCTTAAACACTTGTATTTGTATTACATTTGATTGTAAACCTTAAGAAGATCCAGTTAGGATCAGTAGTTCTTGAGAAGACTTTGAACAGTTGTTCTAAGTGCTTACTATTGTAATCAGTTGATTAAATAGTGGATTAAGTCTTTGATTGAGAAAGGAAAATCACTCTAGGAAGGGTGGACTGGAGTAGTTGAGTTCAACGAACCAGGATAAAAATACTTGAGTTTTTATTTCTAAGTTTTATTCTTCATACTTATTCAACCCCCCCCCCCCCTTCTAAGTATTTTCTCACCTTCAGAGTAGTTGCTCGATGATCTGGTGCTGAGGGCAGCTGGATACCAAATGCTTAAATCTCTCCCAATACTTGGTCAATGACCCGTTACCCTGTCTAATACCACAAATCTCCTTTCTTATCGAGACAACTCTGGATGCAGGAAAGTATCTCTCAAGGAACACTTTTTTCAGAGCATTCCAGTTTGCAATTGAATTTGGCTCGAGGGAATATCCAATCCTTTGCTGCACCCTGCAATGAAAAAGGAAAAGCTCGAAGTTTGATATGATCTTCAGTGATCCCTTCAGGCTTCAATGGCGTAGAACACACCACTTGAAATTCTTTCAGATGTTTGGAGGATCTTCACCTGCAAGACCACTAAACTTGGGCAACAAATGGATTAAACCCGATTTTAACTCAAAAGGAACAACATCAGCAACATACTCAATACATAAACCGTTATAATTTACATCAGGTGCGGCTAATTGCCTTAGAGTTCTATTGTCAGCCATTTCAAAATTAATGGTGGGTGATGGTGGTGAACTAGTGGTAACCTGGACTGCTCTACGTCGTGTGTGCAAAGTTCTCTCTACTTCAGGATCAAAAACAACAAGTTCAGAACAAGATAACCTAGTTGCCAGGACTAATGCACAGCAATGCAGTAACAATGTTCAAAATGCCAACAATGTCCCTAAAAGGCAAAAACAAGCAAAAAGAAATAAATTGATCAAAAAAACTTCAGAAAAATAAAATAACACCGAAATTAATCTAATGACTTAAAAATAGAATTTTGAGAATTTTTTTGATTTTTCCGACTATATGAAAACAGTAAATAAATCATTAAAAATAGAAAAAAAAATGGTTTTTTGGCGAAATATAAGGGCACCCTACTCATGGTTGTGGCACAGGACGGGAACGGCAACATATTTCCAATAGCCTTCGCTATAGTTGAAGGGGAGACCGCTGGGGGTTGGAGTTTTTTCTTAAAAAATATCCGCTTTTACGTGTCTCCCCAACCTAACTTATGTTTGATCTCTGATCGGCACCCATCAATCGAGAGTGCATACAACAACTTTGATAACGGTTGGCAGGATCCTCCCTCGACCCATGTCTATTGCATAAGACATACTTCCTAAAATTTCATGCAGGAAATCAAAGACAAGACGATACGGAAGAAGGTTGTGAACGCAGGATATGCACTAACAGAACCCACATTCAAATACTACAGTGACGAGATCAGACTAACAAACATGGATGCATTAAGATGGATTGATAACATTGATCGAGAGAAATGGACACAGGCATACGACAATGGGGTGCGATGGAGCCACATGACAACTAACCTCGTTGAATCAATGAATTCTGTTTTCAAGGGAATCAGAAACCTACCGATAACTGCCTTGGTTAAGGCAACATATTTTAGGCTAGGCGCAGTCTTTGATAGCAGACGTACGAAGTGGGGTTCAGTATTACAATCGGGTCAGCTGTACAGTGATACTTCAATGAAATTCATGAAGATGAAGCTGCCAAAGCCAACACACATGTGGTCACAATCTTTGACCATAATAATGGTTGGTTCAGTGTTGTCGAGTAGATTGATCATAACGAAGGAAGGCCTAGAGGATGTTACCGTGTTAAACTGGATAAGAGCTGGTGTGACTGTGGGAAGTTTTAGGCATTCTGTATGCATTGCTCTCATGTTATAGCAACATGTTCGAAGGTGCGCCAGGACCCAACCAACCTTCTTTTTGCAGTTCACCAAGTGATAAGTCTATGCAATGTCTACACATGTAGCTTTCAGGTGGTGGCAAAGGAGGACTATTGGCCTCAATACGAAGGCGAAATTGTATGGCATAATGACTTGATGCACAAAAATAAAAAGGGTCGCTCTAACAGCACGCGCATTCGAACGAAGATGGATACCGTAGACAAGATGGTAAGATTATGTAGTTCGTGTCAGCAACCAGGACACAATCGTACAAAATGTCCTAAGGTAGGATCAAGCAGCTGATCATAGTTTCATATGTAATCGTGTCCCTTTAAATCAATAGCAAATTTCATTCCATTTAAAGCATACTAAACCGATTACAATTACCAAGCAACATAAATTAAACAAACATAACTTAATATCACAACAACATTCTAAAAATAACAACAACATAAAGACATAAAACAGAACAATGCACCAAGGCGTCTACGATATCACGACCCTCAACGTTATCTTCTTTGGTGTTAACATCATCACAAGGACACCAACATCATTTTCCACTTTTCTCCATTCACAAGTAACTCTGTTTCTCCCAGCCTCCTCAACCAACCTCTCAATTTTCCTAATCTTTTCTCCTGGAGCAATATCTCCTTCTAGTCAGCGGTTCAGTTCCTTATGCAAGTGCTCCAACATCTGCGTATTACACAGGAGCGCCTTCATCAGAGGCTTTGTTGCTGGAAAAAACTAGCACATTTCTTTTCATTAGATTGAATGTTGGAAATGGTTCCTCTGATGACGACGACGAAGAACGTTGATTTAAAATTTTAGACCCCTTGGTAACTCAAAATTGTTAACACTTCAGTCTTTTAGTATACTGTGGAAACATATGTGTGTTTGCAGTGGTATTTATAGAAAAATAAAATACTATTTGTCCCATATGATATGTCTTAAATACTCTTACAAAATTTATATACTTTAAAATTCAATGGTTAATTATAAATATTTATTATGTTTTAAAATTTAAACCTATTTATATTTATTGTGTTTAAAAATTATATATAAATCCATTTTTATTTTTTATTTAAATTCATTTCAAATTTAAAATTTTCAACATATTTATAATTGAAAAACAATATTTATTATTTAAATCAATTTTTATTTTAAATCACTAATATATTTAAAATGTATTTTAAAATTATATTACAATTACATTTGTTATTTTAAATTTAATTATCCCTAAATCAATTTAAGTTTATTTATATTATTAAACTATACTTATTAATTTATAAAATGTATAACAAAATATTTTAATTAAAATGTATCAATTTGTATAAATATTTTAATTATACCTATTCAATTTATATAAATATTTTAAATAACTTAAATTTAATTTAATTATTTTTTTTATTATTTAAACTAAATTAAATTCGTAAACCCTAACAGAGAAAAAAAAAGTATTTGGGCCAGGTAGCCAAACCAATTGGCGACCCAGCACATCCCCTATAGACGCTGTCGCCAATCCATACGGCGATACCTCAAAGTTTTGCCTGAGTCGCCAAACCAAACGGAGACACAAGGTTGATACTTGACTACTTTTGTCAATTTTTTGAAACTTTAATTTATTTGGTATTTTTTGAGAAGAACCTAGATACATTAAAAAAAAATTCGAGATATGTTCTGAAATATATTACTAATTCTGTTTTAGATTATATAATATTTTGATTATTTCTTATAAATTTGAATGATAAATAGAATTGTGTGAGAATTTACAGGATTACCCTTCATTAATAATAATAGTATTATATAATTTATATAAAAAATGATAGAGAAATAGTAAATAATAAAAATATAATAAAAAAATAAATATTAATATATTTTATACTATGTTTTAAAATAATACTCTTGATATAATCTTTGTCATCTATTTAATACTTTATTTTTTTTAACAAACTTCTATTTACTCTACACAAATTAACAAATAAAACACAATAATAACAACATTATATTTTCATACACAAAAATTAACATTCTTTACATCTAAATACTCTAAATACACGTCAAAATTATTTTCTAATAAAATTAAATGAAATTTCTCCGCATAAAAAGAAAAAATATATAGAAAAATTAAAAAATTAATTAAGAGAATTTAAAATTGAAAAAATAGTAACTATAACTATCAGTTCGATTTACTGATTTGGCGGTTCTTAAAAATTAAAATCAAAAATCACATTGAGCCACTTCGGATCAAAAATCACATTGAGCCACTTCGGTTTTTATCAGCTTGATTCGGTTTTTGGATCAAATCAAAAAAATTCAATTTTGTTTTCAATTTGATTTAGTTTAAATTATGCGTTCAATATTTTTTATGATTGACTTACACCCCTAGACCTGCCTTACAAAAGACGATAAAAAAAGAGCAAAAAGCAAAGCAAACATGAAACATAGATGAGTCAAAAAAAAAAAAAAGGGTATGCAAATCTTGTACTTCTAAAGATTAAAAATTATAAATATTCTTATTAATATCTTGTCTACAAAAGTCTCTAAAAAACGGAACATTTAAATGAGAGTTCAGACCAAAAATCTTAGCATGTCCTAAATAAAGGAGGGTTGAGCAGAATAGACATGCAAAATTTGTGCTCTTAAAAACTAAAAATTACAAAAAAACAAATCTTGGTTAATGTCCACTCCGTGAAAAGTCGAAAAAAATTGGACCATATTAAAGAAAATCTTGACGCAACTTAAAAAAATTTGGGGGAAAACGGGCCCTCTAATTAGTGCGTCACTCATAAAACAAGATTGATTAAAGTAATAAACCATATGAACGAATTAAAATAGTCAACATGAAATGCTCATGGATTACGCATACATTGGTAAACTAGTTAGAAATAGATAAACCAAATCTAGTTACATTGAATGGTACAAAACCATTTTCTTATCGCAACAAAAATATAGTAGCACCTAGTTTTTTAGGCACCCGGTTTCATTATGGTCCTCCACTCTTTGACCAACACGTCAGCCAAAGAATCAGGAATGACCTCCCAATGGCATCAAGGGCCAACTTCATCCTCAATCAAATCTCACTATAAAATCTATATCCCTACAAACCTCTAAACATCAACCATTTTCTCACTCCCATCACAATTTATAATAGTTCAAAAATATGAGCACTTTGGATACAAAAGGTTTCACTGAAGAGCAAGAAGCTCTTGTGGTAAAGTCATGGCATGCAATGAAGAAGAATTCTGCAGAACTAGCCCTCAAGTTTTTCTTAAAGTAATTATTAACAAACCATTTTTTTTCTTTCCTATGGTAGAAAAAATTTACTTTTTACATTTATCGAATAATCAATGATTTTGGATTATATGTAGTCTAGATATATTGAATCTAAATATAATTTTTTTAAGGATCAGAAGGATTATTTTAACAGTTGAACTGAAAAAATAAACTTGTAATTTTGTAGAATATTTGAGATTGCTCCATCAGCTCAAAAACTGTTCTCATTCTTGAAAGATTCAAATGTTCCTTTGGAGCAAAACACCAAGCTCAAGCCTCATGCCATGTCTGTCTTTCTCATGGTAAGTTACTATAAGAGGACTTTTGGATTAATAAATAAAAAAAACAGTTTATAATATTGTTGTTTTGTTGCAGACATGTGAATCAGCAGTTCAATTAAGAAAAGCTGGGAAAGTCACAGTGAGAGACTCTAGCTTGAAAAAATTAGGTGCTACACATTTTAAAAATAGTGTAGTAGATGAGCATTTTGAGGTATATAAATTTTGAATGAGTGTGTTTTTTTTTTGTGCAAGTGGTAATGATATTTGATCTTGTTTGTTTTTGATTTTGTGTAGGTGACAAAGTTTGCACTATTGGAGACAATAAAAGATGCAGTGCCTGAAATGTGGTCACCAGATATGAAGAATGCATGGGGAGAAGCTTATGATCAGTTGGTTGATGCAATCAAATCTGAAATGAAACCTTCCTCTTAAAATCCTTTCTTCCTATGATGAATAAGATTGATGTAAAGACACTTTGGTCTCTGATACCGGTCCTTTTAATAAGAGATATATCAATCAACGAAAATTTAATGATTTGATTTATATATTAGATTAAATACATCAATTTTTGTTGATTCATATCCGGATAGAATTAAATAAAGTTTGAGTTTTGGGTTTGTGTATTTTTCTTTTGAGAAATGCTTCCATGACACTACATTTTACATCCACACCGTATATTATATATTAAATACATACTTATTATTATTTTAATAATTTTTGTTTTACTTTGATAACTGTGCAATACTAAAACACTTGGATACATACGGTGTAATTAGCATACGGTGTAATAAATTGGTGTTAAGCTAGCAATGCTGTTTTCTTTTTATGAATATAATAGTGTAGCTATTGGAGTTGACAGGAAAAGTTTTTGTATTTTAAATTTTGTAATTGAAAGTCATTTTGTGACTAGCAGTTGTTTTTTTTTTGTATTTTAAATCTTGTTATTGAAAGTCATCTTATGACTAGCAGTTGTGTTAAAAACAAACAATTTTGCAACCTATTCTAATTTTGCCTCTAATTTTAATCATTATTTTAAATTTATTTAATATTCCTTTCGTTTTAAAATTAGTGTGTTTAAGATTTTTGTATACAAAATTTAAGAATATAATGACATTAATATTATAAATGTGTTAAAAATAGTATACAAATAATAATTAAAAGGTATAATTTAAAAAATAACAATAATTTTTAAATTAAAAAGTGAGAATGATATTCATTTAAAAAAATATTCTAAAACGACAATTATTTTAAAACAAAACAGAGATAGTAGATAGTTTATTTGAGTGGTATGACAAAATTGCAATAATACATAGGTACGGATACAGTGAGGATTCTACCTGCCACCTCCACAATTAAACTCGACACCCCTCAATTTTTCATAATGTCAAAATCGCCCCTGAAAGAAAAACACATCAAATTTCTGTTAGAAATTTTCGGTACAAGTTTAAAATTTTCGGTAGTTCATTTGAAATTTTCGATGAAGTGCAAATTATTTCGGAAATATGAAATTTCCGAGTGTATACCGGAAATTTCATTTAATGTGAAATTTTCGGTAGTTTCATTTTTAGGGTTTTTTGGATGGTCATGATTTTGTCGACAATATTGTGCGGCTGTGATTACACTGAAAGTTTGTGTGGTCCATAATTGTTTCACAGTGGTATATATTGGGGTCACCTCTTGTTGAGAAACACATCATAAAAAAATGCATCTTCCTCAATTTATGATTAAGGCAAAAGTTTACTTCAACGAAACTTCTCCTTTTGTAGAGTTCAAGCTTCCTGATGACACCACCTCTTTTGTCGTCCTGACGTCGAAGTTGAATGAATTGTTGCCAGATGACGACAATAGAAAGGTGAGAAAGATCGAGTTTCATGAAGATTGGATCGATACAAACGGGAGGGTTAACAAAGGGTCCGGTCGAGTTAGATGCGAAGTTGTCAAGATCCGTTGACGACATAATGAAGATGCTGAAACGTCCTGAAGCGTCTGCTAGTGTTTAGGTTTTTCTTGTTTATTAATTATATTGTAATGTTAAGTGTTTTATGTTTAAGTTATGAAAATCATTGTCAGATGTAAGCTAACCTTCACACTGCAATTTAAGGAAGATCACTAATATTAGCTAATAAAATATTCTGAGAAAGATGTTTGAATAATATACATATAATACATATAATACAAATAATATAAAATACATCTAAATGGGCCCCCCACGAGCTATGTGTGCAATCCGAGCTAATACATAATAAATGTCACCATTTAGGTTTACCAAACCCATGAGCTCATCTATAATCACTACAATCATCTAGAAGCATTGTTGGTCATCAGCGCGATCTACTAGAGGAGGAGGCAGCAGTGCATCATCAATAGGCACCTGGTCATCAAAAGGCCCATCATCAACTGGGGGTGGGGTGATGCGTGGATGTGATACAACGAGGTACCACTCTAAGAAACCATCCTCACATTACGAGGGGTGCTAAACAGGAACCACTTGATCTCTGATGGTATGACCGGAGCTGAGAAAGTTACTCTGAAACCACTATTCAATCCCTAAAGATGGAATATCAAGAATTAGTTGTGGTATATTCTGAACATAGTCATATTGTTGCAGACACCTCTCAGGAAAGTGTCTCGCAACCATGGTCTCCCACCGCATATAACCTGAATATAAGGAGGACTCCTCGAACTCATGGTGGACTCTATAAGCATCGTATGGTGTCCAGATGTCATCATCTATGGTCAGCACATCCAGCCTCCTCCTGTACTCAGCTAGACCACTAAGATATGTCTGTCTTCCCTTCCACCTCTTTGCCTGTGGGACCCCCACCTCACAATGTTGCACCCTCATGTCACAAATGGTAGGAAATACTCGTAGATCTAGCACTAAAATCACAACAAATAATAATTTAGAAATGATATTCGTAAAAGATAAATATGAAATCAATAACATAAAATAATTTAAAATATACTTGTAACAAACTCAAATACCCAACAAGGTGTCTGGTCTCAAAAACCGTCGCCACTCCAAGTGTTGTATACAACTAGGTCAACATTGCACACCCCTAAGCCCACTTGGTCTCCTCAAGGTTACTGAAGATACACAAATATCAGGCATTAACATAAGTACTAGACTTGTCCGCAAAGAGAGTATATGCTACTACATTTAGCATGTACGCCCTAGTTTCAACCTCATATCTCCCAGCAACAACAAGCTCATCGTAAATCCTCCGAAGACAGTGCATACGAAGGTGTGCATCTCTAGTATCACCAAACTCATTCAGGACCTCCGCCTTAGGAAAACTCAAATCATGTGACACAATCTGACAAACAGTAGTTACATTAAGAATCAGAGCCATCCAAAATCTGCCGCTGATAGGGAGATGGAAGAACATGGTGACATCATTCTGAGTGATAGTCATCTCCCTGAATGGAAGATGAAACGATTATGTCTCCTTGTGCCACCTCTGAACAAAGGCACTAAGCAATGGAGCGTCCAATATGGTGAGTGAGCAGTGGGTGAAATTAAATAGCCTGAGGTCCCGTATAATCTGACTGACCTGCTCAGGCATCAAAATCTTTGGGAAGTGCTTCATCTTCGACCCGTGAGATGTAATCCTCAGTGCGGGTCTCTCCTATGAAAAAAAAATATAAATAAATTAGTTCATACTTAAAGAAATTCTACATATATAAATTTTTTTAAAAATTTAAACGTAAAAGACATATACCTCGCCCTGCCATAATCGTAAGGCCACATGCTCACCATACTCTATAAGCACAGACCGGTCGATGGGTCCTCTTGAAAATCCTATATCATTATGCACAAATGGCTCATTTGAAGGAACCGTAACCTCTATCTCAATAGTAATTGATAGGTCTGACTCACCAACAATAGCATCTGGTCGTACCTCCTCAACAACCTCCCGAGCAACTTTCTCGACAAACTCCCGAACAACCACCGAATCAACTACCTGAGCAACCACCGACTCAACCACTGGCTCAACTACCAGCTCAACCACCGACTCAACCACTGGCTTAACCATCAGCTCAACTATAGGAACGTCCGCCAACACCTCATATGTAGTTTGATCTATTGATCTAACTGGTCGACGTCGTATAGAACGAGGTGTCCGAAAATGCCCCCGCTCCGCCATCCGCTTCTGGTGTGAACCGGTAGGGACCACTCGTCCTGCTTGTAGATGGGAAGACTCAACATCAGCACCACTAGCAGCCCTACTCTGATCTGATCCTCGATCTGCAGCTCTCCCTGCAATAGTACCGTCTCTGCCTATGGTTTTTAATGCAAAAGAAGAAAAAAAACAACTAGGAAAAAAAAGGCAACAATTACCGGAAATTTTAAAATCCGATATAAAACTAAATTTTTATAACTACCAGAAATTTCAAAATTTCTGGTAAGATACAAAACTAGTTTTATAAACTACCGGAAATTTTGAAATTTCTGGTAAGATACAAAACTAGTTTTCTAAAAAATCGGAAATTTTGATATTTCCAGTAACAAAAATTGAGGTTTGTGTAACACCCCCTTCTATACCCCCAAACAAATAAATAAATCACATAATAAAATTTCATCAGAGTAAATTTGAAACATGGTATAAAAGAAGTATGCCACATCATTCACCAAAATAACATACAACACCTGCTCGATAAAAGACATGCAACAGTGGGGTAGTTCAACATAGGAACTTTAATCTTTACACCCACATCTCAATATTTAGAATTAAACGAAAGATTAAAACATTAAATCATTTAAAACATGTTATCATCTAAATACATATCATTCAGTTGTTTTACAAAACATTTGCCATCAGATACATATACAAGATGTATCACAAAGGAATACTATACAGTTCTAACTACCCGGTGCTACATATCAGAGCATAACCGACCAAAAGAATGAAGCTATACTTCACAAAAGACCTCCATCAAAGCTAATCTGCAATGCCTCATAGAGCATCATAAAACAGCAGAAGGGTGAGAAATATTATCATAATGATCAATGCATATAATTATATACATATACACAAGCATAATATACACATATTTCACATTTCTCACCACAATTCATTCATAACTCATCATACATTTCACAACATGTATTAATACACATGGATAATCATAAAACATGTTTCATCATGTACATATCCATAATTCTCAATTCAATAATTCACATACGAGTATACTTTCATACAACAATACACATTATTCATGTGACTCAATGCAACCCAATGCAACTCATGCCATGTGGTACCAACACTTGTTATCATTTTTCGATTTTTACACTTAAACTGGGTCCACCCTTCTAGACCGATAACAACAAAAGCTCGTTCCTTAAGCTTTCAAACTCACCCTTCTAGGTTTGGGACAAGTCACTAGTCTCCGCGAAACTAGCAAACATTGCCTCTTGACTAAATGATGCATATGCAATCAACCACCAAATGCACTTAAGACCGTTCTCGCTCTTAATCCCATGCATTCAAATAATTCATCACTCAAGAATTATAACATGATTGAACACACAACATATTCACATTCAATATCATCAATATTTTTACCAAGCAATGCACACATATCCACAATATGTTATCATGCATTCTCAAACACAACCGCATACAAACAATATGCATTCACAACATCGTGCCAACGACAACGAACTCAATCAAAATCATCATGCACTTTTAATCAATTCAAACAATGTATATATTGTCAAAAGAACACATTTCATAATCAATTCCACAATCTAGGATTCACGCCTTATGGCTACCCACAACATATGTTTCACAGTATACAATTACTTATTTCCAACAAGGGTCGAACACAATCGAACCAAGAAATTAACATGGAATGGAATCACAAGAAAACCAAATGTTGTCACGCTCGCTGGCTTGCTCTCCTAGCGAGTCCCTAGCGAATAATCGCTATCTGTTCGCCTAGCGAACAAGCTCGCGAAGGCAAACAGAAGCTACTGACTTCGCTCGCTACCTACTCGCTGCAGCGAGGCTCTAGCGTATCCTTCGCTACCTCACTCGCTACCAGCGAACCAGATCAAATACATTCTGCCCAAGTCTGGGACCACTCGCTAACTTGCTCGCCTAGCGAGTTGCTAGCGAACGTTTGCGACCTGTTCGCCTAGCGAAGGAGCTATCGAACGTCTGCGAACTCAAAAACCCTCACTGTCATCAAGTCCTCAACTCTTCACAAAACCGACCGATTCTCACCAAACAAGTTCCATAGCCTTAGTCTAACCTCCCTCGACTAAATTATACCACTTATTCTCATTTTTGATCGTTAAAACTCGGTTTCTATCGATTAAATCCACTTTCTTCCCTAAATGGAAATTGTATAAAAACATCCAACAATCAAATCCAAGCATACATAATCATATATATTGACAAGATAATGATATTTCACACCCTTACCTCGATTAAATCGATGCTTGAGAGTTTTTCTTGAGCTTTTCCAACTTTTCCTTCTTCTCCTTCTCTTTTCTCCTCTTCCTCTTTCTTTCTCTTCTTTTCTCTTATGTTTCTATCTTTCTCTTTTTCTTATATTCCTTCCATTCTATTTCCTTCCATAAATTCTCCTCTCAAATATCTACCGATAATTCTAATAATTAAAATCATCCAAATAAGTAAATTATTGAAAAATTGGGTTGTTACAACCCTCCCCACTTCAGGAATTTTCGTCCTCGAAAATGTTACCTGATTCAAACAGCTCTGGATAAGACTCTCTCATCTGACTTTCGAGTTCCCAAGTCACATTTCCACCAGTCGGACCTCCCCAAGCGACCTTCACCAAAGCAATCTCTTTGCCTCGAAGTTGTTTCAACTCTCGATCCTCTATCCGCATAGGTGACGTCTCCACAGTCAGGTTATCTCTCACCTGCACATCATCTACTTGGACTACATGAGACGGATCCATAATGTATTTCCTCAGCTGAGATACATCGAACACGTCATGAAGATTAGCAAGCGACAGCGGCAAAGCAACACGATAGGCTACCTCTCCTATCCTCTGCAAAATCTGATAAGGACCAATAAAACATGGCGTCAACTTACGCGACTTCAATGCCCTACCAACACCAGTCATAGGAGTAACCCGAAGAAACACATGATCTCCCTCTTGAAATTCAAGTGCCTTCCTCCTCTTGTCATGATAACTCTTTTGGTGGCTCTGAGAAATCCTCATCTTCTCTTGAATCATCTTAATCTTATCGGTAGTCTGCTGGACTATCTCGGGTCCAACCACAGAACTCTCTCCAAATTCATACCAACACAATGGCATCCTACATCGTCTATCATACAATGCCTCAAACGGTGCCATACCAATACTCGAATGAAAACTGTTGTTGTAAGTAAATTCAATCAAAGGTAAGTAGTTATCCCAAGCTCCTCCCTTCTCCAATACACAAGCTCTCAAAAGATCCTCAAGTGATTGAATCGTTCTCTCAGTCTGACCATCGATCTGCGGATGATAGGCAAAACTCAAACGCAACTTCGTACCCAAAGCACTTTGCAAACTTTCCCAAAATCTCGAAGTAAACCTCGGATCTCTATCTGACACAATGCTAGACGGAATACCATGCAAACTGACAATCCTCTCAATATACATATTTTCCAACCTCTCCAACGGGTAATCCATTCGCATATGAATAAAGTGAGCATATTTGGTCAATATATCCACAATAACCCAAATAGCTTCAAAGTTACTCGGCGTCCTCGGTAAACCAGATACAAAATCCATAAAAATTCTATCCCATTTCCACTCAGGAATAAACAACGGTTTCATCAAACCTGACGGTTTCTGGTGCTCAATCTTCGACTTCTGACAAGTCAAACAAGAATACACAAACTCGGCAATATCCTTCTTCATACGAGGCCACCAAAACACTTTCCTCAAATCTTGATACATTTTAGCAGCACCCGAACGAATACTCAATCCACTATGATGCCCTTCTTCAAGAATACTCTTCTTCAGCTCAACAATATCAGGAACACAAACTCTATCATGACACCTCATGATATCATTTTCATCAATCCGAAAATCACCACCTCGACCCTGATTGATCAGAGTCAACCAATCAACTAAACTCAAGTCAGATTTCTATCCTTCTCGAATCTCGTCCAGAATACCACTAGTAAGCTTTAACATACCCAGCTTAACTCCATAATAAGTCTTCTCACACACCAAACTCAAATCACGAAATTGCTCAATCAATTCCAACTCTTTTACCATCATCATCGACATATGCAATGATTTCCTACTCAATGCATCAGCTACCACATTTGCTTTACCCGGATGGTAATTCAAACCAAAATCATAATCCTTCAGAAGTTCTAACCATCTCCTTTGCCTTGCATTCAATTCTTTTTGATCAAAAAGATACTTCAAACTCTTATGATCACTAAACACCTCAAATCTCGAACCAAACAAATAATGCCTCCAAAGCTTCAGCACAAATACAACGGCGACCAACTCTAAATCATGCGTCGGATAATTATTCTCATGCGCTTTGAGTTGCCTTGAAGCATAAGCTAAAACTTGTTTATCTTGTATCAAAACACCTCCTAAACCCATCAAAGAAGCATCACAATACACAACAAACGGTTCTGTCAGATTCGGAAAAATCAAAACAGGAGCTGTCGTTAATCTTCTCTTAAGCTCTTGGAAAACTTCCTTCACACTTTGCATCCCACACAAAAGCTTGACTTTTCCTAGTCAACTGTGTCAACGGCAAGGATAACTTGGCAAATCCCTCAATGAACTTCCGATAATATCCCGCCAAACCAGGAAAACTTCTAATCTCAAAAACTGATTTCAGAGTCTCCCATTGCGATACCGCTTCAACCTTCGACGAATCAACTACAATAACTCTACTCGAAATCACATGACCAAGGAAACTCACTTCCTTCAACCAAAATTCTCACTTAGAAAGTTTAGCATACAACCGCTTCTCTTTCAACACAGATAGCACAACCCTCAGATGCCTGACATGTTCTTCTTCACTCTTCGAATAAATCAGAATATCATCAATGAACACGACCACAAACTTGTCCAAATAAGGATAGAAAATCCTATTCATGTACTCCATAAATACACCTGGTGCATTAGTCACACCAAATGGAATCACAGAATACTCATAGTGTCCATACCTCGTTCTAAAAGCAGTCTTCTGAATATCCTCAGCCTTCACGCGAATCTGATGATACCCAGATCTCAAATCTATCTTACTGAACACACTCACACTAACCAACTGATCCATCAAATCATCAATCCTCAGAAGTGGATACTTATTCTTGATAGTCACCTTGTTCAATTGTCTGTAATCCACACAGAGTCTCATAGAACCTTCTTTCTTCTTAACCAACAACACCGATGCACCCCACGGTGACACACTCGGGCGAATAAACTTCTTCTCAAGTAGATCTTCAAGTTGACTCTTCAACTCTTTCAATTCTGATGCGGACATACAATATGGAGCCATCGATATCAGACTAATTCTAGGAATTAAGTCGATCACAAACTCCATTTCTCGTTCCTGCGGTAAATCCATTATCTCCTCAGGAAAAACTTCCGGAAAGTCACGAACAATTGGTAAAGCATCAATCGTTCCACTTTCACCAATGCTCACTGTTGCCATTAACAAAAATACCTTAGCACCATCTTGCAGTGATTCCTTCACTTGCTTAGCAGTCATAAACAAATCTTCTTCATCCTCAGATTCAGGAAAATTAACCGTTTTGTCAAAACAGTTAATATAAACACGATTGAATTCCAACCAATTCATACCAAGAATAACATCAAGTTGATCTAAGTGAAGACACACCAAATCAACTCCAAAGTCTTTACCAAAAATACTCAACAGACAATTCAAACACACATACGGGGTAGTTACCGAATCCATAGCAGGAGTATCAATAACTATACCTCCACTCATAACAGACAACTCAAGACTTAATCTCTTAACACAATCAAAGGAAATAAAAGAATACGTAGCTCCAGTATCAATTATAGTGATCAACGGTATACCATTAATGAAGCACGTACCTCAGATCAATCGATCTTCACTAGCAGTCTTCGATCCTTATAGAGAAAATACGTTCCCATTCCCTTGAGTCTTCTTTGGCTTGTCACACTTGGTACTAATGTGCCCTTGCTCACCACAGTTGTAGCAAGTCACATTTGCACCGCTTCTGCACTCAAGAGCTTTGTGGCCTAGCTTCCCACACTTAAAACATTTCTGCTCAACACTTTTTCACTCGGGAGCACGATGTCCCTCTTCACCGCATCTAAAACATCTCACCGAAGTAGAAACTCCTCCTCCACTCGGCTTCTTGCCGTAACCAGCTTTCTGTTTCCCCTTCTCTACAGGAGTCACATACGACTTTCCTCTAAATTGACCTTTTCCCTTCTTGTCACTTAAACTCTTGTAGTGGCTAGACCGAGCCCTACTGTCTTCATCATAAAATCTATTCTTGTTCACTAACTCAGAAAATCACCTAATTTCCTAATAACCAACAACTTGCTTGATTTCCGACCTCAGACCATTCACAAACTTGAGACACTTGGATCTTTCAGCATTAGCAGTGTTATAATGAAGACAAAACTTAATCAATTCCTAAAACCTTGCGGCATACTTGGCCACAATTGAGTTACCCTGCTTCAGCTCAAGGAATTCAATCTCCTTCTTACCACGCACATCTTCTGGAAAATACTTCTCTAGAAATGTCTCTCTAAAAAGATTCCAAGTAACCACAATCTCGTCCTCTTCAAACCTTTGGCGAGTATTACCCCACCAGTCCTCAGCTTCCTCTTCAAGCATATGAGTGCTAAACTGCACCCTCTGTGCATCCGAACAATTCATGACTCAAAAGATCTTCTCAATTGCTTTCAGCCAAACTTGTGCTTTGTCAGGTTCATGAGTGCCCTTGAAAATCGGTGGATTGTTCCTTTGGAACCTTCCCAAAGCACGAAACTCATCATCAACGTTATTTCCAACATTCACATTGGCTTGATGATTCTGCCCAATCGCTCCAGCCAACCTCGTTAACGCCTCAACAATCGCTTCATCATTCCTGCCCGCAACCATTGTTCTTGATTCCCACAACAAATCCTCGTTAGAACAACCATATGGATAATGCTATACACATATACCAAATGCATAGGGGAATGAACACGTTAACAACTTGGTCAACAGACCGACATGCTCTGATACCACTTAATGTAACACCCCCTTTTATACCCCCAAACAAACAAATAAATCACATAATAAAATTTCATCAGAGTAAATTTGAAACATGGTATAAAAGAAGTATGCCACATCATTCACCAAAATAACATACAACACCTGCTCGATAAAAGACATGTAACAGTGAGGTAGTTCAACAGAGGAACTTTAATCTTTACACCCACATCTCAATTTATAGAATTAAATGGAAGATTAAAACATTGAATCATTTAAAAATGTTATCATCTAAATACATATCATTCAGTTGTTTTACAAAACATTTGCAATCAGATACATATACAAGATGTATCACAAAAGAATACTATACAGTCCTAACTACCCGGTGCTACATATCAGAGCATAACCGACCAAAAGAATGAAGCTATACTTCACAAAAGACATCCATCAAAGCTAATCTGCAATGCCTCATAGAGCATCATAAAATAACAGAAGGGTGAGAAATATTATCATAATGATCAATGCATATAATTATATACATATACACAAGCATAATATACACATATTTCACATTTCTCACCATAATTCATTCATAACTCATCATACATTTCACAACATGTATAAACACACATGGATAATCCCAAAACATGTTTCATCATGTACATATCCATAATTCTCAATTCAATAATTCACATACGAGTATACTTTCATACAACAATACACATTATTCATGCAACTCAATGCAACTCAATGCAACTCATGCCATGTGGTACCAACACTTGTTATTATTTTTCGGTTTTTACACTTAAATTGGGTCCACCCTTCTAGACCGATAACAACAAAAGGTTGTTCCCTAAGCTTTCAAACCCACCCTTCTAGGTTTGGGACAAGTCACTAGTCTCCACGAAACTAGCAAACATTGCCTCTTCACTAAATGATGCATATGCAATTGTTGCGGTGAGAATCGTGATATCAAGCTATTGATTAACTTGAATCTTTAATTCTTAGATTACAACCGGACTTTAATTTATCCAAAGGAAAGGTCTAAAGAAAGAAATAACCTTTTGCGTGATGTAACAACAACGCTAAGAGATTCGGGGATCGGGGTTTGGTTATGCATAGGGTAGGTATTTCACATCCTAAGCATCTGTAGTACTCTACAGAAACCTTTTGTCTGCTTGCATGCTAAGTTGGTAAATGTTTGCTATGGATTTGTTAAGGATTGGGAAAAAAGGTGTAGGTTAAAACCTAAAGATATATACACTAAGTTTGCTCGCAAAGACATCATATCTTCTGCCTACGTATCCTACCTAGGATAGAATCAGAGCAATCGTAGTTCACCTCACAAGGGAAGAAGAACACTTGATTATGATCAAGGTTCAAGGGGGAACAAACATGACAATGTCTATGTGGAGTTTGACAAAACTCCCTATTCTAAGTTGTAACACTCAAAAAGGGAACTAAGAAATCATGATAATGATCCTTACACAGAGTTGACAAACTCTTTCCTAGGGTTCTAGTTGAAGAACACTCCTAGTACGGGTGGGTCTTTTAGACTTAAAGCAAAGTCTAATGGTTTCTGAACTAAGGTTAAAGTGACTTAACAAAGTCAAGGGAATGGGTGAATGAGTTATCCATAACATAAGGGTTATTGGAAAGACTTTTCCTTTGGAAGGGGAAAGGGGAGGCAACTGGGATGAGAGCTAACAAACTTCATCACTTGGGGAGAGAAAATTTTGAACAAGATAACAACATAATAAATATGCATTCATGGTGACAACCATTAAGTGAGCATGTGAAAAAATGAAAATGCATTGATGACAATCAAAACAGTTGATTAAGCAGGAAGTGTGACAACAGATCAAGCTTCAGTGTATTTAGCAGATGAAGTAAAAATGAACAGGGTAACAACCAAAGATGAAATCTTAACATGTTAGCTAACATTTAATAACATGAATGCAAATAAATATCACAAACAATCACAAGTACATCAAAAGAAAAATCCAGCTGCATATGCGAGAACGACCACAGAACGTACATAACTTGCACATAGTCAAAAGAGATGAAAAATTAGGCAAACATGTAAATAAAAAAATAGGACATGAAAGTAGACATCAAGATGAACAAAATGCAAAAATAATGGGTGAAAAATGATTAAAATTGAGAGAGATATGAATTTTTGAAGTTTGGTTAAAAAATAGCAAAAATAACAAAAATAAACAAAAGGGTTGCCCTCCTCAGGGGTTGAACCCACACTTGCATGGTCAAAGGCGCTTAAGTGACAAGTTGCTTACCACTGGGGTGGCTATACATCCGTTGATGAAAGCCACCCCATAAATATATATGGGATGTTTCAAAACCAGGCTGGGCAAAAAAACATGAACAAACTTGGATTTGCATTTTAGCCATAACTTCCTCAATTCTTGGTGTTTTTTCACAAAATTCTAGTGTAACTTGAGTATTTTTCCATGAGGAACAAGATGACACTCTTAGTTTTTTGAAATTCTTCCTCTAACTCAAAACCCAATAGTGTGTGCTTTGTGATGTTTGAAAATGCAATTTGATATGAAGCTCATGTTACAGCTAGTTCTAAATCAAAATGATTATGCACACACACCACAACAATGATAATGAATAAGTTCAAGCCAGAAGAAAATCTCAAGACAACTTGGCATAGTGTCGCTACTGCGAAAATCGGCGCCGGCTGACAGAAGAGTCGCCACCGTGCGTTATTTATCCCAACGGAGGGAAAGGAAACGCTCAGAGTAAACCTCGCACAACATGGGAAAGGTATGGTCGTCGCAACCAAAACCTGGATTCGGGAGTCGGTTATGCAAGGGGAAGGTATTAGCACCCCTCACGTCCGTCGTACTCGACGGGATCCACGCTTGTTTTCGGGTATGGATTGTTATTCTATCTAAACTATAGGTCAAGGGTTAAAAAGAAAATAAAATGAAAATAAAAATGACTCGGCAAAGTATCGCACTTTATGCCTACGTATTCCCGCCTGGAACGAGAAATCAGAGTCAACGTAGTTCGCCTACCTACGGGAAAGGAGGGGAAGGTTGCTCGCTAGGATATCGCATCCTATGCCTACGTACTTTCATACAGCATGAAAGATCAGAGCAAACGTAGTTCGGGCCACGTACGAGACAAGTCTGTCTGTTGTTTTTTATGAAAAATCTCACCTTAAACAAGGGTTTTCTTATTGCAAAAGGTTGATGTCTGTTCAAATCTTTTGACGGAAGAAATGAATTAATCTCTGTTATAACCTTTATTAATGTTTTTCTGTTGTTTTGAAGGAAGAAGAGATGACACTCTACAAATCCTAGGGTTAAAAGGGAATAAAATCTACCCTAATGTTATCATGCATGGGTTAACTCCTAATGTCTATCACATCCTCCCTTGAACAAGGAAGAATGGAAGTCCTACGGGAAAGGAAACGAAAGGAAGAAACGGAAATACAAGTAATAACCGCATACAAGTGAACATGAATATAGCAATGGTAAATGCAATGCAAAGGAGGGAGGAAGGTTCATCTCAACCTCAAGCCCATTCATGGATGGAATAAGAAAATATCAAGTGATCATATGCAAAGAATCGAGTGAAAACTCCGAATGAAACGCGTAATCCACTATTTGGAATCGCAACGTGCTATCATGCAAACAAGTCGATAATCGGGCAAGCTACACATACAAATAACAGCCACCTAAGGGGTCTTAAAATACCTCTAGCCTATCTATAATAAGAAATATAAACCACGGCATTCACCACGCAAACACAAAGCGGCCGTTGGAGCCTTAACAAAAATAAAGTCCGTTCGGAAGTCCAAATTACAAGTTCGAATACAAAACATAAGAAAAATAGCAAAAGGTGCTAAAAAATTCAAATAAAAATCTCCAATGCCCTACATCAAGCCACAAACCAGGGGTGAGAGATACCACAAAAATATCCAAAGATAAATGGTTAAACAAGATGAAAACATTGCAAGATATCTCATGTATACCAAAGGAAAGATTAAAGTGGAGCATGTTAAAGAAAGCATCCAAAACCAATTAAAATTGTACA
The DNA here is from genome assembly GCA_963859935.3 of Lathyrus sativus. Classification (NCBI taxonomy): domain Eukaryota; kingdom Viridiplantae; phylum Streptophyta; class Magnoliopsida; order Fabales; family Fabaceae; genus Lathyrus; species Lathyrus sativus. The sequence continues at coordinate 302,328,208 of OZ012741.1, forward strand.
ATAAAATTCCCACAAAAATATATCACAACACCACAACGTGTGTATGAGATTCCTGCAAAAGGATTGACATTTAAATTGTGTTTTGATAGGTCAAAGAAATTTAACAAAATGATAGCACCAGCATTGGCCTTTTTATGACGACCCAAATGTAAAAAATCCAAAGAAAATGTCAAAAAATGGTAAAATTATAATTCCAGTTTTATTAAATCCTAGACATCTTAAAGATTCAGCACAAAAAAATGGGGATTAAAAAGACTAATTTTACTATTTTTTATGATTATTTGAAGTCAGCATATAAAACAGAAAAATTAAAAGAAACATGGCAATGGGAAAATAAAAGAAAATAACATGAATAAATAAAAGTGGCATGAGGCTTATGTGGCCGATTACGTGGCGCAGTGAGAGGCGTTGGATGAATGGAAGAAACCTTGACTTGGAAATGCATCCGACAGTGTTAACACCTTCTTCTCAAAATCAAATTTTTCAACTTTGTGAATAGTAACCCGCAGCACTATTCACATGGATTTTTGGCCACTTTGAAGCACCATAACTCCATCAATAATTATCCGTTTCGCACAAAATTTTAGTCAAACTTGAAGGAAAAAATTCAAGGAATCCAAATATGGTCTTAGATTTTCTTGAAATTCTCTCTAACTCCCAAAATGTGGCACCTCAAGAAAAACTCAAGAACCAAAAATTGTCATAAAAACCATCTTTTTTGTACTAGAATCCATGTAGGAGATGAGAGCAATGTGATGCAACAACAATAATGCAAGAAAGACTCATAAATCATGAGTTATGTCGAATCCTTTATACCTTGGAAAAATGAATTATGGAGCTTTAATGGAGCACGAATTTCTTTGGAAAAAAGTGTAGAAACCTTCAATAGTTCTTGGTAGAGGTATTAGGATCAAAGAAAATGCTTGAATTGGTGAGGAAATGAAAATCACTTTTGCACTTGGAGCTCACTTTTTCATGTTGATACAACCATGGAATTGCACTAAAATCTTCTCAAAAATTGATGGAAAAATCCTATGTAGTATATTGAATTAATTGGTAATGAGAAAGGATCAAAAAATGGAGAGAAAAAGGATTGAAAAAAATGGAAATTCAAACATGTGAAAGTGTGGGAAAAAATGGAAAAATGATGGAAAAAATTCAATATGATTTGCAAATGGATTCAACATCAACTATCACCAACCTTTACTCCTAATGATCTCAACCCAATATATAGATGATGATTAACAAACTTAGAGGTTTCTAGAATAATCTTGGAGGATTCTAGAAAGTTGTGGAAATTTCATGAACTTCTCATGCCATGATACTTTGAATATCTCTTATCTCATGCTTGCACCTTTCCAAACTTATGTCAAAATCTCCTTACATGAGATATGGGAAGTGTATGTAAGCTCCTTGCCTTGAAAATTCATCTTGTGCCAAGTTTTCTATACTTGCCTTATTATGCAAGTAACAAAAATACAAAGCAAGTCCAATTTTTAAACCCTAACTCAAAAGAGTGGCTGAACCAATGTCTTTAAAATGATGTTGGGAATCAATTTGGTATATTGGATGACCCATATTGGACTTGTAGATCTCTCAAACCATTTTCCAACTTGAACTTTTTAAGTTATATGCCTTTTTTAAGTCATTTTTCACCAACTTTTATCAAGTCTTGTTCCATGCATTTACAAACTTTCATGACTTCTTTTCTTGACTTAAAATGGCATTTTGAGCAACTTTGATGTTGGGAAGTTTTTCATTTGAAGCTCCCTTGTATGAGTTTTAGGTATAGGCTAAGAATGACCTGTAATCACCAGATGACCAAAATACCCTTTTCTTGCCAAGACCATAAGTAGAGTTCCACAAATCATATGAAGGCATACCATACCATTCTAGAAAGCTAAGACAATGAGGAACAATTCTTATGTTTACCAGAAATTCATTTGAAATCTCCTTGAGGGGAAAAATTGCTTGGAAGTCAAGTCACTTTCATAGACAAAACTTCAGATACCTCAGATGAGCTGTAACTTGCAAGGACCATAACTTGAGTTATATAAATCTCCTTAATGTCTTCCACCACTCAAATTAAAGGTCTTGAGATCCTCTACAAGTTTCATGTTGGCCAAGGATCCATTTGAAGCTTGCATTTTGACTTATCTTGCTTGGAAATTTGACCTAAATTAGGGGATTTTACACAGAAACCCTAATTTAGAAACTCCTCTTCTCCTTGATTTCTCTTGAATTCTTCTTGGAATATCACCATATCCTTCTCTACATGTCAAATGATGAACCCCACATCTCTCCAATAGACCTTAATGCCTTTCAATCAGTCAATTGACCTAGAGTTGACCTAGAGTTGACCCAGATGGAACCCTAGTTGACTGTCTTCAACTGCAATACTTATGATCACACCAAGGACTTGCCTCCTTCTTCAAATGACTTTCTAAGTCTCCCATGATGCCCAGATACTATCCATGCTCAGCCCACAACTCACAATTTCTTTGCTGATCCTCAGATACCCTCAGATAGGAGATGGATGCACTTGCTTGATCCATTGACTTGATAGCTTTCAAATTCTTTCTGATGACTTGAATGGGATTGAATTAGAATAATAACCTCTTGATAGGCTCATAGAGATGAGAATAATGCTTGGTCCCTGTTGGCTGACTTGTTATGCTATGCTATGCAGATGATTATGCTATGTACATGACTCTATATGCAAATGCTAATGATATTGAAACATAAACCAATTAGAAAAGGTTGAGCAAATTTTAGGGTGCAACACATAGCAGATGACATGTGAGTTGCAAAAATGACATTTTGATGCAATATGAAAAATGCAGTTCAGGTTCAATGCATAGTTTTGGCAAATCAATCACATACACACATCAAGTATAGGTTACTAAGGATGTTCAAACCTAATTTGAAGTTAAAAACAAATTGTAGCAAGATATGTCTTTCAAAATGCACTTTGGTTATTTGGCAGGGCATGAGAAAACCTAATTTATGGTTCTAAGCATTTTCTGATTGAACCAACCTTATACACACCATACATACATGTAAACAAATAAGTTCAAGCAAGGAAAGTGGTTTCAAATTGATTGGTATGAAAATTGGTATACCAACTGCATCTTGGTGTTTTTGGAAAGCATGAGAAATTCAGTTTCAATCTTTGTGTGCATTTGATCATTTAACCTATTTGTACACCTCTTATATACATTAACAATCATGTTCAAACATACAAATGATTTCAAAACAAGTCACAGTTGAAAATGGCATGTGGGCTGCATTTTGAGGTTTAAAAGTATGCATGACAAGGTTCAAAATAGGTTCTAGGCATATTATGACCAAGATAAGCATACATACACATTATATACATACTTTAAAATGACTTCAAACACAGAGAAAGGCTAGAACCGGACTGTCATGAGAAATGCTATTCTAAATGCAAGTTTGGCAAGTATTGATGCATGAGCATGTTCAATTTCAATTCAAAACAATTTCAGACCAATTCAGTCACATACACACCTCATATTCATGATATTGAGTGAGTTCAAGCACAATTTGAAACCAGAAACAAGCTGCTACAAGGAATGACAACAGAGTTGCAAAATTGGCATTTTGATGGAAAGTAAGAACAGTTCAAATCCAAGTTCTGCATATTTTGATCAAACCAGCTATGTACATAGCTCACATACATGTTATTGAACAAAACTTAAGCACACAAAATGGTTTAAAGATGGCTGTCATGAGAGATTACATACAAGCTGCAATTTTGTGTTCTTTGTTCATGAAAATTCTCAAATCAGTTTCCAATCATGTTTAAATCAAACCAATAGCATACACAAGTCATAAATGCATGAGGAAATGATTCTGAGCTTAAACTTAAAACAACTTTAGCCTTTAACCAAAACTAGCATGTTCAAGGCACTAATATGCAAAGTATGGCATTTTGTGAATGATCAAGCCAACCAGATGCAAACAGCTCTAAACAAACCTACATATCCAAAATGTTCATGATTTTAAAGGTGTCTCAATTCAATCAAACAGCCACTCCTTGTCATGATAGAATTTATGCACAAGACACATACATGACATATTTTCACATAATGAACTCAAAATGCCAAATCATGGAATCATGGTATAAAGCAAGAATGGAATGTTTACATACCTCTAATGGATTATGTTGAGTAGGTTAGAACACCAAGAAACCCATAGAAACTTCCAAATAACACTAGCTTTGAAGCTTTCTTCTTTTTGAAGCAAGAATGCAATCTTTGAGACAATTGGAGAAATAAACTCCACCAATGATCTTTAACACTTTAGACAGTTGAGAAATGATATATGAGAGGTGTTTGAGTGATTATAACACCAAGCAAATGCATAGAACAAGTTTTGGCAGATTTTATGGCTTTTGGTCAAAGTAACTTGGTATGGAAGTTGACTTTTTGAATGGTGAGGTTTTTGAATGGTTTAAGGTCTTAGACACCTTCTATATCATATTTAGATATTTTGTGGATGATTGTTGGGGTATTTGAATGGGGAGAAATGAGTTTGGCAGCAAATGTACCAAGACAAATTTTTGAAGCTTTTGGCAATTTTGTGATTTTGGTGATTTTGAATCAAAGAGTGGAAAAGTGAGAGCTTTGTGTTTCTCTTGTTTTTAGAATCAATATTGTGTGTAAAATGAAGTGATGAGGGCTCCCTTTTATAGGAAAATGAAGAGAGGGGGCAAATTTGGAGATTTCTTCACATGAAAGAAAGGTTTTACCACTTTTGGATCAAACCTCCACAAAGGATTTTCTTTGCAGATAAGTAAGCCCAATAGTCAAGCAAAATGATGATTTTGAAAGGGCTAAATGCAGGCTAGAGAGCATAGCTTGATAGTTGTGGCAGATTTCACTTTACACCTCTTGCTTGGTTTAATCATTTTTAAATGCAAGTTGCAAGGCAACTTGCAAGGCAACTTGCAAGCTTGGAGAATTCACCTCTTCTGCATAATCTTATCATTTCTATGCTTTATAATCTCTAAATATCAGAAATAATATCATCCAAGGGCTGAGATTGGCCAGTTTGATCAAAGGAATGATTTTTGAACTTTGGACAATGTGGGACTAAAGTGTGAAATCACCAACTTGCCATAACCATAACTTTCAGCTCACAAATCCTTTTGAGATGTGCTAGTACTTTTTAGAAAGCCCTAAAATAGCTCTAAAACATTCATATTTTCATGAGTTTAAATTTCCCAAAGGAACTTGGCCAAAAAGTCTCTCAAAGTTGCTAAAAAATGAACTTAAAAGTGAAATTTCTCTAAGTCTTTTTCCCTTCTCAAAATGAATTTGATCATAACTCCAAATCTATGCATTTTCTGATGATGGACCACTTAGGGAATTTTGTAGGATTTGTCAAGATCTTTCCAATGAGCTTTGAACCAACTCAATTGGATGTGTGGTTAAGGAGTTATGGTTTAGCCCCTTTTAAATCCCTAATTTCCCGATTTTTCGATTACTCCTTCATCCTTGATCCAATGGTCATGAAAATTGATAGGCAAGTGCAATATGATATAAGGAAATTTTTTTATTCACACTTTGAAGTCCAATTCCTTAAATTTGAAGAGTTGACTTTTTGGTCAACCGTACGATCGATCGGTGACTACCGAGTCGTCTGTTGATACTCTGGACCTCCTGAGACTTTGACACTTCTTGAATGAACTTTATTAAGCTGTATGAACTTCATGGACCATGATCCCATCATTAGAACACCTTTTAAATCAAAAGTTAACCCACAGTTGACTTTTCTGCTCGAAAAAACCCTAATCGGGTACCCTGAAATGCACTGTTCTTGATTCTGGGGTAACAACCTCAAATTGGATTCTCAGTTAACCTCATATAACATCCTTGATCTTGTTTCATGATTGAATTAGCTTAAAACTTTGATTGATCACAAACCCTGAAGCTTCGATTTGACTGTGCAAAACCCTGATTCATCTGTAACTTGACAAAGACAAACTTGCACTGGGTTAGGGTTAGATAATTTATGAGTATGCTCCTAAAATGATAATGAGAATCTAAGGGGTCAAAATTTGGGGTGCAACAGCAATCAACCACCAAATGCACTTAAGACCGTTCTCGCATCTTAATCTCATGCATTCAAATAATTCATCACTCAAAAATTATAACATGATTGCATACACAACATATTGACATTCAATATCATCAATATTTTTACCAAGAAATGCACACATATCCACAATATGTTCTCATGCATTCTCAAACACAATCGCATACAAACAATATGCATTCACAACATCGTGCCAACGACAACGAACTCAATCAAAATCATCATGCACTTTTAATCAATTCAAGCAATGCATATATTGTCAAAAGACCACATTTCATAATCAATTCCACAATCTAGGATTCACGCCTTACGGCTACCCACAACATATGTTTCACAGTATACAATTACTTATTTCCAACAAGGATCGAACACAATCGAACCAAGAAATCAACATGGAATGGAATCACAAGAAAACCAAATGTGTCACGCTCGTTGGCTTGCTCTCCTAGCGAGTCCCTAGCGAATACTCGCTATCTGTTCGCCTAGCGAACAAGCTCGCGAAGGCAAATAGAAGCTACTGACTTCGCTCGCTACCTACTCGCTGCAGCGAGGCTCTAGCGAATCCTTCGCTACCTCACTCGCTACCAGCGAACCAGATCAAATACATTTTGCCCAAGTCTGGGACCACTTGCTAACTTGCTCGCCTAGCGAGTTGCTAGCGAACGTTCGCGACCTGTTCGCCTAGCGAAGGAGCTAGCGAGCGTCTGCGAACTCAAAAACCCTCGCTGTCATCAAGTCCTCAACTCTTCACAAAACCGACCGATTCTCACCAAACAAGTTCCATAGCCTTAGTCTAACCTCCCTCGACTAAATTATACCACTTATTCTCATTTTTTACCGTTAAAACTCAGTTTCTATCGATTAAATCCACTTTCTGCCCTAAATGGAAATTGTAGAAAAACATCCAATAATCTTACCCAAGCATACATAATCATATACATTGATAAGATAATGATATTTCACACCCTTACCTCGATTAAATCGATGCTTGAGAGTTGTTCTTGAACTTTTCCAACTTTTCCTTCTTCTCGTTCTCTTTTCTCCTCTTCCTCTTTTTTTCTCTTCTTTTCTCTTATGTTTCTATCTTTCTCTTTTTCTTATACTCCTTCCATTCTATTTCCTTCCATAAATTCTCCTCTCAAATATCTACCAATAATTCCAATAATTAAAATCATCCAAATAAGTAAATTAATTAACATGAATAATTAATTATTAAAAAATTGGGCTGTTACAGTTTGCACCAGAAATTTTAAAATTTCCAATAAAAATTAGTGAAAATTATGAAATTTTTAGTAAAAAATACTGAAAATTTTAAAATTTCTGGTACGAAATACCATAATTATTGGAAATTTTCGGTAAAAACTTATTATTTTTGAATTTTCTAATAGTTGTTTTGAAATTTCCGCTATCGTCCATGAAATTTGAAAATTCTGCTTTTGAACTATAAATTTCAAAAATGTGAAAAATATTTTTGCAAAATTACTTTGGTCTTCTCATACAAGTTTAATTGTCATCGGATACAGTACCGGATATGGATGTCTGTATTGATACAATATTTTAATAAAAATCATTGTGAGAACATGTCAATAAAAAATAAGAATTTGTCAACATAATATATTAATAAAAAACTAAATTATTTAATTTACAACAAAGCCTCACAAAAAATATAAATAATAAGAATTGTGTTAGATTATCATAACAAATAAACTACAATACTATTTTCTCATATATGAAAATATGAGAAACTCATAAGTTTGTCTCAAACAAAATAATGAAGAAAAAAAATATAAGTACATAAAACTCAACATTAATAAAAGTTTCCATACAGCTCAATAAAAGCAAACTGTAAACAAATGAACATCTAATTGCTGAGTACATAATTATTGTAAATATGAAACAATTTGGAACAATTGTTTATATTAAGCTTAGTCTACATGCTTAATGTTGCTGATATACTTGTGCAGTACATTAGTATAATCTAATGGGAATATCCAAGAGATGCGTTCGAAAGAGTAGGATGTGTTTGGAAACTTCTACTTTGTGAAACAGAATATGATTCTATCATTGAGTTAAGAGCAGTGTTAGCCTTGATGGCTAGAGAACAGAGATCTTGCAGAGATAGTGGAACGTTAGATTTGGAAAGTGGAAGAAGAAAATAAATATGATCCAATTGAAGCTCTTGATTTAGAGGCACAGAAGGTAAATATGATCCAACGTACATGGTTTCTGAGGAACAAAGGAAGTGGTTTGGATTCTGAGATAGAACATGCCATGCTTTAATCGGTTCTATCAATTGTTGTAGCTTTCCATTTGAGTGAACTATGTTGACAACAATAGTGGTTTTGTTTCCACTTTTGGTTGTTTTAAGATTTGATGCACAACTACCCATGAATGTTTTTGTTTTTGATTTTGTGTTTGTGGGATTATGGAAGGTTAGAAACATTATTTATAGGGAAAGAAAAGAGAAAAAGGGAGACATTATTCATTAGTAGTGTTTGTTTATTTAGACAATGATGCATGCGAAACAGGAATGGTGTGGAGTTTGATATTGACTATTGCACATTCTATTTCCTTTCGGACATATGTTTTTTTGGAAATAAATTACGACGATTCTTGACTTTACTAAACATCACCGGCCGTTCATGAATAATGCTCTGATGTTTCGAGATGCTTTAATCCATTTCCATAAAGATTCAACAAATTAATACTTGATTTTAACAAAATTGGTTAATTCTTAGATTAAACAAGGTTTCCCTTGAAATTCACTAACATGATTTTAAATTTCGGCTAGAGTTACGGATGAAATGATTGATATTGTAATTGTGGTTGTTGCAACGGCGGGTGGCAAAATGGATGGATTGAATGAATATGGATTGGATTGTTAATGGATGGATTAAAACAATTCATTAGTCCATTAACAATCCACTAAAACTTCTTAAAATTATCCAATCCAATCCATCTATTAAGAATAAAATCCATCTAATCCATCCAATAACATATTTGTAATGGATGGATATCCATCCAACTTTTTTTTTATTTTGTAAGAATAAATAATTTTTTTTATTTTTAAAATTCGATTTTATTTTATTTATGAAAAATTCATTTTTTGTATTTAAAAAAAATTATGAAGTCGGTTTTTTGTATTTTTAAAAAGTCGGTCTTTTTTTCGGGAAATTTTTTTTTATTAAATAAAAATTGGTTTTTTGTTCCGAAAAAAAATTGCTTTTTTCTTTAAAAAACTATTTTTTAAAAAAATCGACTTTTTTTCAAAAAAAACAAATCAGTTTTTTATTTTGAAAAAAAATCGATTTTTTTTTCAGAAAAAATAAACCGATTTTTTTTCAGAAAAAAAACAAATTCTTTTTAAGAAATTTTTTTTTTCAGAAAAATAAAATAGATCTTTTTTTTTTTGAAAAAATTACAATTTTTTTATTGAAAAAAAAACAAAATTTTTCTTTTAAAAAATTTATTTTTAATTAGATTTTAAAATATATATTTTTAATTATTTAAAAAAAATAATATAACAAAAATAAAAATAATCCATTGGATTCTTAAAATATGTTGGATGGATTGAATTCATCCATGCATATAAATGGATGGATTTAATCGAATCCATTAACTTATTTTTTATGTGGTGGATGGATTTGATGGATGGATTAGATGGATTGGATGGATTTTGTCTTAATGGATTCTATTGCCACCTCTAATTGCAGCTGAAGCGTGAATATTAATTGAGAGGATTTTCGAATATAATTAATGTTAAAAAATTTCATTACTTTAAGAGAAGATTGTGTTTTTTTTTTTTTAAATGAAAATTTGATATTTGGTGAGAAGAACGGAATGAATGTAGACAAATTTTTTTGATGTTGTTATAAAAGTAAATACATAGAAACAATTTTAAATTACATTGTAATTGTGTTCTAATTCTATTGTCAAGATTATAATTGTTCTGTTCAAAAATTAGAAATGGAAATTGTTGGATATTTAATGATCTCGAATAATGACTTTGATCTTCTTTCCGGTGGCGCCACTATTAAAAATAAAATATTTGATTAAATGATTTTTGTTCCGGACTGGTCCAATGGCTGGGCATGGTCCAATCCACTTCTGCTCTCAGAATGACCCAATTGCCTAAGTCCAACCTCGTTGGGGGAAAATTTACCCTTATGCCCCTCCAACAGGGGAAGCTGACCTATTTACCCTTGGTCACAGTACTTCTCTCCGTCAATCTCTGCCCGTCACGCACGGTTCCACCATCTAGAAACAGCCAGGACACTTGTGCCCGTAACTACGCCTCTGCCCGTGCCAACGACTAGTTATGAGCATGTCTGCCCGTCCCAATGGCTATTTCTGGCAATTACCTATTCTTCGGGAAATAGTTATCTCGCCCCGAAAATAGGGACCAATGGTCAAGCGCTGGGGGCATTATAAAAACCCTTTCACTTGAGAGGGTAGGGTATCCAATTTCTTACCTAAAACACATATTCTGTAATTGCTCGCTCTCTTGCTCGTTTTCTTACTTTAGCAACAGGGGAAACTGACTTATTTACCCTTGGTCACATTACTTCTCTCCGTCAATCTCTGCCCGTCACGCACGGTCCCACTATCCAAAAACAGCCAGGACACTTGTGCCCGTAACTACGCCTCTGCCCGTGCCAACGGCTAGTTATGAGCATGTCTGCTCGTCCCAATGGCTATTTCTGGCAATTACCTATTCTTCGGGAAACAGTTATCTCGCCTCGAAAGTAGGGACCAATGGTCAAGCGCTGGGGGCATTATAAAAACCCTTTCACTTGAGAGGGTAGGTGTCGCAATTGCGAAAAACACCCGGCGGAAAACAGAAGAGTCACCAGCTTTCGTTATTTATCCCACAGAGAGGGAAAGGAAACGATCAGAAAAACCTAACGAAAAGGGAAAGACAAGGTCATCGCAACCAAGTCCTAGATTCGGGAGTCGGTTACGCAAGGGGAAGGTATTAGCACCTCTCACGTCCGTCGTACTCGACGGGATCCATGCTTGTTGTCTATCTAAAAGAGTGTGTTAACTATCTACGCTACAAGCCAAGGGACAAAAGAAAAAGAAAAGAGAGACTCGACAGAGCATCGCCGCTCTATGCCTACGTATTCCCCCGTACAATGGGAAAGTCAGAGTCAACGTAGTTCGGCTAACTACGAAAGAGAAGGGGGGGGGGGGGGAAGGTTGCTCGCCAAGACGTCGCGTCTTGTGCCTACGTACTTTCATCTGGTATGAAAGATCAGAGCAAACGTAGTTCGGGCTGACACGAAACCACAGGTTGATTAAGTGTTTTATCAGAGTAGGGTTAAACATTCGTTCCAGTAGTTAGGGACAAAGCCTGTTTGCGGTAGAACCGAAGCTTAACAACACTCTTTTCTGAAAAAAGGAAGTTTGATTAATTCCGAAGGAAAAAAGGTTTGAATTTTGTTTTGTGTTTTTTAGTGAAGTGAATTCATTCGGTTTGTGATTCACGTTGCACTGAAGACTATGACACGGAGGCGAATGCGTCGTATATCGGCCCCAAACGGGACGTATACTAAACACTCTAGATAAGCGAGATGAGACCCCTTACTCATCATTCCCCATGTAGCTTAAGGCTCGTAGCGCGCAACGTTTACGCCTTTATTAGATGAATTAGAATGGTTTTGAGATGAGAAAGAGAGAAGCACGAAAGGTCTAAGGGAAAATCGGCCCTAACGTTGTCATGCAAAGTGATCTTAAAGTTTGGATTAAAAGGGGAAACATCTACCCTAATGTTAGCATACTTGGATTGAACACATAATGTCTCTCCTACTCCCATCCTAAACGGAGGGACTAGGAATCCTATGGGGATCATGGCAAAAAGCACAAGAAGAACAAAGGAAGGATCAATCACAAGTAGAAGATGCAAACATGAAAATGCACGTTTAGAATGGTGGGAGGGAGGAAAAAATGTGTGGGGCAGCAGCCGCCACAAGCGCGTCTCGACCTCAAAAGCGAGGCAAAAATGATGCAAACATGTGGAGAAAAACAAGAGATGTTAGCAAATAAACATGCCAACAAATGATCACTTCGATCCACATACACAAGCATGCAACCGAGTGGAAAATGAACGTACATGTCGACAAAATCATGATTAACCAATCACAAACAGTAACAAATATCCAAAACATTTCAATCCTAATGCATCACATTGATCTATGATGATTCGAATCGAAACGATATGCAAACAAGCAAGCAAAACAGCAAATATGACATTCTGGCACAATGTTAATCGGTTAACCCCTTGGGTTAATCGGTTAACACCTTAAAAAGTTTGGAAAATCTGATGTTTTGAACAGGTTAATCGGTTAACCATATGCGTTAACCGATTAACACTGTTAACGTTTGAAAATTTTTGAAAGTTTGAAATGGTTAACCGATTAACACTGCACCAGAAGCTAAAAACAACAGCCGAAAATCACTTTTAGCACCAAAACAGCTTATCCAAGGTTCCAACAAATCAACTTATCACTTAAGCACGAAATTAACAACAGAAAACAGAGATCCAACAACATGGATACATAATTACACATCAATATCACAATTCGAACAGATCAAAATCAACCAAAATTCAATCGAATATGAAGATTAACATGATAAGCTCAAAAATTAAATCGGATCGAGAATTCCAACCTTCGAAGCGGAGATTTGCTTCGGTAAATGTTGATCAACTGAATTTAAGCAAATCAAATGCTAGAAATCCGGAAAACTTCAAGATCCACAATAATTGTTGTTGTATGAATGAAGATCCACCAAATTTGAGTCAAAAAGCTTCAAATAATCACTTCTAGATCCAACTCCAGATTCGGATCCAAGCTTGCACGAAAATTGAAGAATGAAATTGATTCAATGATGATGATGGATGGAGGTTTTAGCTCAAGAATCCATTGGTTCCAATGAAGAATCAAGAATTCCAATGAAAAAGAGCTTTGAGTGTGGGTTTTGGAAATGGAGAAGTTGAGAGAATTTGAGAGAATTCTGATCAATTCTGAAAAATGAATGTGAGAAATGAGAATTGGATCGTTTGGTTTGGAGTAAATCACTTAAGTATGACTTAGGTTTGGATCCAAAGCAAGGTTTGGAAATTGGATTGGAAATCAAGGTTTTGAATGTGGGATGGGATTTTGGAGGGAAATCTGAAATTTAAAGATGTTCTAGATCTTTCCCAAGTGAAAATTTGAATTCCAAGGTGATCAAAATTGGACCCCAAGTGCAATTGGCTTGCAAAATCACGTACAAGGTAAAATCTGCTATGGTTAACCGGTTAACCATATGCGTTAACCGGTTAACACTGTTAAAATTTCAAATCTGGGCTAATGTTCCTTTGGTTAATCGATTAACCATATAGGTTAACCAATTAACACCTTCAAATTTTGAATTTCGGCGCCTTTTGAAGGGAAATCTGTCCATTTGCTCTGTTCCAACTGTTTGGAGCTCTGTTTAGCTTCTGAACCTCATTTTGACCGTTGTCACTGTGAAAACACTTGACATGAGCCTGAGTGCTGCTTTCTAAGCTGTTGTTCTCCTGCAAAATAAAATAAAATCGGCCGCCTGCCCGTTGGACAAAATAAATGTCCGAGCCCCTGATGCTCGCTGTTCGTGGTTCTGTCTTTTGCGCTGAAATGAACTTGAGCCACATGAATACCTCGATCCCATGCCTCGAGAATGAATGCTATGATATGTGAATAATGCAAATGCAAATAAACAAAAGCCAGTTGCGGTTAAAACGAAAGGCAAATTTTGGGGTGCTACAACTGCCCCTATTCAAACAACTTGGACCTGAAGGGGTGAAAAGCGATCGTTTTCAAACATTCAAGGTATAAGGTGATTGAATACAAAAGAACCCGGAAATTTGCACCTTGCGGGAATGCAAAATAGTGACTACCAACCAAAAGTCGGAAAATGACACGCTGGGGATAGCAATCCAATATAATCTGAAATTCATCCAAAAGATACCAACCAAGAGTCGGGAAAACGCCCAGAGGATACCAACCAAGAGGCAGAACAAAGACCAACGAATACCAACTAAGAGTTGGGAAACAGCCAAAGATACCAACCAAGAGTTGGGATGAACTCTCCCACAAAATACCAACCAAAAGTCGGGATAGCGAACTCTGAATACCAACCGAGAGTTGGAACAAACCCTTCTAGGGGACAAAAGAAAAAACCAGTCAAGCAAACCACATCGCGCAAGAAAACATCCTGACGACTTCCCTCCCCTAGGAAAAGAGTAGACTAACTAGACGACTCCGCATGAGATCAACATCCATCACAAGATAACAATCTAGCATCACCATCCAAAAGATGGGATGAGGGTTACTCTCTGGGGACAAAACCACCCCTACCAACCAAGAGTTGGAATCCACCATCAGAGAACAAAGGTTACCAACCAAGAGTTGGAACAGCGACAACAAGTTGGCCACACCGGATATAGCGACCTCACTGGGGAATCAAAGAATACCAACCAAAAGTTGGAAAACGAATCGGCGTCCACGACTGGCCCTACTGGGGAAACCATAACCACCAACCAAAAGTTGGAAAACATCAGATCTCCTCATCAACCAAAAGTTGAGATAACGACTCCGCTGAGGAATAAGGAGGACCACAAACCAAAAGTTGGGACACCCAACAATGGATAACATCCAACCAAAAGTTGGGAAACAAAGGTACTAACCAATAGTTAGAATCACCATGAAACACCATCGATCAAAGGTCGGAACACAAGCTGCTAACCAAGAGTTAGGATTGCTGGGGAAATATCAACATCGACCAAAAGTAGGAACAAGAGCTACTAACCAAGAGTTAGGATAGCTGGGGGATGCTAAACGAAGCTGACTCCACCATAGAAGACTGTCAACCAAAAGTTGGGATGATCATCCCAAATTATCAACCAAGAGTTGAAATAAAAGGCTACTAACTAAGAGTTAGGATAACAACTACTAACCAAGAGTTAGAATAACAAAGATTGCCACCAAAAGTTGGAATAGAGACTCCGCATGGAGAAACCAAAGATTACCAACCAACAGTTGGGATCACCTTCTAGGCCAACCAAAAGTTGGAACACCAAACCCAATAATCTGAACTATGCTGAGGGGTGCCAACCAAGAGTTGGAATTCTCGACTCTGCTGAGAGAAATAAAGAAAAACCACCAAAAGTTGGAATAACATCCAAACGCCATTGGGTCATCAACCAAAAGTTGACATAAAACAATGATGACCAACCAAAAGTTGGAACAACTCTGTTGGGGGAAAGAACCACAAGCTTGACCAGGGAAGACAACACTCGCAAGCAACTCACCTGAGAAAAGCGAAGACATTTACCCAAACGACTCAGCTGGGAAGAATCTAATAAGATAACCAACCCAAAAATCCATTCCAACGCGGATAACATGAAAGCCCCTTGATTCAAACAATCTCCGCTGAGAGAATATCCGGTCCCAAAACACCAAACCTGGCTTATGCTTCAGATGCTTATGTTTGAAAATGGCGTAATGATCCATACGAAATGGAAATGCTACGCATTTGGGAAGATGCTAATGCGAAAATGCAAATGCAAAAGAACCAACCCAGCAAAATAAATGCTAGGGAGAAACGACCTACTCTGCAAGGGAGAGAGAACAACCCTGCCGGAGAGAGAAATCCACACCGCCGGGGATCAAATCATATCCTATCAAGGAAAGCACCCTGGACGGCCTTCTAGAATACAACTCTTTTGGGAAATTGAATAGCTCGACCGGAACACAAGCAATTCTCTGCTTAAATCAAACCCCTCCTGCTGAGGAAACCGTCCCTGCGGTAGAGATACGACCATCTGCCGAGATGAACTTCACTCTGCTCGGGGAATCAGCCCTGACTGACATTTCCAAAAACTCCACCCTGCTTGGGGAGAAAAATCCACTCTGCTTGGGATTACATCAAATATCAACCTGTCTTGCCGAGGAATATCAGATACTCTTATTCTATGGGGACTTGAATCTACTAGGGAAATCCCACACTCCTGTCGAGGGAATCAACACTACACTTTGCTGGAGAAAATCCTGAATACCGACTCCGTTGGGAAAGGGCGTCACCGACACTGCCTCCGCTGGAGAAGAAAACAGGTTTACAAACCATTCTGCCGCTGAAGGAATCACTTCTATCCTGCTCTGCTGAGAACAAACTCCACCCTGCTAGGGACTCACTTTCTCACAAAGACAAAGCTTTATTCTACTGGAGATACAACCTTTCAAACTTGATAATCGGACTCTGCCGGGGAGAGAGCACAACTCTGTCGGAGAGAAGGTGACCACTTCACTGGGTAAGCGCAATCTCTACTATGGGGGAACAAACCTCTTCGTTGCTCATGCCTGACCGCATTTACCTGTTGAGAATACTCGGTCGGCAACAACTGCTACTCGCCGCGACTTTGAACTATTGAGGATAAGGGAATGTCACTCATCTGTGATAACCCTGTTGACCTGCAACAAAGAAAAACACCAGAAATGTTCTATACGTGAAATGGTTACCTCAGTTACCATCCATGATACTTGTCGATCAAGCAAAGCCCGCGCTTTCGTTATGCTCTGTACAACCTCTTTCTTTTACCTGTAATGTTTACCAAAATAATAGATATTTCATAATCAAAACAGTAAAATGGACAAGAAAAAGGAAGCTCTTTGACTGAAGTGAATACTTTATTGATGAAAGGCCTGTAAATAGGCGAATTGCAATTCAGATGCAATTCCTGAAAAGAGGTAATTGCTCAAAAACAAGAAAACAAATAAAATACAGATGTCGACAATGTGGAAACCGACAACCACCATGTGTCGATTTGGCTATGACCTGTATGTCTTCGATGTTCCCCATGTTTCGTCTTCTGACAAGACTGACTGGACTTGTTCCTTTCCTTTGGGATAACTGCTCACAAGCTTACAGATCGAACGCAGACCGTGATCATTTGCTTTTTAAATCCCTAACTTTTTCCTAGATTTACCTTTCGGGTTTTCAATCCACCGGGATACCCATTTTTGCCAAAGTTGCCTTTTCAGGTTTTCGACTTTGCGGGTTCATTCTTTTTTCTTTTATCCCTAATTTTTGCCCGAACCTTTTTCTTTTTTATGGTTCGCTGGGATGTCCCTTTTTTGCCTGGACTATTCTTTTTATGTCCAGCGGGACTCTTTTAAGCAAAGTATTTTTTTAACCACGTCCGCGTTCACAGGGGACGAAAAATCTTCACCATCCATGGTAGATAGAAATAAGGCTCCGCCAGAGAAAACCTTTCTTACCACATATGACCCTTCATATTTAGGAGTCCATTTTCCCCTGTGATCTGTCTGAGGAGGAAGGATCCTTTTCAACACCACATCACCTGCCTGGAAGCACCGAGGACGCACTTTCTGATCAAAGGCTTTCTTCATCCTACTCTGGTACAATCGGCTGTGCGCGAGGGCTGCCGATCTCTTTTCATCAATCAAGCTCAGCTAATTCAACCTGGTTCGCACCCATTCAACTTCGCCAAGCTTTACATCCGACAATACCCTTAAAGAAGGAATCTCAACTTCCAATGGTAGGACTGCTTTCGTACCATACACCAGTGAGAAAGGAGTTGCCCCGGTTGATGTACGCACCGAAGTACGATAACTGTGAAGAGCAAAAGGAAACATCTTGTGCCAGCCCTTGTAGGTCACAACCATCTTCTGCACAATCTTCTTGATATTCTTATTAGCTTCCCCAACAACACCATTCATCTTCGGAAGGTATGGAGAAGAATTGTGATGTTCGATCTTGAAACTCTGACACAGTTCCTTCATCATTTTGTTATTCAAATTTGAACTATTATCAGTCATGATTCTCTCAGGAATTCCATAACGACACATGATGTCCTTCTTTATGAATCAGGTGACCACCTGCTTCGTGACACTGGCAAAGGACACTGCTTCTACCCACTTCGTAAAGTAATCAATCGCGACCAGAATGAAGTGATGCCCATTAGAAATAGTCGGCTCAATCTTTCCAATCACATCGATTCCCCAGATGGAAAAAGGCCAAGGAGATGTCAAAACATTCAGATGAGTTGGTGGCACATGCACTTATCTGCATAAATATGGAATTTATGGCATTTTCTAGCGTACTTGAAACAACCGGATTCCATAGTCATCCAATAATACCAAGCTCTGAACAGTTTTCTAGCCATTGCATGTCCATTGGTGTGAGTGCCAAAAGAACCTTCGTGAACTTCCTCCATCAACAGGTTTGCTTCAAGTTCATCGACACAACGCAGCAAGACCATGTCAAAGTTTCTCCTGTAGAACACATCGTCCTTGTTCAGATAAAAATTTCTAGCTAACCTCCTCAGAGTCTTTTTATCCTTGTTGGATGCCCCAGATGGATATTCCTGAGTCTTGAGAAAATTCTTGATATCGAAATACCAAGGCTTTCGATCGGATGCTTTCTTAACGGCAAACACAAAAGCAGGTCTATCAAGACACATGATGGTGATATCAAGAGTTTCATTCCAGAAATTTACTTTGTACATCGAAGCTATCGTGGCCAAGGCATCCTCCATCTGATTCTCAGCCCTCGGCATATGATGGAAATCAACTCTATCGAAGAAAGGCAGCAATCTCCTTGCATAATCTCTATAAGGCACCAGGTTGTCCTGACGAGTTTCCCATTCTCCTTTGATTTGGGTAACGACTAACGCCGAGTCACCGTATACATCCAGATTCTTAATCCTCATATCAACGGCCTCTTCTAAACCCATAATGCAAGCTTCATACTCGGCTTCATTATTGGTGCATGCGAATGTCATTCGGGCGGTGAACGGTATATGAGAACCATGAGGAGTAGTAATGATCACGCCGATTCCATTACCATATGAATTAACCACTCCATCAAAAACCAGTTTCCACTGAGATCCTCTCTCAGGGCCCTCGTCAGGTAAAAGCTCATCACAATCTTTCATTCTCAGAAATATGACGTCTTCATCTAGGAAGTCAAACTTCATCGGCTGATAATCCTCAATCGGCTGTTCCGCGAGATATTCTGATAGGACGCTTCCCTTAATGGCTTTCTGGTAAACATACTGAATATCATACTCTGTTAACACCATTTGCCATTGTTGCGGTGAGAATCATGATACTAAGCTATTGGTTAACTTGAATCTTAATTCTTAAATTCACAACCGGACTTTAATTTATCCAAAGGAAAGGTCTAAAGAAAGAAAGAACCTTTTGCGCGATGTAACAATAACGCTAAGAGATTCGGGGATCGGGGGTTGGTTATGCCTAGGGTAGGTATTTCACATCCTAAACGTCTGTAGTACTCTACAGGAACCTTTTGTTTGTTTGCATTCTGAGTTTGCTAAATGTTTGTTATGGATTGGGATTGGGTAAAAGGTGAAGGTTAAGACCTAGGGATAGTTTCTAGGTTTGCTCATAAAGACACCACGTCCTCTGCCTACGTATCCTAACTAGGATAGAATCAGAGCAATCGTAGTTCACCTCACTAGGGTTAAAGAACACTTGATTATGATCAAGGTTCAAAGGGGAACAAACATTACAATGCTTGTGTAGAGTTTAAGAAAACTCTCTAGATCTACATTGAACACTCAAGAAAGGGGAGTAAGTAATCATCTCCATGATTCTTACATAGAGTTAACAAACTCTACCTTAAGTTCTAATTGAAAGAGCACTCCTAACAAAGGGTAAGCATTTTAGACTTAAGCAAAGTCTAATGGATAGGTTCTAACTTAACTAAGTGTATAGATGACTTTACAAAGTCAAGGGAGGGTAACGAGCTATCTATGACCCAAAGGTCAATAGAGAGACTTTCCTTTGGAAGGGATAGAAAGGAGGCAACCTGGATGAGAACTAAAGAGTTTCATCACTTTGGGGAAATAAACTTAACAAAGCAATAATCATTCAAACATGATGAATATAAGGGATATGTTTACAACCAAGAACAAGCAAGCATATTACAATTAGCAAGGATTTTAATCAGGATGAATGGTTACAACCAAAATAAGGTATAAGGATATCACAATATCAATGATTTCAAACAAGGTAGATGGTCACAACCAAGAACATGCAAGCATATTACAATATCAAGCAAGGATTACAATCAAGATGAATGGTTACAACCAAAATGAGGTATAAGGATATCACAATATCAATGATTTCAAACAAGATAGATGGTCACCACCAAAAAAAGCATCAAGATATTACAATATCAAAAAGGGTAATTTCTTAAAAGACTTGAGCACAAGAGGTGAAAACCAAAGACATATCTTAACAAAGATAAAGGTAACAACCAATGCAAACAAGTTATAACTTGACAAATAATTCAAAATTTCATGGGGATTTTAAGTATTGTAGAAATGAATCAATTACAATGCTTACAAGCAAAAGTTGAAATCAAAAACACATACACAAAGGAGTTGACAAACAATGCTCATACCAAGTGCAAAATTAACCTAAAGGAAAGGAATCAAAAGCTTTGAAAGGAAAAATGAAAGAGAGGAGGGTAAAAACCCTAAAAATGAAACATGACTTTCTTTAGTGTGAAGTGTTTCTAAAATGAAAATTCTAGAATACCATATGAAAATATGCAAAAATACAAGATAATTGCAAAAAGAACCAATCAAAAATGATAAAAAATGACAAAGTTGTGTTATTTTGAAATTTAAAGAAAAAAACAAATATTTTAATCATTAAAAAGGAGGGAGTGCGCTTGGTGGGTGTTGAACCCACCACCTTGTGATTACAAGTTCAAAATTTTGCCAAACCATCCAAGGCGCGCGCGTGTAGCAGTTAAAGGAACAAAAGGGAAATATGTGAAAACATGGAAAACATTTGAAAATAACCAAAAGAGTTGATCTCCACACGGATCGAACTCAGGTCAGGAAGCATGGCAAGGCAATTAAAACTCAAGGCATAACCACTGGGGTGACGATACATCAGTGTATTATGCCACCCCAATAAATACTTGTACTTAACAAAGCAAGCAAATCTGGGCCAGGCAAGACAAACAAGAACAAGGCAAGCAAAATGAAAATGGTTTCATCATAACTTGGTCAAAACACAACCAAATATCACAAAATTTGGGTCTAAACCACTTGAAATTTGAAGAGGGTTATGATGGCGTCATTAGTTTTTCAAGATAAAGCACACAAATTGAAACTCGACTGTAGATGCAAATGGAAGCTTGGAAATGCATTTTGGAAGTTACAACTTAAACTAAACTATTCAAATCATGTGATCACCACACACAAACTCTAAACATATAATTCGTGGATTCTAGACTCAAAGAGCACTAAAAAACAAACCATAACAGAAACTGGTATGTATGTTGCAATTATGGATCAAAAATGCTTGAAATGTTATTTTGAAAAGAATAAACATTCTCATAATGCAGCATACATGCCTCAACACACCAGCACACATCAATGATTCACACATGTCAAAACATGAACTCAATATTCAAATTGCAAGAAAACTCAACATAGTGACAACACAAGAGGTGAAAACCTCAAAACAGAAGTTGACAGCAAGCTTTGTACTTGTCATAACAAAATATCAAACAAGCAGGCATGATGAATCCTACACACACACATACAGTTTCCACACCAAGAAAACTTGTTCTTAACCAAAACAGCCTAACAAGCTAAACATGATTAATTGTTTTGCAACAGAAAAAAACATCATAACAGCTATACAGAAACAACCAGCTTTGGTCATTACAATACCAAATCAAACATCAATTCAAAACATACCTTGAATGAGAGTTACAACTCTATGGTAACAACACAACCAAGTTCTAGCAGAAAAGCCTAGTTCTAGCAGCAACAGATGCAAAATGGCTCAATCAGCATTACACAACAAAGTCTTGTTTACAAACAGCAAAAGAGCAAGATTTGGCAATGGTTGGAATCAAAGGGTAGCGGCATTACAAGGCAGTTGTTCATGAATCAGACAGTTATAACAGCAATATGGTGAATCTTAACATGACAATGCTAACAATTAACAACTAGTCCTAATGCCTCATGCACACAATAACTTACAAGCTAAAGACAAATTGTATCCTATAACAATAGTGCTATGGCAATTGAGTTTGTAACAAAACAAGCATGACATGTTAATACAAATATTCAAATCATGGATCAATGATGCTCACAAACAGTTCATGACAGATTCAAACATGATTTACAAAACATCAAAACGTACATATATGCTTATCACAGTTGACAATACAAACAAATATGGACATTCAAGATTAGAAGCAGCCCTACTACAATGCCCTAAAATGACAGCAACTGATGCAAAATGACAATTTCAATTATCTAGCAAAACATGATTCAATGATACTAGATTCTCATATAAACCAACCACAAAGCAGTAGTTCAAAACATCACAAGGGTATACTTAGCATGACAATGGCAAGCAACAAATTCAATGTATCTCATTATGGTTACAACCCTTTGACAGAAAAATAAGTATTGGTCATCATGACTTAAAACAGGCCTCAACAGTCCCATGAATCATCCCAATGATTTTTACCAAGTCCAACAAAACTATACAGCTTAACAACACACTCAAAACAATATTACAATATTGATCATCATAGATTAAGATGTGTTTCGACAGCATCTAGGTGAATCACTTCAATATTGGCAAGCAGTTTTTTCAAAAACAGTTGAGATGCAATTTCAAAGATTGAGTGAAAAACTAACATGCTTGTATTGGTTTAAAGGTCTACACACATTCTAAACATGTTATAGACAAAGCTTAAACACAAGGATGATTCAAAAATGTAATAGAATTGAAAATGATATATGAGTTCGAAAAAATGCACATGAGTTGAAAATGGCAAGAATAAATGGTAGCAGAACCAAAACCAACACAACCTCAATCAATACAGATTCAACACATCATAAACTAAACATGTAAGGACTTTTGATTCAAACTGATAGCAAAAGACTTAAGATCTAATGAGGCTGTCATGTCACCCTCAAAGCTGCTTGCAGCAGAACCAAACATTACAAATCTTATCAACATAGGTAGCCAATGCAAAGTGATTTGTGGATTTAGAAATTAAGGCAAGGGGCCTGTGATAATAATCAAACAAAAGTTCATAATATAAATTGACTTAACATCCACAAGGCATAGGCATAACAAGACATAAACATGTTCAAAACAGTTTAATAACCAAAACAACAAATGCCCTAAACTAGACTCAAACAGAAAATGTCAAGCATATCAAGGGCCGTGTTAAGCATAATCCATCAAGGTCCCCAAATGCAAATTGATCAATCACTAAATTTGAGCATGGATATCACACTTAATCTAAGCAGAAGCAGCAACATTATTCTCAAATATAACAACTCAACAGTCAGATCCAACATTAATATCCAATAGCAGTTGCAAACAATCCTTCATATGTTCATACATGACATAAAGTATCATTTAAGAGAATCTCAAGGTTTAGCACACAGCAACACAACATTGTATGATGATTAAAAGAGTGTCAAACATATTGATGAGCAAAACAAAACCAATCTTGGCTGATTCACACATGGACTGCATTTACATTTAAACACATTCCAAACAAAGTAAATTACTCATGTTCATGACAGTTAAAAATTAGGATAGTGATCACTAACCTCTTGTAAACCTCCAAGCAAGCTAATACAGTAGGGAAAACCTTGAAGACTCCCAAATGAGATCCAACCAATGCCTTGATGAAAACAACGAATTTTCTTGCACTTGAAATAAACAAGTGAACTTTATGACAGAACTCAAAACAAGTGATGATTGAAGGTGAGAAAAACACTTAGAAAAGGGGGTTGAATAAGAGTTTTAAGAAATATTACAATAAAAACAACTCAAGATTTTTATCCTGGTTTGTTGAACTCAACTACTCCAGTTCACCTTATCAAAGATGATTTGCCTTTCTCTACAAGGACTTAATCCACTATTGATCAACTGATTACAATAGAAAGCCCTAAGAACAATTGTCTTAGTATTCTCAAGAACTACTGACCACACCTTGGTCTTCTTAAGGAACTTCTTACAAATTAATGTAAACTAACAAGTGCTTGAATGCTTCTAATAAGCTGTATCACAACTGTGATGTTTACACTTAAGATTAAGTACAACAACAAAAACTATACAGTTTTTATGAGAGATCAAATGATTAAGATCTTTGTAAGATTTTCTCTTTGGTGAATCAAGCGTGTATGAGAATTTATTTCTGAGCAATCTAGCAATGAGCAAATGGTGAGTAGTGAATTAGCAGCTTCAAAATGTTGTAGAAGTTCTCCTTTTATAGCTTTTCCAAATTGCTTTGAATGATGTGCAGCTGTATATAATATTAGATTATAAGACTTTTCATTACCCAAAAAGTATGGGCAGAGATATGCTTTCTGCAAAAAGGTATGGTTGTAGAAGCCTTGTGATTTGCACCACGTCACTTCTTTGGACAAATTAGCCGTTGGTTACTTTGGAAGTAGCACCACGTCTAATCAAGTTTTACAGCTTCTTCAACAAGCTTCCTTCAGAATGAAGTCTTCATAATCTGCACTTTAGAACATGTAGCACGCTTAAAGGGATGAAATATTTTAAGATGATCAGAGCTAAAAATGAATGAGATGATCAAAGCCTTGATAGATGATCAGATCTTAATATATCAGAGTCTCAATCTTGATCAGAGTCTTCATCAGAGTGTGCAGCATTATGTGCTTGAGCATGAATATTAATGATAAGAGTCTGGTTATCAAAGCCTCTGAACTTGCAGTGAAAAGGACTTCAGAGTCTGATTAGATCAGAGCTTTCAACTTTTGTACACTTCTTTCATTGACGCTTCAGATCATTCTGTAGCTTCTGCTTCAGATCCTTCTGGCAGCACTTCAGAATCTTCTGATAGTCTTGCATCTGATGCTTCAGAGCTTTGCATAGTTTCTTTGTACTTATGTATTTTTCTTCTTTAAGAGTATTTAATTTTATACCTGAAACAATAATACTTGAACAAATTTTAGAGTGTATATTTTCTTAATACAAAATTCCATAAAAGTTATCATTAAAACATAGAGATATAAGAAACACCAATTTGTGTTCTAATAATCTCCCCCTTTTTGATGATGACAAAACATAGGGAATTTTGTTCAATAAAGAGAAATAAAATATATAACTCCCCCTGAGATTAAGAATCTCCCCCCTGAAATGAATACTCTAATAGAAGAGAACACTTCCCTTTTTGCTTGAGTATATTTCAGAATCTGGTAAAAATTCTTTTTATGCTTTCTAGAATCAGAGTCTGATTATTTCTTTCAAAATGAAGAGTCTGGTGTATCTTCCAGAATCAGAGTCAACTTTGCTTCAAGGATTAGAGCCTGGTTGGGTAATTCTCAGGGTAACTTCAAATCATTTTTGTTAGATGAATTAATAAGATCTGAAAGTCTTAAGATTCAATGTTATATTAAAACAATGTCTGAATTTCATTTTAGTATTGCTTATGGATTGAACAATCAAATTCTCTTTCTCCCCTTTTTTGTCATTATCAAAAAGAATTTTAAAGACAGAAAAGATAACAGAAGAAGAGAAAAACACAACACATAAATGAAAAACATAACAGCCAGATTCATTCAGATCAAAATAGCACAAAAACATAAGATGTTCATACAGCAGATGACAGAAAAATAGAGCAAACAAAAAACAAGTGCAAAACAAGAATGCAAAGACATGGAAAAGAAAACTAGGGTTGGGGAGAAGCAATCAGGGTCAGAAGATCAGTAATCTTGGCAGTGGACTCTTATTGCTTGGCCATCCAAGTCTTGATCTCTTCAGTAGTCTGTTCCTGTTTTATCATCCATGCTCTGATTTCCTTGACTTCTTGGACCACATCTGGAATCTCAGTCTTCATCTCAGATGCAGAAGGTTCAGAAGCAGATGCAGTTGCCATTGGATGATCAATCTTCATGTCAGATGCAGGAGTATCTTCTATCATTGTAGAATCTTCAGCAGGAGCATCTTCCAGAAGAAGCACTGGGGTTGTGATAATGCTCAACAGAGTCTGTCTGACCATTTCAGCAAACTTTGCCTTTGCATCATCAGCACAGAGTGTTCTGAGGTCAGATGCAGCAGAGTTGAACTTAGAGATGAATTTGTTCCAAGAAGCTTCAGATTCAGCAGGATCCATACTAGCCATGCACTCTTTCTTCACATAAGCAATCCCCATACGTATTTCCTTCTTGAAATTCTTGAACAGAGTAGAAACATCTTATCTGGGTTTGGGGTTTAGAAAGTCTTCTATGGTGACTGGTTGTGATGGTTCAGGAGGTGTTTGGTTTTGTTCAAGAGGTGGGTGATCAGATGATGGTTGTTCAGATGGTGGTTGTTTAGATTGTTGGGGTATGGATGGTTGTGGTTCAGATGGTTGTGGTATGGATGTTTGTGGTATGGTGAGTTGAGGAGTAGAGGTGTCACCATAAGATGGTGTTGATGTAACAACATCAGATGAGGGTGGTATAAAATCTATGAAGTTGAATTTGAAGCGAAGAGGGTTGTTAGATGCAGGTAGGTCAGATGGTAATGGTTTATAAGGATCAGGAATTTGTAAGCTAGTTGGTGAGGGGACTTCAGATTCATCAGAATCAGATGATTCAGTTGAATGACATGAAGTTGAAGAGAGGACATACATGGTTGCAATAGGTTGCACATCCAGAATGTCCTCATATGGTTGTTGGACAGATGGTTCAGGATTTTGGATGATTGGTTCTTCTGGTGGTTGAGTAGAAGAGAGTGGTTCAGATTGTTTTTGTGGTTCAGATTGTGTTTGTTGTTCAAAGGATTGTTGCTTCTGTGGTTCAGATTGTGTTTGTTGAGAGGGTTGTTGTTCAGAAGATTTCTGTTGAGGGGGTTCAGATGGTAGTTGAACAGAAGATGGTTGAGAATGTTTGTGAGGAGATGAAATGGGTTCAGATGAATGAGGTTCAGATGATTGAGGAGGATATGGTGGAGGTAAAGGTGAGGGTGAAGGTACAGATGGTTTGGGATCAGATGTTAATACCTGTTGAATTTTTTCTCTAATTTCTTCCACAGTAGCTTCTGGAGGATTTTCCTTCTGCTTCTTGTCCTTCTCAGGTTTTTCAGCAGCATCAGAGGCTTTCCTCTTGGGTTGTGCAACAAATCCTTCCTCAGCTTTCCTCTTCTTGCGCCTTTCTCTCAGAAGATTTGGCAGAACTTCTCCTTCCATCTAAACTATGTTAGCAGGCAGAGGGATACCATTCTTCAAACAATCAGTAATGAATGTCAGAATGATGTTTCTAGGTTCATCAGCACTAAACATAGGAAAATATGCTAAAGGAATTCTCCTTCTGCTGACTTCTTCAGAGTTAAATTTCTTGGGTTTACCAGCAAGCTCTGAAATGACCTTCATTCTTTTTAGAGTGTTCCCATTGATGACAGATCCTATAATATAAGACAGATCATCTGTCACTCCAGCATCAAACAGATGTTTCACAAGACCATTCTCTGTTAGAATGTCTGATATCAGTCTTCCCATAGGGATCCAAGTTTTGATTTTTCCAGCTTTAACCCTTACTTCTTCTCTTGTTTCTTTGATATGGTTCAGAAGATGACTGAACAGAAGATAAGGTAAATCCACTTTCTTTCCTTTACTCATACAGAACATGAAGTACATTTGTTCTGAGTTCACATAATCTGGTGAGTTAGAAGATTTCCTATGAAAGATAGAACTCATGAAAATCTTAGCCCAGATTCTGTAAACAGGCTTCAGATCTTTGACCTTGTTGGATGGTTCCCCAGAAACACAAACTTCTTGAAAAATGTCAGCCAAATCCACACAATCAGTAGCCATACTTGTGATTCCATCAGTTTCCTTATACTCAAGTAGTTGTCTGATCAATTTTTCAGTGATGACAATTTCCTTCCCAAGAACAGAAGAATGAATGAACTTAGGGCAAACTTGAGCGTGTATCCAGAATTCCTTCACCAAGGTTGGATAAACAGGACCCATCATCCTGTCAAAATACTTTTCCCAGTTCTGAGTTTTGATGGTTGAATAGAGATCAAAACCATTTTCTTTAATGGATTCAAAATCCACAAAGTTCTCACACAGAACTTCAAGTTCTTTGATTGGAGTGAGAAGAGTTCTCACAGGTGCCTTGTACACAACAGCAGTTTGAGAAGAAGTGGAAGCATTTGGAGATGATGCAGCAACAGTTGAAGTTTGCATCTGAGCAGATGTTGAAGATGATGAAGCCATTGATGTTCTTGAGATGCGTCTGGGTTTACGAGAGGTTTTGGGTTTTGAAATGAGATGGAAGCAATAGGGAAGACAAAAATGCATATGAGAAGTGAAAAGAGTGTAAAGTGTGATTTGTGAAGTGTTGTGAGATTTTATAGAGCAATTTTGGGCATGCAAAAGGACACACAATCTCACGCGTACACACAAGCATTGAATGAAGTGAAACATAATCATATCCAGCAATTAATGCAAGGAATAAAATCATATCAAGCATTTAAGATTCTGACAGAAGGGGGGAAAATCAAGAGATTTTGGATTTTCAAAGCAATACCTCAAACGTCACTTCAGTATGGTGCACTCTACCTTTCCAGATTCTGAGCTACACGTGTTTGCTTGCATATGCCTCTGAAACTCTTTGAGAAATGAAACGTTAGGCAACGTTCAGATCCTCTGAGCCTTGTTAGTTCATATTTACACACAAATAAATAAACACAGAATTGAAAAGTAGAAATACTTCAGAGTTTAGACATTTATCATCTGAAGAAAAATTTCATCTGATGAATATTTTATTCTGGACAGAAGTCCATACTTATATTCTTCAGAATAAATTTAAATCTATCTTCAGCAAGGGGTTTTGTAAAAATATCAGCCCACTGATGATCTGTATCTACAAAGCTTAAATTGATAATTCCCTTCTGAACATAGTCTCTGATGAAATGATGTTTAATCTCTATATGCTTAGCTTTAGAGTGTAAAATAAGGTTTTTAGATAAGCATATAGAATAAGTATTATCACAGAAGATAGAAATGTTACTCTCAAAAATCTGATAATCTTCCAGTTGATTTTTCATCCAGAGCATCTGGGTGCTACAACTAGCAGCAGCTATATACTCTGTCTCTGTTGTTGAAAGTGCAATTGTGGGTTGCTTCTTGCTGAACCAAGAGATCAGATGACTTCCAAGAAATTGACAGCTTCCAGAAGTACTTTTACGTTCTACTCTGTCTCCAGCATAGTCAGCATCACAGAATCCAACTAATTTATACTCATCCGATCTTCTATAACACAGACCCACATTAGTAGTACCTTTCAGATACCTTAGAATCCTCTTAACAGCTGTTAAGTGAGATTCTCTAGGATCTGATTGGAATCTAGCACACAGACACATACTGAATAAAATATCAGGTCTTGAAGCAGTCAAATATAAGAATGATCCAATGATACCTCTGTAAAGTTTTTGATCAACTTTCTTACTTACCTCTTCCTTACCAAGTGTGCTTGTAGGATGCATTGGAGTCTTTGCCAATTTGCTTTCATTCAGATTGAATTTCTTCAGAAGCTCTTTGACATATTTAGTCTGGTGAATATATGTGCATTCTGGAGTCTGATTTACTTGGATTCCCAGAAAGAATCTAAGTTCTCCCATCATGCTCATTTCAAATTCAGCCTGCATAAACAAAGCAAACTCCTTTCCCAGCATAATATTGGTAGATCCAAAAATAATATCATCCATATAAATTTGACAAACTAGTAAATCTTTCTTAAATGTTTTACAGAAAAGAGTTGTATCCACTTTGCCTCTGATAAAGTTCTTTTCCAGAAGAAAATTACTTAATCTTTCATACCAAGCTCTGGGAGCTTGTTTCAAACCATAAAGAGATTTTTTGAGTTTGAAAACATGATATGGAAACTTATCACTTTCAAAATCAGGAGGTTGATGGACATAAACTTCTTCTTCTATAATTCCATTTAAGAAGGCACTCTTAACATCCATCTGATATAGAGTGATGTTATGTTGTGCAGCAAATGAAATAAGAAGGCGTATAGGTTCTAACCTTGGCACTGGAGTATAAGTTTCAGTGTAATTAATTCCTTGTTGTTGACTGTAACCTTGAGCTACCAAACTTGCCTTATTCCTAACAACTTCTCCTTGCTCATTTAGTTTATTTCTGAATACCCAGTTTGTTCCAATAATGTTGAAACCTTTTGGTCTAGGAACCAGATCCCGCACATCATTTCTTGTAAACTGATTCAGCTCATCTTGCATTGCAAGTATCCAATCATTGTCACTCAGAGCCTCATCCACAGATGTTGGTTCAATAATAGACACCAACCCAAGAAGTGATGTTCTAGATGATCTGATGAATGACCTTGTTCTTATAGGGTCATCTTTCTTCCCAATAATCATTTCTTCTGGATGAGAAGCTTTGATTCTGGATGATCCTTTAACTGTTGGTTCTTCAGAAATATTCATGTTATTCATCTGAGCAGCTAATGGAGTTGCATCTGGTGTAGCTTCTTCTTGAGCTTTCTCTACCTCTGACTTCTCAAATTCTATGAGAATAACTTCTCCATCTGCAGAGTTTTCAATCTGCTTTGGCTTTTGATTGCCAAGCTTATCATCAAATCTAACATGTATAGATTCCTCCACAATCTGTGTCTCAATATTGTATACTCTGTAGCCTTTAGAGCGTTCAGAATATCCAAGCATGAAACACTTTTGTGCTTTAGAATCAAACTTGTTAAGATTCTCTTTAGTGTTCAGCATAAAACAAATACATCCAAAAGGATGGAAATAAGAAATGTTTGGCTTTCTATTCCTCCACAATTCATAAGGAGTCTTTTCCAGAAGAGGTCTAATAGACACTCTGTTCTGAATGTAACATGCTGTATTAATTGCTTCTGCCCAAAAATGTTTTGCCATGTTAGTCTCATTGATCATGGTTCTAGCCATCTCTTGCAAAGTTCTATTTTTCCTCTCTACAACTCCATTCTGTTGTGGAGTTCTAGGACAGGAGAAATCATGAGCAATGCCATTTTCATTAAAATATTTTTCAAAATGTTTGTTTTCAAACTCACCACCATGATCACTTCTGACTTTAACAATTTTGAAATCTTTTTTAGTTTGGACTTGTTTGCAGAAGTCAAAGAACACAGAATGTGACTCATCCTTGTGTTTTAGGAATTTTACCCATGTCCATCTGCTGTAGTCATCAACAATGACTAATCCATACTTCTTGCCTCTGATGGATGCAGTTTTCACTGGTCCAAACAGATCAATGTGAAGTAACTCTAATGGTTTTGAAGTTGAAACAACATTTTTGGATTTGAAAGATGATTTTGAAAATTTTCCTTTCTGACATGCTTCACAAATAGTATCTGAGTTGAACTTCAGATTAGGAAGTCCTCTGACCAGATTAAGCTTATTAATCTGAGATATACGTCTCATATTAATATGACCCAATCTTCTGTGCCAGACCCATTGCTCCTCATTAACAGACATAGGGCATTTAACATTCTGAACCTTAAGTTCTGAAAGACTAATTTTATAAATGTTGTTTTTCCTTTTACCATTAAAGAGGATTGAGCCATCTTTTTGACTAACAGCTTTGCAACACTCTTGATTAAAGATTATGTCATAACCATTGTCACTTAATTGGCTTATGGACAATAGATTATGAGCTAATTCTTCAACAAGCAAGACATTAGTTATGGAAGGAAGTTTACCATTGCCTATGGTTCCAGAGCCAATTATCTTTCCCTTCTGATTCCCTCCAAACATGACATCTCCTCCATATCTAAGCTCTAGACTTTGGAACATAGACCTTTTTCCCGTCATATGTCGTGAGCATCCAGACTCCAGGTACCATGACTGGAGTCTTGACTTTGCTGCTAAGGATGTCTGCAACATAGATTATCTTATCCTTAGGTACCCAGATTTTCTTGGGTCCTTTTTGGTTAGTTGCCTTAAAGCTTTTTCTGAACTTCTGTCTTTCAACAGAAGACTTATTCTGATTAGCTTTAGATTTATTAAACACAGGTTTGTTCTGATTATAACTTGTGTGTTTAATATCATTTAAGTGACAAAATGTAAACTGAGAATATAAAGGAGGATACTTGATATCCACTTTATCTACAGATTTTGGATTTGAATCTTCATAAGAGAAAGATTTATATCCAACACCTTTTCTATAGTTTCTGCTAATACCATAGATCATTGAAGCCATTTTGCTTCTATCTAGGCTTTTAGTTAGAAACTTCCTGAAACTATAGTCATACTCTTGTAAAATATTTTTAGAGCATGGTTTAGATTTTGAATCAGAGTTTAGTTGAGCAGATTCTAAATTGTTTTTCAATTGAAGATTTTCAGCTTTTAGTTCAGCTATTTCTGATTCAAACTTGTTACTCTCAAACTCAATATGCTTTAGAAGCGTTTTGTATTTGAGTTTAACTTTGCTATAGTTTTCAAGAATATCAGATAGACTTTCAACAAGTTCCTGTCTAGAAAGTTCAGCAAATACCTCCTCAGAATCAGATTCTGATTCTGATCCAGATGATTCAGCATTGTCTTTAATGTCAGCCATGAATGCTACATTAGCACATTCCTCTTCTGAATGATGACGAATCAGATGCATCTGAGTCATCCCAGGTAGCCATCAGAACTTTCTTTTTGTGATCTGATTTTCTTTTTGGGTTCTCCTTCTGAAGCTTTGGACATTCACTCTTGTAGTGCCCAGGTTCTTTGCATTCATAGCAAACAACCTCTCTTTTTCCAGATCATCTGTGTCCAGAGGATTCTCCAGATCTTTTGTATCCAGAGTGTTCTCCAGATCTTCTGTGCCCAGAAGATTCTTTGTGTTGATCTGGTTTTCTAAAGTTCTTGAACTTCCTTTGCTTATTCTTCCAGAGTTTGTTGATTCTTCTGGACAACAAGGATAGTTCTTCTTCATCTTTATAAGCATACTCTTCAGAGCTTTCTTCTAATACCTGCAATGCTTTAACAACTTTATTAGATTTTAAAGCAATTAACTTACCTTTCTTTAGAGGCTCATCTTCCTCTAGTTCAATCTCATGACTCCTTAGAGAACTGATTAGTTCCTCCAGCATAATCTTGTTCAGATCCTTTGCCAGCTTCAGAGCAGTGACCATGGGTCTCCATCTGGTTGGCAAGCTTCTGATTATTTTCTTGACATGAGCTGCTGTAGAGTAACCCTTGTCCAGAACCTTTAGACCAGCAGTGAGAATCTGGAATCTGGAAAACATTGCTTCAATAGATTCAGATTCTCCCATCTTGAAAGCTTCATACTTCTGGATCAGTGCCAGAGCCTTGGTTTCTTTAACTTGAGAATTCCCTTCATGAGTCATCTTCAGGGATTCAAATATATCAAAGGCAGTTTCTCTGTTGGTTATTTTCTCATACTCAGTATGCGATATAGCATTTAGAAAGATAGTTCTAGCCTTATGGTGATTTCTGAATTCCTTCTTTTGCTCCTCAGTCATTGATTTTCTGTCAACTTTCTTGCCATTCCCATCAGTGGGATGAACATATCCATCAATAACTAAGTCCCAAAGATCAACATCAAATCCTAGAAAGAAACTTTCCAGTCTATCTTTCCAATAATCAAATTTCTCTCCATCAAACATGAGAGGTTTTGTGCTGACTCTTTTTTCATATTTGTTGTTTTGGGTGTTGAAGTTGCAGCAGCCATAGTGTATATCAACCAAGAGTATCAAGAGTTTTTCCCACTGGATCTTTTCTGGTCACGCTTAAGTGATAGCACAAACAGAACTGGAGCTCTGATACCAACTGAAGGTGAGAAAAACACTTAGAAGGGGGGTTGAATAAGAGTTTTAAGAAATATTGCAATAAAAACAACTCAAGATTTTTATCCTGGTTCGTTGAACTCAACTACTCCAATCCACCTTATCAAATATGATTTGTCTTTCTCTACAAGGACTTAATCCACTATTGATCAACTGATTACAATAGAAAGCACTAAGAACAACTGTCTTAGTATTCTCAAGAACTACTGACCACACCTTGGTCTTCTTAAGTAACTTCTTACAAATTACTGTAAACTAACAAGTGCTTGAATGCTTCTAATAAGCTGTATCACAACTGTGATGTTTACACTTAAGATTAAGTACAACAACAAAAACTATACAGTTTTTATGAGAGATCAAATGATTAAGATCTTTGTAAGATTTTCTCTTTGGTGAATCAAGCGTGTATGAGAATTTATTTCTGAGTGATCTAGCAATGAGCAAATGGTGAGTAGTGAATTAGCAGCTTCAAAATGTGGTAGAAGTTCTCCTTTTACAGCTTTTCCAAATTGCTTTGAGTGATGTGCAGCTGTATATAATATTATATTATAAGACTTTTCATTACCCAAAAAGTATGGGCAGAGATATGCTTTCTGCAGAAAGGTATGGTTGTAGAAGCCTTGGGATTTGCACCACGTCACTTCTTTGGACAAATTAGCCGTTGGTTACTTTGGAAGTAGCACCACGTCTAATCAAGTTTTACAGCTTCTTCAACAAGCTTCCTTCAGAATGAAGTCTTCATAATCTGCACTTCAGAACATGTAGCACGCTTAAAGGGATGAAATATTTTAAGATGATCAGAGCTAAAAATGAATGAGATGGCCAAAGCCTTGATAGATGATCAGATCTTAATATATCAGAGTCTCAATCTTGATCAGAGTCTTCATCAGAGTGTGCAGCATTATGTGCTTGAGTGTGAATATTAATGATAAGAGTCTGTTTATCAAAGCCTCTAAACTTGCAGTGAAAAGGACTTCAGAGTCTGATTAGATCAGAGCTTTCAACTTTTGTACACTTCTTTCATTGACGCTTTAGATCATTCTGTAGCTTCTGCTTCAGATCCTTCTGGCAGCGCTTCAGAATCTTCTGATAGTCTTGCATCTGATGCTTCAGAGCTTTGCATAGTTTCTTTGTACTTATGTATTTTGCTTCTTTAAGAGTATTTAATTTTATACCTGAAACAATAATACTTGAACAAATTTTAGAGTGTATATTTTCTTAATAAAAAATTCCATAAAAGTTATCATCAAAACATAGAGATATAAGAAACACCAATCTGTGTTCTAACAATGATGAAGGTATTTTAGGTTATGGACAGTTGGTACATCATAAACCAAAGGTGTTTGGAGGGTTAAAGTGATCAAAACAGGCCTGAGCAAAGGTTTATCTGATTTTGTGTGTAAAGTCAAACTTTGCTTGGTTGAAAGTTGACTTTTGGGAAAATGGATTTTTTGACTGGTTTAAGAGCTTGAACACCTCCTACACATCATTTGTGGATTGTGTAGATGGTTTTTGATGATTTTAAGTGTGTAGAAATGGTTTTTGGAAGGCTAAATGCTCAAGGCAGATTTTTGAGGGGTTTTGGAATGGTTTCTTCACTTATAAGAAAAGCAAGGCAAGATGAGAGCTATGGTTTTCTCTTGGGTTTTAGAGTGCTCTGGTGTGTGTTTCAACCTAGAGGAAACCTCTATTTATAAGCCAAGGAATGGTTTGGGGCAGATTTGTATTTTGGCTTTTGGAGGGAGTTTTGTGATGAAATCTTGTTCAAGATTATGGACAGCTGCACACTCAAGTCCTTGGCTCAATGCAAGGCATAAATCAAGTGGTAAGGAGGACATGGAAGTGACTGAAGTGAAGCTAGAGAGTAGGAGAGACTGCTGCTGCAAGATTTTCATGAAAAGTTTCTCTTTCCTCTTGATTTCTTTGATTAAAATATTACAACTTGCCTCTAACTTGCAAAGTTTACCAAATCCCTTCATTTTCTGCACTTCTACTCATCACACTCTCTAATTATCAGATAGAAACATGATCAAATGGCTGAGAATGGTTCAAGTGATTAAAAAGTGAATTTGTGAAAAAGTGGAAATGGTGAACTCAAGTGTTGAGACCTCAACTTGCTGAATTCATAACTCTCAACTCATAAGGGCTATAGAGGAGTTCTAGTACATTTTGGAAAACCCTCATGAAGCTCTACAACTTTCATGTTTTCATGATCTTCAGATTTCAAGTGGAACTAGGTCAAAAATCCACTCAAAGTTGGCTAAAAACATGCCTAAAAAGGCCAACAACTTAGAATTTTTCTAAGTGTTTTCTCCCTCTTGTAATGATTTTGGCCATAACTCCAAATCTACTCATTTTCTGCCCATGGACCACTGTGAGACTTTTGTAGGACTTGTCAAGAACTTTCCAATGAGCCTTGAACCAACTCAATTGGATGTGTGGTTAGGGAGTTGTGGTCTTGCCCCCTTTCAAAACCCTAATATCCCGATTTCTCGATTACTCCTTAATCCTTGATCCAATGGTCATGAAAATTAAAGGATAGGTGTAATATGTTACTAGGAACATTTTTGCTTCATACTTTGAGGTCAAATTCCTTATGATTGAAGAGTTGACTTTTTGGTCAACCGAACGATCGATCAATGACTACCGAGTCGACTGTTGATGTTTCGGGTCTCCTGAGGCCTTGAAACTTCTTGAGTGGACTTCACTAATCCATATGAACTTCATGGACCATGATTCCACCATTGGAACACCATTTAAATCAAAAGTCAAACTACAGTTGACTTTTCCTAATCGAAAACCCTAATTGGGTATCCTGAACTGCACTGTTCTTGATCTTTGGGTGACAACCTCAAATTGGATTCATACTTGATCTAATGGAGTATGTTTGATGATGTGGAGACTTATTTCATGGAGAATCAATCCAATACATTGACTGATTAAACCCTCGAAACCTCGATTCTCGGCTGTACGAAACCCTAATTCACCTGTATCTTGGCAAAGACCAACTTGAAATAGGTTAAGGTTAGATAATCAAATTAATATGATCCTACAATGATGATGAAGATCTAAGGGGTCAAAATTTGGGGTGCAACAGTTGCCCCTATTTAAATATTTTCACTAGATGACAATGAGAGATGACAATCCTCATAGAATCATAGTGAAAGGTATTTAAATATAGCAAACCAGAAATTTTGTCCCTTAGATCCGATGGTATGCAAAAGGACAAATGTGAATATGCCATGAATCTAAATGATGCTTTGTGATGCTTGAATGCAAGACTGATGCAGACACACGAGCAAAAATAAAAGAACGACAAGACGACAAGTAACTACTCACGGGGGACCAAACACACTGGGGAAAGATCCAAGACAAAACAAGAAAAACAGTTCAATCATGATTAAAGATGCTATTCAAGGGGAATCTTTCACACAGGGGACACAAATTCCACCGGAGAAGACAAATCTTCACTGGGGAAAAGAGGACACACACTCCACTGGGGAAGAAGGCAACTCTCCACCGGGGAAACGAGAGATTATAGACGCAAACCTCACTGGTGATAACCAAATGAGGAATTTCCTATAACGAAGAGTTCGAACGGGATCTTCAAGAAAAGAATAGGAACGAGATCAGACGCACCGGGGATGCTAGTATCCACTAGATCTCCGAGACTCGAATGGGGAAAGCAACGACTTTGCTGGGAACACTGGTGACGACCAACTTACGGTATTAATAACAAATGGATTTAGGCAATACCAGTAACCACTGGGCTCTTTAAATGATTTGGTGACGACCAGCTCTTCAAACAGGAAGTACATATATATCCCTCAAAACCTTAGGAACAAAAGTCAAATATCCTCAAAGCATTAGGATACATCAAAGATTTCATGCAAATGCAACATTCGAGTCTCTGGAAATTCCTGAACTCGGAATCCAAAGTATACATCTCCAAAGGTACAAAACCTGAGCTTGGGATGGAAACCAACACTTCCAAAGGTACACAACCTGATTCTGGAGGCAAACATATCCAAAGGTACGAAACCTGAGCTTGGAAGCAAACATATCCAAAGGTACTAAACCTGGGCTTGGAATGGAAACAAAGTGTAACTTCACTTGGAATGATACACAACCAAATCGTCAGTACCTGTTATCCATGGATTTTCCCAATGCCAATTACCAACTGGATTTTCTCGAAATATGATTGGTCATCACCAAATTAACTATACCAGTATCCACTGGATTTTTCAAACAATGCTGGTCACAACCGTGCCTTAACGTCCCTAAGATAAGCTTCTCGAATGAGACTGCCACTTATCTGAAAAGATAACGATGATAAGCTTCTCATGGGAGACTGCCACTTATCTAGGGGGTACGAATAAACTAATAAGCTTCTCTAGAGAGACTGCCACTTATTTGGAAAACGTACTGGAAAAAAGCTTCTCGAGGGAGATGACCACTTGTTGCTGGATATAATGGAACAGGATAAGCTTCTCAGGTGAGACTGCCACTTATTGTTGAAGATGAATAAGCTTCTCTACGGAGATTGTAACTTATTGTTGAAGATGAATGAGCTTCTCTACAGAGACTTCCACTTACTTACAGATGAATAAGCTTCTCTACAGAGACTGCCACTTATCGTTGACTATAAATAAGCTTCTCGCTAGAGACCGCCACTTATCGTTGAATATGAATAAGCTTCTCGCCAGAGACTGCTACTTATGGATAAGCTTCTCTACAGAGACTGCCACTTATCGTTGATATAAGACAAACACGAAGTGTTCTTCTTGATAGATAATGCAAAATAAATGCACGTCCAGGTAGGTTCGACAACCGACAGGGACTGAAGTTCAATCTAGAACTAAGCTAGAAAGAAACTGTCAAACAAGACTCCAACCATTGAGAAATGAACTCGAATGGGGATACATCTTATCCAATCATGGAAAAAAGATAACTGAAGCAACCATCATCCACGAGGATTAAACTCTGTGGGGAATTGAGAAAGGATGGACATTTTATGCTTAAAGGCTGACGACTCTATCGAGAGAGACAAACCCAGTCACTTGGTGAAAAACACCAAAGTGAAATAAAACAGGTAATAACCAGAGATATCAAAAATGCACGGATGCTATGCATATGCTTTATGCTGACAAAACAGACAAAACAAAACAGGAGATGAAATAAACATCTCGACACGGATACCCAGCCAACTTCACCAAAATTGGACATCAACGTGGATGATCATAAAGATCAACAGTTTCACTTCAAAGTTACAACCTTCTCTAGGAGAGAGTAATCTACTTAGGACACCACATCATGACTTCACTGATAAGTTGCCCCTGCACTTTTCAATCCAAAGGGCATCACTTTATAGCAAAAAGTCCCCCACGGTGTGATGAAAGTAGTTTTCTCCATGTCCTCTGAGGCCATTATGATTTGGTTATACCCAGAGAAGCCATCCATGAACGAAAACACAGAATACTGAGCGGTGTTATCAACCAACACATCGATATGTGGGAGCGGGAAATCGTCTTTCGGGCTCGCTTTATTCAGATCTCGATAATCAACGCACATTCTGACATTTCCATCCTTCTTAGGCACAGGAACAATATTAGCGACCCACAGAGGATAATTCGTGACAGCAAGGAACCCAACATTCAACTGCTTCTGAACTTCTTCTTTGATCTTGACTGCCATGTCAGGCCTTTTCCATCTCAACTTCTGCTTGAATGGCGAGCATTCTTTTCTGAGAGGTAGTCGGTGTACCATAATATCTGTATCCACCCCAGGCATGTCTTAGTAAGACCAAGCGAAGATATCTTTATACTCACGGAGCATTTCAACCAATCTTCTCTTGACACTGTCTTCCAATGCAGCCCCCACTTTAACCTCTCTCTTGTCATCCTCGGTACCCAGATTGATAATCTCAATATCCTCCTGATGAGGCACAATGACCCTTTCCTCTTGCTTGAGAAATCTGGCTAACTCTTCGGGTAGTTCACAATCTTCGTCAGTCTCATCTTCATCTTGATAAATGGTATTATAAAAGTCATACGAAGTCCTAGCTGAACCTGAATCGATGGCATCTGATAGAAAAGACCTGCATGAGGATGTTATGTTTATTATGCGATGCATCAAACAAAACACATTGCCATCTTGCTGTTAAGTATAAATGCAAAACAAAGACCATAAAAACAGTGATCATAATATTTGAATGCGAAACATATTTTATTAATGATAAACTGTAAATAACAAGAAGGCCCCACAAATGGGTCACTACGTCTTGGGCAGAACGCAGGACTTAACATAATCAAAACAATGAACATTACTCTGCAGCAGTAACATGAATGACTTCTTCGGTAGTCCAGTTGCATAACTTTTGGCCGGGAGTACATGGACGAATCCACGCATCCATGTTGCAGTCACTGTCACCTTCATTGTCTTCAACGGCGTTGGTCCTGTCAAATATCACACCACTGCTGGTGAACTGCACAGGTCCCCTGTATCTCGGAATCTGAGAAGAACTGGAGGTTTTGTGTCCCAGGCCAAACTTGTCCTGCTTGACAGGAACATCGAGAACTTGGCCCCACTTCTGAGACGAGCCGGATTCTACGATAGCACAGGCTTCCTTGAGCAACGACATCGAAACCTTTGGGCCCTTGGCTTCTACAGGGGACTTCCCTTGAATCTGGACTGTTTCGAACGCTTGGCAAAGCGTTTCGTGGATCTCACCATCCATTTCCATGTATTTGAAATATGACAAATGGCTGACTATAATGTCATCTTCATCGCACACCATAACTATCTTCCCTTCTACCATGTATTTCAGCTTTTGATGCAACGTTGAGGTGATTGCCACAGCAGAGTGTATCCAAGGTCAGCCAAGCAAATAGCTGTATGTCGGCTGGATATCCATGATATAGAAATTGCATCAAAGATCTCTGGCCCTATCTGAATTGGCAATGTGATCTCTCCAAACAATGATCTCTTAGACCCATCAAAAGCCCTCACGACCAGATCACTCGGCGTGCATAACAAACACTGAATGTCCAACTTCATCAATGCCTTCTTCAGAAGCACATTGAGGGATGATCCAGTATCAACCAAGACATGCGACATCAGAGATCCTCTACACTCCAAAGATATGTGCAGAGCACGTTTATGATTCCTCCGAGCAGGAGTCAGATCCAAATCCGTAAAGCCGAGACCATTGCCGGCATTCACATGAGCGACTACCCCCTCCAACTGATTAACAGAAATATCTTGGGGTACGTACACTGCATTCAAGACTTTCAGCAGAGCGTTGCGATGCGCCTCCGAACTCATCAATAGTGGCAGGATAGAAATCTTCGAAGGAGTTTGATTCAAGTGATCCATAATTTTGTAGTCACTCTTCCGAATTAATCTCATAAATTCCTCCGTATCCTTTGAAAGATCATCAGTAACAACCTGAGGTTGGCCATTTTCTTCAATCACAGCCTTACGCTTACCCCTGTCATTCTTATCAGCATTAATCTCTGATGGAGAAAAGACCCTACCACTTCTGGTAATACCTCCGGTCCCGACTATGTTCTCAACCGACGAACTTCCGCTTGCCGATTCTGTCCATTCTTGCTTCTGCCCATTATAGAACACTTCTCCCCCATAATTCCATGGGATAAATCTAGTGCTCTCGTATGACATAGGTCCTGGTACAATAATGGTAACCAGAGTTTGCCTAGCAGGCGCTGAAATATTGGTTGTTCGGTAGGGAATGGAATTAGTAGCAACTTCGTTTCCATCATCACTCACTTTG
The DNA here is from genome assembly GCA_963859935.3 of Lathyrus sativus. Lineage (NCBI taxonomy): Eukaryota > Viridiplantae > Streptophyta > Magnoliopsida > Fabales > Fabaceae > Lathyrus > Lathyrus sativus. Next base: position 302,370,000 of record OZ012741.1, read on the forward strand.
TGCTCTGCATCTTCTTTCACAACTCTACCAAATTGCAAACAACCCTCATCAATCATTCTCTGAATACCCCTCTTCAAAAGATCACAACCCTCAGGTTGTGCTTCACACTCTGAGCAGTCAGCAGAACAACCAAGAAATACTACCTTCTTCGATAAACAAGCTTTCAGAAAACCCAGTGGAGTTTTTAAATCTTCAACATCAGTTATCAGATTCAACTTTTCACCCTCAATAATGGCATTTGCTCCTGCCACCCCATGGTCCGGCATCGGGTTTTGAGTCACATTGGGCCCCTCGTTGGTGAAGTTAATAGCTTTGGAATCAAGTAAGTCCTGTACTTTATGCTTGAAAGCTTTACAATGGTCAATATCATGGCCTGGGGCGCCAGAGTGAAAATCACAATGAGCGTTCGCATCGTAGCCAGGAGTCGGTATACCTGTGAGAGGAGCCAAGGTCCTCTTCTGAACCAATTCTAACTGCAGCAACCGTTGCAACAACTGAGAATATGGTATCGAAGGATTTGTGAACTGTCTATCAGGCATCCTGCGCCTAGCAGCATAAGGTCGCGGAGCATTGCCTTGTTGCGGAGCTGCGGCTGGGATATTTACTGTAGCAACTTGTTGATGCTAACGAGACTGAGCTCTACCTTTACCCTTGTGAGAAATAGCGTTCGCATCCCCCTCCATTCTCTTGGGATTTACAGAATACGGCTTCTTCGTTCCTCCCGAAGAGGATCCACCACCATTTGAAATCTTCCCAGACTTAATCCCACTTTCAATTTGCTCACCGATAATTACCAAATCAGAAAACCCTGCAGACATGAAGCCTATCATCTTCTCAAAGTACACACCCGGCAGCGAAGCCATGAACAGGTCAATCAACTCCCTTTCAACCATAGGGGGTTGTACCCTTGCAGCTAAATCCCGCCACCTCTGGGCGTATTCTTTGAAACTCTTGGAATTTTTCTGCGACAAGCTCTGCAATTGTACCCGATTGGGTGCCAGATCACTATTATATTGATAGTGACGCGCAAAGGCCTCAACCAGTTCTTTCCAGCTACGAATATGGGTTTTCTCAATCCCCATATACCATTCCAAAGAAGCCCTTGCCAGACTATCCTGGAAGAAATGCATCAGCAGCTTTTCATCATTGGAATAAGCAGACATTTTCTTGAAGTAAGCCCGAATGTGTACTCTGGGACAGGTCGTGCCTTTGTACTTATCAAAACTGGGCACCTTGAATTTGGGGGGAATCCTGACCCCAGGAACCAAACCAAGATCATACATATCCAAGCCCAAAGAGTTCTGATTCTCCAATGATTTCATCTTCTCCTCAATCAGTTTGAACCTTCGGTCATCTTCAATCGGCAAACCACCCTCCAGATCTTTCACAGAAAATATATCATCCTGATTATCCTCCCAATGAGGCCTAGCAACCCCGTGCATAGCGCACACACTGCCATTACTAGCAATATTACCGTTCTCACCAGCAGCTCCTCCGCCCGGAGGTACAACAACAGTAGGAATACCATGAGGAATAGATCCACCAACCGGAGGATGACCAATATCGGCTCCTCCGTGCAAAACACCATCTTCATCAACCCGTGCTATCAACGGCTGGACTAGAGTTCTCAACTGCTCCTGTACACTTGCAACAATCTGCATCAGTTCCATGAATTGGGCCATACGAGCCCTGACCTCCTGCAATTCTGCCTGAACCTGATCCATCACCTTCTGCTGATTCCCTCGAGTAGAATACCTGTGGAAACTGAACTCCTCAATCCTGAACTAAAGAAAACCAAGCAGAGATAAGAACACAAGGCCACCAAGAACAACCTGCAATGCAAATGAGAATGCAAGATGCAAAATGCAAACATGTCTATGTATGCACAGGGAGATCTTCCCCTTGATTCCGGTTTCAATAAACAAGAACAACAAAGATGGATAAGAACACCACAATAAATATTCTCATATATCAAGTAAAGCTGAAACAATACAACCAAAATGAGAAATATCCGCATACAAAGAGGTATTGATCTCATCCAACATCTCTGGCGATGATCAAGATACAAAATCAAATGAAACTACAAAAGATAAAACTCCTAGTATCCATGATCTCTACGCCAGTCCTGAGACTCCTCAAGCATCTCCTTCGTGTCGGGATGGTCTGGCCTCTCCATCAAGCCTGAGTTTCTTCACCTCTGCTCGAATCTTGGACTCTTCAAGTGCTGACAAAGTCTCTTGGTATTTTTGCTCGATCGTACTTCTGCAGAACGTTCCTAGAAATACCTCTCTCTCCTTAGCCTTGAATTGTGCTTTCAGCTTATCGACCTGAACATGAAGCTGGTCTTCCCTATTCTTGTTGGCAGTCAAGGTAGCATTCCATTGTTCATTAAATTTGGATATCTTCAGATATGCTCCATCTAAATCCTCCTTCTTACTCTTCAGAACATCACAAGTGCTTTTCAGATCCAGACCGACTTGCTTCTGTGCTTGTACCTGATCAACAAGTTCTTCCTTCAACTTAGTCAACAGTTTTGCATTTGTCTTGGCCAAATATACAGCTTCACCCTTATCATGCTTTAACTGACTGATTTCCTGCTTCAACTCTTCATTCTCTTTGCGCAGCTCTTCCTTCTCTGCCCAAGCTTTGTATATCTCAAGATATCAACGGTTGTAGGCGGCTCAATGACTAAGGGATACAATGGTGCTTCAACAGGAAACGACAACAATACCTCTTCAACCCGCTTCTGAATCCAATCCGAGTATGGATCATAGGCTCTACAATCTCTTTTGCCTAAAGAAAGCTTTCCCTTGTGAATCTTACCCCAAACGTCCACGAATCGGGCCGAGATACAAGGATCAGCTACACCTGAGAAGTAAAGATATTCATGCACTTCCTCTTCTTTCGGAGGTCCTTTTAAAGCATAACCAAATTGTCTCACAGCAAGAGAAGGATTATAATTGATACCGCCTTTCCTCCCCATCAAGGGCACATTAGGAAAGTTACCACAACTGAAGATAGGCTCACGACCCAGCAAGTCTCGATTGAACCAGCCGATATTCTTCTCCGTTAAACCCATAAGCCTCTTCGACCATTCATATGAGTTCGCTGAATCCACAAAAGCTCCAGAGCAAGGAAGGTGATCAACAAACCACTTATGCAACAACGGTGCACAACAAGAAACCATCTTTCCTCTTCTTTTCTCGTTCTTGTAATGCACTGAATGATACAAGTCTCCTAGAAGAGTAGGTACGGGATTCTTGGAAGCGAAGATATGAAAAGCATCAAAATCCACAAAGTCCGGCACATTGGGAAACAACACAATGCCATAGACACACAGAGCCAAGATAGCATTGAAAACCACCCAACAACCCTTGTCAGCATAATCTCGAGCTTTGTCGACCAGGAAGGGTAAAGTAAATCCGGAGGCTCCGTTTCTGCTAATAACATGACCGACCAAGTCAGAGGCGCTCAAATAAAGAGCGGCGGATAACTTCTCAAGATTAGGTTCTTCCTCGGAACTGAAGAAAAGAATTTTGTTCAGAATCGGAACACCCAAGATGTAAGCAAATTCCTCCAAAGCCGGAACCAACATATAGTCCGGAAATGTGAAACATCTCAGTGGAAGATCATAAAACTGCAACAGGGTATGAATGGCTCCCTGCTCATAAGTAGTAAGCTTACAGACAAACTTCAGAATTCCACCATATTGTTGTCTGAAAGCTGCAAGAACACTAGGATCAGCCAGGGAAATCATACCAAATAAAGGTCCCAACTCAGGTGCCGGAAACTTGTACACAATAATCCTCTTTCTACTAACTTCCATCTCTGCAGAAGACCAGTACCAGAATCAAGGGAAAGACGAGAACCTGTAACACATAAAAACATGCAATGTTAAATGCAGAATGATTATGCAAATGCAAACATGGGATCAAGATAACACACTGAATAGAACACTCAGGATCAAAATTCTGCACTGACGAGAAAACCAGGGTTGGTTGAAGGCCAGGTTTCCTGCAAAAACCCATCCCTCTCACATGTGGGTTATAGTCTTGAAAGGTACGACATCCTATGCGGGCTGTCAGTGTTACAGACTTTCGAGAAACAATGATACGTTCACCATTTCTGGTTTGGCATCATAGCCTAATGAAGCGGCCTCACTTAGATGACTTCCCAAATGAACGGTCTTGAGAGTCGACAATCTCTCTAAGTCAATATTCCCTCAACTGCACCAGACGCGCAGGATATAATATTTCCAAAGAAAAACCTTGTCTGAATGTGAATTTCACGCGAGCTATTGCGCAGCCAAACGCCACACAAGCTCCCGCTAATCTCCACTCTAATCCTATGTGTATACTCAAGCCCAGGTCTGACGTATCTCTCGGTGGAACAACCCAACCCATAACACAGCAGTAACAAGAATGCAAAGTGCAACAATCTACACAGATAATGTACATAAAGTAAAAAATGTACAAAAATAAACACCCAAAGACGCAACAGACAAGCGCTAGGAGTGACTCGCATAGGAAACCATCATAGTCCCCAGCAGAGTCGCCAGCTGTCGCAATTGCGAAAAACACCTGGCGGAAAATAGAAGAGTCGCCACCTTTCATTATTTATCCCATAGAGAGGGAAAGGAAACGATCAGAAAAACCTGGCGAAAAGGGAAAGACAAGGTTATCACAACCAAGTCCTGGATTCGGGAGTCAGTTATGTAAGGGGAAGGTATTAGCACCCCTCACGTCCATCGTACTCGACGGGATCCACACTCATTGTCTATCTAAAAGGGTGTGTTAACTATCTACGCTACAGGCCAAGGGACAAATGAAAAAGAAAAGAGAGACTCGGCAGAGCATCGCCGCTCTGTGCCTACATATTCCCCCGTGCAATGGGAAAGTCAGAGTCAACATAGTTCGGCTAACTACGGAAGAGAAGGGGGGGGAAGGTTGCTCGCCAAGACGTCGCGTCTTGTGCCTACGTACTTTCATCTGGTATGAAAGATCAGAGCAAATGTAGTTCGGGCTGACACGAAACCACAGGTTGATTAAGTGTTTTATCCGAGTAGGGTTAAACATCTGTTCCAACAATTAGGGACAAAGCCTATTTGCGGTAGAATCGAAGCTTAACAACACTGTTTTTTGAAAAAAGGAAGTTTGATTAATCCCGAAGGAAAAAGGTTTGAATTTTGTTTTGTGTTTTTTAGTGAAGTGAATTAATTCGGTTTGTGATTCACGTTGCACTAAAGACTATGATACGGAGGCAAATGCGTCATATATCGCCCCCAAACGGGACATATACTAAACACTCTAGATAAGCGAGAGGAGACCCCTCACTCATCATTCCCCATGTAGCTTAAGGCTCGTAGCGCGCAATGTTTATCGCCTTTATTAGATGAATTAGAATGGTTTTAAGATGAGAAAGAGAGACGCACAGAAGGTCTAAGGGAAACTCGGCCCTGACGTTGTCATGCAAAGTGATCCTAAAGTTTGGATTAAAAGGGGAAACATCTACCCTAATGTTAGCATACTTGGATTGAACACCTAATGTCTCTCCTACTCCCATCCTAAACGGAGGGACTAGGAATCCTATAGAGATCATGGCAAAAAGCACAAGAAGAACAAAGGAAGGATCAATCACAAGTAGAAGAAGCAAACATGAAAATGCACATTTAGAATGGTGGGAGGGAGGAAAAAATGTGTGGGGCAGCAGCCGCCACAAGTGCGTCTCGACCTCAACAGCGATGCAAGAATGATGCAAACATGTGGAGAAAAACAAGAGATGCAAGCAAATAAACATGCCAACAAATGATCACTTCGATCCATATACACAAGCATGCAACCAAGTGGAAAATGAACATACATGTCAACAAAATCATGATTAACCAACCACAAACAGTAAAAAATATCCAAAACATTTCAATCCTAATGCATCACACTAATCTATGATGATTCGAATCGAAACGATATGCAAACAAACAAGCAAAACAACAAATATGACATTCTGGCACAATGTTAATCGGTTAACCCTTGGGGTTAATCGGTTAACACCTTAAAAAGTTTGGAAAATCTGAAATTTTGAACAGGTTAATCGGTTAACCATATACGTTAATCGATTAACACTGTTAACGTTTGAAAAAACTTTAAAAGTTTGAAATGGTTAACGGTTAACCATATAGGTTAACTGATTAACACTGCACCAGAAGCTAAAAACAGCAGCAGAAAATCACTTCTAGCACCAAAACAGCTTATCCAAGGTTCCAACAGATCAACTTAACACTTAAGCCCAAAATTAACAACAGAAAACAGAGATCCAGCAACATGGATACACAATTACATAGCAATATCACAATTCGAACGGATCAAAATCAACCAAAATTCAATCGAATATGAAGATTAACATGATAAGCTCAAAAATTAAATCGGATCGAGAATTCCAACCTTCAAAGCGGAGATTTGCTTCGGTAAATGTTGATCAACTAAATTTGAGCAGATCAAATGCTAGAAATCCGGAAAACTTCAAGATCCACAATAATTGTTGTTGTATGAATGAAGATCCACCAAATTTGAGTCAAAACGCTTCAAATAATCACTTCTAGATCCAACTCCAGATTCAGATCCAAGCTTGCACAAAAATTGAAGAATGAAATTGATTCAATGATGATGATGGATGGATGTTTTAGCTCAAGAATCCATTGATTCCAATGAAGAATCAAGAATTCCAATGAAAAAGAGCTTTGAGTGTGGGTTTTGGAAATGGAGAAGTTGAGAGAATTTGAGAGAATTTTGATCAATTCTGAAAAATGAATGTGAGAGATGAGAATTGGATCGTTTGATTTGGAGTCAATCACTTAAGTATGACTTAGGTTTGGATCCAAAGCAAGGTTTGGAAATTGGATTGGAAATCAAGGTTTGGAATGTGGAATGGGATTTTGGAGGGAAATATGAAATTTAAAGATGTTCTAGATCCTTCCCAAGTGAAAATTTGAATTCCAAGGTGATCAAAATTGGATTCCAAGTGCAATTAGCTTGCAAAATCACGTACAGGGCAAAATCTGCTATGGTTAACCGGTTAACCATATGCGTTAACTGGTTAACACTGTTAAAATTTCAAATCTGGGCTAATTTTCCTTTGGTTAATCGATTAACCATATAGGTTGACCGATTAACACCTTCAAATTTTGAATTTTGGGGCCTTTTGGAATGAAATCTGTCCATTTGCCCTGTTCCAACTGTTTGGAGCTCTGTTTAGCTTCTGAACCTCATTTTTTACCGTTGCCACATGAAAATACTTGACATGATCCTGAGTGCTGCTTTCTGAACTGCTTTTCTCCTGCAAAATAAAATAAAATCGGCCGCCTGCCCTTTGGACAAAATAAATGTCCAAGCCCCTGATGCTCGCTGTCCGTGGTTCTGTCTTTTGCGCTGAAATGAACTTGAGCCACAGGAATACCTCGATCCCATGCCTCGAGAACGAATGCTATGATATGCGAAAAATGCAAATGCAAAGAAACAAAAGCCAGTTACGGTTAAAACGAAAGGCAAATTTTGGGGTGCTACAGCTGCCCCTATTCAAACAACTTGGACCTGAAGGGTGAAAAGCGACCGCTTTCAAACATTCAAGGTATAAGGTGATTGAATACAAAAGAACCCAGAAATTTGCACCCTGCGAGAATGCAAAACAACGACTACCAACCAAAAGTCGGAAAATGACGCGCTGGGGATAACAATCCAATATAATCTGAAATTCATCCAAAAGATACCAACCAAGAGTCGGGAAAACGCCCAGAGGATACCAACCAAGAGTCGGAACAAGGACCAACGAATACCAACTAAGAGTTGGGATGAACTCTCCCACAAAATACCAACCAAAAGTCGGGATAGCGAACTCGGAATACCAACCGAGAGTTGGAAGAAACCCTGCTAGGGGACAAAAGAGAAAACCAATCAAGCAAACTGCATCATGCAAGAAAACATCCTGATGACTTCCCTCCCCTGGGAAAAGAGTAGACTAACCAGACGACTCTACATGAAATCAACATCCATCACAAGATAACAATATAGCAGCACCATCCAAAAGATTCGATGAGAGTTACTCTCTGGGTACAAAGCCACCCCTACCAACCAAGAGTTGGAATCCACCATCAGAGAACAAAGATTACCAACCAAGAGTTGGAACAGCCGCAACATGTCGACCACACCAGATATGGCGTCCTCACTGGGGAATCAAAGACTACCAACCAAAAGTTGGAAAATGAATCAGCGTCCACGAACCATAACCACCAACCAAAAGTTGGAAAACACCAGATCTCCTCATCAACCAAAAGTTGAGATAACGACTCTGCTGAGGAATAAGGAGGACCACCAACCAAAAGTTGGGACACCCAACAAGGGATAACATCCAACCAAAACTTGGGACACATAACAAGGGATAACATCCAACCAAAAGTTGGGAAACAAAGGTACTAACCAATAGTTAGAATCACCATGAAACACCATCGATCAAAGGTCGGAACATAAGCTGCTAACCAAGAGTTAGGATTGCTGGGGAAATATCAACATCGACTAAAAGTCGGAACAAGAGCTACTAACCAAGAGTTAGGATAGCTAGGGGACGCTAAACGAAGTTGACTCCAACACAGAAGTCTGCCAACCAAAAGTTGGGATGATCATCCCAAATTATCAACCAAGAGTTGAAATAAAAGGCTACTAACCAAGAGTTAGGATAACAACTATTAACCAAGAGTTAGAATAACAAAGATTGCCAACCAAACTTTGGAATAGAGACTCCGCGCAGAGAAACCAAAGATTACCAACCAACAGTTGGGATCACCTTCTAGGCCAACCAAAAGTTGGAACACCAAACCCAATAATCTGAACTATGCTGAGGGGTGCCAACCAAGAGTTGGAATCCTCGACTCTGCTGAGAGAAATAAAGAAAAACCACCAAAAGTTGGAATAACATCCAAACGCCATTGGGTCATTAACCAAAAGTTGACATAAAACAACGATGACCAACCAAAAGTTGGAACAACTCTGTTGGGGGGGAAAGAACCACAAGCTTGACCAGGGAAGACAACACTCGCAAGCAATTCACCTGAGAAAAGCCAAGACATTTACCCAAACGACTCAGCTGGAAAGAATCTGATAAGATAACCAACCCAAAAATCCATCCCAACGCGGATAACACGAAAGCCCCTTGATTCAAACAATCTCCGCTGAGAGAATATCCGGTCCCAAAACACCAAACCTGGCTTATGCTTCAGATGCTTATGTTTAAAAATGGCATAATGCTTCATACAAAATGGAAATGCTACACATTTGGGAAGATGCTAATGCGAAAATGCAAATGCAAAAGAACCAACCTAGCAAAATAAATGCTAGGGAGAAATGACCTACTCCGCCGGGGAGAGAGAACACCCCTGCCGGAGAGAGAAATCCACACCACCGGGGATCAAATCATATCCTATCAAGGAAAACACCCTGGATGGCCTTCTAGAATATAGCTCTTCTGGGAAATTGAATAGCTCGACCAGAACATAAGCAATTATCTGCTTAAATCAAACCCCTCCTGCTGAGGAAACCGTGCCTGCGGGAGAGATACGACCATCTGCCGAGATGAACTTCACTATGCTCGGGGAATCAGCCCTGGCTGACATTTCCAAAAACTCCACCCTTCTTGGGGAGAAAAATACATCTGCTTGGGATTACATCAAATATCAACCTGTCTTGCTGAGGAATATCAGATACTCCTATTCTATGGAGACTTGAATCTACTACGGAAATCCCACACTCCTGTCGAGGGAATCAGCACTACACTTCGCTGGAGAAAATCTTGAATACCGACTCTATTGGGAAAGGGCGTCACCGACGCTGCCTCCGCTAGAGAAGAAAACAGGTTTACAAACCATTATGCCATTAAGGGAATCACTTATATCCTGCTCTGCTGAGACAAACTCCACCCTGCTGGGGACTCACTTTCTCACAAAGACAAAGCTTTGTTCTACTGGAGATACAACCTTTCAAACTTGATAATCAGACTCTGCTGGGGAGAGAGCACAGCTCTGCCGGAGAGAAGGTGACCACTTCACTAGGGAAGCGCAATCTCTACTATAGGGGAACAAACCTCTTCGTTGCTCATGCCTGACCGCATTTACCTGTTAAGAATACCCGGCCAACAACTACTACTACTCACAGCGACTTTGAACTGTTGAGGATAAGGGAATCTCACTCATCTGTGATAACCCTATTGACTTGCAACAAAGAAAAACATCAGAAATTTTCTATACGTGAAATGGTTACCTCAGTTACCATCCATGATACTTGCCGATCAAGCAAAGCCCGCGATTTCGTTATGCTCTGTACAACCTCTTGCTTTTACCTGCAATGTTTACCAAAATAACAGACATTTCGCAAACAAAACAGTAAAATGGACAAGAAAAAGGAAACTCTTTGACTGAAGTGAATACTTTATTGATGAAAGGCCTGTAAATAGGCGAATTACAATTCAGATGCAATTCCTGAAAAGAGGTAATTGCTCAAAAACAAGAAAACAAATAAAATACAGATGTCGGCAATATGGAAACAGACAACCACCATGTGTCGATTCGGCTATGACCTGTATGTCTTCGATGTTCCCCATGTTTCGTCTTCTGACAAGACTGACTGGACTGATTCCTTTCCTTTGGGATAACTACTCACAAGCTTACAGATCGAATGCATAACATGATCATTTGCTTTTTAAATCCATTACTTTTGCCTAGATTGCCCTTTCGAGTTTTCAATCCATCGGGATACCCATTTTTGCCAAAGTTGCCTTTTCAGGTTTTCGACTTTGCGGGTTCATTCTTTTTTCTTTTATCCCTAATTTTTTCCCGAACCTATTTCTTTTTTATGGTTCGTCGGGATGCCCCTTTTTTGCCTGGACTCTTCTCTTTATGTCGAGCAGGTCTCTTTTAAGCAAAGTATTTTTTAACCACGTCCGCGTTCACAGGGGACGAAAAATCTTCATCATCCATGGTAGATAGCAATAAGGAAAGAAAGACTACAAAGAAGTCCCTCTCCCCGACGTGAGAGGAGTCATCGAACACCACCAGAACCGGAGACCGTGGCCGTCCGCAAACGCCACCAGCATTCTCCCAAGAACCATCAGTCCCCACAGCCCAAGAGGAGCCGAAGAGAACACCTGATGGAATCTTCACGCTCACCGCCCAGATCTAGAGGGCGAGCACAAACCTCGTCTCCGCAACGTGGCCACCATCCTACCTACGAACGTAATGCATGTTCTCCCTACTGGACCAACAGCAGCAACGACGATGAGCCTTGCGGCCCATTGTCCCAAGAAATCATAGACATTCGCCTCCCAAAAGGACTATATAAGCCCCCTTCTCTAGGCACGTACGATGGGACAACTGACCCTGACGAGCACATCGAAAACATCGATGTGCTGCTCGGCTATTGCAGCGTTCGCGGCCCCTCCCGACTGCACTCAGGAAATGGGCAATGACCTGGTACAAAGGGCTCCCTAACAAATCCATCACCTTGTGGAGGAAACTGGGAAGACTCGTTTTCAGACATTTTACGGCATCTCGTCGACATCCGAAGATCGAAGCCAACCTCGAGGCCATTATTCAGGGCAGGGAAGAACCTATGCGAGCCTACATTGAGACGTTCAATAAGAAGGTCGTCCAGGTCTCCACCACTGATGACATGAAGACATTCCTACTGAAACGCAGGCTCCGTCCCCGCACAAACTTCGCCAAAGCTATAAGCCTCCGACCCCCCGCAGCGCTGAACGCTTCCCTTCTCAGAGCTCAGTCGTACATTCTATACAAGGAGAAGGAAGCTGCCAGCTCCGCCCGAGAGTCCAGGCATCGGGAGATTTCCCGATCAAACAGGACCGACGAGCCTTCGACATCCCGTCGAGGAGATAAAAGGCGGGAGGACCGTCCCGGAGAGACCCAGGACAGCAAAGGGCCCTCTGGCAGGTTCCACAATTACACACCCCTAACGGTCTCAAGGGAAAAAATCCTCACTGAGTGCGCTGACTCAGAATTTCGCCAAGCCGGGGTCTAATTCCCGAAACAGATATCGACCAAGCCCAACACGGACAAATCCAAATACTACCGGTTCCATAAGAGTCACGGCCATATCACGGAAAATTGCATCCACCTGAAGGATGCCATCAAATTACTCATCAGGGACGGGCATCTGAAACAATTTTCCATGCGAAAAGAAACCCTTCGACCAGATGCCCAAGAAGCCTAGAAGGTCGAGGAAGAGGTACCTACCCTCGAGGAAACCAGCCTCTAGGTTGCCATGAGCATCTCTCAACCTGAAGACTTCTGCATCCCCCATATTTTGCAGCGCACAGCCCGTGGGAGACGTTCCCCTCCTCCATGGTCATTTCAGGGGGAGGGTTCGACAAAGTAACGGTAGGATTCGTCAAGAGGAAATTCGAGCATCTCATAAGAAGCATTTCAAACCGAAATTCCACCCCTTGACAAGATCAGAGGAGAATCCGTCCCCATTCGCTTCTATCGAGAAGAGCTCCTCGGCGGAGCACCCAACGCCAGCATCCCTCTGCTCGTCAGGGCTCAAATGGTGAACTTCGATGTCCCCAAAATCCTCGTCGATCAAGGCAGCTCTGCGACATCATGTACTCCCAGCTGTTCTCCACTCTTCAGCTGGACGAGTCACATTTGATGCCCTACGTGGGCTCTTACCTCCAAGGGTTCAATGGATCAGTAACAAAGCCTTAGGGGTATGTTGAGCTGATTGTTACCTTCGGGTCCGCGGAGATGGTCATATCTATCAAGGTTCAGTTCCTTGTGATAGATTGCTCGTCCCTCTACCAATGCATCTTCGATTGATCAACTCTAGCCGAGCTGGTGGTCGTCTCTTCAACGGTACACCTGAAGATGAAATACTACACTTCCAAAGGCCTCGTGGCAACTCTTCACGGGGATATAGAAGCCGCGGGGAGATGTTTCGAAGAAGAATCGAAAGGATTGAACGCTATCACCGCCAGAACGAAGACTCCTTTCCAGTCACCTCTATTTAGCAGCTCCAACAAAGCAAGCCCACTCCCTCGCGTCGACTTCATCAACCTCGACAGCTGCTTCACCGAAGACGACCAGAAAACTTAGAAGGCAAAGGGAAGGGAGATCCAATCACCTTCGGACACCCCCTTCGGTAGCAGCGAAATCGCCCATCCTATGCGCCCCATCCCAGATGGAGAATTCGAGCTCGTTTCACTCGGCCGCGACCCCAGGCGAGGAGTGAAGATTGGAGCTAGTCTCCCCGAGCTAGCGAGGAAATAACTAAGAGCATGCCTCCAGGAGAATGCATACCTGTTCGCATGGAGCGTCGCGGAGATTCCTAGATTCGACCCTGAGGTGGCCTGTCACCACCTCACCATTGACCCTGGTGCTAAAGTCGTTGCCCAACGTAGACGACGACAGTCCCCAAAGAAAATGGTAGCTGCCGAGCAAGCTGTAAAAGACCTCTTAGAGGCAAATTTTATATCTGAGGCCAAGTACTTCACCTGGCTGTCAAATGTTTTACTCGTTAAAAAGAATAATGGAAAATGACGCATGTGTGTTGATTATACCGATCTTAATAGGGCATGCCCTAAATGTTAGAACACAAATTGATTCTTAATATATCTCAATGTTTTGATGATAACATTAATGAAATTTTGTGAAGAAAAAATATATACTCTAATTTTGTTCAAGTGTTTTGTTTCAGGTATCAAATAAATATTCATCTGAAGACAAAAAAAAAAAATTCCTCTGAACATTATATAACGCAAAGCTTTGAGCGTAGAAAGCGCAACACAGAAGACTCTGAGCAAAGCTACAGAAGACTCTGAAACGCTACCTACAGAAGACTCTGAGCACAGAGTATAAAGATTCAGTATATTCAGAAGACTCTGTGAGAACTCAATGCTGCAACCCATAGAGGCTCTGAGAATCAAGTTAACTCTGATCATTCATTCACGCTAAGCACTTTGCTGCAAATCTCTGAATAAAGTGACTCTAATAAAGAAGAACAAGGAAAATCATCAGAGGATCTGATGCAAGATTATTTTTCATATATGCTAATTTGAAAAGATATTGTTCAAGAAAGATATGTTGCTAAACCCAATGTCTACCAACGACACTATTTCTCATTCGTCTATGGCACAGGAATTCAGGCAAAAAGGGAATGTCAAATCAAGACGAAAAGTATTTGTCCTTTTTGTCTATATCCTACAGTACTTTCATCTACACACTATTTGAGAAAGTGGAGTGTATAAAGAAATCTCCATCATCACTTCAAGGTAAATCATTCTAAAAACAATCCAAGGAACATTTGAAAAACAATCAACATAGAAACTCATACAAAGAAAAACATAAGTACATCAAACACATAAGTTTTATTTGTTCTTCATTTTGTGTAAAAATCACAGTTGTGATAATAGCTTTTTAGAAGCACTTAAACACATTGTATTTTATCTTTGTAAAAGTTCCTTGAGAGACCAAGTTGTGGTCAGAATTATTGAGAAGACTAAGATAGTTTGTCTTAGTGATATCACTGTAATTAGGTTTTGATTTAGTGGATTAAGTCCTCGTTTAAGAGAGGCGAAATCACCTTGGTCGGGTGGACTGGAGTAGTTTGAGTTCAAACGAACCAGGATAAAAATAACTTGTTATTTTCTATTGTCATAATTGTTTTTGAAAACCCCTTATTCAACCCCCCTTCTAAGTGTTTTCCTACCTTGAGTTGGTATCAGAGCTCCGGCTCTGAAGTGCTATCACTTAACAGTGACAAAGAAAGATCTAGTTGGGAAAACTCTTGATTTACTATCTTTGATATATTATGGCGGAACGGCTAAACAACAAATATGATGATAAAGAAAGAATCAGCACCAAACTTCCCATGTTTGATGGAGAGAAATTTGATTATTGGAAGGATAGAATAGAAAGTTTCTTTCTAGGATATGATGTTGATCTATGGGATTTGGTCATTGACGGATACATTCACCCTACTGTAGGTGAGGGCAAAAAGATTGACAGAAAGTCAATGACTGACCAACAGAAGAGAGATTTCAGAAATCATCACAAAGCTAGAATCATTCTGTTAAACGCTATATCTCATACTGAGTATGAGAAAATCACAAATAGAGAAACAGTGTTTGACATGTTTGAGTCATTAAAGATGACACATGAAGGAAACTCTCAGGTGAAGGAGACAAAGGCTCTTGCGCTTATTTAGAAATATGAAGCCTTCAAAATGGAGGAAGAAGAATCTGTGGAAACTATGTTTTCAAGATTCCAGATTCTGACAGCTGGTTTGAAGGTCCTTGATAAAGGATACTCCACTTCTGATCATGTGAAGAAGATCATCAGAAGTCTACCAAAGAAGTGGAGACCCATGGTCACAGCGCTGAAGCTATCAAAGGATCTTAATAAGATCACTCTGGAGGAACTCATCAGTTCCTTAAGAAGTCATGAGATAGAGATGGAAGAAGATGAGCCTCAGAAGAAAGGTAAGTCTATTGCTTTGAAATCAAATAAAAAATCTGACAATAAAGCTTTTTAGGTACTTGAGGAAAGCTCTGGAGAATCTTCCTCAGATGAAGATGAACTGTCTTTACTTTCCAGAAGGATAAATCAACTCTGGAAGCATAAACAAAAGAAGTTCAGAAACTTCAGAAGACCAGAACAACATGGGGAATCTTCTGGACACAAAAGATCTGGCAAGAAAGAAGTTGTGTGTTGTGAGTGCAAGGAGCCAGGACACTACAAAAATGAATGTCCCAAACTTTAGAAGGAGAAACCCAGAAAGAAGTTTGAGAAAAAGAAGAAAGTCCTGATGGCCACGTGGGATGACTCAGATGCTTCTGAAGCCTCATCAGAGTCAGAGAACGAATGTGCAAATATGACACTAATGGCTGACAAGGAGGAGCATGAGGAAACATCTGAATCAGGATCAAAATCAGATTTAGAAGAGGTATTTTCTGATCTTACCAGAGCTGAGCTAATTGAAAGCTTATCTGAGATGTTTGAAAACTATAGTAAGATTAGACTCAAATACAAGAAGCTTTAGAGCTATCTTGCATCTGAGACTGATCAGATGAAATCTGAAATTGCTGAGCTAAAAGCAAATAATTTTCAAATAAAAACTTATTTAGAAAAAGCTCAACAAAAGTCTGATTCAGATACTATGTCTTGCTCCAAAAATATTTTAGAAGAGTACGACTATAGTTTTCAGAGGTTCTTGTCCAGAGGCCTAGATAGAAGCAAAATAGCTTCCATGATCTATAGTGTTAGCAGGAATAACAGAAAAGGAGTTGGATATAAATCACCCTCTGGGAAGGATTTAAATCCAAAACCTGTTGATAAGATGATCATGAATTATACTCCTCTGTACACTCATTTTAAATATGGTCACCTAAATGACATAAAGCACACACGTACAGATCAGATCACAAAAAGTTTTCTTAAACCAAAACCTCGTCAGAACACAAAAGTTTTTAAGGGACAAAAGTTCAGGCAAAACTTCAGACCAACTAACCCCAGAGGACCCAAAAAGATATGGGTACCTAAGGATAAAATAACTTTTGTTGCAGATGTCCTTAGCAGCAAAGTTAAGATACCAGTTATGGTACCTGGACTCTGGCTGCTCACGACATATGACGGGAAGAAGGTCTATGTTCCAAATCCTAGAACTTAGATCTGGAGGAGACGTGAAGTTTGGAGGAAACCAAAAGGGAAAAATCATTGGCTCTGGAACAATTGGTAATGGTAACCTCCCTTCTATCTCTAATGTTCTGCTTGTTGAAGGATTAACACATAATCTATTGTCCATAAGTCAATTAAGTGACAATGGTTATGATATAATCTTTAATCAAAAATGTTGTAAAGCTGTTAGTCAGAAAGATGGTTCAATCCTCTTTAATGGGAAAAGGAAGAACAACATTTATAAGATAAATCTTTCAGAACTGAAAAATCAAAATGTTAAATGCCTTATGTCTGTTAATGATGAGCAATGGTTCTGGCATAGAAGATTAGGTCATGTTAGCATGAGACGTATATCTCAGATTAACAAGCTCAATCTAGTCAAAGGACTTCCTAAGTTGAAGTTCAACTCAGATGCTCTTCGTGAAGCATGTCAGAAAGGAAAATTTTCAAAATCTTCTTTCAAATCTAAAAATGTTGTTTCTACCTCTAGACCATTAGAGCTACTTCATATTGATCTTTTTGGACCAGTGAAAACTGCATCCATTAGAGGCAAGAAGTATGGATTAGTCATTGTTGATGACTACATCAGATGGACATGGGTAAAATTCCTAAAACACAAGAATGAGTCTCATTCTGTATTCTTTGACTTCTGCAATCAAGTCCAAACTGAAAAGAATTTTAATATTATCAAAGTCAAAAGTGATCATGGTGGTGAATTTGAAAATAAATATTTTGATATTTTAAGGAAAATGACATTGCATGTAATTTCTCTTGTCCTAGAACTCCTCAACAGAATGGAGTTGTAGAACGAAAGAATAGAACATTGCAAGAAATGGCCAGAACCATGATCAATGAGACTAATATGGCAAAACTTTTTTGGGCAGAAGCAATTAATACAGCATGTTATATTCATAACAGAGTGTCTGTAAGACCTCTTCTAGAAAAGACTCCTTATGAATTGTGGAGGAATAGAAAGCCTAACAGTTCTTATTTCCATCCTTTTGGATGTGTTTGTTTTATTCTGAATACTAAGGATAATCTGAACAAGTTTGACTCTAAAGCACATAAGTGTTTTATGATTGGATATTCTGAATGCTCAAAAGGCTATAGAGTATACAATACTAAGACACAAATTATGGAAGAATCAATTCATGTCAGATTTGATGATAAGCTTGGCAATCAAAAGCCAAAGCAGTCTGAAATTTCAGCAGATAGAGAAGTTCTTCTCACAGACTCTGAAGAATCAGAGGCAGATAGAGGTAAAGCAAAAGAACCATAAGCTACTTCAGATGCTACTCCGTTAGCTGCTCAGCTAGACAATTTAACCATTTATGAAGAAACCCCTCTGAAAGGATCCTCCAGAATCAAAGCTTCTCACCCAGAGGAAATGATTATTGGAAAGAAGGATGAGCCTATCAGAACAAGATCCTTTCTCAAATCATCTAGGACATCATTGTTTGGGTTGATGTCAATTATTGAACCTACCTCTGTGGATGAAGCTCTGCAAGACAATGATTGGATACTTGCTATGCAAGAGGAGCTAAATCAATTCACAAGGAATGATGTCTGGGATCTAGTTCCAAGACCAAAAGGATTTAATATTATTGGAACGAAATGGGTTTACAGAAACAAGCTGAATGAGCAAGGAGAAGTCATCAGAAACAAGGCTAGATTGGTTGCTCAAGGCTACAGTCAGCAAGAAAAAATTGATTACACATAGACATTTGCTCCTATGGCAAGGTTAGAATCTATATGTTTGCCTATTTCTTTTGCTGCACAGAATAACATCACTCTTTATCAGATGGATGTTAAAAGTGCTTTCTTAAATGGCTTAATTGAAGAAGAAGTTTATGTTCATCAACCTCCTGGATTTGAAAATGAAAAATTTCCAGAACATGTTTTTAAATTAAAGAAATCACTCCATGGCTTAAAACAAGCTCCCAGAGCTTGGTATGAGAGGCTGAGTAATTTTCTTCTGGAAAATAATTTTATCAGAGGAAAAGTTGATACTACTCTTTTCTGTAAATCAATTAAGAAAGACATTTTAATTTGTCAAATTTATGTAGATGGTATTATTTTTGGAACAACAAATATTACACTTGGAAAGGAGTTTGCTGAGTCTATGCAGGCAGAATTTGAAATGAGCATGATGGGAGAACTCAGATTCTTTATGGGAATTCAAGTCAATCAAACTCCAGAAGGCACCTACATACATCAGACAAAGTATGTGAAAAAGCTTCTAAAGAAGTTCAACATGACGGAGAGTAAGTCAGCTAAGACTCCAATGCATCCAACTAGCACTTTGGGAAAAGAAGAGGTAAGTAAAAAGGTAGATCAGAAGCTCTACAAAGGTATGATTGATTCTCTTCTGTATTTGAGTGCTTCTAGGCCTGATATTCTTTTCAGTGTTTGTCTTTGTGCTAGATTCCAATTAGATCCTAGAGAGTCTCACTTAACAGCTGTTAAGAGAATTTTGAGGTATCTGAAAGGTACCACTAACGTGGGTTTGTGTTACAGAAGATCTGATGAATTTAAATTAGTTGGCTTCTGTGATGCTGATTATGCTGGAGACAGAGTTGAACGTAAAAGTACTTCTGGGAGGCAATCTGATCTCATGGTACAACAAGAAGCAACCCACAATAGCACTCTCAACTATAGAAGCAGAATATATTGCTGCTGCTGGTTGTAGTACTCAGATGCTCTGGATGAAAAGTCAGTTGGAAGACTATCAGATATATGAGAGTAACATGTCTATCTTTTGTGATAATACTTCTGCTATTTGTCTCTCTAAAAATCCTATTTTACATTCTAAGGTAAAGCATATAGAAATTAAACATCATTTCATCATATACTATATTCAGAAGGTAATTTTAAGTTTAAATTTTGTTGATACAGACCATCAATGGGCTGATATTTTTACAAAACCCCTTGCTGAAGATAGATTTAAATTTATTCTGAAGAATATTAGTATGGATTTTTGTCCAGAATAAAATTATTATTCAGAAGCAAATTTATTTAGATGAAAAATGATTAATGTCTATACTCTGAAGTGTTGCATCTGTAATTTCTTTTGTTACCTTATTTATTTTGTGAAACTCTGAACTAACAAGCTTTAGAGGATCTGAACGCTAGCTAAAGTTTCATTTCTTAAAGAGTTTCAGAGACACTTAAATATCAAACACGTGTCACATGAAATCTGCAAAGGTGGCGTGTACAAAGTGAGGTGCCGTTTGAGGTACTGTTTAAATTATTGCAATTCTCGTTTTCCCCCCACTTTTGTCAAATCTCAATAAATGCTTGAAATCATTATTTTTAATTTTTAATTAATGTGATTAATTGCTAAGTGTGGTTTGCGTTTTTGTGCCCTAATTTTATCTCTATATATTCCACGATCTCACACTTTCACTCTTTCTCAAACACTATATGCATTTTAGCTTTCTCCATTGTTTTCTCTTCTCCGCTAAACCTAAAAGAAGATCAGTTTATCTCACAAGTTCTACTATGGCAACTTCATCATCTTCGTCTCAAAAGTTAGCATCAACAATGGTTGGGGTATCATCATCAAAAATGGGTATTGTTTCATTCAAAGAACCAGAGAGAACTCTTCTTGCACCTATTGAGAAATTAGAAGTTCTTTGTGAATTTACGGTGGATTTTGAATGTATTGCGAAGAACAACTTTGATCTTCGTCCAACTATATCTTCTCAAGGATGGGTGAAGTATTTTGATAGATTGTTTGGTCCAGTTTTTCCTCATTTGGTTAAGGAATTCTAGATTCACGCAAAGGTTTACCCTAAGTTCATCTCGTCGTCTGTTTTGGGAAAAGACATCATAATCACTGAGGAGATGATTCGTAAACTGATAGGCTATGAAGAAGTAGATGGTGTTACTCATCTTCCTGTAGGACGTGTAAACATGGATGAAGTCTACAGTGAAGTTTTCACTTTTGGGCTGCCTTCAAGCAAGATCAAGGATCTGAAGATGCACTACAAGATCTGGGAAAAGATCTTTCTGGGATGTATTCACCACAGAAAAGCATCTAATTTTCCAGACTACGTCAATGCAGAGCAGCTGTATTTTATGTATTGTTTGGGAAATAACATCAAGGTGGATCTGCCACATTTGTTGTTTGGTCATCTGTGGAGCCACGTGAAAATGTCCAGAGAAGCAATTCATAACAAACCCCAGAAGATTAGGGATTGAATCCCCATGGGAAGATTAATCTCTGATGTACTTACTGAGAATGGCTTGGTAACACATCTGACTGAGGCTGGTCTGACAGAAGAATTAGTTCCAATACTTGGGAAGCCTCTGGATGGCAAAAGCCTTCAAAGGATGAAGTTGGTGGAACAACTTTCTTCTGATCTAGTTAAGGTTAACTCAGATGCAGTACGCAGAAGAAGAGTCCTAGTGGATGAATTTCCACTATTTACTGCAGAAGAGCCCAAGGAAGCTCTGCTTCATTAGATTGCTTCGTGTCTGGCAGATGGCACTCCTATGCCACCTGATCTGGTAAAATGAGCATCTAAACCTGCTCTAGAAGTGATTGAGAAGAAGAGACGTAAGAAGAGAAATGTCTCTGAAGATGGTCCTTCTGAGACACCTAAGAGATCTTAGAGGAAAGCTTCAGAAGAATATTCTTCTGTGAAGGCTAAACGCTTCAAACAGTCAGGTAACCTTTCTGCTGGCTTATCTCCAATTCTGGAAACTATGACAGAAAATCCTACATCTGAACCTTCTCCTCCCTATGACCCTATTCCTACTCCCTCTCCTCAACACCCCACTTCTGAACATATTTCATCTGAAAATGTTCATGACTCTGTTCCCTCTCCTCAACCACAACCGCAAACATCTCAACACCAACCACAACCCTCTAAATCACAACCCTCTGAACCACAACCCTCTAGACCTAATCCTTCTGAACCTCACCCATCTGATCCTGAACCTGAAAGTCTTGATGTTATTCCTCTTATGACTGTTCACCATATTTCATCTGGATCATCTGAATCATTTGATTCATCTGATTTATCTGATTCTTCTTCAAGTCTTTCAGATGCCACATCACCCACTCATAACTCTACTAACCATCCTCAGAAAATTCCCTCTCCTACTCCCATTCCCATTCCTACTTCCATTACCATTCTTACTCCCCTTCCTTCTCTTTCCTCAAAACAACCCTCATCTTCTGATAAACCTTCACCTTCTGTTGACCCTAAGGAATCCGTCTTAGAGGCTCTCCTTAAACCCACACCTAGATCAGATGTTGGGACTCTATTATATGGTTTCGAGACAGAGATGCAGATGTGGTTGTCTGTTGTTAGGGAAAGGTGCCTGAATAGAGTAAATCCTCATGATTCTGGAGTATTTTGGGCTACTTTCAGAAGAAGATTCAACTCTGTGACTGAGAACCTTTAAGATGCTTGCTCTACAGATGCTCAAGAGAATTTTTCTGAAGCTGTCAAATTTGCTCTTCTGGGTGTATGCAGAACTCCTACTCAGTTTCTGGAAAACACACCTGCAAAGGTTGTGTGTTCAGCATCTGAAGAAACTGTTGCACCTCAGATTAGTGTAATTCCTCAGCCTGAAGAAATTATCAAAGAGTCTGCTATCTCTAAAGAGATTCCTGCATCTGATAAGCCTTCTGATATGGATTTAGAGACAACATCTATTTCAGTGGTCATTCCAGAATCAACAGTTTTGAAGAAAGACTCAGAAGAAGTGAGAGTCTCTGAAGATGTGAAAGAAAAGCTTGCTCAGCAAGAGGCTACAACAAGTGAAATTAAGACCTGGATGGTTAAGCAAGAGAAGACAACAGAAGAAATCAAGGACTGGATGGCTAAGCAAGATGAATATACTTCTGAGATCAAGACTTGGATGGCAAAGTAGGAAGCACAAACTTCTGAGATAACTGAGCTTCTGAAGATTATAGCCTCTCGTTCTACTTAGTTGTCTTTTTTGTCTGTGCACATCTATGTTTTTTTGCTTGTTTTTGTTATCTTCTGAGTTCTTTAAATGAATACATCTGATTGTTTTTCTTCTGCTTATCTGTTATAATTGTTTTCTTGCTCTGATATTTTTTGTCTTAAATGATTTTTTTCTGAAATCACTTTTTGATATGACAAAAAGGGGGAGAAAATGGAAATTTTGATTATTCATATAAACAGATACAAAATGGTAACTCATACATGATAAAATATAACTAATGTTGAATTAAGTGTTTCAGAGCTAAAAACTTCTCATCTGATAATATCCTTAGAATTAACTCTGAACAAGGTATGATAAAGTCTACAAATATAACTCTGACTCTAGAAAGAATACTAGTGCTGAAAGGGAAGTATTTATTTTTTCTAGCAGTATTCATTTAAGGGGGAGATTCATAATCTCAGGGGGAGATATATATATTTTCTTATTTTGAACAAAATTTCGTATAGTTTTTTCATCATCAAAAATGGGGAGATTGTTAGAACACATATTGGTTCTTAATATATCTCAATGTTTTGATGATAACATTAATGAAATTTTGTATAGAGAAAATATATACTCTAATTTTGTTCAAGTGTTTTGTTTCAGATATCAAATAAATATTCATCTGAAGACAAAATAAAAGAATTCCTCTGAACATTATATAACGCAAAGCTCTGAGTGTAGAAAGCGCAGCACAGAAGACTCTGAGCAAAGCTACAGAAGACTCTGAAGCGCTACCTACAGAAGACTCTGAGCGCAGAGTATAAGGATTCAGTATATTCAGAAGACTCTGTGAGAACACAACGCTGCAACCTACAGAGGCTCTGAGAATCAAGTCAACTCTGATTATTCATTCACGCTAAGCACTTTGCTGCAAAACTCTGGATAGAGTGACTCTGATAAAGAAGAACAAGGAACATCATCAGAGAATATGATGTAAGATTATTTTTCATATTCGTTCATTTGAAAAGATATTGTTCAAGAAAGATATGTTGTTAAACCCAATGTCTACCAACGACACTATTTCTCATTTGTGTATGGCACAGGAATTCAGGCAAAAAGGGAATGTCAAATCAAGACGAAAAGTATTTTTCCTTTCTGTCTACATCCTACAGTACTTTCATCTACACACTATTTGAGAAAGTGGAGTATATAAAGAAATCTCCATCAACACTTCAAGGTAAAGCGTTCCAAAAACAATCCAAGGAACATTTGAAAAACAATCAACGTAGAAACTCATACAATGAAAAACACAAATACATCAAACAACTTTCTACATCAAACACATAAGTTTTATTTTTTCTTCATTTTGTGTAAAAATCACAGTTGTGATAATAGCTTTTTAGAAGCACTTAAACACATTGTATTTTATCTTTGTAAAAGTTCCTTGAGAGACCAAGTTGTGGTCAGGATTATTGAGTAGACTAAGACAGTTTGTCTTAGTGATATCACTGTAATCAGGGTTTGATTTAGTGGATTAAGTCCTCATTTGAGAGAGGCGAAATCACCTTGGCCGGGTGGACTGGAGTAGTTTGAGTTCAAACGAACCAGGATAAAAATGGCTTGTTATTTTCTATTGTCATAATTGTTGTTGAAAACCCCTTATTCAACCCCCCTTTCTAAGTGTTTTCCTACCTTCACTAAAGACGCATACCCCCTCCCCAACATAGATAAACCAGTGGATAATTTTGCCGGTTTTAAATTACTATCATTCATGGATGCCTACTCATGCTACAACCAAATACCCATGGCCAAAAGCGATAAGAAGTACACGACCTTGATGATCGAATTAGGAAACTATTACTACAACATAATGCCCTTCGGCCTAAAGAATGCCGACACTACCTACCAAAGAATGATGAACAAGGTTTTCCGAGGAGAGATTGGGGACATGCTCAAAGTCTATATGGACGACATGATCGTGAAGTCCCACGACAAAATCGATCACACAATCAATTTAAGGAAGGTTTTCGAGCAGGCTAGGAGGTACAGGATACGCTTAAACCCGGAGAAGTGCAAGTTCAGGGTGCGGGCGGGCAAGTTCCTCGGTTTCTACCTAACCGAACGAGGAATTGAAGCTAACCCCGACAAGTGCAGAGCCTTCTCCGAGTTCCCCACGCCGAATTCAAAGAAGTCCATCAAGTCCCTCAATGGGATGCTCACGTCGCTTTAATATTTCATAGCTAAATCTGCCCAACATGCCCTCCCCTTCTTCAAACTCCTTCGCAAGGAGGCCACATTCGAATGGATCAAACAGTGCGACTGATGCTGAATTTTCGCAAGTATACGAATAACGTCCGAGTAATACAAAAGATTATCGATCCCACAAATACCAAACGTCAATCTATCGATTACTATTGTTATGATGTTTATCTAAGGCAAATCAATCGGGATTTCGTGCGTGCAAAGTAAAAGTAAAGTGCGAGAATAAATTTAATATTAAAACAACAGGATTAGATGTAATTAACATAGCTGGGTAGTATTCCAAGTGTGTGTAAATAGAACTTCTTATAGGGTAATGTTCTCTACTCATGAAAAGAACTAATTTAACGGGAACTATTGCTTTCGCGTATTCAGAACCGAGTTTATCCCCTAATCGATCCCTTTTATTGTCACTTATAAAAAGGCGTGCATTGCGTTAAAGTAATAAACCTATTTTTAAGAAATATAGTTTGTTAACTTAGTTGAAAAGTATTTTGACCTGGAAATCTTAACAAAAAGAGGTTCATGCGAACCGGACTTTAGACTCATAAACGCGTCCGAAAATAGTTTTAAAATCATTTTTCTAAAGTATAAAAGACTCCAACTTAACTGGACTAAGCGCTTTCGCTTCCTTTGAACAATTAAGACTAACAAACTTAACTAAAGGTTGGATGGCTTTCGATCTTACCCAACAGATTTTAAGTGCATAAAATTTGTGTTAAAAGTCAGAATAACTCCTAAGTAATTCTATCGACAGCTATATGGAATACCACTTTAACTATGATCCTCACATCCTAACCTTTAAGATTTAGCCGGACATGGAAATGTAAATAGACATGATAAATAAAGTGCGGATAAATAATGCGATAAATAAAGTGCGAGTAAATAAAGGCGAGAAATAAATAGTGCGGGAAATAAAGTGCGAGAAATAAATACTGCGGGAAATAAAGTGCTAGAAATAAATAGTGCGATAAATAAAGTGCGAGTAAATAAATGCGTTAAATAAATAGAAAGTAAATAGAAACCTTCTCCAAACGGGAGGTTTTAAATCTGGTACAAAAATACGGGAAAGAAAATGGCGGTAGGATTGACTTCTACCAAAGTGCTCCAAACCCGATTACAGACTCGATCAGAAAGTGCGATAAATCCTCGATGTGAAAAGTTTATCGTTTTACAACAAATGACAGTATATGGCTTGAGTTCTGTAACTAAGCTTGGATGTTTAGAAATGAGGCAGAATACGTCTATTTATAGGCTAGGAAAGTACAAGGAAAGATTATAATGCCCCCCAACTTCTTTTGGGAGGGAAAATGAAATACAAGGGTGGTGCCCGCCATACCCTCATGGCGCCCCCATGTGAACTAGAGGAGGAAGAAGTGGGATTCGTGGCAGTTGTCAGCAGTTGGTCTCTTATCCAAGTTATGGCATCCCCTATGGAGCCCTCCATGGTGAGTGCCATGTGTACAATTCTTAAAAAGCTGGTCTTTCTTGCTGGTTTTTCTTCATTTCTTTTCGAGGAGCTCTGAAAATACAAAATCTTGAAATGAAACACAACAGAAGCATAACACAAGAAAACAGTAATAAAATCCTAAGGAACACGTGCAATTCGAGTAAAATACATAGTATAATTTAGGTCTATCAAATTCTCTCACACTTAAGCCTTTGCTTGTCCTCAAGCAAAACATTATGACAGAAAAAGGTTATATCCATAAATGATTAGGGCAAAAAGGGCTTCTAAGTTCGAGCTGGGATGAAGCGATAGGTATTAACTCATTGAACAAAGGATATCGAAATGACACTTCTCCGTAAACACGGACATAAGCTTCGTTTTTATATAAACCAATCCATACCACCCACTATACCTAGGCCTATTTTTAAATATCCTTTTGGGTTATTTTCATTCAGGTGCAGTCACATTAAGCCCGTTATCCCTACATACTCATAGTGAAGTGACCGGTTAGTGATTTTGATCTCAAACATGGGGCTCTGGCACACAAACTGGTGTAACCCCTTTTATTGACCCAATTGTAGTTGTGGGGGATCGGTTCGTAACCCGCCCTACTGAGCTCAGCGCCAGACACTTTTGAACCGACTAACAATGGGAAGATATTTTATTTTATTTTGTTATATATATATTTTTTTCGAGATTTTACAACTTTTTGGGTTAAATGACCTTGTGAGGGTTACCTATACCCGAGTTGCAATTATTTTAGGGAACACACAAATCATTCACTTATATTCATCGGTCATTCACTTAAAACATGGTTAGGTCGGAGCTGACTGCTAGGATAAAATACTAAGGACTTACTACGAACAATATTATTAAGGTCATGGTACATGGGGTATCGGGGTCGATTTCTATATTCGCGTAGCCTAGGGTGTTAAAATGATACCGATGTTTCAGAAAAAAAGTAGGATTTTCCAAGTCATCCGCATCCTAACTTGAACTTGCCTCAAAGCCTAAACATTTTCAAGATAGTACACTTTTTGTCAATAAATTTTTTGGTGAGGTTAAGGAATGAGGGAATAAGGGTATACTACAAATGACTCGTCAAGCACATGTGTATCAAAAAACGAAAAAACTAAGAGAAATGAACTAAAAATAAACTAAAAAGCGATAAAAGAAAAGAAAATACGAGAAAAACAAATAAAGTCTCCTCCAATACTTAAACCGAACATTGTCCCAAATGTTTCGAAATAAGATAGGAACGAGTTACCTGAAGGTCCTAAGGCATGCTACTGGTAATGTCGCCAGCATGCGGTGAGTACCTAGGGTGACGAGATCTACTGCAACGACGTTCGCTCTAAGAAGCAGCGAACTCGTCGAATCGGGTGGTCAAAGTAGCCTGCGATTGCATTATACTTTGTATGGATTGGCTCATCTACTGCTGAGACTCTTGCATAAATCTCATGTTG
The DNA here is from genome assembly GCA_963859935.3 of Lathyrus sativus. Lineage (NCBI taxonomy): Eukaryota > Viridiplantae > Streptophyta > Magnoliopsida > Fabales > Fabaceae > Lathyrus > Lathyrus sativus. The sequence continues at coordinate 302,397,805 of OZ012741.1, forward strand.
TCATTTAACTGCTGCTCTATGGTAGTGAGCAAGTCATTCCATCTTTCCTCTCAAGATAACTGATCGCGCCACATCTGCTCAGAAATATAGAAACCGGGAGCGGTACCTGCAGAATGGTTAAAAGAAGACGGTGCAGTGTCTGCAGGTGATACATGGTGGGGCGACATAGGATGATCGAGAGACCGCTCTCTCCGGTCATACTCGTCATCGGTGGCATCACCGTCACCAATAAGAACATTAGGATGTAATGGACCCGTAACAGGTGGAGTATCTAAATCATAGGTCCAATTCCTTGCGATACACACATCAGTACGTCTAGTGCAAGGCAAAACAATAGATGGGACAACTTTCCCATGGATCATGAGCTCAAAGCCCCCTTCCTTCCTTACCTTGCACAATTTCATGTCTTTTAAGAATTTTAAATTAATTGTGCAAGGCGGAGGAGGTGCTAAGGTGGCTATCTCAGCATCGAAGTTCAGAGCCTTTGCGATAGACGTAATTAGTCCTCCGAAGGCAATGGTTCTTGTGCCCTTTATTGCAGCAGTCATATGGGCAATCATAAAAGGAACCACATTAAATTTTCTGTTTGTGAGGCACCCTTTCAAAAATTGAATTTCTTTCGCATTCACCTTATTTGGATTCTCCCAGCCAAAAATAGTACAGGCCAACATGTAACGAAAAACATGGATTGTCGGGTTATGGATCCGGGAGGCAAAACTTCCTTCAAAAGATGTAATCGTAAAATTTGACAACTTGTGCCAAAAGGAAAATGCCTCCACTGAGCAATCAGAATCCAAGGGTGCTTCACAAACAGCATCCTGACCAAAAGGCAATCCCAACCTCTCTACTAGTTCGTTGGTATTGAATGCGTATTCAACATTAAACATTCTAAATTATACAGTGCCGACGACACTAGCAGTGTCAGGCCTAACTATATAAATTAGGGAACTCAAGATTCCCGAGTCAACCTTTCGAAAGTAGGATCATGCCTAGCGAAAATGTCATGCAATCCTAAAATGTCTAACATATAAAAAACACTATGGTAAATGCCAAGAGTATACTGACATTTCTCGTCCACATACCGGGTTGAAGCAATTTCTCGGGTCTGCAATTTGTCGAGAATTTTCTTCTGCCTTTCTCCAGGCTTTCCTTGACGAAGAATGTAGTCGTCGTACTCCATTGCTGTACCTTTGAGGTAGAAAATGAGAGAAATGAGTATTTTTTGGGAAATTGGTGAAAATGGATTTTTGATGGATTTTGATGTAGAGAAATGGAAATGGGATTTGGGATGGTTAAAAGGATGATGAGTGGATGGTAAAGTTTGAAACTTTTTGGGGTTTGAAGGGAATTTTGGAATGGGTAAAAATGGAGGTTTGAAGGTGTGAAAATGGAGATTATGGAGGTTCTGCCCTGCATATAGTCCAGACCCCATGGCAGGCGTCATCCTCACATAATGTTTTTTGGCCATAGTTTCCTTAAATCTACGAAGTAAGAAATGCGTATGAGTGTAATGTTCAGGATCCTCTAAAGGATCTATAAGACTACTGCTGCTGCAAGTTCTTCGCATTGACAAGTAGGTAAAACCTTAGTCTAGACGGTGTAACAACAGGGTACGAACTTTTGACGTAATTGGTCCCCGACAACGGCACCAAAAACTTGATGCTGAATTTTCGCAAGTATACGAATAGCGTTAGAGTAATACAAAAGATTATCAATTCCACAGAGACCAAATGTCAATCTATCGATTACTATTGTTACGGTGTTTATCTAAGGAAAATCAATCGGGAATTCGTGCGTGTAAAGTAAAAGTAAAGTGCGAGAATAAATTTAATATTAAAACAACAGGCTTAGATGTAATTCACATATCTGGATAGTATTCTAAGTGCGTGTAAATAGAACTTCTTGTAGGGTAATGTTTTCTACTCGTGAAAAGAACTAATTTAATGGGAACTATCGCTTTCGCGTATTCAGAACCGAGTTTATCCCCTAATCGATCCCTTTTATTATCACTTATAAAAAGGAGCGCATTGCGTTAAAGTAATAAACCTATTTTTAAGAAATATGGTTTCTTAACTTAGTGGAAAAGTATTTTGACCTAGAAATCTTAACAAAAAGAGGTTCATGCGAACAGGACTTTAAACTCATAAACGCGTCCGAAAATAGTTTTGAAATCATTTTTCTAAAGTATAAAAGACTCCTACTTAACTGGACTAAGCGCTTTCTCTTCCTTTGAACAGTTAAGACTAACCGAACTTAACTAAAGGTTGGACGGCTTTCGATCTTACCCAAAAATTTGTGTAAAAAGTCAGAATAACTCCTAAGTAATTCTATCGACATCTGTATGAAATACCACTTTAACTATGATTCTCACATCCTAACCTTTAAGATTTAGCTAGACATGGAAATGTAAATAGACATGATAAATAAAGTGTGGATAAATAATGCGATAAATAAAGTGCGAGTATATAAAGGCGAGAAATAAATAGTGCGGGAAATAAAGTGCGAGAAATAAATAGTGCAGGAAATAAGGTGCGAGAAATAAATAGTGCGATAAATAAAGTGCGAGTAAATAAATGCAGAAAATAAATAGAAAGTAAATAAAAACCTGCTCCAAATGGGAGGTTTTAAATTTGGTACAAAAAGACTGGAAAGAAAATGGCGGTAGGATTAACTTCTACTAAAGTGCTCCAAACCCGATTACATACTTGATCAAAAAGTGCGATAAACACTCGATGTGAGAAGTTTATCGCTTTACAACAAATGAAAGTATATGGCTTGAGTTATATAACTAAGCTTGGATGTTTAGAAATGAGGCAGAACTCGTCTATTTATAGGCTAGGAAAGTACAAGGAAAGACTAGAACGCCCCCCAACTTCTTTTGGGAGGCAAAACGAAATACAAGGGTGACGCCCTCCATACCCTCATGGCGCCCGCCATGTGAACTAGAGGAGGAAGAAGTGGGAGTCATGGCAGTTGTCAGCAGTTGGTCTCTTATCCAAGTTATGGCATCCCCTATGGCGCCCGCCATGGTGAGTGCCATGTGTACAATTCCTAAAAAGCTGGTCTTTCTTGCTCTTTTTTCTTCATTTCTTCTCGAGGAGCTCTGAAAATAAAAAATCCTGAAAATGAAACAAAAAAGAAGCATAACACAAGAAAATAGTAATAAAATCCTAAGGAACACGTGCAATTCGAGTAAAATACATAGTATAATTTAGGTCTATCAAATTCTCCCACACTTAAGCCTTTGCTTGTCCTCAAGCAAAACATTATGACATAAAAAGGTGATATCCATAAATGATTAGGGAAAAAGGGCTTCTTAGTTCGAGCTGGGATGAAGCGATAGGTAATAACTCAGTGAACCAAGGATATCAAAATGACACTTCTCTGTAAACACGATCATAGGCTTCAATTTTATATAAACCAATCCATACCACCCCACTGTACCTAAGCCTACTTTTAAATCTCCTTTTGGGTTATTTTCATTCAGGTGCAGTCACATTAAGCCCGTTATCCCTACATACTCATAGTGAAGTGACCGGTTAGTGATTCTGATCTCAAACATGGGGCTCTGGTACACAAACTAGTGTAACCCCTTTTATTGACCCAATTGTAGTTGTGGGGGATCGGTTCGTAACCCGCCCTACCGAGCTCAGCGCCAGACACCTCTGAACCAACTAACCATGGAAAGATATTTCATTTTATTTTATTTTGTTATATATATATATATATATATATATATATATATATATATATATATATATATATATATATATATATATATATATATATATATATATATATATATATATATATATATATATATATATATATATATATATATATATATATATATATATATATATATATATATATATATATATATATATATATATATATATATATATATATATATATATATATATATATATATATATATATATATATCGAGATTTTATAAATTTTTGGGTTAAATGACCTTGTGAGGGTTACCTATACCCGAGTTGCAATTATCTTATGGAACACACAGATCATTCACTTATATTCATCGGTCCTTCACTTAGAGCATGCTTAGGCCGGAGTTGACTGCTGGGATAAACTACTAAGGACTTACTACGAACATTATTATTAAGGCCATGGTACATGGGGTATCGGGGTCGATTTCTACATTCGTGAAGCCTAAGGTGTTAAAATGATACTGATGTTTCAAAAAAAAAGAGAAGGATTTTCCAAGTCATTCGCATCCTAACTTGAAATTGCCTCAAAGCCTAAAGATTTTTAGGATAGTACAATTTTTGTCAATAAAATTTTTGATGAGGTTAAGGAATGAGGGAATAAGGGTATACTACAAATGACTCGTCAAGCACATGTGTATTCTAAAAACTAAAAAATTAAGAGAAATAAACTAAAAAGGGATAAAAGAAAAGAAAAAGCAAGGAAAACAAATAAAGTATCCACCCACACTTAAATCGAACATTGTCCCCAATGTTTCAAAATAAGATATGGACGAGTTACCTTAAGGTCCTAAGGCATGCTACTGGTATTGTCGCCAGCGTGCGGTGAATACCTAGGGTGATGAGATCTACTGCAAAGACGATCGCTCTGAGAAGCAGCGAACTCATCGAATCGAGTGGTCAAAGCAGCCTGCGATTGCATTATACTTTGCATGGATTGGCTCATCTGATGTTGAGACTCTTGCATAAATCTCATGTTGTCATTTAACTGCTGTTGTATGGTAGTGAGCAAGTCATTCCGTCTTTCTTCTCTGGCTAACTGATCGCGCCACATTTGCTCAAAAATATAGAAATCGAGAGTGGTACCTACAGAATGGTGAGAAGAAGATGGTGTAGTGTATGCGGGTGATACATGGTGGGGCGACATAGGATGATCGGGTGACCGCTCTCTCCGGTCATACTCGTCATCGGTGGAATCGCCGTCGCCAATAGGAATATTAGGAGGTAATGGATCCGTAACAGGTGGAACATCTAAACCATAGGTCCAGTTCCTTATGATATGCACATCAGTACGTCTAGTGCAAGGCAAAACAATAGATGGGATATCTTTCCCATGGATCATGAGCTCAAATCCCCCTTCCTTCCTTACCTTGCACAATTTCAGGTCTTTTAATAATTTTAAATTAATTGTGCGAGGCGGAAGAGGTGCTAAGGTGGCTATCTCAGCATCGAGGTTCAGAGCCTTTGCGATAGACGTGATTAGTCCTCCGAAGGCAATGGTTCCTATGCCATTGATTGCAGCAGTCATATGGGCAATCATAAAAGGAACCGCATTAAATTTCCTGTTTGTGAGGCACCTTGCAAAAATAGAAGTTCTTTTGCATTCACCTTATATGGATTCTCCCAGCCAAAAATAGTACAGGATAACATGTAATGAAAAACACGGATGGACGGGTTATGGATCCGAGAGGCAAGAATTCCTTCAAAAGATATAATCGTAAAATTTGACAACCCGTGCCAGAAGGAAAATGCCTCCACTGACCAATCAGAATCCAAGGGTGCTTCAAAAACAACATCCTAACCAAAAGGTAATCCCAACCTCTCTGCTAGTTCGTCGGTACTGAATGCATATTCAACTTTAAACATTCTAAATTGTACCGTACCGATGGCACTAGAAGTGTTAGGCCTAACTATATAAATCAAGGAACTCAAGAATTCCCGGGTCAGCCTTTCAAAAGTAGGATCGTGCCTAGAGAAAATGTCATGAAATCCTAAAATGTCTAACATAAAAAACACTATGGTAAATGCCAAGAGTATATAGACAGTTTTCGTCCACGTACTGGGTCGAAGCAATTTCTCGGGTCTGCAATTTGTCGAGAATTTTCTTCTGACTTTTTCCGGGCTTTCCTTGACGAAGAATGTATTCGCCGTACTCCATTGATGTACCTTTGAGGTAGAAAATGAGAGAAATGGGTATTTTTTAGGAAATTGGTGAAAATGGATTTTTGATGGATTTTGATGTAGAGAAATGGAAATGAGATTTGGGATGGTTAAAGGGATGGTGAGTGGATGGTAAAGTTTGAAAATTTTTGGGGTTTGAAGGGAATTTTGGAATGGGTAAAAATGGAGGTTTGAAGGTGTAAAAATGGAGGTTATGGAGGTTCTGCCCCGCATATAGTCCAGACCCCATGGCGGGTGCCATTGACCATATGACGGGCGCCATCCTTACAGAATGTTTTTCGGCCATAGTTTCCTTAATTCTACAAAGTAAGAGACGTGTACGAGTGTAACATTCAGGTTCCCCTAAAGGATCTATAAAACTACCGGTGCTGCGAGTTCTTCGCATTGACCAGTAGGTAAAACCTTAGTCTAGACCGTGTAACTATAGGGTACGGAATTTTGACGTAATTGGTCTGCGACTACGGCTCCAAAAACTTGATGCTGAATTTTTGCAAGTATACGAATAACGTCAGAGTAATACAAAAGATTATCGATCCCACAGAGACCAAAATCCAATCTATCAATTACTATTGTTACGGTGTTTATCTAAGGCAAATCCATCGGGAGTTCGTGCGTGTAATGTAAAAGTAAAGTGCGAGAATAAATTTAATATTAAAATAACAAGCTTAGATGTAATTCACATAGCTGGGTAGAATTCCAAGTGCGTGTAAATAGAAATTCTTGTAGGGTAATGCTTTCTACTCGTGAAAAGAACTAATTTAACGGGAATTGTCGCTTTCGCGTATTCAGAACCGAGTTTATCCCCTAATTGATCTCTTTTAGTGTCACTTATGAAAAGGTGCACATTGCGTTAAAGTAATAAACCTATTTTTAAGAAATATAGTTTCTTAACTTAGTTGAAAAGTATTTTGACCTGGAAATCTTAACAAAAAGAGGTTCATGTGAACCGGACTATAAACCCTTAAACGCGTCCGAAAATAGTTCTAAAATCGTTTTTCTGAAGTATTAAAGACTCATACTTAATTAGAATAAGCGCTTTCGTTTCCTTTGAACAGTTAAGACAAACCAAAGTTAACTAAAGGTTGGACGAATTTCGATCTTACCCAACAAATTTTAAGTGCAGAAAATTCGTGTTAAAAGTCAGAACAACTCCTAAGTAATTCTATCGACAGCTGTATGGAATACCACTTTAACTATGATCTTCACATCCTAACCTTTAAGATTTAGCCGGACATGAAAATGTAAATAGACATGATAAATAAAGTGCGGATAAATAATGCGATAAATAAAGTGCGAGTAAATAAAGGCGAGAAATAAATAGTGCGGGAAATAAAGTGCGAGAAATAAATAGTGCGGGAAATAAAGTGCGAGAAATAAATAGTGGGATAAATAAAGTGCGAGTAAAGAAATGCGGAAAATAAATAGAAAGTAAATAGAAACCTGCTCCAAACGGGAGTTTTTAAATCTTGTAAAAAAAAACTGGAAAGAAAATGGCGGCAGGATTAACTTCTACCAAAGTGCTCCAAACTCGATTACAGACTCGATCTGAAAGTGCGACAAATCCTCGATGTGAGAAGTTTATCGCTTTACAACAAATGACAGTATATGGCTTGAGTTCTATAAATAAGTTTGGATGTTTAGAAATGAGGCAGAACTCGTCTATTTATAGGCTAGAAAAGTACAAGGAAAGACTAGAATGTCCCTCAACTTCTTTTGAGAGGGAAAACGAAATACAAGGGTGGGGCCCGTCATACCCTCATGGTGCCCGCCATGTGAACTAGAGGAGGAAGAAGTGGGAGTCGTGGCAGTTGTCAGTAGTTGGTCTCTTATCCAAGTTATGGCATCCCCTATGGAGCCCGCCATGGTGAGTGCCATGTGTACAATTCCTAAAAAGCTGGTCTTTCTTGCTCGTTTTTCTTCATTTCTTCTCGAGAAGCTTTGAAAATATAAAATCCTAAAAATGAAACAAAACAGAAGCATAACATAAGAAAACAGTAATAAAATCCTAAGGAACATGTACAATTCGAGTAAAATACATAGTATAATTTAGGTTTATCAGCGACAAAGCTCTCCTCCACTTGAAGCAAGCCCATTTGCACCTCCGGTCCTCTCTTGACCAGAAAATGGGCAAATCCTCTTTCTCTACCTCGCCGGTGCGACTGAGGCTATGAGCGCAACCCTCATCCGTGAAACCCCTGAGAGGGAAGAAACCCATCTATTTCACGAGTAAGGCGCTGCAAAGGCCTGAGTCGTGGTATCAACAAATAGAGAAGATGGCTCTCACCCTAATCAATGCTGCAAGGAGACTGAGGCATTATTTTCTATCCGACACCATTGTGGTACGCACGGACAATCCCATAAAGCAACTGCTGGATCGCCTAAATATGGCTGGAATGATGCTCAGATGGTCGTTAGAACTGTCAGAATTCGACATCCGGTACGAGGGCAAAAAGGCATTGAAGTCTCAGGAACTAGCTGACTTCGTGGCAGAAATGACTTCACCCGTGCAACACTAACAACGGTGCTCAAAGGTGGGTCATATTCGTTGACGGTGCATCTAGTTCAGCAGGTAGCGGGGCAGACATCATCCTAAAAAACAAGGAGGGAATCCTCCTCGAAGTCTCACTTACACTATCTTTCCCAACCTCCAACAAACAAGCTGAGTACGAAGCTTTCTTGGTCGGCCTACGTCTCACCTAAGATTTAGGAGCAACGAAATCGTCATTTGCACCGACTCTCAGCTAGTGGCCCTTCAAGTCTGAGGAGAGTACCAGGTCAAGAACGATAACCTGTCAGATTATCTGGCCCTGGTCAAAGAAAGGATGGCGAAATTCTCCTTAGTGGAAGTCAAACACGTTCCTCGCGAGCACAACGTCCGAGAAGATATCCTATCAAAACTCGCCAGCACTAAGAAGAAAGGGGGAAACAAATCCGTCATTCAGGAGATACTCCCCCAACCCAGCATCGAGAAGGAATCACTGACACTCGACGTGCACGTCGTCGGTGACGGCCACTGCTGGACGACTCTAGTATACAACTGCCTCACCAAAAATGAGCTACCACCTGATCCAAAGGAAGCCAGCTTTATAAGGCACCGAGCATGCTCCTACGTTCTCATAGAAAAAAAAATGTACAGACGAGGATTCTCCATACCCCTCCTCAAGTGCGTCGAGGAAGAAATGGCCGCCCACGTCTGTTGCACCCTAAAATTTGCTCAACCTTATTCACTTGGTTTATGTTTCAATATCATTGGCATTTGCATATAGAGTCATGTACATAGTCTAATCATCTGCATAGCATAAGCATAACAAGTCATCCAGCAGGGAACCAAGCATTATTCTCATCTCTATGAGCCTATCAATAGGTTATTATTCAAATTCAATCTCATTCAAGTCATCAGAAAGAATTTGAAAGCTAGGAAGTCAGTGGATCAAGCAGTGCATCTATCTCCTAACTGAGGGTATCTGAGGATCAACAAGTAAGTTGTGAGCTGTGGATGGAGCATGGAGAGTATCTGGACATCATGGGAGACTTAGAAAGTCATTTGAAGAAGGAGACAAGTCCTTGGTGTGATCACAAGTATTGCAGTTGAAGACAGTCAACTAGGGTTTCATCTGGGGTCAACTCTAGGTCAACTCTAGGTCAATTGATTGATTGAAAGGCATTGAGGTCTATTGGAGATATGTGGGGTTCATCATTTGACATGTAAATAAGGATATGTTGTTGTGCTAAGAAGAAAGCAAGAGAAATCAAGGAGAAGAGGAGTTTCTAAATTAGGGTTTCTGTGTAAAATCCCCTAGTTTAGGTCAAATTTCCAAGCAAGCTAAGTCAAAATGCAAGCTTCAAATGGATCCTTGGCCAACATGAAACTTGTAGAGGATCTCAAGACCTTTAATTTGAGTGGTGGAAGACATTAAGTAGATTTATAGAACTCAAGTTATGGTCCTTGCAAGTTACAGGTCATCTGAGGTATCTGAAATTTTGTCTGTAAAAGTGACTTGACTTCCAAGCAATTTTTAACCCTCAAGGAGATTTCAAATGAATTTCTGGTCAACATAAGAGTTGTTCCTCATTGTCTTATCTTTCTAGAATGGTATAGTATGCCTTCATATTATTTGTGGAACTCTACTTATGGTCTTGGCAAGCAAAGGGTATTTTGGTCATCTGAGAATTACAGGTCATTCTTAGCCTATGCCTAAAACTCATACAAGGAAGCTTCAAATGAAAAACTTCACAACATAAAAGTTGCTCAAACTGCCATTTTAAGTCTAGAAAAGAAGTCATGGAAGTTTGGAAATGCATGGAATGAGACTTGACCAAAGTTGGTGGAAAATGACCTAAAAAAGGCATATAAGTTGAAAAAGTTGAAATGAAAAATTGGTTTGAGAGATCTACAAATCCAAAATGGGTCATCCAATATACCAAATTGATTCCAAACATCATTTTAGAGACATTGGTTCAGCCAATTTTGTTGAGTTAGGAGTTAAAAATTGGACTTGCTTTGTATTTTTGTTGCTTGCATAATAAGGCAAGTAGAGAAAACTTGGCATAAGTAACTTTTCAAGGCAAGGAACTTGGTTTTTTTACACATACCATGACAATAACTCATAAGAGGAGATTTTGATACAAATATGAAAGGGAATGCATGAGATAGGAGATGGATCAAAGTATCATTAAGGGAGAACTTCCATAATCTTCCATCACTTTCTAGAATCATCTAAGATCATTCTACCACCTTCTAGATCAGGCCATCATCATCTATATAAACACAAGAGTGGCTCCAAAATGCGGTTGGTGATTCATTTGGCAAGAATACATAGTTTCCTTCCATCTTTCCAATTTTGCAAATTATTCTCAATCTCTCACTAAATCCCATCAATTCACAAAGTTTTTTTATCCTAATCTACTCTACAATCATCCTAGAACCAAAATTCATCAAGATCTGGCTGAGTTGAGTTCATTTTCGTGTGCTGTGATTTTCACCATCAAAAGTGCAAAAGGAGTTCAAGTATCATATTCAGAGCATTGGATCAAAGGTTATTGCATACAGTAGCAAGGATCAAGAGTGTTGATCAAGATCAGAGCATTGGTGGCTGCTGATTCAAGAAGTCTACATCTGTTTTCAAGAATTTGCACCAGGTATGTTTTCCTTCGAATTGGCTAGCATAGTGATCATGGCATAGGATTGTTAGTATATTAGAGACCTAGGTAGTTAGAGGATGAATCCTGGAAAGTTTGGCATTGATTGGTGAAGATTTTCGGGCATGCACAAAAAAGGTTTTGATCCAAAATTTGATGGATAGAGTGTGATAATTAGTGTGGATTAGTTTAGAGTGATCATGGAGGTATAGAGTTGGTTCTGTTAGCAAGAGTTTGAAGTTTGGTGAGGATGAATTTTGAGTGTCCATGGAGGTTGTATACCATCGGGTCTGGCATTTGATTAAGCTTCAGCAAAAACTAAGGGTGCAGTTGTCTTCTACGTGAACTTTGGGTCAATTTTGGTGTTTATATCGTGGCCTTTCATGGAGAGACGAGGGAGATATGATGGCTGGAAGATGGCTGTGTCGAGCTCGTGTGCAGGGTTTTATTCTGCAAACCCTAGAGTTGATTGAGGAAGACGATCCAATGGCCGTTCGATCATGCCAATTATTTGACTTTCTCATCTCATCCAATGGCTGGCATTTGAAGTTGAAACGGAGGGAAAAGACCAAGTGGAACGCAGCGTTTCACTTATTAAAACGCATGGGCTCTGAGTCCAAATTCATATCCCCACCCCCTTTTATATAGGCCCAATGGAATATACTGGGATTTGTTGCTTTTCGCATTGTGAACTTATTTCTTTTCTTTTTATTTTCCAATTCATTTTCTGACGCTTCCTGGGCCTAGCGCCAATTGCTAGGCGCACCTCCCATTTTATGGCCCAGCTGAGATTTGAACTAGGCGTGTATGCTATTCAGACCCCCTCCCCTTTTATTTCATATTTTGTGTTTTATTTTCTTTTATATTTTTCTCATCTTTAAAAAATCCTAAAAAATAGGAAATTTGATATTTTTAATTCCTTCTTTTTGTGGTAGGTCAGTAATTCTGTCTAGAAAAATATGAAAAAATAAAAATGGCATTTTATTTCGTTTTAATATTTTTCATGCATTTTTCTTGTAAATAGCATTTTATTAAGTTTAGTTTGAGACTTAAATTTGTTGATTTTTGTTCTAATAGATGCTTTAGTATTTTTAATCCATTCTTTTTAGGTTGTTTAGTTTAGGACTTCAACTTGTACATAAGATTTAATTCACAATTTTAGAAATTAATTTTAGGAGATTTGATTAGATGTGAATAACATGAACAAAATTAGGGTTTTAGGTGATAACATGGGTGAAATAGATTAGATTCTTCTAGGAATTTTTGAGTTGATTTTGGGGTATGGGATTATAGGGGTTATGGGTATAGGTTAGATCCCTTAGAAATTATTAGGATTCCCCTACTGTTATTGGTATATTGCTTATATTTGCTTGACTGGTGTGTGGTGTGCCCTCTCTGGGGGTTATAATTTGTCTGTGTGGGTATTGGGATTGCTTGGGGATTGGGAGAGCTGAAGACTTGAGGAGATGAAGCCATGTGAAGATTAAAGACTGAAGACCAACTTCCAGAGTTGATGAGGAGGTTCTGTGCTGGCAACTGTTGAAGTTTGTAGGATCTAGGAGTTAGGCAGAGCCCTAAAGTAGTCAACTTGATTCTCAAACATGGAAGGTCTTGACTGCCTCCATTCTTCTCTGTGATGCAAAGTCTCTCTAAGACACTCACCTCCTTCCTTTGGAAGGCTTGGTGCTACTGTCTAAGGGATAGAACTCTTGAGAGAAAATATCCTTTGTGTTGTTAGCAGTCTGTTTGCCACCCTTGGTGGTCAACTAATTGCTTAACACCCAATTTACTCTTGTGATTGATCCCTCATCCTGGAGGTTTGAGACTTGAAGAAAAGCCATTGTAGGCTGAAGATTGATGACAAAGACCTTGCTTGAAGGCTGTGGAGATGGAGATTGAGGCTTGCTGAAGCTTATAGCTGGTTGGAGATGACTTGAAGATAGGTGTTGATGCAGAGCTGCTGTGGCTGTTTATTTTAGTTGTTATTCATTTCTGATGTATTGATTGATTTTCTGGACTGTATTGTTTGCTGTTAACCTGTTGGGTTGAAAGTGAAGTCTGTTCACTTTTGCCTATTGTTTTCTAGGTTCGAGGTTGAGTGGGACTCCCTTGCCTCGCTTGTATTGTTGCATCCATGCATTTTACTGCTTTACTGTATATATATGCTATTGATTCTGTTTTCGTCTATTCCCTTAGGATCTCTGTTTCTCTCTGCGCAAGAGAGGAGCATGATAGACACTAGGTCTTAACCCATGCATGATAACATTAGGTTAGTTTGATTCCCTTTTCAACCGTAGGTTAGAGTTCTGTCTCTTCTTCCTCAAAACAAACAGAAAAATACAATAAGATTTCAAACACAATAAAAGACACTTCTTTCGTAAAAGAATGTGAACTCATCAAACGTCATTTTTTGTCCGCTTGGACTGCTAATCAGAAAAACCTTTTTTCAGGAGGAGTAAAATCAATCAGGACAGACTTGTGTCATGCGTAGCCCAAACTACATTCGCTCTGATCTTTCATGCTGTATGAAAGTACGTAGGCATAGGATGCGACGTCCTAGCGAGCAACCTTCCCCTCCTTTCCCGTAGGTAGGCGAACTACGTTGACTCTGATTTCTCGTTCCGGACGGGAATACGTAGGCATAAAGTGCGATACTTTGCCGAGTCATTTTCTTTTCTTTTTAACCATAACCTTTAGAGTAGATAGAAATAACAATCCGTACCAGAAAACAAGCGTGGATCCCGTCGAGTACGACGGACGTGAGGGGTGCTAATACCTTCCCCTTGCGTAACCGACTCCCGAATCCAGGATTTGGTTGCGATGACCATTCCTTTCCTGTGTTGTGCGAGGTTTACTCTGAGCGCTTCCTTTCCCTCCCGTGGGATAAATAACGCATGGTGGCGACTCTTCTGTCCAGCCGGCGCCGATTTTCGCAGTAGCGACAGCTGGCGACTCTGCTGGGGATCCAACGTCCCCTGGCTGCTAAGGACTGCAATAGTTCTTATGCATTTGGGATCCAACGTCCCTTAAGAGAGTCAATCCTAACGCTTGTTTTCCCGTCGAGGATTTTGTATGGATTTATATTTCTGACCTTTATTTTCAGCATTATATATATTGTTTATTATTGCTGTACTGTGGGGTGTGACGGGTGTTCTTTGATTGAGAGATAAGACGGACCTGGGCTTTAGTGCACCTAGACTTAGAGTAGAGATTAGTGGGCGCGCACGTGCTTTGCATGTCCTAGTGTCCCGCGAAATCTACACTCAGACGAGGTTCTTCTGGTTGGCCTCCTGTCCTGCCCTTTGGGTGGCTCGGGTTGCTGGTTAGTTGGATTGTCGACTCTGGGGACCGATCATTTGGAAGTTGGCTAAGTGAGGCCTCTTCAGGATTTGATGATGCCACTCCTTTTGGGAATCGTATCATCAACCCTGAAAGTCTGTGATGCCGACGACCGCATAGGATGCCATACCTTTGTCAGTTACTAGGACATCCACCTGTGAGAGGGTTTGGGTTATGCAGGTAACTTGACTTTCAGACTACCGGTTTGTTTCTTGATCTGAGATCCTGGGTATTTATGGAGAGTTCTGAGGTCTGTTAGAGACCATTTGGAGAGTTTTGAGGTCTGTCAGAGACCAGTTGGAGATATGATTTGAGGTCTGCTAGAGACCATTCAAAGTTATGATTATGGGGTCTATCAGAGACCAGTATTGGGGCTGTGTATGAGGTCTATCTGAGACCCATGTTTGAGGACTTCTGGAGGGTCTATCAGAGACTTCTTGATATGGTTCAGGCTTCTCAGCCACGACATTTGGTCCCTGTTGCATGTTACTTGCATTGCATCGTTTGCATACCCAGTATCATTGCATCCCATTAACGTGTGTCTGTGCTGCAGGTACATTTGCATATTCCCCGGTTTTAGTGTCTGGACTTCTGAGTTTTGATCATGGCCGGTTTGAGGATGACAGTTGCTTATAAGCTACCTATCCCTGATATTGCTCCACTCCTGGGTCTGATTTCTCTTGCTAGTGAGGATGTTCGTAGAAGCTTCAGACAGAGTTACGGACGGCTGTTGAGTTTGGTTTGCAAATCCACTGATGATGAATTGAATGGGTTGTACACCTTAATGCAATTCTATGACCCGGCTTTGAGATGTTTCACGTTTGCGTATTTTATCTTGGGGCCTACCATGGAGGAGTATGTAGAGTTTACTGAGCTGCCAGTTCAAAATGCAGTTCCTTTTATTCACTCAGCCGCTGAGCCCAAGTTAGAGGATTTGGCTAAGGCCTTGCATATGAATGCTTCTGAGCTGTTGATGACTTCGTGGCGAGGGGTTCCGGGTTTCTCTCTCCAGTTTCTGGTAGGTAAGGCTCAAGAGTACGCCAAGAATGGGTGTTGGGTGGTCTTTAACGCTATTTTGGCCCTATGCATTTATGGGATAGTGTTGTTCCCTAACTTCCCAAACTTCGTGGACATGGATGCATTTCATCTATTTGCTGCTGGTAACCCTGTGCCAACGCTGATCGGGGACTTTTACCATTCGATGCACTACAGGAATGAGAACAGGAGAGGCAAGAACGTCTCTTGTTGCGTGCCTTTGCTGTATATGTGGTTCAAGAGCCATCTTCCCTCGAAGGGACCTTTCGTGGATAGTGCAACCACATCTGACTGGCCAGAGCGTATGATGAGGCTAACTTCTGCAGATATAAAGTGGTTTGATCAAGACTTGCTGGGGTCTGAGCTTATCTTCAGTTGTTCTGGGTACCCTAATGTTCCGTTGATAGGAAGAAAGGGGTGTATCAACTACAACCCATCTCTGTTTATCCGTCAGTTCGGATATGCATTGAAGAACCCACCAAAGGAGGAAGAAGTACAAGAATCTCTGTACTTCACCGGTGATTTGAAGGGAGAGTTATTAGCTAAGCTGCAGCATGCCTGGACGCGTATTAACCGAAGAGGGAAGCCGTTGTTAGGGAAAAATGACTGTCAGGCTTACGCACCATACAGAGTTTGGATCCAGGAAAGAGCAAGTCAGTTGCGGATGCCATTTCCAGATGCACCAGTCCTTGTTCCTATTCCGGTAGAAGAGCCAACTACTGTTTCTAGGGAGGCCTACGAGCAAGTTGTGAAAGAAAAAGAAGCCTTGATGAAGATCAATGAAGGGCTAGAGCAAGAGCTAGCTCAGATACGCAGTGAGAAAAACAAGGTCGTGCATGCTTTCCAACAGCAGATCGAGCTAGTAAGCAGACTAGGGGATGAGTTGACTGAGGAGAAGAAGAAGCGCGAACGTCTGGGGCAAGAGTTCAGAAGCTCCCATGACATGCTGGAATCCAAAAAGAAAGCGCTCGACGCAGCACACCGAGAGATCTCCTCTTGCAATAAGACTTGGAATGCTACGCTCACCAATAATAAAAAGAGGGAAGATAAGTTGAAGCAGCAAATTTCTAACCTCGAAGAGCAGTTGAAGGCTAGCATCAATAAGTATGAAGAAGAGGTGATGTCCAGGTATAGTCTCCAGAAGGCGTTGAACAAGGCTATATAGGCAGGAACGAAGCCGTGTCTCAGAAGCGGAAGTTAGAAGATCGCTTCGGAGAAGGGGCATGGGAGGAAACTGTCGGAGACGTACAACGCGTGCTCAAACGAAGAAACCAACTTGTTGAAGGGCTGCTTACTCGACCAGGTCATCCAGAGACCAAGAAGTTAATAGAAGAGTACCGGGCTTATGGGAGTACTTGATCATTTCTTGTATTAACTTGTATGCTTTATTTGCATAGTGCTGACCATCACCAGGATTGTTGGTTGAGGTCATGCCTTCTCATTGTACTCAGTGACATTGTATTCTTGGCTTATTGGTTTTCTCTGCAATATATGAGGCTTTCTATGATTCAGCTCCGATCTTTATATTGCTAGCACTGTCACTGCACTGGCACCTTCGCACTAGAATCGGGGAATGAATTTCCCTAATGCACAGACACACACATTGCATTGCATTCATATTCATATTGCATTACAGGTAATTTTTGGACGGTATCTTATTTCCCGCTCTGTATCAGGTATTTTCAGGATTGCAGATCAGCACCCGCACCGCTATTCCACTCGCACCAACTGTCGAAGAATCATGGATCAAATGCAGAATGAGATGCAAGATGTGCGCGAGAAGCTAGCCCTCTTTATGCAGACCATGGAGACTATTGCAAAAGGTCAGGAGAATTTGCAAGCCATGGTGCAGCCTCTGTTGGTCAGAAATGCTGGTCATGGGAATGAGGATCATCAGTCTGTGCGAGTCGACACTGTTCATGGGGATGGCACTCCCACACCAGTGGCTCCACCTGTAGTCAACATACCTGTTGTTAATGTCAACAACGCTACTGCTGCTGGAAATGGTAACGTTGGAGCTGGGAACGAGACTGCTGTCCATAACGTTGGGCTTGGTGATATCAACTTGGGTGATAATATGGGAGGCAACGACTTCGGTAATGCTGGATTCGGGTTCAATGACCAGGGTTTCGATAATGCTGGGAAATATGGTTTCAATGCTCAAGGCTTTGGGCAAGACGGATATGGTATGACCAATCAGGGTTACGGAGGTTTCGGAAATGGTAATGGCGCTGGGTTGATGAATGTTGGACCTGCTGGAGTTGTTCCGGGATACGGTAATAGAGGACGAGGCCCAATGGGAATGGTATGTGGCAAGAAGATCAGCAGGAGGACGCTTTCTCCGGCGGAGGTTTCGAAGGGCCGATGGATGACTCCCAGAAGATCAGAATGCTAGAAGAGCAGATGAGGGGGGTCCTGAACCAAAGTGCTGTGGGCTTAGACATGTCAGAAATGGGTCTGGTACCTGGCTTGAGGGTGCCAATCAAATTCAAAGCTCCTATGTTTGATAAGTATAAATGGGACACCTGTCCGAAAGTACACGTGCGGGCTTATTACAGAAAGATGTCTGCGTATTCAACTGATGAGAGAATGCTAATGCATTTCTTTCAAGATAGTTTGTCAGGCCCCTCCCTAGAGTGGTACATGGGGTTGGAGCCAACTAATATAAAGACATGGAAGCAGCTAGCAGAGGCATTTGTAGCTCACTACAAGTATAACAGTGACTTGGCGCCCAATCGGGTCCAATTGACAGGGCTGTCTCAGAAGAAGGGTGAGAGCTTTAAAGAGTACGCGCAAAGATTGCGCGACATGGCTGCTAGGGTCCGTCCTCCTCTAGAAGACAAGGAAATGAATGACATGTTCATAGGAACATTCACAGGCATGTTTTATGACAAATTGTTTCACACCTCGTTGGCCAGTTTCTCCGACTTAATTCTGATGGGAGAAAATATTGAAAACAACATTAAACAAGGAAGATTCCAAGCTGAGGAATCAACTGCATCTGGCAGCAACAGGAAGGCTTTTGGTGGGCGCTGTCAGGGCGATGCGAGCGCAGTGTTTGGCGGCCGAGGCAGAGGCCGGGGCAGAGGTCGGAACCAATATAATCAGCCGCAGCAGGTGGCGAGTGTTACTATTCCATTCCAGCAACAACCATTTCAACGACAACAACCGTTTCAGCAGCAACCTATTCAACAACAACAGCAGCAGCAGCAGCAGCCACAGCAGGGGGCACAGCCTGCTCAGCAAAGATTCCAGGGTGGTAAACCAAGAAGAGTGTTTGAGAAGCCTCCCTCAACGTACGCAGATCTGTTGCAGACATTGTTGGGTTTGAACCTGGTAGAGAAGAGACCTCTGGCACCGATAACAGGAACTCCTCCGTATGGTTATGATGCAAGCAGGCACTGTGAGTTCCACTCTGGGGCTCCGGGCCACGATGTAGAGGGTTGCCATGCTTTTAAGCATGTTGTGCAGGATCTTTTGGACAATAAGGCTATCAATTTCGGAACGGCAGGTCCGAATATAGTGCAGAAGCCCATGCCCAATCATGGGGCAAACGCCATTCTGACTGAGGAAGGTTTGAATTTGATTACGAGAGTGGATGATTTAAAGACGCCGCTGAGCGAGATAAAAAGCAGATTATTACAAGGGGGTGTCTATCCGGGTTGTGACGAATACTGCTTGGAATGTTGGACCCTAGCTGGGGGGTGTGATGATTTAAAGAAAGGCATTCAGGCTTTAATAGACGGCGGCACCTTGCAGTTTGACCGAGCAGCAATTGAAGAGCCTGCAGGGGCAGTAGCAGATAATCAGAGTGATGTGGCCACTGTAACGATTCCTCGAAAGACAATCACTATAACAGCACCGGTTCAGCGACCGCCAATTACTATCACTAAGGCCGGACTGATCCCGTACGAGAGCACAAAGGCAGTCCCATGGTCATATGGGTTGGAAGTGTATTGTGACGGAATAAAGATTGATGTTGATAAGCAACCAGCCGAGACCGTAGACAATGTTGTTGGTACAGGAGGTATGACAAGGAGTGGTAGGATCTTTATGTCGCCTGAGGTAGAGGCCGAAAGACTGGCAAAGGGGAAGGGAAAGATGATTGAGAACGTTCCTGTGCAGGCAAGCGACAAAGAAACGGCATCGAAGGATGTGGAAGAGTTCATGCGCTTGATCCGTAAAAGTGATTATAAGATTGTGGAGCATCTGCAACAGACGCCATCAAAGATATCTATCCTGTCGTTGCTATTGTGTTCTGAAGCTCACAGAAATGCTTTGTTGAAAGTCCTGGATACTTCCTTCGTACCCCAAGATGTTTCCGTAAATTAACTAGAAGGAGTGTTGGCTCATGTAAATGCGGGCCACAGCTTGGGCTTTACCGACTTCGATTTGACCCCAAAGGGGAGAGATCATAATATGGCGCTGCACGTATCTGTCGAGTGTAGAGGATCAGTCATGTCGCATGTATTGGTCGACACCGGATCATCCTTGAATGTGCTGCCCAAGAAAGCGATGATGAAGCTAGATGTCAGAGGAATCCTGTGCACGCCCAGTGACCTGGTAGTCAGAGCATTTGACGGCACGCGGAGAACAGTCTTTGGATCGATAACACTGCCTCTACAGGTGGGGCCGGAAGTGTTTGCCACTGAGTTTTATATCATGGACATCCAGCCAGCATATAGCTGCCTGCTCGGAAGACCTTGGATTCATGGGGTTGGGGCAGTCACGTCCACCCTGCATCAAAAGTTGAAATATATGGTCGGAGACAGCGTAGTCACCGTATGCGGAGAAGAGGACATCCTGGTCAGCCATCTGTCGTCATTTAAATATGTGGAGGTCGATGGAGAGATTCACGAAACACCATGCCAGGCATTCGAAGGGCTGCGCATCAAGGACAAAGGTCCCGGGCCGAGCAAAGCGCCGGAGATAGCCGTTTCGTCATATAAAGAAGCTCAAGCTCTGGTAGAGGCTGCAGAAACAAAGGGCTGGGGCAAAGTGCTGGACATTCCTGTGAAGATGGACCGGTTTGGACTGGGGTACCAACCGTCGTCATCCACTCCTGCTGTGGGGGCACCCCGTTTCAGAGGGCCAATAACCATCTCCGCCAGTGGAGTATGTCATGAGACCATCAACGCTGCTTCAGAGTCTGACGAAGGAGACAACGACTGTGATATGGATACCTGGATTCAGCCAAGCACGCCAGGACAGGGATTGTGCAACTGGTCCATTCAGGAGCTTGTTCCTGTGACTCTTAAACAGTAATGCTTTGTTTTATTAATTGTTGAACAATCTGATGTCTTGCCCGGGGCATCATGATTTGCTTAGGGTTGTGCCGTTATGAACATTGCGTGTTTATCATTAAATAAAAGGCGTTGTTTTCATGTGCAAATATTGCGATCCCTGTTTTTCTTGTTTTGTATTTTTCAATAAAATGGCAACGTGGTTATTCGCTTTATACGCATTTTGAAGCATTTAACCATTCTTTTTGCAGGATAACATTTTCAGATGACATCCTTGAACCACCTATGACTCGTCCCGACTTCGAGCATCCGGTATTTCAGGCCGAAGAAGAGGTTGTCGAAGATAGTGACATTCCTGAAGAACTGTCTTGGTTGGTGAAACAAGAAGAAAGGGTCATTCTGCCTCACGAAGAGGTCATCGAAATTATCAACTTGGGGTCGGAAGGGGTTGAGAAGAATATTCGCATCGGAGCCGCGCTGCAAAGCGATATCAAGCAAAGACTGGTCGAAATGCTCAGAGAGTATAGTGATGTATTCGCTTGGTCGTATGAAGACATGCCAGGGCTCGATACAGACATGGTGGTGCACCGTCTGCCATTGAAAGAGGAATGCCCGCCGGTCAAACAAAAGCTTCGCAGAACTAGACCAGACATGGCAGTAAAGATCAAAGAGGAAGTTCAAAAACAGTGGGATGCTGGTTTCCTGGCTGTGACAAAATATCCCTCATGGGTTGCTAACATCGTACCAGTGCCAAAGAAAGATGGCAAGGTTCGAATGTGTGTGGATTATAGGGATTTGAACAAAGCAAGCCCAAAAGACGATTTTCCACTTCCTCATATCGATGTGCTAGTTGATAATACTGCTCAATACTCTGTATTCTCCTTCATGGATGGCTTCTCAGGCTATAATCAGATTAAAATGGCGCCAGAGGACATGGAGAAGACTACTTTCATAACGCCTTGGGGAACATTTTGCTACAAAGTGATGCCCTTTGGTTTGAAGAATGCTGGGGCAACGTATCAGCGTGCGATGACGACTCTTTTCCATGATATGATGCATAAAGAGATCGAAGTTTATGTTGACGATATGATTGCTAAATCCCAGACGGAGGAAGAGCATCTGGTGAATCTGCTGAAGCTGTTCAAAAGGCTTAGGAAGTTCAGGCTGAGACTGAACCCTAACAAGTGCACCTTCGGGGTGAGATCGGGTAAACTGCTGGGGTTTATCGTAAGCGAAAGAGGAATAGAGGTTGATCCTGCAAAAATAAAAGCAATTCAAGAAATGCCGGCGCCTAAAACAGAGAAAGAGGTGCGCGGGTTTTTAGGGAGGTTGAACTATATTGCTAGGTTCATATCTCACCTAACTGCTACGTGTGAACCATTATTCAAGTTGTTGAAGAAAGATCAAGCTGTAACGTGGAACGAAAATTGTCAAAAGGCGTTCGATAAAATAAAGCAGTACTTGCAGGAGCCTCCTATTTTGATACCCCCAGTGGCAGGGAGACCCTTGATTATGTATTTGACGGTTCTTGAGGGAAGCATGGGTTGTGTTCTCGGTCAACACGACGAGACAGGAAGAAAAGAGCATGCGATCTACTACTTGAGTAAGAAATTTACAGATTGTGAATCTCGATATTCAATGCTGGAGAAAACTTGTTGCGCGCTAGCCTGGGCCGCCAAGCGTTTGAGGCAATACATGCTGAATCATACAACCATGCTCATCTCAAAGATGGATCCTATCAAATATGTATTCGAAAAGCAGGCGTTGTCAGGGAGAATTGCCCGTTGGCAGATGGTCTTGACTGAATACGACATCCAATACGTCTCGCAGAAGGCTATAAAAGGGAGTGTACTGTCTGAGTACCTGGCAGAGCAGCCTATTGAAGATTACCAATCGATGAGGTTTGATTTTCCTGACGAGGATATCATGTACCTAAAGATGAAAGATTGTGAAGAGTCGTTGCCAGACGAAGGACCAGAATTGGGTTCCAAGTGGAAGATGATATTTGACGGAGCTGTGAACGCTTACGGTAGCGTAATAGGGGCAATCATCACTACTCCACACGGGTCGCACATCCCGTTTACTGCCCGATTGACCTTTGCAGTTACCAATAATGAAGCCGAATACGAAGCTTGTATAATGGGGCTTGAAGAAGCCATTGATTTGCGAATCAAGAATCTGGACGTATACGGAGACTCGGCTCTGGTGGTGAATCAGATCAAAGGAGAGTGGGAGACACGTCAGCCCAACTTGATACATTACATGAATTATGCAAGGAGATTGTTGCCTTTCTTTGACAAGGTTGAATTGCATCATGTACTGCGGGCAGAGAATCAAATGGCTGACGCCCTGGCCACTTTGTCTTCCATGTACAAAGTCAACTTCTGGAATGAGGCTCCCATAATTATTATCTCTCGGCTTGACAGGCCTGCCTTTGTGTTTGCTATTGACGAAGCATCCGATGACAAACCGTGGTATTTTGATATCCTTAATTTCCTGAAGAATAAAGAGTATCCGGCTGGGGCATCCAGTCAAGATCAGAAGACTCTCAGGAGATTAGCGGGTAATTTCTATTTGAACCCAGACGGTGTCTTATACAGAAGAAACCACGATTTGGTGTTGTTGCGTTGTGTGGATGAAAAAGAGGCCAAGTTGCTCATGGAGGAGATACATGAAGGTACATTTGGCACGCATGCTGGTGGACATGCTATGACGAGAAAGCTGTTGCGGGCAGGTTATTTTTGGCTGACTATGGAAACTGATTGTTTCAAGTTTGCGAGGAAGTGCCACAAGTGCCAAATCTATGCTGATAAGATCCATGTGCCTCCGAGTCCTCTAAACGTGATGTCATCGCCATAGCCATTCTCGATGTGGGGAATCGATATGATTGGAAAGATCGAGCCGACAGCTTCTAATGGGCACCGGTTCATTCTAGTAGCGATTGATTATTTCACTAAATGGGTGGAAGCGGCGTCGTACACAAATGTAACAAAGCAAGTGGTGGCCAGATTCATCAAGAGAGATATCATTTGCAGATATGGGATCCCCAAGCGGATAATCACTGACAACGGTTCAAACCTGAACAACAAAATGATGAAGGAGCTCTGTCCGAATTTCAAGATCGAACATCACAACTCCTCCCCTTACCGACCCAAGATGAATGGCGCTGTCGAAGCGGCCAATAAGAATATCAAGAAGATCGTTCAAAAGATGGTGGTGACCTATAAGGATTGGCAGGAGATGCTACCTTTCGCTTTGCACGGTTATCGTACAACGGTACGCACATCAACCGGGGCAACCCCGTTCTCGTTAGTATACGGAATGGAAGCTGTGCTACCATTGGAAGTTGAGATCCCTTCTCTGAGGGTATTGCGAGACGTCCAACTAGATGAGGCAGAATGCGTGAAGGACAGGCTGAACCAACTGAGTTTGATGGATGAGAAGAGGCTAACTTCTCTAGCATACGGTCGTTTGTATCAGAGCCGAATGAAGAAAGCATACGACAAGAAGATACATCCGCGAAGCTTTCAGATGGGCGACCTTGTGTTGAAAAGGATTCTCCCGCCGCAGGCAGATCACAGGGGCAAGTGGACCCCTAACTATGAAGGGCCCTACGTTGTCAGAAAAGTCTTTTCAGGAGGAGCGTTGCTGTTGTCCACCATGGACGGTGAAGACTTTGCGTCACCTGTAAATTCGGACGCAGTTAAAAAATACTTTGCTTAAAATTGACCCGCTGGACAGAAAAAAGAGAGTCCAGGCAAAAATGGGGCATCCTGGCGAACCAAAAACAGAACGAAAGGTTCGGGAAAAAGTTAGGGATAAATTGTAAAAAAATGTACACCCGCGAAGTTGAAAACCTACACTGGGCGGCTTCGGCAAAAAAGGGTATCCCGGTGAACTGAAAACCCATAAAGGGCGGTTCACGCAAAAGTTAGGGATTTGAAAAGCAAATGACTGCGGTCCGAATTTGATACTGCGTTGAGCATTGGTGCGGGAGAATATGCCTGAAGGGTCGATTATCAGATACAATCTCTTCGGAAGTGTGGATACCGGGAAAGCATTAGAGTCGGGCGAGTCATGCGAGGATCAGTTCATGGTGTTCATCTGCATCCCGTTGCCGACATGTGTACAAATTGAATTTGTCAATATATTTATGCTTCGTGTGCATACTTGTATATTTGCTTTGCGTAGCTTCCTCTTTTCAGGAGTTACATCCCGTGTACAAAACTCCGCACATTCAGGGGCCCAATCAATAAAATATGTTATTCAGTATTTGATGCTGGTTCTTTACTGTTTTGTGCATGATAAAACGCCTAGGTTTGATGAAACTAGCATGTGCATAACGTCACTGGCCCTTGCCAACAATTGCTAAAACTTTGAATTAACTGAAAATGATGTCACTAACCTGAATAGATTTGGTTGCATAGGCTTGTTTTGTCTTGTTTGTGTTGTTGCAGGTTTCATAGCCGTACAAGGAAGACGATCAAAAGATTGCAGTGACGAAAGACTCGACCCCCACGCAGGTCATGCATGTTCTTCCTGAAGAAGGATCAAATTCCCCAGCTAGCCGTAGCTTATCCAAAGGGCATTCTCCAGCAAAGTCGTTTACCCTCAGCAGATTTTGGCGATTCCTAGATCGAAGGCTGTATTCAGACAGTGCATTTCAAGCAGAGTTGGCTTAGCCGTAGGAGATTAATATTTGTGAGCTGTAGCCAGACAGTTCCCTTGTCCCCGCAGGGTCGTTTACTCTCTCCCGGCGGAGGCAGTTGATTTTTCCAAGAGGATCGTTCCATCCCCAATGGAATTCTCTTTTCAGCAAGTATTTTCATTCCTCCCAGTGGAACTCAAAGATTAAGACTCTCCCCGGCAGAGTTGGTCGTGTGTCCTGGCATTTATTTTGTCGGAATACCGTGTGATATCCGTTCACTTTCCAGCAGAAGTTCAATCATACCAAGCGCATCTGCTATTCTCCAGCAGAGTTATATTCTCCAGCAGGGTGTTACTTCAATGAGGCGCTTGGTTCGAGTTCCCAATTTCCCAAGCTGAGTCGACTTCACTCTTCCAGCATTTACTTTGCTGGAACAATTCTGTAGCACTTGGCTATCCCCAGCGGAGTCAGCAGTGTCTTCAGCATTTATTTTGCTGGAGCAGTTCCTGTATCCCAGCAGTTCGAGTCTGCATTGGCATCAGGCATATAGTGTCATACTTGCATCCACCAAATAAGCGTAGCATTTCCATGTCGAATGGAGCATGGCGTCATTGTCAAGCATACGCATTTTTGAAACATAAACTAGGTTGGCTAACCGTTTGTTTCAGGTATTGTTTCTCTTGCAGGTAGAGAGAGCTCTTGCTCAGATGAATCACCAAACATTCGAGGTCTCGACGTGAGACATCCAATGAAATGTCAGCTTTGACATTATTCCCCACAGAATTATCATGATGAAGTTCTCTTTGTCTCCGAACAGAGTTATTTGTGAATTTCTCGTGTTTTCCCCGCCAGAGTGAGTAGGCAAAATTTCTCCTCATTCCCAAGCAAAGTTGTTGGTCAGCAAAGGGTCTCATGAATCAGAATTTCAGAGGCCACCGCCGGTTATCAGAACAGGCGTCCGGTAGTTTGGTTTCCAAATATCCCCAGTAGAGTCCTCTTCAAAATCGCTGTCACGTCAGTGCTAAGAAGTTTTGTGGTTTGGGACCAATGGAAGGATGAGTCCTGACGTGGACAATTTTCTTGACAGGTTTCTTTGTGCTAGAAAAGTGGGGGTCCTAACGTGGACAGATTGATTTCCTCAGTTTGACAATATGTGCTAGTCCTAACGTGGACAGGTTCGATTTTTCAGAATTGTTGTTATGTGGAGTCCTGACGTGGACATTTCTTCCAGGTGGCGATATGTGATAGTCCTGACGTGGACAAATTCGAGTTCTCGGTATTGATTGAGTGTGAAGTCCTGACATGGACGAAATTGGTTACTCTTCATGTTGGTGTCCTGATATGGACAATTTATTTCCAGCAGATAGCTGTATTCGTGATGGTGATATATGCGTCCTGACGTGGACAAGTTTGTAGTTCTTTGTGATGACAAGACGCGAGAGTCCTGACGTGGACAAATTTATCCTTCTTCGTGTTGGGGGCAAAGTATGAGTCCTAACGTGGACAAGTCTCACTTCCCCAGCAAGTCGAGGACGCGCAAGTCCTGACGTGGACAGGTCCTATTTCTTCAGCAGGTTGAGATGTGAGTCCTGACATGGACAAGTCTCACTTCCCCAGTGGGTCGAAGGATGAGTCCTGACGTGGACAAAATTTTATTTCCTCAGCAAGTCAAGAAGTGAGTCCTGACGTGGACAAATCAAGACGAAACGTGAGTCCTGACGCGGACAGGTTTATTCCTTACGTGGAAGAAAATTGGTTTCCTTACGTGGACAGATCAAGAATTTTATTCCTTACGTGGAAGAAAATTGGTTTCCTTACGTGGAAAGAAGACGGGTTCCTTACGCGGAAAGAAGGGAGTCCTTACGTGGGCAAATCGGAAAAAAGGGGGATGTATTCCTTACGTGGAAAGATTGGAGTCCTTACGTGGACAGATCGAATAAAATCGTATTCCTTACGTGGAAAGCTTGGAGTCCTTACGTGGACAGATCTAGAATTTCATTCCTTACGCGGAAAGAGTGAGTCCTTACGTGGACATAACAAGTTGGAGTCCTTACGTGGACGAATCAAAATGTGTTTCCTTACATGGAAAGAGGCGATTCCTTACGTGGAAAAGAAGATGGATTCCTAACACGGAGAG
Source organism: Lathyrus sativus (assembly GCA_963859935.3). Classification (NCBI taxonomy): domain Eukaryota; kingdom Viridiplantae; phylum Streptophyta; class Magnoliopsida; order Fabales; family Fabaceae; genus Lathyrus; species Lathyrus sativus. The sequence goes on from OZ012741.1 coordinate 302,425,258, forward strand.
ATTTTATTCCTGACGTGGAAGAATTTAGTCCTGACGTGGACAGATACAAAAGAGTTTAGTCCTAACGTGGACAGATCCAGCCGAAGTCTTAGTCCTAACGTGGACGATGTTATTCCTAACGGGGAAGAGTTTAGTCCTGACGTGGACAGATACAGAAGAGATGATTCCTTACGTGGAAAGATTTTATTCCTAACGTGGAAGGGTGAGTCCTAACGTGGACGATGTATTCATAGCCTAGGGAGTTTAGTCCTGACGTGGACAGATCTAGACGAAGTCTTAGTCCTAACGTGGACGGTGTTATTCCTAACGTGGAAGAGAGTATTCCTAACGTGGACGGTTTATTGCCGATGGGAGGCAGACGAGCCATCCCCAGTGAAGTTGTCAAGATTTTTCCTAACAGGGACAAGTTTAGTTGAGATTGCTTTGTGTTGACGAAACAGGAGTCCTAACGTGGACAAGTTTTTCGATGATAAAAGCTTTTTCAGGCTGATGAAAGTAATCCCCAGCACGAGATCGGTGGGTTGCTGTAAGCAGTCTGATTCAGTTGATGAATGTTGTTCCCCAAGCAGTGGCGCAGTTTATTTCTGCGGTTGGCAAATTTCCGGGTTCTTAGTATTCAACCGTCTCGTACCACGAATGTTTGAAGGCCGTTCTCTCTTCACCCAATCGGGTCCAAGTCGCTTGAATAGGGGCAGCTGTTGCACCCTAAAATTTGCTCAACCTTATTCACTTGGTTTATGTTTCAATATCATTGGCATTTGCATATAGAGTCATGTACATAGTCTAATCATCTACATAGCATAAGCATAACAAGTCATCCATCAGGGAACCAAGCATTATTCTCATCTCTATGAGCCTATCAAGAGGTTATTATTCAAATTCAATCTCATTCAAGTCATCAGAAAGAATTTGAAAGCTAGGAAGTCAATGGATCAAGCAATGCATCTATCTCCTAACTGAGGGTATCTGAGGATCAACAAGTAAGTTGTGAGCTGTGGATGGAGCATGGAGAGTATCTGGACATCATGGGAGACTTAGAAAGTCATTTTAAGAAGGAGACAAGTCCTTGGTGTGATCACAAGTATTGCAGTTGAAGACAGTCAACTAGGGTTTCATCTGGGGTCAACTCTAGGTCAACTCTAGGTCAATTGATTGATTGAAAGGCATTGAGGTCTATTGGAGAGATGTGGGGTTCATCATTTGACATGTAAAGAAGGATATGTTGTTGTGCTAAGAAGAAAGCAAGAGAAATCAAGGAGAAGAGGAGTTTCTAAATTAGGGTTTCTGTGTAAAATCCCCTAGTTTAGGTCAAATTTCCAAGCAAGCTAAGTCAAAATGCAAGCTTCAAATGGATCCTTGGCCAACATGAAACTTGTATAGGATCTCAAGACCTTTAATTTTAGTGGTGGAAGACATTAAGGATATTTATAGAACTCAAGTTATGGTCCTTGCAAGTTACAGGTCATCTGAGGTATCTGAAATTTTGTCTGTAAAAGTGACTTGACTTCCAAGCAATTTTTACCCCTCAAGGAGATTTCAAATGAATTTCTGGTCAACATAAGAGTTGTTCCTCATTGTCTTAGCTTTCTAGAATGGTATAGTATGCCTTCATATTATTTGTGGAACTCTACTTATGGTCTTGGCAAGCAAAGGGTATTTTGGTCATCTGAGAATTACAGGTCATTCTTAGCCTATGCCTAAAACTCATACAAGGAAGCTTCAAATGAAAAACTTCACAACATCAAAGTTGCTCAAAATGCCATTTTAAGTCTATAAAAGAAGTCATGGAAGTTTGGAAATGCATGGAATGAGACTTGACCAAAGTTGGTGGAAAATGACCTAAAAAAGGCATATAAGTTGAAAAAGTTGAAATGAAATATTGGTTTGAGAGATCTACAAATCCAAAATGGGTCATCCAATATACCAAATTGATTCCAAACATCATTTTAGAGACATTGGTTCATCCACTTTTTTGAGTTAGGAGTTAAAAATTGGACTTGCTTTGTATTTTTGTTGCTTGCATAATAAGGCAAGTAGAGAAAACTTGGCATAAGTAACTTTTCAAGGCAAGGAACTTGGTTTTTTTACACATACCATGACAATAACTCATAAGAGGAGATTTTGATACAAATATGAAAGGGAATGCATGAGATAGGAGATGGATCAAAGTATCATTAAGGGAGAACTTCCATAATCTTCCATCACTTTCTAGAATCATCTAAGATCATTCTACCACCTTCTAGATCAGGCCATCATCATCTATATAAACACAAGAGTGGCTCCAAAATGCGGTTGGTGATTCATTTGGCAAGAATACATAGTTTCCTTCCATCTTTCCAATTTTGCAAATTGTTCTCAATCTCTCACTAAATCCCATCAATTCACAAAGTTTTTGATCCTAATCTACTCTACAATCATCCTAGAACCAAAATTCATCAAGATCTGGCTGAGTTGAGTTCATTTTCGTGTGCTGTGATTTTCACCATCAAAACTGCAAAAGGAGTTCAAGTATCATATTCAGAGCATTGGATCAAAGGTTATTGCATACAGTAGCAAGGATCAAGAGTGTTGATCAAGATCAGAGCATTGGTGGCTGCTGATTCAAGAAGTCTACATCTGTTTTCAAGAATTTGCCCCAGGTATGTTTTCCTTCGAATTGGCTAGCATAGTGATCATGGCATAGGATTATTAGTATATTAGAGACCTAGGTAGTTAGAGGATGAATCCTGGAAAGTTTGGCATTGATTGGTGAAGATTTTCAGGCATGCACAAAAAAGGTTTTGATCCAGAATTTGATGGATAGAGTGTGATAATTAGTGTGGATTCGTTTAGAGTGATCATGGAGGTATAGAGTTGGTTCTGTTAGCAAGAGTTTGAAGTTTGGTGAGGATGAATTTTGAGTGTCCATGGAGGTTGTATACCATCGGGTCTGGCATTTGATTAAGCTTCAGCAAAAACTAAGGGTGCAGTTGTCTTCTACGTGAACTTTGGGTCAATTTTGGTGTTTATATCGTGGCCTTTCATGGAGAGGCGAGGGAGATATGATGGTTGGAAGATGGCTGTGTCGAGCTCGTGTGCAGGGTTTATTCTGCAAACCCTAGAGTTGATTGAGGAAGACGATCCAATGGCCGTCCGATCATGCCAATTATTTGACTTTCTCATCTCATCCAATGGCTGGCATTTGAAGTTGAAACGGAGGGAAAAGACCAAGTGGAACGCAGCGTTTCACTTATTAAAACGCATGGGCTCTGAGTCCAAATTCATATCCCCACCCCCTTTTATATAGGCCCAATGGAATATACTGGGATTTGTTGCTTTTCGCACCGTGAACTTATTTCTTTTCTTTTTATTTTCCAATTCATTTTCTGACGCTTCCTGGGCCTAGCGCCAATTGCTAGGCGCACCTCCCATTTTATGGCCCAGCTGAGATTTGAACTAGGCGTGTATGCTATTCAGACCCCCTCCCCTTTTATTTCATATTTTGTGTTTTATTTTCTTTTATATTTTTCTCATCTTTAAAAAATCCTAAAAAATAGGAAATTTGATATTTTTAATTCCTTCTTTTTGTGGTAGGTCAGTAATTCTGTCTAGAAAAATATGAAAAAATAAAAATGGCATTTTATTTCGTTTTAATATTTTTCATGCATTTTTCTTGTAAATAGCATTTTATTAAGTTTAGTTTGAGACTTAAATTTGTTGATTTTTGTTCTAATAGATGCTTTAGTATTTTTAATCCATTCTTTTTAGGTTGTTTAGTTTAGGACTTCAACTTGTACATAAGATTTAATTCACAATTTTAGAAATTAATTTTAGGAGATTTGATTAGATGTGAATAACATGAACAAAATTAGGGTTTTAGGTGATAACATGGGTGAAATAGATTAGATTCTTCTAGGAATTTTTGAGTTGATTTTGGGGTATGGGATTATAGGGGTTATGGGTATAGGTTAGATCCCTTAGAAATTATTAGGATTCCCCTACTGCTATTGGTATATTGCTTATATTTGCTTGACTGGTGTGGTGTGCCCTCTCTGGGGGTTATAATTTGTCTGTGTGGGTATTGGGATTGCTTGGGGATTGGGAGAGCTGAAGACTTGAGGAGATGAAGCCATGTGAAGATTAAAGACTGAAGACCAACTTCCAGAGTTGATGAGGAGGTTCTGTGCTGGCAGCTGTTGAAGTTTGTAGGATCTAGGAGTTAGGCAGAGCCCTAAAGTAGTCAACTTGATTCTCAAACATGGAAGGTCTTGACTGCCTCCATTCTTCTCTATGATGCAGAGTATCTCTAAGACACTCACCCCCTTCCTTTGGAAGGCTTGGTGCTACTGTTTAAGGGATAGAACTCTTGAGAGAAAATATCCTTTGTGTTGTTAGCAGTCTGTTTGCCACCCTTGGTGGTCAACTAATTGCTTAACACCCAATTTACTCTTGTGATTGATCCCTCATCCTGGAGGTTTGAGACTTGAAGAAAAGCCATTGTAGGCTGAAGATTGATGACAAAGACCTTGCTTGAAGGCTGTGGAGATGGAGATTGAGGCTTGCTGAAGCTTATAGCTGGTTGGAGATGACTTGAAGATAGGTGTTGATGCAGAGCTGTTGTGGCTGTTTATTTTAGTTGTTATTCATTTCTGATGTATTGATTGATTTTCTGGACTATATTGTTTGTTGTTAACCTGTTGGGTTGAAAGTGAAGTCTGTTCACTTTTTCCTATTGTTTTCTAGGTTCGAGGTTGAGTGGGACTCCCTTGCCTCGCTTGTATTGTTGCATCCATGCATTTTACTGCTTTACTGTATATATATGCTATTGATTCTGTTTCCGTCTATTCCCTTAGGATCTCTGTTTCTCTCTGTGCAAGAGAGGAGCATGATAGACACTAGGTCTTAACCCATGCATGATAACATTAGGTTAGTTTGATTCCCTTTTCAACCATAGGTTAGAGTTCTGTCTCTTCTTCCTCAAAACAAACAGAAAAATACAATAAGATTTCAAACACAATAAAAGACACTTCTTTCGTAAAAGAATGTGAACTCATCAAACGTCATTTTTTGTCCGCTTGGACTGCTAATCAGAAAAACCTTTTTTCAGGAGGAGTAAAATCAATCAGGACAGACTTGTGTCATGCGTAGCCCGAACTACGTTCGCTCTGATCTTTCATGCTGTATGAAAGTACGTAGGCATAGGATGCGACGTCCTAGCGACCAACCTTCCCCTCCTTTCCCGTAGGTAGGCGAACTACGTTGACTCTGATTTCTCGTTCCGGTCGGGAATACGTAGGCATAAAGTGCGATACTTTGCCGAGTCATTTTCTTTTCTTTTTAACCATAACCTTTAGAGTAGATAGAAATAACAATCCGTACCAGAAAACAAGCGTGGATCCCGTCGAGTACGACGGACGTGAGGGGTGCTAATACCTTCCCCTTGTGTAACCGACTCCCGAATCCAGGATTTGGTTGCGATGACCATTCCTTTCCCGTGTTGTGCGAGGTTTACTCTGAGCGTTTCCTTTCCCTCCCGTGGGATAAATAACGCACGGTGGCGACTCTTCTGTTCAGCCGGCGCCGATTTTCACAGTAGCGACAACGTCCTACGCGAAATCCACAAAGGGATCAACGCCCAACACCTAGGTGTAAGGTCCCTCACGAGGAAAGTTCTGCGAGCAGGGTACTACTGGCCGACCATGCAAAATGACATAAAAGAACATGTGAGGAAGTGAGAAAAATGCCAATGGCACGGAGACACGCTCCTAGCGTCACCCAACGAGCTCAGCACATTGTCCTCCCCGTGGCCCTTCGCCTGGTGGGGCCTGGACATCCTGGGACCCTTCATCGTAGGCTCCAACCAGAATAAATACTTAATAGTAGGCGTGGACTGCTTCACCAAGTGGATAGAGGCTGAAGACCTGGCCAAGATAACAGCCCACAACATACTTCATTTCTACAAGAGAAACATCCTTGTCCGTTTTGGCATTCCTCAAGCAATCGTGACAGACAACGGGACACAGGTCACAGACAGAAAATTCCAGGAATTTGTCGCTCAACTAGGCACTAAATAACACTTCGCATCCGTCGAGCACCCTCAAACTAACGGGCAAGCCGAAGCAGCAAACAAAGTAATCTTACGAGGTCTCAAACAGAGTCTGGATGAAACAAAGAGACAGTGGGTCGAGGAGCTACACATCATGCTCTGGTCCTACCGTACTACCCTTTATTCGTCCATCAGCGAATCCCCTTTTTTCCTAGCATATGGAACAGAGGCGGTAATCCCCATCGAAACCCATGTACCGGCCAGACGAACGGAGGCACCCTTGGACGAAAAGACAAACGGCAAGGCCGTTAGGGAAAAACTCGACCTTGTCGAGGAGGTTCGGACAGGGGCAGCCCCCCGCGAAGCCTCACTCAAGCAGAAAATAAAGATTAGGCACAATGCCAAGGTCATCAGATGATAATTACAAGTATGCAACCTCATCCTAAAGAGGAATCACAAAGATTCCCGAGAGGGCAAGCTCGCCGCATACTGGAAAGGACCCTAACGCGTTAGAGCGAAGACGGGGAATAAAGCCTACTACCTAGAACACCTAACCGAGGAAGAATTAGTTCGACCATGGAACACCGAAAAGCTGAAGCAATATTACAGCTAAGGCCCCCACCGTCGACGTACCCAGACCAAGCGTCGGGCACGACGAACGATTAAAGGTTACACGCCCAGGTACATGCGATGCACCCCTAAAAGAATCCAAGCAAGGGTCTAGCAAAAAAGCCTACCCATGCTCGACGACAGTTCCTCGATTGAGCTTGCCGTCGATATGGTACCGTGAATGGCAGAATCCCTAGCTCGCAATGGGAGGTTCACACTGTGGACTCAGTCCACGACCATGACCTAATTTTCGCCCTGCTTGGAAATGACCCAGGCCTTTTGATCAGTTCCCCGCACTGTCGAACATCACCCGTCGAGCAGACCCGGAACATAGCGTACAATCAAGTGTTTCTGATGACCGTGTTGGATGGTGCATAACACTTAGGAAATATCCAACATACCATATGACTAAGTGCCACGCTACTCAGTTTCAGAGGCAGCCACATCATGCTTTTGATTCTAAAATGTACTAGTAATAACTTTCTGATCAGACTTTCTGAAGTGTATAATTAAAACTGAACTAAAGCTACTTCTGTGTCATAACCAGTTACATCAAATAAATATTATTCTGCACACAAGAACTAGCTAGTTAGAAACTTAATTGTTTTTCATATACTTTGTTATCATTAAAACTTTAGAGGATACATGATATGAACTAAATTTGTCTTAACATATACAACAAAGTCAAGATAACAACAATTATTTTTTGTTCTCCAAAATTAACTTGAAAATATTTGTTGTTCTCCTAGAATCTATTATCAAAATTTGGACTTGTTTAAAAAAATGTATTTTAATATTCTATGTAAACAATATAATTAAAAAAAATTACTCCCCTCGGTTTTTAATAGAAACGGAGAGGTATGTAACATTTGGGATGAAACATATTTTATTGTATTTATTATTTAAAAAAAACACATTTTACCTCGGTTTTTAATAATAATCGAGAGGAAATATAAACATGTTTATTGAGTTTCTTCATCGTCCTTAAATAAATCTTTGTCATCCATTTAAAAAGTATCAACATTGAAGACATTGTCATTAGTGATTCGCGTGAAACCTAAAAGATATTATAAAAGCATTCTGAATATTAAAAATTGATAACGAAACATTTGACATGAAAATTTTGAAACTTAAAGATGTTTGGAAAAGTTCTCTATGATGTATTGCAAGAGCATACAATTATTTAGGTTCAAAGTTTGTGTTCTTAATTAATCATATAAATGAATATTTATTTTATTTAACTAATCCTTTTTATTTTATTTTATATCAAAAACAAATGCATGAAATATAAAATATTTGATCTTTCCCAAGATTTAATGAAACGTGGATCCATCATTTGTTCTTCCCGAATATCCAATATTTATTCTTCACCAACAACGATGATGATGAATCAGGTTCAAAAATTGTTATATATTTTTACTATAATATTCTGTGTAAACAGTGCAATATTTTGTGTAAACAATGAAGTTTGTAAATAAACTAATTTATTAATATTTTGTGTAAACAAATTAATTTATTAATATTTTGTGTAAATAATATAATGAGTATTTAAAAAAAAAGATAAAAAAGATATTGTTGGGGATCGAACCAATGACCATTTCTACTATCTCCTTAGTTATTCTAAAACTGAGGGGTAAAATGGATAGTTTTCATGATGCCCTTCGTTACCCCGCCTTTGTAATCGAGGTAAAATCAACTTTGTGTCTGAGGTTAAATGTGTTTTTTTGTAGTAGTGAATAATGGTAAACAAATAAAAATATCAATGGAATAAAAACAATAATGATGAATATTAATTCATTCAGTAACAAGTGTTACATCAGGAAATAGCACCCTGAGCAACATTTAACAGCCTCCCATCCACCATCTCTTGCTCAGGAATAATGTGGTCCCTTATATTTTCACCTCGAGATGGAAAAATTACACATGCTTCAATGCATTTTCAAAAGAAACATGTGGAATAGAGTAACTATCTTCCACATATTTTGCATACTCTTTGAATAAGTCAATGTTTTCAAGGCCCGTCTATCAAAGGTAATCTTAAGCTTTCTCCTAAGCCCCTCTGGCTTCATTCAAAGACACCTCCAACAAATTCACCTTCATGTGGGAAAAACCAATGCTTGGGTCACTTCAGCTAAGACAACCTTAGTTTTGGATATTTTTGTTTGTGTATATGTCAGGGTAGCATTATTCTCGTTTATCTCTAGAACCAGCAAGTGCACCCTTTCATCCAATAAATAAGGATATCCAAAAGACTGTATCTTGTTCCTCAAATCCATCTGTAAACCGCTCGTCCTTGTGAGCTCCTCAAGATATCAGTTTCTTTTTATAGTAAGAGCACTAACGCGTTCCAAGAGTCTCTTTTCAAAGACGCCTAGGAAGCAAGATGTCTCCCTTCCTGGTCGCACCAAACTATTGGACATGTAATTCCTCACACATTTGATACAACACTTATGCCAACTCTTCTTATTGAACAACCTCAGTCTTATTAATGACATTTATGCCAGCTCTTCTTGAAGAACAACCTCGACCATCCACATTACTTAATTGTCTTCCGTTACATTATGAGTTGTTGGGAAGGATTTTTCCAACTTAGAGTTTCTTCCAACATACAAAAAAGAAGAACCATGAGTATAAACACAAGATTTGGATTCCAATCACCACCTTACTTCACCATTTGTGGGGTCTAATAAAAAACAGGACGATGCACTATGATATAAATCGGAGTCTCGTGCTCTTGCTTGAAATCACCTACAAAAATAAGATTCATCAAGGGAAGAAAAGAAAACCTCCCTAGGAACGAGGATACCAGCTACCCTTCCACCAGCAGCTGGTATTGCTTCCTTCAAATCCTTTATCAACACCTTTTCAAGAAACCCTACTATATGTAAAATAATAACAAATGAGAAAGGGACTTCAGGTTGTTACCTTGAAAGAAATGAATTTGATGATTCACGCATGGCAAGATTCATTAGAGGAAATGGTGCAAGGACTTCATAATGATAACTGATGGAATTTATTGGCAAAGACAAGAGGAAATTGCTAAAATAAGGGAAGAATTCTTGAAGTCTAACAATAATTGGTGAAAAGAGGTATAGTTACATAAAAACCCTTTATATATTCTTCAAAAAATTGTTCAGTCAACGATAAAATACATTGGAAAGTGTGGACATCTCATCATTGATCGTAATCTCACATCGAACGCTTTAGAACACTTGAGTATTCTAAGATGAAAAGACATTATTATTGTCAGTCCTAGGGCCATGAATCACAACCCTTCAGTAATACATTATGATTTATGAGGAAGACATTCAATGTACATTTTCCCATTGTTATCAGTGTAACAACTATCCCACTCCATTTGAGAATACGCCGGACTGGAAGCTGACATGAAGAAACCTTTATTCCAGCAAGCCGGAACAAAGACTTAGGGAAACTGTTTTGGACCGCCTACAAGGTCCATAAATTAAGGCCAAATATCAAGCACTTTGAAGGAAAGCACGAAGAACATATATGACCTCACTCAAGTTCAAGGCACATAATTCCGAACTCTTGTCAACCTTCCACCATCAAATTTAATCGAACAATGATCCACATAAACATAGAATTAAGCGAAAGTTTCTAACTATCTTCTCTATTCAAATATCTACACGCACTGAGACCGAGATAATGTACTCATTCTCACACTCATACTACTCTCATTCATTCATTGACTTGGGTGTTGGAGTACTAACATTACAAAACTACAACACAAAATCGTATCAAAAGCATGCTCTATGACACTTGAGTCATATCAAATTGATATGTTATTAACTATTTCTGGTTCCTAAACTAAACATGAATTAATATTTAAGTTTGACATATGATATTTATATTTTTATCATTTATAATAATTTAATACCGTTGCTGAAATTATTATGAATATACCATAAAAAATTTGAAGACTTAAATGCACCTTTGGTCTCATATTTATATGTTCTTAATTTTTTGTACTCCTTATTCTAAAATTCATCCTTTTGATCCCTCAATATTACTTCCCTTGGGATTTTTTTATCCCCGTCCATTTTTGCAAATGTGGCAGTGATGATTAGGATACAGATTATTTTTGATGATGTGTCCATACTGACCAATTTATTTTAAATCTTTTTTAGATAATAAATTAATATCTTTATTTATGTTTTTTCATAAATTAATCCATTAAAATTTTTAAAATAAATATTTTAGGCTTAAAGCCAATTTCCTTATGGCATTGGTCAGAAGACAAGATGGAAGTATGGGGACAAGATTTATAAGCACTCATGTTATTGGTAAATAAAATAATGTGGGACTTTGTTAATAAAAAATCAGTTTCCTCCTCTGCATCTATGTGTGAATAATCTTTATAAACAATCATGTTGTTGGTAAACAAAATAATGTGGGATTATGTTGACAAACAAAACCCATTACCTTCTCTGAATCTATTCCCACCTGCTGGTATAAAAAGCTTGTCAATCAAACCATAATTAAAAAATAAAACACACATACAAGTCCAAAGCTTATAGCTACAAGAACAAACATGCATATGTGCACAAGGTTGGACAAGTTTATTCTTCTGAAACACGTGTATACAAAAACATTTAGTGTTGAGTTCAGTCTAAAGCGGTGCATTGGAACAGACACTTATCCTTTGTTTCCTTGGAAAAATACTACCCAAAACAGGTTTGGGAAGAAATTCTTTTGTTTCATGGACGGTTCAATCAGTGTATTTCAAGTTATAGGATCCTAGAGGTTGTGATTGTTTCTAAAATTTATTTAATTTAATTACACAAGCTGCATTTCCTTTCTGTAAATCATTCCTTCCATCTCCTCATGAGTGTAATACACTTGCTTTTGGATAATTAACCAAATATATTTATTATAAATTGTGATATCAAATGTCATGTCTATTATGTGTATGTGTATGAGTAATATATTTCAATAATCTTGATATTTGGATACAAAATATAATATCTCATTGAGTATTACATTCTAAAAATATTATTCAATTTTAATGTGTTTTAATGACTAACCAACTTGTTGAAAGTATTTCTCTTAAGTCTCTTACAATTACATGATCACGGGCAAAGAGACAGAGTTTGTTTATTAAATGTGAACAAAAAAAATATTATACTTGCCAAAAAGTATAAAAGTGTATGGTATCCTTACACGGGTAGGGGATGACTAGAGACCTCAGTAGTTTCTGGTGGTTAGGGTTTATCCATGATGGAGATAAGCCCTGTTTGGTGGTTTATGTCTATGAAGAGTGCAAACTCACGTGAGTTGAGAAGTTATGTTTTTATGTGTTACTTTGAGTATGTTATGGTCTAACCCTCTCATACCTAAGGTTAGGGAATTTCTAGAGGCACTTTGGGCCTAGTGTTTACTTGGGAATGACAACTTTCTACTCAGTCAATGATAGACCGTTGAACCCCTATTTCTTAAGGAGAAATGGTTAGACTGTTGACCCCGACTTCTCTCTGACTGAGGAACACCTTTTTCTATGTTTTCCATGAATGGGCATATAAGTCTATATGATGAGTCTAAATGAAGAGACTCCAAGTCCTTTACGCGATGGATTTGACCTTTAGGAGGACTTCTATCAATTCTGGACAATATTATAAGTTAAGTCACGTCCCTTGGGTGAGATTTTATGTGGGATCCTACCCGATGAAACTCCAAGTTACTCAGGTGGTCGTTTAGACAAACCTATTTTTTTGGGAATATTACTCCTTTAGGCGAGATTATATGTAAATTTTGACTGACGATACTCCAAGTCTCTCAGGTTAGGTGTTGGAACTATCAAGCGAAACTTCTATCAAAACCTCAAACAAGACTTTAAGTTAAGTCTCTTAGGCCAGACTTCAATCATGCCCGAGGAAACTCTAAGTTACTCAGGCGGTCATTTAGATAAGTTTATATGTTGAGCCTGACTGAAGAGACCATAAGTCCCTCAAATTAGGCGTTAGACCTCTTGGAGGGGGGGGGGGGGGGGACTTCTATAAAGTCCTGAGACACGGTTTTTAGTTAAGTCTCTTAGGCTAGACATCAGTCGCATCCCTTGGGTGAGACATTAAATGGGGTCCTTCCTGAGGAAACTCCTGAAGGTGAGATAATACTTAGAAGGGGGGTTGAATAAGTATGAAAGATTAAAACTTAGAAATAAAAACACAATTATTTTTATCCTGGTTCGTTGAACTCAACTACTCCAGTCCACCCTTCCTAGAGTGATTTGCCTTTCTCAACAAGGACTTAATCCACTATTTAATCAAACAGATTACAATAGTAACACCTAAGAACAACTGTTCTTAGTCTTCTCAAGAACTACTGATTCCAACTGAATCCTCTTAAGGAAAAACCTTTACAATCAATGTAAATTAAATACAAGAGTATGAATGCTTCTAAAAAGATTTTATCACAACAGTGATATTTCTCTTAAGTTTAAATACAAATAATTCTAAGAATGAATATGAAAGAATGAGAGCTTTGAATGTTATGATTTCTTTTCAGCAAAATGTCTAACTGAAGAATTTGGTGGAGTCTTCCTTTTATAGGCAGCTGATCTAAGGAAGCTGAACATTGAGAAGAGTGTCCCAAAAAGGTCTGAGCCTTTTTGTCTTCACATCAAGTGACCTTTCCTAGAAGTAGAAAGCACAGAAAAATCTTTTTTGTCTGTGTTCTTGTGTCTAGCACAAATGAGGAAAGAGACGTTTGATTTACTCCAACGGATATATTCTTTGAATATTTCTTCTTCAGTTTTCAGCAAGTTCATCAGAATCTGATTGAGTCAAAGTCTTCTAATGATGTTCAGAACTTTGTTGTATCAGAGTCTTCTGCAGCATGTGTGCTTTCAGCGTGTTGATCATCAGAGCATATTTTACACAGAACTTCAGTACTTGGCAGTTTTAGTACTTACAGAAACTTCTGTAGAAACTATGCTTTGAGAAACTCTTCATACAATATTCTTCTTAGCTTCAGATGCTTCTGACTTGCTTTAGATGCTTCTGCTTCAGAATCTTCTGGAGCTTCTTGCTTCAGATCCTTCTGGAGACTACGATCAGGATCTTCTGTAAACAGCAATCGGAATCTTCTAATGAATGCATCTGGCGCTTCAGAGTCAAGATAACTTCTTGTATACAATTTAGATTTGCTTCTAGAGAGTTAATTTCATTTCAATTTGCAGTAAAACTCTCAAACAAATTTTAGAGTATATAATTCTTAAATACAAAATTTCCTAACAGTTATCATCAAAACAAAGAGATATTATTAAGAACCAATCTGTGTTCTAACAATCTCCCCCTTTTTGATGATGACAAAAAGTATCAGAAATTTTGTTTAACTGAACATAATAGAATTATAACTCCCCCTGAGATGATGAATCTCCCCCTGAGTTAAATACAAATAAGGAATAGAAACTTCCCTTTTTTTTCTTGAGTAATCTTCAAAGTTAGATCTTGTTTGTTCTTATAACATTTGAAGGTCAGAATGTCTTGCAGATTTAAGATTCAGAGTTTGATAATAGACAAATGATCTGAGAGACTCAGAGTTTCTTTTTATAGAATGTACTTATCAAATGTTCTAAAATAGTCAGATTAAATGTTAGATAGAGTAGATATGTCTGAAGTTTCATTCTGGTGAAGTTATATTAAACAGTTCAGATCTATATTTTCTCCGCCTTTTTTGTCATAAGCAAAAAGTAAAAACTTTAAAAGGACAAATAAAAGGAAACAGTAAATCAGATAATTCAATGGAGAAAAACTTTGATTCATTCATAAGATCAGATCAAGAGTACATAGGCAAAACATCAGAAGATATGGCAATAAAGTACAGATGCAAACAACAGATGCAAAAACATTAGAGTGAAAAAAAAACTAAGAGTGTTTGGACAAAAGCATCTTCAATAGATCTGTAATCTCAGAGGATGATTGCTCTTACTTGGACATCCACTTAGCCATAGTTTCATTCTTTTCATCTTGCTTTGACATCCATTCTGTCATATCCTTAGACTTCTTATCCTGTTTAGCCATCCAGGATTTTATCTCTGTCTGTCCAGCTTCCAGAGCAACAATCTTATCTTCAAAGTCTGGATGTTCTTTCTTTATCTCAGATGAAGAAGTATGATGAGGTTCTGTAGCCTGAACAGAGTCAATTTCCATCTGGTTTGTAGATTCTGGAGCATTGGAATCAGAAGGAGGGTCTACCAGAGTCATAGCCAATTGATTCTCTTCAGATGCATTTTCAGTAGATTCTGTTGATGGTGGAGGAGCATCTAAAAGAAGCAGAGGTTCCGATTTGTTGACAGTCCAGAATAGAGTCCTTGCAGCCTCAGCCAATCTGAGCTTTGCATCATCAGAACAGACGTTCTTCAGATTTAAAGCTACAGAGTTGAATCTGTTTATGAATCCATTCCAGATGATGTCAGATTCTTTGGCATCCATTGTTGCTGAGCATTTCTTCTGAACAGTACCTAAATACATTTGTATTTCTTGCAAAAACGTTTGAAATAAATGATCAACATTAAGTCTGGGCTTTGGTCGTAACAAAGTTTCCAGAGTTACAGGTTTAGGTTGGGGAGTTGGTGGAAAAAGTGATTGTTGGATGGAGATCAGAGGAGGAGGATAGTATGGAATGAAGGGTATCTCAGGAGCTTTTTCTTTTAATCTGATTAAAGCATTTAGCAAATGAGGTTTTGCTCTTCTGTGAGGGGTAACTACATCAAAAGGTGCATTTGAGTAGGGTTTGAAAGCAGATCTTGGTGGTGCATCAGATGCAACAGTGTTATCAGATACAATTGACAGAGCTGAAACAACAGCTTTATCAGATTTTGCAGAACAGGATATGGTTGCTAAAGATCCTACATCTGACATAGATTTAATGTAATCAAGAATCACAGATGGAAGGATCATTGTGGGTTTTGGTTTCAGAGGGTTGATGGGGTCAGAAGGTTCAACTCTGTCATAAAAATCTTTTAGTTTGAAACCATAAGACAGATTATGAAATAGAGAAGATACTTGGGCACAAGATATAGAAGATCTTGGATTGGAATTGGGGATTAATATCTCAGATGATGGTGCAGGTGGAGGAATAGGATCTGGAATGGGAGTTTTAGAAGGTATGGTAGGTTCAGGTTGGTTTATCTCAGAGTATTTTTCAGATGGAGAGATTAGAAAATCTGGGTGAATTTTTGATTCTGAGGAGTTAGAGGATGTGGTTGGTGTACATGAGGTAGAAGATACTTGAAACACCGTTTTTAAGGGTGTGACATCAAGAACTTCTGTCTCAGGAATGTGAGGTTCAGAAGTATTGGTTTGTTCTGAAGGAATTTCAGATGGTTTGGATGGTTGTTCTGAGATGGGTGAGACAGATGGAATGGTGATTGGTTCTGATGAAATGGGAGCAGAAGTTACTTTTGTAGGTTTAGAAGTAACAGGTGCAATGTATTCAGATGATTTTGATGGTGGTTGATTTTCAGAGGCTTTTTCTGGTTTAGATTCTTGTTGTTTCTCTGGTTGTTCAGATGATATTTGTTGTACAGAATGTTGTGGTTGTTGTTCTGATGGTTGTGTTCATGGAACAAACTGTTTGATATGGATTTTTGGTTGAGATGGTTTAGGTAAAGAAACTGTTGGTGTTGGAATTGTTTGTGTTGTTGTTTGAGTTGGAACAGGTGTTTGTTTTTGTGGAGATATGGAACTGGGAGCAGTAACAGAAGTGGTTTGTGTTGAAGGTGGTTTTGGTACAGACTTAATATTAGAATCATTGATAAACAATATTTGCAGAAAATACAGAAGATTTAGTACCTTTTATTTTGATCCTCTTGGCAGGTACAGAAGCAGCTTCTTCAGATTCTTTTCTCTTCAAGAGCTTCTTGGGCTTCTCAGCAATCTTGACCTTCTTCTGAGCAGGTGCAGAGTCAACAACTGGCTGAGTCCTTTTCCTCTGTAGTTGTGCTTCTTCTTCTTCTTCTTCTGCATTTGGTAGTGGTTGTCTAGCTAGCTGAATCACATTAGCAGGAACAGGTTTTCCTTCCTTCTTGCATTCATCAATATAAATAACCACTATATGTCTGGGCTCTTCAACAAAGAATAAAGGAAAGTCATCTACAGGAACCCTCTTATTCAATTCTGACATATTCAGCTTCTTGGGAGCTGTTGTGAGTTCATCAACAATTTTGAGTCTCTGAAGACTTTTAGCATTCAGAGGCTTTCCCATTATAAATTCTAATTCCTCTGTAACTCTAGCAGCGTACAGAGCAGTGACCAAACCATTCTCAGTAAGAAGATCTGAGATCAACCTTCCAAAGGGGATCCAAGTTCTGATCTTCTGTCCTTTCTCTTTCACATATTCTCTAGATGCATTGATATGGTTCCACAGATGCATAAAAAGAATGTATGGAAGATCTACCTTGGTGCTCTGACTAAGGCAATACATGAAATAGAGTTGTTCATTATTGACATAGTCTAGAGAATTGGTTGACTTCCTGTGGTGGATGCATCCCATGAAGATCTTGGCCCAGATCTTGTAGTCAGGCTTCAGATCTTTGAATTTGTTAGAAGCTTGACCAGCAGTCATTACTTCTTCATATACCTCATCCATGTCCACACGCCCAGCTGGAAAGTGGGAAACACCATCTGTTTCTTCATATCCAATTAATTTTCTTATTAGATCTTCTGTGATAATAATTTCTTTTCCCAGCACAGAAGATAAGATGAACTTGGGGTAAACTGATGCATGGATCCAAAATTCTTTCACAAGTAGAGGGTAAACTGGTCCAAATAGCCTATCAAAATACTTAACCCATCCTTGAGCTCCAATGATGGAACGAAACTCAAACCCATTTTCTGCCAGAGAGTCAAACTCAACCATAGATTCACATAGAACTTCCAATTTATCAACAGGGGTTAGAAGAGTTCTTTTAGGAGGAGAGTAGGGAGCAACACCCATGTTTTCTGAAGTTACAACAGCCATAGAAGATTGAAATTGAGCAGCTGTTGATGATGAAGTTGCCATTGAAGAATGCTTTGTCAAACGCTTAGGTTTAGGGTTTTTATGCAGAGCAAATAGAAGATGAAAGCGCATATAAATTACTGAGAGAGTGAAAAGTGTGAAAGTGAATACAAGTCATGTATTTATACTAAAAAACTTAGGCATATCAATAGTCAGAAATATGCACGTTTTAACAAGCAATAAATGAAAAGAATAATAATCATTACACACATTAATTGCTTCTGACAATTTGGGGGGAAAATCAAGATTTTCACTATTCAAACTTCACCTCAAACGTCTCTTCAGTTATGTACACGCCACCTCTTCAGATTTGGTGTGACACGTGTTTGCTTGCATGTGTTCTGAATTCTCTTAAGAAATGAAACGTTAGCCAACGTTCAGATCTTCTAAAGATTGTTAGTTCAGAAATTCACAAAAGAAATAATGATCAGAATAAAATAAGCAATCAGAAGAAATACTTCAGAGCATTAAGCATTTTTGCATCTGTAAAATTTGCTTCTGATAAATATCATTCTGGACAAAAATCCATACTAATATTTTTCAGAATAAAATTGAATCTATCTTCAACAAGGGGTTTTGTAAAAATATCTGCCCATTGATGATCTGTATCAACAAAGGCTAAATTTATGATTCCCTTCTGAACATAGTCTCTGATGAAATGATGCTTAATTTCTATATGTTTTGCCTTAGAATGTAAAATGGGATTCTTGGAAAAACATATAGCAGAAGTATTATCACAAAAGATAGAAATGTTACTTTCAAAAATTTGATAATCTTCTAGTTGACTCTTCATCCAGAGCATCTGCGTGCTACATCCAGCAGCAGCAATGTATTCAGCCTCTGTGGTTGAAAGTGCAATTGTGGGTTGCTTCTTGCTGTACCAGGAGATTAGATTTCTTCCTAGAAATTGACAACTTCCAGAAGTACTCTTTCTTTCCACTCTGTCTCCAGCGTAGTCAGCATCACAGAATCCAACTAATTTGAAATCATCAGATTTTCTGTAACACAAACCCACATTAGAAGTACCTTTCAGATACCTTAGAATCCTCTTGACAGCTGTCAAGTATGATTCTCTAGGATCTGATTGGAATCTAGCACACAGACAAACACTGAACAATATGTCAGGTCTAGAAGCAGTAAGATAAAAAAAAGAGCCAATCATACCTCTGTAGAGCTTCTGGTCTACTTTCTTACTTACCTCTTCCTTGCCAAGAGAGCTAGTAGGATGCATTGGAGTCTTTGCCAGCTTACTATCAGACATGTTGAATTTCTTCAGAAGTTCTTTAACATATTTTGTCTGATGTATGTAGGTGCACTCTAGAGTTTGATTAACTTGGATTCCTAGAAAGAATCTGAGTTCTCCCATCATGCTCATTTCAAATTCTGCCTGCATACATGTAGCAAACTCCTTTCCAAGCATAATATTTGTTGATCCAAAAATAATATCATCTACATAAATTTGGCAAATTAGAAGATCTTTCTTAATTGTTTTACAAAAGAGTGTTGTATCCACTTTGCCTCTGATGAAATTCTTCTCCAGAAGAAAATTGCTCAATCTCTCATACCAAGCTCTGGGAGCTTGTTTTAAACCATATAGAGATTTCTTTAATTTGAAAACATGATCTGGAAATTTTTCATTTTCAAAACCAGGAGGTTGGTGGACATAAACTTCTTCTTCTATAATACCATTAAGAAAGGCACTTTTAACATCCATCTAATACAGAGTGATGTTATTTTGTGCAGCAAATGAAATAAGAAGGCGTATAGATTCTAACCTTGCCACTGGAGCATATGTCTCAGTGTAATCAATACCTTCTTGCTGACTGTACCCTTGAGCAACCAACCTTGCCTTATTCCTCTCAACTTCTCCTTTCTCATTTAGCTTATTTCTGAAGACCCATTTTGTACCAATTATATTGAATCCTTGAGGTCTTTGAACTAGATCCCATACATCATTTTTGCTGGATTGATTTAGCTCTTCTTGCATGGCAATAATCCAATCATTGTCTTGCAGAGCTTCATCTACAGAAGATGGTTCAATTTCTGACACCAGTCCAAATAGTGATGCTTCAGATGATTTTAGAAAGGATCTTGTTCTGATGGGATCATCTTTCTTTCCAATAATAACATCCTCTGGATGAGAAGCTTTAATTCTGGATGATGATCCTCTAGTAGTTGACTCTTCAGAAATGTTTAGATTATTCATCTGAGAAGTTAAAGGAGTAGCATCTGGAGTTGCTTATAGTTCCTTCACTTGAATTTTGTCTGCTTCTGGAACTTCAGAGTCAATAAAGACTACTTCCCTATCTGCAGAGTTATCAAACTGCTTTGGCTTTTCAGAGCCAAGCTTATCATCAAATCTGACATGAATGGATTCTTCCACAATCTGTGTCTCAGTGTTGTATACTCTGTAGCCTTTAGAGCGTTCAGAATATCCAAGCATGAAACACTTCTGTGCTTTGGAATCAAACTTGCTCAGATTATCCTTAGTATTCAACATATAGCAAATACATCCAAAAGGATGAAAATATGAAATGTTGGGCTTTTTGTTCTTCCACAGTTCATAAGGAGTCTTCTTCAGAAGAGGTCTAACAGACACTCTGTTCTGAATGTAACAGGCTGTGTTGATTGCTTCTGCCCAAAAATGTTTTGCCAAAATTGTCTCATTGATCATGGTTCTGGCCATTTCTTGCAGAGTTCTGTTTTTCCTCTCTACAACCCCATTTGGTTGAGGAGTTCTAGGACAGGAAAAATCATGAGCAATGCCATTTTCAGAAAAATATTTTTCAAAATATTTATTTTAAAATTCACCACCATGATCACTTCTGACTTTTATAATTTTGAAATTCTTTTCATTCTGGACTTGCTTGCAGAAGTCAAAGAACACAGAATGTGACTCATCCTTGTGTTTTAAGAACTTTACCCATGTCCATCTACTAAAGTCATCAACAATGACTAATCCATACTTCTTGCCTCTGATGGATGCAGTTTTCACTGGTTCAAACAGATCAATATGAAGTAATTCTAGTGGTTTAGAAGTAGAAACAACATTTTTTTTATTTGAAAGATGTTTTTGAAAACTTCCCTTTCTGGCATGCTTCACAAAGAGCATCTGAAGTGAACTTCAGATTAGGGAGTCCTCTGACAAGATTAAGTTTATTAATCTGAGATATACGTCTCATATTAATATGGCCCAATCTTCTGTGCCAGACCCATTGCTCTTCATTAACAGACAAGAGGCATTTAACATTTTGAACTTTAAGTTCTGAAAGATTTATTTTATAAATGTTGTTTTTCCTCTTACCACTAAATAGGATAGAGCCATCCTTTTGACTAATAGCTTTACAACATTTTTGATTAAAGGTAATATCATAACCATTGTCACTTAATTGACTTATGGACAATAAGTTATGCTTTAACCCTTCAACAAGTAAAACATTAGTAATAGAGGGAAGTTTACCATTTCCAATAGTGCCAGATCCAATGATCTTGCCCTTCTGGTTCCCTCCAAACTTTACGTCACCTCCAGATCTAAGTTCCAGGCTTTGGAACATAGACTTTTCTCCTGTCATGTGTCGTGAGCATCCAGAGTCCAGGTACCATGATTGGCGACCTGACCTTGCTGCTAAGAACATCTGCAACAGGAATTATTTTGTTTTTAGGTACCCATATCTTCTTGGGTCCTTTGGGGTTAGTTGGTTTGTAGGTTTGTCTAAACTTCTGTTTTTCAACATAATGTTTATTCTGACTTGCCTTGGGTTTAAACACATAAGTATTCTTCTCAGAGCTTGTGTGTTTAATGTCATTTAAGTGACCAAATTTAAATTGAGAATACATAGGTGTCTTCTTGATGAAAAGTTTGTCAACAAATTTTGGATTACTTCCAGATGAAGATTCATATCCAATACCTCTTCTGTTGTTCCCACTAACACCATAGATCATAGAAGCCATCTTGCTTCTGTCTATGCTCTTAGTAAGAAATCTCTGAAAGCTAGAGTCATATTTTTCTAAAATATTTTCACATGACTTAGTCTCAGATTCAGATTCTTGTTGAGTTATTTCAAAGTCATTTTTGATTTTCAGATTAATTTCTTTTTGCTCAACAAGTTCTGTCTTCAGAAGATCAATCTCAGATTCAAGATTGCTTTTCAGCTTCTTGTATTTGAGTTTGATATTGTTATAACTTTTAAGAACTTCTGTTAAAACTTTTATAAGTTCTTCTTTGGTAAGTTTAGCCATTACCTCTTCTGCGTCATCATCAGATTCAGAATCTGATTCATATCTTGAGGTTCCTTCCTCTTGATCTTCTGTGTTGGCCATCAATGCAACATTAGCACATTCTTCTTCTGATTCAGAAGATGATTCAGATTCATCTGAGTCATCCCATGTTGCCATCAGAACCTTCTTCTTTTTGTTAAACTTCTTCTTGGCTTTTTCTTTTTGAAGTTTGGGGCAATCATTCTTGTAATGCCCAGGTTCTTTGCACTCATAGCACACAACTTCTTTCTTGCCAGATCTTCTGTGCCTAGAAGATTCCTTTCTATTATCAGATCTTCTGAAGTTGTTGAACTTCTTTCCCTTGTGCTTCCAGAGTCTGTTGATCCTTCTGGACAGCATGGATAATTCATCTTCTTCTTCAGAGCTTTCTTGAATAACCTGCAAAGCTTTAGCAGTTTTGTTAGATTTTAAGGCAACAGATTTACCTTTTTCTTTCTTCTCAGGTTCATCTTCCTCAAGCTCAATTTCATGGCTCCTCAGTGATCTGATGAGTTCTTCTAGAGAGATCTTGTTCAGATCTTTAGCCATCTTCAAGGCAGTCACCATTGGTCTCCATCTGGTAGGCAGACTTCTGATGATTTTCTTTACGTGATCTGATGTAGAGTATCCCTTGTCCAGAACCTTCAGCCCAACTGTGAGGATCTGAAACCTGGAGAACATGGCTTCAACGGATTCAGAGTCTTCCATCTTGAAGGCCTCATACTTCTGGATCAGAGCCAGAGCTTTTGTCTCCTTTACTTGAGAATTTCCCTCATGAGTCATTTTTAGGGATTCAAACATATCAAAAGCAGTTTCCCTGTTTGTAATTTTTTCATACTCAGTATGGGAAATTGCATTCAATAATATAGTCCTGGCTTTATGATGATTTCTAAAATCTTTCTTCTGAGCATCTGTCATAGATTTTCTGTCTATCTTCTTGCCATTCCCATCTGTGGGATGGACATATCCATCTATGACTAGATCCCATAGATCATCATCATATCCTAGGAAAAAACTCTCAATTCTGTCTTTCCAGTAATCAAATTTCTCCCCATCAAACATAGGGGGTTTGGTGCTGATCCTGTCCCTTTCTTCATATTTATTGTTAATGTTGGATATTGTATTATCAGCCATTGTAACAAATAAATATATATCAAAGTATTTCTCTCTGGATCTTTACTGTCACTATTAAGTGGTAGCACACACAGAACCGGAGCTCTGATGCCAACTGAAGGTGAGATAATACTTAGAAGGGGGTTGAATAAGTATGAAAGATTAAAACTTAGAAATAAAAACACAATTATTTTTATCCTGGTTCGTTGAACTCAACTACTCCAGTCCACCCTTCCTAGAGTGATTTGCCTTTCTCAACAAGGACTTAATCCACTATTTAATCGAACAGGTTACAATAGTAACACCTAAGAACAATTGTTCTTAGTCTTCTCAAGAGCTACTGATTCCAACTGAATCCTCTTAAGGAAAAACCTTTACAATCAATGTAAATTAAATACAAGAGTATGAATGCTTCTAAAAAGCTTTTATCACAACAGTGATATTTCTCTTAAGTTTAAGTACAAATAGTTCTAAGAATGAATATGAAAGAATGAGAGCTTTGAATGTTATGATTTCTTTTCAGCAAAATGTCTAACTGAAGAATTTGGTGGAGTCTTCCTTTTATAGGCAGCTGATCTAAGGAAGCTGAACGTTGAGAAGAGTGTCCCAAAAAGGTCTGAGCCTTTTTGTCTTCACATCAAGTGACCTTTCCTAGAAGTAGAAAGCACAGAAAAATCCTTTTTGTCTGTGTTCTTGTGTCTAGCACAAATGAGGAAAGAGACGTTTGATTTACTCCAACGGATATATTCTTTGAATATTTCTTCTTCAGTTTTCAGCAAGTTCATCAGAATCTGATTGAGTCAGAGTCTTCTAATGATGTTCAGAACTTTGCTGTATCAGAGTCTTCTGCAGCATGTGTGCTTTCAGCGTGTTGATCATCAGAGCATATTTGACACAGAACTTCAGTACTTGGCAGCTTTAGTACTTACAGAAACTTCTGTAGAAACTATGCTTTGAGAAACTCTTCATACAATATTCTTCTTAGCTTCAGATGCTTCTGACTTGCTTTAGATGCTTCTGCTTCAGAATCTTTTGGAGCTTCTTGCTTCAGATCCTTCTGGAGACTACGCTCAGGATCTTCTGTAAACAGCAATCAGAATCTTCTAATGAATGCATCTGGCGCTTCAGAGTCAAGATAACTTCTTGTATACAATTCAGATTTGCTTCTAGAGAGTTAATTTCATTTCAATCTGCAGTAAAACTCTCAAACAAATTTTAGAGTATATAATTCTTAAATACAAAATTTCCTAACAGTTATCATCAAAACAAAGAGATATTATTAAGAACCAATCTGTGTTCTAACAACTCCAAGTTGCTCAAGAGGTTGTTTATATAAGACTGTTTAATGGAACTCTTAGTCCATTAAGAGAGGTTATATGCTGAGCCTGATTGACGAGACTTAAGGTCCCTCAGGAGAGTCATTGGACAAGACTTCTATCAATCCCTTAGACAAGACTTTAAGTTAATTTGCATACGCTAGAATTTAGTTAAGTTCCATAGAGTTTCATAATTGTAGTTCCATAATTTAGTTAAGTTCCATGAGAATTTAGTTAAGTTGCATAGGCTAGAGTTAAGTTAAGTTGCATAGGACAATCCCTTAGGCAAAACTTTAAGTGGGATTGTCCTTGATGGATAGTATGATCATATTGCTTTTATGGTGACAAGGGTCTTCTCATTGAAGTCAAGCGTATATGTATTTCTTGGAGAGGTGACAATAATCTTCTCATGGAAGTCCAACATAATTGTGTTGCATGGAAGGTGGAAAATATCTTCTTGTAGAAGTCCAACATAACTTTATTTCTTTAAAAGGCGGAAGGGATCTTACTTTAAAAATTAAACATAATTGTATTTCCTAGAAAGGCGGAAAGGATCTTCCTATGGAAGTCCAGCTTACATGATACCATAGTAAAAATGTTCTCCATATTCATAAATATCCAAAAGATTGTACATAGGAAGGTGATAGGCCCCCCTCAAGGATCACAAATAGTCTAACTATAATAATATTTTAAATGGGTACAATTCTAGGCTCTGGGTATGAGTCATCCATCTAACTCTTGAAGTTTGTACGCTCCATTTGAGAGCTTCTGGAATATGTCGTATGGTCCTTCTCAGTTAGGTTGTAATTTTCCCCACTGGTCATATTGTCGTACCTCAAAAAACACGATCCTCGCGATGGACATAGAAAAAACGTTCGAACAGAGTCGCCACCGAACTTTATTCATTCCAAGGAAGGAATGGGAAAATATCGATAAAACCATTAAAGAGATAAGAACATGGTCGTCGCAACCAAATCCTAGGTTCAGGAGTCAATTACGCAAAGGGAAGATATTAACATCCTCTACGTCCATTATACTCAACGGGAACCTCTTGATTTAATTTGTGAGAGAAATTAGCTAAGTTTATTTATCTTCTGAAGGATTTTCTTCCAAGGGGGAAATAAGTGGTTTTTAAGATAGGGTGCTAGCCAAGAATTGGGTCCCTTGTGCCTACGTACTCCCTCATGTAATGGGAAAGTCATAGCATCGTAGTTCGTGGTACTATGGTTGATTGGTGTATTTTATGAACAATTGTCTAAGTCACTTTCTAACTGCTAAACTTCGGCTTGTTTTCTCGCTAGGGGAGGCTGAAGCACTAGTTCATATGCGCGGAAGAAGGGACTAAACAATGCTCTCTTAGAAAAGTTTTAATCGCGCGGAGGCGAATAGTTGAACTAATGTGTTTGTGTTTTGATTGGATAGCGATCACTCAAAGATTCAGAAAGACTCCTCGGGCCCAAGCAATCGGGAGAGTGAGTCGAATATTCGACTCTCTCTCTTTTTTGATCTTTAGTATGAAAGGATTTTGATATAGTTAAAGTAGTTTATGAATGACGGTTACTCGAGGCTTAAGAAAGGCTCCTCGGGCCCGAGTAATCGGGAGAGTGAGTCAAAGACCTGACTCTCTCTCTTTTTCATCTAAGTATTTAGGAAAATAGGTTTTGAGTTTGTTTATTATAAAAATAGTTTGATATAAATTCGTATTACAAATTTTTAGAGAAGACAATTGTTTGAACTTAAGAAAGGCTCCTCGGGCCCAAACAATCGAGAAGAGGAATCGAAGACTCTATTCCAACTCCCTTTTCATCTTTTCAGAGAAATTGTGTTCAAGTATAGTTAAGTATATTAACTTGATTGGAAGAAAATACTCGACGTTAATCGATGTTTGAATTTACGTATGAAAGGGTTGAGGACTAATAAAAGAGAGGTCTTATTAGTTTAGGGTAAGTTTGATAGTGAGGCGAAGACGCTCGACTTACAAGAGAGTAAGATGGCTTGATATGAATCAAGTGTGCTTGGGAAATTAAGGGTCAATTGCATTTGTTTGGAAAATACTTGACATTGGATCAAGCTTATTGGTTTCTTTTGAAAAGAGTTGATTTTAATCTTATAAACCAATCATTCAAACAAACATGTAAGTGAGGTATACAACAAGCATCAATGTATAAAGCCCAAGAGGAGGCTATAAGGTCGATGGTGATCGTGAGGACAATCGACTTGCAAGGTATTTGAAAATGACTTGATTTGAGAATCTAGGTATTAGTTTGAAAAATATGGCTTGTACAAGCAAGTGTGGAAAGGTATAAATATAATCGAAGCATGATAAAACACATAGGAACAAAAATATAAGTACTACCTAACAAGTCATAAACAAGATAAAATAGCAAATAGGTCAATTAGATTAAGCTTATAAGTTAGCAAATTAAAAAAAAAAATCAATTAGTAACCTAATTAACTAAT
The DNA here is from genome assembly GCA_963859935.3 of Lathyrus sativus. NCBI lineage: Eukaryota > Viridiplantae > Streptophyta > Magnoliopsida > Fabales > Fabaceae > Lathyrus > Lathyrus sativus. The sequence goes on from OZ012741.1 coordinate 302,452,057, forward strand.
TAAAAAAAAGGGATAAGAGTTTTGGATATTATTACAACAAAAATAGGGAATAATTTTAAGTAATTAAATAAAACATTAATATTTAATATGATTAACTATTACTAATAAAATGTTTGAATGGAATCAACTAGGAATGGATGATAAAAGAATATTTTTTAGTTTTTTTGGAATTTAGGATGTTAATTCAAAATAATTAATCAAATTAAAAATCAACTATTTAATTAAATTAATCATTAGATAGATTAATTGTTATTAAATAAAATATTTTTAATAAAATTAGTTTGTTAATAATATTTGGAAATTTTTTCTAAAAAAAAATGGAAATTAAAAAAAGTTTTAAATTTTGCTAAAAATAAAATAAAAAACAACAAAAAAAAACAAAAGAAAGAGAAATGGGTCGGGAATGATATAGTAAGCTAGGGGTGCACCCAAAAACTCACCTAGGCCCAAAACACTGAAGGTCCAGCGCAGGGGGTTCATGGTGAATCCTCAGACCAAATCTCAAGTTCCCAGTTGATCTGGGATGTTGATCTGTTTCTAGAGTCAATCCTGACTCTGATCTGAAGCTAGAAATGGATGGTGCACGCTACTGTTAGGTGGGTGTGCGCACATAATTAAGGGATAACCTCATCTAATAGTGACAAGTGTCCATGGTGGAGTTACTTGTCACCACCTCACCCGGCCACGATTAATGGTAATAAAAAAAGGAATAAATAACATCAGAAGCAAAAACAATACTTCACTTCAACGTCCTTCTCCTTCTATCTCAAATTCTCACTCACTCTCTGTCACAAAACGCTCGTCAGAACCCTAGGATTGGCCAGAGAAGACGGTGGCCACCGCCGTCTTCTCTGGCGAGACCCAAACAAAACCTAAACCACAAATATGAACCCTACTTATTTTTCTTCCCTCTACATGAATTTGAAATTAGATTCCTCTGAAACCTAACCAAAATTTCAAATCGGAACCAAACCCAAAATAAACCCTAGATCCACTAAACACCACCAATTTCAAAACATCAAAAGAGGGGTACAAGGTAGAATCAAGCTAAGATTACAAATCGAACATCAAAGATCGCAGACGGAGCAAATTTTACCTCGACCGGAGAAACTCCGATTTAAACTTTTTCGGCCGAGGTAAGCTTTCTAGGTCTTTCTTCTCTTCTTATATGCTCTCCTCTACCTCTTTTTCTGGCACCGTTTCTTAAATTTGTTGTTAGGTTTCAGCTCAAATTATTTAGAGTTCTAATGAAAAACTCCAAAAAATTCAGACTCTGAGCTTTTTAGTAATGTTTAGTGGTGAAGTTTCTTTCCTTTAGGGTTTGCAGTTTTTTTTCGGGTGCCTCCTCTTCTGGTATGCACAGTAGGTCATATATCTAAGCTTGACACGTGTGAATTAGGGTAGGATGTGTGATTCTACTTGGAAAAAATGAGGTGGAATTCTTGTGCAAATCAAATCGTTGGGGGATGTCATAGCACCCTGATTTCATGGGATTCCTCTTGTGCATGCGAAATATTTTCTTTACTACAAATTGTGGACCCTATGCAGAAATTGTGCTATACTGTGTATACTTCATGATCTTGGATCTTTGATCGCGACTTTCTGAATCTAACGGTACTAACTGCAAGCGCACAGTCTATCGCGTAGTAATAAAGATATCGATCCCACAGAGGCTAGAAATCAAACTAATGCTATCGGTTGTTACTATGTTTATCTAAGGCGGAAGATGTTCTTAGGAAATAAGTGCTAAGTTATGAAATCTAAAGGAAATAAAGGTTATTAGTTTAGAAATATCAATAGAGGAATATCAGTATGTAACGCCTTAATTATCAGGGATTCGACAGATCGCCGGTGCTAATTTAATTTTTACAAATACTTTCCAGAAGAAAATACTCATTTAAAGATCTTTGCCTCACGCTAGTTGATGACTCGGGTCATATTTCTAAGGCGGAATTTACGCTCTCGCTGTCCCATTCGGGGTTAAAAATACTTTTTGAAAATAAATAAATTCTGATTAATTTTAAAGCCCTCTTGCTGTGTTTAAAATTAATGCCTAGTTTTTACTATCCGGTTCAAACCCCATGCTTTCACGTGCCGGCTCGAACCATAATAAATTCTCCACTTTCATGGTAAAACCGTTATAAATAGCTTCTCAGTTTCGTGACAAAGGTTATTTAGAAAGTTATATTTAAAAACTACAACCAGAAAAATCATTTGTATAAAGGAAAGGTGTAACACCCCACTTCCCAAAACAATTAAAATAATAAACATTATAAATATACATCAGAGTATTTCTTCCTAAGTGGAATATTACATAGCAAAACCAACATTTTCTTATAAAAAGGTTTTCTCCAAAATACAACGGAAAATAACAAAATAGTACAATCCAACAAAGTTTTTGATACGTTCACAGGAAATAAAATACAAGTTCAACAGAAGGCAACTAAAAACACCCAAGTCCCGTGCTACGTATCAGAGCATCCTAGACACGACTGACACACCATAATCAAAGTTAGCTAAGTACCTGGATTATCTGTACTTCCGGAGAAGCACAAACCACAACAACAACAAAAGGGTGAGAAAACATGATTAAAATATATTGGTAATTTAATACATGCAAATAAGGTAGTAAAACACACCAATATTCACCCCACAACACCAATCATCGAACCTACTGTTCAAATTACAATATAACATATTATAATGCAAATATACAACTCAACACCAAGCATGCGGTACCGACTCATTGGTTCATTTAATCGAACCCTGGACAGATCACTTATGCTCCTACTGAGATATGATCTATCCTCGACAGATAACTTTCGCTCCTACTGAGATATGATCTATCCCCACCATTCTCCACAAAGGAGTACGGATGAATCACATACACTCCTGAGCAATGATTCATCCCACCAAACACCATGATATGTACGACACCAATGCACGACAAACAAACTCAAGCACACTAAGTGCACACGATCCTCCTGATCACATCACCATACCTTATATATATTACACCACCAATAAACACAAGCACACTAAGTACACAACAATTAAACTCAAGTAAATAATCAATAAATCATTTCAATCGATCCATGGTTTAGTTACTATTTAATTAAACAATGACTCCCCAAAAATATTGGATATAAAAATATTTGGCAAATAACTATATTATTTTTACAATGTTATAGATCTATTCAAGAGCTTTCCAACGCTTCGAACAGGGACTAAATCCGACTTACAGATCAAAAGTTATGGCCAAAATCGTCAAAACAGAAAATTCACCAATATACATCTTTGAGTCGACGCAAACAGCGCAGAATGCAGAAAATTCTGTGTTTTCCACCGTTGGAGGCCTTCCGGACCTCCGATTTCAATTCCGTAAAAAGCCCCGGTTTCAGAATTCGAAATCCTACGATAATATGATAATTATAACAGCCAACAACATATTTTTAAAGATCATATCATCATATATCATATAACCATACTTTTTAACACCATGGAATTTAGGGGTTTCTATCCTAAATGTGATCCTACCCATCATACACTATCACACAATCCCCATGATCACACGAAAATCCACCCTTACTGCCCGGAACTATTATCTTGCTCAAATTCAAGCCTATTTCTCCACTTCTATCTCTTGTCCTCTCAGAAGCTATTTCATACTCATCGCTATTACTACGGAAATTATACCGAATTTCACCAATCTCATAACAGCAAATACACCACTCTATCAGTATCAACAACAATCATCACACTCTACTCTAATCAATTGTTCCTTAAACTATATCTCAGAACCTATATCATGGTCATTACCCAAGCCACAGAGGTTACACAAAATCTCACCAATACTCATGGTCATTATCCAAACCACAGAAGTTATACAGGAACTCACCAACATCGTAACAATGTACGAATTTCATCACCATCAACAACAACAGCAACATGCATAATGTCATAAATTCGTGTTCATCACTAATATTACAGGAATTACACAGAATCCCACAATCATCATAAAATGTATGCACAAAACTCTTCAATCACATCAACATTCATAAACACAGACATAATATCATATATCAATCATAATCATCAAATTCCTACAGGGTTAAGGAATCCCGTCTACCCAATTTTATGCATTATACCAATCCCAATCAGTTTCTCCCCCCTTACCTGGATAGTTGTTCTTATCGGTGAAGAGTCCTCCCAAGATTGGATAACCTTGACCTTCTCTCTTCTTCTCCGTTCTTCGCTCTTCTCCCAATTCCCTCTTCTCCCGTTCTATCGTGTCTTCTCACTTCACTCTTTCTAACTCCCTAATAACCTCTCACCTCCTATTTCCTTTTTAATTTCTAATCCCAAATAATAATAATAAAATAATATCACTAATAATACTAATAAAATAAATAGTATTATAATATACATAATATTATTAATAATAATATTAGTTCACCAAAATCATAACGTTAATAATATTAGTAATAATATTCCACCAATAATATTAATACTAATAATAATAATAATAATAATAATAATAATAATACCACCAATATTATTATTATCTATTATATTATTATATCCACACCAATTCACCACCAATAATCCTCCCATATTAGGGACACTCACCAAACATCATCCAACACATCCCCACAAAAGGGCACACCAACATATAATAATTAAAATAATAATAAAATGACTAAATAATTAAAATGGGTGTTACAACTCTCCCTCACTTTAATTATTTTCGTCCTCGAAAATTACCTGATAGAAATAGTTCCGGATACGCTTCTCGCATCCTACTTTCCAACTCCCAGGTCACACTACCTCCTGCAACACCTCCCCAAGCTACCTTCACCAAAGGTATCTCCTTCCCTCGGAGCTGATTCATCTTACGATCCTTGATCCTCAATGGCATCGTCTAAATAGTAAGATTCTCCAGAACCTGAACATCATCTCTTTGAATCACACGAGATGGATCAGAAACATACTTTCGCAATTGCGACACATGAAACACATCATGTAAGTTCGACAATTCAGGCGGCAACGCCACCCTATAAGCCACATCACCAATTCTCTGTAAAATCTCATAAGGTCCAATAAATTTAGAATCCAGCTTCTTGGACTTCAATGCACGACCCACACCAGTCATCGGGTTAACTCTTAGGAATACGTGATCACCTACACTGAATTCCAACTCTTTCCTCCCATTATCAAGATAACTTTTCTGTCTACTCTGAGACACTTTCATTTTCTCACGAATCATCTGAATTGTCTCAGTAGTCTGCTGTACAATTTTTGGTCCAAGCACCACATTCTCACCAGTCTCATACCAACACAGAGGAGTCCTACACCTCCTCCCATACAAAGCTTCAAACTGTGCCATTCCGATACTCGAATGGTAACTGTTATTGTACGTGAACTCAATCAATGGTAAATGAGTATCCCACGCACCACCCTTTTCCAACACACAAGCTCTCAGCAAATCCTCAAGCGACTGAATAGTCCTCTCTGACTGACCATCAGTTTGCGGATGATAAGCTGAACTCAACTTCAACTTAGTTCCCAACGCTTCCTGTAAGCTCTTCCAAAATTCCGAAGTAAACCTCGGGTCTCTATCTGACACAATACTGGACGGAACACCATGTAACTTTACAATTACTCGAATAAAAATCTCCGCCAACTTCGTCAACGGGAAACTAATATTGATCGGCACAAAGTGTGCAGACTTCGTCAATCGATCCACAATCACCCATATAGCATCAAAACCTCTCGCCGTATTCGGCAAACCTGTAACAAAATCCATAGTAATGCAATCCCATTTCCAAACCGGAATCTCTAATGGTTGCATAAATCCAGACGGTCTCTGGTATTCTACTTTCGACTTCTGACACGTCAAACAGGCATACACAAATTGAGCAATGTCTCTTTTCATACCAGACCACCAAAATAATTTCTTCAAATCATGATACATCTTCGTAGCTCCCGGATGGATACTCAAACTACTACGATGTCCTTCACTTAAAATTGACTTTTTCAATTCTTCATCATCTGGTACACAAATCCTGCCTCTAAATCTCAATACACCTGTACTATCCAATTTAAAGTCACTATCGGAGTTACTCTCTACTCCAGGTATCAAATCCACTAATTTCACATCCAACTTCTGATTCTCTCTAATCGTATCCAAGAAGTCATTATTCACCTGCAACATACCCAACATTACACTATCTGCAGTAGTCTCACAAACCATACTCAAATCTCTGAACTGTTCAATTAACTCAATTTCTTTCACCATCATAGCCGACATATGAATTGCTTTCCTACTCAAAGCATCTGCCACTACATTGGCCTTTCCTGGATGATAGCTTAAACTGAAGTCATAATCCTTCAAAAATTCCAACCATCTCCTCTGCCTCATATTTAACTCTTTCTGATCAAACAGATATCTCAGACTCTTGTGATCACTGAACACTTTAAATCTCGAACCATACAAATAATGCCTCCAAATTTTTAACACAAAAACAACCGCAGCCAATTCGAGATCATGAGTAGGATAATTTCGCTCATGCACTCTCAGTTTCCGCGAAGCATATGCTACTACCTTACCATTCTGCATAAGAACTCCGCCTAATCCCATCTTAGACGCATCACAGTACACCACAAACGGTTCACTCGGAGTCGGCAACACTAACACCGGTGCCGTAGTCAATTTCTTTTTCAACTCTTCAAAGCTTTCTTCACAAGCAGCATCCCATACAAACACTTGGTTCTTTCTCGTCAACTGAGTCAATGGCAACGCCAAATTAGAGAACCCTTCAATAAACCTGCGGTAATAACCAGCCAAACCCAAAAAGCTTCTAATCTCCGTCGCTGTCTTCAGCGGTTCCCACTGCAATACTGCACTCACTTTTGACGGGTCCACCCTATACCATCACCAGATATTACATGCCTCAAGAAACTCACCGTCTTCATCCAGAAGTTACACTTCGACAGTTTAGCAAACAACTTATTTTCCTTTGACACCTGCAAGGCAATTCTCAGGTGTCCTGCATGTTCTTCATCGGATTTAGAATAAATTAGTATATCGTCAATAAATACCACAATGAATTGATCCAAGTAAGAATGGAAAATTCTGTTCATATACTCCATAAATACTCCTGGCGCATTAGTCACTCCAAACGGCATTACAACATATTTGTAATGTCCATATCGAGTCCTAAAAGTTGTCTTCTGAATATCACCTTCTTTTACTCTGATCTGATGATAACCCGATCTCAAGTCGATCTTACTGAACACTTGAGCTCCCACCAACTAATCCATCAAATCATCAATCCTAGGTAGAGAATACTTATTCTTAATAGTCACTTTATTCAACTGACTGTAATCGATGCACATACGCATACTACCATCCTTCTTCTTCACCAATAACACTGGAGCTCCCCACGGCTACACACTCGGTCTAATAAAATTTTTATCCAACAGTTCTCCAATCTGAGACTTCAACTCGGATAACTCTACTGCAGACATCCTATACGGCGCCATAGAAATAGGTCTCGTACCAGGAACAAGGTCATTACTAAATTCAACTTCTCTCGTAGGAGGCATTTCCGTAATGTCATCAAGAAACACTTCCGGAAATTCATTCACCACTGCCAATTCCTCCATCGACGCTTTGCTATCCACCGATAATGATGCAAATAAAGTAAACACTTTGGCTTCGTCTTCCAACAAGATCCTCAATTCTTTATTAGATAAAGAACTCGCCACCACTTCCTCTTCAGGAGTAAGGAACAACAATTCCTTTCGAAAACAGTCGATGTAGACTCGGTTTAACTCCACCTAATTCATACCCAGAATAACCTCCAAATTACCAAGTGGTAGACAAATCAGATCCACTCCAAAGTCTCTACCGAAAATAGTCAGCGGACACTTCAAACATACTAAAGAAGTAGTCACTGAACCAATAGAGGGTATCTCAATAGTCATTCGTCTCTCAAGAGTAGACGACACCAATCCTATCCTCTTCACACAATCAACAGAAATAAACGAGTGGGTTGTACCCGTATCAATAATAGCAGTCAAAGGAATATTATTGATAATACAAGTACCTTTGATAACTCGCTCATCACTGACAGCTTGAGTTCCTGCCAAAGCAAACACTTTCCCACCAGCCGGAGATGTCTGAGGCTTCTTCGGCTTCTCACAATGGGTACTGATGTGACCCTTCTCACTAAAGTTATAACAGGTCGGCATAGTAGCTCTGCAATCAGCTATCACATGACCTGGCTTCCCACACTTATAACACTTCTTTACTTCATTAGGACAATCATTAGCACGGTGTCCCATGCCACCGCATCGGAAACATTTCCCATCAGCAGATGTCTTTCCCTCTCTGGGCTTCTTATCAACAACAGCTTTACGCTTTCCCTTATCAGCAACAACACTATAAGGAGTACCACTGAACCTCTACTTACCCTTACGGTCATTAACAGCTTTGTAGTGTGCAATCCTTGCCCGATTGTCATTATCATAAATTCTGCTCCTGCTTACCAGCTCGGGATTACTCCTGATCTTCTGACAAGCAATCCCCAACTTAATCTCTGGACGCAGTCCATTCTCAAATTTTAAACACTTAGAAGTCATTGCCCCATCAATATTATAATGAGGACAATACTGCACCAGCTCTTCAAACTTAGCAGCATACTCTGCTACCGTCATACTACCCTGCTTCAGCTCTAAGAATTCAATCTCCTTAGCACTTCGAATATCTTCCGGAAAATACTTTTCCAGAAAACCTTTCCGAACCACCTCCCAAGTAATGGCAGTTCCAGCAGCTTCCAATCTTTGGCGACTGTTGTCCCACCAAGCTTCAGCTTCTCCCTCCAGCATGTGAGTACCAAACCTCACCTTTTGCTCATCACTACAATCCATAGTCCTGAAGATTTTCTCGATTGCCTTCAGCCACTTCTATGTAGCTTCAGGATCTAGAATTCCTCCTTCAAACATCGGCGGCTTGTTGCTCCGAAACTGCGCCAAACTCCTGAATTGGGCATCTGCAGTTTGGTTCTGATTAGCATTCGCCTGCGCCATTGCTTGCATAGCAGCAGCCAAAGCAACATCGTTCCTTCCTGCCATACTGCTCAAAAATAACAACACCAGGTTAAAAGATACTCAACTCTATCCTAAAGGACAGACTCAACTCAACTACACTGGCCGGACGGACCGACCTGCTCTGATACCAATTGTAACACCCCACTTCCCAAAACAATTAAAATAATAAACATTATAAATATACATCAGAGTATTTCTTCCCAAATGGGATATCACATAGCAAAACCAACGCTTCCTTATAAAAAGGTTTTCTCCAAAATACAGCGGAAAATAAAAAAATAGTAAAATGCAACAAAGTTTTTGATACGTTCATAGGAAATAAAATACAAGTTCAACAGAAGGCAACTAAAAACACCCAAGTCTCGTGCTACGTATCAGAGCATCCTAGACTCGACTGGCACACCATAATCCAAGTTAGCTAAGTACCTGGATTTTCTGTACTTCCAGAGAAGCACAGACCACAACAACAACAAAGGGGTGAGAAAACATGATTAAAATATATTGGTAATTTAATACATGCAAATAAGGTAGTAAAACACACCAATATTCACCCCACAACACCAATAATCGAACCTACAGTTCAAATTACAATATAACATATTATAATGCAAATATGCAACTCAGCACCAAGCATGTGGTACCGACTCATTGGTTCATTCAATCGAACCCTGGACAGATCACTTACGCTCCTACTGAGATATGATCTATCCCCGACAAATCACTTACGCTCCTACTGAGATATGATCTATCCCCGACAGATCACTTATGCTCCTACTGAGATATGATCTATCCCCACCATTCTCCACAAAGGAGTACGGATGAATCACATACACTCCTCCTGAGCAATGATTCATCCCACCAAACACCATGATATGTACGACACCAATGCACGACAAACAAACTCAAGCACACTAAGTGCACACGATCCTCCTGATTAAATCACCACACCTTATATATATTACACCACTAATAAACACAAGCACACTAAGTGCACAACAATTAAACTCAAGTAAATAATCAATAAATCATTTTAATCGATCCATGGTTTAGTTACTATTTAATTAAACAATGACTCCCCAAAAATATTGGATATAAAAATATTTGGAAAATAACTATATTATTTATACCATGTTATAGATCTATTCAAGAGCTTTCCAACGCTTCGAACGGGGACTAAATCTGACTTACTGATCAAAAGCTATGGCCAAAATCGTCAAAACAGAAAATTCACCAATATACAACTTTGAGTCGACACAAACAGCGCAGAATGCAGAAAATTCTGTGTTTTCCACCGTTGGAGGCCTTCCGGACCTCCGATTTCAATTCCGTAAAAAGCCCCGGTTTCAGAATTCGAAATCCTACCATAATATGACAATTATAACAGCCAACAACATATTTTTAAAGATCATATCATCATATATCATATAACCATACTTTTCAACACCATGGAATTTAGAGGTTTCTATCCTAAATGTGATCCTACCCATCATACACTATCACGCAATCCCCATGATCATACGAAAACCCACCCTTACTGCCCGAAACTATTATCTTGCTCAAATTCAAGCCTATTTCTCCACTTCTATCTCTTGTCCTCTCAGAACCTATTTCATACTCATCGCTATTACTACGGAAATTATACCGAATTTCACCAATCTCATAACAGCAAATACACCACTCTATCAGTATCAGCAACAATCATCACACTCTACTCTAATCAATTGTTCCTTAAACTATATCTCAGAACCTATATCATGGTCATTACCCAAGCCACGGAGGTTACACAAAATCTCACCAATACTCATGGTCATTATCCAAACCACAGAGGTTATACAGGAACTCACCAACATCGTAATAATGTACGAATTTCATCACCATCAACAACAACAACAACAGGCATAATGTCATAAATTCGTGTTCATCACTAATATTACAGGAATTACATAGAATCCCACAATCATCATAAAACGTATGCACAAAACTCTTCAATCACAGCAACATTCATAAACACAGACATAATATCATATATCAATCATAATCATCAAATTCCTACGGGGTTAAGGAATCCCCTCTACCCAATTTCATGCATTATACCAATCCCAGTCAGTTTCTCCCCCCTTACCTGGATAGTTGTTCTGATCGGTGAAGAGTCCTCCCAAGATTGGATAGCCCTGACCTTCTCTTTTCTCCTCCGTTCTTCGCTCTTCTCCCAATTCCATCTTCTCCCGTTCTATCGTGTCTTCTCACTTCCCTCTTTCTAACTCCCTAATAACCTCTCACCTCCTATTTCCTTTTTAATTTCTAATCCCAAATAATAATAATAAAATAATATCACTAATAATACTAATAAAATAAATAGTATTATAATATACACAATATTATTAATAATAATATTAGTTCACCAAAATCATAACGTTAATAACATTAGTAATAATATGCCACCAATAATATTAATACTAATAATAATAATAATAATAATAATAATACCACCAATATTATTATTATCTATTATATTATTATATCCACACCAATTCACCACTAATAATCCTCCCATATTAGGGACACTCACCAAACATCATCCAACACATCCCCACAAAAAGGGCACACCAACATATAATAATTAAAATAATAATAAAATGACTAAATAATTAAAATGGGTGTTACAAAAGACGCACCGGGTATTATCGAATCCCGTCCTACTAATTGGATTACATACCGATGTAATTGGTTTAGCTCGTCATTTTAACAAATGCAAACATAAATAAACATAAACAACAAAACGGTATAACATGCATGCTAAATAATAAAATAAGCATTAGATTAATAAGAACCTGTAAATATTACTGATATTTGATACTCGAGTAGTCCTCCACAATGTCGGCAGGATTCTACTACATTGGAATAAAATGTGAAACTAACAAATAATGCTTTGGACTGAAGGGAAAATGGAAGGAAAAAAAACAATAGTAGTGCAAAATGGCTTCACGGAAATTTGGCAGCAATTTAGTATGTAAATCTAAATCCCCCCTTTTAGTTCCAACTCCCCTCCTTTTATATCCTCGGTTGCAAGAGAAAATATCGAAAGAAAATACGTTGAGGGAGAGAATTCTCAGGGAGGGCATACTGGATCATGCCTAAATTCTCTCCCTTTCGTGGCCACGTTGGTTCTAAACGTTGTTACTGCTCTTAGGACCGTGACGATCGTGGCCATGCTATCACGGTCGTGTCACTTAAATGATGAGCATGACGGTTGTGGTGGTCTGTGACGACCGTCACACCTCCAAAAGTTGATTTATGTGGTTTTCTGGCATTTATCTCTTATTTTGTTCCTTCCTTTTGCACTTTTCTATGTCTTGTTCATCTTTAGCATGAGAATGAAATACCTGCAAAAAACACTTGCAACCTTGTGGAATAATCAAAATTGTGATTGAAATAATGCAGTTAATCATTGGAAAATACAGAAAATATAAGATGCATTTTCACGTTATCAAACTCCCCTACACTTGTCCTCAAGCAAATAGTCGATAAGAAAACCAATGCAAGTACATGGAACACTTTTTTGAGTTTTCAAAATGTTTTAAAGGCATTCGGTTAGGATAGCAGAAATTCGAATAAAACACTAAGGATACAGTAGTGACATAAGGCAATAAGCATGCTCATGGGCCTCCCTCCTATACAAGCCAGTTCTAATCATTCTATTATAGCTCAGCATAAAGTTCCTCATATCAAGTTTCACCCGGTTTCATTCTAACACAATCACATTAAGCCCTTTGCCTTTACACGCACATAGTGGAATAGTCGGTTAGTGACTTTGATCCTTTTTAGTATGGGGTATGGTACACGAATGTGGTAACTCTCTATATATCCTAATCGTAAGTCGTGGGGGATCAAATCGTAATTCTCCCTACCAAGTCCATAACCAGGAACCTATGAACCAACTAACAACGAATTTCTTTCTTTTTCTTCTTTTTGTTTTTTCGAATATCAGCGGTAGGATTACTTCATAGTAGAAGAACGATTGCTTCATGATTAGGCATCAAACACTTATTTTCATCGGATTTCCACGTGGATTGTGCTTAAGACGGTGCTGACTGCTGGTATAAACCACTGGGGGTTACGTTTGGGCTGAAACTTAAGGCATCAATATAATGGGTATTGAAACTGAGCTTGCATCTAATGTGTCAGGACGGTATCGGTCTTGTTAAAATTTTGTTTCTCAAGATTTCCTGACTTGGCCTTTATCTTGGTGTGTCAAGTTATGCTTTGATCGGAATTTTTTTTTTGTATAGCCGAATAAAGTGGGCGAATCATATGATGGGGAAAAGTACATATAAAAGCATGTTTTGTTGAATTGAGAATGCAAAAAGGAAAATATACTGAAAATGGGAAATATACTGAAATATAGGAAGGGAAATATCGTACCTCTCCCACACTATATCGGACATTGTCCTCAATGTTGTGATATAAATGTGTTAGGGAAACTAAAGTAAATAAAAACGAGAAAATAAACTAAATCGAAAACTAGGACTATTCAGGTCCACGTCCTCTTCCTCTGGTTCGTTCTTGACCATGTCGTGCCATGTAATTTGGAAGGCCTATATGATGGATGTAGTCGTGGAGGTCTTGCACTCATAATGTGAGGGCACCCATCTCATCGATGACGTTGTCGAGTCTCTCGCCTTGGGCAACTTGCCCTTGTTGGATTTGTTGCAATAAGGTCATCATCTGAAGATGTTGCTCTTGTTGTCGTGCTTCAAGTTATGCAGCTAGCTGGTATTGTTGCCAAATCCCCCGTAAGATTTCCTCAATAGTGGGCTCGGAGTTGGTGCGGCGGCGACGTCTGGTGGATGTACCTTCTTGGTCGGGAGGAGGTTGTCTCTCTTCCTTGGCAGCTTGGTCCATTTTTTCCTCAATTTCATCTGCAAGTGCATTATCTTGAACATTAGGGGCAGCTGCGTTAGCTTCAGGTGCAGCGAGATCAAAGAGCCAGTTGGCTCGATTCTGAGGATCAATGCGGCTCCTGCAGGGCATAATGGTGCTGCGAACCGTACGGTTTCGAACCACTGGATGGTACTTGCCGTCAGCTCTCGCTTTTATGAGGTGGGAGGAGCGGCAATAGTCAACGTCAAGATAGACAGGAGGTAGTGATGACAGACCTGTAAGCCTGTCACCAAGGTTCAGGGCCAGTGCAATGGATGTGATAATGCCTCCAAAGTAAAAAGGCTTTGAGCCGCGACCACAGTTTGCTTATATGTGAGCTAGTAGGAATGGAGCGGCCTTGATATGTTCGAGAGCAAACACACAGTGAAGGAAGAAGAGCTCTTTAGAATTCATCTTGTGGTTATTGTCTCTTGCGAAGATGGTGTTCCCTATTGTGAGGCGAAAGTATCTGATGGCTGGGTTGTGGATGTAGGTAGCTTTGAGGCTATCCCAGCTATCAGCATTTGAGCCAGTCAACTCGTTCCACAAGGCGAATGCGGATTGGAAAAATGAGTCCTGAGGCACGCGGCGATGGGCATTCTCTCCAAAGTGGAATTTGAGCATTTGGGCAATTTGGTTCTGGTTCAATGAATACTCTGTACCAAACATGCGGAAGGTGGAGACACCGGTGAGTTGATATGTCTCACCTGGTGGAGTAATGTAGGCGAATGAACTTAAGAACTCCAGCGTTAAGGCTTCGTATGTAGGTTGGGCGTTTGTGCAAAGCTGCCAAAGGCCGGCATTCTGAAGCATCCATCTGACACCTTTGAGCATGCCCAATTCTGCTAAGCATCCAACATCTACGTATCGTGCCGGTTGAACGAAACGTTGGTAGAAGCTGATGTAGTTGGCTCTTTGGCAGTCTCCTTGCTCTCCGTCTTTGAAAATGACTGATGTAAGGTCTGGTGTTTGCCGAACGTGCCTAGCCATTTTGCATGCAAAGAAAATGAAGTGGGCTGTTGATAGAATGAGGTTTGTGGAAATGGGGATGGTAATTGTGATGTTAAATAGAGGTTTCAGGTGTGTGGAAGTTGAAAGGTAAGTAGGGATAATGAAGGTTTAAGAGTGGTAATGGGACGGTTTAGAAATGAAGAGAAAAGAAGATGAAGAGTGGGAGTCTCTGCTATATCAGAGACCGTAAGTTAAGAGGTCGTGCGACCGTCACAGACTCGTCACGATCATAAGACGTGTGACGATCGTGGCTGCCTTGTTACGACCGTGACAGGAACAAATTATGTGTTGTGACAGAATCTGCTACATGGGAGTGCACATTGATTTAATGAAATGAAAAGAACAGTAAACATATAACTGAATTATATAAAAAATAAAAATATGGGAATAAGAAAGCAGGAGTAATTGAAATTCAAATTGCATTAATGAATGGAAGTTTGCTGATAAATAAAAAAAAAGAGTAAAAGTTAAAATGAACAACACTGTAAGTAGTTTTCAAAAGTTAATAAAAAATAATGGCAGTGAATCAGTCATGTTGCTTCTTCAAGGTTTCCAACGCCTGATTCATATAACTGAATTGTTCCATAATGATATCCATTAAACCGATCATGTCGAGGTGTAACACCCCACTTCCCAAAAACAATTAAAATAATAAACATTATAAATAAACATCAGAGTTTTTCTTCCCAAGTGGGATATCACATAGCAAAACCAACATTTCCTTATAAAAAGGTTTTTCTCCAAATACAGCGGAATATTAAATAATAAAATCCAACAAAGGTTTTTGATACGTTCACAGGAACAAAATACAAGTTCAACATAAAACAAATAAAAACACCCAAGTCCCGTGCTACGTATCAGAGCATCCTAGACTCGACTGGCACACCATAATCCAAGATAGCTAAGTACCTGGATTATCTGTACTTCCGAAGAAGCACAGACCACAACAACAACAAAGGGGTGAGAAAACATGATCAAAAATATATTGGTAATGTAATACATGTAAACAATGTAGTAAAACACACCAACACCCCCAATATTCACCCCACAACACCAATCGCGAACCTACTGTTCAAATTACAATATAACATATTATAATGCAAATATGCAACTCAACACCATGCATGCGGTATCGACTCATTGGTTCATTCAATCGAACCTTGGACAGATCACTTACGCTCCTACTGAGATATGATCTATCCCCGACAGATCACTTACGCTCCTACTGAAATATGATCTATCTCCTACCATTCTCCACAAGGAGTACGGATGAATCACTTACGCTTCTCCTGAGATATGATTCATCCCACTAAACACCATGATATGCACGACACCAATGCATAACTATTATATTCAGGCACACTAAGTGCACACGATCCTCCTGATCATATCATCATACGTCAATGCATATGGTATAGATATATTACACACCAACATCATATATGTTAAATCACACAGTGAGCAATCTCACATTCTAACACCAAGTATAAACACATCCCGCCACTCGGGAATACACCAACTAATCATCCACTTAAAATAAAATATTAAGGGATCACTTACTATCACCAAGTACTCCAATTAAATCCTACAATCACCACTCTATCACTTCATCATGGCCAAAGGGATCACACAAGATCAAAGCTCAAGGCCAAACGTCACAAAAAGTCACATTTTTCTGCTACGTTCGCTGGGACATTCGCTAGGTGAATCCCCATAAAGAACCTTCGCTGGCATTCGCCAGGCAAAGTTCCTACTCTTTTGGTCTGGGATTTAATTCAGAATTATTCGCTACCACTCGCCACAGTTTGCCAGGCGAATACTCGCCTTCATTCGCCAGGCGAAGCCCAGCGAATGCTGCGATCCACCAAATTTTCTACTGCTCTGAAGTGCTACCAGAGCCAAATTCAAGCCTAGCATTCCAACTTTAATCCTCATCTTATCCTCAGTATCAATAGTGCACGTAATTCCAACCAATCACTCCCTAATCCATATTCCAGAATCAACACTTAAACATTCTATCGATACATCAAAAAGATTACACAGAACATCCCTAAAATCGTAAACCCAACCAATACCCCAAACTCACCAAAAACAACAATTCACCAACATCGGCATATATCAATTCCTCATTGGTTTATCAAATACCAATTCTCAACATCAATCAACAATTATAGGCATGTCAACATAAAACTTCATACACCGATACGTTCCTACGGGGTTAAGGAATCCCCACTACCCTATACATGTAAATACCATCCCAATCAAGTTTCTCCCCCCCCCCCCCCCTTACCTTGGTAATTGTTCTGATCGGTGGAAATCCTCCAAGGTTGGCCAATTCTGACTTTCCCTCTTCTCCTTCGTTCTTCGCTCTCTTTCCCGTTCTTCTAACTTCTATCGTCCTTTTCTCTTCTCACGTTCTAACTCCCCCTCTTATTCCTCTATTTTATTTTATATATTCTAATCCCAACTAATAATAATAATAATAATAATATAATATTACTAAATATTAATAATACTAATCATAATAATACTAATAATAATAATATTACTAACTCACCAAAAGTCATAATAATATTAATAATAATAACAATTGTAATAATAATAATAATAATAATAATAATAATAATAATAATAATAATAATAATAATATCACCACCAATATTACTATTATTTATTATATTATTATATCTACACCAAAACACCACCAATAATCCTCCCATATCAGGGACACCCACCAATCATCATGCAACACACCCCCACCAAAGGGCACACCAACACATAATAATTAAAATTATAATAAAATGACTAAATAATTAAAATGGGTGTTACAACTCTCCCCCACTTTAATTATTTTTGTCCTCGAAAATTACCTGATGGAAATAGTTCCGGATACGCTTCTTGCATCCTACTTTCCAACTCCCAGGTCACACTGCCTCCTGCAGCACCTCCCCAAGCTACCTTCACCAAAGGTATCTCCTTCCCTCGGAGCTGTTTCATCTTACGGTCCTCGATCCTCAACGGCATCATTTCAACAATAATATTCTCCCGAACCTGAACATCATCTCTTTGAATCACATGAGATGGATCATAAACATACTTTCGCAATTGTGACACATGAAACACATCATGTAAGTTCGACAACTCAGGCGGCAACGACACCCTATAAGCCACATCGCCAATTCTCTGCAAAATCTCATAAGGTCCAATAAACTTAGAATCCAGCTTCTTGGACTTTAACGCACGACCCACACCAGTCATCGGATTAACTCTTAGGAATACGTGATCACCTACACAAAATTCCAACTCTTTCCTCCGATTATCATGATAACTCTTCTGCCTACTCTGAGACACTTTCATTTTCTCACGAATCATCTGAATTGTCTCAGTAGTCTGCTGTACAATTTCTGGTCCAAGCACCACATTCTCACCAGTCTCATACCAACACAGAGGAGTCCTACACCTTCTCCCATACAAAGCTTCAAACGGTGCCATTCCAATACTCGAATGGTAACTGTTATTGTACGTGAACTCAATCATTGGTAAATGAGTATCCCATGCACCACCCTTTTCCAACACACAAGCTCTCACCAAATCCTCAAGCGACTGAATAGTCCTCTCTGACTGACCATCAGTTTGCGGATGATAAGCTGAACTCAACTTCAACTTAGTTCCCAAAGCTTCCTGCAAGCTTTTCCAAAATTCTGAAGTAAACCTCGGATCTCTATCCGACACAATACTGGACGGAACACCATGTAACTTTACAATTACCCGAATATAAATCTCCGCCAGCTTCGTCAACGGGAAACTAATATTAATCGGCACAAAGTGTGCAGACTTCGTCAATCGATCCACAATCACCCATATAGCATCAAATCCTCTCGCCGTGTTCGGTAAACCTGTAACAAAGTCCATAGTAATACAATCCCATTTCCAAACCGGAATCTCTAATGGTTGCATAAATCCCGAAGGTCTTTGGTGTTCCACCTTCGACTTTTGACACGTCAAACAGGCATAAACAAATTGAGCAATGTCTTTTTCCATACCAGACCACCAAAATAATTTCTTCAAATCATGGTACATTTTCGTAGCTCCCGGATGGATACTCAGATTACTACGATGTCCTTCACTCAAAATCAGCTTTTTCAATCCCTCATCATCTGGTACACAAATCCTGCCTCTAAATCTCAATACACCTGTACTATCCAATTTAAAGTCACTATCAGAGTCACTTCCTACTCCAGGCGTCAAATCTACTAATTTCACATCCAACTTCTGATTCTCTCTAATCATATCCAAGAAGTCATTATTTACATGCATCATGCCCAACATCACACTATCTGCAGTAGTCTCACAAACCATGCTCAAATCTCTGAACTGTTCAATTAACTCAATTTCTTTCACCATCAGAGCTGCCATATGAATCGTTTTCCTGCTCAAAGCATCCGCCACTACATTGGCCTTTCCTGGATGATAACTCAAACTGAAGTCATAATCTTTCAAAAATTCTAACCATCTTCTCTGCCTCATATTCAGCTCTTTCTGATCAAACAGATATCTCAGACTCTTATGATCACTAAACACTTCAAATCTCGAACCATATAAATAATGCCTCCAAATTTTCAACACAAAAACAACCGCAGCTAATTCGAGATCATGAGTAGGATAATTTCGCTCATGCACTCTCAGTTACCGCGAAGCATATGCTACTACCTTACCATTCTGCATAAGAACTCCGCCTAATCCCATCTTAGATGCATCACAGTATACCACAAACAGTTCACTCGGAGTCGGCAACACTAACACCGGTGCCGTAGTCAATTTCTTCTTCAGCTCTTCAAAGCTTTCTTCACAAGCAGCATCCCATACAAAAACTTGGTTCTTCCTCGTTAACTGAGTCAATGGCAATGCCAAATTAGAGAACCCTTCAATAAATCTGCGGTAATAACCTGCCAAACCCAAAAAGCTTCTAATCTCCGTTGCTGTCTTTGGTGGTTCCTGATTGCGACATTCTATGTCTAATACAACTAACTGCAAGTGCACAGTCTATCGCGTAGTAATAAAAGATATCGATCCCACAGGGACTCGTAATCAAACTAGTGTTCTCGGGAGTTACTATGTTTAGCTAGGTAGAATATATTTTAAGGGAATAAGATTGTCACTAAGAGGGGAAACTAAGATTACTATTTAGATTTTAATTAATTGAATCGATACGTAGTAATTGTGTTCTTCAGGGATTTGATAAGTTACTGGTGTATGATATAGTTTTCGCAGTTTATTTAAGCAGAAAGTGGAGATTTGAAGACTCTCGTCTCACGATGGTTATTGACGCTAATCATAATCCTAAGGGCCTAACTTACACTTTCGTGTTTCGTTCGGGGTTAAAATTATTTTTTGGAAATCTCTAAGTTCTAATTCGTTTTAAAGTGCTTTCGCTGTTATTAAAACAAATGCCTAGTGTTTACTATCTGACCTTACCGCAGCTTTCGCTTGTTGGTTCGTATCTTAATTAATTTCCCACGTTCGTGGCAAAACTACTTTAAAACAAGTTCTCGCTTTCACGACGAAGTTTATTTCGTAAATCAATTTTAAACACTTAGACCATAAGTTATTTTTGTGAAAAGAAAGTTTTCAAACAAGAGTTATCAAATCCCATTCGAATTATTACTACATATCGATTACCTAAGTTTAGCTAGACATGGAATTTGGAAAAGCAAAACATAAATAATAATAATAAATAATAAATTGAATTATGATAAAGTAGAAGTCGATCAAAATGAAAACCTGTAAATAATGCCAATTGGCCTTTGGGCAGATCCTCCACAGATGTTGGCAGGATTCTGTCTTTAGTTCCAATTTGATCGTACAGTGCAGTAAGTATTACAGAAGAGCGAAAATGGGAATGAGTAGAATGGAAAGGGAAATAAAGGAAAGGGATACAAATGAAACTGGAGAAACGGATACAAATAATAAAAAGCTGGAAATTAAATTTGGCAGCACTTCGTGGTATGAATGCAGCTCTCTTTTTGAAGTCCCCTGCTTCCCTTTTTATAGAGGTGGAATTCCAACGGTTACCTCTGAGGATGATGGACCTTGAGGCAGATAATTTAGGGAGTAGTGGACCATTTAATGGGAATTGGAACTGCCCTTTTGACGTGTAATCTGAGTGGGGCGTTTTTGCCTGCATGACGGTCGTCACAAGGTGTGACGGTCGTCACCCGTGTGACGGTCGTCACCCGTGTGACGGTCGTCACCCGTGTGACGGTCGTCATGCATCTGTGACGGTCGTCACATCAGCAAAAACTGTCTGCTGCGCTTTTCATTGTGTTTTCACTCCTTTTTCGTCCATATTTCATCTGGGATTGCTTCTTTTCTTCATGTTGCCTTGTTTAGACGTGATCGTTGAATACCTGCAAAAACATCAGACAAATACATGGAAATAACCCGAAACCGGATCGAAAACGGTTAGAATTTAGTTGAATTATGCATGAAAATATCTATATGATTTCGTGTTATCAAACTCCCCTAAGCTTGAATCTTTGCTTGTCCTCAAGTAAAACGTGAAAAAGTCGGCAAGCACGAGGCTGCTTCTTCGTTCGCAGAGTTTGGAAAAACCGAGATTCTTGGTAGGAACAAGACGAGTATCGCGGCGACACTGGACTACAAGTCTCCGGAGGTCTCCCTTTTATTGCAAATCGGTCTCAGTCATGCTACCGTATCTTGGTGTCAAGGTTCTCGCGGCAAGTTCACCCTGTTTGTTCTAGCGCAATCACATTAAGCCCGTTGTCCGCACACTCTCATGGCAAGTCGACCTGTTAGTGAATATGATCTCGTTTTTGTTTTTGATCTTCTTCATTGATCATAATTTGGTGTCATTGATCTTTCAATGGGTTTTTCGTGTCGTTGGGCTAAATGCTCGGGTGAGGAGCACCTAACTAAGAAGGAAACGAATCTTATATTCTTGGGCTTTTTAGCTCTCTTTTCATGATTTTTCATCTTTTTGGAGATCATACACTTATTTGCATCGGTCGCTCGCTTAGAAGTGTTTTTAGGATGGTGTTGACTGCTAGTATAAACTACTTGGGGTTGAGTTTTGTCGCTACTGCGAAAATCGGCGCCGGCTGAACAGAAGAGTCGCCACCGTGCGTTATTTATCCCACGGGAGGGAAAGGAAACGCTCAGAGTAAACCTCGCACAACACGGGAAAGGTATGGTCGTCGCAACCAAAACCTGGATTCGGGAGTCGGTTACGCAAGGGGAAGGTATTAGCACCCCTCACGTCCGTCGTACTCGACGGGATCCACGCTTGTTTTCGGGTATGGATTGTTATTCTATCTAAACTATAGGTCGAGGGTTAAAAAGAAAATAAAATGAAAATAAAAATGACTCGGCAAAGTATCGCACTTTATGCCTACGTATTCCCGCCTGGAACGAGAAATCAGAGTCAACGTAGTTCGCCTACCTACGGGAAAGGAGGGGAAGGTTGCTCGCTAGGATATCGCATCCTATGCCTACGTACTTCCACACAGCATGGAAGATCAGAGCAAACGTAGTTCGGGCCACGTACGACACAAGTCTGTCTTGGTTGATTTTATTCCTTCTGAAAAAGGTTTTCTTGATTAACAGTCCCGGCGGACAAAAATGACGCTTTGATGAGTTCACCTTCTTTTACGGAAGAAGTGTCTTTTATTGTGTTTGAAATCTTTATGTGTTTTTTCTGTTTGTTTTGAGAGAGAAGGAGACAGAACTCTAACCTACGGTTGCGAAGGGAATCAAACTAACCTAATGTTATCATGCATGGGTTAAGACCTAGTGTCTATCATGCTCCTCTCTTGCACAGAGAGAAACAGAGATCCTACGGGATAGGCAGAAACAGAAACAATATCAGATATATACAGTAAAAGAGTAAAATGCATGGATGCAACAATACAAGCGAGGCAAGGGAGTCCCACTCAACCTCGAACCTAGAAAACAATAGGCAAAAGTGAACAGGATTCACTTTCAACCCAACAGGGTAAACAGCACACAATACAGTCCAGAAAACCAATCAATACATCAAGAAATGAAATACAGCAATAAAACAAACAGCTTCAGCAGCTCTGAATCAACATCTGGCTCCAAGTAATCTCCAATCAGCTACAGGCTTCAACAAGCATCAATCTCCATCTTCATGGCCTTCAGGAAAGGGCTTTGATCATCAGTCTTCTATCTGCAATGGCTTTTCTTCAAGCTCAAGCCTCCAGGATGAGGGATCAGTCACAAGAGTGAATTGGGGTGTTAAGCAATCAGCTGACTACCAAGGGTGGTGAACAGACTGCTTCTAACACAAGAGACATTTTCTCTCAAGAGTTCTATCTCATAGACCCTATCACCAAGCCTTCCAAAGGAAGGGGGTGAGTGTCTTAGAGAGACTCTGAATCACAGAGAAGAATGGATGCAGACAAGGCAATCCATGTTTGAGAAACAAGCTTTCTAACCTAGAGCTCTGCCTAGCTCCTAAACCCTAGTCTCCTCAGCATCTGCTAGCAAAAAATCTCCTCTCCAACTCTGGCAGTTGATCTTCAACATCTTGATCTCCAATAGCTTTCATCTTCTCAAGTCTTCAGCTCTCCCAAGTCCCCAGACAATCCCAATACCCCAAACAAGCAAGCAATAATCCCCAGAGGGCACACCACACCAGTCAATCAGACATACACAGAGTATTAATAGCAGTAGGGGAATCCTGACTTTTCTAAGGGGATCTAATAACTACCCATAGCCCCTATAGTCCCATAGCTAAACTATTCAAACCCTAAGTCCTAAGGGAAAGAATCAAACTTCCTAAGTCATCACCTAAAAAACCCTAATTTGTTCATGTTATTCAAGCCTACATTAAGCACCTAAAATTAATTCCTAAAAATGGGAACTAAATTGTTTCTACAAGTTCAATATCTAATCTAAACAACCTAAAAAGAATGAACAAAAAATATTAAAGCATCTAATAGAACAAAAATTAGCAAAATCATGCATGAAATGAAGCTATTTAAAATGACATTTATTTGGAAAATATGGGAAAAATATCAAATAAAAATGAAAATGCAATTTTATTTAATGACAATTTTCTACACATTCTAATGAAAATGATGTAAAAAGAATGGACTAAAAATGATTTTTTATCTATTTATTATGAATTTTTAAAGTTGGTAAAAATTAAAGTGGAATTAAAAACAATTAAATCAAATAAAATGATAGGGGGGTACTAATAGAAAACACGCTTAGTTGTAATCAGGATGGGCCAGCAAACAGGGGGTGCGCGTAGCAAGCTTGAATTAGGCCCAGAACCATTCAGAATTAATGAAAATAAAAAACACGCAGGGGGTGCATTCAGCATTGGATTCACGTTCAAATTGATTGGGCTTGGAATTGGGGGGTGGGGATATCACTCAACACTCAGGCCCGCCCGTTTCAATTAATGAAACGGTGCGTTTAGGGCACCACTCTTCCCTCCAAATTCTGAATTAAACTAGAGCCACACGATGGGCTTCTGAGTCAAAGGTCTTGCATGAAATGGACAGCCACGATTATGTCTTCCTCATTGGATCACATGAGAGCTAGGGTTTCTGCCATGGCAGCCATGCACGAACCAACTTCAAGCTCTCAGTTCTCACTCCACAGTCCATGAAACAACACGATACAAACATGAAACTTATTCAGAATCTCTCCCTCTACACGTCTATGGTCTTAGCTTGCTTTGAAACTCAACAAATCACTCAACCCGATAGCAATAAGTTCTGACTCCATGAAAACACTCTGCAACTCATCAGCATAATTCTCAATCAAACTTATACTAATCTAATCTATGACTAATGGTGATTATTCTGATCTATCAAACTAAGATTATAATGGCCTAACCTAAGAGTTCTAGGTCCTAACAGTTCTAACAACCTGCTAATAATCATCACCAAACCACTCCAAACTCATCCTAATTGCTCTACTAACATCCTACATCATATCTAAACTAACAAAACCATGCTAAACTAACTAAATCAAGCTGTGGCAGAGAAAATGCACCTGGTGTGAAATCTTGTGGATGATGATGGAACTCGTGAATCTGAGGCTTTTGAGGCTTGGATCTTGGTCTACAATTGCACCACTTGATTCTGTATGCAACACTTTGAGGAGTCTTGCACTGGATCTTGAGTTCCAATGGAAATTGCAATTTTGATGTTGATGATTATAGTGCTCGAAAATGGATTGATCACACCTTGTTCTTGGTTGAATTCTGATCTATGATGATGAATCAGTATGATGAAATTGATTTTGATGGTGATTGGTGAAGAATTTGAGAAATTGGAGTGAAAATGCAATGAGAAAGAATGGAGAGAATTTGTGAGATTTTGGTGAAAAATGAATCCAACCCTTGCTCAATTCTCATTTCATGAATATATAGGGCTCACATGAACTTTCTAGAACCATCTTGCCACATTCCCTTGCATTCCACATTGGTTGATTTTTGAAATGTTTCTTCAAATGCAAGTAACCATGAATAACTTTGATTTTTTTCACTAAACTAAAAAAAGTGCTTGAACCATTGTTCTTAGAATGTCTTTTCCATTCAAAATCATATATTGGAAGTCTCCATTTGGACTTATAAATCTCCCAAACCATTTTTCATTTTGACTTTATTCAAATTATAAGCCATTTTAGTTCAAATTTGGACCAATCATGCAACTTCATGTTATGAGCTTTTCCAACAATTTGTGACCTTCTTTCTAGACTCAAAATGTCATTTGGAGCAAGTTTGATGTTGTAAGTTTTTCCATTTGAGGCCTCCTTGTATGAGTTTTGGACATAGGTTAAAATGACCTGTAATTCACAAATGCCCAAAATACCCTTTGCTTGCCAAGACCATAAGTTGAGTTCCACACATCATATGAAGGCATACTATACCATTCTAGAAAGCTAAGACAATGAGGAACAATTCTTATGTTGACCAAGAATTCATTTGAAATATCCTTGAGGGGTAAAAATTGCTTGGAAGTCAAGTCACTTTCACAGACAAAATTTCAGATACCTCAGATGACCTGTAACTTGCAAGGACCATAACTTGAGTTCTATAAATCTCCTTGATGTCTTCCACCACTCAAATTAAAGGTATTGAGATCCTCTACAAGTTTCATGTTGACCAAGAAGCCATTTGAAGCTAGCATTTTTACTTATCTTGCTTGGAAATTTGACCTAAACTAGGGGATTTTACACAGAAACCCTAATTTAGAAACTCCTCTTCTCCTTGATTTCTCTTGAATTCTCCTTGGCATATCTCCATATCCTTCTTTATATGTCCAATGATGAACCCCACATCTCTCCACTAGACTTGAATGCCCCTTAAGTCAGTCAATTGACCTAGGGTTGACCTAGGGTTGACCCAGATGAAACCCTAGTGGACTGCCTTCAGCTGTAGCTCTTGTGCTTTCATCAATGACTTGTCTCCTTCTTTACATGACTTTATAAATCTCTCATAATGTCTAGATACTCTCCATGCCTTCAACTCACAGCTCACAACCCTCTTGTTGACCCTCAGATACCCTCAGCTAGGAGATGGACTCAAGGCTTGATCTGCTGAGCTCTTTGCTTTCAAATTCTTTCCTGATGACTTGAATAAGATTGAATTGGGATAATAACCTCTTGATAGGCCTCTAGAGATGAGAATAATGATTGGTCCCCTGTTGAATGACTTTGCTATGCTTATGCTATGCAGATGGTTAGTCTATGTACATGACTCTATATGCAAATGCTAATGATATTAAAACATAAACCCAAGGAATAAGGTTGGGCAAATTTTAGGGTGCAACAGCTGCCCCTATTCAAATGGCTTGGACCCGATTGGGTGAAGAGCCCGGAGCCTTCAGACATTCGCGGTACGAGACGGTTGAATACTAGTGAAACCAGAAATTTGCCAACCGCAAAACTAAATTGCGCTCCTGCTTGAGGAACGACATTCATCAGCTGAATCTGACTGTTACAGTAACCCACTGATCTCGTGCGACTGTGCTGGGGATTGTCTTCATCGTTCTGAAGAGGATTCTGTCATAACAGATTGCTTGCTTGTCCACGTTAGGCTCTGTCTGTCATCAATACGAAGAAATCTCAACTAGAACCTGTCCACGTTAGGACTCCATTTGCTGTTAACCCAGAAAAATCTCGGCAGCTCCGCTGGGGATAATTCGTCTGCATTTCCGTAAACTGAATCGTCCACGTTAGGAATAAAACTCTTCCACGTTAGGAGTAACACCTGTCCACGTTAGGAATAACATCGTCCGCGTTAGGAATCATTTCTTCTGTATCTGTCCACGCCAGGACTAACCCTTTCATCTTTCCACGTCAGGAAGCAATCTTCTTTCCACGTAAGGAGAACTATCTCAATCTGTCCACGTAAGGACTTCAATACCACGTGACATGTCCGCGTCAGGACTCCAATCTTTCCACGTAAGGAATAAATCTTCTTCTTCCACATTAGGAATAACTTCTTTGATCTGTCCGCGTCAGGACTAAACTCTTCCACGTCAGGAATAATCCATTTCTTTCCCCGTCAGGAATCAATCTTGATATGTCTGCGTGAGGACTCAATCCTTCCACGTAAGGAATAAACTCGTCTTTCCACGCAAGGAAACATAACTTTTCCACATAAGGCAACCAACTCCTTCCGATTTGTCCGCGTCAGGACTACATTTTTCCACGTAAGGAATGCCATCTTAATCTGTCCACGTAAGGACTCCACTCTTTCCGCGTTAGGAATCACCTCTTTTGATATGTCCGCGTAAGGACTACATCGTCCATGTTAGGACCCACTTCTCCACGTTAGGAATAATTTCTTTGATTTGTCCACGTCAGGACACTGATCTCGTCTTGATTTGTCCACGTTAGGACTCAAGCATCTTCGACCTGCTGAGGAAATAAGACTTGTCCACGTAAGGACTCACACGCTAGCCTGATCTGTCCACGTTAGGGCACCAACACAAAGAGTAATCACTTTTGTCAACGTCATGACCTCCCATTCCACTAATTTCGAGAAACCGAATCTGCCCATGATAGGACTAACACACCTCACCAACCCGGGGAAATAAACCTGTCCACGTTAGGACGCCCACTTCTGAAGAAATCCCGTCAATATAGGAATAAATTGTCCACGTCAGGACTTAGTTCTCCAATGATCCTCACCCACAAACTTCTTAGCGCTAACGTGACAGCGACTTTGAGACGGACTCTACTGGGGATGTCTGGAAACCAAACTATCGGACGCCTGTTCTGATAACCGGCGGTGGCCTCTGACATTCTGATTCATGGAACCCTTGATGACAACGGATTCTGCCTGGGAACAAAGAGAAACTTATCCTGGAAACTCTGTGGGGAATACTGCCGAGACTGACATTATCATTGAATATCTCATGCCGAGATCTTGAGTGTTTGGTAGTTCATTTGAGCAAGAACTCTCTCCACCTGAACTGCTAGAGTACAGGAACTGCTTCAGCAAAATAAACGCTGAAGATAATGCCGACTCCGCCGGGGATGGCCAGATGCTACAGAATTATTCCAGCAAAATAAATGCTGGAAGGGTGAAGTCGACCCTGCTGGGAAATTGGGAACTCAAACCACACACCCTATTGAGGTAACCCCCTGCTGGGGAATAGCAGATGTGCATAGTATGATCGGACTTTCTGCTGGAACGTGAACTGATATCACCAGTATCTCTGACAAAATAAATGACAGGACCCACCATCAACTCTGCTTTGGAGAGTCTTGATCTTCGAGTTCCACTGGAAGGAATGAAAACACTTGTAAAGAGAATTCCGCTGGGGATGGGATGATTCTCTTGGGGAAAAATTAACTGACTCCCTTGGGGGGAGAGTGCATGACCCTACGGGGAAAGATGAACCTGCCTGAATACAACCTTACGATCTTGGAATCGCCAAACTCTATTGAGGACGAATAACTTTTCTGCTCCCTTTGAGTAAGCTACGGCTAGCTGGGAAATTCTATCCTTCTTCAGGAAGAAGATGCATGACCTGCGTGGGGATTAAGTCTTTCGTTATCGCAATCTTTTGATCCTCTTCCTCGTATGGTTATGAAACCTGTAACAACACAAACAAAACACGACAAGCCTATGCAATCAAATCAATTCAGGTTAGTGACGTTACTTTCAGTTAATTCAAAGCTTTAGCAATTGTCGGCAAGGGCCAGTGATGTTATACTCATGCTAGTTTCATCAAACTTAGGCGTTAATCATACACAAAACAGTAAAGAACAGGCATCAAGTACTGAATAACATATTTTCATTGATCGGGCCCCTGAATGGGCGGAGTTTTTTGTACACGGGATGTAACTCCTGAAAAGAGGAAGCTACGCAAAGCAAATACATAAGTATGCACAAGAAGCATGAATATTTTGACAAATTAAATTTTGTACACATGTCGGCAACGGGATGCAGATGAACACCACGAACTGATCCTCCCATGACTCGTCCGACTCTAAGGCTTTCCCGGTATCCTCACTTCTGAAGAGATTGTATCCAATAACTGGCTCCTCCAATATATTCTCCCGCATTGATGCTCATTGTAATATCAAATTAGGACCGCAGTCATTTGCTTTTCACATCCCTAACTTTTGCGTGAACCGCCCTTTACGAGTTTTCAGTTCACCGGGATACCCTTTTTTGCCGAAGCCGCCCAGTGTAGGTTTTCAACTTCGCGGGTGTACATTTTTTCAATTTTATCCCTAACTTTTGCCCGAACCTTTCATTCTGTTTTTGGTTCGCCAGGATGCCCCATTTTTGCCTGGACTCTCTTTTTTCTGTCCAGCGGGTCTATTTTAAGCAAAGTATTTTTTAACTGCGTCCGAATTCACAGGTGACGCAAAGTCTTCTCCGTCCATGGTGGACAACAACAACGCTCCTCCTGAAAAGACTTTACTGACAACGTATGGCCCTTCGTAGTTGGGAGTCCACTTGCCCCTGTGATCTGCTTGCGGCGGGAGAATCCTTTTCAGCACAAGGTCGCCCGTCTGAAAGCTTCGCGGAAATATCTTCTTGTCGTACGCTTTCTTCATTCGGCTCTGGTACAAACGACCGTATGCTAAGGAAGCTAGCCTCTTCTCGTCCATTAAGCTCAGTTGGTTCAATCTATTCGTTACCCATTCTGCCTCGTCCAGCTGAACGTCTCGCAATACCCTCAGAGAAGGGATCTCAACCTCTAATGGTAATACCGCTTCCATTCCGTATACCAACGAGAACGGAGTTGCCCCGGTTGATGTGCGTACCGTCGTACGATAACCGTGCAAAGCGAAAGGTAGCATCTCATGCCAATCCTTGTAGGTCACCACCATCTTCTGGACGATCTTCTTGATATTCTTATTGGCCGCCTCAACAGCGCCATTCATCTTGGGTCGGTAAGGGGAGGAGTTGTGATGTTCGATCTTGAAATTCTGACAGAGCTCCTTCATCATTTTGTTGTTCAGATTTGAACCATTATCCGTGATTATCCGCTCGGGGATCCCATATCGACAGATGATATCTCTTTTGATGAATCTGGCCACCACTTGCTTCGTGACATTCGCGTAAGACGCCGCTTCCACCCACTTGGTGAAATAATCGATTGCTACTAGGATGAACCGATGCCCGTTAGAAGCCGTCGGCTCGATCTTTCCAATCATATCGATTCCCCACATCGAAAATGGCCATGGAGATGACATCACATTTAGAGGACTCGGAGGCACGTGTATCTTGTCAGCATAGATTTGGCACTTGTGGCACTTCCTCGCGAACTTGAAACAATCCGTTTCCATCGTCAGCCAAAAGTAACCGGCCCTCAGCAGCTTTCTCGTCATAGCATGCCCACCAGCATGCGTACCAAAGGCACCTTCGTGAATTTCCTCCATGAGAAGCTTTGCCTCTTTCTCGTCTACACAACGCAACAACACCAAATCGTGGTTCCTTCTGTATAAGACGCCATCCGGGTTCAAATAGAAATTACCCGCTAATCTCCTGAGAGTCTTCTGATCTTGACTGGATGCCCCAGCCGGATACTCTTTATTCTTCAGGAAATTAAGGATATCAAAATACCACGGTTTGTCGTCAGATGCTTCATCGATAGCAAATACATAAGCTGGCCTATCCAACCGAGAGATAGTGATTTGGGGAGCTTCGTTCCAGAAGTTGACCTTGTACATGGAAGATAAAGTGGCAAGGGCGTCAGCCATTTGATTTTCTGCCCGCGGTACGTGATGCAATTCAACCTTGTCGAAGAAAGGCAACAATCTCCTTGCATAATTCATGTAATGTATCAAATTAGGCTGACGTGTCTCCCATTCCCCTTTTATCTGATTCACTACCAGAGCTGAGTCTCCGTATACGTCTAGATGTTTGATTCGCAAATCAATGGCTTCTTCAAGCCTCATTATACAAGCTTCGTATTCGGCCTCATTGTTGGTAACGGCAAAGGTCAATCGGGCAGTAAACGGGATGTGCGACCCATGTGGTGTAGTGATGATTGCCCCTATTCCACTACCGTAAGCATTCACAGCTCCGTCAAAAATCATCTTCCATTTGGACCCCAACTCTGGTCCCTCGTCTGGCAATGGTTCTTCGCAATCCTTCATCTTTAAGTACATGATATCCTCGTCAGGAAAATCAAACCTCATCGATTGGTACTCTTCAATAGGCTGCTCCGCCAGATACTCAGACAGCACACTCCCCTTTATAGCCTTTTGCGAGACGTATTGAATATCATATTCAGTCAAGACCATCTGCCAACGGGCAATTCTACCTGACAACGCCTGCTTTTCGAATACATATTTGATAGGATCCATCTTCGAGATGAGCATGGTTGTATGATTCAGCATGTACTGCCTCAAACGCTTGGCGGCCCAGGCTAGCGCGCAACAAGTTTTCTCCAGCATTGAGTATCGAGATTCACAGTCTGTAAATTTCTTACTCAAATAATAGATCGCGTGCTCTTTTCTCCCTGTCTCGTCGTGTTGACCGAGAACACAACCCATGCTTCCCTCAAGAACCGTCAAATACATTATCAAGGGTCTACCTGCCACTGGGGGTATCAAAATAGGAGGCTCCTGCAGATACTTCTTTATTTTATCGAACGCCTTTTGACAATTTTCGTTCCACGTTACAGCTTGATCTTTCTTCAACAGCTTGAATAATGGTTCACACGTGGCCGTTAGGTGAGATATGAACCGAGCGATGTAGTTCAACCTCCCTAAGAACCCGCGCACCTCTTTCTCTATTTTAGGCGTCGGCATTTCTTGAATCGCTTTTATTTTAGCAGGATCGACCTCTATTCCTCTTTCGCTTACGATAAACCCCAGCAGTTTACCCGATCTCACCCCGAAGGTGCACTTATTAGGGTTCAGCCTCAGCCTGAACTTCCTAAGTCTTTTAAACAACTTCAGCAGATTCACCAGATGCTCTTCCTCCGTCTGGGATTTGGCAATCATATCGTCAACATAAACTTCGACCTCTTTATGCATCATGTCATGGAAAAGAGTCGTCATCGCACGCTGATATGTTGCCCCAGCATTTTTCAAACCAAAGGGCATCACTTTGTAGCAAAATGTTCCCCAAGGCGTTATAAAAGTAGTCTTCTCCATATCCTCTGGCGCCATTTTAATTTGATTATAGCCTGAAAAGCCATCCATGAAGGAGAATACAGAGTATTGAGCGGTATTATCAACTAACACGTCAATGTGAGGAAGTGGAAAATCGTCTTTTGGGCTTGCTTTATTCAAATCTCGATAATCCACGCACATTCGAACCTTGCCATCTTTCTTTGGCACTGGTACGATGTTGGCAACCCATGAAGGATACTTCGTCACAGCCAGGAACCCAGCATCCCACTGTTTTTGAACTTCCTCTTTGATCTTCATTGCCATATCTGGTCGAGTTCTGCGAAGCTTTTGTTTGACCGGCGGGCAATCTTCTTTCAGTGGCAGGCGATGCACAACCATATCTGTATCGAGCCCTGGCATATCTTCATACGACCAAGCGAATACATCCCTATACTCTCGGAGCATTTCAACCAGTCTTCGCTTGATATCACTCTGCAGTGCGGCTCCGATACGAATATTCTTCTCAACCCCTTCCGATCCCAAATTGATAATTTCGATGACCTCGTCGTGAGGCAGAATGGCCCTTTCCTCTTGCTTCACTAACCAAGACAGTTCTTCAGGAACGTCGCTATCTTCGACAACCTCTTCTTCAGCCCGAAACACCGGGTGCTCAAAGTCGGGACGAGTCATAGGTGGTTCAAGGATGTCATCTGAAAATGTTATCCTGCAAAAGGAATGGTTAAGTGCTTCAAAATGCGTATAAAGCGAATAACCACGTTGCCATTTTATTGAAAAATACAAAATAAGAAAGACAGAGATTACGGTATTTGCACATGAAAAAACGCCATTTATTTAATGATTAACACGCAATGTTTATAACAACACAGCCCTAAGCAAATCCCGATGCCCCGGGCAAGACATCAGATTATTCAACAATTAATAAAGCAAAGCATTACTGTTTAAAAGTCACAGGAACAAGCTCCTGAATGGACCTGTTGCACAGCCCTTGTCCTGGCGTGCTTGGCTGAATCCAAGCATCCATATCACAGTCGTTGTCTCCTTCATCAGACTCTGAAGCAGCATTGACAGTTTCATGACATACTCCACTGGCAGAGATAGTAATTGGCTTTCTGAAACGGGGGGCCCCCATGGAAGGAGTTGATGACGACGGTTGGTACCCCAGCCCGAACCGGTCCATCTTTACAGGAATGTCCAGCACTTTGCCCCAGCCCTTGGCTTCTCCTGCTTCTACTAGAGCTTGAGCTTCCTTATACGATGAGACAGCTATCTCTGGCACTTTGCTCGGCCCGGGACCTTTGTCCTTGATGCGCAAACCTTCGAATGCCTGGCATGGTGTCTCGTGGATCTCCCCGTCGACTTCCACATATTTAAACGACGATAGATGGCTGACCAGGATGTCCTCTTCTCCGCACACGGTGACTACACTGTCTCCGACCATATATTTTAACTTCTGATGCAGGGTGGACGTGACGGCCCCTGCCCCATGAATCCAGGGTCTTCCAAGCAAGCAGCTATACGCAGGCTGTATATCCATGATATAAAACTCCGTTGCAAACACTTTCGGCCCCACTTGCAGAGGCAAGGTAATCGATCCGAAGACTGTTCTCCGCGTGCCGTCAAATGCTCTGACTACCAAATCACTGGGTGTACACAAAATCCCTCGAACATCCATCTTCATCATCGCCTTCTTGGGCAGCACATTCAAAGATGATCCGGTGTCAACCAATACGTGCGACATTACTGATCCTCTACACTCAACCGATACGTGTAATGCCATATTATGATCTCTCCCTTTCGGAGTCAAGTCGAAATCGGTAAAGCCCAGACTGTGGCCTGCATTCACATGCGCCAATACTCCTTCTAGCTGATTCACGGAGACGTCTTGGGGTACAAAAGAAGTGTCCAGGACTTTCAGCAAAGCGTTTCTGTGAGCTTCCGAACACAACAGCAATGACAAGATAGATATTTTGGACGGGGTCTGCTGCAGATGCTCCACAATCTTATAATCACTTTTTCGAATCAAGCGCATGAACTCTTCTACATCCTTCGATGCTGCTTCTTTTTCACTCGCTTGCACTGGAACATTCTCAACCGCTTTCCCTTTTCCTTTCGCTAGTCTTTCAGCCTCCACCTCAGGAGATATAAAGATCCTGCCACTCCTCGTCATACCTCCCGAACCAACAACATTATCCACAGTCTCAGCTGGCTGCTTGTTAACATCAATTTTTATCCCGTCACAATATACTTCCAACCCATATGACCATGGGACTGCTTTCGTGTTCTCGTACGGGATTGGCCCGGCCTTAGTTATGGTGATCGGTGGGCGCTGAGCTGGTGCTGCAATAGTGATCGTCTTCCGAGGAATCGTCACAGTGGCCACATCATTCTGATTATCTGCTACTGCCCCTGCGGGTTCTTCAGTTGCCGCTTGGTCAAACTGCAATATACCTTCATCAATTAAAGCCTGAATGCCTTTCTTCAAATCCTCACACCCCCCAGCTAGGGTCCAACAGTCTAAGCAATACTCGTTACATCCTGGGTAGACACCTCCTTGCAACAGTCGGCTCTTTATCTCGCTCAGCGGCGTCTTTAAATCTTCAACATTCATAATCAGATTCAGACCTTCCTCAATCAGAACGGCGTTTGCCCCATGATTAGGCATGGGTTTCTGGACTATGTTCGGACCGGCTGTTCCGAAATTGATAGTCTTGTTGTCTAAGAGATCCTGCACAACGTGCTTAAAAGCATGACAACCTTCTATATCGTGACCCGGGGCTCCAGAATGAAACTCACAGTGCCTGCTTGCATCGTAGCCGAACGGGGGAGCTCCCGTTATTGGTGCCAGAGTTCTTTTCTCTACCAGATTCAATCCCAACAATGTCTGCAATAAATCAGCATAGGTTGAGGGAGGCTTCTCAAACACTCTTCTCGGTTTACTACCCTGGAATCTTCGTTGAGCCTGCTGTGCCCCCTGCTGAGGCTGCTGCTGCTGTGGCATTGGCTGCTGCTGAACCGGTTGTTGTTGCTGGAGTGGTTGTTGTTGATATGGGATAGTAACACTCGACACCTGCTGCGGCTGACGATATTGACCTCGTCCCCTGCCTCGGCCTCGGCCTCGGCCTCCAAATACTGCGCTGGCTTCGCCCTGACGGCGCCCACCATAAGCTCTCCTATTACTGCCAGATGCAGTTGTTTCCTCGACTTGGAACTTTCCTTGCTTAATGTTACGTTCAATCTTTTCCCCCATCAGAATCAGGTCTGAAAAACTGGCCAGAGACGTATGAAACAGCATATCATGAAACAGACCTGTGAATGTGCCGACAAACATGTCATTCATTTCCTTATCTTCTACAGGAGGACGGACCTTGGCAGCCATATCGCGCCACCTTTGCGCGTACTCTTTAAAACTCTCCCCCTTCTTCTGCGAAAGCCCGGCCAACTGGACCCGATTGGGTGCCAGGTCGCTGTTATACTTGTAATGGGCTACAAACGCCTCCGCCAATTGCTTCCATGTCTTGATATCAGTTGGCTCCAACCCCATGTACCACTCTAGGGAAGTGCCTGATAGACTATCCTGAAAGAAATGCATTAGCATTCTTTCATCAGTTGAGTATGCAGACATCTTTCTGTAATAAGCTCGTACATGCACTTTCGGACATGTGTCTCCTTTATACTTATCGAACGCAGGAGCTTTGAATTTAATTGGCACCCTCAAGCCAGGTACCAAGCCCATGGTTGCCATGTCCAATCCCACAGCACTTTGATTTAAGACTCCCTTCATCTGCTCTTCCAGCATTCTAATCTTTTGGGAATCATCCATCGGCCCCTCAAAACCTCCTCCGGAGAAGGCGTCTTCCTGCTGATCTTCTTGCCACAGACCGTTTCCAGCCCCGTACCCATCATATCCATTATTACGTCCAGCTCTGATCTGATTCATCCCCGGACCTCGGCCTCTGTTGCCGTACCCTTGCACACCTCCAGCAGGACCAAAAGCCATAAATCCAGTACCATTTCCGTTTCCAAAGCCTCCGTAACCCTGATTGACCATACCATAACCATCTTGCCCAAAGCCTTGAGCATTAAAGCCATACTTCCCAGTGTTATCGAATCCCTGATCATTGAATCCGAATCCAGCGTTGACAAAGCCGTTGCCTCCTAGATTATCTCCCAAATTGACATCACCCAGCCCAACATTATGGACAGCAGTCTCATTCCCCACTCCGACGTTACCATTCACAGCAGCGGTAGCGTTGTTGACATTAGCAGCAGGTATATTGACTACAGGCGGCGCCACTGGCGTGGGAGTGCCGTCTCCATGAGCAGTATCAACCCGGACAGACTGATGATCTTCATTACCATGACCAGCGTTTCGAGCCAACAGAGGCTGGACCATGGCCTGCAAATTCTCTTGCCCTTTTGCTATAGCTTCCATAGTCTGCATGAAAAGAGCGAGCTTCCCGCGCACGTCTTGCATCTCGTTCTGCATTTGGTCCATGATTTTTCGACAATTGGAGCGTGTAGAATAGCGGTGCGGATGCTGATCTGCAATCCTGTTAAGTACCTGATACAGAGCAGGAAATAAGACACCATCCAAAGATTACCTGTAATGCAATATGAATATGAATGCAATGCAATGTGTCTGTGCATTAGGGAAGTTCATTCCCCCAGTTCTAGTGCGAAGGTGCCGGTGCAGTGATAGTGTTGACAATAGGAATATCGGAGCTGAATCATAGAAAGCCTCATATATTGCAGGGAGAATCAATAAGCTCAGGGTACAATATCACTGAGAGTACAAAGAAGGCATGACCTCAACCAACAATCCTGGTGATGGTCAGCACTATGCAAATAAAGCATACAAATTACTACATGAAATGATCAAATCCTCCCAAAAGTCTGGTACTCTTCTATCAACTTCTTGGTCTCCGGATGGCTTGGTCGATCAAGCAGCCCTTCGACAAGCTGGTTTCTCCTCTTGAGGACACGGCGTACGTCTTCAGCAGTTTCTTCCCATGTTGCTTCTCCGAAGCAATCTTCTAACTTTCGCTTCTGAGACACTGCTTCATCTCTGGATTTGATTGCCTTGTTCAGTGCATGTTGGACACTATACCGGGTCATCACTTCTTCCTCACACTTCTTGATGCTAGACTTCAACTTCTCTTCGAGGTCGGAGATTTGCTGCTTCAGCTTATCTTCCCTCTTCTTGTTGTTGGTGAGTGTAGCATTCCAAGTCTTATTGCAAGAGGAGATCTCTCGGTGTGCTGCGTCGAGCGCTTTCTTTTTGGCTTCCAGCATGTCATGGGAGCTTCTGAACTCTTGCCCCAGACGTTCGCGCTTTTTCTTTTCCTCAGTCAACTCAACCCCTAACCTGTTTAACAGCTCGATCTGTTGTTGGAAAGCATACACAGCCTTGTTTTTCTCACTGCGTATCTGAGCTAGCTCCTGCTCTAACCCTTCGTTGATCTTCATCAAGGCTTCTTTTTCTCTCACCACTTGTTCATAGACTTCCCTAGAAACAGTAGTTGGCTCTTCTGCCGGAATAAGAACGAGGATTGGTGCATCTGGAAACGGCATCCTCAACTGACTTGCTCTCTCCTGAATCCAAACCCTATAAGGTGCATAGGCCTGGCAATCGTTCTTACCTAACAGTGGTTTCCCTTTGCGGTTAATACGCGTCCAGGCATGTTGCAACTTGGCTAATAACTCCCCCTTCACATCTCCAGTGAAGTACAGAGATTCCTGTACTTCTTCCCCCTGAGGTGGATTCTTCAGTGCATATCCGAACTGGCGAATGAATAGAGAGGGGTTGTAATTGATACACCCCTTTCTTCCTATCAACGGCACATTAGGGTACCCATAACAACTAAAGATGATCTCAGATCCCAACAAATCTCGATCAAACCACTCCATATCTTCCGACGATAGCCTCATCAGGCGCTCTGACCAACTGGTTGGGACTGTAGTCTCTGCAACAGATCTTCTCTTAGGAAGGTGACTCTCAAACCACCTACTCAACAAGGGTACACACAGATGAACATTCTTCCCTCTTCCCTTCTCATTCTTGTAATGCAGTGAGTGGTAGAGATCTCCGAGTAAGGTCGGTACAGGATTACCAGCGGCAAACAAGTAGAAGGCGTCGAAGTCCACAAAATCCGGTATATTGGGGAACAGTACTATGCCATAAATGCACAAGGCCAACACAGCATTGAAAGCAACCCAGCACCCGATCTTGGCATACTCTTGGGCTTTACCAACTAAGAATTGGAGTGAGAAGCCTGGAACTCCACGGGAAACAGTAGTCACTAGTTCAGAAGCATCAATATGCAAGGCTTTTGCCAAATCCTCCGGCTTGGGCTTGGCGTCATAATGAATGAATGGAACCTGGTTCTGCACGGGCAGCTCAACATGCTCAGCGTATTCCTCCAGGGTTGGTCCCATAATAAAGTCAGAGAACGTGAAGCACCTCAAAGCAGGGTCGTAGAATTGCATCAAAGCATACAACCCATCCAACTCTACCTCTGTAGGTTTGCACACCAATCTCAGTAGTCTACCATAGCTCATCCGGAAACTCCTACGAACACCCTCATCAGCAAGAGAGATCAACCCAAGTAAAGAACAATATCAGGCGTAGGCAATTTGTAAGCAACCGTTCTCCTTAAGCTAGTCATGATCAAACACTCAGAAGTCTGGGCACTAGAACTAGGGAAATGCAAATGCACCTGCAGCACAGACACACATTAGTGAAATGCAAATGGTAATGGATATGCAGGCAATGCAATGCAAGTAACATGCAACAGGGACCAAAGCTGTAGCTGAATAGCCTGAACCCAATCAAGAAAGGTCTCAGATAGACCATCCAGAAGTCCTCAAGCCCTGGTCTCAGATATACCTCAAACAAAGCTCCAATATTGGTCTCTGATAGACCCCATAATCATAACCTGAATGGTCTCTGGCAGACCTCAGATCATATCCCCCACTGGTCTCTGACAAACCTCAGAACACATCTCCAAATGGTCTCTGACAGACCTCGGAACACACCAACTGGTCTCTGACAGACCTTAGAACCCTCCATAAATATCCAAGATCCTGATCAACAAACCGGTGGTCTGAAGGTCTAGTTACCTGCATAACCCTGAATCCCCTCACAGGTGGGTGGCCCTATAACTGGCACAAGGTACGGCATCCTATGCGGTCGTCGGCGTCACAGACTTTCAGGGTTGATGATACGATTCCCAGAAGGAGTGGCATCATCAATTCCTGAAGAGGCCTCACTTAGCCAACTTCCAAATGATCGGTCCCCAGAGTCGACAATCCAACTAACCAGCAACCCACGCCAACCAAAGGAAGGGGCAGGAGGCCAACCAGAGGAACCTCTTCTGAGTGTAGATTTCATGGGACACCAAAGCAAGCAAAGCAAGCGGGCGCCCACTAATTTCTACTCTAATTCTAAGTGCACTCAAGCCCAGGTCCGGCTTATCTCTCAATATCAGAACACCCGTCACACCCCAGATACAGCAACAATAATCAATATATAAAGCTGAAAATACAAGGTTAGAAATATAAAATAACTCCATACAAAATCCTCAACGGGAAAACAAGCGTTAGGATTGACTCTCTCAAGGGACGTTGGATCCCAAATGCATAAGAACCATCGCAGTCCTTAGCAGCCAGGGGACGTTGGGTCCCCAGCAGAGTCGCCAGCTGTCGCTACTGCGAAAATCGGC
The DNA here is from genome assembly GCA_963859935.3 of Lathyrus sativus. Taxonomy (NCBI): domain Eukaryota; kingdom Viridiplantae; phylum Streptophyta; class Magnoliopsida; order Fabales; family Fabaceae; genus Lathyrus; species Lathyrus sativus. The sequence goes on from OZ012741.1 coordinate 302,492,433, forward strand.
GCCGGCTGAACAGAAGAGTCGCCACCGTGCGTTATTTATCCCACGGGAGGGAAAGGAAACGCTCAGAGTAAACCTCGCACAACACGGGAAAGGTATGGTCGTCGCAACCAAAACCTGGATTCGGGAGTCGGTTACGCAAGGGGAAGGTATTAGCACCCCTCACGTCCGTCGTACTCGACGGGATCCACGCTTGTTTTCGGGTATGGATTGTTATTCTATCTAAACTATAGGTCGAGGGTTAAAAAGAAAATAAAATGAAAATAAAAATGACTCGGCAAAGTATCGCACTTTATGCCTACGTATTCCCGCCTGGAACGAGAAATCAGAGTCAACGTAGTTCGCCTACCTACGGGAAAGGAGGGGAAGGTTGCTCGCTAGGATATCGCATCCTATGCCTACGTACTTCCACACAGCATGGAAGATCAGAGCAAACGTAGTTCGGGCCACGTACGACACAAGTCTGTCTTGGTTGATTTTATTCCTTCTGAAAAAGGTTTTCTTGATTAACAGTCCCGGCGGACAAAAATGACGCTTTGATGAGTTCACCTTCTTTTACGGAAGAAGTGTCTTTTATTGTGTTTGAAATCTTTATGTGTTTTTTCTGTTTGTTTTGAGAGAGAAGGAGACAGAACTCTAACCTACGGTTGCGAAGGGAATCAAACTAACCTAATGTTATCATGCATGGGTTAAGACCTAGTGTCTATCATGCTCCTCTCTTGCACAGAGAGAAACAGAGATCCTACGGGATAGGCAGAAACAGAAACAATATCAGATATATACAGTAAAAGAGTAAAATGCATGGATGCAACAATACAAGCGAGGCAAGGGAGTCCCACTCAACCTCGAACCTAGAAAACAATAGGCAAAAGTGAACAGGATTCACTTTCAACCCAACAGGGTAAACAGCACACAATACAGTCCAGAAAACCAATCAATACATCAAGAAATGAAATACAGCAATAAAACAAACAGCTTCAGCAGCTCTGAATCAACATCTGGCTCCAAGTAATCTCCAATCAGCTACAGGCTTCAACAAGCATCAATATCCATCTTCATGGCCTTCAGGAAAGGGCTTTGATCATCAGTCTTCTATCTGCAATGGCTTTTCTTCAAGCTCAAGCCTCCAGGATGAGGGATCAGTCACAAGAGTGAATTGGGGTGTTAAGCAATCAACTGACTACCAAGGGTGGTGAACAGACTGCTTCTAACACAAGAGACATTTTCTCTCAAGAGTTCTATCTCATAGACCCTATCACCAAGCCTTCCAAAGGAAGGGGGTGAGTGTCTTAGAGAGACTCTGAATCACAGAGAAGAATGGATGCAGACAAGGCAATCCATGTTTGAGAAACAAGCTTTCTAACCTAGAGCTCTGCCTAGCTCCTAAACCCTAGTCTCCTCAGCATCTGCTAGCAAAAAATCTCCTCTCCAACTCTGGCAGTTGATCTTCAACATCTTGATCTCCAATAGCTTTCATCTTCTCAAGTCTTCAGCTCTCCCAAGTCCCCAGACAATCCCAATACCCCAAACAAGCAAGCAATAATCCCCAGAGGGCACACCACACCAGTCAATCAGACATACACAGAGTATTAATAGCAGTAGGGGAATCCTGACTTTTCTAAGGGGATCTAATAACTACCCATAGCCCCTATAGTCCCATAGCTAAACTATTCAAACCCTAAGTCCTAAGGGAAAGAATCAAACTTCCTAAGTCATCACCTAAAAAACCCTAATTTGTTCATGTTATTCAAGCCTACATTAAGCACCTAAAATTAATTCCTAAAAATGGGAACTAAATTGTTTCTACAAGTTCAATATCTAATCTAAACAACCTAAAAAGAATGAACAAAAAATATTAAAGCATCTAATAGAACAAAAATTAGCAAAATCATGCATGAAATGAAGCTATTTAAAATGACATTTATTTGGAAAATATGGGAAAAATATCAAATAAAAATGAAAATGCAATTTTATTTAATGACAATTTTCTACACATTCTAATGAAAATGATGTAAAAAGAATGGACTAAAAATGATTTTTTATCTATTTATTATGAATTTTTAAAGTTGGTAAAAATTAAAGTGGAATTAAAAACAATTAAATCAAATAAAATGATAGGGGGGTACTAATAGAAAACACGCTTAGTTGTAATCAGGATGGGCCAGCAAACAGGGGGTGCGCGTAGCAAGCTTGAATTAGGCCCAGAACCATTCAGAATTAATGAAAATAAAAAACACGCAGGGGGTGCATTCAGCATTGGATTCACGTTCAAATTGATTGGGCTTGGAATTGGGGGGTGGGGATATCACTCAACACTCAGGCCCGCCCGTTTCAATTAATGAAACGGTGCGTTTAGGGCACCACTCTTCCCTCCAAATTCTGAATTAAACTAGAGCCACACGATGGGCTTCTGAGTCAAAGGTCTTGCATGAAATGGACAGCCACGATTATGTCTTCCTCATTGGATCACATGAGAGCTAGGGTTTCTGCCATGGCAGCCATGCACGAACCAACTTCAAGCTCTCAGTTCTCACTCCACAGTCCATGAAACAACACGATACAAACATGAAACTTATTCAGAATCTCTCCCTCTACACGTCTATGGTCTTAGCTTGCTTTGAAACTCAACAAATCACTCAACCCGATAGCAATAAGTTCTGACTCCATGAAAACACTCTGCAACTCATCAGCATAATTCTCAATCAAACTTATACTAATCTAATCTATGACTAATGGTGATTATTCTGATCTATCAAACTAAGATTATAATGGCCTAACCTAAGAGTTCTAGGTCCTAACAGTTCTAACAACCTGCTAATAATCATCACCAAACCACTCCAAACTCATCCTAATTGCTCTACTAACATCCTACATCATATCTAAACTAACAAAACCATGCTAAACTAACTAAATCAAGCTGTGGCAGAGAAAATGCACCTGGTGTGAAATCTTGTGGATGATGATGGAACTCGTGAATCTGAGGCTTTTGAGGCTTGGATCTTGGTCTACAATTGCACCACTTGATTCTGTATGCAACACTTTGAGGAGTCTTGCACTGGATCTTGAGTTCCAATGGAAATTGCAATTTTGATGTTGATGATTATAGTGCTCGAAAATGGATTGATCACACCTTGTTCTTGGTTGAATTCTGATCTATGATGATGAATCAGTATGATGAAATTGATTTTGATGGTGATTGGTGAAGAATTTGAGAAATTGGAGTGAAAATGCAATGAGAAAGAATGGAGAGAATTTGTGAGATTTTGGTGAAAAATGAATCCAACCCTTGCTCAATTCTCATTTCATGAATATATAGGGCTCACATGAACTTTCTAGAACCATCTTGCCACATTCCCTTGCATTCCACATTGGTTGATTTTTGAAATGTTTCTTCAAATGCAAGTAACCATGAATAACTTTGATTTTTTTCACTAAACTCAAAAAAGTGCTTGAACCATTGTTCTTAGAATGTCTTTTCCATTCAAAATCATATATTGGAAGTCTCCATTTGGACTTATAAATCTCCCAAACCATTTTTCATTTTGACTTTATTCAAATTATAAGCCATTTTAGTTCAAATTTGGACCAATCATGCAACTTCATGTTATGAGCTTTTCCAACAATTTGTGACCTTCTTTCTAGACTCAAAATGTCATTTGGAGCAAGTTTGATGTTGTAAGTTTTTCCATTTGAGGCCTCCTTGTATGAGTTTTGGACATAGGTTAAAATGACCTGTAATTCACAAATGCCCAAAATACCCTTTGCTTGCCAAGACCATAAGTTGAGTTCCACACATCATATGAAGGCATACTATACCATTCTAGAAAGCTAAGACAATGAGGAACAATTCTTATGTTGACCAAGAATTCATTTGAAATCTCCTTGAGGGGTAAACATTGCTTGGAAGTCAAGTCACTTTCACAGACAAAATTTCAGATACCTCAGATGACCTGTAACTTGCAAGGACCATAACTTGAGTTCTATAAATCTCCTTGATGTCTTCCACCACTCAAATTAAAGGTCTTGAGATCCTCTACAAGTTTCATGTTGGCCAAGAAGCCATTTGAAGCTAGCATTTTGACTTATCTTGCTTGGAAATTTGACCTAAACTAGGGGATTTTACACAGAAACCCTAATTTAGAAACTCCTCTTCTCCTTGATTTCTCTTGAATTCTCCTTGGCATATCTCCATATCCTTCTTTATATGTCCAATGATGAACCCCACATCTCTCCACTAGACTTGAATGCCCCTTAAGTCAGTCAATTGACCTAGGGTTGACCTAGGGTTGACCCAGATGAAACCCTAGTGGACTGCCTTCAGCTGTAGCTCTTGTGCTTTCATCAATGACTTGTCTCCTTCTTTACATGACTTTATAAATCTCTCATAATGTCTAGATACTCTCCATGCCTTCAACTCACAGCTCACAACCCTCTTGTTGACCCTCAGATACCCTCAGCTAGGAGATGGACTCAAGGCTTGATCTGCTGAGCTCTTTGCTTTCAAATTCTTTCCTGATGACTTGAATAAGATTGAATTGGGATAATAACCTCTTGATAGGCCTCTAGAGATGAGAATAATGATTGGTCCCCTGTTGAATGACTTTGCTATGCTTATGCTATGCAGATGGTTAGTCTATGTACATGACTCTATATGCAAATGCTAATGATATTAAAACATAAACCCAAGGAATAAGGTTAGGAAAATTTTAGGGTGCAACAAGTTTGCGTAGCCACTTGAGACTTTGGTACACGTAGGTGGTGAAACTGACTCGCATAAACTAGAGATCTAAGGTGTCTGGACGATACTGGTTTTGTTAGAACTGTCGTTTCCTCGGAGTTTCAAAACTCGGTTTGAACTCAGGTGCATTCTCGTGATGCTTTTGCTTTTGAGGAACAAATGAAAGTTTTTTTTTTGTTTACGTCGAAAAATGTGGGGATTGTTTGCGTAACGTGGAAAATATATAGACGTGCTTTATTTGCTAGAAATAGAAAGTGTAAAATAGAACTTACTAAAATTCAAAAGTGCAGTGAAATGGAAATACAGTAAATAAGGGAAGTTCTGAATACAGTGGGAATAAGGCTCCGCTCCCACACTATCTCGATCAGTATCCTCACTGATTCTTGAAGCATGCAAGAGGGAGATACAACTGAAAATGAAAATACTAAATACTGACATATAGTAAACAATAAAGGAAAAAAATGAAAATCTAGTCCCGGGGCCTGTCACGTCCACGCTGGCGTCCTCTGGCTCTAGAAAGGGCGACTCTATCCTCGTAGCTCATGGCTCCAGTGTGGTAGACCGTGTCTCGGAGTCCTTCGACCTGCAGGGTCAGATTCGCTAGACTCTCAGTGATCGTAGCTTGGCCGGTGTGAAGTTGTTGCATTTGAGTCCGGTGCCAAGCTTCGAACTGGTCAGCTCGCTGGTTCTGCTGCTGCAGCATCGTGAGTATCTGTGCCTGCTGGTCTAGGGAGCGACGAAGGTCCTCTTCGGTGTAGTCGGGCAAGGGATGGTGACGGCGGCGGCGGGATGATGTACCTACAGGAGGAGGAGGCTGCGATGCCTCTGGCTGCTCGGACCTGTCCAACTCAGCTTGGATTTCATCTTCGGAATCATGAGTGGGTTCCTGAGTAGGATGATATTTCCCGTCAGCTCGGGAGCGGATGAGATGGGAGGCCCTGCAGTGGTCGGTGTCAAGGAACACCGATGGGATGGAATGGAGGTGTTGGAGGCGGTCGCCAAGGTTCAGCCCAAGTGCAATCGCCGTGACAATCCCGCCAAAGTAGAATGGCTTCGAGCCACGGTTGCAGTTGGCCTGAATGTGGGCCAGCAGGAACGGGGCGGCGTTGACCGGTTCATTGTTGAAGACGCAATGCAGAAAGAAGAGCTCCTTAGAGTTCACTTTGTGGTTGCTGTCTCTGGCGAAGATGGTGTTGCTCAACGCCCTGTGAAAGTATCTGATGGCGGGGTTATGGATGTGAGTGGCGTGTAAGGAGTCCCAACCATCGGCATTTAGGCTGGTCAACTGATACCACAGCGCGAAGGCTTCATGCTAGAACTGATCACTGATGCGGCGATGAGCGTTGTCGCCGCGGGGTAACTGTAGGATGCCGACAATCTGGTTCTGGTGCATCTGATAGTTAACGCCAAACATCCGGAAACAAGCGGCGCCTGAGTGCTGGTTGAGTTCGCCGCTGCTGGTGATGTATGAGAACGAACTCAAGAACTCAAGGGTGAGCTGTTCGTAGGTCGGCTGGGGGTTGGAGCAGAGGTTCCAGATGCCTGCTCGTTGAAGCATCCAGGTTACACCTTCGAGGAGTCCGAGCTCCGTAAGTGATGGAAGGTGCGGGTAGTGAGTTGGCTGGAGAGACCTCTGATGAAATGCATTGTACTGTGCTCGTTGTCTCTCGCCTAACTCGCCCTCAGGGAAGAAAATGTTGTTCATATCTGCGTTTCCGGCCATTGTTGAAGATGGAGAGGTTTCGGAGGTTTTGGGGTTTTTGGCAGAGAGGGAAATGTGACAGAACGGTGGTTTGGAGGTTGAATTTGGAGTTGAGGTTCATAGTTTAAATGGAGAGGACGAAAATCGTAGTGGGGTATGAATGTTGGAAGTTTGAAAGTGATAATGGAGGGAGTGGAAGGGTACACGACCTCTGTTATATCAGATTGCAATTCTGGGCTGCGTGACGGTCGTCACAAGGGTGTGACGGTCGTCACCCGTGTGACGCTCGTCATGGGGCTGTGACGGTCGTCACAGCAGCAAAATCTGCAGAACGCAGAATTTTGCTCTGAGGGCGTATTCGGGGTGATTTTAAAGCGTAGTATTGCTACGGTGATGTAATATAACAGCCAACAATCAATAAATAATGCGAAAACAGAATAATTGAACAAAACTAGAATTGAAATAACATAAAATGGAAATAATTGTATGTAGTACATAATGAAACGAACAATGTGAAAATTCCAAACGAGTAAATTAAACTAAACTAGACTAGACTAAACTGAAACTACTGCTATGAGCTAATAACTAATCTTTTCGTGCCTTCAATTCCTCGAATTTCTGTGAATAGTAGTCGAGTTGGTCGCAGACTAGATCCATGAAGCCTACCAGGTCACTGTGCATGCCTGCGATATCAGCTTTTACATTAGTCAGAGCTTTATCAACGTCGTCCAATCTGAGTAACACGGCATCCATTTTGTCGGTGGTTTCCTCAGGGATAGGCTCAGGATAAGTATTGTAGTGTGGAGGAGTCATAGGATCTACTTCAGTTTCAGAGGCGGCGTCCTCAAAGTACATGTAATCGTGTGCCTCAGAGATGTGGTCACTGTCATACATATAGTCCTGGGGCGTTGACTGTGGTGAAGGAGGTCCCATAGGCTCATCTAATTCGTAGAGCCAGTTATCCTTATTGTGGATGCTTGTCATCAGATGATCAGACAGTGTGAATAGCTGTACTGGTTTTTCGTTAATAAGGTACTCATACGATCCAGGTCCCATATTCCCTAAGATGCGCCTGTTAAAGCAGAATTGTATGTTCATGGGTCTGATGTTACCAAAACGAGTGCTGGCATTTAGATGGAATCTAAGGCCAAGCTCGTGGGCAATCATTGTTACTAGTCCTCCTATAAGGATAGGTGTCTGAGGTTCCAGCGTGAGGCGTTTGAAGGATCTCATCATGAAAGGCACTGCATTTACTGTCCGTCCCTGAGAAGCACAGAACATGATGAATAACTCTTCCTTAGACACTGTGGTAATATTTTCTTCCTTTCCAAACAAGGTGTGAGCTAGTATCTTATGGAAGTATCTAAAGGCTGGGTTATGAATGTCATCATTGTACATTCTGTCTGGTTCAGGGTGATAGTCGCCTGTGATTCTACCCCAGAAGTGCTCGAGTTGCAAATCAATATCGTCATCTTCTGCACTGATGAACACATGCGGTCCGCTAGGGAATCCTAGGAGGTTAGCTAGTGACATCCGGCTATGAGTTTGGTCCATTCCAAACAATCTGAAGGTAATCAATTCTGTGCTGGATCCAAAACCATAATTGGGTGTATATCTGAAGGAACTGAGGAATTCGTAGGCAAGATCCTTGTAGGTAGCGAAGCGTGTTTTCAGAGCAGTGTTCTCCCAACCCAGTTGATTGAACAGGTATTGAATGCTATCCGTGATCCCTAGTTTATCCATAGTAGCCTTATCATAATACAGCGTTAAGGCGAATTCTCTTTCGGTCAGTGCTGCAAATCTTGCCTTCTGAGCGAGTCCTCTGAAGTGAACCTTTGTGAAATCGTACTCGGCCATATTCGCAAGTAATTCGGAGAAAACAGAAGAAAATGTTTTGATGGCTTTAAAAATCCTGAAAAGTTTGAAACAAGAAATTGAAGTCAGGATTTTTAGAAACGAAAAGTGGCAGAAACAAAAAACAAAAGGGAAAAAATAAAATAAGAATAAAAGTGCGAAAATGAACGAAAGTAGAAAGTAGTAGTAATTTTAGGATTTTTGTTGGATTTTTCAAAGTAGAATTTTAAAGAAAAATGAAATGCAATGGCGAGGGAAATTTGGGTTGCCTCCCAATAAGCGCTGTTTTTAACGTCTAAAGCCTGACGATAGCTTGGTGAGAAGCTATTCTTGTGTTTGAGCCGGAAGCTCAAGCAATGTTATATTGCTGACTTGAGGATTGTTGTCATTCTTATTGTAATGTTTTAGACGTTGCCCGTTTACGATAAACGGTGGATTCGTCTTATCGGTAATTTCGACAGCTCCACTCTGAAGTACTTTAGTCACTTCATAGGGTCCAGACCACCTAGATTTTAGTTTTCCTGGGAAGAGTTTTAATCGTGAGTTGAAGAGCAATACGATGTCTCCCACACTGAATTGTTTCCTGATTGAACGTTTATCATGCCACTTTTTAGTTCGTTCTTTGTAGATACGGGCATTTTCGTAAGCGTCTAATCGAAGTTCTTCCAACTCGTGTAAGTTCAGGATTCGCTTTTCTCCTGCCTCGGTGTAGTTGAAGTTGAGTGTCTTAATGGCCCAGAAGGCCTTGTGCTCTAACTCTACAGGGAGATGGCAGGATTTACCGTAAACTAATTTATAGGGGGTAGTACCTATCGGTGTCTTAAATGCGGTCCTATAAGCCCATAAAGCTTCTTGTAGCTTTGATGACCAATCTTTTCTCGAGGTAGCGACAGTTTTTTCCAGGATCTGTTTTATTTCTCTGTTTGAGACCTCTACTTGTCTGCTAGTTTGCGGATGATAAGGTGTAGCTACTCGGTGCCTGACTCCATATCTAGAAAGAAGTTTATCGAATATTCGTGATATGAAGTGAGATCCTCCGTCACTAATGACGAGTCTGGGTACACCGAATCTAGGAAAGATTGTGTTCTTGAAGAGTTTGATTACTACTCGTGCGTCATTTGTTGGAGCAGCTATGGCTTCTATCCATTTAGACACGTAATCGACAGCGACGAGTATGTAGTTATTACCAAAAGAAGGTGGGAAAGGTCCCATGAAATCTATTCCCCAGACGTCGAAGATTTCTACCTCTAAGATTCCTTTCTGAGGCATTTCATCGCGTCGTGAGATGTTTCCAGTTCGTTGGCATCTATCGCACTTTTGCACAGCGATGTGAACGTCTTTCCAGAGATTAGGCCAGAATAAGCCGGCTTGGAGAATCTTAGCGCACGTCTTGGATGTACTAGCATGACCACCATATGGTGCTGAGTGGCATTGGGAAATAATATTTTCTATTTCTTCCTCTGGGACACAGCGACGATATATGTTGTCGGCCCCTCTCTTGAAGAGTAGGGGTTCGTCCCAATAATAGTGTTTCAGATCGTGGAAGAATTTCTTCTTTTGCTGATAAGTAAGATCTGGCGGAAGCACGCCTGCGGCGAGGTAATTAACGATGTCAGCATACCAAGGTAATGTGACTTGGGCATAGACGGCTTCTACGGCTTTTTCGAATTCTGGATCTTCCGAGATTGCATTGGGTGTGTCACTTTCTAATTTGGCTATCAGACGTTCGTACGGGAAATCGTCATTTATCGGTACTGGTTCGTGTCTGATGCCTTCTATTCGGGATAAGTGATCCGCAACAACGTTCTCGGTTCCTTTCTTATCTTTGATTTCTAAGTCAAACTCTTGTAATAACAGGATCCATCTCAATAGTCTTGGTTTGGCATCCTTTTTGCTTATTAGGTACCTTATGGCAGCGTGGTCTGTGTATATTATAATTTTTGCTCCTACTAAGTAAGAACGGAATTTGTCAAGCGCAAATATAACTGCTAGAAGTTCCTTTTCTGTGGTAGCGTAGTTCATTTGGGCAGGATCCAAGGTTCTACTGGCATAGTAGATGGCATGGAGTTTCTTGTCCTTCCTTTGTCCTAGAACTGCGCCTACAGCGTAATCACTCGCGTCGCACATGATTTCAAACGGTAGTCTCCAATCCGGTGGTTGCATGATTGGTGCGGTGATAAGGGCTGATTTCAATGTTTCGAATGCTTTTAAACAGTCGTCGTCGAAGACGAACTCAGCATCTTTCATTAACAGGCCGGTCAAAGGTTTTGTGATTTTCGAGAAATCTTTTATAAATCATCTGTAGAAACCGGCATGTCCTAGAAAACTCCGTATTTCTCGTACCGATTTTGGAGGTTGGAGATCTTTTATAATCTCTATTTTAGCTTTGTCTACCTCAATCCCTCTATCTGATATGACGTGTCCTAGAACTATTCCTTGTCGGACCATAAAATGGCATTTCTCCCAATTTAGGACGAGATTTACTTTTACGCAGCGTTCTAGTACCATTTCTAAGTTTTGTAAGCTTCCTTCAAAACTTTGTCCACATACCGAGAAATCGTCCATAAACACTTCCATAATGTTGTCTATGAAATCTGCGAAGATTGCCATCATGCATCTTTGGAAGGTTGCTGGAGCGTTACAGAGTCCGAACGGCATTCGGCGGTAAGCAAAAGTACCGTAAGGACAGGTGAATGTAGTCTTTTCTTGGTCATCAGGATGGATGGGAATTTGGAAGAATCCTGAGTAACCATCTAGATAGCATAAATATGAATGTTTGGCTAGTCTTTCCAACATTTGGTCTATGAAGGGTAGCGGGAAGTGATCTTTGCGCGTAGCCTTGTTGAGCTTCCTATAATCAATACACATCCTACTTCCAGTCACGACTCTTTTTGTTATCGATTCGCCTTTTTCGTTTTTAACTACTGTGACTCCTCATTTCTTTGGTACGACATGAACTGGGCTAACCCATTCACTATCGGAGATCGGATAGATGATTTCTGCATCTAGTAATTTCTTTACTTCATCTCTGACTACAGTGCTCAGGATGGGGTTTAGTCTTCTCTGATGCTCTCGAGAGGTTTTAGAGTCTTCCTCTATTGTAATTCGATGCATACAGATCGAAGGGCTTATACCTTTTAGATCGCTTATGTTATAGCCTAACGCGGTGGGGTACTTCTTTAGGACTTCTAATAACTTTTCGGTTTCTGGTTGTCCTAAGTCGGCATTGACTATCACTGGTCTTTTTAGTTCATCGTCTAGAAATTCATATCTGAGGTTTTTGGGTAGAGTTTTAAGCTCTAAAGATGGGTTCTTCGGACCTGGCATATGGTTTGGTGTCAGTGCTAAGCTTTCGCTTAGGCTGTCGTCTTTATATGGTTTACGCCAATTGTCGTCTTCAGAAATGTCGGGTATTTGAATCTTTATTATTTCTGAATACGTGGTCTCTTCATTTTCAAGTTCTCTTATGCATTCGTCAATTTCGTCTACTAAATAGCAGGTATCGTCTATGGCTGGTGCTTGTAAGAACTTGGTGAGAATGAACTCTATCTTTTCTTCTCCTACTTCGAATGTTAGCCTTCCTTTCTTCACGTCTATAATCGCTCCGGCTGTAGCTAGGAATGGTCTTCCTAGGATAATTGGGGTTACAGTGTCCTCCTTGATGTCCATGATTATGAAGTCGGTTGGAATGTAGAATTGTCCTATGCGTACTGGAACGTTCTCCAGTATTCCGACGGGGTATTTTACTGATCTGTCAGCTAATTGTACGGACATTTTGGTTGGCCTGAGGTCTCCCATATTCAGCTTTTTGCATATAGATAAGGGCATAACACTGATACTGGCTCCTAAATCGCATAGAGCTTTGTCTATTACGAACTTTCCTATGACGCAGGGTATGGAGAAACTACCTGGGTCTTTTAATTTAGGAGGCATGCGGTTTTGAATAATAGCGCTACACTCTGCAGTGAGTGTAACTGTTTCGTTATCCTCGATCTTTCTCTTATTCGACAGGATCTCTTTGAGAAATTTGGCGTATGACGGCATTTGAGTTATCGCTTCTGTAAAAGGAATAGTAATATTCAACTGTTTAAGGAGCTCTACAAATTTCTTAAACTGTCCTGAAGTTTTAGAGTTTATTAGTCTTTGCGGATAAGGGATAGGTGGTTTATATGGCGCTGGAGGTGCTTGAGTTTTTTCACTTGCGGTATCCTCCTTCTCGTTGTCTTCCTTCTTCTCTAACTCAGATTCCTTTTCTTCTTGTTCAGTTGGTTTCTGTTTCATGGCTGAGTTCTCGGTCCTCGGATCGATCGGTTTGTCCAATTCTTTTCCACTTCTTAGTATCACAGCATTTGCTTGGCCTTTGGGATTCTGTTCGGGTTGTCCAGGAAATGTGCCAGCAGGTGCGGCAGCAGATGCTTGCTGTTGAGCCACTTGTGATATCTGAGTTTCTAACATTTTGTTGTGGGTGGCTAAAGCGTCTACTTTTCCTGTCAACTGTTTAATTTGCTCGCTAGTGTGTATGTTTTGATTCAGGAACTCCTTGTTCGTCTGAGCTTGAGTAGCTATGAACTTTTCCATCATCAATTCGAGGTTTGATTTCCTAGGTCCATTCTGAGCAGCTGGTTTTTGATATCCTTGCGGAGCAGTAGGCATTTGCAATGCATTTTTGCTTTTGTAAGAAAAGTTTGGATGATTTCGCCAACCTGGGTTGTAGGTATTTGCGTAGGGATTTCCTTGAGCATAATTTACCTGGTCTGGCGGGATTCCGGCTAGCAATGGGGATTCGGGTGCATTATGAGTGGTGCTTCCGCATAACTCGCAATTTGGAGTTACTGCAGCGACAGTTGCAGTGGGGTTAACGGTCAGACTATCGATCTTTTGTGCTAGAGCGTCTACTTTAGCATTGAACTTTTCAAGGCTGCTGATTTCGTACATCCCACCTTTCGCTGAGGTTTTCTCATTTGGAGTGCGTTCACCTCCCCATTGGCAATGGTTTTGTGACATGTTTTCTATTAATTGATAGGCTTCATCGTATGGCTTATCCATAAGTGCACCGCCCGCGGCAGCGTCTATTGTCAATCTAGTATTGTATAGAAGCCCATTATAGAAAGTATGGATTGTCACCCAGTCTTCTAGACCGTGGTGAGGACATGTTCTCATCATATCTTTGAATCGTTCCCATGCTTCGTAGAGAGATTCAGTATCTTTCTGACGAAATCCGTTGATTTGAGCTCTAAGCATAGCAGTTTTGCTTGGTGGAAAATATCTCGCCAAGAAGACGTTCTTCAGTTGCTCCCACGTCGTAACGGAGTTGGATGGTAACGATTGTAACCATGTCCACGCTCTGTCTCTAAGAGAGAATGGGAAAAGACGAAGTCTTATCGCGTCTGGAGTTACTCCATTTGCTTTCACTGTGTCTGCGTATTGTACAAACTTCGTTAGATGTTTGTTCGGATCCTCAGTTGCATTTCCTGAGAATTGGTTTTGTTGTACAGCCGACAACAATGATGGTTTCAGCTCAAAATCATTTCGGGTAATAGCTGGGGCAGCAATGCTACTTATAGGCTCCATCTGGGATGGTGTAGCGTATGCCTTCAGCGGTTTGTTCGGAGGTCCTTCAGCCATCTTTGGTTCTTCTTCGGATTTGAGAATGGGAGTGAGAGGATCGGGAATGTTATGTTTGAGTTGGTACTCAATGATTCGGCTTCTTAGGTGTAAGAAGCGCTCTAGTTCTGCGACTGAAGGTTTCAAGATATCGCTTTGTGGGCGATCACTTGGCATACAATCGACAGCACTAGTAAAGGAAAAATGAAAATTGTTTACCTAGACTATACGGTGTAACAGAAGGTTACACTATTGACTAAACGGGTCCCCGGCAACGGCGCCAAAAACTTGATCGCGACTTTCTATGTCTAATACAACTAACTGCAAGTGCACAGTCTATCGCGTAGTAATAAAAGATATCGATCCCACAGGGACTCGTAATCAAACTAGTGTTCTCGGGAGTTACTATGTTTAGCTAGGTAGAATATATTTTAAGGGAATAAGATTGTCACTAAGAGGGGAAACTAAGATTACTATTTAGATTTTAATTAATTGAATCGATACGTAGTAATTGTGTTCTTCAGGGATTTGATAAGTTACTGGTGTATGAAATAGTTTTCGCAGTTTATTTAAGCAGAAAGTGGAGATTTGAAGACTCTCGTCTCACGATGGTTATTGACGCTAATCATAATCCTAAGGGCCTAACGTACACTTTCGTGTTTCGTTCGGGGTTAAAATTATTTTTTGGAAATCTCTAAGTTCTAATTCGTTTTAAAGTGCTTTCGCTGTTATTAAAACAAATGCCTAGTGTTTACTATCTGACCTTACCGCAGCTTTCGCTTGTTGGTTCGTATCTTAATTAATTTCCCACTTTCGTGGCAAAACTACTTTAAAACAAGTTCTCGCTTTCGCGATGAAGTTTATTTCGTAAATCAATTTTAAACACTTAGACCATAAGTTATTTTTGTGAAAAGAAAGTTTTCAAACAAGAGTTATCAAATCCCATTCGAATTATTACTACATATCGATTACCTAAGTTTAGCTAGATATGGAATTTGGAAAAGCAAAACATAAATAATAATAATAAATAATAAATTGCATTATGATAAAGTAGAAGTCGATCAAAATGAAAACCTGTAAATAATGCCAATTGGCCTTTGGGCAGATCCTCCACAGATGTTGGCAGGATTCTGTCTTTAGTTCCAATTTGATCGTACAGTGCAGTAAGTATTACAGAAGAGTGGAAATGGGAATGAGTAGAATGGAAAGGGAAATAAAGGAAAGGGATACAAATGAAACTGGAGAAATGGATACAAATAATAAAAAGCTGGAAATAAAATTTGGCAGCACTTCGTGGTATGAATGCAGCTCTCTTTTTGAAGTCCCCTGCTTCCCTTTTTATAGAGGTGGAATTCCAACGGTTACCTCTGAGGATGATGGACCTTGAGGCAGATAATTTAGGGAGTAGTGGACCATTTAATGGGAATTGGAACTGCCCTTTTGACGTGTAATCTGAGTGGGGCGTTTTTGCCTGCATGACGGTCGTCACAAGGTGTGACGGTCGTCACCCGTGTGACGGTCGTCATGCATCTGTGACGGTCGTCACATCAGCAAAAACTGTCTGCTGCGCTTTTCATTGTGTTTTCACTCCTTTTTCGTCCATATTTCATCTGGGATTGCTTCTTTTCTTCATGTTGCCTTGTTTAGACGTGATCGTTGAATACCTGCAAAAACATCAGACAAATACATGGAAATAACGCGAAATCGGATCGAAAACGGTTAGACTTTAGTTGAATTATGCATGAAAATATCTATATGATTTCGTGTTATCAGTTCCCACTACAACACTGCACTTACTTTTGACGGGTCTACCGCTATGCCATCACCAGATATTACATGCCCCAAGAAACTCACTTTCTTCAACCAGAAGTCACACTTCAACAATTTAGCAAACAATTTATTTTCCTTCAGCACCTGCAAGGCATTCCTCAGATGTCCTGCATGTTCTTCATCAGATTTAGAATAAATTAATATATCGTCAATAAATCCCACAATGAACTGATCCAAATAAGAATGGAAAATTCTGTTCATATACTCCATAAATACTCCCGGCACATTAGTCACTCCAAACGGCATTACAGCATATTCGTAATGTCCATATCGAGTCCTAAAAGCAGTCTTCTGAATATCACCTTCTTTTACCCTTATCTGATGGTAACCCGATCTCAAATCGATCTTACTGAACACACGAGCTCCCACCAGCTGATCCATCAAATCATCAATCCTTGGTAGAGGATACTTATTCTTAATAGTCACTTTATTCAACTGACGGTAGTCGATGCACAAACGCATACTACCATCCTTCTTCTTCACCAATAACACTGGAGCTCCCCACGACGACACACTCGGTCTAACAAACTTTCTATCCAACAATTCTCCAATCTGAGACTTCAACTCAGCCAATTCCACTGCAGACATCCTGTACGGCGCCATAGAAATAGGCCTCGTACCAGGAACAAGATCAATACTAAATTCAACTTCCCTCGTCGGAGGCAATTCCGTAATGTCATCAGGAAACACTTCCAGAAATTCATTCACCACTGCCAATTCCTCCATTGACGCTTTGCTATCCACCGATAATGATGCAAATAAAGCAAACACTTTAGCTTCATCTTCCAACAAAGTCCTCAATTCTTTACTAGACAAAGAATCTGCTAAAGCTTCCCCTTCTGGAGTCAGCAACAACAATTCCTTCCAAAAACAATCGATGTAGACTCGGTTGAACTCTAACCAGTTCATACCCAGTATAACATCCAAATTACCAAGTGGTAGAAAAATTAGATCCACTCTAAATTCTCTACCAAAAATAGTCAGCGGACACTTCAGGCATACCAAAGAAGTAGTCACTGAGCCAATAGAGGGTGTCTCGATAATCATTCGTCTCTCAAGAGTAGACGGCACCAATCCTATCCTCTTCACACAGTCAACAGAAATAAACTAGTGGGTTGCACCCGTATCAATAATAGCAGTCAAAGGAATATTATTGATAATACAAATACCTTTGATAACTCGCTCATCACTGACAGCTTGAGTTCCTGCCAAAGCAAACACCTTCCCACCAGCCGGAGATGTCTGAGGCTTCTCCGGCTTCTCACAATGGGTACTGATATGACCCTTTTCACCATAGTTATAATAGGTCGGCATAGTAGCTCTGCAATCAGCTATCACATGACCTGGATTCCCACACTTAAAACACTTCTTTACTTCATTAGGACAACCATTAGCACGGTGTCCCATGCCACCGCATCAGAAACACTTCCCATCAGCAGATGTCTTTCCCTCTCTGGGCTTCTTATCAACAACAGCTTTGCGCTTTCCCTTATCAACAACAACACTATAAGGAGTACCACTGAACCTCTGCTTACTCTTACGGTCAGTAACAGCTTTGTAGTGTGCAATCCTTGCCCGGTTGTCATTATCATAAATTCTGCTCCTGCTTACCAGCTTGGGATAACTCCTGATCTTCTGACAAGCAATCCCCAACTTAATCTCTGGACGCAGTCCATTCTCAAATTTTAAACACTTAGAAGTCATTGCCCCATCAATATTATAATGAGGACAATACTGCACCAGCTCTTCAAACTTAGCAGCATACTCTGCTACCGTCATACTACCCTGCTTCAGCTCTAAGAATTCAATCTCCTTAGCACTTTGAATATCTTCCGAAAAATACTTTTCCAGAAAACCTTTCCGAACCACCTCCCAAGTAATGGCAGTTCCAGCAGCTTCCAATCTTTGGCGACTGTTGTCCCACCAAGCTTCAGCTTCGCCCTCCAGCATGTGAGTGCAAAACCTCACCTTTTGCTCATCACTACAATCCATAGTCCTGAAGATTTTCTCGATTGCCTTCAGCCACTTCTGTGCAGCTTCAGAGTCCAGAATTCCTCCTTCAAACGTCGGCGGCTTGTTGCTCTGAAACTGCGCCAAACTCCTGAATTCGGCATCTGCAGTTTGGTTCTGATTAGCAACCGCCTGCGCCATTGCTTGCATAGCAACAGCCAACGCAACATCGTTCCTTCCTGCCATACTTCTCAAAAATAACAACACCAGGTTAAAAGATACTCAACTCTATCCTAAAGGACAGACTCAACTCGACTCAACAACACTGGCCGGACGGACCAACCTGCTCTGATACCAATTGTAACACCCCACTTCCCAAAAACAATTAAAATAATAAACATTATACATAAACATCAGAGTTTTTCTTCCCAAGTGGGATATCACATAGCAAAACAAACATTTCCTTATAAAAAGGTTTTTCTTCAAATACAGCGGAATATTAAATAGTAAAATCCAACAAAGGTTTTTGATACGTTCACAGGAACAAAATACAAGTTCAGCATAAAACAAATAAAAACACCCAAGTCCCGTGCTACGTATTAGAGCATCCTAGACTCGACTGGCACACCATAATCCAAGCTAGCTAAGTACCTGGATTATCTGTACTTCCGAAGAAGCACAGACCACAACAACAACAAAGGGGTGAGAAAACATGATCAAAAATATATTGGTAATGTAATACATGTAAACAATGTAGTAAAACACACCAACACCCCCAATATTCACCCCACAACACCAATCGCGAACCTACTGTTCAAATTACAATATAACATATTATAATGCAAATATGCAACTCAACACCATGCATGCGGTACTGACTCATTGGTTCATTCAATCGAACCTTGGACAGATCACTCACACTCCTACTGAGATATGATCTATCCCCGACAGATCACTTACGCTCCTACTAAGATATGATCTATCTCCCACCATTCTCCACAAGGAGTACGGATGAATCACTTACGCTCCTCCTGAGATATGATTCATCCCACCAAACACCATGATATGCACGACACCAATGCATAACTATTATATTCAGGCACACTAAGTGCACACGATCCTCCTGATCATATCATCATACGTCAATGCATATGGTATAGATATATTACACACCAACATCATATAATTCAAATCACACAGTGAGCAATCTCACATTCTAACACCAAGTATAAACACATCCCGCCACTCGGGAATACACCAACTAATCATCCACTTAAAATAAAATATAAAGGGATCACTTACTATCACCAAGTACTCCAATTAAATCCTACAATCACCACTCTATCACTTCATCATGGCCAAAGGGATCATACAAGATCAAAGCTCAAGGCCAAACGTCACAAAAAGTCACATTTTTTTGCTACGTTCGCTGGGACATTCGCCAGGCGAATCCCCATAGCAAACCTTCCCTGGCATTCGCCAGGCGAAGTTCCTACTCTTTTGGTCTGGGATTTAATTCAGAATTATTCGCTACCACTCGCCACAGTTTGCCAGGCGAATACTCGCCTTCATTCACCAGGCGAAGCTTCGCCAACACTCGCCAGGCGAAGCCCAGCGAGTGCTGCGATCCACCAAATTTTCTACTGCTCTGAAGTGCTACCAGAGCCAAATTCAAGCCTAACATTCCAAATTTAATCCTCATCTTATCCTCAGTATCAATAGTGCACGTAATTCCAACCAATCACTCCCTAATCCATATTCCAGAATCAACACTTAAACATTCTATCGATACATCAAAAAGATTACACAGAACTTCCCTAAAACCGTAAACCCAACCAATACCCCAAACTCACCAAAAACAATAATTCATCAACATCGGCATATATCAATTCCTCATTGGTTTATCAAATACCAATTCTCAACATCAATCAACAATTATAGGCATGTCAACATAAAACTTCATACACCGATACGTTCCTACGGGGTTAAGGAATCCCCACTACCCTATACATGTAAATACCATCCCAATCAAGTTTCTCCCCCCTTACCTTGGTAATTGTTCTGATCGGTGGAAATCCTCCAAGGTTGGCCAATTCTGACTTTCCCTCTTCTCCTTCGTTCTTCGCTCTCTTTCCCATTCTTCTAACTTCTATCGTCCTTTTCTCTTCTCACGTTCTAACTCCCCCTCTTATTCCTCTATTTTATTTTATATATTCTAATCCCAACTAATAATAATAATAATAATAATATAATATTACTAAATATTAATAATACTAATCATAATAATACTAATACTAATACTAATAATAATAATAATATTATTATTATTAACTCACCAAAAGTCATAATAATATTAATAATAATAACAATTGTAATAATAATAATAATAATAATAATAATAATAATAATAATAATAATAATAATAATAATAATAATAATAATAATAATAATAATAATAATAATAATAATATCCCCACCAATATTACTATTATTTATTATATTATTATATCTACACCAAAACACCACCAATAATCCTCCCATATCAGGGACACCCACCAATCATCATCCAACACACCCCCACCAAAGGGCACACCAACACATAATAATTAAAATTATAATAAAATGACTAAATAATTAAAATGGGTGTTACACGAGGCGCATGGTCTTCAGTTCATCCTTTACAACTGTGATTACTGTCTTGAATTCATCCATGGTCTCTAAAATGTTATTCAGATTTTTAGCATACTGATTAGTGTCTGGCTCAGTGATGTTATGGTAATTAGGAGGGGTCTTAGGGTCGGTCTTAGCATCGGATATAATGTCCTTATAATACATGTAGTCCTGCGGTGTCTCAAGAGACGAAGGGGTATCCATAGGTTCACTCAATTCAAAAAGCTAGTTTTCTTTGTTGTGAACACTTGTGTGCTCATGGTTTGGTAAAGTAAATAGGTGGACTACATCATTAGCTATAAGGTATTCGAATGGGGTAAGTCTTAAGTTTCCAATGATGCGTTGGTTAAAACAAAACTGCAGATTCATAGAGCGAATGCTGCCAAAGGGTATAACTCGGTTAAGGTGGTACCTAAGCCCAATGGCATTAGCAATCATGGTGACAAGGCCTCCTATTATGACAGGGGTGTGCGGTTCTTGACTGATTTTAACAAAGGTTTTCATCATGAAAGGAACGACATTAATAGGCCTAACTTGAGAAGCACAATATAAAATGAACAGTTCATCCTTAGAGACAGAGGTAATATTTTCTTCCTTCCTAATTAGGTGTGGGCTAGCATTTTGTGGAAATAGCGAATGGCGGGGTTATGAATTTCATTGGAGTGCATGTCATTCGGCTCGGGGTGATAGTTACTTGTAATAGTCCCCCAGAAGTAGTCTAGCTCAACATCCATTAGTTCCTCTTAGGTGGTGGTGTAGACAAATGGTCCGCCAGGGAATCCTAAAAGGTCTGCTAGTTCTCTATGGTTAAAAGTGTAATCAGTACCAAAAAGTCTAAAGCAAATCAGCCCCTTATTGGATCCGTAACCATGTTCAGGTAAGTAGGCCAGAGAGCTAAGAAATTCAAACATGAGCTCTTTGTAGGTAACAAATCTAGTCTTAATAGCCGCTTTTTCCCAACCCAATTGGTGAAATAAAAATAGGATCCTATCATGGATACCTAGTTGATCCATGGCGGGTCCATCATAATAAATGGTTAGACCTATATTCCTCTGTGTCAAGGCTTCAAATCTCGCTCTCTGGGCTCTACCTCTGAAAACAGTTTCCATATAGTCTATGTTTTGCATGATGAGAGTTAATTAGGAGAAACTAGTCGGAGGAGAAAGGAGAAGGTAAAAAGACTTTTAAAATTCCTGGAAACATGTGAGAACAGATTCATTAAAAAGAAAAAGTATAAAAAGAAAACAAATAGTCAAAAACTAGATAGGGAAAGGAAACAAAAACGTGGGTTGCCTCCAACTCAGCGTTGTTTTTAACGTCATAAGCCTGACGACAGCTTGTGACAAATCAGCTATAGGGATGAGCGGGTGGCTCTAACAGTTTCAGATTGTTTGCAGAGTCTCTGTTTTCAGTATGGTTATAGTGCTTTAAGCGTTGTCCGTTCACTATGAACGAGTCACTGTTTCTCTCCTTAATTTCTACAACTCCACTTTGAAGGAATTTTGTTATCTCAAAAGGACCGGACCATCTAGATTTTAGTTTCCCTGGAAAGAGTTTTAATCTTGAATTAAATAGAAGCACGGCGTCTCCCACACTAAACTATTTTCTAACTAAACGCTTATCGTGCCAATTTTTTGTTCTTTCTTTATATATACGGGTGTTCTCATAGGCATCTAATTTGAGTTCTTTTAATTCGTGCAAATTTAAGATTCACTTTTCTCCAGCGGCAATGTAGTTTAAGTTTAAGGTTTTAATATCCCAATAGGACTTGTGTTCTAGTTCTACCGGCAGGTGACAAGATTTTCCATAAACTAACTTGAATGGTGTGGTTCCTATTGGTGTTTTATAAGTTGTCCTATAGGCCTATAAAGCTTCATTTAATTTGGATGACCAATCCTTCCTAGAGGTGGCAACGGTATTTTCTAAGATTTGTTTTATCTATCTGTTTGAGACTTCTACCTGTCCACTAGTTTGTGGATGGTATGACGTTGCTACACGGTGTCTAACTCTACACTTTGATGACAGTTTGTCAAATATTCTTACTATGAAGTGAGAACCATCATTTCTAATGACGAGTCTTGGCACACCAAATCTAGGGAAGATTATGTTCTTGAAGAGTTTTATGACTACTCGTGTGTCGTTAGTGGGAGAGGCGACGGCCTCGATCCATTTGGAAACGTAATCGACAACTACGAGTATATATTTATTTCCAAAAGAAGATGGGAAAGGTCTCATGAAATCAATCCCCCATACATCGAATACTTCCACTTCTAAAATGCCTTTTAGGGGCATCTCATTGCATCTTGAGATATTACCAGTGCGTCGGCACCGATCGCAGTTTAGTATTGCGATGTGGACATGTTTCCAAAGGTTAGGTCTGAATAGGACGGATTGTAAGATCTTAGCGTAAGTCTTTGAGGTACTTGCATGCCCACCATAAGGAGCAGAGTGACAATGAGAGATGATGTCTTCTATTTCTTCCTCTGGGACACATCGACGGAAAATACCATCGGATCCTCTCTTAAAAAGAAGAGGTTCATCCCAATAATATTGCTTTAAGTCGTGGAAGAATTTCTTCTTTTGTTGATAGGTTAAGTCCAGTGGAAGTACGCCTGCAACTAAGTAGTTGACAATGTCAGCATACCAAGGCAAGGTTACGTGTGCATAGATAGCTTCCACGACTTCTTCTATTTTTGGTTTTTTCAAGGTTAGATATGGCATATCGCTTTCTAACTTGGCTATCAGACGTTCGTAAGGGAAATCATCATTGATAGGCACTAGTTCTGGTTTAATACCTTCTATTCGGGATAAGTGATCTGCCACTATGTTTTCGATTCCTTTCTTATCTTTGATTTCTAGATCGAACTCTTGTAATAGGAGGATCCATCTCAATAATCTTAGCTTGGCATCCTTTTTGCTTATTAAGTACCTAATAGCGGCATGGTCGATGTAAATGATTATTTTTGCTCCTACTAAGTAGGAACAAAATTTGTCAAGAGCGAACACAACAGCTAGAAGTTCTTTCTCCATTGTGGCGTGGTTCATTTGGGCGGAATCTAAGGTTCTACTAGCGTAATAGATTGCATGAAGTTTCTTATCCTTCCTTTATCCTAGAACTGCGCCTACGGCATAATCGCTTGCATCACATATGATTTTGAATGGTAGGGTCCAATCTGGTGGTTGCATGACTGGTGCGGTGATAAAGGTTATTTTTAGTGTATCGAACGCTTTCAAGCAGTTTTCGTCAAAGATAAACTCGACATCTTTCATTAATAGGCCGATTAGAGGTTTTGTGATTTTCGAGAAATCTTTTATGAATCGTCGGTAGAAACCGGCATGTCCTAAAAAACTTCGTATTTCTCGTAAGGTCTTTGGTGGTTGAAGATATTTTATAATTTCTATTTTGGCTTTATCAACTTCAATCCCCTTGTTAAATATTACGTGTCCTAACACTATTCCTTGTCTGACCATGAAATGATATTTTCCCAATTAAGAACAAGATTCACTTTTGCACATCATTCGAGTACCATCTCTAGGTTTGACAAACATCCTTCGAAACTCTTTCCGCATACAGAAAAGTCATCCATAAACACTTCCATGATGTCGTCTATAAAATCTGCAAAGATTTCCAGCATGCATCTTTGGAATGTTGCGGGAGAATTGCATAATCCAAACGGCATTCGTCGGTACGTAAAAGTTCCATAAGGACATGTAAATATAGTTTTTTCTTGGTCATCAGGGTGAATAGGAATTTAAAAAAATCCCGAATAACCATCTAAATAGCAGAAATATGAATGTTTGGCCAGTCTCTCCAACATTTGATCGATGAAAGGTAAAGGGAAATGATCTTTTCGAGTGGCTTTGTTCACTTTTCTGTAATCGATGCACATTCTACTTCCGGTTACAACCCTCTGTGTTATCGATTCACCTTTCGAGTTCTTTACCACTGTAACACCTCCTTTCTTGGGTACGACATGTACCAGGCTAACCTATTGACTGTGGGAGATCAGTTATATGATTCCTGCATCTAGTAACTTTTTTACTTCGTCCTTAACTACAGTGCTTAGGATATGGTTTATTCTTCTCTAATGTTCTCTAGAGGTCTTACAGTCTTCCTCTAGGATAATTCGATGCATACAAATAGAAGGACTTATTCCTTTAAGGTCAGTGATGTTATAGCCTAACGCAGTTGGATATTTCCTCGGGACATCTAATATTTTTTCGGTTTCTAATTGTCCTAAGTCAGCATTGACTATCACTAGTCTTTTGAGTTCAGTGTCTAGGAATTCGTATCCGAGGTTTTTAGGTAATACTTTAAGTTCTAAAGCTGGATTTTTTGGACATGGCATGTGATTAGGAGTGATTGCTAAGCTTTCGCTTAGACTGTCATCTTGGTATGGTGCACGCCAATTGTCATCTTGGTATGTCCGAATACGTGGTCTCTTCCTTCTCCAGTTCTCTTATGCATTCTTCAATGACGTCAACCAGATAGCAAGTATCGTCTATGGCCGGTGCTTGTAAGAACTTGGTGAGGATGAATTCAATTTTTTCTTCTCCAACTTCAAATGTTAGCCTACCTTTCTTTACGTCAATAATAGCTCCGGTTGTGGCTAAGAATGGTCTTCGTAAGATAATCAGAGTGACTATATCTTCTTTAATATCCATGATTATGAAATCTCTTGGGATGTAGAATTGACCTATTCGTACTAGAATGTTTTCCAGTATACCAACGGGATATTTGACAGATCGGTTAGTTAATTGAACGAACATCTTGGTTGGTCTTAATTCTCCCATATTTAGCTTTTTTCTTATATATAAGGGCATAACACTAATGCTAGCTCCTAAGTCGCATAAAGCTTTGTCTATGACGAACTTTCCAATGACACAGGATATGGAGAAACTACCTGGGTCTTTCAGCTTAGGAGACATGTTGTTTTGGATTATTGCACTGCACTCAGTAGTAGGTGTAACTGTTTCATTATCAATGATCATCTTCTTATTAGATAAGATTTCTTTAAGGAATTTAGCGTATGAGGGCATCTGAGTGATAGCTTCTGTGAAAGGAATTGTAATGTTCAATTGCTTAAGTAGTTCACCAAATTTCTTAAACTTCCCTGTGGTTTTGGAATTTATTAATCTCTGAGGATAAGGAATTGGTGGTTTATAAGGTGGTGGAGGCACATAAGGGTTTTCTTTTTCTATGGCCTCTTGGTCTTTATCATCCTTCTCTTTTGGTTCAGACTCCTTCTCTGTCTAATTGGCAGGTTTTCGATACATGGCTGGGTCTTGACTCCTAGGATAGATTGGTTCGTCCAGTTCTTTTCCACTTCTTAATATAAGTGCATTTGCATGACCTTTCGGATTAGGTTGTGGCTGTCCAGGAAATGTGCCAGCGGGTGCAGTAGCAGGTGCTTGTTGTTGAGCCACTTGTGATATATGTGTTTCAAGCATTTTGTTATAGGTGGCTAAAGCGTCTACTTTGTTGGCTAGTTGCTTAATCTGCTCACTAGTGTGAATGTTTTGATTCAAGAATTCCTTGTTTGTCTGAACTTGGGTAGCTATGAAATTTTCCATCATCAATTCAATGTTGGATTTCCTAGGGATGTTAGGAGCAACTACGACTGGTTTTTGATATCCTGGTGGTGCAGCAGGTGTTTGGTTAGGTGCATACAAGGCGTTATAACTTTTGTAAGAAAAGTTCATATGGTTTTTCCAGCCCGGGTTATAAGTGTTCGAGTAAGGGTTTCCTTGAGCATAACTCACTTGGTCTGTGGGGGTTCCTGTCAATAATTGACATTCGGGAGTAGCGTGACCAGTGTTTCCACATAACACGCAGTTCGGATTTACAGCAGCCATGGTGGCTGGTGGTGATATAGTTAAATTGTTAATCTTTTGCGTCAAGGCATCTACCTTAGCATGCAATTTTTCAAGACTACTGATCTCGTACATCCCACCTTTTGTTTGGGGTTTCGCTACTGGAGTTCTCTCACCTCCCCATTGGCAATGGTTTTGAGACATGTTCTCGATTAGTTGATAGGCTTCGTCGTATGGTTTATCCATAAGTACACCGCCCGCGGCAGCGTCTACTGTTAATTTGGTATTGTACATAAGCCCATTGTAGAAGGTATGAATAGTCACCCAGTCTTCAAGACCGTGGTATGGACATGCTCTCATCATATCTTTGTATCTCTCCCATGCTTCGTAGAGAGATTTAGAGTCTTTTTTGTCAAAATTCGTTGATTTGAGCTCTTAACATATCAGTTTTGCTTGACGGAAAGTATCGTGCTAAAAAGACGTTCTTCAGCCGTTCCCACGTAGTAAGAGAGTTAGATGACAAGGATTGCAACCAAGCCCAAGCTCTATCTCTAAGAGAGAAAGGAAAAAGACATAATCTTATCGCGTCTGGAGTTACACCATTTGGTTTCACTATGTCTGCGTACTGTACAAACTTGGTCAAGTGTTCATTCGAATCGTCCGTTGGACTTCCCGAGAATTGGTGTTGTTGTATGGCTGACAGAAATGAAGGTTTTAACTCGAAGTCATTTTGGTTGATAGCAGGGGCGACAATGCTACTATGAGGCTCCTGTTGAGATGGGGTAGCGTAGTACTTCAGAGGTCTGCTCTGAGGTCCTTCGGCCATGTTTGATTCTTCAACAGGATCAGGAGTATGAGCGAGAAGATCAGGAATACTGTGTTTATGTTGATATGCTATTATGCAGCGTCTTATATGTAAGAAGCGCTCTAGTTCGGAGATTGGTAGTTGTAAGTTGTCGCTTTGTGAGCGAGTACTTGGCGTACAATCGACTAACGGAAAAAAGGAAAATAAATAGGTTGCCTTAGTCTATACTGCGCAACAGAGAATTACACTATTGACTAAACGAATCCCCGGTAACGACGCCAAAAACTTGATCGCGACTTTCTAAATCTAACGGTACTAACTGCAAGTGCACAGTCTATCGCATAGTAATAAAGATATCGATCCCACAGAGACTGGAAATCAAACTAGTGCTATCGGTTGTTACTATGTTTAGCTAAGGCCGAAGATGTTCTCAGGAAATAAGTGCTAAGTTATGAAATCTAAAGGAAATAAAGGTTATTAGTTTAGATATATCAATAGAGGAATATCAGTATGTAACGCCTTAATTATCGGAGATTCGACAGATCACCGGTGCTGATTTAATTTTTTTAAATACTTTTCAGAAGAAAATACTCGTTTAAAGACCTTTGCCTCACGCTAGTTGTTGACTCGGGTCATATTTCTAAGGCGGAATGTACGCTCTCGCTGTCCCATTCGGGGTTAAAAATACTTTTTGAAAATAAATAAATTCTGATTAATTTTAAAGCGCTCTCGTTGTGTTTAAAATTAATGCCCAGTTTTTACTATCCGGTTCAAACCCCACGCTTTCACGTGCCGGCTCAAACCTTAATAAATTCCCCACTTTCATGGCAAAACTGTTATAAATAGCTTCTCACTTTCGTGACAAAGGTTATTTAGAAAATTAGATTTAAAAACTACAACCAGAAAAATCGTTTGTAAAAAGGAACGGCGCATAGGGTATTATCGAATCCCGTCCTACTAATTGGATTACATACCGATATAATTGGTTTAGCTCGTCATTTTAACAAATGCAAACATAAATAAACATAAACAACAAAACGGTATAACATGCATGCTAAATAATAAAATAAGCATTAGATTAATAAGAACCTGTAAATATTACTGATATTTGATACTCGAGTAGTCCTCCACAATGTCGGCAGGATTCTACTACATTGGAATAAAATGTGAAACTAACAAATAATGCTTTGGACTGAAGGGAAAATGGAAGGAAAAAAAACAATAGCAGTGCAAAATGGCTTCACGTAAATTCGATAGAAATTTAGTATGTAAATATGAAGCCCCCCTTTCAATTCCAACTCCCCTCTTTTTATATCCTCAAGAGAAAATATCGGAAGAAAATATGTTGAGGGAGAGAATTCTCAGGGAGGGCATACTGGAGCATGCCTAAATTCTCTCCCTTTCGTGGCCACGTTGGTTCTGAACGTTGTTACTGCTCTTAGGACCGTGACGATTGTGGTCATGCTGTCATGGTCGTGTCACTTAAATGATGAGCATGACGGTTGTGGTGGTCTGTGACGACCGTCACACCTCCAAAAGTTGATTTATGTGATTTTCTGGCCTTTATCTCTTCTTTTGTTCCTTCCTTTTGCACTTTTCTATGTCTTGCTCATCTTTAGCATGAGTATGAAATACCTGCGAAATAAACTTGCAACCTTGTGGAATAATCGAAATTCGGACTGAAATAATGCAGTTAATCATTGAAAAATAAGGCAAAAATAAGATACATTTTCGTGTTATCAACCGTGTGGCCCCAACATTAGTAAATGCTTGTGCCCTATGAATTCATCTGATATAGTTTGCTGACATAGGGCTATTTAATGCATTTTTCATTAAATTTCCAACATCTACTTGTTGTTGTCGTGCCTCACTTGTAAAATATTTGCTTTGGTGTTGCTTTACTGTGCTGCAATTTTGCTACTGCATTTCATCTAGCCTACATGTATACATTATTTCTAATGGTACCTTTATTATTGTTTCATGTGCACTTTGGAGCGTATGCTTGGCACAAGGTTTTTTTCAGTTTGGTATAAGGTTGAACATCATGAAGCTTGATGAAATCTTGGGGCAACGTGATATTGGTGGCTTGGAAAATAAGTTTGGAGGAATGGGGCAAACCCTTGACACAAAATAATGACATTGGTGGCTTCTTTGGCATGGAGGTAAAGAAGGCTCTTAGGTTTAAGTAAGTTTTCTTGTTATTTTGAATCCACTCATCAATTTCTCTTACTTCACTTTATAGATTGTGTGATGATGGTGAAGACATCATGATGATAAAGGCACTTGAAGGATATAACATTATCACTTTTGATAACTTGAAAAAAACTCGAAGGATTTTTAGCTTTAGGTTCTAGCCTCTCTTAACCTTTGCAATTTGTATTAATAACCTTGTAATTACATTTTGATTCAATTAGAAATTGGTATTCTCATGGCCTTTGAACTCAATTTATTTGTAGCTTGTATCTCCTTTGGTTATGACTTTTTGTGAACATTTGAATTCAAAGTTGATGTTGCTACCCTTTGAAGGTATCTTTGCAACTCCAATTTATGTAGCACATTTTTACCGTTCAATAATCTTGTATTGGATAACAAATATTTAGCTTGTAAATTATGGTGAAAGGAGTATATATTATTGTCGCAATTGCAGGCATCATGTTTCCAAATGATGGCTTCCATGACCATCTTAAACAAGATCTAGCTTGAACCAACTCCAATCATGATTAGAAAAAAACTTGAAGCAAATCAAGACAAGACTTGAAATAACCAACTTTAATTATGTCTTACAAATGGGATCCAACCACTTCTTCATAATTCAAAATAACTTGTCTCATATCTTGATCAATCATAACATCTTAGCAACCTTGAACATCATTTGAAATTATCCTTGCCATTTATTTTGGCCATGAACTGGTTCAAAGAAAACCTAAGAATGACGTGAACGATTTTAAGAAAATTTTGCACTATGAACTGCCTTAGCTCTTTGAAATGTAGAAACATAACCAATTATGACTTAAGGAAAGAAATTTTTGTCATAACCATATATCACATTGGAGCGCACAAGTGTCTTGTTCATAATGTGCCATGAACCTCTTGCAAACCTTAGGTCTAAGTTTTAGTATGGCTTCAAACATGGAGGAAAAGTTTATAATCTAGTGGAAATAGGATTTAAAATCCCTGAATACTAATGGTCATGCCTTGAAATGGATCCATTCATATAACTTGGGTAGTTAATCTTGCCATGACCACATAAATCTTGGCATAAGATAGTCGAAATGGTAGGACAAATTTGGGGTATGACACATATAGGACTACTTGTCTTAGTGCTAGTCACCTTCTCACATTTCCCTTGCCATCACTTTGGAGTTATACCTTCTACCTACTATATTCTTGGAGGAGAATTCATGGATGTATGCGACATCTTCTAACTCATCAACTGAATCTGTGATGCACTTTAATCCTGCATTGTTCACCTCGTGGTTGAATTAAGAGTGTTGCCACGAGGGCACGTTGATCCCTACGGGAAGCATATCATTTTCCCTATATTCCATGGTGAAGGGAACCTCTTTGATTATTGGATGGGGTTTTGTATGGTACGAACATAATATACCATGAAGTAATTTAATCCATAACCCCTTGGTGTCATCGAGCTTCTTCTTTAATCCATTTAGCATCACCTTGTCTGCTGACTCCTTTTGTCTATTGGCTTGTAGGTGGAAAACATAGGAAAACCTCGAATGAACTCGCAATTCACGATAAATATAAGTGATTTTAGCACTAGAGAATTTGCTTCCATTGTCCCAGATGATGATGCTAGAAAATTTGAACCAATACATGATCTTCTGCTAGTAGAGTCGGCGAACTCTCTCTACCGTGATTTTGGTTACAACATCCGCTTTTATCCATTTTGTGAAATAATCAACACCTACAATCAAAAACTATAATTGCCCTGGGGCTTGGAGGAATGGACCTAGGATATCCACCTCCACTGGTAAAAAGGCCAGGGTAATATTATTGAACTTCTTTCATGTTGGCACGCATCCTCATGCCAATTACAACTTGGTGTTGTACCCCAAATTTTGACCCCTATGTTCCATCATCATTTTAGGAGCATCATCATTTTATTATCTAACCATAACCTATTTCAATTTTGTCTTTGTAAAGATACAGGTGAATCAGAGTTCCATACAGTCATGAATTGAGGTTTTGATGGTTTAATAAGTCAATATCTTGGATTGATTCATTAAAAAACAAGTCTCCGCATCATCAAAGATACTATATTGGATCAAGTATGAATCTAATTTGAGGTTGTCACCCAAAGAATAAGAGCAGTGCAGTCCAGGACCCCCGATTAGGGTTTCTGATTAGGAAAAGTCATTTGTAGTTTGACTTTTGATTTAAATGGTACCCCAATGATGGAATCATGGTCCATAAAGCTTATATGACGTATTGAAGTCCACCCAAGAAGTTTCAAGACCTCAGGGGACCCAGAACACCAACAGTCAATTCAGAGTGTTTCGATATATTGGTTCGTCTGAGTGAAAAGTCAACTCACTGACCAACATGTTTTTGACCCAAAATTGAAGAAAATTATGTTCCTAGTGTTATATCATATCTAATCATGAAGTTTGGTGACCATTAGATCAAGGATTGAGGAGTAATAAAAAAAGTCGGGAATTAAGGTTTTGAAAGGGACAAGACCATAACTTCTTAACCACACATCCAAATGGAGTGGTTCAAAGCTTGTTGGAAAGGTATTGGCAAGCCTTACAAAAGTGTAAAAGTGACCCATATGCAAAAAATGAATATATTTGGAGTTATGATCAAAATCATCACAAGAGGAGTTGCAAAATTCTAAGTTTTTAGCACTTCTAAGTCATGTTTTTAGCCAACTTCAAGAGGATTTTTGACCTAGTTGCACTTGGAATTTGAAAATCCCAATAACATGAAAGTTCTATAGAATAATGAAAGTTCTATAATGAGCAAGATCAGAAGAATCTCCAAGCAAAGCCAAAGTTTTGTCCAAAGATCATTTGTTTAATGGAGATAAAGTACAAAAGTACAAGAGGAGAGAGATTATTTGTGGTTGCAGCATGGAATATCTGTCCTTGCTATCGCTATGTCACTTCTCCACAACTTAAAGATAGCTGGTTTTAGAGGCTAAAGAGCATTGGAAGCAAGCATCATCTGCAGAAAGCAATCACACTTGGATTTGCTATAATTTTCCTTTCAAAATCACAACTTGTAATGCATACCTCACAATCTATCCTCATCTTGCCTTACCTATAAATATAGGTTTCCTCTATGATAGAACACACCAGAGCACACTCAAAATCCCAAGAGAAACCTGAGCTCTCGTCTTGCATTACTCTTACTTGAAAATGAAGTAAACTTCACAAAAACCTCAAAAAACTGTCTTGCACAAACTTCATACCTGCACCTTCTCTAACCATTCAATCACTCTAAAAACCATCCACACAATCTCTAAATCATATTTAGAAGGTGTTCCAATCATTAACTTGGTCAAAAATACCATAACACAAAAAGTCAACCTCTCACACCCTAAAT
This sequence comes from Lathyrus sativus, assembly GCA_963859935.3. Classification (NCBI taxonomy): domain Eukaryota; kingdom Viridiplantae; phylum Streptophyta; class Magnoliopsida; order Fabales; family Fabaceae; genus Lathyrus; species Lathyrus sativus. The sequence goes on from OZ012741.1 coordinate 302,524,962, forward strand.
GTTGACTTTTCTGCATAAGATGATGAAACACACTGCCTATACCAGTTTTGAGCTCTTTGAAACTTTGAAAACCATAGATTTATGTTTTACCAACTGTCCAAGTCATTGAAAAACAGTTGGAACACCATTTGCTAAAACTGTCATCATTTATCACTCATTACTTCAAGGAGAAGTAATTTCAAATCTTGCAAAGAAATAACTTGTGGAGGGGTTGTTCTGAAGCTTATATCAAAGGGTGGATATCTTGCTCAAGGTATTTCTCAATCAAAGCTGCTATCTCACTTTGGAAGTCTACAAATTTAAACTCTCTCATTGATATGCATGAGTTAGAAATATCTTGAATCATTAGATCATGTTAAGGTTTGAGTTGTGCTTGCTGTCATGAAGTTGTAACTCCCATGTTAAAGCATATTTTTGATTGGTGTTTGGCATTGTTATGTTAAGCTTGCATCCATTTCTGTTTGAACTTGGTTTGTGCTAAGATTTGGTTTTGTGCTTGCTATCATGAAGTTTCAACTATCATTTGAAGTAATATAGGGATTTGATGTTTGATGTTGGCACTATTATGTCAAAAACTTGTTGTTGCTTCTGTTTAAATATTGTTCTAGAAGTTTTGTGTTAAAGTTGTTACTCATGTTAGGCCTGCTATGTGTTTGATCACTAGTTTAGAGACAAATTTTGTTAAATTTGATGATGATTTGATCAAGTTTGGATTTTAATCGTTTTCATGTTATTTGCTTTAGTTTGCCTTGAATTTTACCCAGAATATGTAACTTGGAGGTTCATATTTCATTGAGGTGGCTTGAAACACTGGATGTATCACCACCCTAGTGTTTATGCCTGCGTATTCATGTGCTTTCTGTCCTTGCCATCCTGAGTGTGATCACTGCGGGACAACTCTTTTGCTTTATTTTGATTTTTATCATTGTTTTGTATTTTAAACTCTTCCTTCCATAATATTTCACCTGCGCGCTTTGTGTAACACCCCGCTCCCAAAAAATAAAATAAGTGCAATTAAAAAAAACAATCAAGATAGACAAACACCAGAGTTTCACATCACACACGGGATGTCACAAAAGAAAACCAATCGAAACATTTTCATTAAAGAATTTAACCACATATAAGCAGCGAAAAATCATCATATATATATATATATATATATATATATATATATATATATATATATATATATATATATATATATATATATATATATATATATATATATATATATATATATATATATATATATATATATATATATATATATATATATATATATATATATATATATATATATATATATATATATATATATATATATATATATATATATATATATATATATATATATATATATATATATATATATATATATATATATATATATATATATATATATATATATATATATATATATATATATATATATATATATATATATATATATATATATATATATATATATATATATATATATATATATATATATATATATATATATATATATATATATATATATATATATATATATATATATATATATATACAAGTCAGGTACATCAGCGTCGACTATCTGTCCAAAACATACATCATGTACAACCACACATCAAAAGATCCACCAAAATATATCATCAACAAGATACGCCACAGGGGCACCAGAAACATCATATAACAAAGAACTTCCAAAAGCCCCCGTGTTACATATCAGAGCATTATTACGACTCGCCAAAGAACAACTGGCTATCACCTGAAATCTCTGTACTTCCGAAGAAGCACAGACCACAACAAAGGCAAAGGGTGAGAAATTACGAACAAAACATAAAGGTAACGGTAAACATGAATATGAAGGCAGTAAACACACAACATAATTCACACGCATCATCTCGGACCTACGGTCCCACACCATCGCAACATACACACGACTATGCAACACATGCAACTCGACACATGAAATGCGGTACCGACTCACGGTTCATCATCGAACCCGGATAGATCACTCGAGCAACCCTAGGCAACGACCTATCCCACTGAGTATATCTCATATGCGCCACCGAGCAATATGATCAACCCCTGCATCCACTCCTTTTCGGAGCCTGAGTTTATTTCATACGCCCCACCTAGCAGTATGATCAACCCCTTCACATTCCCTTACGGAATCCCAAGTCTATCTCATTTGCTCCACCGAAAAAATGATCAACCCTTGCATCCACTCCTTTTCGGAGCCTAAGTTTATTTCATACGCCCTACCGAGCAGTATGATCAACCCCTTCACATTCCCTTACGGAATCCCGAGTCTATCTCATTTGCTCCACCGAACAAATGATCAACCCCTGAATCCACTCCTTTTCGGAGCCTGAGTTTATTTCATACGCCCCACCGAGCAGTATGATCAACCCCTTCACATACCATGCATAACACAATGCACCACAAAAAATACTAGCACACACGCTACACGTAATCCACAAATCACATCTATCACATATCTCAGGTATCACATGCCACATTTCAAGGATCCCACGCCATATCACCAGCACACATAATACCTATCATACACTCAATCAACTATACGAATACTACGAGGAATCATGTTCTCGTGTTCACACATACACACAGCAGTGCCATGTTAACTCTCAGAATCACCCACGACCAACAGAGGTCTAACGGTACAAGAACGGAACAACACAACACAAAATGCCCAGAATTCTGTCATGTTTGCTGGCTCATTCGCTTGACGAAGCCTCACAGGGAACCTTCACTACCATTCTCCTGGCGACCCCTTCAGCGAAGACAGACAGTAACTACTGTAAGTATTTGCTGTCTCTCGCTCGCACACTCGCCTGGCGAGACCTCGCTACGAGCACACGCCACCATTCGCCTGGCGAAACCTCGCTATTCCGCTCGCTCGATGAATGTCTACGATTTTAGAAACATTCTACAGCTTAGAATCAGAACCGCTCACCTCCTTGCACCCGATTAAATCCAAACGAATCCCCGACCATAACGATACGTTATAAGGCAGCAACCTACACTACCCATCCTAGTTTCTACCCGATAACAACCACAGTTCTAATAATTGCTCAGTTCCGGCATAACAATGTCGGTTTGCCCAAAAACCCCAATTCTCCCAACAACTCAACATCAACAACATGCAATGTAATCAACATGAACAGAATCGATAACAGAATCACAACAACAACAACATGCATAACAAAATTCATGGGATTAGGGGAAATTCCCACTACCTAACATTCATGCTATCTACCCATTTTGATCACTTTCTCCCCCCTTACCTCGAATTCTAGTTCCGAATGTTGAATCCTTGCCCCAAACGGAAATCCTAGCCTCCTCTTCTTCCAATTGCTCAGTTGCTCTCCTCCACTCTTGATCGTATTCCTCTTCTCTCTTCTCCTTCATGCGTTCTCTTTCTCTTTTCTTTTCCCAACTTCTCCCAATTCCTCTTATGCCCTCAATACTCTTTTCTACTCTTTCCATTCTTACCCTTATTCACTAACTCCTCATATCATATTAATCCAATTCTATTAACATAATAATAGTATATTAACAATAATAATAATAATAATAATAATAATAATAATAATATCAATATTACTAATATCACTATTATTTATTAATTATCATTTATCGTTAATAATAATATTATTATAATTTCTTAAGGTCCGATATTATTCGATCAAATTCCAACTTAAGGCCTACACCCATCCGCGCCCGAACACACCCCCACAGACATGCCGAAAGAATAAAATAAAAAAAAAAAACAGCACAAAAGCATCGAAAACTGGATAATTAGAATGGGTGTTACAACTCTCTCCCACTTTAATTATTTCCGTCCTCGAAAATACCTGATGGAAACAACTCTGGATACGCTTCCCACATCCTGCTCTCCAATTCCCAGGTCACACTTCCTCTTGCAGCACCTCCCCAAGCCACTCTCACCAAAGGTATCTCTTTCCCTCTGAGCCGCTTCATCTTGCAATCCTCGATCTTCAACGGTAACGTCTCCACAGTCAGATTCTCTCTAACTTGGACTTTATCCCTCTGAATCACATGAGACGGATCGAGAACATACTTCCGAAGTTGCGACACGTGAAACATGTCATGCAAGTTCGAAAGCTCTGGCGGCAACGCCACCCTATAAGCCACAACACAAATCCTCTGCAATATCTGATACGGCCCGATGAACTTCGGATCCAACTTCATGGACTTCAATGCACGTCCAACACCTGTCACTGGGTTAACCCTCAAAAATACATGGTCACCCTTACTGAATTCCAACTCTTTCATGCGGTTATCATAATAACTCTTCTGATAGTCCTGAGATGCTTTCATCTTCTCACGGATCATCTGCACTGTCTCAGTAGTCTGCTGCACCAACTCTGGTCCCAACACCACATTCTCCCCTGACTCATACCAACACAAAGGAGTCCTACACCTCCTGCCGTAAAGAGCTTCAAACGGTGTCATCCCGATACTGGAATGGTAACTGTTGTTGTACGTGAACTCAACCAAAGGCAAATGAGTATCCCATGCTCCACCTTTTTCCAACACACATGCCCGCAACAAATCCTCTAGAGTCTGAATAGTCCTCTCCGGCTGTCCATCCGTCTACGGATGATAAGCTGAACTCAGTTTTAACTCAGTACCCAATGCCTCTTGCAAACTCTTCCAAAATACAGAGGTGAACCTCAGATCTCTATCCGATACAATGCTCAACGACACACCATGCAATTTTACAATCATCCGAACATAGATCTCTGCTAGCTTCTCCAACGGAAAGCTAATACTAATCAGCACAAAGTGTGAAGACTTCGTAAGCCGATCCACAATCACCCAAATGGCATCAAAGCCTCTCGCCGTATTTGGCAAACCCGTGACAAAATCCATAGCGATACAATCCCACTTCTAAACCGGAATCTCTAACGGTTGCATCATCCCAGAAGGCCTCTGATGCTCCACCTTCGATTTCTGACATACCAAAAAAGCATACACATAACGAGCAATGTCCTTTTTCATGCCCGACCACCAAAACAACTCTTTCAAATCCTGATACATCTTCGTAGCTCCTGGATGAACACTCAGGCTACTACGGTGTCCTTCGTCCAAAATTGACCTCCTCAACTCATCATTATCCGGCACACAAATTCTGCCCCGAAATCTCAGCACACCCGCGTTATCCAACTTGAAATCACTACCGGAGTCACTTCTGGCCTCGCGCATCAAATCTACAAGTTTCACATCTAAATTCTGATGTTCTCTTATCATATCCAAGAAATCATTGTGCACTTGCAACTTACCCAACATCACACAATCCGTTGAAATCTCGCAAACCATGCTCAAATCTCTGAACTGCTCAATAAGCTCCATCTCTTTTACCATCAAAGCTGACATATGAATTGCCTTCCTGCTCAGTGCATCTGCAACCACATTCGCTTTCCCTGGGTGATAACTCAAACTGAAATCATAATCTTTCAAGAATTCCAACCATCTTCTCTGCCTCATATTCAACTCTTTCTGATCAAATAGATACTTCAAACTCTTGTGGTCGCTGAACACCTCAAATCTTGAACCATACAAATAGTGTCTCCAAATTTTCAACACAAAAACAACCGCAGCCAACTCAAGATCATGAGTAGGATAATTCCGCTCATGCACCCTCAATTGTCGCGACGCATAAGCAACCACTTTTCCCTTCTGCATAAGAACTCCGCCCAAGCCCAACTTGGAGGCATCGCAATACACCACAAAAGGTTCACACGGATTCGGTAACACCAACACCGGCACTGAAGTCAATCTCTTTTTCAGCTCCTCAAAACTCTCTTCACAAGCAACATCCCACACAAATACTTGATCTTTCCTCGTCAACTGAGTCAACGACAAAGCCAATCTGGAAAAGCCCTCAATAAATCTTCGGTAATAACCAGCTAAACCCAAGAAGCTTCTAACTTCAATTACCGTCTTCGGTGGTTCCCATTGTAACACCGCACTAACTTTTGAAGGGTCTACTGAAACACCATCACCCGAAATAACATGCCCCAAGAAAATCACAGTCCTCAACCAAAACTCACACTTCGATAACTTAGCAAACAACTTGTTATCCTTCAACACTTGCAAAGCAATCCTCAAATGTTCCGCATTCTCTTCCTCAGACTTAGAATAAATCAGTATGTCATCAATGAACACGACAATGAACTGATCCAAATAAGAATGGAAGATACAGTTCATATATTCCATAAACACACCCGGCGCATTAGACACTCCGAAAGGCATCACTGCATACTTGTAATGTCCATACCGAGTCCTAAACGCCGTATTCTGAATATCACCTTCCTTAACTCTTATATGATGATAGCCCGACCTCAAGTCGATCTTACTGAACACACGAGCCCCGACCAATTGATCCATCAAATCATCGATCCTTGGAAGAGGATACTTGTTCTTGATGGTCACCTTGTTTAACTGACGGTAATCGATGCACAACCGCATGCTACCGTCCTTCTTCTTCACTAACAACACTGGAGCTCCCCACGGCGACACACTTGGTCTGATAAACATTCTATCCAGTAACTCTCCAATCTGAGATTTCAACTCGGCCAATTCCACTATCGACATCCTGTACGGCGCCATAGAAATAGACCTCGTACTAGGAATGAGATCAATGCTAAACTCAACTTCTCTCTTCGGAGGTAATTCTGTAATATCATCCGGGAACACCTCCGGAAACTCATTCACAACAACTAACTCATCCAACACTGCCTTGTTGTCAACAGACAATGATGCAAATAAAGCAAACACCCGAGCTTCATCTTCCAACAAAGTTCTCAGTTCCTTACCGGACAAGAATATGCCAACGCTTCTTCCTCTAGAGTCAAAAACAATAACACTTTTCGGAAATAGTCGATGTAAACTCGGTTGAACTCCAACCAATTCATACCCAGAATAACATCCAACTTACCAAGAGGCAAGCAAATCAGATCTACTCCAAAATCTCTATCAAAAATAGTCAGCGAACACTTCAAACAGACCAAAGAAGTAGTCTCTGAACCAATCGAGGGAGTCTCAATAGTCATCCGCCGCTCAAGAGTAGTCGGCACCAAACCTATCCTCTTCATACAATCAAGAGAGAAAAATGAATGGGTCGCACCCGTATCAATCATAGCAGACAAGGGAACATTATTGATGAAACAAGTACCTCGTATAAAACGATCATCACCAGTAGCTTGAGTTCCCACTACTGCAAACACCTTGCCGCTGGTCTGTGGCACCTGAGTCAACTTCGGTTTCCCACAATGAGTACTGATGTGGCATTTCTCACCATAGTTGTAGCATGTAGGCATGGCGGCTCAACAATTAGCTATCACGTGGCCTTACTTGCCACACTTGAAACACTTTTTCTCTTCAAGAGAACAATCAATGGCACGATGACCCAAGTCACCACACCGAAAACACTTCCCTCTAGAAACCGCTCTCCCTTCTCTTGGCTTCTTATCATTAGCACCTTTGAACTTCCCCTTACCAGTAGGAACACTGTAAGGAGTCCCACCGAACCTTTGCTTACCTTTATGGTCATTAGCAGCTTTGTAATGCGCAATCCTTGCCCAGTTATCATTGTCATAAATCCGGCTTCTGCTTATCAGCTCAGGATAATCCCTGATCTTCTGACAAGCTATTCCCATATTCACTTCTGGACGCAATCCATTTTCGAACTTCAAACATTTGGAGATCATCACTCCATCCGTATTGTAGTGGGGACAATATTGTACCAATTCCTCAAACTTAGCGGCATACTCCGCCACCGTCATATTTCCCTGCTTCAGTTCCAGAAACTCAATCTCCTTGGCACTTCTGATATCTTCAGGGAAGTACTTCTCCAGAAATCCAGTGCGAACAACATCCCAGGTAATCAGAGTCCCAGCAGTCTCCAACCTTTGGCGGTTGTTATCCCACCAAGCTTCAGCTTCGCCCTCTAACATGTGAGTACCGAACCTCACCTTCTGCTCATCGTTGCAACCCATCGTTCTGAAGATCTTCTCTATCGCCTTCAACCACTTCTGAGCAGCTTCCGGATCCAAAATCCCTCCTTGGAACGTCGGCGGCATGTTTCTTTGAAACTGCGCCAAGTCTCTGAACTGCGCACCTGCAGCGTGGTTCTGATTAGCAACCACCTGCACCATAGCCTGCATAGCGGCATCCAACGCCGCGTCATTCCTCCCAGCCATACTCCTTCACAACAAAAATCCAGGTTAACAGAAAACAACCAACTCTATCCTACAGACAGACTCAAAAAACTACACTGGCCGGGCAGACCGACCAGGCTCTGATACCAACTTGTAACACCCCGCTCCCAAAAAATAAAATAAGTGAAATTAAAAAAAAAACAATCAAGATAGACAAACATCATAGTTTCACATCACACACGGGATGTCACAAAAGAAAACCAATCGAAACATTTTCATTAAAGAATTTAACCACATATAAGAAGCGGAAAATCATCATATATATATATATATATATATATATATATATATATATATATATATATATATATATATATATATATATATATATATATATATATATATATATATATATATATATATATATATATATATATATATATATATATATATATATATATATATATATATATATATATATATATATATATATATATATATATATCAACGTCATATACAAGTCAGGTACATCAGCGTCGACTATCTGTCCAAAACATACATCATGTACAACCACACATCAAAAGATCCACCAAAACATATCATCAACAAGATACGCCACAGGGGAACCAGAAACATCATATAACAAAGAACTCCCAAAAGCCCCAGTGTTACATATCAGAGCATCCCTAAGACTCGCCACAGAACAACTAGCTATCACCTGAAATCTCTGTACTTCCGAAGAAGCACAGACCACAACAAAGGCAAAGGGGTGAGAAATTACCAACAAAACATAAAGGTAACGATAAACATGAATATGAAGGCAGTAAACACACAACATAATTCACACGCATCATCTCGGACCTACGGTCCCACACCATCGCAACATACACACGACTATGCAACACATGCAACTCGACACATGAAATGCGGTACCGACTCACGGTTCATCATCGAACCCGGATAGATCACTCGAGCCACCCTAGGCAACGATCTATGCCACTGAGTATATCTCATATGCCCCACCGAGCAATATGATCAACCCCTGCATCCACTCCTTTTCGGAGCCTGAGTTTATTTCATACGCCCCACCGAGCAGTATGATCAACCCCTTCACATTCCCTTACGGAATCCCGAGTCTATCTCATTTGCTCCACCGAACAAATGATCAACCCCTGCATCCACTCCTTTTCGGAGCCTGAGTTTATTTCATACGCCCCACCGAGCAGTATGATCAACCCCTTTACATTCCCTTACGGAATCCCCAGTCTATCTCATTTTCTCCATCGAACAAATGATCAACCCCTGCATCCACTCCTTTTCGGAGCTTGAGTTTATTTTATACGCCCCACCGAGCAGTATGATCAACCCCTTCACATGCCATGCATAACACAATGCACCACAATAAATACTAGCACACACGCTACACGTAATCCGCAGATCACATATATCACATATCTCAGGTATCACATGCCACATTTCAAGGATCCCACGCCATATCACCAACACACATAATACCTATCATACACTCAATCAACTATACGAATACTACGAGGAATCACGTTCCCGTGTTCACACATACACACAGCAGTGCCCTGTTATCTCTCAGAATCACCCACGACCAACAGAGGTCTAACGGTACAAGAACAGAACAACACAACACAAAATGCCAAGAATTCTGTCATGTTCGCTGGCTCATTCGCCGGGCGAAGCCTCGCAGCGAACCTTCGCTACCATTCTCCTGGCGACCCCTTCAGCGAAGATAGATAGTAGCTACTGTAAGTATTCACCGTCTCTCGCTCGCACACTCGCCTGGCGAGACCTTGCTACGAGCACTCGCCACCATTCGGCTGGCGAAACCTCGCTATTCCACTCGCCCGGCGAATGTCTGCTATTTCAGAAACATTCTAAAGCTCAAAATCAGAACTGCTCACCTCCTTGCACCCGATTAAATCCAAACGAATCCCCGACCATAACGATACGTTATAAGGTAGCAACCTACACTACCCATCCTAGTTTCTACCCGATAACAACCACAGTTCTGATAATTGCTCAGTTCCGGTATAACAATGTCGGTTTGCCCGGAAACCCCAATTCTCCCAACAACTCAACATCAAAAACATGCAATGCAATCAACATGAACAAAATCGATAACAGAACCACAACAAAAACAACATGCATAACAAAATTCATGGGATTAAGGGAAATTCCCACTACCTAACATTCATGCTATCTACCCGTTTTGATCACTTTCTCCCCCCTTACCTCGAATTCTAGTTCTGAATGTTGAATCCTTGCCCCAAACGAAAATCCTAGCCTCCTCTTCTTCCAATTGCTCAGCTGCTCTCCTCCACTCTTGATCGTATTCCTCTTCTCTCTTCTCCTTCACACGTTCTCTTTCTCTTTTCTTTTCCCAACTTCTCCCAATTCCACTTATGCCCTCAATACCCTTTTCTACTCTTTCCATTCTTACCCTTATTCACTAACTCCTCATATTATCTTAATCCAATTCTATTAACATAATAATAGTATATTAACAATAATAATAATAATAATAATAATAATAATAATAATAATAATAATAATAATAATAATAATAATAATAATATCAATATTACTAATATCACTATTATTTATTAATTATCATTTATCGTTAATAACAATATTATTATAATTTCTTAAGGTCCGATATTATTCGATCAAATTCCAACTTAAGGCCTACAACCATCCACGCCCGAACACACCCCCACAGACATGCCGAAAGAATAAAATAAAATAAAATAAACAGCACAAAAGCATCGAAAACTGGATAATTAAAATGGGCGTTACACTTTGGCTTGATTGGTAGAGTTTTAACCTATGATCCATAAGTCACGAGTTCAATACTTGGTTTGTGCATCCCTTTCTTTTTAAACACTAATTTTTCTTTGATTTTCTTCAAAATTTTAAATTGGTGTAACTTAGTCATTTCTTCTCATTTTTGAGTGACTATTTTTTCATTGTGCTCCTAATCTTGCCTATTTTCACATGGTGATTAAAGAATTTAAGGATTTGCATCCTAGAAACACTTTATGTCATGTGAAAGTCTTACACTATTTTAGGGTTTTTACCTTCCTTTCTTTCAATCATTTTTAAGTCTCTTTTGATTCAATTTGGTGAAATTGATTTGCACTTGATGTGAACATGTTTGATGACTCATTTGTGTGTTTGAATTTTGTTTGAACCAAACCTTTTTGCATTCAAATCTTTACTTGTAATGCATCTAATTGATTTAACAATGTGAAATGTTTGAAGATCATGCTACCTTTAGATGTTGTAATCTCTTGAGTACACTATTCATGTGTTCCCCCACCTATCTAGGAGTCTTGATAGAACTCTAATATGATAGGATTTGTTTCATTCTTGGTTGTTACCATGAACTAATATGCTTCCCCCAAGTTGTTACTTGTTTGCATTTAAACTTGATTGAGTTATATGATGGTTATTACCATGTTTTCCTTCATATTTGTTAAGATGTCTCAAGTTGATACTGCCTTATGTTGATTGGTGTTGTAAGAACCTCTGTCTTCCATCCCTAGTTATTGTAATATCTTTGTGCATTATTTAACTTGATTGTGGTCTTTGCTTGATGATTGCCACATGCTTGTTATCTCATCCTTGGTTGTTACCATACTTTTTATATGATCATCATGTTTGAATGAATGCTTCTATGTGCTTGATTTTAGCTTTGTTAAGTTATTCCCCAAGTGATGGAACTTGTTAGTTCTCATCCAATTGCCTTATCTTTTCCCATTCCAAAGGAAATTCTCTCTATTTACCCTTGGGTCATAAGTAACTCATTACCCTCCCTTTGACTTTGTTAAAGTCACTTTTAACCATAACTTAGTTAAGTTAGAACCTATACCCATTTAGACTTTGCTTAAGTCTAAAAGACCTACCCCTTGTTAGGAGTATCCTTCAATTAGAACTCTAAGATAGAGTTGGTTAACTATATGTAAGAATTACGGTGATGATTTCTTACCTTCCCCCTTGGCTTTTGTAAAAGTCAATATTCTTAAATGTTCAATATAGATCTAGAGAGTTTGGTTAAACTATATGCAAGCATTATTATGTTTGTTCCCCTTTGAACCTTGATCATATTCAAGCGTTCATCTATCCCTAGTGAGGTGAACTACGGTTGCTCTGATTCTATCCTAGTTAGGATACATAGGTAGAGGATGCGATATCTTTGCGAGCAAATTTAGAAACTATCGCTAGGTCTTTACCTACACCATTAACCTTATACCCAATCCCAAACCATAGCAAACATTTAGCAAGTATAACATACAAACAAACAAAAGGTTCCTGTAGAGTACTACAAATGTTTAGGATGTGAAATACTTACCCTAGGCATAACCAACCCCCGATCCCCGAATCTCTTAGCGTTATTGTTACATCGCACAAAAGAGTCTTTCTTTATTTAACCTTTCCTTTGGATAAATCAAGGTCTGGTTGTGAATTTAAGGAATTAAGATTCAAGTTAATCAATAGTTTGGTATCATGATTCTCACCGCAACAGAAATGGCGACTTCACTGGGGAACTTACTAAACTTGAGGGTTTAGCCTATTTTGTATGATTGTATGCTATATTTATGAAATTTGCTTGCATGGATATTTGTAAATATATGTTTTGTGTGTTTTGGACAGTGGGTGCTTTGAGTGGTGAGATAAATCCTAACCCGGATTTGAGTGACACCAAAGATAGGATTGTGATAGGATCAATAGTTGGACTGTTGGGAGTAGTCCCAATAAGCCTGACATATGATGTAATCACGCTCATTGGAGACCTCCTTGAGATGGTTAGTAATACATGAGTAGTCGTGTATTCACTAATTGTTTCAACCTGAGAGTCTGCGAAGCTGAGGACCATTAGTGACACTTTTACCCCACTTGGCCTTTTTAGGACGTAGTGCAAAAATTGTTAGGGAGTAGTTCCTCAATAGTTGTCACACGATGCTACACTTAGACGAGTTTATCTTGAGAATATTGTTGACTCACGTAAGTAGTTGCGTTAGTTGGCAATATCCGAAGGATTTACTATGACTATGGGAACTTTGATAGAACCCGTTTGGCAGGTATGAATAACTCATAGTACAAATCCTTGAGGATGGGTAGACCTTTTGACTCCATGCTTTGACCTTGAGCTTAGGGAGCCTTGTGTGTGCATATGCATTGTGTTTGTGAATACTTGCCTTTGTGTTGTGTGTGCATCATCTCATCATCTCATCATAGCATTTCATGTTGCGACTAGTTTTGTAAAACTCAGTTGATCTCTTTGTGCAAAATCCTAGATATATCATGGTTATTGGAACAAAAACAGCAAGAGGTACAATTTCAAGAAGCCTGATACGTCCGAGTTGAGAAAGCTAGGAACTATGGTGTCAGATGAGTTTCGAAAGAGATATGGAAATATTTTGAGCCTAGTCAGGATGGGGATGGAAGAAGGGATCCTCAATACATTGGTTCAGTTCTATGATCCATTGTATCCTTGTTTTACTTTTCCCGACTATCAGTTGATGCCGACCTTGGAAGAGTATGCCTATTATGTAGGAGTCCATGTGAAGGATCAGAAACCATACAGTGGAATGGAAAACTTTCCTTTGCCAAAGGAAATAGCAGATGTTCTTCACCTCAAAGCATCTGAAATTAAAGCTCATCGTGCAACCAAAAAAGGAGTAGAAGGTTTTCATTCAGATTTCTTAGTCAAGAAAGCTGCCTATCTTTCCAAAGAAGGGAGCATGGATGCATTTGAAGTAGTATTAGCTTTGTTGATCTATGGACTAGTATTGTTTCCCGAGGTAGAGGAATTCATCAATTTCCCTTCCATTACCATATTTTTAAGTGGCAACCCTGTGCCTACCTTGTTAGAAGATGTTTATCACTCAATTCATCATCGGACACTTCAAGGAAAATGAGTTATTCTTTGTTGTGCACCTCTACTGTACAAATGGTTCGTCAACCAATCGCCAAAAACCGACGCTTTCAAGGAGAATCCCAATGGTTGGAGATGGTCTCAGAGAATAATCTCTTTAATGTAAGCTGATATTCATTTGTACAATCCAGCATATGACTGAGGAGTCTATTTTGATCATTGTGGAAGCTTCCCAAATATACCGCTCCTTGGAGTAAGAGGAGGAATCAACTATAATCCTGCCTTGGCTAGACGACAATTTGGTTTTCCAATGAAGGATAAATACAACAATGTGCTCCTATCCGGCTTCTTTTATCTCAACGTTGAGGTAATAGAAAAAATGAGAAACAACACAGTCGATGCTTGGGAGAACATCCAGAAAAAGACAAAAGCTGACCTAGGAAAAAGAAACTGCATAGCACTTGAACCATTCACTCAATGGGTCCAGTCTAGAGCGAAAGATTTGAAGATGCCATATCTCCCAAAAAGGAACACGCAGATTGTCATCGTGTTGTCATCCTCTATCATTCCAATTGAAAAGATGGAAGAATACCAGGAGTTACTTGTAAGAGCACAACTTGAGAGAGACACTTGGGAAGGAAAGTATCACGCGCTTTCTTCCGAAATAACAAGACTCATCAGAGAAGTGCAAAAAAATGATGAATTGATAGATTGGCTCGAACGATGAGTGATTGATGGGGAAGCAACAAAGGAGAATTTATTTTTCTCTAGTATTAAGCCCACTCAAAGCAATCATGAATACTCAAATATCCCTCCAACCTCTAGAGCCTGGAAATGAATAGTGGATAAATTGGTAATAGAGAATGCAATCCTGAAGAAGTTGAAGAGGCCTCTGTTTGAAGTTTTTAGTTTAGACTATAGAACCTAGTCTCTCGATGTAAGTTAGGCTTCTTGTATTGTATCTCAAAAAGTTGTAACTTTTTCCAATAATGAATGAAATAAGGGTTTAGCACAATTGATCTTCTGAGTTTTGTAAAACCAGTCGCATTTGCATTGTATCTTTACATTTTACTAACCATTCAAGGAAATTCAGAATTTTTCTTTTTTAGACATTAATATGGAACGACGATGTAGGTTTCCGATTCCAAACCTAAGATTGGGTAATCTCAGGATCCTAGCAGGCCTTGTTAGGAACCCCACCACTTTCATTGCAAAGTATGGAGATCTTCTGCCATTACTTAACACTCGAATCAACAAGGACATGCTGCAGGCACTCGTCGAGTTTTACAATCCAGTATATCATTCCTTCATCTTCCCAGACTTCCAGTTTCTTCCAACTATAGAAGAATATTCTGCTTACCTAAAGCTTCCTCTGACCTTCACAGCTCCTTATGGGAAACCGAGAAGAAGAGAACTTGCCAAGGCATTGCACATCAGACCAGCTGGATTTCCTGCTGATTTGGTAGCTAGGAATGATTTCCGTGGAATGGAGGCGAGACCATTTATGGAGATGGCTGAATTTCACTATGACAATAGAAACTTGGGCATCTTTGAGGCAATCCTAGCATTCTTGATCTATGGCTTATACCTCTTCCCATGCTGTGACGAGTTCATCAGTGAGGAGGCTATCCGACTCTTCATCATCAAGCACTACGATATCAATTGGTATGATACCAAAATCAGTGGTGTTGCTATGATCCAAAGCTGTGGGGATTTCCCGAACATACCTCTCATTGGTACTAGGGGAGTTATTAGCTACAACCCAATCCTAGCTCGCCGCCAGCATGGATATACAATCGGGCCGGAGCCAGAGCCAGAGATGCTAAAAGACTTTTTTTATGAAAAAGGTAGTATTGAAGAACTTGAAACCCAAACTAGCCTTGCTTGGTGGTGCCCTCACATGTAGGGGATGACCGCAGAAGTAAATGTAAGTTGTTTAACTATGAGAGCTTATCTACTTTGGTCAAAGGAGATAACTTTATCAATGTTCTACACTCGTTGTTGCACCCCAAAATTTGACCAACATTTCTTTACCTAGCTTATGTTTCATTTCATTCACATTAGCATTATCATTTGCATTTCATTGATATGTATGCAGGAGATCAAGAGGCATGATTACCAATCAAGAGCTATACAAGACTATGAGGCTAGCTAAGAAGGTGTCCAAGGATTGATATTCTTGTTAGAGAAGTTGAAAGAGCCTCAGAAAGAGTGGTTGAAACCAAGTGTGTAGGTCTCCTAACTTGAGAGTTGTGGGAAGCCATCAGATGATTCTGAGGTCATGAAGATGGACTTGAGGTCTTGAGAGAGCTCTTGAGAAGTTTTGGGGATCACTTTGAGGCCTAGACAGGTCATTGTGCAAGGTTAGGGAGCCTCAGCCATGATTGGTGCAGCTAGGGTTTGACTGGGTCAACCCTAAGTCAACTGATGAGTTGAAGAAGGTTGAGACCTAATCCAAGAGCCATGTGATCATGGATTGATACATTGAGATGTTATAAGGATGATTCCAAGGTTGAATCATCATGATTGAAGAGTTTAAGAAGCTTCAAGCTAGGGTTTCTAAGGCTTGACAGTGTAAAATCCCCTAGTTTGACCCCTATCTTCAAGGCAGTTTAGCTCAAGATGTGATTGTCATCTCATCTTGCCCCCAACATCATTGTTGTAGATCATGGTCTTAGCTTTAATTTGAGTGCTATAAGTCCTTGATAGGATTTGTAGAACTCAAGTTATGACTTTGACAAGTTACAGGTCATCTGAGGCATGTGAATTTGGAGCTTGAAAGTTGTCCAACTTGCATGAAACTTTTGCCCTAGAATCATGATTCCTATGAACTTTTGGTCAACATGAATGTTGTTCCTTATCCTCTTAGCTTTCTATAGAGTACTAGAAATCCTTGATAGGATTTGTAGAACTCAAGTTATGGCTTTGACAAGTCAAGGGTATTTTGGTCATTTGGAGATTATAGGTCATTTCAACCATAAGGCCATAACTCCTATTTCCAAGCTTCAAATGGGAAAATGTTCAACATCAAACTTGTTCAAAATGGTGTTTTAAGGCTATCCAAGAGGTAATGAGAGCTTGGAATAGCTTGCTTCACAAAATCACAAAAATGGTCTAAAATAAGGATGATTTTCAAAGGAACCAAAGATGGAAATTGAGATTTTTGATCTACATGTCCAAACCAAGGCATGTAATATGTCATTTTGATTGTAAAACACATTTTAAGAACATTGGTTTTGCCACAATTTTGACTTGAGGTTTAATTTGTGGACTTGCTTTGAAAAGTGGTTACTTACATCTTAAGTAACAATTGCCAAACCAAAATTCAAGGCATAACCAAGGCTTCTTTCAATCCAAACACATCCAAAATACCATTAGGAGAGAAATTGGAAGAGAATGAGGGTGAATACAAGCTGCTAGCAGAATTTGTATGACCATGGCATGAGATTGAACTTTCCATGACATGAGATATTGAATTTCTCATTAGAAGAATCTAGAGCTTTCTAGATCATCCATACATGTTCTATATATGATGATGAGGTGATCCAAGGCCAAGGTTGGTGATAATTGAAGGAGAGAATAGAGATTGAGATTGAAAATTTCTTGCTTGCAAATGAATTCGGCTACACCATTTTCTTCACTTTCCATCCATTTTCTTGATTGCAATCATTTCCATGGATACTAGTGAATGACTCCAGGTCATAATCAAGGCAAATTCGTGGCTGAATGGTGTTCTTGATCTCATATTTTTTCACCTGCAACTCAGAATTGGTTCCGAGAATCCAGAGCATTTCCATCCATTTCATTACATACAGAAGCTTTGAATTGATTCATTGAAGGAGTCTGAAGCATTTGAAAGCTTGATTTGAAGGTTTACTACCTCTGTGCACACGAAATTCTCAGGTTAGTAACTTTCAATCTCCAGCTTAAATTAGGGAGAATTAAGAAGAATTATTGTGTTAGATGCATAGTAGAAGGGTGTAGGAAGGTTTTTGGATCATCAATTTGAGAATTAGTGACCAATTAGGGTTGTTACCATTTTCGGTTGAGATGGTGTTCTTGCGAATCTTGAGGTTTTAGATCGAATTAAGGGCATGAATGGACTCCTTGTGAGATTTGGGACAAGATTCATCAAGGAATCGT
Organism: Lathyrus sativus; assembly: GCA_963859935.3. Classification (NCBI taxonomy): domain Eukaryota; kingdom Viridiplantae; phylum Streptophyta; class Magnoliopsida; order Fabales; family Fabaceae; genus Lathyrus; species Lathyrus sativus. Next base: position 302,543,208 of record OZ012741.1, read on the forward strand.
GGCCTATGGTGGATTCTATAGCAAGTTAGGGTTGTGAAACGATGATCGGAAAACGTCACCGGCGGGGACTATGGCGCGCAGGTGGCCTGAGTTTCAGAAGTTCAAATTGGGGAAGATGATCCCAGAGCCATCAGATCTTGGTTGGACTTTGACTGAAGGCATGATCCAACAGCCATGGATTGGTTTCAATTTGTGAAGGACCCTGAGTTACTTGCAACGCTGCGTTTCATTTAAGTTGTGGTTTTGGGCTTAAGTCAGAACTGATACTCACACCCCCCCTTATGGCCCAATCCTAAAATGAACTGGATTTTATTGCTATCTGCACCACGCGCTTATCATTTTTATTTTGATTTCCTTTATTTTTCCATTTTATTCATGGATATTGATTAATTCATAAAAAATGGAAAAATAACTCAATTAATCCCATTCTTTTTGCTATGGATTCATGATTAAATATAGTATTTTTTAGATAAAAAATATTAATATTCCATGCATTTTTTATTTTATGTGCATTTTTACATTTTAATTGATATTAAAATAATCATGTTTGATGCTTGATTGTGTTGAATTTGGTTTGATCATGTGATGATGATTTTGGACTTGATTTTTTGTGAGTAGCTAGAATAGATATGCATGCTCCCCATACATTTTTCTCACATTTTTGTGATGAGCATAAGTGGTAGTTTTAGGTTGAAACCTTAAGAGCTCCATTTTTAGGGTTTATGGTTGATACCTTGTGATTTAGGTTTTATTTTTAGAACTTGGTGGATGATTTAACCTCTGATTTTTGTATGGTAGATTCGTGATTAAATTAGGGTCCCTTAGTGATTTTTGTAGGAATTTTCAAGGTAGTTTTCTATTTTTGTTTGATTTTAGTTTAAGTGCTAGCTTTAGATGATTCTAATGCCCTAATTCAACTAGATTGACTTCTCTAGTTCCCTTAGATTAGGGTTTTGTTTCTCTTGCTCTTGGATGATGATGAAGATAATCTTGGGCTACCATGGATTAAGTTGAAGAAGCTTGGATGTGAAGTTTTCCCCTCTTTTGGTGTAGTGTTGATTAGGTGTTAAGATTAGGGTTTGTAGGCAGAGCTTCTAGATAGATTCTCTTCCTTCATAAACATGGAAGATGTAGATCACTTCCATTCTTCCCTATGATGTAAGGTCCCCTTGTAAAGACCTCATCCCTCCTTTGGTAGGATGTGTGGCTCTTTGCAAGTTGGTAGAACCTTCGAGGGTCCCTTTCTCTGATGATAGGATGCTTAGTGGTGACCTTTGGTCTTCACTCTGCTACCAATCATCCCAACTTTGTTGTGAAGCTGTGGAAGCTGTTGATCTGCTTTCTTTTCTGTCTGTTTGCTTGCTGTACAACTGTATTGCCGTGACTTGTGTGATTTGCCTGATGCATTAGAATAAGTTCATGTTTAGATTGTGTTAAGCTAGGAGCATGATTGCACTAGAGGTTGAGTTACTCCCTCTGCTTGTATTTTTACTGTATGGCTTTGCTTGCGGGTATTCGGTAGAGCCTAGCTCCCTTGCCTATGTGGTTTGTGTTTGCTTGATGGCATTTTACTTCTTCTTTATGATTGCAGTTACTCCTATTTTGCTTGATAGCATAGCATGTTATTCCTCTGTATGATTGCAGTTATTCATACTTGGCTTGAGGTTGAGATGGGCTTGTGGAGGCTGATGCCCCACACACATTTCCTCCCTTACTTGCATTGCATGCATTGTACTGTATATCTGTTTACTGTTTAAGCTGATGCTTATCTATTTCTGTTTACCCTGGCATGATCCCCTAGGAATCTCACTTCCTTTGATAAGGAAGTGATGATTAGAACTTTAGGTTGAAACCTATGCATGATAACTTCTAGGAGATCCCTGTTTCAAACTTCAACCATAGGATGAATCCTTGGCATGACAACATTAGGACTTGATAGTCTCCCTCTAGTTGAGCCTGTTCTCTCTTCTCATCTCAAAACAAATTAAACTACAGTAATAAAGGTTAACTGATGTCGTACGTTACGAGCCTTAAGCTATATGAGAAAGGATTATTGGAGAGTTTCTTTTCGACAGCTTGGATGTTTAGTATGGCACCCTTTGGGTGACATACGATGCATTCACTCTCAAGTCATAGTCTCTAGTGCGATATTAGTTGCAAACATCCATAAAAAACAATTCTTCCGTAAAAGACAGAAAACAAACTTCAAACCTTTTTGCCCCATGGGCCCATAATTCAAAGGAAGCTTTTCTGAAGAAAAGAGTGTCGTTAACTCCCAGTTCTACCGCAAACGATAACGCGTGAGTCTCCAAGGGTCGAGCTACATACACCAAACTGCTGGAACTGTTTGTTAACCATACTCGATAAAACAGATGAATCTGAATTCCCGTAATTCGTATTATCTCGAACTACGTAAGCTCTGATCTCTCATATCTGTTGAGAGTACGTAGGCACAATACTGATGTATTGGCGAGCCACCTTCCCCGTAACTCGTAGTTAGGCGAACTATGTTGACTCTGATTTCTCATTCTCTGATGAGAATACGTAGGCATGAAGTGCGACGCTTTGCCGAGTCATTTTCTTTCCTTTTCAGACCAGCCTTGATAGGTAGATAGATAAAACCAACCCGTCAGATAAACACAACAAGCATGGATCCCATCGAGTACAATGGACGTGAGGGGTGCTAATACCTTCCCCTTGCGTAACCGACTCCCGAACCCAGACAATGGTTGCGATGACCTTGTCTTATACCTTTTCGTCAGGTTTTTCCGATCGTTTCCTCTCCCGTTCCGAGGGATAAATAACGAAAGGTGGCGACTCTTCTGTTTTGTTGGCACCTTATTTTCGCGGTAGCGACAGCTGACGACTCTGCTGGGGACTTGATAGTTTCCTGGGGATCCAAAGTCCCTTATGCGAGTCAATATGGGGATCCAACGTCCCTGTACGAGAGCCAATCCTAGCGCTTGTATGATTACTTGTTGGGTTGTATTTATTTATCGCATTTTATTTCCCGCACTTTATTTCCAGTATGATATGATTATCTATACTGTTGTGGGAAGGGCATTCTGATGAGTGAGAAGCCAGACCCAGGCTTGAGTGTACTTAACATTAGTTGTGGAAATTAGTGGGCGCATGCTTGCTTTGCAGGCACTAGTGTCTCATGAAATCCACGCTCAGACGAGGTTCTCCCGGTTGACTTCTTTTCAACCCTTTGGGTTGAGGGGGTTGTTGGTTTGGAGGATTGTCGACTCTGGGGACCGATCATTTGGGATTCAGCTGAGTGAGGCCGCTTCAGGAGATGGTGATGCCACACCTTCTAGGTATCGTATCACCCCTCTTGAATGTCTGTGACGCTGATGACCGCATAGGATGCCGAACCTGTGTCAGTTTAGGGCCATACCTGTGAGCAGGGTCGGGTTTGTTGCAGGAAACCTTAACCTTCAGACTACCTGGTTTTCTTGATAGTGAATCAGTTTTGTTGGTATCAGAGGTTCTCATCATCAGATGTATATGTGTTCTTGACAGAGCAGATTTGTGGTCCTGTATCAGAGGTCCTTATTATCAGATGTGTGGTTGTTCTTGACAGAGCAGATTTGTGGTCCTGTATCAGAGGTCCTTATTATCAGATGTGTGGTTGTTCTTGACAGAGCAGATTTGTGGTCCTGTATCATAAGTCCTTGTCTTCAGATATGTGTGTTCTTGACAGAGCAGATTTGTGGTCATGTATCATAGGTCCTTGTCTTCAGATATGTGTGTTCTTGACAGAGCAGAATTTATGGTCCAATATCAGGGTTTTTCTTCTCATCAGAGATAGGGTTGTTCTTGACAGAGCAGTATTGCGGTTTTGTTGATACATAACCTTCATCTCTTCAACAGCACAGTTGCCTTGATCTCCTGCTGCATGATTGCATTTTACATCGCTTTGCATACGCATTTGCATTTCATTAACGTGTATCTGTGTTGCAGGTACCGTTTCCCCCGATTCAGGATTTCTTGCCTTCTATTGTGCTATTATGGGTTCTCTGAGGAAGACTGTGGCTTACAAACTCCCCACTCCTGATGTTGCTCAGCTGACTGGTTTGATTGCTTTAGCAGATGATTCTGTGAGAGATGGATTTAGAAAGTCTTACGGTAAACTGCTCAGTTTGGTTCGTAAACCCTCTGTGTTTGAGTTGAATGGGTTGCACGCGCTGCTGCAGTTCTACGATCCTCCGTTGAGATGCTTTACTTTCCGGGACTTCGTTCTTGCACCCACACTAGAGGAGTATGTTGACTTGTTAGGTGTGCCTATCAAGAGCCATATGCCTTTTGTTCATATGGATGCTGAGCCTAATCTGGCTAGTCTAGCTCCCTCACTTCATCTGGATGCCTCCGAGTTGATCTTGTCTAGTTGGAACAAGGTTCCCGGTTTCTCCTTGCAGTTCTTGGTGGGAAAAGCTCAGCAGTGCGCCAAAGACGGATGTTGGGTCGTGTTCAATGCCATTCTCGCTCTGTGCATATATGGCATCATTCTGTTCCCCAATATGCCCGACTTTGTAGACTTCGACGCCTTTCACATCTTTGCATCAGGGAATCCAGTCCCTACCTTGATTGGAGATGTGTATCATTTAGTCCACTACAAAAACGAGAACAGAAGGGGCAAGAACGTCTCGTGCTGTGTGCCCCTGCTCTATAGATGGCTTGATAGTCACCTACCCAAGAGGGGTCCCTTTGCCTCGTTTGCAGCCACAGCTGAGTGGCCTGAGCGTTTGATGAGTCTGTCAGTGGAGGATATTGCCTGGTTTGATAGAGACAGGTTGGGTACCGAGATTATCTTTAGCTGCCGTGGGTTTCCGAATGTGCCTTTGATAGGCAGGAAGGGCTGTATCAATTATAATCCATCTCTGCTGGTCCGACAGTTTGCTTATGCTTTGAGAGCTCCGCCGAAGGATGAAGAGGTGCAGGAATCTCTGTACCTCACTGGTCTTCTAGAGGGGGATATGTTATCTAAGCTTCAGCACGCTTGGAATGGTATCTGTAAGCGAGGAAAGCCGTTGCTGGGAAAAAGTAATAGCCAGGCCTACGCTCCATATGTGACTTGGATTAGAGCCAGAGTAGATGCTATAGGGATGTCGTTTCCTCCTGCCCAGCCAGAAAGCCCTCCAGTGATTGAAGAGCCTACCACTGTGCCTATTCAGCAACATAATCAGGTGTTAGCTGAGAGAGATGAGCTGAAAAAGGCAAATGAAGAACTGGAGAAAGAATTGGCTCAACTCAAAAGCGAGAGAAGTGAGTCGTCCATTCCTTCAAAAGGCAGACAGAGCTGGTGAACCAGTTAGGGACGGATTTGACTAAGCAGATGGCTGAGCGTGAGCGCTTGGGTCGAGACTTCAAAGCTGTCAATGATGTACTGGCCACTAAGAAGCAGCACTTGGATGAAGCGTATCGGAGAATATCCAAGTTTAATCAGCACTGGAAGGCCACCCTAGCCAACGGGAAAGAACGGGAGGATAAGCTGAAGCAACAAATCTCCAAGCTGAAAGCCCAGGTGAAGGCTAGTGAGAAGAGGTTTAATGAAGAAACCGCTCGCAGATATGCCGCTGAAGGCCGGCTCAACAAGGCTCTTGCTAACCTGAAGGAGCGCAAACTGACGTTTGAATCCAAGAAGCGGAAGTTAGAAGATTGTTTCGACGAAGGAGCATGGGAAGACTCAGTTGAAGGTCTTTAATACACCATTATGCAGAGAGAGTTACTCGTCGAAGGGTTGCTCACTCGGCCTGATCATCCAGAAATGAGGAATCTGTTAGAAGAGTTCCGCGCCCGTGGCCGTGCTTGACTATTTGTGTTCCTTTTGTTTTGATCATTATTGTATGTTGACCATCACCAGGCTTGTTGGTCGAGGTCACGCTATTGATTCAGCTTGTATCCAAAGACGTTGTGTACCGCCTTGATGGGCTTTCTTTATATATATGAGATGTTATTTCCATGACTGGACTCAGACTTCTTATTATCAGCACTGGCACTCAGGCACTAGGATCGGGGGAAATCTCCCCAACGCACAGACACACGTTTGCATTTGCATGAAGCATTTGCATAACGAGCAGTTTGTTGTTTTTTCTAACCCTTTTGTGTATACAGGTTGTTTCAGGTTGTTCCAGGATTGATCAAAGACACATCCACCGCTATCCGACCAAAGCAAATCAAGCCAGAGTTATGGAGCAAATGCAAACTGACGTTCAAGAACTCTGAGAAAGGATGGACCGCTTCATGGAGCTCATGCAAGCGGTCGCCAACAGCCAGGATCAGCTCAGAACCTTGGTTCAGCCTCTGATTTCAAGGGTCGACAACAATGGTGTACTCCATGGTGGGACTGTGCCAACCTCTCCACCTGTTGAAACTCCTCAGAATGGCGTCCACGTGACCGGGGGGAATGGCAGTGCCAACGGCAATGTGATAGCTAACATGGGACTCAACGGTAATACGACTGGCGTCAGTAATGGAAATTTTGAAGCTAACGTCAATGTTGGGCTGGGCAACGACAATGCGGGTGTTGGAAATCTGTTTGGGCCTCAGTCGTGGTTAGAAGACCGTCAAGACGATGTGTTCTCGCAGAGAGGTGCCGAAGGGGAGCTGACTGCTGAAGCACGACTAAGGTTTAAGGCACTCGAGGACAAGATGAGGAATTTCGAGAACCAGAACACCACGGGTGTTGACATGTCCAAGTTGGGACTGATTGATGATTTCAAGGTGCCTCCCAAGTTCAAGGTACCCGACTTTGAAAAGTACAAGGGCACCACTTTCCCTCGCGTCCACCTGAGATCATATTACCGGAAAATGTCTGCTCATTTTGAGGACGAGAAGTTGCTGATGCACTTCTTTCAGGACAGTCTGTCCGGACCCTCCCTAGAATGGTACATGAGTCTGGAACCTACCAGTGTGCACACGTGGAAGGAACTTGCTGAAGCATTTGTGCACCACTACCAATATAACAGTGACTTGGCTCCGAATCGAGTCCAACTGCAGAATCTGTCACAGAGGAACAACGAAGGGTTCAAGGAATACGCCCAGCGGTGGCGTGAGTTAGCAGCTAGGGTTCAGCCGCCGATGGTTGAACGCGAGCTTGTGGAAATGTTCGTAGCCACCCTCCCAGGGGTTTATTATGAGAAATTGGTCAGCAGTATGTCTGGAAGCTTCTCAGATCTTATTATCACGGGTGAGCACGTCAAAAATGGGATCAAACTGGGGAAATTCAAGGTGATCTGTCCTCGGCTGGAGGAGGAAAGAAACCTTATAGTGGCAAAAGACGGGAAGGAGAGACAAGCGCTGTGTCCAACGCTTGAAGGAAGGGCAAGGGCCAACACCAGCAGGTGGCCAGCATAACTATCCCGGCAGTCCAACAGCCACAGCAACAGTAGCAGCAGCCGAACCAACAAGGGTACAGAAAGTATCAGAACAGGGCACCTCTGTCGAGCTGTCACCTCGAGACACCGCCCATGTCCTATGCTCAACTGTTACAGACCCTGCTTCAGTTGCAGTTAATCCAGAAGAGAACCCTGGCTCCCTTGACAGGGGCATCTCCGCCAGGTTATGACGCGAATGCAACTTATGAATTTCACTCGGGGGCACCAGGCCACACGATAGAAAATTGCAAAGCTTTCAAGCATAAGGTGCAGGACATGGTGGACGCTAAGATCATCAATTTCTCAGATAATGTGCCAAACGTCACGAAGAACCCTATGCCGAATCATAGGGGAGGTGGAGCAAATGCCATTATTGAAGACGAGAGCTTGGATTTATTGACTGACGTCAGAGATCTGAAGATACCGCTTAGCTTCATTAAAGCTAAGCTGATGAAAAGGGGTTTCTTTCTAGGTTGTGGAGAGCTGTGTATGGGCTGTGCGACTGGGCCTGATGGATGTGAACAGTTGATGGAGGGGATTCAAAGTCCAATGACCGAAGGAATCCTGCAGTTTAGCCGAAGGGGCGAAAGCGGATCGGGAGAGGTAATGCTGAAGCAAGATGATGAGGTTGCCACCATCACCATCCCTCGTCGGACGATAACTATTTCCGCACCCAGACCGCCCACGATTACCATCACCAAAGCTGGGCCGATACCCTTCGAAAGCACCAATGTTGTCCCATGGCATTACGGGGCAGAGGTCTACTGCAACAGACAGAAGTTGGAACCAGAACCCTCAGGGTCGTGTGTGGATAACCTAGTGGGCATTGGCGGAATCACTCGCAGCGGAAGAGTGTTCGCTCCACCTGAGGTTGTGGCGGACAAAGCGGACAAAGCTGATGCAACTGATAAAGGGAAGAGTAAAGTCGTTGAAGAGACCTCTCGTGGGGTAGAGAAAGACTTACTTTTTAGAGACACCGAAGAATTTATGAGGTTGATTAAAAAGAGTGACTACAAGATCGTGGATCATCTCCATCAAACACCCTCGAAAATTTCCATCCTGAATTTGTTGCTGTGTTCTGAGGCACATCGCAACGCGCTGCTAAAGGTTTTGAATGCCATGTATGTACCGCAGGAAATATCGGTAAACCAGTTAGAGGGGGTCGTAGCCCACGTGAATGCTGGAAATGGGTTAGGGTTCACTGACCTGGAGCTGACGCCGAATGGAAGAAACCACAACAGCGCCCTGCACATCTCGATAGAGTGTAGGGGAACGATTATGTCGCATGTGTTGGTAGACACAGGGTCCTCACTCAATGTTCTTCCGAAGAAACCATTGATGAAGTTAGATACTCGAGGACTGATTTATACGCCCAGTGATCTGGTCGTGAAAGCGTTCGATGGAACCAAACGCCATGTTTTCGGGGAGGTGAAGTTGCCAATCCAAGTCGGGCCGGAAACGTTCGACGCAATTTTCTATATTATGGACATCATGCCTGCCTACAGCTGTCTCTTGGGCCGGCCATGGATCCATTCTGCGGGCGCCGTGACCTCCACGTTGCACCAGAAGCTCAAGTACGCTGTCGGAGGCAGCATCGTGACCGTATGTGGCGAGGAAGACATAATGGTGAGCCATTTGTCGTCCTTCAAGTATGTTGAGATGGATGGGGAAATCCACGAAACCCTATGTCAAGCGTTCGAAGCTGTTAAAGTCAAGAGCGTAGCTCCTACAATCACTGAGAAGCCAGAGATGACTCTCTCCTCCTTCAAGGAAGCTCGGGTCGTTGTTCAAGCCGGATCTACCCCAGGCTGGGGGCGAGTTCTAGAGATATCTAAAAAGCAAGACAAGTTTGGGTTGGGATATTCTCCTGCGGCCGAAGCCTCATCTTCTCACAGTGCGTCGCGAGGTAAAAGGCCGATCTAGTTTACAAGCGGCGGGGTGATATTTGAAAGTGTCAACGCAGTGTCTGAAGACGGCGAAGATAGCGACTGCGATCTGAACTCTTGGATCCAGCCAAGCAAACCAGGCGAGAGCCTCAACAACTGGTCCGTCAGGGATATCATCCAAGTGACAGACAAAGAGTAATGATTTACTTTTTCCAATCGTTGTACAACCCTATGTCCTACCCGGGGCATAGTGGTTTTATTGTCAGGGCCTCGTTTGATTATGTACATGCATTTTACCAATAAATCAAAAGGCGTTTTTCTTCGTATTCAAATGTTGTGATCTCTGTTATTCCTGTTTTATATTTGTTTTGAAAAACAACAAAATGGCAATGGGGTTTGTGCTAACCTGCATATCCTTGTTTTAAGCTTAACCCTTGTTATTGCAGGATCCACATAGCAGATGACATCGACTCTGGACCTTCTACGACTCACTTCGACTTCGATTGCCCGATCTATCAAGCCGAAGAAGAGATTGATGAAGACGAAGACCTTCCTGAAGAGTTGGCCCGCTTGTTGAAACAAGAAGAGAAAGTTATTCTGCCTCACGAAGAAGAGATCGAGATTGTGAATCTGGGTTCTGAAGAACTTGTCAGGAACGTCAGGATAGGGGCTGCATTGCAGAGTGATGTCAAGCAGAGATTGGTCGAGATGCTGAGAGAGTACAGTGACGTCTTTGCTTGGTCCTACGAAGATATGCCCGGACTTGACACTGACATCGTGGTCCACCACTTGCCTCTACGAGAAGATTGTCCTCCCGTTAAGCAGAAGCTTAGGAGGACACGACCAGATATGGCTGTTAAGATCAAAGAAGAAGTGCAGAAACAGCTTGATGCTGGCTTCTTAGCGGTCACTACTTATCCTCTGTGGGTCGCTAACATAGTAACTGTACCGAAGAAGGACGGTAAGGTACGAATGTGCGTCGATTACCAGGATTTGAATAAGGCAAGCCCTAAAGATGATTTCCCGCTCCCTCATATTGATGTGTTGGTCGACAATACAGCTCAGTTCTCCGTGTTTTCGTTCATGGATGGCTTCTCCCGTTACAATCAGATCAAGATGGAGCCGGAGGACATGGAAAAAACTACGTTTATCACTCCTTGGGGAACATTTTGCTACAAGGTAATGCCTTTCGGTCTGAAGAATGCATGGGCCACTTACCAACGGGCAATGGTTACTTTGTTTCATGACATGATTCATCATGAGATTGAAGTCTATGTTGATGACATGATTGCAAAGTCCCAAATGGAGGAGGAATATCTGGTCAATTTGCTGAAGCTTTTTGAGAGGCTTAGGAAATTCAGGTTGAGGCTGAATCCTAACAAGTGTACTTTCGGAGTACGGTCTGGAAAACTACTAGGGTTTATCGTGAGCAAAAGAGGCATTGAGGTTGATCCTGCAAAGATAAAAGCAATACAAGAAATGCCAGCGCCGAAAACAGAAAAAGAAGTTCGTGGTTTCCTGGGCCGAATAAACTACATTGCAAGGTTTATCTCTCAGCTCACGGCCACGTGTGAACCGATGTTCAAACTGCTAAAGAAAGATCAGGCGATTATCTGGAATGAGGATTGCCAGAAGGCATTTGATAAGATAAAACAGTACCTGCAGGAACCTCCAATCTTGATTCCCCCAGTGGCCGAAAGACCCTTAATCATGTACTTGACAGTTCTTGAGAATAGTATGGGGTGTGTTCTCGGTCAGCACGACGAGACAGGCAGAAAGGAGCATGCCATTTACTACTTGAGTAAAAAGTTCATAGATTGTGAATCTCGTTACTCGATGCTGGAGAAAACGTGTTGCGCACTAGCCTGGGCTGCCAAACGTTTACGACAATACATGCTCAATCACACAACCATGCTAACTTCGAAGATGGATCCGATCAAGTATGTCTTCGAGAAGCAAGCGCTTTCGGGCAGGATTGCCAGATGGAAAACGGTGTTGACAGAATATGACATTCAGTACATTTCCCAGAAGGCCATTAAGGGGAGCGTATTGTCTGAGTACCTTGCCGAACAGCCGATCGAAGATTATCAGCCGATGAAATTTGAATTCCTTGACGAGGATATCATGTTTCTTAAAGCAAAGGATTGCGATGAGCCGTTGCCCGACGAGGGGCCAGATAGGAAATCCCAGTGGAAATTGATATTTGACGGGGCGGTTAATTCTTACGGAAGTGGCATAGGGGCAATCATCACGACTCCCCATGGATCCCACATCTCGTTTACTGCGAGACTGACGTTTCCGGTCACCAATAACGAAGCGGAGTACGAAGCATGCATCATGGGTCTAGAAGAAGCAATTGATTTGAGAATCAAGAACCTAGATGTATATGGTGACTCGGCACTTGTGATTAACCAGATTAAAGGGGAGTGGGAGACTCGTCAATCGAATTTGGTGCCGTACATGAACTATGCCAGAAGGCTACTTCCGTTCTTTGATCGAGTAGAACTCCATCATGTGCCCAGGGTTGAGAATCAGATGGCTGATGCCTTAGCCACGTTGGCTTCGATGTATAAAGTCAATTTTTGGAATGAAGCTCCAAGAATTGTCCTCTCTCGTCTTGATAAACCTGCATTCGTCTTTGCGATCGAGGAAGCCTCCGATGGCAAGCCATGGTTCCATGATATTCAGACCTTCCTTACAACTAAGGAGTATCCCGCGGGAGCGTCAACCCAGGATAAGAAGACTCTGAGGAGGCTGTCTGGAAATTTTTATCTCAATCCTGATGGAGTTTTGTATAAAAGAAACTACGATCTCGTGCTACTCAGATGTGTAGATGAGAAAGAGGCGAGTATGCTCATGGAAGAAGTCCATGAAGGCACATTTGGTATGCACGCCGGCGGGCATGCTATGACAAGAAAGATCCTGAGAGTAGGATATTACTGGCTGACGATGGAGTCGGATTGCTTTAAATTCGCGAAGAGATGTCATAAATGCCAGATTTATGCTGATAAGATTCATGTGCCGCCGTGCCCGTTGAATGTCATGTCCTCCCCGTAGCCGTTCTCCATGTGGGGCATCGACATGATAGGCAAGATCGAGCCCACTGCATCTAACGGTCATCGCTTCATTCTAGTAGCTATCGACTATTTCACCAAGTGGGTGGAGGCAGCCTCATATGCTAATGTGACCAAGCAAGTGGTGGCTAAATTCATAAAGAGGGACATCATCTGTCGTTACGGAATTCCCGAGCGGATCATTACTGACAATGGTTCGAATCTGAATAACAAGATGATGAAGGAGTTGTGCTAGAGTTTCAAGATTGAACATCACAACTCATCTCCTTACTGGCTGAGGATGAATGGCGCCGTTGAAGCGGCTAATAAGAATATCAAGAAGATTGTACAGAAGATGGTTGTGACCTACAAGGATTGGCACGAGATGCTGCCATTTGCACTGCACGGTTATCGTACAACGGTATGTACATCAACCGGGGCAACTCCTTTCTCATTGGTGTACGGTATGGAAGTTGTCTTACCGTTAGAAGTTGAGATTCCTTCTTTGCGAGTTTTGGTTGATGTGAAACTCGATGAGGCAGAATGGATTAAGAATCGACTAAACCAACTCAGCCTGATGGATGAGAAGAGGTTAACATCGATTGCACACGGTCGTCTGTACCAAAGCCGAATGAAGAAAGCCTATGATAAGAAGGTGCGTCCGAGAAGCTTTCAGACGGGTGATCTCGTCCTGAAGAAGATTCTTCCTCCACACTCCGATCACCGGGGCAAGTGGACTCCTAATTACGAAGGTCCGTACGTCGTCAGCATGGTCTTCTCGGGAGGAGCCTTGTTGTTATCCACAATGGATGGCGAAGATTTTGCATCCCCGGTGAACGCGGACGCAGTTAAAAAATACTTTGCTTAAAAATGACCCGCTGGAAAGAAAAAGAATATCCAGGCAAAAATGGGGCATCCCGACGAACCATAAAAAAGGAAAAAGGTTGGGGCAAAAATTAGGGATATAAATGAAAAATGTACACCCGCAAAGTCGAAAACCTGGAAGGGCGACTTTGGCAAAAAAGGGTATCCCGGTGAATCGAAAACCCGGAAGGGCGATTCAGGCAAAAGTTAGGGATTTGAAAAAGCAAATGATCGCGTTCCGCGTGTGGACTTTCATTGTTTAGTGGTTTGGAAGACCCGAGGGTCGTTTATCTGAATCAATCTCTTCTGAAGCTGAAGCGTTGGAGAAGTATCGAAGTCGAGTGGGTCATAGAGGGATGAACTCATGGTGTTCGTCTACGCCTCATTGCCGACATTTGTGTATATACTGATGTATATTTATGTTTTTATATTTGCGCGGCTTCCTCATCCCAGGAGCTTGCATCTGTTGTAAAACATTTGTTTGCCCATTCAGGGGTTCGTTATCAATAAAATGTATACTATTCAGCAATTCTGTTTGCCTGTTTAGCATTTATCTATTTTGTTTGCGAAAAAGAACGCCGATGTTTTTGATAAAATGTGCATACATAAACTTACTGGCCTAGGCCACTGATTGTTGAAACAATGAATTACTTGAACATTGTCACAAGATGATAACCTTGGTAGGTCCCTTTGAGAAGGGTATCTTGTCTGTGTGTTGTTGCAGGTATAGCACATACCAGGCAGTATGCCGTATGCGTCCCCAAGCAGAGAAGATTCTCTCCCTAGTCAGATGCATCCTGAAGGATCGTCATCTCCCCAGCTGAGTCATATACTGAAGTGTACAGCACTCGATAGTTCCAGACTGAAGTCTCCAGCGGAATTGAAATTCCCCACAGAGTCGTACTCTCCCCGGCATGCAGGATGATTCCTTTTACCCCAACCGAGTTTGCAGATCCTCAAGAGAGCCGAGTTCTTGGAAAGCCGTTGAGGCCATGAGTGGTTTTCCCCAGTAGAGTGTTGAATAGTTAATGCTGTTTTTCCCCACCGGAGTCGTTATCTCTAGGAAAGCTTTGTCGCGAAGGCCGTGTAGTTTATTTCTGTGATTGACGTCGTTCTCCTCAACAGCTTGTGGTTTGAATACCCAGATGAGCAGGTTCAGGTTCTCATAGATCTTTGTTCTCTTGCAGCAGTTGGCTGAAGTTCGTTTCCTCAGGCGGAGTCCAATTGAGATTGGTGTAACTTCTTCTCCTTGGCAGGATGAGTCCTTCCTCCACCAAAGTGGTCCTTTCTCCTTGACAGGAGGATTCTCCCTTCAGCATTTATTTTGCTGATGGGGTCGCAGTATCTTGCATGATTGCATAGCATTTACCCTAAACGCGTAGCATTTCCACCGTGTGGAGCATTGCGCCATTGTCGATCATATGCATATGAAACATGAGCTAGGTTGTTACCGTTCTTGTTTTGCAGGTGTTCCCCAACAGGGTGTCTGCTCAGGATGATTCCTGAAGTCTCAGAAGAGTTGTGTGGCTCAGGATGATTCTTGAATTCCCCCAGCAAAGTCGTTTGCCCAAGATGATTCTTGAATTCTCCAATGAAGTTGATCGCTTAAGATGATTCTTAAGATCCCCAGTGAAGTCGCCAGAGAGGGTCGCTCAAGTTGATGATTAGAGTCCCCGGCAGAGTGTTTGCTTAGGATGATTCCTGAAATCTCCAGCAGAGTTATTGGTTCAGGATGATTCTTGAAGTCCCCGACGGAGTTGTTTATCCAAGATGATTCTTGAAGTCCTCAGCAGAGTTAACTCATCCAGAATGATCTCTGGATCACTGAAGCCGAGTTACTTGATAGTTCTCCAGAATCCCCAGCGGAGATATGTCATCCCCAGCAGGTTTCTGAACAGCGAAGTTGAAACTTCCCTTGAAGACTTGATGATTGAAGTTTGGCAGTAGTGCCAAATCCCTTGACTTACCAATGAAGTCTAACTACTGATGCGGAGTGCCTGATGACAGAAGTTTGGATATCCCCAATTGGTTCATGATTAACCGAGAATTCTATGCCCGACTTACTGATGAAGTCCGGCCGACGCCCGAAAGTTTCTATGAATGCCAGACGGCATAATTAACTTGACTGTTAAAAAGTTCCTAATGACCTGATGAGTCCCGAGGAATTATGATGCCTGACGGCATGATCGACCGCGTATCACCGGTTACCGAATGACCAGTGATACCTTGATGACTTGAGGACGAATATCTACAGCAAAATCAGATGACCATCCTGACGGAGATTTGAGATTAGACCCTTCATCGGTTACCGTGTAACCAATTCCCCAGCAAGTTTCCGCGCAACTGTCAGGCTCAGTTTTGAAGATGTTCCCAACAATCAGAGTATCGTTTACCTGTGCGTGTCGGCAAATCACCAGTTGCCGCGTAACCAGTGATCCCTCGATGATTCGAGGATGCAAGGATATCAAATAAATCAGAGAATCATCCGGACGGAGGTTCAGATCAGTATCTCTCCAGCTAGTTGTCGTGCAGCTATTATTTCAGTTTCCGAAGATTTGTCCCCATTAGAGTACCGTGTACTTGTGCAGTTGGAAAATTTCCGGGTTTGTTGGTATTCAACCGTCTTCTACCTTGATTGTTTGAGAACCATTCGCTTCTCACCCAGTCAGGTCCAAGCCATTTGAATAGGGGCAGCTGTTGCACCCCAAAATTTGATCAACATTTCTTTACCTAGCTTATGTTTCATTTCATTCACATTAGCATTATCATTTGCATTTCATTGATATGTATGCAGGAGATCAAGAGGCATGATTACCAATCAAGAGCTATACAAGACTATGAGGCTAGCTAAGAAGGTGTCCAAGGATTGATATTCTTGTTAGAGAAGTTGAAAGAGCCTCAGAAAGAGTGGTTGAAACCAAGTGTGTAGGTCTCCTAACTTGAGAGTTGTGGGAAGCCATCAGATGATTCTGAGGCCATGAAGATGGAATTGAGGTCTTGAGAGAGCTCATGAGAAGTGTTGGGGATCACTTTGAGGCCTAGACAGGTCATTGTGCAAGGTTAGGGAGCCTCAGCCATGCTTGGTGCAGCTAGGGTTTGACTGGGTCAACCCTAAGTCAACTGATGAGTTGAAGAAGGTTGAGACCTAATCTAAGAGCCATGTGATCATGGATTGATACATTGATATGTTATAAGGATGATTCCAAGGTTGACTCATCATGATTGAAGAGTTTAAGAAGCTTCAAGCTAGGGTTTCTAAGGCTTGATAGTGTAAAATCCCCTAGTTTGACCCCTATCTTCAAGGCAGTTTAGCTCAAGATGTGATTGTCATCTCATCTTTCCCCAAACATGATTGTTGTAGAGCATGGTCTTAGCTTTAATTTGAGTGCTATAAGTCCTTGATAGGATTTGTAGAACTCAAGTTATGACTTTGACAAGTTACATGTCATCTGAGGCATGTGAATTTGGAGCTTGAAAGTTGTCCAACTTGCATGAAACATTTGCCCTAGAAGGATGATTCCTATGAACTTTTGGTCAACATTAATGTTGTTCCTTATCCTCTTAGCTTTCTAGAGAGTACTAGAAGTCATTGATAGGATTTGTATAACTCAAGTTATGGCTTTGAAAAGTCAAGGGTATTTTGGTCATTTGGAGATTATAGGTCATTTCAACCATAAGGCCATAACTCCTATTTCCAAGCTTCAAATGGGAAAATGTTCAACATAAAACTTGTTAAAAATGATGTTTTAAGGCTAGCCAAGAGGTCATGAGAGCTTGGAATAGCTTGCTTCACAAAATCACAAAAATGGTCTAAAATAAGGATGATTTTCAAAGGAACCAAAGATGGAAATTGAGATTTTTGATCTACATGTCCAAACCAAGGCATGTATGTCACTTTGATTGTAAAACACATTTTAAGAACATTGGTATTGCCACAATTTTGACTTGAGGTTTAATTTGTGGACTTGCTTTGAAAAGTGGTTACTTACATCTTAAGTAACAATTGCCAAACCAAAATTCAAGGCATAACCAAGGCTTCTTTCAATCCAAACACATCCAAAATACCATTAGGATAGAAATTGGAAGAGAATGAGGGTGAATACAAGCTGCTAGCAGAATTGGTATGACCATGGCATGAGATTGAACTTTCCATGACATGAGATATTGAATTTCTCATTAGAAGAATCTAGAGCTTTCTAGATCATCCATACATGTTCTATATATGATGATGAGGTGATCCAAGGCTAAGGTTGGTGATAATTGAAGGAGAGAATAGAGATTGAGATTGAAAATTTCTTGCTTGCAACTGAATTCGGTTACACCATTTTCTTCACTTTCCATCCATTTTCTTGATTGCAATCACTTCCATGGATGCTAGTGAATGACTCCAGATCATAATCAAGGCAAATTTGTGGCTGAATGGTGTTCTTGATCTCAGATTTTTTCACCTGCAACTCAGAATTGGTTCCAAGAATCCAGAGCATTTCCATCCATTTCATTACATACAGAAGCTTTGAATTGATTCATTGAAGGAGTCTGGAGCATTTGAAAGCTTGATTTGAAGGTTTACTACCTCTCTGCACACGAAATTCTCAAGTTAGTAACTTTCAATCTCCAGCTAAAATTAGGGTGAATTAAGAAGAATTATTGTGTTAGATGCATAGTAGAAGGGTGTAGGAAGGTTTTTGGTTTATCAATTTGAGAATTATTGACCAATTAGGGTTGTTACCATTTTCGGTTGAGATGGTGTTCTTGCGAATCTTGAGGTTTTAGATCGAATTAAGGGCATGAATGGACTCCTTGTGAGATTTTGGACAAGATTCATCAAGGAATCATGGCCTATGGTGGATTCTATAGCAAGTTAGGGTTGTGAAACGTTGATCGGAAAACGTCACCGGCGGGGACTATGGCGCGCAGGTGACCTGAGTTTCAGAAGTTCAAATTGGCGAAGATGATCCCAGAGCCATCAGATCTTGGTTGGACTTTGACTGAAGGCATGATCCAACAGCCATGGATTGGTTTCAATTTGTGAAGGACCCTGAGTTACTTGCAACGCTGCGTTTCATTTAAGTTGTGGTTTTGGGCTTAAGTCAGAACTGATACTCACACCCCCCCTTATGGCCCAATCCTAAAATGAACTGGATTTTATTGCTATCTGCACCACGCGCTTATCATTTTTATTTTGATTTCCTTTATTTTTTCATTTTATTCATGGATATTGATTAATTCATAAAAAATGGAAAAATAACTCAATTAATCCCATTCTTTTTCCTATGGATTCATGATTAAATCTAGTATTTTGTAGATAAAAAATATTAATATTCCATGCATTTTTTGACTTTATGTGCATTTTTACATTTTAATTTATATTAAAATAATCATGTTTGATGCTTGATTGTGTTGAATTTGGTTTGATCATGTGATGATGATTTTGGCCTTGATTTTTTGTGAGTAGCTAGCATAGATATGCATGCTCCCCATAGATTTTTCTCACATTTTTGTGATGAGCATAAGTGGTAGTTTTAGGTTGAAACCTTAAGAGCTCCATTTTTAGGGTTTATGGTTGATACCTTGTGATTTAGGTTTTATTTTTAGAACTTGGTGGATGATTTAACCTCTGATTTTTGTATGGTAGATTCATGATTGAATTAGGGTCCCTTAGGGATTTTTGTAGGAATTTTCAAGGTAGTTTTCTATTTTTGTTTGATTTTAGTTTAAGTGCTAGCTTTAGATGATTCTAATGCCCTAATTCAACTAGATTGACTTCTCTAGTTCCCTTAGATTAGGGTTTTGTTTCTCTTGCTCTTGGATGATGATGAAGATAATCTTGGGCTACCATGGATTGAGTTGAAGAAGCTTGGATGTGAAGTTTTCCCCTCTTTTGGTGTAGTGTTGATTAGGTGTTAAGATTAGGGTTTGTAGGCAGAGCTTCTAGATAGATTCTCTTCCTTCATAAACATGGAAGATGTTGATCACTTCCATTCTTCCCTATGATGTAAGGTCCCCTTGTAAAGGCCTCATCCCTCCTTTGGTAGGATGTGTGGCTCTTTGCAAGTTGGTAGAATCTTTGAGGGTCCCTTTCTCTGATGATAGGATGCTTAGTGGTGACCTTTGGTCTTCACTCTGCTACCAATCATCCCAACTTTGCTCTTGATAGATGAATCTTTCTCCCTTGTTAGAGGATGGAGTTCCTTGCTTGAAGAAGATTGAAGGATGAAATTGATACTTCTTTGTGTTTGAAGATTACTCTGAGAAGCTGAAGCTTGAAGGTCCAGAAGAACAAGTTGACACTTGTAAAGAAGATCAAATTGAGTTTGAGTGAAGAGCTGAGGCTTGAGGAATAAAGGATAAGTTGATACTTATGTTGGTACACTGAGAGCCTGAAGGAGCCAAGTTGATATTAGGGTTGAAGCCTGAAGGTGGAATTTACTGAAGAGCTGAGGCTTGAAGAAGAAAGAATAAGTTGATACTTATGTGGATGTGCTGGAGGTTCAGAGAAGCAAGTTGATATTTGCTATTGAAGATGATAGCCTTGAAGGGTGGTTGCAGAATGATGGCTGAACTGATGTCAGAGGAGCTTTCCTGTGAAGCTGTGGAAGCTGTTGATCTGCTTTCTTTTCTGTCTGTTTGCTTGCTGTGCAACTGTATTGCCGTGACTTGTGATTTGCCTGATGCATTAGAATAAGTTCATGTTTAGATTGTGTTAAGCTAGGAGCATGATTGCACTAGAGGTTGAGTTACTCCCTCTGCTTGTATTTTTACTGTATGGCTTTGCTTGCGGGTATTCGGTAGAGCCTAGCTCCCTTGCCTATGTGGTTTGTGTTTGCTTAATGGCATTTTACTTCTTCTGTATGATTGCAGTTACTCCTATTTTGCTTGATAGCATAGCATGTTATTCCTCTGTATGATTGCAGTTATTCATACTTGGCTTGAGGTTGAGATGAGCTTGTGGAGGCTGATGCCCCACACACATTTCCTCCCTCACTTGCATTGCATGCATTTTACTGTATATCTGTTTATTGTTTAAGCTGATGCTTATCTATTTCTGTTTACCCTAGCATGATCCCCTAGGAATCTCACTTCCTTTGATAAGGAAGTGATGATTAGAACTTTAGGTTGAAACCTATGCATGATAACTTATAGGAGATCCCTGTTTCAAACTTCAACCATAAGATGAATCCTTGGCATGACAACATTAGGACTTGATAGTCTCCCTCTAGTTGAGCCTGTTCTCTCTTCTCATCTCAAAACAAATTAAACTACAGTAATAAAGGTTAACTGATGTCGTACGTTACGAGCCTTAAGCTATCTGAGAAAGGATTGTTGGAGAGTTTCTTTTCGACAGCTTGGATATTTAGTATGGCACCCTTTGGGTGACATACATCACATTCACTCTCAGGTCATAGTCTCTAGTGCGATATTAGTTGCAAACATCCATAAAAAACAATTCTTCCGTAAAAGACAGAAAATAAACTTCAAACCTTTTTGCCCCATGGGCCCATAATTCAAAGGAAGCTTTTCTGAAGAAAAGAGTGTCGTTAACTCCCAGTTCTACCGCAAACGGTAACGCGTGAGTCTCCAAGGGTCGAGCTGCGTACACCAAACTGCTGGAACTATTTGTTAACCCTACTTGATAAAACAGATGAATCTGAATTCCCGTAATCCGTATTATCCCGAACTACGTAAGCTCTGATCTCTCATATCTGTTGAGAGTATGTAGGCACAATACTGATGTATTGGCGAGCCACCTTCCCCGTAACTCGTAGTTAGGCGAACTACGTTGACTCTGATTTCTCATTCTCTGATGAGAATACGTAGGCATGAAGTGCGACGCTTTGCCGAGTCATTTTCTTTCCTTTTCAGACCAGCCTTGATAGGTAGATAGATAAAACCAACCCGTCAGATAAACACAACAAGCGTGGATCCCATCGAGTACGATGGACGTGAGGGGTGCTAATACCTTCCCCTTGCGTAACCGACTCCCGAACCCAGACAATGGTTGCGATGACCTTGTCTTATACCTTTTCGTCAGGTTTTTCCGATCGTTTCCTTTCCCGTTCCGAGGGATAAATAACGAAAGGTGGCGACTCTTCTGTTTTGCCGGCACCTTATTTTCGCGGTAGCGACACTCGTGACTATGAGATCACGATGGAGCCCGAAGTTCCTATACTTCGGGAGGAGAGGAGATACACTTTACTCAAAGCGAAGCGTGAAAATGAAGAACTATGGGAGATAATTCGCCACAATCAATCTTATCCCAGGTCTAAAGAAGGAGAAGGATCATCTAGTTAGAACGATCGATACTTCACCATTTCCCACTTTCTTTAAGGTTGTAATCTTATGTTATGTTTTCTTCTGTTCTAAGAAAGGTCTTGCTTGTTAGCAAGATCCATCTATTGTAATGGATCTCAACTTATCAATGAAAATTTTCTTTTAAAGCACGTTGTTACATGTGTTTCTAATTTTTTGTTTGTAAACAAAATTTACTGCTTCCTTGAATGGTTAGTTTTGCATTTACATTTGGCATATCATTCTGCATTGGTCTTGCATGGATTCTGCAACTCATCTGTTGTTCTTGTCCCCTAGAGAGAGAGAGAGGGAAGAGGAGGAAAGAAGTCACGCTGTGTTCCCATAGATATAACACCCGAGCCCAAGCTCAGAGAAGGATGGCCGACAACGATCAAAGAATTGACCAGATCAACAATGATCAAGGAATCAAAGACAATGTCAGTCAGATTATAGAGGTTCTTAATGTGATAAAAGCGAAGATGGATACACAGGCTACAATGGTCTCTGAATTCGCTACAACAACAACAAATCCTCCTACGATTCCAGATTCCACAACTGAGTTTCTGTTCGGCATGTCCGGGGAGTTTTTGCCTCCGCTCAGCAATCCTCAACCATCCGGTTTTCAACCACAAGTTGTTCTGATGATGACAAATACTATCTTCACCCAGGTGAGAGGACCAACACATGTTCGAACTGTCTTTAACAATCATCAATCGATCTTTGACATATTAGATGGTTCTGAAATCAAAGACGAGAAGCACACAAAGCTAAGGGTATAGATGGACATTATGGCTAAGAGAATGAAAGCTATTGAAGGAAGTAATGTCTTTGGATCAGACGCCAAAGACATTTGTCTGGTATTAGGACTGATATTTCCACCAAAGTTCAAGATGCCTATGTTTGACAAATATGAGGGTACCACTTGTCCCATAGTCCATTTGATCATGTATTGCAGGCGGATGGCTCCGCACATTGAAAACGACAAGCTATTGGTACATTTCTTCCAAGATAGCCTCAAAGGAGCATCTGCCAAATGGTACTTGAGCTTAGACCAGGCAAAGATCCATGGTTTTCAAGACTTATCAGACACATTTATCCAGCAGTACAAATATAACATGGATCTGGCCCCAGATCGCTGTCAGCTTCTTAACATGATGCAGAAGAGTACTGAATCTTTTAAAGAATATGCGCAAAGATGGCGCGGGACCGCTGCTCAAGTTGAGCCACCCCTCACCGAAAAATAACTAGCTGACTGGTTCGTAGACACAGTTAGGCATGAGTTCTACGAAAGGCTAATCAGTAGTGTCACAACGAATTTCCCCGACATTGTCATTGTAGGAGTAAAAGTTGAAGCAGGGCTAAAAAGTGGAAAAGTGACAAATTCAAATACTAATTCCAGCATCGGTGCTACCAAAAAGCCGGCCAGCAATTTCCACAAAAAGAAGGAAGGCGAAGTAAGTGTCGTAACATATGGAAAAAGGCCATAAAATTCAAAGAATCAACAACAGCAATACCAACAACCGCCCTATGTAGCAGCGATGATACCTGTCTTTCAGCAACAACAAGTCCATCAGGGTCCTCAGCAAGGGGCACCCAACCAATATCAACCATACAACAACCAACAAATGCAGCAGCCTCAAGCTCAAGCTCCGAGGGCAAATTATCAAAGTGGTAGGCCAAGGATACAACCTATACTTATGAGCTATACCGAGTTGTTCCCCGTGCTGATGGAAAGAGGCCTTGTCAGAACAAGGGAATTAGGTGCTCCGCCTAATCCTCTTCCACATTACTACAATGCCAACGCGCGCTGTCCTTTTCATGAAAACGCCCCCGGGCATGATCTGGAAGGTTATTTTGCGCTTCAGCACATTGTCCGAGAGTTGATAGAAAAGAGGATTTTGTCATTTGAAGATAATCAACCGAATGTGAAGGATAACCCTCTACCAAATCATGGTGGGGTAAACTCCATCACCGAAGAAGGGTAAGGATCTGAGACGAAGACTGTTACGACTACCGGTGAAGTAAAAGTTCCATGGGTAGAATTACACAAAAGGCTTGCTCAAGCGTGGGTGCTTAAGAGTTCTCATGAGAATTGTGAGCAATGTCTGCTGAATCCCCAAGGTTGTGACCTTGTGCAAAAGGATGTTCGAGCACTAATTGATCAAGGAATGGTACAAATTAGTAGCAGGAAGAAAAAGGAGAACATAGCGGTAATTGAACCAGTAAACCAACATACTCGAAGAACCCAGCAAGAGGGCGGTCTTCAGAAATAACATAACCAGACACAGGGTTGTCAGGCCAGTATTCCATGACGATCCAACGCCCAGGTTTGGAAAGGACCAACCTAGGTTCGAGCAAAGAAGAGAGTCCAGACCTCACCCAAGGGCTATGACACCCAAATATGATTATTCATGGTGCAATAATGTCATGGGGAAGAAATATAGAAACGTCACCAATATTTTTGGGGGAAGCAGAATGACCCGAAGTGGTCGAGTGTATCAACCTCGAGCAAGTCTTGTGGTTCCCCAGTCAGCCGCTGCCATTCCTAAAGTCGTTACGTTGTTCCTAAGGAAGCTGTTCCAAAAGAGGAGATTTCTAAAGAACCCACCGGCAAAGAAAAAAAGTCCCTTAAAGACGATGAGGAAGAATTCCTAAAAATTATCTTCTGAAGTGACTACCGAATGGTGGATCAGCTTAATCAAACACCGTCTAAGATTTCCATCATGTCGCTACTGCTGAGCTCCCCTGTACATTGTTAAGATTTGCTGAAAATATTGACACAAACTCATGCGATGAAAGACATCACAGTAGGACAATTTGATTCAGTCGTCGCCAACATTACAACATGTAACACCTTGAGCTTCGACGATAATGATTTGACAGTTGAAAAGCGCAAGCACAACTATGCCTTGCATGTACCGATCAAATGCGAACAAGACACATTAGCCAGGGTGCTCTTCAATACAGGATATACGCTCAATGTGATGCCTAAAAGGGCTCTAGCTAAACTAGTTTACCAAGGAGCTTAATTGAGACCTACATCTCTAGTGGTAAAAGCTTTTGATAGCTCAAGAAGGATCGTGATAGGGGAAGTTGATCTGCCAAACATGATAGGTCCTCAGATCTTTGAAATCACTTTTCATGTAATGGATATTAATCCAGTCTACAATTGTCTGTTGGGAAGACCGTGGATACATACAACGAGCGTTGTCACCTCCACTCTACACCAAAAAATGAAATTCGTCTTCAATGACCAATTGGTCATAATTCATGGAGAAGAAGACTTAATGGTGAGCAACATGTCCTCCTTCAGATACATAGAAGCCGATGAGGACGCACTCGAAACTACTTTCCAAGCCCTGGAGATAGCCCATGTCGTTCTGGTTGACGAGTCTGCTATAACTTGTGGGCCATCCTTTGCTTCTATTTAGAGCATCAAAGTTGCATTGAAGACAGGACTCCCTTTGGGATGGGGAGAGATTATTAAAGTCAACGTTTGAGCGAAGAATGACCGCCAAGGGTTGGGTTACAAACCAACTCTAGAAGATGCGCCGGAAGAGAGTGTCATGAAGAAGAAATCCTTGAAAGAAATATTCACAAGCGGAGGATTGCAAGTAAACGCCATTATAGCTGAAGAAGAAAATAATGATCTTGACAGCCTGGTGATCCGAGGCGGAGCAGCTCTGCGCAACTGGGAGACTGTGGAGATCCCTGTCTTTTTACCTTTAGAGTAATTCATTTGATTGTTAGCCTTGTTTTCCTTTAAAAATTCTTGGGCTTGCCCGAGGGCCGTGAATTATTTTGTATGGGCTACTTTGCAATTTGAAAAAATCTATGAATGAAAAGTGTATTTGTTAAAACTCTTATTTTGTTTTCTGCTTATCATTTTCACTCTTTTTGTTAAAAGGAAAAAAAATGGCAACCTTTCTTGAAAACTTAAAAACAACCCTTCATCTGCATGTCTGTGTGGGTGTGTGTCTGATCATTCTCAAACCTGTAAAACCATGCAAAACACCTCCACCACCCACAGAATCCCATGATCATTCGGTTCCTTCTGATAGCAGTTCATCCATCTTTCAAGCTGAAGAAGAGAGTGATGAAGATTCAGAGGTCCTTGAAGAATTGAAGAGGATGACTGAATACGAAGCTGCCTATCTTCAGCTGTACAAGTAACAGATCGACATCGTCAACTTGGGCTCTGAAGAAAAGAAGAGAGAAGTCAAGATTGGAGCACGTTGGGATTTGAGGTTAAAAGCAGGCTGATAGCACTCATCGAAGATTATGTTGGCATATTTGCTTGGTCTTATCAAGATATTCCAGGGTTGGACACTGATATTGCTACGCACAAGCTCCCTTTGAAGCCAGAATGTCCTCCAATCAAGCAGAAGCTTCGAAGATTGAGACCCGACATGGCTCTTAAGATCCGAGACAAAGTCAAGAAGCAAATTCTGTAGAAGCATACTTCAATCTCAAGTTTTGATGATGTCAACACTACTCAAGAAGCTCATCTCTTAGTTGCAAAAAGTCAAGCCTTTCAAAGTTATCAAGACTATGCAAGGGTATCTTTCAAGTCAAGCTTCGTATGCAAAAACTGTTCTACATATGTCGAGACTTGGACACAAGGCTGGTATATCAAAGTTCTCTCTCTAAATTGATATGCAAGTGTTCAATACTATCAATTATTTTTGCATACTGCATTGACATGTTTTTAAACTATGTGGAATTGGTATAACACTTTTAACTTAATTATTTTTCAAAGTTTTTACAGTGTTAATCGATTAACCATATGGGTTAATCGGTTAACGCCCTCAAATTTTAAATTCTTTGGGCCAACGTTACAGTGTTAACCGATTAATCTATATGGTTAACCGATTAACACTGAACGTTTTCTGAAAAATTGTTTCCTTTCAAGTTCAAAATGTATTCAAATGTTATACCCTTTCATCCATTATTTTGTACTTCCATATACCCTTTTGGAATGGTGTTTTGACTGATATAAATTCTGTAAAATTCAAATTGACAAAAACACACCTACAATTTTCAAATTATTCATTAAATCAAATTCACTAAAACTCAAATATTTTCAAAGTGTTCATATTGTTCATATTTTTCATATGCATAGCATTGAACACTTGTATTGAGATCAAAAGAGTGAATTCTGATCAAAAGGAGAAGATCAATCTTTGTATTTGACTTGTGATCCAGGATTGTTGGACACAAGGGTGAGTGTTGCAAGAGGACTGTTCTTGCATCCTAAGTTGTTGAAATTGTTTGTTAGTAGGCCTCACCAGTTGATGGTGTGATAGGTTGTACTTTCTTAAACAATAGTAAAAACTCTCTTTCGTGTTGAAAGGGGAGTGGAGTACTCTCGGATTGTGAGGGGAACCACTATAAATCTTGGTGTCCACTTTCTTTATGCTTTCTACTGCATCCATCACCAAGAATATAACTGAAGTAAAATTAAAGAATACCAAAAATCAGAAAAAAGTTTCTCTAAGCCTAATTCACCCCCCTCTTAGGCATACTTTGAACTTACAAATTGATGCAGTCTTTTTAGCGGTATCCAAATATCCAGAATGGATGGCCAATATTGTGCCAGTCCCCAAAGAAAGAAGGCAAAGTCAGAATGTGCGTAGACTATGGGGATCTAAACAAAGCTAGTCCAAAGGATGATTTCCATCTTCCACATACCGACACGTTGATAGACAATACAACCAGTTTCGCAGTATTTTCGTTCATGGACGAATTTTCCGGCTACAATCAAATAAAGATGGATCTGGATGACATGGAGAAAACACCTTTCATTACACCCCGGGGCACCTATTATTATAAGGTCATGCCTTTCGGTTTGAAGAATGTAGGAGCAACCTATCAGCGTGCTATGGTCGCGCTCTTCCATGACATGATGCATCAGGAGATTGAAATATATGTAGACGACATGATCACAAAGTCTCGAAGTGAAGAAGACAACTTGGATCATTTGTTGAAACTATTTGAGACTCTGCGAAAGTATCAACTAAGACTAAATCCAGCTAAATGCACATTTGGGGTTCGTTCAGGCAAACTACTTGGTTTCATTGTTAGTCAACAAGGAATTGAAGTGGATCCTGATAAAGTTCGAGCAATTCAAGAAATGCCCGCTCCTCAAACAGAAAAACAAGTGAGAGGTTTCCTTGGACGGTTGAATTATATCTCCAGGTTCATTGCTAATCTGACACCTATCTGCACACCTATCTTCAAGTTGTTACGAAAAGATCAAATGGTGGTATGGAATGAAAACTGTTAGTCGGCGTTGGAGAAAATCAAGAAGTATCTACAAGAGCCTCTGGTATTGATTCCTCCAGTACCAAGAAAGCCATTGTTCATGTACATGATAGTACTAGAAGACGCGATGGGTTGTGTCCTATGCCAAATTGACGAATCGGGTAAGAAAGAGCATGCAATCTATTATTTGAGCAAGAAATTCACAGATTGAGAGAGTCGTTACTCCCCTATAGAGAAAGCCTATTGTGCCCTAGCCTGGGCTGCCAAGCGCCTGAGACAATATTTGATTTGCCATACCACTATGTTGATCTCCAAGATGGACCCAATAAAGTACATCTTCAAAAAGCCAGCTCAAACTGGAAGATTGGCCAGATGGTACATGCTCTTGTCAGAGTATGATATTCAATATGTCGCTTAGAAATTCGTCAAAGGCAGTGTCTTATCAGATCACCTTGCTGAGCATCCTGTGGAGGATTATCAATCACTCAACTTCGAGTTTCCAGATGAAGATATAATGTATATTCAATGTACGAAGCCAGAACCTGGTTCTGAAGAAGGTCCTGAACCTGGATCCCGCTGGGAAATGATGTTTGATGGAGCGTCTAACAAAAATGGACATGGTATTGAAGTTGTCTTGAAGAATCCAACTGGAGGATATAATGTCGTCACAGCCCGACTTTGTTTCTCCTATACTAATAACATAGCCGAGTACGAAGCCTTCATTTTAGGGTTGGAAGCTGCTATTGATATCCGCATCAAAATCCTGGAAGTAATCGGTGATTATGCTTTAGTGATCTATCAATTCAAAGAAGAATGGGAGACCCGAGATGAAAAGTTGATCACTTACAAAGATAACATTCTAGAAATGATTGAGTATTTCGATGAAATTAGTTCAAGCATGTGCCGAGAGCATAAAATATATTGCTGATGCTCTAGCCATGCTAGCATTAATATGGAAGGTCCAGTTTGTCAACGAGGCACCCCTAATCCGCATTGAAAGAAGAACTGTACCAACATATGTCATTGTGGTAGAAGAAGAATCTGATAAGAAACCTTGGTTTCATGACATCAAGAATTTTCTTCAAAATCAGAATATCCAGCTGACCCATCTAGAATCAACAAAAGGGCCATACGAAGATTATCATCCAAGTTCTTCATCAACAATGGCATCCTATATAAGAGAAATCACGACATGGTTCTACTCAGATGTGTTGATGAAAAAGAACCAGGCCTACTAATGACTGAAGTACACGAAGGGACATTCAACACCCATGTTGGTGGCCACGCCATGGCGAAAAAGATTTTAAGGGCTGGTTATTTTTGGTTGACCTTAGAGACAGACTGCATCCTCTTTTCCCGAAAGTGCCACAAATGTCAAGTCTATGCTGACAAGGTGCATGTTCCTCCACATCCTCTCAATGTGATGACATCACCATGGCCATTCGCAATGTGGGGTTTAGACATGATTGGGGAAATAGAGCCAAAAGCCTCCAACGGCCATCGATTCATCCTCGTTGCGATTGATTACTTCACCAAGTGGGTGGAAGCAGCTTCATATGCAAACGTAACAAAGCAAGTGGTCGCACGCTTCGTCAAGAAGGAGATCATCTGCCGGTACGACATTCCTGACCAAATCATCACTGACAATGGGTCGAATCTGAACAACAAAACATTGAAAGAACTTTGTGATGACTTCAAAATCAAGCATCATAATTCATCTCCGTACAGACCCAAAATGAATGGCGTTGTCGAAGCTGCAAACAAGAATATCAAGAAAATAGTACAAAAGATGGTGGTAACCTATAAAGATTGGCACGAGATGTTACCATTTGCTTTACATGGATACAGAACGTCAGTACAAACTTCGACAAGGGTAACCCCTTTCTCTTTGGTCTACGGTATGGACGCGGTATTACCCATCGAGGTCAAGATACCTTCGTTAAGGATCTTAATGGAAGCTGAGCTTGAAGAAGCTGAGTGGATAAAAGAAAGGTTCCATTCATTGAATCTCATCGATGAAAAAAGGATGACTGCCATGTGTCATATCCAGATTTACCAATAAAGGATGATAAGAGCACTCGACAAGAAAGTTCGTCTCAAAGAATATAAGGAAGGAGAGCTTATACTCCGAAAAATCCTACCAACACAGAAGGACATGCGTGGCAAGTGGATGCCTAACTATGATGGCCCTTTCGTCGTAAAGACTGTTTTCTCTGGAGGATCTCTAATTCTTGAGACAATGGATGGCGAGCAACTCAAGTACCCTATCAACTCAGATGCAGTAAGGAAGTACTACGCCTAAATGGAAAACCTAGAAAGGTGGCTAAAACTAAAACTCTTCAGTAGGTCAGAGGTCCGACAAAACAATACCGGCAAATACAGGGGCAAAGTCTTGGCAAAGGTGTAAAAGAAAGTCATTATCTATTGTTCTCGTCAGAAGCAACAAAGCGTACGGACTGCTAGTTAGTAGGACCGGATCATTGTGGCATTTTGTAACCCCTTTTGTTTTCCATTTTTCAAGATTGTATTTGTTCCCGAGACTCTACCCTTTGTAAAGTTCTTGTCTCTTAATGAAATCAGATTTTTGACCAGTCATTGTTATGATCTATTTGTTTTTGTTATACAAATTTCACTTATTCGTTAATAATGATTTTTGAAAAGCAAAGCATTTTGAAAATTTAAAATTTTTGGTTTAAGAAAACTAGTTTAACAAAGCACGTTAAAATTCTAGAGGTAACATGACAGTGGTACACTACTCTCAGAGCAGTAAGGGCTTGCTACCGCCTCCGACTAAGGACGTTCCCAACAACGGCTCCCGCTACTAAACCAAGATTCCTCTTTCGCAGGTTTGCAAAGAGTGTTGATTACTTCAAAAGATCGTTATGCTCTTCAAAAGAAGCGTTATCCAAATTGTGACATCAGGGCTCAGCGTGACAGGTTTCCTTCTTGCGTTTCCTACTTTGATTCCTCCTTCTCCTTTGTGGGTCGGTTTTCATGTGCATTATCATCATATCTTTAGCATACGCATCTGTTTGTATTGCTTTGATTTTTGTTCGTCTGGCTTGTGCCATTGAGATCCTTTGGTCGCCACCCTCTTTGATCTATTTGCCACGGGCTCGCTTTGCGGTTGTCACCAATCTTTGAAAGTCTAGTGGTTACTGGCATTACCTAAATCCAATTGTTATTGGTACCTTTGACTTGGTTGTTACCATTCATTCCAAAGTCCGGTGGTTACTGGCATTACTTAAAAATCCAATTGTTATTGGTATCTCTTCATTTGGTTGTCACCAGTTTTCCTAAAGCCTAGCAGTTACTGGCATCACTTAAAACCAATTGCCATTGGTACTTTGACTCGGCCGTCACTGATTCCACTTTAAGTCCAGTAGTTACTGGCATTGCTTAAAACCCAATTGTTATTGGTATTTGATTTGGTCGTTACTAATTTCCCCAGTAAGTCCAGTAGTTACTGGCACTGCTTACAAATCCAATTGTTATTGGTAGTCCTTTGATTTGGTTGTCACCAATCTTCGAAAGCCAGTGGTTATTGGCGTTACTTAAATCCAATTGTGATTGGTATGAAGTTCGATTGTTACCAACTCCCCAGCTGAAGTCCAGTGGTTACTGGCATCGTTTAAACTAATTGTTATTGATACCTCGATTTGGTTGTTACCATTCATTTGAAGTCCAGTGGTTACTGCATCGTTTAAATCCAGTTATTATTGGTACCTTGATTTGGTTATCATCAATCTTTGGAAGTCCAGTGGTTATTGGAATTGTTTGAAAATCCCATTTGTTATGGGTATATAACTCGGTCGTCACTGATTCCCCTTTGAAGACGGGTGGTTACTGACATTGTTTAAAAGTCCAATTGTTATTGGTATTCTAAGATGGTTGTCACCAATTTTCCCCCGTTTAAGTTCGGTGGTCACTAGCACTGTTCAAAACCCAATTGTTATTGATATCATTGATATGGTTGTCACCTCTCTCCTTAAAAGCCTAGTCGTTACTAGCATCCCCTGGAAGTCCAGTAGTTACTGGCATCGCTTAAAGACGTTTGTAGTTGACAGAAGTTTCTGGTTTTCACCAGTATCCCTCAGCGGAGCCTGTGGTATCCCCGGTCGAGTCTCGGAGATCTAGTGGTTACTAGCATCCCCGACGCATCTGGTATTGTTTCTAGTCCTTTCCTAAAGATCCCGTTCGAACTCTTCGCTATAAGAAGCTCTTCATTTGGTTGTCCCTAGTGAGGATCATGTCTCCGAATTTTTGTTTCTCCATTGGAGATTTGCCTTCCCTAGTGGAGATTTGCCTTTTCTGGTGGAGTTTGTGTCCCTGTGTGAAGGATTCCCCTGAAGTACCATCATTAGTCATGTTTGAACTATTTGTTTATTGCACCTTGGATCTTCCCCCAGTGTGTCGGGTCCCTTGTGAGTAGTTACTCGTTGTTTTGTCGTTCTTTTAGTTTTGCTCGTGTGTCAGCATTTGTCTTGCATTCTAGCATCATAAAGCATAATTTAGAATTCATTGCATTTTTGCATTTTTCCTTTCGCATACCATTGTATCTAAGGGACAAAATTTTCGGTTTGCTATATTTAAATACTTTTCACTACGTTTCTATGGAGATTGTCATCTCTCATTGCCATCTGGTGAAGATATTTAAATAGGGGCAACTATTGTACCCCAAATTTTGACCCCTATATTCCATCATCATTCTAGGAGCATCACCATTTTGTTATCTAACCATAACCTATTTCCAGTTTGTCATTGTAAAGATACAGGTGAATCAGAGTTCCATACAGTCAGGAATTGAGGATTCGATGGTTTTATCAGTCAATGTCTTGGATTGATTATTTAGAAAAAGAGTCTCCACATCATCAAAGATACTATATTGGATCAAGTACCAATCCAATTTGAGGTTGTCACCCAAATAATAAGAGCAATGCAGTCCAGGACCCCCGATTAGGGTTTTTGATCAGGAAAAGTCAACTGTGGTTTGACTTTTGATTTAAATGGTACCCCAATGATGTAATCATGGTCCACGAAGCTTATATAACTTATTGAAGTCCACCCAAGATGTTTCAAGACCTCAGGGGACCCAGAACACCAACAGTCGATTCAGATTGTTTCGATCGATCGGTTCGTCGGACTGAAAAGTCAACTCATTGACCAACAGGGTTTTGACCCAAAATTGGAGACAAGTATGTTCATAGTGTTATATAATATCTAATCATGAAGTTTGGTGACCATTAGATCAAGGATTGAGGAGTAATCGAAAAAGTCGGGAATTAGGGTTTTGAAAGGGACAAGACCATAACTTCTTAACCACACATCCAAATGGAGTGGTTCAAAGTTTGTTGGAAACGTATTGGCAAGCCCTACAAAAGTGTAAAAGTGACCCATATGCAAAAAATTAATAGATTTGGAGTTATGATCAAAATCATAACAAAAGGAGAAAAACACAATAAAATTCTAAGTTTTTAGCATTTTTAAGTCATGTTTTCAGCCAACTTCAAGAGGAGTTTTGACCTAGTTCCACTTGGAATTTGAAAATCCCAAAAACACAAAAGTTCTGGAGCATAATGAGGGCTTTTCAAAAAGTACAAGAAATCCTCCAAAGTATTTGTGAGTTGAGAGTTTCTAAGGAGACAAATTGGGTCCTTACACTTGAAATGCATCATGTCCAAACTCAGCACAAACTAACTTTCCAACTTTTCAGTTGATTTCTAACCATGGATTAACATATGATGTGATGTTTAATAGTTTATAATGAGCAAGATCATAAGAATCTCCAAACAAAGCCAAAGTTTTGTCCAAAGATCATTTGTTTAATGGAGATAAATTACAAAAGTACAAGAGAGAGATTGTTTGTGGCTACATCATGGAATATTTGTCCTTGCCATCTCTATGTCACTTCTCCACAGCTCAAAGATAGCTGGTTTTAGAGGCTAAAGAGCATTGGAAGTAAGCACCATCTGCAGAAAGCAATCACAATTGGATTTGCTAAGATTTTCCTTCCAAAATTACAACTTGCAATGCATACTTCACAATCTGTCCTCATCTTGCCTTGCCTATAAATAGAGGTTTCCTCTATGCTAGAACACACCAGAGCACACTTAAAATCCCAAGAGAAACCTGAGCTCCCATCTTGCATTACTCTTACTTCAAAATGAAGTAAATTTCACAAAAACCTCAAAAAATTGTCTTGCACAAACTTCATACCAGCACTCTCTCTAACCATTCAATCACTCTAAAAACCATCCACACAATCTCTAAATCATATTTAAAAGGTGTTCCAATCATTAACTTGGTCAAAAATTCCATAACACAAAAGTCAACCTCTCACACCATAAATGTTGACTTTTCTGCATAAGATGATGAAACACACTGACTAGACCAGTTTTGAGCTCTTTGACACTTTGAACACCATACATTTATGTTGTACCAATTGTCCAAGTCATTGAAAAATAGCTGGAACACCATTTCCTAGAACTGTCATCATTTATCACTCATTACTTCAAGGAGAAGTAATTTCAAATCTTGTAAAAAAACAACTTGTGGAGGAGCTGTTCTGAAGCTTATATCAAAGGGTGGATATCTTGCTCAAGGTATTTCTCAATCAAATATGCTAGCTCAATTTGGAAGTATACAAGAGGTATGTGAAGGTGAGATATAACTTAGAAGGGGGGGTTGAATAAGTTTGGAAAATTAATACTTGAAAATAATCACACAATTATTTTTATCCTGGTTCGTTAAACAACTACTCCAGTCCACCCTTCCAGAGTGATTTGCCTTTCTCAACAAGGACTTAATCCACTATTAAATCAAACTGATTACAATAGTATCACCTAAGAACTACAGTTCTTAGTCTTCTCAAGAGCTACTGATTCACACTGAATCCTCTTAAGGAAAATCCTTTACAAACAATGTAAATTAAATACAAGAGTTTTTAATGCTTCTATAAAGCTATAATCACAACAGTGATTTTTCTCTTAAGTTTTAAGTACAATAAGATTCTATGAAGAATAAGAATGAGAGCTTATAGAATATGTGATTTCTTTCCAGCAAGTGTGTAGCTCTAGAGTGTAACTGAAGAATGAAGTGAGAGACTCCTTTTATAGGCAACTGAATTATCCACGTTGAAAAGAGAGTCCAAAAGGTCTGAGCCTTTTTGTCTTCACATGTACTGACCTTTCCTTGAAATAGATGGCACAGATAAATCCTTTTTGTCTGTGTAAGTGTGTCTAGCACAAATAAGGAAAGAGACGTTGAATGATTCCAACGGATACATTCTTGAAAACACTTCTTCAGTTTCAGCAAGTTCTTCAGAGTCTGAATGGATCAGAGTCTTCTGATGAGTTTCAGAACTATGCTGTATCAGAGTCTTCTGCAGCTTGTGTGCTTCTAGCGTGTTGATCATCAGAGCATCTTGACACAAAACTTCAGTACTTGGCAGCGTAGGTACTTTCAGAAACTTCTATAGATCAATGCTTTGAGAAACTCTTCAATCAATATTCTTCTATACTTCTGATGCTTCAGCTTCAGATGCTTCTGATTATCTTCAGATGCTTCTGACCCAGAATGTTCTGGAGCTTCTTGCTTCAGATCCTTCTGGAGACAACGCTCAGGATCTTCTGTAAGGAGCAAGCAGATTCTTCTGAAGGGTGCATCTGGCGCTTCAGAGTCATAACAACTTCTTGTATTCAAGGCAGATTTGCTTCTAGAGAGTTAATATAATTTTAATCTGCAGTACAACTCTCAAACAAATTTTAGAGTATATAATTCTTAAATATAAATTTCCTAACAGTTATCATCAAAACAAAGAGTAATTATTAAGAACCAATCTGTGTTCTAACAATCTCCCCCTTTTTGATGATGACAAAAAGTATCAGAAATTTTATTTAATTGAACTTAAAGAATTATAACTCCCCCTGAGATGATGAATCTCCCCCTGAGTTAAATATGAAAAAGGAATAGAAACTTCCCTTTTTATCTTGAGTAATCTTCAGAGTCAGATCTTGTTTGACTTGTAATAATCAATGGTCAGAATATCTTGCAGATATAAGATTCAGATTTTGATAAAGGATAAATGATCTGAGAAACTCAGAGGTTCTTTTATAGAGTGTTCTTATCAAAAGTTCTGAAATAGTCAATTAAGATATTAGAAAGAATAGATATGTCTGAAGATTCATTCTAGTGAAATTATATTAAATAGTTCAGATCTTTATTTTCTCCCCCTTTTTTGTCATAAGCAAAAAGTAAAAACTTTTAATAAAGACAATTAAAAGGAAAAATAGCAGATAATTCAATGGAGAATAACAGTCTGATTCAATTAATTATAACAGATCAAAAAGTACATCAGAAGATATTACAAAAACATACAGATGCAAAAATAACAGATACACAAACATGAGAAAAAAAATCTAAGTGTGTTTAGACAAAAGCATCTTCAATAGGTCTGTGATCTCAGATTGTGATTGCTCTTGCTTTGACATGAACTTAGTGATTGTCTCATTCTTCTCATCTTGTTTGGTCATCCATTCTGACATGTCCTCAGATTTCTTGTCTTGCTTCGCCATCCAAGATCTGATTTCAGATTGACCAGCTTCCAAAGCAGCAATCTTGTTTGCCAAATCTGGATTTTCTGTCTTGATCTCTGATGATGGAGGTTCTGTATCCTGAACAGAGTCAATTGCCATTTGTTCTGGAGATCCTGAAGAGGGTTCTACCAGAGTCATAGTTAGTGTAGGGGCAGTTGGTTCTGGTGGAGGAGGAGGTGGAGGAGCATCCAAACACAGCAGAGGTTCAGTCTTGTTGACAATCCAGAATTGAGTTCTTTCAGCTCTGAGCTTTGCATCATCAGAACAGATGTTCTTCAGATTAGAAGCCACAGAGTTGAATCTATTCAGAAATCCTTTCCAGATGATTTCAATCTCATTTGCATCCATAGTTTCAGAACATCTTCTCTGAACAGTACCTAAAGGCATCTGTAATTCTTGCAAAAACGTTTGAAATAAATGTTCAATATTAAGTCTGGGTGGAGGTTTGAGCAAGGTTTCCAGAGTCATCTGTTTAGGCTTTGGAGTTGGTGGTATCAATGATTTTGGAATGGAAATCAGAGGAGGGGGAACATATGGGAAGAATGGAATTTCTGGTTTCTGAAGAAGGGATCTGTTTAAAGCATTAATCAGATTTGGTTGAGGTCTGGTGCATGGGTAAACATCATCAAAGACTGCATTAGAGTATGGTACGAAAGCAGAGTTTGATGGTTTATCAGATGCAACTGTGTTGTCAGATGCAGGATGCAGAGCTGAAACAACAGCTTTACCAGATTTAGCAGATATGGGGGCTAAGGATCCTTCATTCTCCATAGATTTAATATATGAAAGAATTACAGATGGAAGGGTTGGTTGAAGTTTAGGTTTCAGAGGTGTCAAGGGTTCAGAGGGCTCAACTCTATCATAAAAATCTTTAAGTTTGAAACCATAAGATAAGTTACGATACAGAGAGGACACTTGAGCACAAGAGATTCCAGATGATGATGGAATAGAAGTAGGAATAATCATCTCAGATGAAGGTATAGGTGGAGGCATAGGTTCTGGAATGGTAGTTTTGGTAGGTACAAATGATTTAGGTTCAGGGTCATGAACAGGGTATTTGTCAGATGGATTAATCAGAAAATCAGGATGAATTTCTGATTCAGATGAATTGGAAGATGTTTCAGGTGTACAAGAGGTAGAAGAAACTTGAAACACTGTTTTTAATGGAGTGATATCAAGAACTTCTGTCTCAGGGATATGAGATGGTTCTGAAGGAATATCAGGTTGTTGAGTAGGTGGTTCAGATGAAACAGGAGCAGAAGTTACTTGAGTGGGTTCAGAAGTAACAGTTGCTACAGGTTCAGAAGATTGAATAGGTGATGGTGGAATGACAGATTCTTTTTGTGGTTGATCTTCTGTGGTTTGTTTTTCTGGAAGATCAGAAGATTTTGGTTGATTTTCTGTTTGTGGTGGTGCAGATTTTTGTTTATCAGAATTTTGTGGTAGTTCTGATGTTTGTGGTTCTGGTTGTTGTGGGACTGTTGGTTGTTTTTCTTTAGGCTGTGATTCTGTAGGTTGTGGACGTGGAGCGAAGTGTTTGATGTGTAATTTTGGTTGAGGTGGTTTTGATACAGAAGCAGTGGGTTGTTTCTGAGGTGATACAGAACTGGGGGCAGCAACAGATGTTGTTTGAGTGACAGGGGGTTTGGGAACAGACTTAATAGAAGAATCATTTATAACAACATTTTTAGAAGAGACAGAAGCTTTAGTACCTTTGAGTTTAATCCTCTTAGCAGATGCAGCTTCTCCAGAATCTTTTCTCTTCAGAAGATCCTTGGGATTCTCAGCAATCTTAGCCTTCTTCTGGACAGGTTCAGATTCTGCTGCAGGTTGAGATCTTTTCCTCTGAAGTGGAACTTCTGCTTCTTCTTCTTCTTCTCCTGCATCTGGCAGGGGTTGCTTGACAAGTTGAAACACATTTGCAGGAACAGACACTCCTTCCCTTTTGCATTCCTCTATATACATCAGAACAATGTGTCTAGGTTCTTCAGCAAAGAATAGAGGGAAATCTGATACTGGAATCCTTTTATTCAGATCAGACATGTTTAACTTCTTTGGAGCAGTGGTAAGTTCATCTACAATCTTGAGTCTCAGAAGGCTCTTAGCGTTCAGAGGCTTTCCCATAATGAACTCTAGTTCCTCTGTTACACCAGCATCATACAGAGCAGCCACTAAACCATTTTCAGTGAGAAGATCTGAGAGCAACCTTCCAAAAGGTATCCAATTCCTGATCTTCTGGTTCTTTTCCTTCACAGATTCTCTGGATGCATTTATGTGATTCCACAGATGCATGAACAATAAGTAAGGAAGATCTACCTTATTACTCTGACTGAGGCAGTACATAAAATAGATCTGCTCATTGTTGACATAATCTGGGGAATTTGTTGATTTTCTGTGATGAATGCATCCCATGAATATCTTGGCCCAGATCTTGTAATCTGGCTTCAGATCTTTGAATCTGTTAGAGGCTTGTCCAGCAGTCATAACCTCTTCATAGACTTCATCCATATCAACACGTCCAACTGGCAGATGTGAAACACCATCTGTTTCTTCATAACCAATCAGTTTTCTAATTAGATCCTCTGTGATTATGATCTCCTTTCCCAGCATAGATGATAGAATAAACTTTGGATACACAGAAGCATGAATCCAGAATTCCTTAACAAGCAAAGGGTAAACTGGTCCAAACAGTCTATCAAAGTATTTCACCCAACCTTGAGCTCTAACAATGGAGCGAAAATCAAACCCATTTTCAGCAAGTGAATCAAATTCAACCATGGATTCACACAACACTTCTAACTTTTCAACAGGTGTGAGAAGAGTTCTTTGTGGAGGAATGTATGGATTAGCACCTAGATTGTCTGAAGTTACAGCAGCCATTGTTGATTGAAACTGAGCAGTTGTTGATGAAGAAGACGCCATTGAAGAATGCTTTTTAGAACACTTAGGTTTTGATTTTTTGTGAAGAGAGAACAAGAGATGAAAATGCATATAAATTCTGAGAGTGAAAAGTGTGAAAGTGAATACACTTCAAGTATTTATACTAAACACATAGTCACACCAAGAGACAGAAATAAAGCACGTTGGAGCAGCATTAAATGAAAAGAATAAAATCATTTCAAATAATAAATGCTTCTGACAGATTTGGGGGGAAAATCAAGAATTTAACTATTCAAATTTCACCTCAAATGTCTTTTCAGTTGTCCACACGCCACCTCTTCAGATTTTGTGGGACACGTGTTTGCTTTGCATGCTGTTCTGAATTCTCTCAAGAAATGAAACGTTAGCCACGTTCAGATCTTCTTAAGATGGTTAGTTCAGATTTTCACATCAGAAATAATAATCAGAATAAAATAAATGAACAGAAGAAATACTTCAGATCATTAAACATTTTGCATCTGAGAGATTGCTTCTGATAAATATTACTCTGGACAAAAATCCATACAAATATTTTTCAGAATGAACTTAAATCTATCTTCAGCAAGGGGTTTTGTAAAAATATCTGCCCATTGATGATCTGTATCAACAAAGGCTAAATTTATGATTCCCTTCTGAACATAGTCTCTGATGAAATGATGTTTAATTTCTATATGTTTTGCCTTAGAATGCAAAATTGGATTTTTTGACAAACATATAGCAGAAGTATTATCACAAAAGATAGAAAGATTACTCTCATAGATTTGATAATCTTCTAATTGACTCTTCATCCAGAGCATCTGAGTACAACATCCAGCAGCAGCAATGTATTCTGCCTCTGTAGTTGATAGTGCTATGGTAGGTTGCTTCTTGTTGTACCATGAGATCAGATGACTTCCAAGAAACTGACAACTTCCAGAAGTGCTTTTACGTTCAACTCTGTCTCCAGCATAGTCAGCATCACAGAATCCAACTAATGAAAATTCATCAGATCTTCTGTAACACAAACCCATGTTAGCAGTACCTTTCAGATACCTTAGAATCCTCTTAACAGCTGTTAAGTGTGATTCTCTAGGATCTGATTGGAATCTAGCACATAAGCAGACACTAAACAGAATATCTGGTCTAGAAGCAGTCAAGTATAGAAGAGATCCTATCATACCTCTGTAGAGTTTTTGATCTACCTTCTTACTTACCTCTTCCTTACCTAGAGTGCTTGTAGGATGCAATGGAGTCTTTGCCATTTTGCTATCAACCATGTTGAACTTCTTCAGAAGCTCTTTAACATATTTGGTTTGATGTATGTAGGTGCATTCTGGAGTCTGATTGACTTGGATTCCCAAGAAGAATCTCAATTCTCCCATCATGCTCATTTCATATTCTTCCTGCATACATTTAGCAAACTCCTTTCCAAGCGTAATATTTGTTGATCCAAAAATAATGTCATCTACATAAATTTGACAAATCAACAGATCTTTCTTAACAGTTTTACAGAATAAAGTTGTATCCACTTTTCCTCTGATAAAATTTTTCTTCAGAAGGAAATTGCTCAACCTCTCATACCAAGCTCTGGGAGCTTGTTTTAATCCATAAAGGGATTTCTTTAATTTAAAAACATGATCTGGAAAGTTTTCACTTTCAAAACCAGGAGGTTGATGGACATATACTTCTTCTTCTATAATACCATTAAGAAAAGCACTTTTAACATCCATCTGATACAGAGTGATGTTATTCTGTGCAGCAAAAGAAATCAGAAGGCGTATAGATTCTAACCTTGCCACTGGAGCATATGTCTCAGTGTAATCAATACCTTCTTGCTGACTGTATCCTTGAGTAACCAGCCTTGCCTTATTCCTTTCTACTTCTCCTTTTTCATTCAGCTTATTTCTGAAGACCCATTTTGTTCCAATAATATTGAATCCTTTAGGTCTAGGAACCAGATCCCACACTTCATTTCTGGTGAATTGATTCAGCTCTTCTTGCATAGCTATAATCCATTCATTATCTTCCAGAGCCTCATCTACAGATGTTGGTTCTATTATTGACACTAAGCCAAATAAAGAAGATTCAGAAGTTCTGAGAAATGATCTTGTCCTTATTGGATCATCTTTCTTTCCAATTATCACATCTTCTGGATGAGATGATTTGATTCTGGAAGAAGATCCTCTGACAGTTGGTCTTTCAGAAATTTGCAAGTTGTTTAGTTGGGAAGACAAAGGTGTAGCATCTGGAGTTGCTTCAGATTCTTTGATTTTTGCCTTTTCTGCCTCTGAGCCTTCAGAGTCTGTGAGAATCACTTCTCTATCTGCAGAACTTTCAAACTGCTTTGGCTTTTCAGAGCCAAGCTTATCATCAAATCTAACATGAATAGATTCTTCAACAATCTGTGTTTCAGTATTGAATACTCTGTAGCCTTTAGAGCGTTCAGAATAACCAAGCATGAAACACTTCTGTGCTTTGGAATCAAACTTGTTCAGATTATCTTTAGTATTAAGCATATAACAAATACATCCAAAAGGATGAAAATAAGAAATGTTATGCTTTCTGTTTCTCCACAATTCATAGGGAGTCTTCTCCAGAAGAGGTCTTACAGACACTCTGTTCTGAATATAACAAGCTGTGTTAATTGCTTCTGCCCAAAAATGTTTTGCCAGATTTGTCTCATTGATCATGGTTCTGGCCATCTCTTGCAATGTTCTATTTTTCCTCTCTACAACTCCATTTTGTTGTGGAGTTCTAGGGCAGGAGAAATCATGTGCAATGCCTTTTTCAGAAAAATATTTTTCAAAAAGTTTATTTTCAAATTCTCCACCATGATCACTTCTGACTTTAATAATTTTGGAATCTTTTTCAATCTGAACTTGATTGCAGAAGTCAAAGAACACAGAATGAGACTCATCCTTGTGTTTTAGAAACTTTACCCATGTCCATCTGCTGTAGTCATCTACAATGACTAACCCATACTTCTTGCCTCTGATGGATGCAGTTTTCACTGGTCCAAACAGATCAATGTGAAGTAATTCCAATGGTCTGGAGGTAGAAACAACATTTTTTGATTTAAAATGAGATTTTGAAAATTTACCTCTTTGACATGCTTCACACAGAGCATCTGAGTTGAACTTCAACTTAGGAAGTCCTCTGACCAGATT
Organism: Lathyrus sativus; assembly: GCA_963859935.3. Classification (NCBI taxonomy): domain Eukaryota; kingdom Viridiplantae; phylum Streptophyta; class Magnoliopsida; order Fabales; family Fabaceae; genus Lathyrus; species Lathyrus sativus. Next base: position 302,585,602 of record OZ012741.1, read on the forward strand.
GAGTTTATTAATTTGAGATATACGTCTCATATTAATATGTCCCAATCTTCTATGCCAGACCCATTGCTCATCATTCACAGATAAGAGGCATTTTACATTTTGAACTTTAAGTTTTGAAAGGTTAATTTTATAAATGTTGTGTTTCCTCTTTCCACTGAATAGGATAGAGCCATCCTTTTGACATACAGCTTTGCAACATTTTTGATTGAAGATTATATCATAACCATTGTCACTTAATTGACTTATGGACAATAGATTATGTTTCAATCCTTCAACTAACAGAACATTAGTAATAGAGGGAAGCTTACCATTACCAATAGTGCCAGATCCAATGATCTTGCCCTTCTGGTTCCCTCCAAACTTCACGTCCCCTCCAGATCTAAGTTCCAGGCTTTGGAACATAGACCTTTCTCCTGTCATGTGTCGTGAGCATCCAGAGTCCAGGTACCATGATTGGTGTCCTGACTTTGTTGCTAAGAACATCTGCAACAGGAATTATTTTGTCTTTAGGTACCCAGATCTTCTTGGGTCCTTTGGGGTTAGTTGGTTTGCAGGTTTATCTAAACTTCTGTTTTGCAACATAATGTTTATTCTGACTTGCCTTTGGTTTAAACACATAAGTACTCTTCTCAGAGCTTGTGTGTTTAATGTCATTCAGATGACCAAATTTGAATTGAGAGTACAGAGGTGTCTTCCTGATGAAAAGTTTATCAACAGGTTTTGGATTGCTTCCAAATGAAGACTCATATCCAATGCCTCTTCTGTTGTTTCCACTAACACCATAGATCATGGAAGCCATCTTGCTTCTGTCTATGCTCTTAGTGAGAAACCTCTGAAAACTAGAGTCATATTTTTCTAAAATATTTTCACAAGACTTAGTTTCAGAATCAGATTCTTGCTGAGTTCTATCAAAGTCATTTTTGATTTTTAAATTTATTTCCTTCTGCTCAACAAGTTCTGTTTTCAGAAGATCAATCTCAGATTCAAGATTGCTTTTCAGCTTCTTGTATTTGAGTTTGATGTTGTTGTAACTTTTAAGAACTTCTGTTAAAACTTTAATGAGTTCTTCTTTGGTAAGTTTGGCCATTACCTCTTCTGCATCATCATCAGATTCAGATTCTGATCCATATCCAGAGGTACCTTCCTCTTGATCCTCTGTCCTGGCCATCAGTGCAACGTTTGCACATTCTTCTTCTGATTCAGAAGATGACTCACACTCATCAGAGTCATCCCATGTTGCCATCAGAACCTTTTTCTTCTTGTTGAACTTCTTCTTAGGTTTTTCTTTCAGAAGTTTAGGGCAGTCATTCTTGTAGTGCCCAGGTTCTTTGCACTCATAACACACCACTTCTTTCTTGGCAGATCTTCTGTGACTGGAAGATTCTTTTCTGTTGTCAGATCTTCTGAAGTTGTTAAACTTCTTTCCCTTGTGCTTCCAGAGTTTGTTAATCCTTCTGGACAGCATGGACAACTCATCTTCTTCTTCAGAAGAAGATTCTTCAGAGCTTTCTTGAATAACCTGCAAAGCTTTAGCAGTTTTGTTAGATTTTAAAGCTATGGATTTACCTTTATCTTTCTTCTGGGGTTCATATTCCTCCAGCTCAATTTCATGGCTTCTCAAGGAACTGATAAGTTCTTCTAGGGAGATCTTGTTCAGATCTTTTGCCATCTTCAATGCAGTCACCATTGGTCTCCATCTGGTGGGAAGACTTCTGATGATTTTCTTGACATGATCTGACGTTGAGTAGCCCTTGTCCAGAACTTTCAGACCAGCTGTAAGAATCTGAAATCTAGAAAACATAGTTTCTACATTTTCAGAGTCTTCCATTTTAAATGCCTCATACTTCTGTATAAGCGCCAGAGCCTTTGTCTCTTTAACCTGAGAGTTTCCCTCATGAGTCATTTTGAGTGATTCAAACATGTCATGAGCAGTATCTCTGTTAGTAATCTTCTCATATTCAGTATGAGAGATTGCATTAAGCAATATAGTTCTGGCTTTGTGGTGATTCTTGAAGTCTCTTTTCTGTACTTCAGTCATTGATTTTCTATCAATCTTTTTGCCATCCACTCCAGTAGGATGTACATATCCATCAATGACCAAATCCCAAAGATCAGCATCATACCCAAGAAAAAAACTTTCTATTCTATCTTTCCAATAGTCAAATTTTTCTCCATCAAACATTGGAGGTTTGGTACTGATCCTATCCCTCTCTTCATATTTATTGTTGATATTTGACATTGAATTATCAGCCATGATAACAAATAAATATGTTGATCAAAGTATATCTCCTCTGGATCTTTACTGACACTGTTAAGTGATAGCACACTCAGAACCGGAGCTCTGATGCCAACTGAAGGTGAGATATAACTTAGAAGGGGGGGGGGGGTTGAATAAGTTTGGAAAATTAATACTTGAAAATAATCACACAATTATTTTTATCCTGGTTCGTTAAACAACTACTCCAGTCCACCCTTCCAGAGTGATTTGCCTTTCTCAACAAGGACTTAATCCATTATTAAATCAAACTGATTACAATAGTATCACCTAGGAACTACAGTTCTTAGTCTTCTCAAGAGCTACTGATTCACACTGAATCCTCTTAAGGAAAATCCTTTACAAACAATGTAAATTAAATACAAGAGTTTTTAATGCTTCTATAAAGCTATAATCACAACAGTGATTTTTCTCTTAAGTTTTAAGTACAATAAGATTCTATGAAGAATAAGAATGAGAGCTTATAGAATATGTGATTTCTTTTCAGCAAGTGTGTAGCTCTAGAGTGTAACTGAAGAATGAAGTGAGAGACTCCTTTTATAGGCAACTGAATTATCCACGTTGAAAAGAGAGTCCAAAAGGTCTGAGCCTTTTTGTCTTCACATATACTGACCTTTCCTTGAAATAGATGGCACAGATAAATCCTTTTTGTCTGTGTAAGTGTGTCTAGCACAAATAAGGAAAGAGACGTTGAATGATTCCAACGGATACATTCTTGAAAACACTTCTTCAGTTTCAGCAAGTTCTTCAGAGTCTGAATGGATCAGAGTCTTCTGATGAGTTTCAGAACTATGCTGTATCAGAGTCTTTTGCAGCTTGTGTGCTTCTAGCGTGTTGATCATCAGAGCATCTTGACACAGAACTTCAGTACTTGGCAGCGTAGGTACTTTCAGAAACTTCTGTAGATCAATGCTTTGAGAAACTCTTCAATCAATATTCTTCTATACTTCTGATGCTTCAGCTTTATATGCTTCTGATTATCTTCAGATGCTTCTGACCCAGAATGTTCTGGAGCTTCTTGCTTCAGATCCTTCTGGAGACAACGCTCAGGATCTTCTGTAAGGAGCAAGCAGATTCTTCTGAAGGGTGCATCTGGCGCTTCAGAGTCAGAACAACTTCTTGTATTCAAGGCAGATTTGCTTCTAGAGAGTTAATATAATTTTAATCTGCAGTACAACTCTCAAACAAATTTTAGAGTATATAATTCTTAAATATAAATTTCCTAACAGTTATCATCAAAACAAAGAGTAATTATTAAGAACCAATCTGTGTTCTAACAGTATGTGACTTCAAACTCTCACATTGATATGCATGATTTAGAAATGTCTTGAATTATTAGATCATGTTAAGGTTTAAGTTGTGCTTGCTGTCATGAAGTTGTAACTCCCATGTTAAAGCATATTTTTGATTGGTGTTTGGCATTGTTATGTTAATCTTGCATCTATTTCTATTTGAACTTGGTTTGTGCTAAGATTTGGTTTGGTGCTTGCTATCATGAAGTTGCAACTGTCATTTGAAGCAATATAGGGATTTAATGTTTGACGTTGGCAGTGTTATGTCAAAAACCTGCTGCTGCTTCTGTTTAAATATTGTGCTAGAAGTTTTATGTTAAAGTTGTTACCCATGTTAGGCCTGCTATGTGTTTGATCACTAGTTTAGAGTTGCTAACTCATGTCAAGTATGGACAAACTTGTTTAGGCTGTCTGGTTAGACCAATTTATTTGAGATGTGAAAACTCTCTGTGTGTATTGCTTTTGTAAAGGCATTGCTGATGTAGGAATTCATTTGTGTATGTTGTTGAAACTTTGATTTAGTGAATATTAACTTGCTGTCATTGATCTATTTTGAGGTTAGTTAACCTCTTGTGCTATCAAAACTTCATTTAAGATTTTGCAATCTGTGTGTGCTTTAGTTTATATCATGATGCAGTTTGAAATTGATGAGTGTGTGATGGTATCATGAATCATGTTTAAACATTTGTATGTTACCAATAAAACTGTTTTTATTTTTAAATGTCATTTCAACATTTACAACTTAGTCATCATCTTCTGATTCAGTGAGAGTTTGAGCTATTTCTTTGGATAAACTTCATTAATAACCTATTTAGAGCATGTGCATACTTTCAATTGGTTTTAAATACATCTGTTTTGAATCACAACTTTGGACTTGCATTTTGAAACTTTCTCTTGTAGTTTCTATTGTGTTTTATTTTCTACATATTATTTTGATAATTTGATGGTCCAATGTAATCCTCTTTGAATTTCAAGCAAGTTAGAGTCAAAATTTGTTAAATTTGATGATGATTTGATCAAGTTTGGATTTGAATCGTTTTCATGTTATTTGCTTTAGTTTGCCTTGAATTTTGCCCAAAATATGTAACTTGAGGTTCATATTTCATTGGGGTGGCTTGATACACTAGATGTATCGCCACCTCAGTGGTTATGCTTGCGTATTCATGTGCTTTTTATCCTTGCCATCCTGAGTTTAATCCCTGCGGGACAACTCTTTTGCTTTATTTTGATTTTTATCATTGTTTTGTATTTTAAACTCTTCCTTCCATAATATTTCACCTGTGCGCTTTGGCTTGATTGGTAGAGGTTTTGACCTATGATCCATATATGTCATGAGTTCAATACTTGGTGTGTGCATCCCTTTCTTTTTAAACACTAATTTTTCTTTGATTTTCTTCAAAATTTCAAATTGGTGTAACTTAGTCATTTCTTCTCATTTTTGAGTGACTCATTTTTCATTGTGCTCCCAATCTTGCCTATTTTTACATGGTTATTAAAGAATTTAAGGTTTTCCATCCTAGAAACACTTTATGTCATATTAAAGTCTTGCACTATTTAGGGTTTTTACCTTCCTTTCTTTCAATCATTTTTAAGTCTCTTTTGATTCAATTTGGTGAAAGTGATTTGCACTTGATGTGAACATGTTTGATGACTCATTTGTGTGTTTGAATTTTGTTTGAACCAAACCTTTTTTCATTCAAATATTTACTTGTAATGCATCTAATTAGTTTAACATTGTGAACTGTTTGAAGATCATGCCACCTCTAGACGTTATAATCTCTTGATTACACTATTCATGTGTTCCCCTCACCTATCTAGGAGTCTTGATAGAACTTTAATATGATAGGATTTGTTTCATTCTTGGTTGTTACCATGAACTGATATGCTTCCCCCAAGTTGTTACTTGTTTGCATATAAACTTGATTGAGTTATATGATGGTTGTTACCATGTTTTCCTTCATCTTTGTTAAGATGTCTCAAGTTGATATTGCCTTATGTTGATTGGTGTTGTAAGAACCTCTACCTTGCATCCTTAGATATTGTAATATCTTTGTGCATTATTTAACTTGATTGTGGTCTTTTCTTGATGATTTCCACATGCTTGTTATCTCATCCTTGGTTGTTACCATACTTTTTATATGATCATCATGTTTGAATGAATGCTTATATGTGCTTGCTTCTAGCTTTGTTAATTTATTCCCCAAGTGATGGAACTTGTTAGTTCTCATCCAGTTGCCACATCTTTTCCAATTCTAAAGGAAAGCCTCTCTATTGACCCTTGGGTCATAAAGTCACTTTGAACCATAACTTAGTTAAGTTAATACCTATACCCATTTAGACTTTGCTTAAGTCTAAAAGACCTACCGCTTGTTAGGAGTATCCTTCAATTAGAAATCTAAGATAGAGTTACTTAACTCTATGTAAGAATCATGGTGATGATTTCTTACCTTCCCCCTTGGCTTTTGTAAAAGTCAATATTCTTGAGTGTTCAATATAGATCTAGAGAGTTTGGTTAAACTCTATGCAAGCATTGTTATGTTTTTTCCCCTTTGAACCTTGATCATATTCAGGTGTTCATCTATCCCTAGTGAGGTGAACCACGGTTACTCTGATTCTATCCTAATTAGGATACGTAGGTAGAGGATGCGATATCTTTGCGAGCAAATTTAGAAACTATCCCTAGGTCTTTACCTACACCCTTAACCTTATACCCAATCCCAAACCATAACAAACATTTAGCAAGTATAGCATACAAATAAACAAAAGGTTCCTGTAGAGTACTACAGATGTTTAGGATGTGAAATACCTACACTAGGCATAACCAACCCCCGATCCAGGAATCTCTTAGCGTTGTTGTTACATCGCGCAAAAGGGTCTTTCTTTCTTTAACCTTTCCTTTGGATAAATCAAATTCCGGTTGTGAATTTAAGGAATTAAGATTCAAGTTAATCAATAACTTGGTATCATGATTCTCACTGCAACACTGGTATTTTTCTATATTTTCTTTGAAGCATCTCTTTGTCAGCATGAACCCAATGAACACTCCCACCTATATTCTGAATGAACACTTAGTAAGATTCAGGCGCGTGATATATTTCCTGACTGATTGTAGGACATTTTCTAGGTCCACAACATGGCTATTCCCTTCTATCATTTCACTATCATGTTGTCAACATAGGCCTTTAGGTTCCTCCCTATTTGGTGGAATAACGCGGTGTCCATGAGTCGCTGGCAGGTGATTCCACAATTCTTGAGGTAGAAGGGTATAACATTATAGTAGTAGTTGCCATGATTCGACATGAACGTCGTCTTAGACATGTCAAAGGGATCCATTTTGATCTGGTTGTACCCTGAGTATGCATCTATCAGGTTGGGGATATTAGTCTTTGGGGAAGGCTGTGTTGAAAATGCTGAAGTCCATGCACATGTTCCACTTGTTTCCCTCTTTCTTGCCAAGAACTATGTTGGCTTACCAGGTTAGAAATGTTGTCTCCATGATGAACCTGACACTGGATAGCTTACCAACTTCTTCATCAATGGTAGCTCTCTTCTTCTCACCAACTTTCTACTTCCTCTATGCCATTGGCTTGGCAGAAGGGTTAACAACAAAGAAATGGCACACCATTCCCATATCAATTCTTGGCATGTGCAAGGGAGCCCAGGTGAACAACTCAGCGTTTCTGGTGAGTTAGTTAACTAGATCGGACTATTCTTCCTTGGTAAGCGAGGTACCTACCATTCTCACCTAGTGGGCTTAAGGGTCTATCTAGACTTCCTTTAGGTTCTCCTTGGTGTGAGCCTCTCATTGTCTCCGCTCCATCTGGGATCCCAACTATCATTGTCTGCATCCAGTGCTTAGGGGAGGGGGAATCCATAATGGATAACTCTTCCTTTTTCATTGCTAGGCTACTCTAGTAACACTCTAGGGAACTTTACTAGTCACCCCAAACTGTCTTGATTCACCCATTAGGTATCGGGTACTTCAGAACTAGGTAACGGGTGGAAATAATCGTTCCTAACACATTGATGGCGAGTGAATGATGTTATACATCAAAATAATGTACATTATAAGGTAGTTTATGAAGGTGAGATAATACTTAGAAGGGGGGGCGGTTGAATAAGTATGGAAAATTAATACTTGAAAATAATCACACAATTATTTTTATCCTGGTTCGTTAAACAACTACTCCAGTCCACCCTTCCAGAGTGATTTGCCTTTCTCAACAAGGACTTAATCCACTATTAAATCAAACTGATTACAATAGTATCACCTAAGAACTACAGTTCTTAGTCTTCTCAAGAGCTACTGATTCACACTGAATCCTCTTAAGGAAAATCCTTTACAAACAATGTAAATTAAATACAAGAGTTTTTAATGCTTCTATAAAGCTATAATCACAACAGTGATTTTTCTCTTAAGTTTTAAGTACAATGAGATTCTATGAAGAATAAGAATGAGAGCTTATAGAATATTGTGATTTCTTTTCAGCAAGCGTGTAACTGAAGAATGAAGTGAGAAACTCCTTTTATAGGCAGCTGAATCATGCACGTTGAAAAGAGAGTCCAAAAGGTCTGAGCCTTTCTGTCTTCACATGCACTGACCTTTCCTTGAAATAGATGGCACAGATAAATCCTTTTTGTCTATGTAAGTGTGTCTAGCACAAATAAGGAAAGAGACGTTGAATAGATCCAATGGATATATTCTTGAAAACACTTCTTCAGTTTCAGCAAGTTCTTCAGAGTCTGAATGGATCAGAGTCTTCTGATGAGATTCAGAACTTAGCTGTATCAGAGCCTTCTGCAGCGTGTGTGCTTCTAGCGTGTTGATCATCAGAGCATCTTGACACAGAACTTCAGTACTTGGCAGCGTAGATACTTTCAGAAACTTCTGTAGACTATTGCTTTGAGAAACTCTTCAATCAATATTCTTCTATACTTCTGATGCTTCAGCTTCAGATGCTTCTGACTATCTTCAGATGCTTCTGATTATCTTCAGATGCTTCTGACTCAGAATGTTCTGGAGCTTCTTTCTTCAGATCCTTCTGGAGACTACGCTCAGGATCTTCTGTAAGGAGCAAGCAGATTCTTCTGTGAGATGCATCTGGCGCTTCAGAGTCAGAATAGCTTCTTGTATTCAAGGCATATTTGCTTCTAGAGAGTTAATATAATTTTAATCTGCAGTAAAACTCTCAAACAAATTTTAGAGTATATAATTCTTAAATATAAATTTCCTAACAGTTATCATCAAAACAAAGAGTAATTATTAGGAACCAATCTGTGTTCTAACAATCTCCCCCTTTTTGATGATGACAAAAAATAACAGAAATTTTATTTAATTGAACATAAAGAATTATAACTCCCCCTGAGATGATGAATCTCCCCCTGAGTTGAACATGAAAAAGGAATAGAAACTTCCCTTTTTATCTTGAGTAATCTTCAGAGTCAGATCTTGTGTAACTTTGTAATAATCAATGGTCAGACTATCTTGCAGATATGAGATTCAGAGTTTGATAAAATATAAATGATCTGAGAGACTCAGAGATTCTTTTAGAGTGTTCTTATCAAAAGTTCTGAAATAATCAATTTAGATATTAGAAAGAGTAGATATGTCTGAAGATTCATTCTAGTGAAATTATATTAAATAGTTCAGATCTTTATTTTCTCCCCCTTTTTTGTCATAAGCAAAAAGTAAAAACTTTTAATAAAGACAATTAAAAAGAACAATAGCAGATAATTCAATGGAGAATAACAAATTGTTTCATTCAATCATAACAGAGCAAAAGTACATCAGAAGATATAACAAAAACATTCAGATGCAAAAACAACAGATGCACAAACATGAGAAAAAAAAATCTAAGTGTGTTTAGACAAAAGCATCTTCAATAGGTCTGTGATCTCAGATTGTGATTGCTCTTGCTTTGACATGAACTTAGTTATTGTCTCATTCTTCTCATCTTGTTTGGACATCCACTCTGACATGTCCTCAGATTTCTTGTCTTGCTTCGCCATCCAAGATCTTATTTCAGATTGACCAGCTTCCAGAGCAGCAATCTTGTTTCCCAAATCTGGATTTTCTGTCTTTATCTCTGATGATGGAGGTTCTGTATCCTGAGCAGAGTCAATTGCCATATGTTCTGGAGATCCTGAAGAGGGTTCTACCAGAGTCATAGTCAATGCAGTGGCAGTTGGTTCTGGCGGAGGTGGAGGAGCATCCAAACACAGCAGAGGTTCAGTTTTGTTTACAATCCAGAATTGAGTTCTTTCAGCTCTGAGCTTTGCATCATCAGAACAGATGTTCTTCAGATTAGAAGCCACAATGTTGAATCTATTGAGAAATCCTTTCCAGATGATGTCAGTCTCATTTGCATCCATAGTTTCAGAACATCTTTTCTGAACAGTACCTAAAGACATATGTATTTCTTGCAAAAACGTTTGAAATAAATGTTCAATATTAAGTCTGGGTGGTGGTTTAAGCAAGGTTTCCAGAGTCATCTGTTTAGGTTTTGGAGTTGGTGGTATCAATGATTTTGGAATGGAAATCAGAGGAGGGGGAACATATGGAAAGAATGGAATTTCTGGTTTCTGAGGTAATGATCTGTTTAAAGCATTAAGCAGATTTGGTTGAGGTCTTGTTCGTGGGTAAACAACATCAAAGAATGCATTGGAGTATGGTACGAATGCAGAGTTTGAAGGTTTATCAGATGCAACTGTGTTATCAGATGCAGGATGCAGTGCTGAAACAGCAGCTTTACCAGATGTAGCAGATATGGGGGATAAGGATCCTTCATTTTCCATAGATTGAATATATGAAAGGATTACAGATGGAAGGTTTGGTTTGAGTTTAGGTTTCAGAGGTGTCAAGGGTTCAGAAGGCTCAACTCTATCATAAAAATCTTTCAGTTTGAAACCATAAGATAAGTTATGATAAAGAGAAGACACTTGAGCACAAGAGATTCCAGATGATGATGGATTAGAAGTAGGAACAATCATCTCAGATGAAGGTGCAGGTGGAGGCATAGGTTCTGGAATGGTAGTTTTGGTAGATAAAATTGATTCAGGTTCAGGGTCATGAACAGGATATTTGTCAGATGGATTAATCAGAAAATCAGGGTGAATTTCTGATTCAGATGAATTTGAAGATGTTTCAGGTGTACAGGAGGTAGAAGAAACTTGAAACACTATTTTTAATGGAGTGATATCAAGAACTTCTGTCTCAGGGATATGAGATGGTTCTGAAGGAATATCAGGTTGTTGAGTAGGTGGTTCAGATGAAACAGGAGCAGAAGTTACTTAAGTGGGTTCAGAAGTAACAGTTGCTACAGGTTCAGAAGATTGAATAGGTGATGGTGGAATGACAGATTCTTTTTGTGGTTGATCTTCTGTGGTTTGTTTTTCTGGATGATTTTCTGTTTGTGGTTGTGCAGAGTTTTGTTTGTCAGAATTTTGTGGTAGTTCTGATGGTTGTGGTTCTGTTTGTTGTGATTCTGTTGGTTGTGGAACAGTTGGTTGTGGTTCTGTAGGTTGTGGACGTGGAGTGAAGTGTTTGATGTGTAATTTAGGTTGAGGTGCTTTTGATACAGAAGCGGTAGGTTGTTTCTGAGGTGATACAGAACTGGGGGCAGCAACAGATGTTGTTTGAGTGACAGGGGGTTTGGGAACAGACTTAATAGATGAATCATTTATAACAACAGTTTTAGAAGTAATAGAAGCTTTAGTACCTTTGAGTTTAATCCTCTTAGCAGAGACAGCTTCTCCAAAATCTTTTCTCTTCAGAAGATCCTTGGGTTGCTCAGCAATCTTAGCCTTCTTCTGGACAGGTTCAGATTCTGCTACAGGTTGAGGTCTTTTCCTCTGAAGTGGAACTTCTGCTTCTTCTTCTTCTTCTCCTGCATCTGGCAGGGGTTGCTTGACAAGTTGAAACACATTTGCTGGAACAGGCACTCCTTCCCTTTTGCATTCCTCTATATACATCAGAACAATGTGTCTCGGTTCTTCAGCAAAGAATAGAGGAAAGTCTGATACTGGAATCCTTTTATTCAAATCAGACATGTTTAACTTCTTTGGAGCAGTGGTAAGTTCATCTACAATCTTGAGTCTCAGAAGGCTATTAGCGTTCAGAGGCTTTCCCATAATGAACTCTAGTTCTTCTGTAACACCAGCATCATACAGAGCAGCCACTAAACCATTTTCAGTGAGAAGATCTGAGAGCAGCCTTCCAATAGGTATCCAATTCCTGATCTTCTGGTTCTTTTCTTTCACAGATTCTCTGGATGCATTCATGTGATTCCACAGATGCATGAACAATAAGTAAGGAAGATCTACCTTATTACTCTGACTAAGGCAGTACATAAAATAGATCTGTTCATTGTTGACATAATCTGGGGAATTTGTTGACTTTCTGTGATGAATGCATCCCATGAATATCTTAGCCCAGATCTTGTAATCTGGCTTCAGATCTTTGAATCTGTTAGAGGCTTGTCCAGCAGTCATAACCTCCTCATAAACTTCATCCATATCAACACGCCCAACTGGCATATGTGAAACACCATCTGTTTCTTCATAACCAATCAGTTTTCTAATCAGATCCTCTGTGATGATGATCTCCTTTCCCAGCACAGATGATAGAATAAACTTTGGATACACAGATGCATGAATCCAAAATTCCTTAACAAGAAGAGGGTAAACTGGTCCAAACAGTTTGTCAAAGTATTTCACCCAACCTTGAGCTCTAACAATGGAGCGAAAATCAAACCCATTGTCAGCCAGTGAATCAAATTCAACCATGGATTCACACAACACTTCTAACTTATCAACAGGTGTGAGAAGAGTTCTCTGTGGAGGAATATATGGAGCAGCACCTAGATTATCTGAAGTCACAGCAGCCATTGTTGATTGAAACTGAGCAGTTGTTGATGAAGAAGACGCCATTGAAGAATTCTTTTTAGAACACTTAGGTTTTGAGTTTTTGTGAAGAGAGAACAAAAGATGAAAATGCATATAAATTCTGAGAGTGAAAAGTGTGAAAGTGAATACACAACAGGTATTTATACTAATCACATAGGCACACCAAAAGACAGAAACAACGCACGTTTGAGCAGCATTAAATGAAGAGAATAAAATCATTTCAAATAATAAATGCTTCTGACAGATTTGGGGGGAAAACCAAGAAATTTACTATTCAAATTTCACCTCAAATGTCTTTTCAGTTGTGCACACGCCACCTCATCAGATTTTGTGGGACACGTGTTTGCTTGCATGCTGTTCTGAATTCTCTCAAGAAATGAAACGTTAGCCACGTTCAGATCTTCTAAAGATGGTTAGTTCAGATTTTCACATCAGAAATAATAATCAGAATAGAATAAATGAACAGAAGAAATACTTCAGATCATTAAACATTTTGCATCTGAAAGGTTGCCTCTGATAAATATTACTCTGGACAAAAATCCATACAAATATTTTTCAGAATGAACTTAAATCTATCTTCAGCAAGGGGTTTTGTGAAAATATCAGCCCATTGATGATCTGTATCAACAAAAGCTAAATTAATTACACCCTTCTGAACATAGTCTCTGATGAAGTGATGTTTAATTTCTATATGTTTTGCCTTAGAATGCAAGATTGGATTTTTTGACAAACATATAGCAGAAGTATTATCACAAAAGATAGAAAGATTACTCTCATAGATTTGATAATCTTCTAATTGACTCTTCATCCAGAGCATCTGAGTACAACATCCAGCAGCAGCAATGTATTCTGCCTCTGTAGTTGATAGTACAATGGTAGGTTGCTTCTTGCTGTACCATGAGATCAGATGACTTCCAAGAAACTGACAGCTTCCAGAAGTGCTTTTACGTTCAACTCTGTCTCCAGCATAGTCAGCATCACAGAATCCAACTAATGAAAATTCATCAGATCTTATGTAACACAAACCCATGTTAGCAGTACCTTTCAGATACCTTAGAATCCTCTTAACAGCTGTTAAGTGTGATTCTCTAGGATCTGATTGGAATCTAGCACATAAGCAGACACTAAACAGAATATCTGGTCTAGAAGCAGTCAAGTATAGAAGAGATCCTATCATACCTCTATAGAGTTTTTGATCTACCTTCTTACTTACCTCTTCCTTACCTAGAGTGCTTGTAGGATACATTGGAGTCTTTGCCATTTTGCTATCAACCATGTTGAACTTCTTCAGAAGCTCTTTAACATATTTGGTTTGATGTATGTAGGTGCATTCTGGAGTCTGATTGACTTGGATTCCCAAGAAGAATCTCAATTCTCCCATCATGCTCATTTCAAATTCTTCCTGCATACATTTAGCAAACTCCTTTCCAAGCGTAATATTTGTTGATCCAAAAATAATGTCATCTACATAAATTTGACAAATCAACAGATCTTTCTTAACAGTTTTACAGAATAAAGTTGTATCCACTTTTCCTCTGATAAAATTTTTCTTCAGAAGGAAGTTGCTCAACCTCTCATACCAAGCTCTGGGAGCTTGTTTTAATCCATAAAGGGATTTCTTTAATTTTAAAACATGATCTGGAAAGTTTTCACTTTCAAAACCAGGAGGTTGGTGGACATATACTTCTTCTTCTATAATTCCATTAAGAAAAGCACTTTTAACATCCATCTGATACAGAGTGATGTTATTCTGTGCAGCAAAAGATATAAGAAGGCGTATAGATTCTAACCTTGCCACTGGAGCATATGTCTCAGTGTAATCAATACCTTCTTGCTGACTGTATCCTTGAGCAACCAGCCTTGCCTTATTCCTTTCTACTTCTCCCTTTTCATTCAGCTTATTTCTGAAGACCCATTTTGTTCCAATAATATTGAATCCTTTAGGTCTAGGAACCAGATCCCACACTTCATTTCTGGTGAATTGATTCAGCTCTTCTTGCATAGCTATAATCCATTCATTATCTTCCAGAGCCTCATCTACAGATGTTGGTTCTATTATTGACACTAAGCCAAATAAAGAAGATTCAGAAGTTCTGAGAAATGATCTTGTCCTTATTGGATCATCTTTCTTTCCAATAATCACATCTTCTGGATGAGATGATTTGATTCTGGAAGAAGATCCTCTGACAGTTGGTCTTTCAGAAATATGCAAGTTGTTTAGTTGGGAAGTCAAAGATGTAGCATCTGGGGTTGCTTAAGATTCTTTGATTTTTGCCTTTTCTGCCTCTGAGCCTTCAGAGTCTGTGAGAATCACTTCTCTATCTGCAGAACTTTCAAACTGCTTTGGCTTTTCAGAGCCAAGCTTATCATCAAATCTAACATGAATAGATTCTTCAACAATCTGTGTTTCAGTATTGAATACTCTGTAGCCTTTAGAGAGTTCAGAATAACCAAGCATGAAACACTTCTGTGCTTTGGAATCAAACTTGTTCAGATTATCTTTAGTATTAAGCATATAACAAATACATCCAAAAGGATGAAAATAAGAAATGTTAGGCTTTCTGTTTCTCCACAATTCATAGGGAGTCTTCTCCAGAAGAGGTCTTACAGACACTCTGTTCTGAATATAACAAGCTGTGTTAATTGCTTCTGCCCAGAAATGTTTTGCCAGATTTGTCTCATTGATCATGGTTCTGGCCATCTCTTGCAATGTTCTATTTTTCCTCTCTACAACTCCATTTTGTTGTGGAGTTCTAGGGCAGGAGAAATCATGTGCAATGCCTTTTTCAGAAAAATATTTTTCAAAATGTTTATTTTCAAATTCTCCACCATGATCACTTCTGACTTTAATAATTTTTGAATCTTTTTCAGTCTGGACTTGATTGCAGAAGTCAAAGAACACAGAATGAGACTCATCCTTGTGTTTTAGAAACTTTACCCATGTCCATCTGCTGTAGTCATCTACAATGACTAACCCATACTTCTTGCCTCTGATGGATGCAGTTTGCACTGGTCCAAACAGATCAATGTGAAGTAATTCCAATGGTCTGGAGGTAGACACAACATTTTTTGATTTAAAATGTGATTTTGAAAATTTACCTCTTTGACATGCTTCACACAGAGCATCTGAGTTGAACTTCAGCTTAGGAAGTCCTCTGACCAGATTGAGTTTATTAATCTGAGATATACGTCTCATATTAATATGCCCCAATCTTCTATGCCAGACCCATTGCTCATCATTCACAGATAAGAGGCATTTTACATTTTGAACTTTAAGTTCTGAAAGGTTAATTTTATAGATGTTGTGTTTCCTCTTTCCACTGAATAGGATAGAACCATCCTTTTGACATACAGCTTTGCAACATTTTTGATTAAAGATTATATCATAATCATTGTCACTTAATTGACTTATGGATAATAGATTATGTTTCAATCCTTCAACTAACAGAACATTAGTAATAGAGGGAAGCTTACCATTTCCAATAGTGTCAGATCCAATGATCTTGCCCTTCTGGTTCCCTCCAAACTTCATGTCCCCTCCAGATCTAAGTTCCAGGCTTTGGAACATAGACCTTTCTCCTGTCATGTGTCGTGAGCATCCAGAGTCCAGGTACCATGATTGGTGTCCTGACTTTGCTGCTAAGAACATCTGCAACAAGAATTATTTTGTCTTTAGGTACCCAGATCTTCTTGGGTCCTTTGGGGTTAGTTGGTTTATAGGTTTGTCTAAACTTCTGTTTTGCAACATAATGTTTATTCTGACTTGCCTTTGGTTTAAACACATAAGTATTCTTCTCAGAGCTTGTGTGTTTAATGTCATTCAAGTGACCAAATTTGAATTGAGAGTACAGAGGTGTCTTCCTGATGAAAAGTTTGTCGACAGGTTTTGGATTGCTTCCAGATGAAGACTCATATCCAATGCCTCTTCTGTTGTTTCCACTAACACCATAGATCATGGAAGCCATCTTGCTTCTGTCTATGCTCTTAGTGAGAAACCTCTGAAAACTAGAGTCATATTTTTCTAAAATATTTTCACAAGACTTAGTTTCAGAATCAGATTCTTGTTGAGTTCTATCAAAGTCATTTTTGATTTTTAAATTTATTTCTTTCTGCTCAACAAGTTCTGTTTTCAGAAGATCAATCTCAGATTCAAGATTGCTTTTCAGCTTCTTGTATTTGAGTTTGATGTTGTTGAAACTTTTAAGAACTTCTGTTAAAACTTTAATGAGTTCTTCTTTGGTAAGTTTAGCCATTACCTCTTCTGCATCATCATCAGATTCAGATTCTGATTCATATCCAGAGGTACCTTCCTCTTGATCCTCTGTCCTGGCCATCAGTGCAACGTTTGCACATTCTTCTTCTGATTTAGAAGATGACTCACACTCATCTGAGTCATCCCATGTTGCCATCAGAACCTTCTTCTTCTTGTTGAACTTCTTCTTAGGTTTTTCTTTCAGAAGTTTAGGGCAGTCATTCTTGTAGTGCCCAGGTTCTTTGTACTCATAACACACCACTTCTTTCTTGGCAGATCTTCTGTGACTAGAAGATTCCTTTCTGTTGTCAGATCTTCTGAAGTTGTTAAACTTCTTTCCCTTGTGCTTCTAGAGTTTGTTAATCCTTCTGGACAGCATGGACAACTCATCTTCTTCTTCAGAAGAAGATTCTTCAGAGCTTTCTTAAATAACCTGCAAAGCTTTAGCAGTTTTGTTATATTTTAAAGCTATGGATTTACCTTTATCTTTCTTCTGGGGTTCATCTTCCTCCAGCTCAATTTCATGGCTTCTCAAAGAACTGATAAGTTCTTCTAAGGAGATCTTGTTCAAATCTTTTGCCATCTTCAATGCAGTCACCATTGGTCTCCATCTGGTGGGAAGACTTCTGATGATTTTCTTGACATGATCTGACGTTGAGTAGCCCTTGTCCAGAACTTTCAGACCAGCTGTAAGAATCTGAAATCTAGAAAACATAGTTTCTACATTTTCAGAGTCTTCCATTTTAAATGCCTCATACTTCTGTATAAGCGCCAGAGCCTTTGTCTCTTTAACCTGAGAGTTTCCCTCATGAGTCATTTTGAGTGATTCAAACATGTCATGAGCAGTATCTCTGTTAGTAATCTTCTCATACTCAGTATGAGAGATTGCATTAAGCAATATAGTTCTGGCTTTGTGGTGATTCTTGAAATCTCTTTTCTGCACTTCAGTCATTGATTTTCTATCAATCTTTTTGCCATCCTCACCAGTAGGATGTTCATATCCATCAATGACCAGATCCCAAAGATCAGCATCATACCCAAGAAAAAAACTTTCTATTCTATCTTTCCAATAGTCAAATTTTTCTCCATCAAACATTGGAGGTTTGGTACTGATCCTATCCCTCTCTTCATATTTATTGTTGATATTTGACATTGAATTATCAGCCATGATAACAAATAAATATATTGATCAAAGTATATCTCCTCTGGATCTTTACTGACACTGTTAAGTGATAGCACACTCAGAACCGGAGCTCTGATGCCAACTGAAGGTGAGATAATACTTAGAAGGGGGGTTGAATAAGTATGGAAAATTAATACTTGAAAATAATCACACAATTATTTTTATCCTGGTTCGTTAAACAACTACTCCAGTCCACCCTTCCAGAGTGATTTGCCTTTCTCAACAAGGACTTAATCCACTATTAAATCAAACTGATTACAATAGTATCACCTAAGAACTACAGTTCTTAGTCTTCTCAAGAGCTACTGATTCACACTGAATCCTCTTAAGGAAAATCCTTTACAAACAATGTAAATTAAATACAAGAGTTTTTAATGCTTCTATAAAGCTATAATCACAACAGTGATTTTTCTCTTAAGTTTTAAGTACAATGAGATTCTATGAAGAATAAGAATGAGAGCTTATAGAATATTGTGATTTCTTTTCAGCAAGCGTGTAACTGAAGAATGAAGTGAGAAACTCCTTTTATAGGCAGCTGAATCATGCACGTTGAAAAGAGAGTCCAAAAGGTCTGAGCCTTTTTGTCTTCACATGCACTGACCTTTCCTTGAAATAGATGGCACAGATAAATCCTTTTTGTCTGTGTAAGTGTGTCTAGCACAAATAAGGAAAGAGACGTTGAATAGATCCAACGGATATATTCTTGAAAACACTTCTTCAGTTTCAGCAAGTTCTTCAGAGTCTGAATGGATCAGAGTCTTCTGATGAGATTCAGAACTTAGCTGTATCAGAGCCTTCTGCAGCGTGTGTGCTTCTAGCGTGTTGATCATCAGAGCATCTTGACACAGAACTTCAGTACTTGGCAGCGTAGATACTTTCAGAAACTTCTGTAGACTAATGCTTTGAGAAACTCTTCAATCAATATTCTTCTATACTTCTGATGCTTCAGCTTCAGATGCTTCTGACTATCTTCAGATGCTTCTGATTATCTTCAGATGCTTCTGACTCAGAATGTTCTGGAGCTTCTTTCTTCAGATCCTTCTGGAGACTACGCTCAGGATCTTCTGTAAGGAGCAAGCAGATTCTTCTGTGAGATGCATCTGGCGCTTCAGAGTCAGAATAGCTTCTTGTATTCAAGGCAGATTTGCTTCTAGAGAGTTAATATAATTTTAATCTGCAGTAAAACTCTCAAACAAATTTTAGAGTATATAATTCTTAAATATAAATTTCCTAACAGTTATCATCAAAACAAAGAGTAATTATTAGGAACCAATCTGTGTTCTAACAGTTTACTTCATTGCCTTGAAGTCTAATCCCACGCGACATGTTGTTTCTAGGGCCACGTAACCCCTTACTTGTACTTGTTTGCTTGATAAGCCTACTAACGATATGGAAAGAATACTAGAATAGGATGTCAGTTGAGCTCCTATTGGCTATCAAGACTTATTTGATATCCAAGTTGTCGTGTTACACAATAATGACCATGGGGTCGTTATCGTGAGGGAGGATTCTGATGGCATCACTATTAGAGAAAGTGATTTTGGCTCCTGACTCTCCCTAGTCAGCTTTAGAGAGTCCTAGAGATATCATGATCGCAAGCAGTAGTTTCTTGGCATATCTACTCCAAGAGGAATTAGAGCTTCCTCCGACGGTGAAACCATCGACTATGGTGTTAACCATAGAGTGTGATGCTTTGTTGGCTATTTTCAAGGAAAGGTGGTGAGAATGGTAATGTTGAAAGGTGTGGCCCAAGATAGTTCTATCAGGGTTCCACTATACTTGTTAAAAAGTATAGGAGTCTGTGGTGCTCTTACGCGAGTAGAGGATGGATAGAGGATTTAGTAATTTATGGTGGTTAGGCATTGTCGACGACTGCGAGAAGGGTTTTTTGTTGGTGTTTTTTTACTATGGAGAGAGCAAGCTCACGTAAGGTGAGAAGCTTTGTGTTTATGTGTTACTCTGAGTATGTTATGATATATCCATCTCAACCTTAAGGTTGGGGCATTTATAGAGGAATTTTGGGCCTAGGGTTTACTTGGAAATGATAACCGCCCACTCAGTGAATGATGGACTGTAGAACCCCTATTTCCTAGGGAGATGTGGTCAGACTATTTTCCCCGACTTCTCTCTAACTGAGAAAAGTCTTTTCCCATGTTTCTCACAGTTGGGCATGAAGAGAGCACTTAGATTAAGGTGGTCACTAATGGAGGGCGATAAATATTAGTCGCCCCTTGAGGGAAATTGCCAACCCCCCCCCCCCCCCCCCCCCCCCGCCCTTTATAGGTATTTTTTTTACTAATATATCACTACAAATATTATGAGCAAACTTTAGTACCTCATTTGATAGCATATAAATAAGTAAGCTTTGAGCAATGAAACAATGAAGATTATGATTCTGAATGGATGCATTTGTTGAATGTAGAGATAGTAGTGGTATTTGTGATTAGCTTAACACCAGCATTTCACTCACTCATCATGATCATGTAAGACTCACATGCT
The DNA here is from genome assembly GCA_963859935.3 of Lathyrus sativus. Taxonomy (NCBI): domain Eukaryota; kingdom Viridiplantae; phylum Streptophyta; class Magnoliopsida; order Fabales; family Fabaceae; genus Lathyrus; species Lathyrus sativus. The sequence continues at coordinate 302,606,007 of OZ012741.1, forward strand.
CTTGATCATTAATTATGTTCAAAAGCATTAGTGGTGTTGGAAATAAGAGAAAAAGAAATTCAGATAGCAGTAGTTATAATTGAAGTCCCATATTTCATTATTGATAAATAATTCTATTTGTTATATAGTTCACTTCTCACATTACTTAATGAATTTTTGTGGATTGAAAAGATGCCCAAATGCTTGGTGCCAAAACTAGCGGTGGTGTAACACCCCAAAATTTTCCATTTCGGTTATAACTTTAACTGGATTATACTTCATTCATTTGCATCATTAATCATATCATGGCATTGGTTCTTGAAACATGGGATCAAGTTGTTTCTGTGGCACAAGACTTCCTTTTATTCCAAGTTTGTAAGCAGCAAGCATCAGAGGCTTCAGTATTTATTTTGCTCAGTGATCGGGCACCAGATTATATTTTTCAGCAGGTTATTTTGAGCGCTGGAGACATTTCACAATTTATTTTAGGTCATCATCCATGGTATTATTAAGATTATTCAAGAGGAATCTGGAGAAATCAGAAGAAGCTTCTAAATTAGGGTTTTACGCAGGATTTGTGTTTATGAGGCTATCTTGCAATATTCGTAAATTCCTCGTCTTTGATCCGAATGAGGTAAATTTGTAGTCAAATTAAAGAACTCATCATGAACTACAAGTTTGTAGAAAGAAGCAAGTCTAAAAAATGCATAGATCAAGAGTTATGGAGGTAACATTTGATTCTCCAAGCTTCCCTCCTTGTGGCACCAAGAGAATTCAAATTTTCCATGTGTTAATCAATTAACACATTTTGCCTAGCAAAATGCTAATCAATTAACCAGTGTAAAATTTGCCCAGAAAGTTCAATTTCAGCACTGCAGCAAATTTAAATTCACTTTGATCACTTGATTTCATTTTCACATCAGTAGAAGGATCTAGAAGTGGTTCCAAATTTGATTTATTTTCCAATTAATTCAAATTCCTTCCAAAATTTCAAACATTTCCATTCCTAATTCCACTCCTAACTTTCATTCCTCACACTCAGCCACACTCCAAGCCACATTTAATTTTACACCTAAACCATACTTAAATTAATCCACTCCAAACCTCTCATAACTCCCACTCATTTTTATAATTTTTCTACACATCTCATTCTAATTCTCTTAACTTTTCTCTCATTCCAAAACCTTCACAAAAGCTCCATGGCCAAAAGCTTCACAAATTATACATTGCAATTTGTGAATTCTTGAGCTAAACCTCCATTTCACCATCATCCTTGGTTCAATTCTGGTTTTGCAACTCATTTGGATCTTGAATTAAGTTGGTGGAATCACTTCTTGAAGAGCTTTTGCTTATTTATGGATTATTGCTTGGATCTTCAAGTTTTCTTGCTAGAGCTTCATAGATCCTTGAATTTCTTGGTTGGATCTGTTAATTGTAGCTTAACAACACTCACCAAAGCAAATCTCAACTTTGTAGGTTGGTAAATTCTAGATCTAGCTTTGATTTTGCTTAATCTTGCATTTCACAATGTAGATCCTTGGCTTTTTGGTGATATTTGATCCCTTGCTTGTTTGATCAATGATTTTGGTTTCAGTTGGATCGAATTGATGTTTGGTTGCAGTGATTTGGTATAATTTTTGTGCGTATTTGATTTCTTAAGCATGTGGATGAATACATAAGTGATTAATTGTTGAAAAGTGCTTTTAAATTGGTGTTTTTTTTTTGCTATTGCGTCAGTGTTAACGCACGACTTTTGGTTTTTGTTGTTTAATATTTTTGATTGTTTTGTTGCATTCTTGATGCAATGATCATGATGCATACTTATTTATACCATGTTAAATACTGATTATTGATGTTCATCTTGCTGGATATATGTCACATGCTTATGTTCGTTTCCGATTCCGCCAATGCATGTTTGTTTGATTGATTAATTGATGTCAGATATGCATGATATTCTTGATGAATGATTTATTGTGCATCAAGCTTGTTTGTGCTTAAGTGTTAATACATGTTCATGATTGATCCCCACCATGTCATATGCAATTATTGCAATATTAATGCATGAAAGTTTCCTGAGCTTTTACAACTGCTGTTCTGGATTTTAGCATGTTGTTAATTGTGCATTTGTTCTATATGCTACTTTTTGCACCTGTTATATACTGAAACATGAGCTGTTAAATGTTGTTGCGCTTACTTGCTGGGTTTTTATTGATGTTCTGAAGCTGGAGCGCTATCGTAGCTGCTGTTTTAGTTTTGTTTTCTTTATTTTGGTTTGTTCTCGCATATTCCCTTAAGGCCTCCTAGTCCAACTTAATTTTTGATTATTCTTGGACTAGGTTAGACAATAGGAGTTAATCTATGAATGATAACGTTAGGTTAGTCCCTTTTAACCTCGACCTTAGGTCCACTTTTGCATGCTAACATTAGGATAGAAATTCCTTTCGCATCCCGACCTTAGGGCCATTTTTCATGCCAACATTAGGATTGAGTTTCCCCTTACACCTTCCGTGTGTCTTTCTCCTTCCTTCTCCCAACAACATCAAAACACTTAATAAATGTGATGAACATTGCACGTCACGAGCCTTAACTATATGGGAAATAATGAGTGAGGGGTCTCTTCTTACTTCGTCTAGAGTGTTTAGCGTACGTCCCGTCTAGGGCGATCATGCGATGCATTCGCTCCTATATCATAAACTTTATTGGAATGTGAATCTCAAACCAATTCAATTTACTTCTCTAAAACTCACAAACAAATACAAATCATTTTAATCCTTCGGGATCGTTTGTCAACTCATTTTCAGAAAGAGTGTGTTATTTTGTCGTGCTACCACAAATATGCATCGACCCTAACTGCTGGAATGGGAACTTAATGTCGCTCATAAAAAACATTTATTGACTCGTACGCCAAACTACGACTGCTCTAATTTCTCATATCAGATGAGGATATGTAGGGACAAGAAAATGATGTTTTGGCGAGCAACCTTCCCCCTTTTCATCCGTAGTTTTCCGAACTGCGTTGACTCTGACTTTCCCATTGCACGAGGGAATACGTAGGCATAGGATATAAAAGTCCTATCGAGTCTCATTTTTTTTCCTTTTCGTTCTCGTTTCCTTTTAGAAGTAAGCTTTAGATAACACACTCTTTGATTAGACAACAAGTGTGGATCCCGTTGAGTACAATGGCCGCGATGGGGTGCTAATACGTTCCTCTCACGTAATCGACTCTCAAACCCAGGATTTGATTGCGATGACCATGTTTTCTCCCTTTTTGAGGTTTTCTTCGGTCGTTTCCTTTCCCCCTTGGGATAAATAACGTTCGATGGCAACTCTTCTGTTTTTCTACCAGGTGTTTTCCATAGTTGCGGGAGCTGGCGACTCTGTTGGGGATCGAACCCAGAGTCTCTGGTTCCCTATGCAAGTCAATTGTAGCGCTTGTCTATTTCTATTTATTGGGTGTGTTTTGAATCAGATGTCTTGAAGCAAAATATAAACGGTTTCTTTATGATCAAGAAACACACAAGGGTTAGGGTTAACAAAGATACAAAGGTAAAACAACAAGGAACAACAAGGATTGGTTATAAACTACTATTCTTTCCTTACACTTAGAATAAGATTACAAGTATACATGAATAACAAAATAACCTCTCTCTCTTGAAATTAGAATTTTATCTTCCTATTTTTCCTTATGCCAAGATTGAGAAACTAGCATCCTATTTATAAGAAAAATAGCACACTAACCTAATGGACTTTTTAACAATTACCCATTACAAGCTAACTTAGGGTACAAGCTAACTTAAACAATTGGGCTTACAAGTAAGACCCAATTTAACATGCTAACAACCCTAGCAATATTGACTAATGCATGTTAGAACAAATTTCGACTACAACATACATTACTCCGACAGCAGCATGCGAATAGACTTCGATGTCATGCTTAATTCCTGGCGAACCAGAAGCTACCCTTCGGCCATACTAGAGTTCGATCCAACATCTCACATATCTCTATCTTGGATCTAACTCTATAACATCAATAAACTAGCTTTCTTCATGCAGCTTTATCAACTGCATACAGTGGAAAAACATGCAACTAGGCAACATCTTGGTGATCATATCAGCAGAATTATGATATGTCAAAACCTTCAGCGCTTGGACTTCTCCATGCTCGACTACCCCTATGACGAAATGCAGCCTCACATCAATGTGCTCGGCTCGCTCATGATAGGCTAAATTCTTCGACAGGCGTATTACACTTTGACTATCACATTTAACAATGATAACTCGACGTTGAAGTTTTAGCTCCTTTGCAAAACCTTCAAGCCACAATGCTCCCTTCATAACTTCAGTTAGGGCAATATATTCCGCTTCGGTGGTTGATAAGGCAACGACCTTCTGAAGTTTTGCTTTCCAACTGATTATTATCCCAAACATAGTGAACACATATCCAGAAATAAATTTTATGGAGTCCATACAACTTGCATAATCAGAGTCGACATATCCTTCGATTGCTGCTTTACTATCTTCACCCAAGGCTCCACCATAAATTAAGACTATTTTTAGAGACTCATTTATGTACCTTAAAATCCACTTCAATGCTTGCCAGTGAGCCTTTCTAGGATTCACCATGTACCTGCTTATAAGACTTACTGCATATGCTATGTCAGGTCTAGTACAGACCATAGCATACATCAAAGAACCAACTATATTAGCCTATGGAATGTTATTCATATAAGTTCTTTCAATATCAGTGTTGGCACACTGATCAATACTCAGCTTGAATTGAGGGTTTATCGGAGTCACAACAAGCTTTGAATTCGACATACCAAACTTTTCGAGAACCTTCCGTAGCTATGCCTCTTGAGATAAGCATAATTTTGATTGCTTTCTATCTCTTCGGATGTCAATCCCAAGAATTCTGGACGCAGCTCCCAGATCCTTCATGTCGAAGTCCTTATTGAGTTCAAACTTCACCCTCATTACATCTTCGACACTATTGCTTGCTATTAAAATATCATCCATATAGAGCAACAAAATAACAAATGAATTACCCGGTCGAAATTTAAAGTAAACACAGTGGTCAAACTGACTTCTGATGAAACTTATGCGTGCCATGATGTTGTACCCCAAAATTTGCCCAACCTTTTTCTTTACTTGGCTTGTGTTTCATTCCATTTCTTTAGCATTTGCATATGCATAGCATTGTGCTTAACATGGGATCAAGGGAAGTGTGTCATATCAAGAGAAGAGTATTAAGAGGTCCAAGCTTAAGCAAGAATGTTTACTCAAGTCATCAAGTGCTTGTGGTCACCAAGAGGCATTCAAAGATCATTGAGAGAATGGATTGGTATGTATTTCTTACCTCTTATCTTAGAGGTCAACTGAGGTTCATAAGCTCATGGGTATGGATAGGAGATGATGGGAGAGCTCATAAAGTGCTTTTGAGGCCATTGTGGAGCACATCTAAGTGGTTGTATCATGTGCAAGAGGTTGCACTCAAGGATTGTACACCTAGGGTTTCATTTGCTTAGTGATAAGTCAACTGTGGATTTGAAGGAGTTTGAGACTTGGTTTTAAGTCATTGGAGTCATGAGAAGTTGTGTTGAGACATCTATTATGTTATTTCAAGACCAAATTAAGGATAATCAAGAGTGTGAGAAGTTACTAAATTAGGGTTTCAGAGGTTTGTCAGTGTAAAATCCCATGTATAGTGCCTAACTTCAAGACCACATACCTCAAGATACCAGGTTAATCTCACTTTTATAGAAACATGAAATTTGTAGGGCATGTTCTAATCTTTCTTTTGAGTACTAGAACTCATCCATTGGGTTTGTAGAACTCAAGTTATAATGCCATTAAGTTAGATGTCTCAGATGAACCATATTTTCAGTCAACAAAAGTCAACCAACTTCCAAGGAACGTTTATCCTAGAATCATGTTTCTCCTAAACATTTGATGAACCTGAAAGTTGTTCCTTATGATCTTAGCTTTCTAAAAAGTCCTATAAGTCCTTCATCTTATTTGTGGAACTCAAGTTATCAAGCTCGCAAGGCAGGGGTATTTTGGGAAACTTTGATTATAGGGCATTTTCATTATAGGTTATTTTCATGCCTTTGTGCACTTCAAATGGAACTTTCTCCAACATGAAAGTTGTCCCAAATGACTTCAAATGCATCATGGAACTCAAGATTGTCATGAATTATGCTTCGATAAGGAGATTGGTGAAGGGATTTCAAGCAAAATTGAACTTAAAATCATGAATTCAATTGAAATGGTTAGAGGTCGTTTTCACACTTCCTTTTGATTCAAAATGGTTCACATTGTGCTCATGAGTGAAATGCACCAAACAATTTTGGGTCATGCTAGCAAATACACGTGAATTTTGAGCTTGCTTCAAGAAAAAGTTTCACATCAAAACTCATTAATTGGACAATGTACAAGCCCAATTCTAATCCAAATGTTCAATTCAAATGGTCAGCTACAAGACCAGATGAAATTCATAAATGTAACATGCTGAAATCACGTGTGCATGGGAATAACTTCTAATTTGGGCATTTTTAAATTACAGTCCAACAAGGCTTCATGGGCCTCTCTTTCACTCCCAAATCCATAGTATATAAAATCAAAATCATTTTGGAGAGCTTAGAATGTGCAATTGGTGGAAGGAGCTCATAATCCAACTTTGAAATTAAAGAGAAAAATTGGAAATCGTGAATCAAGATCTAGCACAGTTCAAGTCAAATTGAAGCATCCTTCTTCTTCCTTGAACTTCATAGAGTGGATCTGCATAGTTTGGAGCAAGCTAAGCATCAAGTGAAGCTCCAACGGAGAGACTCCGTTAGGTAACTTTCAAATCAAAATATCTCTCATGTTAGCCGTTGGATCTATGCCATTGTTGTTGCTTCTGAAGTCCTACAACTTGTAGGAAAACTCTGGTAGCATAATTGTGTTGATTGTTGAGTTTTCAGTTTTGTGCTCAAATTTTCCATTGTTCGAATCTCTTAATTCATGTATGATTAATGAAAATGGAGGCCGGATTCGTGGTCTATGTGACTTGGCCTTCAATTTGGTGTATAATTTTGCCTGATTTGGTGGAGTTTAAGAACCTGATCTCCGACCACCTCGTCGGAGAAGACAACCAGAGCTAGGGCTCTGGCGTCTGGTTCAAGACCTAGGCGGGCTTGCGTGTGATTATTTGACTCATTGACTTGAGGAGATGAACGACTATGATCCTCTTGACTTGCCTGCGTGTTATGTTGACTGGCCACGTCAATTAGTGAAACGACGCATTTCACTAATTGAACTGAGTTCAATTGATTTGGGCCAAATATGCTATACGCGCCCACTTCCAATTTGGGCCCAGTTGTTTACATAGGATTTGTTGCTATTTGCCACGCAGCTTTTATTTCTTTTATTTTTATTTTATTTTATTTTCTGTTTTCATTTTAATTCATTAAACAATACTTCCAACTATTTAAAAATTCCACAAAAACTGTCTTATTACACTATAATGTGTTAATTAATTTTCACAAATTTTTAATTTCATTTTTCTTTTATTTTTCAATTAAAATTAGAATTAATAGTTGGAGATGTTTTTAAATGGATCTTTCACTTGTCCTTTTTGTTTCATGCTTCATTCTTGACCAATTTAAATCTCCAATGAAGGAGACTTCTTCCTCATGTTGTTGATGAGTTGAAGTTTCTCTGAGGATGATTTTGGTCAAGGTTTGACCTTTTTTGGTTTGAATTTTAGGTCATTTTGTTTGACCCTCGACAACCCTCCTTCAAAATGGTGCACCCTTGTGAACTAAATTCTTTGGTGATCTTTTGAATGGAAATTGGTTGTATTCTCTTGGCCTCTAGTTGCCTACTTATTGATATGCTTCTGAGATTTTATTTGGTTTTATTTGATCCACTTTCCTATTTTTGGAGTAGCTTGCAAGTCAAGCTATCCCTAAGGATGGATCACACACACACTTGACCTAGTTTTGATGGGAAGTCACCCTTGTGGATCCCAAATGCTCCTAACTCTTTTTGATTCACATTATTAACATTTTGAAGTAGTTGGTTGCCAATTTATAGGTCGTACACTTGTTTGATGCTTGCTTTGAGTTGCATTCTTTTTAGGCTTTCCATTTGATGTTCAATGTTGAAAGTGTTTAGGACTTAGGTCCTTTACCATGCCTAATCTTGCAATCTCTTTTTGTGTGATATCTTTTTTGCTTTGTGCACTTTCTTCCCTTGTTCTTACCTCTATCCAAGGACCATTGAATCCCATTTGATATGGTTTGGTCCCTCCTTTGGAGGTACTTTGAACATATCATGAAGGGTAATTCATTTTGAGGACTTTTGTGCCTTCTTCTGCATAATCCTTGTGGTGCTTATGGTTGAGTGGCCTCTATGAGTTCCTTGGTGTCCTCATCTTATCTCCCATTCCCATTTGGATTATGGATTCTTTTCTTTTCTTTTTGGTTTACTTTTTGGTAGTGGTTGATGTTTGAGTGGTTGTAGGAATTCCATTTCTCCCACTTCATCCCTTTTTTATGTGAGCTTTGTGTAAGTTATTTTGTGTGCATACTTTTATTGTTCTTGCATCTCTCATTTGTATGCTTGAGCTTGAGATGTGCTTGTGGTGGCTACTCCCCTACACTTTGTTCCTCCCTCTTTTCTTCATCTTTGTTGTGCATTACATGTTTGCATTCTTTCTTCTTTCACTTATGCTTTCTTCTTCTTCTTCTCTTGTCTTCCTTTGCCATTTTCCCTTAGGACCTCTAATCCTTCTTGTTCAAGATGGATTATGATAGACACTAGGATTGAAACCATGCATGATAACATTAGGTAGCATTCCCTTTTCATCCCAATCATAGGTGCACTTTGTATGAGAACATTAGGTTGAGTCTTAGTCTCCCTTTAGAGTTGTGTCTCTTTTCTCCTCTTCAAACTTCTTCAAGACACTTAATAAAGGATAATATGTGGTGTAAGATACAAGCCTTAAGCATCTAGGAAATGATGATTGGGGGGCCTCCTCTCAATTCTCTAGAGTGTTTAGCGTATGTCCTTTGGACGATATGCGATGCATTCGCTCTTAAGTCATAGTCCTTAGTGTAACATGAATTACATATCAAATTCAATTCACTTCTTCTCTTAAAAAACACAAACAAACATCTTGGAAAACCATTTTCATAAAGATAGTTTTGTTAACTCTTGGTTCTACCACAAACAGGTAACGCCTAAGTCTCCAATGGTCGAGCAACATACACCTAACTGCTAGAACTAAATTTTAACCCTACTCGGGTAAAACACTTAAACCAACATGTGACCTTGTTAGCCCTAACTATGTTTGTTCTGATTTCTCATACTAGACGATGATACGTAGGCAGAAGACGACGATGTCTTGGAGAGCAACCTTCCCCACCTTTGTTGCACCCCAAAATTTGCTCAACTCTTCTTTACCTAGCTTGTGTTTCATTTCATTCACATTAGCATTATCATTTGCATTTCATTGACATGCATGCAGGAGATTAAGAGGTATGATTACCAATCAAGAGCTATACAAGACTATGAAGCTAGCTAAGAAGGTTATTCAAGTGTTCAAGGGTTGATATCCTTGTCAGAGAAGTTAAAAAATCCTCAGAGAGAATGGTTGAAACCAAGAGTGTGTGCCTCCTAACTTGAAAGTTGTGGAAAGCCATCAGATGATTCTGAAGCCATGAGGTTGGACTTGAGGTCTTGAGAGAGCTCATGAGAAGTTTTGAAGATCACTTTGAGGCCTAGACAGGTCATTGTGCAAGATTAAGAGGACTCAGCCATGAGTGGTACAGTTAGTGTTTGACTGGGTCAACCCTAAGTCAACTGATGATTTGAAGAAGGTTGAGACCTAATTCAAAGGCCATGTGATCATGGATTGATGCATGGATATGTTATAAGGATGATTCCAAGGTCAACTCATCATGATTGAAGAGTTTGAAAAGTTTCAAGTTAGGGTTTCTAAGGCTTGACAGTGTAAAATCCCCTAGTTTGACCCCTATCTTCAAGGCGGTTTAGCTCAAGATGTGATTGTCATCTCATCTTTCCACCAACATGAATGTTGTAGTGCATGATCTTAGATTTAATTTGAGTGCTAGAAGTCCTTGATAGGATTTGTAGAACTCAAGTTATGGCTTTGACAAGTTACAGGTCATCTGAGGCGTGTGAATTTGGAGCTTGAAAGTTGTCCAACTTGCATGAAACGTTTGCCATAGAAGGATGATTCCTATGAACTTTTGGTCAAAATGAATGTTGTTTCTTATCCTATTAGCTTTCTAGAGAGTACTAGAAGTCCTTGATAGGATTTGTAGAACTCAAGTTATGGCTTTGACAAGTCAGGGGCATTTTGGTCATTTAGAGATTATAGGTCATTTCAAGCATAAGGCCATAACTCCTATTTCCAAGCTTCAAATGGGAAAATGTTCAACATCAAACTTGTTAAAAATGATGTTTTAAGATTAACCAAGAGGTTATGAGATGTTGTAATTCTTGTAGCTCAAAATCCCAAAAATGGCTTAAAATAAGGATGATTTTCAAATGAACCAAAGATGGAAATTGGTATTTTTGATCTACATGTCCAAACCAAGGCATGTAATATGTCATTTTGATTCTAAAATGCATTTTAAGAACATTGGTTTTGCCACAATTTTGAATTGAAGTTTAATTTGTGGACTTGCTTTGAAAAGTAGTTACTTACATCTTAAGTAACATTTGCCAAACCAAAATTCAAGGCATAATCAAGGTCCCTTTCAATCCAAACACATCCAAAATGTCATTAGAGGAGAAATTGGAAAGGAATGAGGGTGATTACAAGCTGCTAGCAGAATTGTGCATACCATGGCATGTGATTGAACTTCTCATGACATGAGAGATTGAATTTCTCATTAGAAGGATCTAGAGCTTTCTAGATCATACCTACATGTCCTATATATTGAATAGAGATGATCCAAGGCCAAGGTTGGTGATGATTGAAGGAGAGAGTAGAGATTGAGATTGAAAACTCATTGCTTGCAACTGAATTCGGTTACACCATTTCCTTCACTTTCCATCCATTTTCTTGATTGCAATCTCTTCCATGGAGGCTAGTGAATGATTCCAGATCATAATCAAGGCAAATTCGTGGCTGATTGGTGTTCTTGATCTCAGATTTTGTCACCTGCAACTCAGAGTTGGTTCCAAGAATTGAAGCCATTTCAATCAAGTTTATTGCATACAAAAGCCTGGAATTGATTCAGTGAAGGGGTCTGGAGCATTGGAGAGCTTGATTTGAAGGTTTGATACCTTTGTGCACACGAAATTCCCAGGTTAGTAACTTTCAATCTCCAGCTTGAATTAGGTAGAATTAAGAAGAATTAGGATGTTAGATGCATTGTAGATTGATGTAGGAAGGTTTTCAGATCATTAAATTGAGAGTTAGTGACCAATTAGGGTTGTTACCATTTTCGGGTGAGATTCGATTCTTGCGAATCTTGAGGTTTCAGAGTGAATTAAGGGCATGAATGGATTCGTGAGGAAAATTGGGGTAAGATTCATGTAGAGACCTCTTGGAATGGAGGCCTGTGGAGAGAGTTAGGGTTGATGGTGATGACCGGAGAACGTCACCGGCGGTGACTTTGGGCGCGCAGGTGGCCTGAGTTTCAGATATTTGAATTGGGGAAGATAACTTAATAGCCATCAGATTGTGGTTTGACTTGGACCAAAGACTCCATCCAACGGCCACGCGTGCATGAAATTTGTGAAGCATTTCCGAACTAAATGAAACAATGTGTTTCATTAATCAGTTGTTTTTGGGCTTAATGCATTAGTTGATACCTGCGCCCCCCCTTATGGCCCAATCCTAAAAAATGAACTGAATTCTTTTACTACCTGCACCACGCATTTGTTTATTTTATTTTGATTTTCTTTTATTATTTCATTTTATTCATGGTTAATGATTAATTCATAAAAAATGGAAAAAAATAACTCAATTGATCCCATTATTTTTGCATTGGATTCATGATAGGATCTAGTATTTTTTAGATAAAAAATATTATTATTTCATGCATTTTCTGATTTTATGGGATTTTTTATATTTTAATTGATATTAAAATAATCATGTTTGATACTTGATATTGTTGAATTTGGTTTGATCATGTGATGATGATTTTGGCCTTGTTTTTTTGTGAGTAGTTAGCATAGACATGCATGCTCCCCATAGATTTTTATCACATTTTTGTGATGAATATAAGTGGTAGTTTTAGGTTGAAACATTAAGAGCTCCATATTTAGGGTTTATGGTTGATACCTTGTGGTTTAGATTTTATTTTTAGGACTAGGTGGATGATTCAACCTCTGATTTTTGTATGGTAGATTCATGATTGAATTAGGATCCCTTAAGAATTTTTGTAGGAATTTTCAAGTTAGTTTTCTATTTTTGTTTGATTTTAGTTTAGATACTAACTTTAGATGATTCTAAGGCACTAATTCAACTAGATTGACTTCTTTAGTTCCCTTTAGATTAGGGTGTTGCTTTGCTTGTTCTTGGATGATGTTGAAGACAAGTTGAAGATGTAATGGAGTGTTGAAGAAGCTTGAATGTGAAGATCTTCCCTTCTTTTGGTGTAGTGTGGATTAGGTGTTGAGATTAGGGTTTGTAGGCAGAGCTTCTAGATAGATTCTCTTTCTTCATAAACATGGAATATGTTGATCAATTCCATTCTTCCCTATGATGTAAGGTCCCTTTGTAAAGGCCTCATCCCTCCTTTGGTAGGATGTGTGGCTCTTTACAAGTTGGTAGAACCTTTGGGGGTCCCTTTCTCTGATGATAGGATGCTTAGTGGTGACCTTTGGTCTTCACTCTGCTACCAATCATCCCAAGGATGCATCTTTCTCCCTTGTTAGAGGATGGAGTTCCTTTCTTGAAGAAGATTGAAGGATGAAGTTGATACTTCCTTGTGTTTGAAGATTACTCTGAGAAGCTGAAGCTTGTAGATCAAGGAGAACAAGTTGATACTTGTAAAGAGGAGAGAGCTGAAGCTTGAAGACCAAGTTGACACTTGTGAAAAGGATCCAATTAAGATTGAGTGAAGAGCTGAGGCTTGAGGAATAAAGGATAAGTTGACACTTATGTTGATGCACTGAGAGCCTGAGGGAGCCAAGTTGATACTTGATATTAGGGTTGAAGCCTAAAAGTGGAATTTACTGAAGAGCTGAAGCTTGAAGAAGAAAGAACAAGTTGATACTTATGTTTGATGTGTTAGAAGCTTGTAGAAGCAAGTTGATACTTGCTATTGAAGATGATAGCCTTGAAGGGTGGTTGAGGACTCATGACTGAGATGCTGTCAGAAGATTGCTGTGGAAGCTGTTGATCTGCTTTCTTCTCTCTCCTGTCTGTTTGCTTTGTGTGCAACTGTATTGATGTGACTTGTTTTATTTGCTTGATGAATTAGAATAAGTTCATATCTAGATTGATTTAAGCTAGGAGCATGATTGCACTAGAGGTTGAGTTGCCCCCTCTGCTTGTATTTTTACTGTATGGCTTTGTTTGCGGGTATTCAGTAGAGCCCAACTCCCTTGCCTATGTGTTATTATATCTTGCTTGATAGCATGTTATTTCTTCCTGTATGATTACAGTTATTCATATCTGGCTTGAGGTTGAGATGAGCTTGTGGAGGCTGATGCCCCACACACATTTCCTCCCTCACTTGCATTGCATGCACTTTACAGTCGTTTACTGTATAACTGTTTACTGTTTAGCTGATGCTTTATCTGTTTCTGTTTATCATTGACATGATCCCCTAGGAATCTCACTTTCTTTGATAAGGAAGTGATGATTAGAACTTTAGGTTGAAACCTATGCATGACAACTTCTAGGAGATCCATGTTTCAAACCTCAACCATAGGATGAATCCTTGGCATGACAACAGTAGGACTTAATAGTCTCCCTTTAGTTGAGCCTGTTCTCTCTTCTCATCTTGAAACAAATTAAAATACAGTAATAAAGGTTAACTGATGTCGTACGTTACGAGCCTTAAGCTATCTGAGAAAGGATTGTTGGAGAGTTTCTTTTCAACAGTCTGAATGTCTAGTATGGTACCCTTTGGGTGACATGCGACGCATTCACTCTCAGGTCATAGTCTCTAGTGCGATATTAGTTGCAAACATCCATAAAAAACAGTTCTTCCGTAAAATACAGAAAACAAACTTCAAACCTTTTTGCCCCGTGGGCCCGTAATTCAAAGGAAGCTTTTTTGAAGAAAAGAGTGTCGTTAACTCTCAGTTCTACCGCAAACGGTAACGCATAAGTCTCCAAGGGACGAGCTGCGTACATCCAACTACTGGAACTGTTTGTTAACCCTACTCGATAAAATAGATGAATCTAAACCCTTAATCCGTATTACCCTGAACTACGTAAGCTCTGATCTCTCATATCTGTTGAGAGTACGTAGGCACAATACTGATGTATTGGCGAGCCACCTTCCCCATTAACCCGTAGTTAGCCGAACTACGTTGACTCTGATTTCTCATTCTCTGATGAGAATACGTAGGCATAAAGTGCGACGCTTTGCCAAGTCATTTTCTTTTCTTTTTAGACCAGCCTTGATAGGTAGATATTAAACCAACCCGTCAGATAAACACAACAAGCATGGATCCCATCGAGTACGATGGACGTGAGGGGTGCTAATACCTTCCCCTTGCGTAACCGACTCCCGAACCCAGACAATGGTTGCGATGACCTTGTCTTATACCTTTTCGTCAGGTTTTTCCGATCGTTTCCTTTCCCGTTCTGAGGGATAAATAACGAAAGGTGGCGACTCTTCTGTTTTGCCGGCACCTTATTTTCGCGGTAGCGACAACCTTCACCCGTAGTCTGTCGAACTACGTTGACTCTGACTTTCCCATTGCACGAGGGAATACATAGGCATAAAGCAACGATGCTCTATCGAGTCTCTTTTCTTTTCTTTTGTCCCTGTGGCCTGTAGCTTAGATAGATAAACACCCTTTAGATAGACAGCAAGCGTGGATCCCGTCGAGTACGACGGACGCGGGGGGTGCTAACACCTTCCCCTTGCGTAACCGACTCCCGAACCCAATATTTGGTTGCGATGACCTGTCTTCCCCCTTTTCCATAGGTTTTTTATGATTGTTTCCATTCCCTCTTCTGGGATAAATAATGAACGGTGGCCACTCTTCTATCCTTGCTGGCCCCTCTTTGCAGTGATGCGACAGCTGGCGACTCTGTTGGGGACTTTTCCCATCCCCTATGCGAGTCAATCCTAGCGCTTGTGTGTTTACCTCTGGATGTGTATATATGTGTTGTACTTTATTTGCATTCGCATTTTACTTTCAGCATTATATATTATCATTATGATGTGTTGTTGGGTGGGAATTCCATTGTGAGATAAGCCAGTCCCAGGCTTTAGTAAAATCATAGTAGTAGAAGCGGAAAGTAGTGGTGAACCTGTATGTTGGGCATGCACTAGTTCCCATGAAATATGCGCTCAGACGAGATTCTCTTTGATGACTTCCTTTCCAGTCCGTTTCGGACCGTTGAGAGGATTATGGATCTGAGGATTGTCGACTCTGGGGACCGATCATTTGGGAGTCAGCTAAGTGGGGCCGCTTTGTTAGGCTATGATGCCAAACCAAAAACGGTGAACGTATCATAGTTTCTCGAAAGTCTGTAACGCTGACAACCGCATAGGATGCAGAACCTTATCAGTGACTAGGTCCATACCTGTGAGAGGGATTGGGTTATGCAGGAAACTTTGACCTTCAACCTACCCGCTTCTTGTTAGTGTGAACCTGTGAGTTTGATACAGTGAGTCCTTATGATGGTGCTATGTTCTTGCCAAAGTGAAACACTGATTCTTCTCAATCAACAGCACATCAGCCTTGTTCCCCTGTTGCATTTGCATTTGCATTTTTCATCTGCATATTAACATTGACATGTATGTATGTTGCAGGTTCATATTTTCCCTTCGATTTTAGTGATCTGTTTCCTTTGCTGACATGGAGCCTCGCCTGAAGAAGGCAGTGGTATACAAGTTCCCCACCCCCGACATTGGATCTCTACTCAGTTTGATCTCTGTGGCTGACATGAGGGTGATGGAAGATTTCAAGAAATCATATGGGAAGCTTTTGAGTTTTGTCTGCAAGCCCTCAGTTTATGAGTTAGGTGGTCTCCATACTCTGCTGCAGTTTTATGATTCCCAGTTACGGTGTTTCACTTTTCCAGGTTATGTATTACTGCCTACTCTAGAGGAGTTCTCTGTGCTACTTGGAGTTCCTATCCTAGACCAGATGCCTTTCTTTCACACTGATGCTGAGCCTGATCTAGTCAAGCTTGTTGGTGCCCTTCATTTGGATGCTTCTGAGCTAAAAGGGAAGTTGGTTAAGAGAAATGGAATGCCTGGATTTCCAATATCTTTTCTGGTTGCTAAAGCTCAACACTTTGCAAAGGAGGGTTGTTGGGTTGTGTTTAATGCCATCCTGGCACTGTGCATTTATGGTATCATGTTGTTTCCTAATATTCCAGATTTTGTGGATCTGGATGCCTTCCATATTTTTGCTTCAGGGAATCCTGTACCTACACTTCTGGGCAACGTCTATCATTCTGTGCACTACAAGAATGAGAATCGGAGAGGGAAGAACGTATCTTGTTACGTACCTTTTTTGTACAAGTGGTTTGTGAGTCATCTTCCCAAGACCGGTCCTTTCATTGATACTGCAGGTACCCTAGAGTGGTCAG
This sequence comes from Lathyrus sativus, assembly GCA_963859935.3. Lineage (NCBI taxonomy): Eukaryota > Viridiplantae > Streptophyta > Magnoliopsida > Fabales > Fabaceae > Lathyrus > Lathyrus sativus. The sequence goes on from OZ012741.1 coordinate 302,622,736, forward strand.
AGAGATCGATGGGATTAACTGCTGAGAACATCAGCTGGTTTGATATAGACATGCTAGGTACAGAGATTATATATAGTTGTGGTGGTTTTCTTAACATCCCGCTGGTTAGAAGGAAAGGATGCATCAACTATAACCCATCTCTTGCAGTAAGACAGTTTGGGTATACCTTGAGAGACCCTGCGAGAGAAGAGAAAATACAAGAATCTTTGTATTTCACCGGATTGTTAGAGCATGAAACCTTGGCTAGAGTTGAGAAGGTCTGGAAAAAATTCATCGCAAAGGGAAATCTTCTTTGGGGAAGAGTAACAATCGAGCTTACGACCCTTATGTGACCTGGATCCAGGAGAGAGCAGAGAAGGTGTTGATGCCTTTTCCATCTGTTGAGCCTTTATATCCTTTGATGATTGAGGAGCCTACCATTGTTGACATCCAGAGGTATAATCAGTTGTGGTCTGAGAAAGAAGAGTTGTGCAAGTTAAATGAAGAGTTGGAGAAAGAGATTATTCAGCTCCGAAGTGAAAAGATTGAAGCTACTCATTCTTGCAAGAGGCAAACTAAGCTGGTAAACAAGCTAGGTACAAATCTTACTGAAGAGATTCGCACTCATGAGCGTCTGGGTTTAGATTTGAAGGTTGTTAGTGATGTCCTTACTTCTAAGAAGAAGGAGTTAGATAGAGCTTATCTAGAGACTTCCAGATTCAATGATCAGTGGAATGCTACCCTCACTAATAATAAGGAGCGGGAAGATGTGCTCAAACAGAAGATTTTCAAACTGAAAGCTCAACTCCAAGTGAAGGATGAGAAGATTGCAGCTGAAGCCTCACTCCGATGTGACGGTGATTCTAGACTGAATGAAGTGCTTACAACGTTGGATTATCACAAGTCTAGAGCTGATACGAAGAGGTGTAAGCTTGGGGAGGTTTTTGGTGAGAGCACCTGGGAGGACTATGCTCAGGACTTGCACACCACTATTAGTCGGAAAGAGCTGCTTATCTGAGGATTGCTTGGCAGGCCAGACCATCCAGAGACGAAGGAGTTGTTAGAGGATTTTTCAGTCTAGTTGTCGCACTTGATTTTATTTTCTTTCTAGTCTGTTGTTATGATGTATGTATTGACCATCACCAAACCTATCGGATGAGGTCATTCTGACTCCATTGTATTGTTGTAGTACTGTGATCTGTATTTTACTCTTGGCTCTCATTTTATTTATGAGGAGTTCGTTTATTGCTTATCTGTAGCTCTCCATTGTCGTGTTGTGCTCTTGGAACTATAATCGAGGGGGAAATATCCCTAATGCATATATACATGTCTGCATACTGCATCATTATGCATTTTTGCATCGCAGGTGCACCGGGACCATTAACCTTATTTCCGTGGTTTGTTAGTTTGTTTCAGGATTGACAACCAGACTACTCACCATTACACCACTCGGGGAAATCAGCGTAAGATCATGGAGCAGATGCAAGCTGAGATGTAGGAACTTCGGGACAGGATGGCCCAATTTATGGATTTGATGCAGGGTGTGGCAAATGGCCAAGAGCAACTGAGGACTCTGGTGCAGCCACTTATTGCAAGAGTTGATGGTAATGGTGTACTTCACGGAGGAACTACTGCTATTCCTCCTCGTAATGAGGGTGGCATGCCACATATTAATGTTATTCCTCCAGTTGTGATCCCTCCAGGAGGAGGTAATCTAGGTGGAATACCTATGCCTGAAATGGCGTATACTGCGCATGGTAACAATGTTCCTCAGTGGGATGAAGATCAGCAGGAAGATGCATTCTCTATGCGGGATATCGGTGCAGGATTGCAGTCTGAGGCTGATAAGAGGTTTAAGCTGATCGAAGAGAAGATGCGGAGCTTTGAAAATCAGAACTCCATGGGATTGGACATGGCTAATCTGGGGCTGATCCTAGACTTGAAAGTACCTTTGAAGTTTAAAGTTCCTGATTTCGACAAATATAAAGGCAGTACTTGTCCCAGGGTTCATCTGCACTCCTATTATCGTAAGATGTCCGCCTACTCAGATGATGAAAAATTGTTGATGCATTTTTTTCCAGGACAACCTTTCTGGGTCCTCTCTTGAATGGTACATGAGCTTAGAACCAGTCAATATCTGATGCTGGAGGGATTTGGCTGAGGCCTTCATTAAGCACTACCAATATAACAGCGACCTTGCGCCTAACAAGGTCCAACTGCAGAATCTGTCTCAGAAGAATGGTGAATGCTTCAAAGAGTACGCCCAGAGGTGGCGTGAGCTGGCAGATAGGGTACAACCTCCCATGGTAGAGAGGGAGTTAATTAATATGTTCGTTGCCACGTTACTAGGCATATACTATGAGAAGCTGATCAGTAACATGTCTGGAAGCTTTTCTGAACTGATCATTACTGAGGAGAGGGTCGAGAACGGCATTAAGCTGGGAAAGATTCAAGCTGGTGAAGGGTCCTCAGCAGGAGGAGGAAATAAAAAGGTGTTTGGAAACAAAAAGCGAGAAGGAGAAACTAACGCAGTATCCAGTTCTTGGGGAAGGAATAGAAATCAACATCAGCAGCATCAGGTTGCAAGTATCACAATACCCGCGACACCGCATCCACAACAGTAACAACCACAATAGAATCAGCAGAACTATGCTCCTCGTCGTTTTCAAGATCGGGGAAGGGAGGTAAATAGACAGTTTGACACGCTCCGATGCCGTATTCTCAGTTACTCCAACACTTGTTACAGTTGCAGTTAATACAAAAGAGAACCTTGGCTCCATTGATAAGTGCGCCACCACCTGGTTACGACGCTAATGCTCGCTGTGAGTTTCATTCTGGTGCTCCAGGGCACAATATCGACAACTGTAAGGCGTTTAAGCACAAAGTTCAGGATCTCATAGATAGTGAGGCTATAAACCTTTCTCACGACGCAGAACCCCATGCCTAACCATGGGGCAGCTGGGCTCAGTGCTATCCTTGGAGATGAGAGCTTGAATTTGGTGTCGGATGCTGATGAGTTGAAGATGCCACTGGGTTTTGTAAAGAGCAAGTTTTTGAGGGGAGGAGTATTCCCAAGTTGTGATGAAACTTGTGTTGAATGTTTGAGCCATCCCGAGGGATGTGAGAAGCTAAGAAACCATATTCAAAAATTGATGAACGATGGTTTCTTGCAATTTGACAGATTTACTGAGAATAAAATTGAGGAATTAGTGGTTGAAGAGAGGGATGAGGTTGCTACTATCTCGATTACGTACAAGACTATTATTATTTATGCGCCGCCTAGGCCGCCAACCATCATTATTACCAAACCTAGTCCTGTACCATATGAAAGTACTAAGGCGATTCCGTGGAACTACAGAGCCAAAGTATACTGCAACGGACAGAAATAGGAGTTAAAGAATTTACCGGTGTATTCTGTGGACAACTTAGTTGGAGCTGGTGGAATTACTCGGAGTGGAAGAGTATTTTCGTCACCTGATGTGGCTGCTGAAAGAGTTAACAAGGGGAAGAAGGTAGTGGTGGAAGAAACTTCTCAAGCTGGTGAGAAGGACTCCTTGGAGAAGGAAGCGGAGGAGTTCACGAGCTTGATAAGAAAGAGTGATTACAAGATTGTTGATCACTTGCAGCAGACTCCGTCCAAGATATCTATTTAGTCCTTGTTGTTGTGCTCGGAAGCGCACCGGAACGCTTTGTTGAGAATCCTGAATACAGCTTATGTGCCACAAGAGATTTCTGTGAACCAACTCGAGGGGGTTGTAGCACATCTAAATGCAGGTAATGGGTTGTGATTCATGGATTTGGATTTGACGCCAAAGGGGAGGAACCACAACTGTGCGCTACACATATCTATTGAATGCTGAGGAGCCGTTCTGTCACACGTCTTGTTGATACAGGGTCATCCTTGAATGTGCTTTCGAAGAAGGCACTGATGAAGTTAGATACCCGTGGTATATTGTGTACGCCAAATGACTTGGTAGTACGAGTTTTTGATGGGACTCGGAGGTCCGTATTCAGGGAGTTGATTTTACCTATCCAGGTTGGTCTTGAGGTGTTTGATGCAGTATTCTACATTATGGATATTCAGCCAGCTTACAGTTGTCTGCTGGGACGTCCCTGGACACATTCGACAGGCGCCGTAACGTCTACGGTGCACCGAAAGTTGAAGTACATGGTGGGTGGCAGTGTCGTCACTGTTTGCGGGGAAGAAGACATAATGATTAGTCATTTGTCTTCATTCAAGTATGTCGAGGTTGATGGCGAAATCCATGAGACTTTGTGTCAGGCCTTTGAAATAGTGTAAATCAAGGATAAAGCACCGGTCGTGAGCAAAGCGCCTGAAGTAGCCATGTCATCCTTCAAGGAAGCCCAAGCAGTGGTGAAGGCTGGGGCATCGCAAGGTTGGGGCCAAGTGCTGATTATCCCCAACAAGCAAGACAAATTTGGATTGGGATACAACCCATCTTCCTCCTCCCAGAGCGTGTCGCGCTATAAGGGGCCTATCAAGTTTACCAGTGGGGGTGTAATCTTCGAGCAAATTAATGCCATATTTAATGAAGACGGTGACAGCGACTGCGATATGGATGCGTGGATTCGGCCATGCACTCCAGGACAAAGCCTAAACAACTGGTCTGTCGAAGAAATCATCCAAGTGACGACATAAGAGTAATGACTTATTTTTCTGATTATTGTATAGGCCTATGCTCTACCCGGAGCATAGCGGTATTTTTCTTCAGAGCCTAATTTCTTATGTTTGAACAATCTTTTTATTAACCAAAGGGTGTTTTCTGCATTCAAATATTGTGATCTTTGTCTTTCCTGTTTTTATTTTAACAATAAAATGGCAATGTGGTTTCTGCTTGTTTGCATATCATTTTACGCATAAAATCATCATCATTGCAGGTTTCACATTTTAGATGACACTGCTCCAGAGCCGTCTATGACTCACTTTGACTTTGATAATCCGATATTTCAAGCCGAAGAAGTGATTGATGAAGATGAAGACTTAATAAAAGAGTTAGCCAGACTTTTGAAATAGGAAGAGAAAATCATTCTGCCTCATCAGGAGGAAATCGAGGTTGTCAACCTGGGTACCGAGGAAGCTAGAAGAGATGTCAGGATAGGAGCTGCGTTGCAGAGTGATATCAAGCAAAGATTGGTTGAAATTCTTCGAGAGTATAGTGATATCTTTGCTTAGTCATACGAAGACATGCCCGGACTTGACACAGACATCGTGGTTCATCGCTTGCCTTTGCGTGAAGAGTGTCCGCCATTCAAGCAGAAGCTCGGAAGGACTAGACCAGATATGGTTGTGAAAATCAAGGAGGAAATCCAGAAGCAGTTGGACGCAAGGTTCCTCGCCGTAACAACTTACCCTCCGTGGGTCGCTAAAATCGTGCTGGTACCAAAGAAGGATGGTAAGGTACAGATCTGCGTTAATTATTGGGATCTGAATAAAGCGAGCCCGAAGGACGATTTCTCGCTCCCCCATATTGACGTATTGGTGGATAATACTGCGCAATATTCCGTGTTTTCCTTCATGGACGGTTTTTCGGGTATAATCAGATTAAGATGGCGCCGGAGGATATGGAGAAAACAACATTCATTACACCGTGGGGGACGTTCTATTTTAAGGTAATGCCTTTTGGGTTTAAAAATGTTGGGGCAACCTATCAGTGGGCTATGGTCACTTTGTTTCATGACATGATTCATCACGAGATTGAAGTATATGTTGATGACATGATAGTAAAGTCGCAAACAAAGGAGGAACATATGGTAAACCTTCTGATGTTGTTTGAAAGGCTACGGAAATTCAGACTGAGTTGAATCCGAATAAGTGCACTTTTGGTGTCAGGTCCGGAAATTTGCTGGGGTTCATTGTCAGTGAAAAAGAAATCGAGGTCGATCCTGCAAAGATAAAAGCTATTCAAGATATGCCAGCGCCGAAAACCGAAAAAGAGGTTTGTGGTTTCTTTGGGAGATTGAATTACATTGCTAGGTTCATATCTCATCTCACAGCCACGTGTGAACCAATGTTCAAATTGCTAAAGAAAGATCAGGCGGTCGTCTGGAACAAAAATTGCCAAAGGGAATTTGATAAAATAAAAGAATATTTGCAGGAACCTCCGATACTGATACCTCTAGTAGCTAGAAGACCTTTGATCATGTATTTAACGGTTCTTAAGAACAATATGGGTTGTGTTCTCGGTCAGTATGACGAGACTAGAAGGAAAGAGCATGCAATATATTATCTGAGTAAAAAGTTCACAGACTGTGAATCCAGGTACTCAATGCTAGAAAAAACATGTTGCGCACTCGCTTGGGCTGCCAAACATTTGAGACAGTATATGCTAAATTATACAACCATGCTGATTTCGAAGATGGATCTGATTAAATGCGTCTTTGAAAAACAAGCGCTTTCGGGGAGAATTGCCAGGTGGCAGATGGTGTTGACAGAGTATGATATTCAATATGTTTCCCAAAAAGCTATCAAGGGGAGTATTCTGTCAGAGTATCTTGCCGAACAGCCGATTGATGACTATCAACCTATGAAGTTTGAATTTTCCAATGAAGACATCATGTTCTTAAAGATGAAGGACTGCGATGAGCCATTACCCGATGAAGGTCCAGAGAAGGGTTCTCAATGGCAGATGATATTTGATGGCGTTGTTAACTCATACAATAGTGGAATTGAGGCAATTATCACGACTCCTCATGGTTCTCATAGCCCCTTCACTACCTGGTTAACGTTTCCCTGTACTAATAATGAAGATGAATACAAAGCGTGCATTATGGGGTTGGAAGAAGCCATTGATCTGAGGATCAAGAATCTAGATGTATATGGCGATTCAACGCTAGTTATCAATCAGATCAAGGGAGAATGGGAGACCCGACAGCCTAATCCGATACCTTACATAAACTATGCAAGGAGGCTGTTATCATTCTTTGATCGGGTAGAATTTCACCATGTGCCTATAGCAGAGAATCAGATGGTGGATGCCTTAGCCACTTTATCCTCAATGTACAAGTTGAACTATTGGAATGATACTCCAAGAATAGTCATTTCTCGCCTTGATAGGCCGACATTCGTATTCGCCATTGAGGAAGCTTCTGATGGCAAGCCGTGGTATTACGACATCTAAAATTTCCTCAAGAACCAAGAGTAACTTCCAGGGGCGTCGACCCAGGATAAGAATACTCTGAGGAGGTTGGCTGGGAACTTTTATCTGAACCAGGATGGTGTACTCTACAGGAGGAAATATGACTCGGTGCTTTTACAATGTGTGCATGAAAAAGAAGCTAGCTTGCTTATGGAAGAGGTCCACGAAGGTGCCTTTGGTACACATGCTGGTTGGCATGCCATGTCTCAAAAGTTGTTACAAGTAGGGTATTATTGGTTGACAATGGAGTAAGATTGCTTCAAGTATGCAAATAAGTGCCATAAATGCCAAATTTATGCTGACAAGATTCATGTGTCGCCGAGTCCGTTGAATGTTATGGCGTCGCCTTGGCCCTTTTCCATGTGGGGCATTGACATGATTGGCAAGATATCGTTTTATCCTGGTAGCCATTGATTATTTCACCAAATGGGTGGACGCAGCTTCGTATGCTAATGTCACTAAGAAAATGGTAGCCTAATTTATCAAGAAGGACATCATTTGTCGCTACGGAGTGCTCGAAAGAATCATTACTGATAATGTTTCAAACTTGAACAATAAGATGATGAAGGAATTGTGCCAGAATTTCAAAATTGAGCATCACAACTCATCTCCCTATTGGCCGAAGATGAACGGCGCTGTCGAAGCTGCAAACAAGAATATCAAGAAGATAGTGCAGAAGATGGTTGTAACTTATAAGGATTGGCATGAGATGTTGTCGTTCGCTTTGCTTGGATATCACGTCAACTGGGGCAACTCCTTTCTCGCTGGTGTATGGCATGGAAGTTGTCTTGCCATTAGAAGTCGAGATTCCTTCTTTGAGAGTTTTGGTTGACGTCAAGCTTGATGAGGCAGAATGGATAAGAAATAGATTGAATCAGCTCAGCCTGATGGACGAGAAAAGGCTGGCATCTATTGTATATGATCGATTGTATCAAATTCGAATGAAGAAAGCTTTCGACAAGAAGGTGCATCCTCGAAGCTTTCAGACGGGTGAGTTAGTATTGAAGAGGATTCTCCCTCCATAAACAGATCACCGAGGCAAATGGACTCCTAACTATGAAGGTCCATACGTCGTGCGAAAGGTTTTCTCCGGAGGAGCCTTGCTGTTATCAACCATGGATGGTGAAGATTTCACATCCCCTGTAAATGCAGACGCAATTAAAAAATACTTTGCTTAAAGAGACCCGCTGGAAAGAAAAAAGAATATCCAGGCAAAAATGGGGGATCCTGGCGAACCATAAAAAGAATGGGTTCGGGCAAAAATTAGGGATATAAAAGAAAAGATGTAAACCCACAAAGTTGAAAACCTGAAAAGGCGACTTTGGCAAAAATGGGTATCCCGGTGAATTGAAAACCCGAAAGGGCAATTCAGGAAAAAGTTAGTGATTTGAAAAGCAAATGACTGCGGTCTGCGTATTGATCTTCAGAGCATAATGGATTGAGGGAGGACCCGAGGGCCGTTTATCCGAATCAATCTCTTCAGAAGACGAAGCATCGAGGAATCATCAAAGTCAGGCGAGTCATAGATGGACCAGCTCATGGTGTTAGTCTGTGCCACATTGCCGACATTCTGTATATTTCTGTGCATTTCTGTAATTTTTAGGCAACTTCCTTTTTTTAGGGGTTGCATTTGCTGTAAAATCTTCCTATTTACAGGCCATTTGTCAATAAAACATATATTATTTAGTAATTATTTGTCTTGCTTTAATCTTTACTGTTTTGTTTGCAAAAAATGCCCGATGTCTTTGATAAATTGTGCATACATAAACTTGCAGGCTTTGGCCAATAATCATTAAAACTTTGATTTATTTGAACAATGTCATGGATGATGACCGAGATAGTTCCCTTTGTGCAAGATATCTTGTTTGTTTGTTTATTTTTGCAAGATTGTTATCCTTGGGGCAATTTCCAGAGGTGTATCCCTGGTAAGATTATCATTCCCCAACAAGTGGAGGTCGTGCATCTCCATCCCCAGCAGACTGTTTGTATACACTCATTCCTCGGCAGTTTAGGTTGAATTCTCCAGCAGGGTAGAATCATCCCCAGAGAGTTGGGATTGATATCCCTCGGGCAAGTTAGGTATGTGTTTGTATCCTCAGCAGATTGTGGGTACACATTTACTCCTCAGCAAAGTCGTCAGAGTTTTCTCTGTCCTTAGCAGAGTCAACAGAAGCTGGTTTCTCCATAGAATCTAGACATGTGATCTGGTATCCCCTCAGAGTCTGAAGTGGTGATTCGTTCCCCAAGCAGAGGTCGAAGAGGTTCCCTCTCATGGCCTAATCCTTAGAGGAGTCGGAAGAACAGTTACTCTTCCCCGCAGAGTGGAGTTACTCCCTGAGAATCGTTATCCTCAGCATAGAGAGTGTGGTTGGTTATTCCCCAGCTGAGTAATCCCCGGCGGGGTGGATTTGTACCTCCAGTAGAGCAGAATATCCGGCAGGATGGAGCTATTCCCCAGCAATAACTTTGACTCCCCGATAGAGTCGTCTGTTCCCCCAGAGTGGTATTTTAGGAGGCCATCCAGGGCTAATTTCTCCGGTAATGTAAAGTTAATCTCGGTGGTTGATTGTTATCCCCTGTAGAGTCGTTGATTTCCCCCAACCGGTTAGACCTATCTCCAGCATTTGGTTTGTCTTTCCTCGACCGGGTTGTGTTTTCCCCAAGAGAGTTATATCTTGGAAGGCTGTTCAGGGTGTTTTCCCTCAGCCGAATTTGATTTTGATCTCCGGCAGAGTAGATTTATTGTTTAGCATGTTGTGTTATCTCCCTAGTAAAGTGTATTTGTTCTCCCCAGCCGAGTCGGACGAACCCTAGAAGAGTTGTGTTCTGGTTGGCCATTCAGGGCACGTTTCCTCAATAGAGTTTGCATTGATCCCCAGCAGGGTGGACTTTTGCCCTCGTCAAAGCGATATTATTCAGGGGGGTTCTTTTTCAAGAAGCCATCCAGGGCTTGTCTCCCCAACATAAGTCCAATCGTAATTGGCATGTTCTGTCCCCAGCAGGGTGGCCTTTGTCTCTTCATCATTTATTTTGCTGATTCGGTTCTGCTGCATTTGCATTTTTACATAGCATCCTCCGAAACGCGTAGCATTTCCATTTCGTATGGAGCATTATTCCATATTCAAACATATGCATTTGAAACATAAGCCAGGTTGTTACTTTGCCTTTATGGTATCCAGACCATGGCGGCTTTTAATGTGTCTTTGTGGTGTTCAGACCATGGCAGATTATGACAGGTTATGATTTCTTTTTCCCGCGCGGTATCCATACTCGGAAAACATTGATATTTCTTTATTCCCCGTGGTATCTGAACCATGGCAATTTGTGGCGTGTTTCTTTAGCCCGTGCAGGTATCCAGACCTAGGCAAAAGATTCTTGATGAATGTGTTTCATTTTAGCAGGTGCTTCCCATCAGAGTTGCTTGGTTAAGTTTCTCTTCCTTCCCTAGTGGGGTCGCCACCGAGTTGCTTGGTTAAGTTTCTCTCTTTTCTCTCCCCGCCAGAGTTGCTTGTTTAAGTTCATATTTCCCCAGCGGAGTTCTTTTGTGAATTGTCAGAAGAAGTTTATCAACTACGTGTTGATCCGCCCCTCGGGTTCGATGCTGGCTTTTATTTAGCGAATGCCTGCTTGGATTAGCAGATGATCAACTGCGTGTTGATCTGGCCCTCGGGTTCGATGCTCACTTTTATTTAACAGATGCCTGGCGGAGATGTCAGATGTTCTTCTTAGCTGCGTGTTGAGTCGGCCTTCGGGTTCGATGCCTATTTGTTTTACAGATGCCTGGCGGCGATGTCAGAGGTTTCTTCTCAGCTTCGTGTTGAGCCAGCCTTCGGGTTCGATGCCTATTGTTCCAATAGATGCCTGATGATGATATCAGATGATGCTTTCCAACTTAGTGTCGCTGCCTGCGTGTTAGCAGTTGTTTCATCTGACTGTGTGTCGAGGTTTTCTGATTGGTAATCAGTTAGCTTGTTGTCGTTGTAACTATCATTCAACTATTTCCGGAGATTTTTATCCCCAATCAGAGTTTGCAGTTCTATTTCTGCGGTTGACAAATTTCCGGGTTCTTTGGTATTCAACCATATTTTACCTTAATTGTTTGAAAGTCGTTCGCTTTTCACTCATTCAGGTCTAAGTCGCTTGGATAGGGGCATCTGTTGTACCCCAAAATTTGCCCAACCTTTTTCTCTACTTGGCTTATGTTTCATTCCATTTCTTTAGCATTTGCGTATGCATAGCATTATGCTTAACAGGGGATCAAGGGAAGTGTGTCATATCAAGAGAAGAGTATCAAGAGGTCTAAGCTCAAGCAAGAGTGTTTACTCAAGTCATCAAGTGCTTGTGGTCACCAAGAGGCAGTAAAAGATCATTGTGATAATGGATTGGTATGTATTGCTTACCTCCTATCTTAGAGGTCAACTGAGGTTCATAAGCTCATGGGTATGGATAGGAGATGATGGGAGAGCTCATAGAGTGCTTTTTAGGCCATTGTGGAGCTCATCTAAGTGGTTGTATCATGTGCAAGAGGTTGCAATCAAGGATTGTACACCTAGCGTTTCATCTGCTTAGTGCAAAGTCAACTGTGGATTTGAAGGAGTTTGAGACTTGGTTTTAAGTCATTGGAGTCATAGGAATTTGTGTTGAGACATCTAGTATGTTATTTCAAGATCAAATCAAGGAGAATCAAGAGTGTGAGAAGTTACTAAATTAGGGTTTCAGAGGTTTGTCAAGTTAAAATCCCTTATTTAGTGTCTAACTTCAAGACCACATACCTCAAGATTCAAGGTTAATCTCACTTTGATGGAAACATGAAACTTGTAGTGCATATTCTAAGCTTTCGTTTGAGTACTAGAACTCATCCATTGGGTTTGTAGAACTCAAGTTATGATGCCATCAAGTTAGAGGTCTCAGATGAACCATATTTTCAGTCAAAAAAATCAACCAACTTCCAAGGAACATTTGACCTAGAATCATGTTTCTCCTAAACTTTTGATGAACATGAAAGTTGTTCCTTATGATCTTAGCTTTCCAAAAAGTCCTAGAAGTACTTCATCTCATTTGTGGAACTCAAGTTATGAAGCTTGCAAGGGAGGGGTATTTTGGGAAATTTTGATTATAGGTCATTTTCATTATAGGTCATTTCATGCCTTTGTGCACTTCAAATGGAACTTTCTCCAATATGAAAGTTGTCCCAAATGACTTCAAATGCATCATGGAACTCAAGATTGTCATGAATTATGCTTGGATAAGGAGATTGGTGAAGGGATTTCAAGCAAAAATGAACTTAAAATCATGAATTCAATTGAAATGGTTAGAGGTCATTTTCACACTTCCTTTTGATTCAAAATGGTTCACATTGTGCTCATGAGTGAAATGCACCAAACAATTTTGGGTCATTCTAGCAAATACACGTGAATTTTGAGCTTGCTTCAGAAAAAGTTTCACATCAAAACTCATTAATTGGACAATGTACAAGCCCAATTCCAATCCAAATGTTCAATTCAAATGGTCAGCTACAAGATCAGATGAAATTCATGAGTGTAACATGCTGAAATCATGTGTGTATGGGAATAGCTTCTAATTTGATCATTTTTAAATTACACTCCAACAAGGCTTCATGGGCCTCTCTTTCACTCCCAAATCCATAGTATATAAACTCAAAATCATTTTGGAGAGCTCAGAATGTGCAATTGGTGGAAGGAGCTCATAATCCAACTTTGAAATTCAAGAGCAAAATTGGAAATCGTGAATCAATATCTAGCACAGTTCAAGCCAAATTGAAGCATCCTTCTTCTTCTTCCTTGAACTTCATAGAGTGGATCTGCATAGTTTGGAACAAGCTAAGCATCAAGTGAAGCTCCAACAGAGAGACTCCGTTAGGTAACTTTCAAATCAAAATATCTCTCATGTTAGCCCTTGAATCTATGCCATTGTTGTTGCTTCTGAAGTCCTACAGCTTGTAGGAAAATTCTGGTAGCATAATTGTGTTGATTGTTGAGTTTTCAGTTTTGTGCTCAAATTTTCCATTGTTCGAATCTCTTAATTCATGTATGATTAATGAAAATGGAGGCCGGATTCGTGATCTATGTGACTTGGCCTTCAATTTGGTGTATAATTTGTCTTGATTTGGTGGAGTTTAAGAACCTGATCTTCGACCACCTCGCCGGAGAAGACGACTGGGGATAGGGCTCTGACCTGGCCGTCAAGTCCGAATTCGTGCTTGCGTGTGATTGTTTGACTCATTGACTTTAGGAGATGAACGACTGTGATCCTCTTTACTTGCATGCATGTTATGTTGACTGGCCACGTCAATTAGTGAAACAGTGTGTTTCACTAATTGAGCTGAGTTCAATTGATTTGGGCCAAATATGATATGCGCACCCCCTTCCAATTTGGGCCCAGTTGTTTACACAGGATTTGTTGCTATTTGCCACGTCTAATACCCCAAATTTTACCCTTGGATTAGTCGATTCATGTCGCGTTACATTTCATTTTTTGCATCAGCTAACTACTAACGGGTTATGTAGTCTGTTTGCTTTGCAGGAATCACATCTGGTACACTTTAGCTGTTGAAGGGCAAAATGATCATTTAATTACTGTTTGCTGACAATTTAGGAAGCAGAATCATCGTCAGTGGATTTCAGAGCCTTTGTTTAATCATATGGGGCTGATTATGACTTGGTTTAATTCAAATTGGTGCGAGAATTCATTCTGCAGAATTTATTTTAACAAGGCCTATTTTTCTGTTCTCCTGCTATCTGCCAGTCAGATTCTAAGGGAATACAGTGGAAATTTTGGCTCGTGTCTGGATTTATTATACCTGTTTAATTGGAATTTTGGCCGAGTTGGTTCAGGGCATTGGATTTAAACATTGGAGAAACAAGTTGAATTTTTCAGTACGAAGGATATTTGGTTTTGCTGTTAATTGGATATCTCTGCTGTTAATTGGATTTCTCTGCTTTATTAGGGGCCGGTTACCGTTTCTATCATTAGGCATGATTTAATTTGAAAAGGATTTGTCTAGAACTCAATTGCGTTAGGTTTAAATCGAGCAACATGTTTTGGGACAGAGGGAGTTGATTCGAGTAATTCTTTGGGATTTATTCGCACGAATTTAATTGCTGAAAGTAATTCTGTTTGTTTAAGTTTAATCGATTAAATTTTAATCTATTAAATTTATTCGGAGGCACTTAATCAGTTAAATTTAATCGGATAATTTTATGGTTTATTCGTTGGCGACATATTTAAATTATGGAGAAAGGGAATCGGAAAGTGATTTTGGATAGAAAAGATATTGAATTTTTATTCATAATATTTTTTATTACAATTTACAAAAAGAAATAAAAAATATACATGTTATTCCTAATTTCCTATTTTTCTCGACTTCAACACTAGTTCTTCGCCCGACGTTCCTCCGCAACTGCATACAGACAAACCAAGAACAAAGCAAAAAGAGGTTAATGTTAGAAATTATTTTTGTTCGACACCCTCAGAGTAATTTCATCATCGAGTGTCGGGAGGGCAACGAAAAATGCCGAAGCCAACTCCCAAATCGATTCCTGACCTCGGCTACCAACCGGCAGTATCTGTTATATATTTTTTAATTAATAAGTAACGTAAAAGTGAAATCCAAGCCTAAAAAGTGTTTTATGCCGAAAAGTGATTTTTCTGAAAAAGTGATTTCTTGCAGCCAAACAAATCAAAATCCAGAATCAGAATCCATTTTCATCAAGTAAGTTACATGGATATCCATTTCAGATCCACAACAGATCCGAAATCAATCCAAGTCCAACATGTTGAAATAGATTCATCACAAAATCCAGGAAGCAAATCAAGTCTGTGACCATCAACAGATCCAAAGTTAGATCCGAAAATGAAAACAACACAATCCTATCAAGTAAATCTGAATCCATGGGCTCAGTTTACACATCATTGCCCAAGATCAAAAGAAAAACTCCTCCAAACCAAATCCGCAAAAACAAAATCATCACAAATACGAATCCAATCAAATCTGCACAAAACCAAATCACAAAATCAATCTCGGATTTTTCAATCAATAAGTAACATAAAAGCTAAATCCAAGCCTAACAGAGAGATATAAAAAACGTGAAGAAGAAGAGATCAAGGAAGCCGTAAATCACAAAACTGAAACCCTAACAAAAAACAGGAACGAACTCACCATCAAAGGGCGGCCGAAAATCACCAGAAGCATCCAAAACCCTTAAACGAACATCAGAAAAAACGGTGTCGTAAAAGACGAAAAAAATCTCAGCACAGTATCAAGATCTGCGGCCGCAAGCTCAAAAAATGGAAAGACCATCGTCAACACCATTCACCTAGAACGGCAGACAATAATCAAACTAAGCCTCAGAACATTGTTCGTCATCGGCTAACGGATCCCTCAACCACTATCGACGGAAATCACCGAGAATCCAACGAAAATGATCATCATTTGTGGCTGCGAATAGCAAAAGGAAAAACGTAAGCACCCATCTTGATATTTTGTTTTTCTTTATGTTGTGTGTATCAGGAATCACCAAAAGGAGAAATCATGACATGCATGGAAAGAGAACTTGGATGAAGCTCCAACATGGGTCAAAAATGGCGGCTCCAAACAAAGAATAAGAGTAGATTCAATTTTCGGAGAAAAAGAAAGAGGAGGGATACAATAGAGCTACGGCGGACAAAAGCTGAATGAGGGAGGAAGGGAAACAACAGGGGTCGTCATCATCATTAACCTCCATCACACGGATCCCACGTCCGCATGTCCACAAGACATTTGTGTACCTGCACCTACACGACCCCATTCCTTGTCCTTTCTTCTTCATTTATATTTTTATTTTTATTTTTTGTCTTGTATAGTTTTTTAAAAATGTTTGACTAATTTCTATGTTCAAATAACTAACATTAATATTAAAATTAATCTTTAACCTTTTTAAAACCTAGTTTTTGCTTAAAACTTAAAACTTTTTTTTAAGAATAATATTTTAAATGAACTTTTTCTCAAGAATTAAAACCAACCTTTTTTTGTATATAAAAAAATATTTTACTAAAATTTTTTTTAAATAATTACTAACTTTTAAGAAAACATTAAGACTAACTTTATTTTCAAAACTTTTCTTAAAAATATTTCTAACATAAAATTTGTTTTCCTTTTAAATTAATAGCGCAAAACCCCAACTTCTTCCCAGTTAATTCATCAGTCTAATTCTATGTTATTCATGTTTACTAACCTTTTATCGTTTGTATTTTTTTTATGGTTGCAAATTATTTAACACGGTCATCACTTCTCATCCCATTATTTATCTTGCGCTGTTTATTTTCTCCGTTAATTTCCCTCCGAAGGAAAGGTCTAGCCATTTGACCATTGCATTAATAATCCTTAACCCTTATATATTTCGTCTTTCAAACCATAAAACTTTGAGTCGCCGTACTCATACTTTTAGGCGTTTCGCCGCGAACAATTGTGCCCTTTACCCTAGCATTAGGTCAAAGAGTCGCCGCACTTTGTTTTAGGGTTTCCTACCGCGGAATCCCTAATTAACTATTTCAACATAGAAACAGGAGTTCCAAAACTCCACATAAGCGTGTCCTTAAGATACGTTTACTCCCCTTTGAAACCTTGACCACCGTCAAGACGTTTCTAGCCTCCCTTTCGAGGGGAACTACGATTACTCTAACCCTTAGGTCTTTTTCTTTAACTTTTAACCCTTTATATATACCTTAAGCAAATAATTAAAGCAAATATTAAAAATAAACAAAAGGTTTTTGTAGAGTACTACAGAAGTTTAGGGTGCTAATACCTTCCTTAAGCTTAACCAACCCCTTACCTAGATCTCTCCCTGCATTGTGTTTATGATGCAAAAATAGGTTTTTCCTCTTTTGACCTTTTGCTTCGGATAAATCAAAGAGTGGTTGTGAATTAAGAAATGTGATTTAAACTAATTAATAGTTTTATATCCTATTTCCATCGCAACAGAAAATGGCGACTTCACTGGGGAAAATCCTATCTTTTAAGGGTTACCCCTATGTTGTTTATTTGTTATGCTATTTGCTTTATTATTATTTATTTTCTTGTATATATATATCTGTTGTACCTTGCTTGGGAGTTACTTTGTTGTGAGATAAGTTCTACACCCGGACTTGAGTGACATTATTACAGGATGGTGATATATTCGACGAGGCTTATAGTGAGTCCCGACCAAGCTGACTCGAGAATCACCGCTCAGTTGAGACCCTTTCGAAAATGGTTCTATTGAACGAGTGTAGTCATGAAATTTTTTACTATTATCGATTGGAGTCTGTGATACTGGGAACCGTAGTACCTTTACACCATCTTAGCCTTATCTAGGACGTAGTGCGAGAACTATGTGGGAGTAGTCCTACAATGGTTGCTACACGATGCTACACTCAAAAGAGGTTTTCTTGAGAATATTATCGACCCCCGAGTCAGTCGGAAGGTTGGTAATATCCGAAGGATGGACTGATGACTTTGGGCACTTCTTTAGAACCCTTGTTTTGCAGGTACAACTAACCTATAGTACATACCTTTGTGGGATGGGTAGACCTTAACTCCATTCATTGTTCCTCAAACCTAGGACTTTGTTTTCTTATGTATATTTGTTCCTCGCAAATTTAAAAGGTCCTACATTTTAAAGTCTAAAAACTTTTCCAGCTTTCCTAAAAAGAAATGTTTGCAATCGACTGTTGAAGTTCTTAAAACCATTGCATTGCATTAGCATCACATTTTTGCATTGCACTTTTCCCCCGGTTTCTCATGTCCAGTTGTCTCTCGTCTTCAAGTGTCTCTTTGAGTTGTCAAGCTGATTCCTCGACACAGATATTAGACCAGAGATAACTATAGACGCAAGATGTTAGAACCAGAGGTATATAATGCAGAAATATGAATGGAGATCGATGAGTTGAAATCAGGCATGACCAGGCTCACCGAGATGCTTCAAGTACTGATTGCCAGAGGAGAGCCATCTCAGGGGACTGTTATTCAGGAAGTTTCAAGTGTTGATCAACCTCCTGTTCAGATGCCACCATCTACTTGGCCAGAGTTTGGTTTACCTCCTAACTACTCTCCACCTCTTGCATCTATTGGTGTGATTGGTCAGACTGTCGGACCGATTTTTCAAGCTCCCGTCCTTACCGAGCCTAGATCTGTGGTCCACACTTTTAACCAGAATGTCCGAGCTCCCTTTGAGAATTCTCTATATGACCACAATGCTACCAGTGTTCGAGGGGGAGACCTTGAAGATTTTGTTGAGCCTGTGATTACCCGTGAACAGTATCAGATCATAGATAAGAGACTCAAGGCAGTCGAGGGTACTGACTTCTTTAATGTTGATGCAGCCAATATGTGCCTACTTTCTGGTCTTGTTATGCCTGCCAAATTCAAGACTCCCGAGTTCATGAAATATAAGGGTCACTCATGTCCAAGAGCTCTTATAGTCATGTACTTCCGAAAGATGACAACTTACACCAACAATCAGAAGCTGCTCATCCTTTGCTTTCAGGACAGTTTGAGTGGTGCTTCTCTAAAACGGTATATGAACTTAGAGCATAACAACGTCCAATGCTTCCAGGATCTTGCTAATGCTTTTATGAAGCAGTACAAATATAATTTGGACATGGCTCCCGATCGCTGTCAACTTCAAAGCATGTCACAAAAGGAAAAAGAGCCGTTCAAGGAGTATGCTCAACGTTGGAGGGAGTTAGCTTCCCAAGTTGAACCCCCTATAGCAGAGAAGGAACAAACATGAATGTTCATGGATACTTTGTCTCCTTTCTATTGGGAAAAGATGATTAGAAGCGTCTCTTTAAGCTTTACAGATCTGGTTACTATTAGCCAAAGGATAGAAGAAGGTTTGAAAAATGGTAAGGTGTCCAAAGCTGCCGAATCTTCTAACGGGGCAAAGAAAACCTATGGGAATTTCCATAAGAAGAAAGAGTAGCAGATCAATGTTGTTACGTCTGAATCAAGAAAGCCTCATCAGGGATCTTAACCTGTTGTTGCTCCACAGCCAGCTCAGACTTCTCAACATCCAGTTATTAGACTAGACCAGTCTCGAAATAGGAACCAATTTGATCCTATTCCCATGACTTACATAGAGCTATATCCCGACCTGGTTTAACAAGGGATGATCACTACAAAGGCTTTGCCACCACCTCCTAATCCTCCTCCAGCTGGATTTAGGGTTGATCTCCATTGTGTTTTTCATGAGGGTGCCCCGGGCCACGACTTGGAGCATTGTTTCGCACTGAAAGCCAGAATGCGTGGGTTGATTCGAGATGGAATACTTTTTTTTACAGATAATCCTCCAAATGTCCAAAAGAATCCCTTACCAGAGCATCAAAAGTGAAGTTTCGGTCTGACCCCATCGGAGTGTTTGTATTTCTGACAGGACGGCTCACTGATTTTAGTCTCTAGGTTTTTGTTTCTCGTTGTTTGTACTTTCCTTATTTTGTTAGATGTTTGCTTTCGAATTATGTTTGTACTTTTACATAAATGAACTGGGCATTGCAACTTTTGATTTAATTCATTTTATCTATTATTTGCATCTTTACGCTTAGTCTTTCAAATATTTATTCCTTGTTCAAATTTTTGATATGCAAAGATTGGAGGGAGGATGACGAAAACATTATACCCATAAATACTGTCAATATGCTTTCAATCAAGCTTTGTTGACGATGTAAGGCATTGTTTAAATCCCCAAACACTGTAGAAATAAGGAAGTTTATCCCTTGTCACCCCCTTTGAGCCTAGAAGTTGGAGTTTTTTTTCTTTAGAAAAACCCGCAATTTTAACCTGGGGCATGGGTAGTTCTCAGCTAACTTGGTTGTGCTTTCCTGCAATACGCCTTTCATATAAAAGTTTCTTTCACAAATTTTCCTTCGCGCACAACAAATAAGTGTCGAAGATGTTTTCCAATGTCAAAACGCCGATGATGGTTCATCGTGATCATTAAAGCTAGGCAGTCACTTTCTTCAACAAAAAAAAACAAAATCAAAAGAAAAAGCTTGCTAAGTCAAAACCTATAAAGGAGACTTAGGCAAAACTAGGGCATCCCGCTGACTGTGTGCTTCAAAAGAAACAGTTCAGGCAAAAGTTAGGGATAATAAAAAGGGGAGATCTTTAAATACTTATCCTGAAAATCCTCAATGTCAAAACAACCAAATGTTATAGGGAAGTAGTGGCTGCCTTTTCATAGGTCCCTTGACTTTTGGACCATCACCATTATTATCATTGTAAGTCCTAACATATGGGAACCTGAATGCATAATACGAGTCAACTGAGCATAGACTGAAGATTATCACGTAGATTGGGTGGGTACAAATAAATTTTGAGCCTTTATCCTTTGTTTCGTAAGCCGTGAACCAGACCACGTTATAACCCTCAAAAGACCTAATTGAAATAAGGTTATTTTGAAAGCATACTACAGCAAGGTTGCGTAAGCTGACTCCTAAAGATCTTTGTGAATCATTTATTTTGGCAGTACACTTTTTTTAAAACTTTGAGCGTCTAGAACCGTCGTGTTCTGGCCAACGACTCCTTTTTATCTTTAAAAAAAAAATTTGGTTTCAAAAGATGCATGAACTTTGCATTACCATGTTGGTATGAATATTTTTGTTTGCAAACTGGCTTTCCTCTAACGAATTTTCAAACAATCGAGAAACTTGGTCAAGTGATCCTATCAGGGGCAAGTTCATTTTACATCCCGTCTAAGAATCAATTCAGGATTTGTAAAGGGCAAGTCATTATTAGATTGGGTTTATCTATAATATTTCCAAGACTCAGACTGGGGCAGACCTTCCGAGGATACAACAAAATAGTCATTTTCAGAATAAGACAAGCTGAAGCATGTATCAATTCATCTATAACAGACGGTTTAATCTGGGGCAGTTTACTTGAAGGATCCCCAGGAGGCTTTTCATCCTTCCTACAAGGATCATTAACCTGGTACAATTTAGAAGTGTGGCAGAGATGTGCCCAGCAGTAACATCTTCGGTCTCCGAGCAGAATAACCTTGACCTTCGTGTTGAGGAATCAGTTTCCTAGTCTTGTCATCTTACCAGAAGAGTCGAGCCTCGTCGTTGGCATCTGCATTTGCATTTGATCATATATCATAGCATAATTCATATACATATACATATCATGAGTGTTTCATCCTCATTTGCATTTCTCTCGAGGTCGTGTTTTATCCATGTCTTACCCTGTGGTCAAAGTCCAACTCACTTGGCACCTACCAAACAATTTTGTGTCACGTCTATCTGACGTTCTTCCAGGTATGACATTTCTTATCTGATGGTTTTCCGAATATATTACTCTTTTTGATGGTTTTCCAGATTGAGTCTTTATCTGATGGTTTTCCAGATAATTCCTTGTGATTCTGACGGTTTTCCAGAACCTTATCCGATGTTTTTCCGGATACATTCCTCCTTCTGATGGTTTTCCAGATTGAGTCTTTGTTATGATATTCTTCCAGAACTCTATCTGACTGTTTTCCAGATACCCCGGTGATTTTGATGGTTTTCCAGAATCTCATCCGATGTTTTTCCGGATTTATCTCTTTCTGATGTTTTCCCAGACTGAGTTTTTGTTCTAACGTTCTTCTAGAACTCTTTTAATGCTTATCTGATGTTCTTCCAGATATGTCTTCAACTTGTCCTGTACATTTATGGCTTTCCTAAATGTTTCAGATTTACCTTCAGAGACTTGTCTTCATCTCATGCTCCTATAGATGTTGTTCTTTTGCTTCTGGATGCAGCCCAAAGTTATTCGATGGTTTTCCGAGTACCCCTGGTATGTTTCAGAGTTCATTCAATGTTCTTCCAAATGTCCCTGAAATGTGTTTCTTTGTCCCAGAGTTTATTCGATGGTTTTCCGAGTATCTCTGGTAGGTTTCAGAGTTCATTCGATGTTCTTCCGAATGTCCCTGAAATGTGTTTCTTTGTCCCATAGTTTATTCGATGGTTTTCCGAGTATGTCTGGTATGTTTCAGAGTTCATTCGATGTTCTCCCGAATGTCCCTGAAATGTGTTTCTTTTTCCCTGAGTTTATTCGATGTTTTTTCCGAGTATCTCTGGTATGTTTCAGAGTTCATTCGATGTTCTTCCGAATGTCCCTAAAATGTGTTTCTTTTTCCTCGAGTTTATTCGATATTTTTCCGAATATCTCTGGTGTGTTTCAGAGTTCATTTGATGTTCTTCCGAATGTTTCTGATGTTTGTTTCTCCTTGTATATTTTCCGATGATTCCTGAAGATCCCGCTCGATCTCTTCGTTTAAAGGAATGACCCAGAAATTCCAGCACTTGTCATTTACCTGATCCTACCACCGTGTGGATCTTGTGTTATCGTTTCATCCTAAAGTGACAACTGGCCGTGCCTGCACTGGTTGATCCATCACTCTAGAATCCCCCAATTGTCGCGTTGTTACACCAGTGCGTCGTATTCCCTAGTGCAGTTAAATGTCGCGTCTGTCTCTATGTCATCGTGCCGTCTACATTCTTGCATTTATCATTCTCATCATACGCATCATATTAAAGTCATGGCATTGTCAGCATTTTAGTTTATTTCGTTTTGTCCATAACATTGCATATCACTGCGTCTAAGGGAAATATTTTCGGTTATCTGTATTTAAATCCCTCCATCGTGATTCCTCGAGTCTCCGCTGCTGAAAATTATCCGATGAAGCTATTTAAATAGGGGAAACTGTAATACCCCAAATTTTACCCTTGGATTAGTCGATTCATGTCGTGTTACATTTCATTTTTTTGCATCAGCTAACTACTATCGGGTTATGTAGTCTGTTTGCTTTGCAGGAATCACATCGGGTACACTTTAGCTGTTGAAGGGCGAAATGGTCATTTATTTACTGTCTGTTGACAATTTAGGAAGCAGAATCATCGTCACTGGATTTCAAAGCCGTTGTTTAATCATATGGGGCTGATTATGAGTTGGTTTAATTCAAATTGGTGCGAGAATTCATTCTGCGGAATTTATTTTAACAAGGCCTATTTTTCTGTTCTCCTACTATCTGCCAGTAAAATTCTAAGGGAATACAGTGGAAATTTCGGCTCGTGTCTGGATTTATTATATCTGTTTAATTGAGATTTTGGTCGAGTTGGTTCAAGGCATTGGATTTAATCATTGGAGAAACAAGTTGAATTTTTTAGTACGTAGGATATTTGGTTTTGCTATTAATTGGATTTCTCTGCTTTATTAGGGGCCGGTTACCATTTCTATCATTAGACATGATTTAATTTGAAAAGGATTTGTCTAGAACTCAATTGCGTCAGGTTTAAATCGAGCAACATGTTATGGGACCGAGGGAGTTGATTCGAGTAATTCTTTGGGATTTATTCGCACGAATTTAATTGCTGAAAGTAATTCTGTTTGTTTAAGTTTAATCGATTAAATTTATTCAGAGGTGCTTAATCAGTTAAATTTAATCAGATATTTTTGTGGTTTATTAGGTGGCGACAAATTTAAATTATGGAAAAAGGGAACCGGAAAGTGATTTTGGATAGAAAATATATTGAATATTTATTCATAATATTTTTTATTACAATATACAAAAAGAAATAAAAAATATACATGTTATTCCTAATTTCCTATTTTTCTGGTCGTCATGCTCGACTTCACAACTAGTTCTTCACCCGACTTTCCTCCGCACCTGCATGCAGACAAACCAAGAACAGAGCAAAAAGAGGTTAATGTTAGAAATTATTTTTGTTCGACACCCTCAGGGTAATTTCATCATCGAGTGTCGGGAGGGCAACGACAAATGCCGAAGCCAACTCCCAAATCGATTCCTGACCTCGACTACCAACTGGCAGTATCTGTTCTATATTTTTCGGGACGGCCAGAGGAAGTGGAAAAAAGTGTTTTATGTCGAAAAGTGATTTTGCCGAAAAAGTGATTTCTTGCAGCCAAAAAAATCAAAATCCAGAATCAGAATCCATTTTCATCAAGTAAATTATATGGATATCCATTTCAGATCCACAACAGATCCGAAATCAATCCAAGTCCAACCTGTTGAAACAGATTCATCACAAAATCCAGGCAGCAAATCGAGTCTGTGACCATCAACAAATCCAAAGTTGGATCCAAAAATGAAAACAACACAATCCTATCAAGTAAATCTGAATCCATGGGCTCAGTTTACACATCATTGCCCAAGATCAAAAGAAAAACGCCTCCAAACCAAATCCGCGAAAACAAAATCATCAGAAATCTGAATCCAATCAAATATGCACAAAACCAAATCACAAAATCAATCTCGGATTTTTCAATCAATAAGTAACGTCAAAGTGAAATCCAAGCCCAACAGAGAGATATAAAAAACATGAAGAAGAAGAGATCAAGGAAGCCGTAAATCACAAAACTGAAACCCTAACAAAAAACAGGAACGAACTCACCATCAAAGGGCGGCCGAAAATCACCAGAAGCATCTAAAACCCTTAAACGAACATCAGAAAAAATGGTGTCGTAAAAGACGAAAAAAATCGCAGCACAGTATCAAGATCCGCAGCCGCAAGCTCAAACAATGGAAAGACCATCGTCAACACCATTCACCTAGAACGGCGGATTATAATCAAACTAAGCCTCATAACGTTGTTCGTCATCAGCTAACAGATCCATCAACCACTATCAATGGAAATCACCGAGAATCTAACAAAAATCATCATCACCATTTGCGGCTGCGAACAACAAAAGGAAAAACGTAACCACCTATCTTGATATTTTGTTTTTCTTTATGTTGTGTGTATCATGAATCACCAAAAGGAGAAATCATGACAGCATGGAAAGAGAAATTGGAAGAAGCTCCAACATGGGTCAACAATGGCGGCTCTGAACGAAGAAGAGTAGATTCAATTTTTGGAGAAAAAGAAAGAGGATGGAGACAACAGAGCTACGGCGGATAAAAGCCGAACGAGGGAGGAAGGGAAAAGTTTTAGGTTTTTATTGGGCAATTAATCACATGTGCAAGCGCCTACCCTAACAACCGTGGGCCGTCATCATCATTAACCTCCATCTTCACTAATCACCATCACACGGACCCCACGTCCGGATGTCCACTAGACATCCGTGTACCTGCACCTACACGACCCAATTCCTTGTCCTTGTCTTCTTCATTTATATTTTTATTTTTATTTTTTATCTTGTACAGTTTTTTTAAAATGTTCGATTAATTTCTATGTTCAAATAACTAACATTAATATTAAAATTAACCTTTAACCTTTTTAAAACCTAGTTTTTTCTTAAAATTTAAAACTTTTCTTTAAGAATAATATTTTAAATGAACTTTTTCTCAAGAATTAAAACCAACCTTTTTTTGTATATAAAAAAATATTTTACTAAAAAATTTTTTAAAAAAATAATTACTAATTTTTAAGAAAACATTAAGACTAACTTGATTTTCAAAACTTTTCTTAAAAATATTTCTAACATAAAATTTGTTTTCCTTTTAAATTAATAGCGCAAAACCCCAACTTCTTCCCAGTTAATTCATCAGTCTAATTATATGTTATTCATGTTTACTAACCTTTTATCGTTTGTATTTATTTTTATGGTTGCAAATTATTTAACACGACCATCACTTCTCATCCCATTATTATCCACTTGTATTTCTATTCCCATGTCGTCATTAAATTATTTATCTTGTGCTGTTTATTTTCTCCATTAATTTTCCTCTGAAGGAAAGGTCTAGCCATTTGACCACCACGTCAGTAATCCTTAACACTTATATCTTTCATCTTTCAAACCATAAAACTTTGAGTCGCCGTACTCATACTTTTAAGCGTCCTGCCGCGGACACAATTAACTATTTCAACGTAGAAACAGAAGTTCCAAAACTCCACGTAAGCGTGTCCTTAAGATACGTTTACTCCCCTTTGAAACCTTGACCACAGTCAAGATGTTTCTAGCCTCCCTTTCAAGGGGAACTACGATTACTCTGATTCCATTCCCTATCCAGGATACGTAAGCACAAGATGTGAATCTTGCCGAGTAAACATAGGACTAACCCTTAGGTATTTTTCTTTAACTTTTAACCCTTTATATATACCTTGAGCAAATAATTAAAGAAAATAGTAAAAATAAACAAAAGGTTCCTGTAGAGTACAGAAGTTTAGGGTGCTAATACCTTCCCTAAGCTTAACCAACCCCTTACCTAGATCTCTCCCCGCATTGTGTTTACGATGCAAAAATAGGTTTTTCCGCTTTTGACCTTTTTCCTCTGATAAATCAAAGAGCGATGTGAATTAAGAATTGTGATTTAAACTAATTAATAGTTTGATATCCTATTTCCACCGCAACAGAAAATGGCGACTTCAGTGGGGAAAGTCCTATCGTTTAAGGGTTACCCTATCTGGTTTATTTGCTATGCTATTTGCTTTATTATTATTTATTTTCTTATATATATATATATATATATATATATATATATATATATATATATATATATATATATATATATATATATATATATATATATATATATATATATATATATATATATATATATATATATATATATATATATATATATATATATATATATATATATATATATATATATATATATATATATATATATATATATATATATATATATATATATATATATATATATATATATATATATATATATATATATATATATATATATATATATATATATATATATATATATATATATATATATATATATATATATATATATATATCTGTTGTACCTTGCTTGCGAGTTACTTTGTTGTGAGATAAGTTCTACACCTGGACTTGAGTGACATTATTACAGGATGGCGATATATTCGACGAGGCTTATAAGGAGTGAGTCCCGACCAAGCTGACTCGAGAATCACTGCTCAGTTGGGACCCTTTCGAAAATGGTTCGGTTGAATGAGTGTAGTCGTGAAAACTTTTACTATTATCGATTGGAGTCTGTGATACTGGGAACTGTAGTACCTTTGCACCATCTTGGCCTTATCTAGGACGTAGTACGAGAACTATGTGGGAGTAGTCCTACAATGGTTGCTATGCGATGCTACACTCAAAAGAGTTTCTCTTCAGAATATTATCGACCCCCGAGCCAGTCGGAAGGTTGGTAATATCTGAAGGATAGACTGATGACTTTGGGCACTTCTTTAGAACCCTTGTTCTGCATGTACAACTAACTTATGGTACATACCTTTGTGGGATGGGTAGACCTTAAATCCATTCATTGTTCTTCTAACCTAGGACTTTGTTTTCTTATGTATATTTGTGCATTGCATCCATAAAACATCATTCCTAGTTTCAAGGAATTCAACAGTCCTTCGTAAATTTAAAAGGTCCTACATTTTAAAGTCTAAAAACGTTTCCAGCTTTCCTAAAAAAGAAATGTTTGCAATCGAATTTTGAAGTTCTTGAAACCATTGCATTGCATTAGCATCACATTTTTGCATTGCACTTTTCCCCTGGTTTCTCATGTCCAGTTGTCTCTCGTCTTCCAGTGTCTCTTTGAGTTGCCAAGCTGATTCCTCGACACAGATATTAGACCAGAGCTAACTATAGACGCAAGATGTCAGAACAAGAGGCATATAATGCGGAAATCCGAATGGAGATCGATGAGTTGAAATCAGGCATGACCAAGCTCACCGAGATGCTTCAAGTACTGATTTCCATAGGAGAGCCATCTCAGGGGACTGTTATTCAGGAAGTTTCAAGTGCTGATCCACCTCCTGTTCAGATGCCACCATCTACTTGGCCAGAGTTTAGTTTACCTCCTAACTACTCTCCACCTCTTGCATCTACTGTTGTGATTGATCAGACTGTCAGACCGATTTTTCAAGCTCCCGTCCTTACCGAGCCTAGACCTGTGGTCCACACTGTTAGCCAGACTGTCTGAGCTCCCTTTGAGAATTCTCTATATGAGCAAAATGCTGCCAGTGTTAGAGGGGAAGACCTTGAAGATTTTTTTAAGCCTGTGATTACCCGTGAACAGTATCAGATCATAGATAAGAGACTTAAGGCAGTCGAGGGTACTGACTTCTTCAACGTTGATGCAGACAATATGTGCCTAGTTTTTGGTCTTGTTATGCCTGCCAAATTCAAGACTCCTGAGTTCGTGAAATATAAGGGTCACTCATGTCCAAGAGCTCATTTAGTCATGTACTTCTGAAAGATGGCAGCTTACACCACCAATCAAAAGCTGCTCATCCTTTACTTTCAGGATAGTTTGAGTAGTGCTTCTCTAAAATGGTATATGAACTTAGAGCATAACAACATGCACTGCTTCCAGGATCTTGCTAATGCTTTTATGAAGTAGTACAAATACAATTTGGACATGGCTCCTGATCGCCATCAACTTCAAAGCATGTCACAAAAGGAAAAAGTGTCGTTCAAGGAGTATGCTCAACGTTGGAGGGAGTTAGCTTCCCAAGTTGAACCACCTATAGCAGAGAAGGAACTAACCGGAATGTTCATGGATACTTTGTCTCCTTTCTATTGGGAAAAGATGATTGGAAGCGTCTCTTCAAGATTTACAGATCTGGTGACTATTGGCCAAAGGTTAGAAGAAGGTTTGAAAAATGGTAAGGTGTCCAAAGCTGCCGAATCATCTAATGGGGCAAAGAAATCCTATGGGAATTTCCATAAGAAGAAAGAGGAGCAGATCAATGCTGTTACGTCTGAATCAAGAAAGCCTCACCAGGGATCTCAACCTGTTGTTGCTCCACAGCCAGCTCAGACTTCTCAACGTCCAGTTATTAGACCAGACTAGTCTCGAAATAGGAACCAATTTGATCCTATTCCCATGACTTACACAGAGCTATATCTTGACCTGGTTCAACAAGGGCTAATCACTACAAAGGCTTTTCCACCTCCTCCTAATCCTTCTCCAGCTGGATTTAGGGATGGTCTCCATTGTGCTTTTCATGAGGGTGCCTCGGGCCACGACTTGGAGCATTGTTTTGCACTGAAAGCCAGAGTGTGTGGGTTGATTCAAGATGGAATACTTGATTTTACGGATAATCCTCCAAATGTCCTGAAGAATCCCTTGCCAGAGCATCAAAAGTGAAGTTTTGGTCTGACCCCAGCGGATTGTTTGTGTTTCAGACAGGACGGCTCACTGATTTTAGTCACTAGTTTTTTGTTTCTCGTTGTTTGTACTTTCCTTATTTTGTTAGCTGTTTGCTTTCGAATTAAGTTTGTACTTTTACATTAATGAACTGGGCATTGCAACTTTTGATTTAATTCATTTTATATATTATTTTCATCTTTACGCTTAGTCTTTCAAATATCTATTCCTTGTTTAAGTTTTTGATATGCAAAGATTGGAGGGAGGATGACGAAAACGTTATACCCATAACTGCTGTCAGTATGCTTTCAATCAAACTTTGTTGATGATGTAAGGCATTGTTTAAATCCCCAAACACTGGAGAAATAAGGAAGTTTATCCCTTGTCACCCCCTTTGAGCCTAGAAGTTGGAGTTTTTTTCTTTACAAAAACACGCAATTTTAACCTGGGGCATGGGTAGTTCTCAGCTAACTTGGTTGTGCTTTCCTGCAATACGCCTTTCATATAAAAGTTGCTTTCACAAAGTTTCCTTCGTGCACTACATATAAGTGTCGAAGATGTTTTCCAATTTCAAAATGCCGATGATGGTTCGCCGTGATCATTAAAGCTAGGCAGTCACTTTCTCTAAAAAAACAAAATCAAAAGAAAAAGCCCGCTAAGTCAAAACCTATAAAGGAGACTTAGGCAAAACTGGGGCATCCCGCTGACTGTGTTCTTCAAAAGAAAAAGTTCGGGAAAAAGTTAGGGATAATAAAAAGACGATATCTTTAAATACTTACCCTGAAAATCCTCAATGTTAAAACAACCAAATGTTATCGGGAAGTAGTGGCTGCCTTTTCATAGGTCCCTTGACTCAGCACAATATCAAGATCCGCGACCGAAAGCTCAAACAATGGAAAGAGCATCGTCAACACCATTCACCTAGAATGGAGGACAATAATAAAACTAAGCCTTAGAACATTGTTCGTCATCGGCTAACGGATCCCTCAACCACTATCAACGGAAATCACCGAGAATCCAACGAAAATCATCATCATCATTTGCGGCTGCGAACAACAAAAGGAAAAACGTAACCACCCATCTTGATATTTTGTTTTTCTTTATGTTATGTGTATCAGGTATCACCAAAAGGAGAAATCATGACATGCATGGAAAGAGAAATTGGAAGAAGCTCCAACATGGGTCAACAATGGAGGCTCTAAACAAAGAAGAAGAATAGATTCAATTTTCGGAGAAAATGAAAGAGGAGGGAGAAAATAGAGCTACGGCGGACAAAAGCTGAATGAGGGAGGAAGGGAAAAGTTTTAGGTTTTTATTGGGCAATTAATCACATGTGCAAGCGCCTACCCTAAAAACCGTGGGTCGTCATCATCATTAACCTCCATCTTCACTAATCACCATCACACGGATCCCATGTCCGCATGTCCACTAGACATTCGTGTGCCTGCACCTACACGACCCAATTCCTTGTCCTTGTCTTCTTCATTTTTATTTTTATTTTTATTTTTTGTCTTGTACAATTTTTTTAAAACCTAGTTTTTTAATATTAAAATTTACCTTTAACCTTTTTAAAACCTAGTTTTTTCTTAAAATTTAAAACTTTTCTTTAAGAATAATATTTTAAATGAACTTTTTCTCAAGAATTAAAACCAACCTTTTTTTGTATATAAAAAAATATTTTACTAAAACTTTTTTTTTAAATAATTACTAACTTTTAAGAAAACATTAAGACTAACTTTATTTTCAAAACTTTTCTTAAAAATATTTCTAACATAAAATTCATTTTCCTTTTAAATTAATAGCGTAAAACCCCAACTTCTTTCCAGTTAATTTATCAATCTAATTCTATGTTATTCATGTTTACTAACCTTTTATCGATTGTATTTATTTTTATGGTTGCAAATTATTTAACACGGCCATCACTTCTCATCCCATTATTATCCACTTGTATTTCTATTCCCATGTCATCATTAAATTATTTATCTTGCGCTGTTTATTTTCTCCGTTAATTTCCCTCCGATGGAAAGGTCTAGCAATTTGACCACCGCGTCAGTAATCCTTAACCCTTATATCTTTTATCTTTCAAACCATAAAACTTTGAGTCTCCGTAATCATAATTTTAGGCGTCCCGCCGCAGACAATTATGCCTTTTACCCTAGCATTAGGTCAAAGAGTCGCCGCACTCTGTTTTACGGTTTCCTGCCGCGGAATCCCTAATTTAACCCTAACCTAATTAACTATTTCAACGTAGAAACAGGAGTTCCAAAACTCCACATAAGTGTGTCCTTAAGATACGTTTACTCCCCTTTGAAACCTTGACCAGAGTCAAGACGTTTCTAGCCTCCCTTTCAAGGGGAACTACGATTACTCTGATTCCATTCCCTATCCAGGATACGTAGGCACAAGATGCGAATCTTGCCGAGTAAACTTAGGACTAACCCTTAGGTCTTTTTCTTTAACTTTTAACCCTTTATATATAGCTTAAGCAAATAATTAAAGCAAATAGTAAAATTAAACAAAGGGTTCCTTTAGAGTACCACAGAAGTTTAGGGTGCTAATACCTTCTCTAAGCTTAAGCAACCCCTTACCTAGATCTCTCTCCGCATTGTGTTTACGATGCAAAAATAGGTTTTTCCTCTTTTGACATTTTCCTTCGGATAAATCAAAGAGCAGTTGTGAATTAAGAGTTGTGATTTAAACTAATTAATAGTTTGATATCCTATTTCCACCGCAACACCACGCAACTTTTATTTCTTTTATTTTTATTTTATTTTATTTTTTGTTTTAATTTTAATTCATTAAAAAATACTTCCAACTATTTAAAAATTCCACAAAAAATGTTTTATGACACTTTATTGTGTTAATTAATTTTATCAAATTTTTAATTTCATTTTTCTTTTATTTTTCAATTAAAATTGGAATTAATAGTTGGAGATGTTTTTAAATGGATCTTTCACTTGTCCTTTTTGTTTCATGATTAATTCTTGATCAATTTAAATCTCCAATGAAGGAGACTTCTTCCTCATGTTGTTGATGAGTTGAAGTGTCTCTGAGGATGATTTTGGTCAAGGTTTTACCTTTTTTGGTTTGACTTTTAAGTCATTTTGTTTGACCCTCGACAATCCTTCTTCAAAATGGTGCACCCTTGTGAATCAAATTCTTTGGTGATGTTTTGAATGGCAATAGGTTGTATGCTCTTGGCCTCTGGTTGCCTACTTATTGATATGCTTTTTAGATTTTATTTGGTTTTATTTGAGCCATTTTCCTATTTTTGGAGTAGCTTGCAAGTCAAGTTATCCCTAAGGATGGTTCACACACACACACACACACACACACACACACACACACACACACACACACACACACACACACTTGACCTAGTTTTGATGGGAAGTGGCCCTTGTGGATCCTAAATGCTCCCAACTCTTGTTGATGCACATTATTAACATGTTGAAGTAGTTGGTTTCCAATTTATAGGTCATACACTTGTTTGATGCTTGCTTTGAGTTGCATTCTTTTTAGGCTTTCCATTTGATGTTCAATGTTGAAAGTGTTTAGGACTTAGGTCCTTTACCATGCCTAATCTTGCAATATGTTTTTGTGTGATATCTTATTTGCTATGTGAACCATCTTCCCTTGTTCTTACCTCTATCCAAGGACCATTGAATCCAATTTGAGATGGTTTGGTCCCTCCTTCAGAGGTACTTTGAACATATCATGAATGGTAATTCATTTTGAGGACTTTTGTGCCTTCTTCTACATAATCCTTGTGGTGCTTATGGTTGAGTGGCCTCTATGAGTTCCTTGCTATCCTCATTGTTGTACCCCAAATTTTGACCCCTTAGATTCTCATTATCATTTTTAAAAGCATGATCATGAATTATCTAACCCTAAATCAGTGCAAGTTCATTATTGTCAAGTTACAGATGAATCAGGGTTCTCGCACCGACAAATTCAAAACAACCAAGGAATGATCAACCAATGATTTGGGCCAATTCAATCATGGAATGAAATCAAAGATAATATCAAAGTCAAATGAGAAGTCAATTTGAAGAAATCATTTCAGAATCAAGAACAGTGCAGTCAGGAGGCCCCGATTAGGGTTTTAACCAGTGAAAAGTCAACTGTGGTTTGACTTTGATGAGGTTTAATGGTGGTATTGAGGTCCATGAAGTTCATATAGACTATTAAAGACTATTCAAGAAGTGTCAAAGTCCCAGGATGTCCAGAATATCAACAGGCGACTCAATCGGCACCGATCGATCGTACGGTTGACCGAAAAGTCAACTCCTCAAATTTTGAGAATTGGAATCCAAGTTGTGAATCAAAGTTGTTCCTTATATCATAATGGACTTGCATATCAATTTTCATGATCATTGGATCAAGGATGAGAGAGTAATCGAGATATCGGGAAATTAGGGTTTTGAAAAGGGCTAAACCGTATCTCCTTAACCACACATCCAATTGAGTTGGTTCTAGTCTCATTTGAAAGCTCTTGACATGTCCTACAAAAGTCCCATACTAGTCCACAACCAGAAAATGCATACTTTTTGAGATAGAAGCAAAAACATTCCTAGAAGGGAAAATAACTTAGAAAATTTCTAAGTTATTTTCACTTTAAAAGCTAAAATCAGCCAACTTCAAGGTGATTTTTCACCTAGTTTCAAATAGAATCAAGACTTCTGGCCAACATGAAAGTTTTATTACTATGTGAGGGCTTTCTAAATTGTACAAGAACTCCTCAAGATGATTTATGAGCAGAAAGATACATGTGTTCAAAGTTGGTGTTTTGTCACTTTAGTCCCACATTGACCAATTTTGCAAAAGCACCTCTCTAACCCAAGTGGGCCAATTCTAACTTGTCAAACTCATACTATCTGATATATTTAACATCTCAAGCAGGTTGAAGCAAAGAAATTGTATGGAGATAGCATAGAATTAAAGATTGGAAGTTCATTGCCTAAGTTGCCATTCTTGACTTTTCCAAGCATGAGGTGGAAAGTGATTCTGCTCCAGCCACTCTACCAAGCATCTAGGCTGCAATTTATCTGTAGAAACATCATTTAAACTTGCCCATTGGGTTAAGGAGACAGCCAAAGATCAGAAAAAGCAAAGCAAGTTGGCAAATGGATGAAAATATCAAAGGAAACTTCATGTGTAAGTAAAGTTCTCAAGCAAGCACCTCCTTGCTTTTTGCTATAAATAGGGACCTCATACCCCTCATTCAAGACATCAACATCATTCTGAAAACCTGATAAATCAAGCTCTCTCATCACACATCTCTCTTGCTTGCAATTTGCAAAATTCACCAAAATTGTCAAGTGTAGTCAAAATTCTGCACTTTGCAATTTCTCTACCAAATTCAGTTCTACATGTTCCAGCTCCCAAATCATTATCCATACACCTTCTAAATAACATATAGAAGGTGTACAAACCATTGAACCACCAAAAATCACAAGAAATCAAAAAGTCAACATTTCACTTGGCTTACTTTGACCAAATTCCATAAAAAACACCAAATTGATCTCCAAGCATTTTCTTGAGGTTGTGACCACTTATACACCTCACATACCATATACCTCAACTGTCCAAGCCTTCATCTATCATCAGAAACTCATAAATCTCATTTTGGCATCTCAAGTGGCTTGTTTCTTAAGTTTCAAGTAAAGTGCCAAAGCAAAGACTTGGATTCATCATCTCTGGTTTACTCAACAGCTTTTAATTGCTTAAACAAGTTTTCCAACAGGTATGTAACATTTAGATTGTTGCTTTGCATCATTGTAGCATAAAACTCAGGTTGCTCATTTATGGCCTATGCTTTTGGTGTATGTTTATCATGTATGTCTCAATGAATGGAAAGGCTTCTCATAAAGCTTTAGCCTACATGTCTTAACCTAAAAATAAAAAAAACTGATGCTGATGTACTATTGATTGACCTCTAATATTCATGTTGTTCATATGGATTTGCTTTTATAGGATGACTCAAATTTTTGCTACTTTAACCAACTTGTTCATCCTGCTATGGCTCCCATTTGTCATCTTTCATTTCTGATTTTTAATTGGCATTACAATTGTGCTTTGGTGTGTAGCATTGGCATTATGATCTGTTTGTTATCAGTGTTTTCTAAATGTCCTGCCCTGAAAAATGGTTGGAATGCTATTAAGTAACAGGTCCTTTGAATTGTTGGCTTAATCCTGAATTGTTACTGCTAGCTAGTTCCTGTTTTTCTGCTGCATATCATGTCTTGACCTGGCCTTTAATGCCTCTGGCCATAACTGTTACATGTTCAGCTTCATAGGAAATTTGAAATATGTGTCATCATGTTGATTTGTTGAGAACAAACTCATCAATTTATTACAGCATCCACACTTTATTACATTGATATGAACTTGGTTTGCTGCTAATATGATTGTGTTTGCTGTACTGAAACAATTGGGGCTGGAGGGGTTAATTTCATTTCAAAACCTGTTGATACTTAAGGGGTGATTCATAAGCAGGTTTAGGAACGAGTTGAACTTTGAGTGTTGGCTGCTATGCTTATTCAACTTGATTTGTTTTGCTGTGCTCATTGCCCTTTGTGCTGACATTAGTATGACTGTAAAAAAAGAGTTAATTTCAAACAGTTATAAGCATCATCATGCTGTGGTAAAAAAGAAATTGTGTTGACTTGTCATTCAATTTTTCTGTCAAATATCAAGTAACATGTTGAAAATCTCATTCTTCAAAAATACTGCTTTTCCCACCTCATGAACATGCTCTAATACACAATTGAGGTATGTAAGCACACTCATTTTTCAAAACAGGTCTGGAACCAAAAATGAATTATCATACTACACTTTCTTTGCATCATACTTGTGCTAGCATACCATTTGCATTCTCTGTTTCAATTCTGCACTAAGTAGATGTGTAATACTTAAATTCACACTTGGCCATAACAGCTAGTTAAGGTAGGGAATTGTATGCCTATGATTGTTCTGGTTTTATTGAGTTGTGCTGCATTTTATTTTTGCTGTCAAAACAGCTAGTTTGGTCTCTTTGATTTAGGTGTTACAAAACAGTCTTTGATCCCTCATACATGTTGTATCTATGTTTGAAAGATGCCTGGACCATCACCTTGCCCACTTTGTGCATAACACTCACTTGCATACTATGAACACACAACATCACAAGGCACTCACAATGTTACTTTAGCATAAAACCTTTTCTTTCTTAAATTCACTCCACATACACATTATAGTAGATATTTAAAATGTGTGTGTATGACTGTTTTTCCCATGTTGTACATCAAACTGTTTTTCACATTTGGCTTGAACACACCAAGCCACTCACATACCACTTCTTTGCATAGACTGTTTTTCACTAAAGTATCACTTAGGACACATCATAAATATCATTCTTGACCTGCTGGTATGGTTATAGTACACTGAAAATCATTGCATCAAAAATTCATCTTTTCAAGTACGCATCATTAAACACATATCCACACAATTTGACATTTCTTGCACCAACTCATTTTTTGTTGAAATTTCAGTACATACACCTCATATTTGACATACTTGAGATGTTTGAATACTCATTTTGCTCATAAGATCATTGCTATAAAAATTCACATCTCAAATGATCATTTTTTCACATAAGGCTACATCACCAAGACCAGTTTTGGAATGAGTTGATCTTTGAGCAAAATGATGAAGCATACATCTCATATTGGTCAATTAGAGTGTGTTTACATCATAGTTTGAAGTTTAAAATGATTGGAACAAAAAAATCTCACTCATGATGCACCTAATGCACACAATCCACAAGCATCCTCATTCTTTGCATAACACATGATATGGCTTGTTTTCTCATTTCAACATACTTGTTTGATCATTTTGAGCATGCTTATGTGTTTGATTTGCTGCTTTACTGCCTTACACCATCATTGCACATATTGACACCAAATGCTTCAAAACACACCAAGCCTCAAAATGTGTTTTTTTTCCTCTACTTGTTTTTTCACCAAAACAACATCACACACATCACTTATTATTCAAATATGGTATGCTAGTACACTTGTTTGAGTATGAAACACACTGCACTACAAAATCACATCCAAGTTGCATTTTTGCTTTACATGCTCACCATACTACACCAGTTTGAAAATGAATGAAGTTTCTTGAGATCTCTTGATTGCAATAGCTTTGTATAATCATATGTGACATGTTTGAATGAACTAAAACATTGAAAATGATATGTACATTGAGTTACACCATTTCATGCATTATCACACAAAAAAAATGCAAATTGAACACTAGAATCTCACACACTTGTTCCAGATCTGAACTCTTCACTTGCACACACTTGATATTACATATTAAAGATGCTTTGAGGATTGGAATGACTCTTGAATGCCTTGAAATCAAAAACCACCTTGTCTTGCATTGTCATCTTTATGTGTTTTTGCAACTTGTATGTGATACTCTAACATCTGCATCTCCTGGCCTTGAAAGTGTTCATACTTGCTTACATATCATCTAAGTGTTGTGTGTGGATGATTAGTTGGGATTGAGGATAAGTGTATCAAGCCATTCATGTCATTATGCATTCAAAAGCACACAAACACACCAGCTATCGTTTTTTTCACTAGGCAAATAATTTCAGAAAACCAACACCACCATCCTCTTCCTCTCATTTTTCTACCCCATTTCCATATAAATTTTGTCTCGTTTCAATAAACGGTTAGAAAGTTACGGTATAAATCGTATTTGGTTTTGATTATGTGTTTGCCCAACCATGGAACCAAGCAAACTTTATATGTTTATTGTTTCACATTTGTTAATGGATGTAACAGCCGCCCCAGCGGTAGAGACTTGCGCGCGTATCAGTCTTGGCATGGGTTCGATCCCTTGTGATAACCCTTGTTGCCACTTTTTTGCATTTTTGTACATAAACTTCAAAAATTCGTAACTCTCTCATTTTTTATCGTTTTTCGCCCGTTCTTTTTTCATTGTGCTTGTTTTTATATGTACTTTCATACCATGTAATTATTTCTCATGTTTGTTTATTTTTTCACCATGTTTAATTACGCGCGATCCGCGCGTCAACGGTACTAACCCTAATTGGTTGCAGATGAAAATTAAAAGGGTTCCTCTTGTGTTTTCTCAGGAAATTTGATTGTTATCATGTCTATATATGTTTGTTAACATGTTAGAATTTTTACCTTGAATTATTCTATGTTTATCTCATCTGTTTGTTAACAGCATTCCAGGTGCGAACTGTCGTCACGGTTCTTGTACGAAACAGCTGCTTTGATTGTCATCATTGCTTTTCATCTTTAAATCTTTTTTTCATTGGTTGTCACCATGATTATGTTTGTTTAAATTTTGTATTTTATTTTATCCCCAAGCGACGAAGCTCGTCAGCTTTCGTCCAGTTGCCAATAATGCTGTCCTCCAAAGGAAGGTCTGTCCACTTGACTGTCAATGTCTTGGACCAAAACCTCTGCTATCCCTTGACTTTGTTAAGTCACCTTAACCCTGATTCAGAAGCCTCTAGACTTTGCTTGAAGTCTAAGAAACCCACCCATACTAGGAGTGTTCTTCAACTAGAACCCTAGGAAAGAGTTCGTCAACTCTGTGTAAGAATCATCGTCATGATTTCTTACTTCCCCTTTTAATTTAGACTAGGGAGTTTTGTCAAACTCCACACAAGCATTGTCATGCTTGTTCCCCCTTTGAACCTTGATCATCATCAAGAGTTCTTTCCCCTCGTGAGGTGAACTACGATTGCTCTGATTCTATCCTAGTCAGGATACGTAGGCAGAAGGTGCGATGCCTTTGCGAGCAAACTTAGGAAACCACTTAGGCCTTTTTATTTGTTTTATCTCATTTCCCAATCCTTAAACCATAGTGCACAATTCACAAACTTAGCAAGTAATTAAACAAAAGGTTCCTGTAGAATACTACAGATATTTAGGGTGCTAATACCTTCCCTAGATATAACCAACCCCCGAATCTCTTAAAAGCGTTGTCGTTACATCGCGAAAAAGGTTCTTTCTTTCTTTAGACCTATCCATTTGGATAAATTAAAGTCCGGTTGTAAAAAGAAATAAGGTTCAAGTTAATTAATAGCTTGATATCAAATTTTCACCGCAACAGAAATGGCGACTTCACTGGGGATAGTTCTTTTGCTTTTATTTTGAGGGTTCAACCTATTTTGTTTAACTAATTGCTATCTGTGAATACTTGTATATATTTGTGCTCTGTTGGTTTGGGAAACTTGAAATGGTGAAACAGCACTACACCCGTGCTCAAGCGTACTTATGATAGGAAGGTGATATATTCAAGAAGGCTTATAGGGAGTAGATTCCCGACCAAGCTGACTTGAGAAAATCACCACTCAGTGGAGGCCCTTTTGAGAGTTAGTATTGTTGATCGAGTATTCGTGAAAACAATGCTACTTTCTACATAGGTGCCCATGACACTGAGGACCTTTAGATACCTTTTCCCCCACTATGGCTTTATTAGGATGTAGTGCGGTGACTATAAGGAAGTAATTCCGAATTAGTTGATACGCGATACTACACTTGGACGAGACTCTCTTAAGAATATTATCGACCACCAAGTATTTGGGAAATCAATAATATCCGAAAGATGGGTCGAGGACTCCAGGAACTCTTTTAGAACCTTGTTCTGCAGTTGTGGGAACCTTAGTACATACCGTTGGGGTGGGTAGACCTTGACTCCTTGCTCATATTCTCCAAACCAAAAACCTTGTCTGTTTACTTGTGTAAATCTGTGAATATGTGATTACCTGTGTTTGTGCATTCATGCATCCATAAACATCATGTCATAAAAGTTTTATGGAACTCAGAGTCGTTTATTTATAAAATATCAGGAAAATCATGGACAACGGAAAAAAGAAAACTATAAAGTACACTTACAAAAGCCCTAATATAGATGAGATTGAAAGGTTGAGCACTCTGATCACAGATGTAGAAGGATTCAAGAGCAGGTACGGGAATTTGTTGTCTCTACTGAAAACAAGGAAGAAAATGGATTCGGGACTCCTTTCCACATTACTCCAGTTCTATGATCCACTTTATCACTGCTTCACATTTCCGGATTATTAGTTAGTGCCAACACTTGAAGAGTATTCCTGTCTGATTGGGTTACCCATCCTTGATGCATCTCCTTTTCCCGTCATGGAGAAGGACCCTAAAAAGGAAGAAATTGCTAAAGCCACACGTATCGGGTTGGTAGACATTCAGAAGAACATGGTTACTAAAGGAGGAATCTTTGGGCTGACTGCAAAATTCTTGATTGGGAAGGCTCAGTATTATGCCGATCACTTGAGTATGGATGCTTTTGAGGCTATTCTAGCCTTGCTTATTTATGGGATCTTTCTTTTTCCGAGCTTTGACAACTTTGTGGATCTCAATGCCATCAAAATATTCTTAAAGAAGAATCCAGTACCTACCCTACTAGCTGATGCTTACCACTCTGTTCATCAAAGAAATCTTCACAAAGGAGGAATGATCGTCTGTTGTGTTCTGTTGTTGTATAAATGGTTCGTTTCTCATCTACCCAAAGCCCATACTTTTTGGAGCAAAGGATGGTGGTCTGAAAAGATTATGGCTCTTACTCACTCCGATATTGACTGGTACAGCCGTAGTTATGATGGGATCAAAATCATTGATAGTTGTGGAAGCTTCGGGAATATACCTCTCCTTGGTACAAATTGGGGGATCAGCTATAACCCTGTGATTGCTCGTCGACAATTTGGTTATCCGCTGAAAGACAAACCTTGCAGCGCTCACATAGAAGGTATTTTCTTCATAGGAGTTTCAGAGTTAAAAGATGAAATTCTCAAAGCATGGGGACATATACACAGAAAAGGAAAAGAGGACTTGGGAAGACCTAACTGCATCTCTTTTGAACCTTATCTCCAATGGGTACGAAAGAGGGCCATTCAGTTGAAAATGCCTTATCCTCCACAAAAGCCTATGGTATTAATAGAAGAACAACCGTTGATTTTCATGTCCGAAGAAGAGAAGCTGAAGATTGCTCTGAGGAAGTCACAGCAGACTGAGATATCCTGGAAATACAAATATCAGGTGGCTATGGAAGAGAACGAGGAACTCCGCAAACAAATTCAGTTGAAGGAAGAGGAAGCAGTTGCAAGCAAGAAGAGGAAGGCACAGGAAGATGCATTTTATTCCAACCATCAATCAACTCCGTGGAAAGCTATGGTAGACAAACTCATCCTTGAGAAAGCGCAGGTGGAAGAAGAGCTCAAAAGAATCAAGAAGAGAAAGGATTTTCTTTTAGAGCATATTGAGTTATAATGTTAGGGCTTTTTGTAAGATGTACTAAAATCTTTTGTAATACCCTTTTTGAAAAATCAATGAAATGAAAGGATATTTTGGTAAAATTGAGTTCCATAAAACTTTTGCATTTAGGGTTGCATTCTTGTTATTTTAAACATTCAAGGAACTAAAAAATTATTTTGCAGAAATTATAGGATGGATTCTGGAAAGAAAGAAGAGGTTGTGTTCCGAAGACCGAGATTAGAGAACCTGAAGAAACTGGTAAGTTTGGTAGAAGACCCCGAGGCGTTCAGAGGAAGACATGGGAATATGCTGTCATTACTGGAAGTTCAAGTGTACGAAGAAATGTTATCCGCACTCGTGCAATTCTATGATTCAACCTATCATTGCTTCACGTTTCCAGATTATCAGTTGCTACCAACTTTGGAGGAGTATTCCGCCCTAATGGGGGTAGGTGTTACCCCCAGTCCCTTTTCTGGAAGGGAAGGGACTCATAATGAAAGAGCAATTGCAGAGGCCACGTATTTGGAATTGGACGAAGTGCGATCTCATATGGGTGCTAACGGAGGATTGTACGGAATTTCAGCCATGTTCCTATATGAAAAAGCTCAGAGCTATGCCTTGTCACAAAATACTGAAGCATTTGAAGCCATCCTGGTGTTACTTATTTACGGACTATTCCTGTTCCCAACTACTAGTGATTTTGTGGACGCAGATGCGATCAATCTTTTCTTGATCAAAAATCCTGTACCCACCTTGCTGGCCGACACTTATTTTAACCTCCACCGAAGGAACTGCTATGGGGTTGGACGAATTGAATGTTGCGCCGTTCTCCTGCACAAGTGGTTTATTTCACATTTGTCAGAAATTCCAGCCATTTGGGATAAGCAAAATGGACTCTCATGGACGGAAAAGCTGTTGTTGCTCAAACACTCAGACATTAAATGGTTTGATCCTATGTACGGAGGAATTTCCATGATCCAAAGTTGTGGAGATTTCCTGAATGTACCGCTCATCAGCGTCAATGGGTGCATCAGCTATAATCCTATTCTGGCCCGTCGACAGTTGGGGCACCCCATGGAAGATGAACCAGATCCAGACTATTTAAAGAAATTTTACTTGGAGGAAAGGAAGAATCCTGCTTATAGGGCTCGAATCGCGTACGCTTGGCGTTATGTCCACACAAGAGGAGTAACTGCCCTATGCCCCCACAATGCTACTGTTTCAGAATCTTACCTATCATGGGTAAGAGAAGCGGCAATGAAGATGTTCTATACCCGCTTTGAGCCTGACTCGCCCAAGCCTACCCTCGTAGAAGAGTTGAAAGCCGCCTTGGCAAAAGCTGAGAAAGAAGGAAAAATATGGAGAGATAAGTATTTCAGGGCTATGCAAGAGAAAGAAGAACTTCAAGAATCGGTACGTCAAGGTGGAAGAAAGAATCAGTCTGAAGATGAAGGACCATCCAGCAGAAGAATCTAGAATCTATTGTTGTTGTTTTTCGTATTTTGTAGAAGCTTGTATTTTCATTTCCCGTTTGATGTTGTAAACTCTCCAGATATTATCAATGAAGATTTGGCTGTTTTTCCTATTTATTGTTATAATATTCGCAAATAACGCTTTTATTCCCTTGAATGTTTAAAATCTGCATTTTGCATGTCTGCATTTCATAAACATTGCATATACATGTTCCTGAGTCGAGTCTCATCCCTCTGTCTTGTCAACAGAATCACACTGAAACCTCGCCATCAGTACAACACACGAGCCCAAGCTC
This sequence comes from Lathyrus sativus, assembly GCA_963859935.3. Lineage (NCBI taxonomy): Eukaryota > Viridiplantae > Streptophyta > Magnoliopsida > Fabales > Fabaceae > Lathyrus > Lathyrus sativus. The sequence continues at coordinate 302,666,024 of OZ012741.1, forward strand.
GCTTAAGGATGGAAGAGCAGAACTTGGATGTAAACAGAATCGACAATGAACTCGGAGAGCTCCGAGGAGGCATGGGACAGATCAAAGAAGCCTTACAAGTCATCCGTGCAATGTTGGACACTCAAGCCACCGTTGTCTCTGAAATCACTGCAGATCCAATCCCGACAGCGGTTACTATTGCCAATGTGCCAACCTATGGGTTACCTCCAGGCTTTGTGCCACCGCCGAGAGTCACTCAACAGACAATTCCCTTGGGAGGTGAGATTCCACAAGTTATTCCCACCTACACTCCAGCTACATTTCAGGTTCAAGCACGCCCCATCTTTCATAATCCACCACCAGTATACGAAGGACCCGAAGGGTATGAAGAGGAGAATGAATCACATGAGAAGTTAAGGGAAAGCGTTGAAACTATAGGTAGGAAGATCCGAGCGATGGAAGGAAACGATACCTTTGGCACTGACGCCAGAGAAATGTGCTTGGTATCTGGACTAGTAATACCACCAAAGTTCAAAATCCCAAATTTCGATCAGTACTCAGGAGCTACTTGTCCACGAACTCACTTAATCATGTACTATAGAAGAATGGAAGCACACGTCGAAGATGACAAGTTAATGATCCATTGCTTCCAAGACAGTCTGAAAGGAGCTCCAGCAAAATGGTATCTAAGTCTAGATCAGTCCAGAATCCACAATTTTCAAGATTTGGCTGATGCATTCATGAAACATTACAAATATAATATGGATATGGTACCTGACCGAAGGCAGTTGTTGAACATGTCCCAGAAAAGCACAGAGTCATTCAAAGAATACGCTCAGCGGTGGAGAGAAATAGCGTCCCAGGTAGAACCACCTCTAAGTGAGAAAGAACTTACAGACTGGTTTGTTAACACAGTAAGACTGGAATTCTATGAGAAAATGATCAGCAGTGTGTCTGCAAGTTTCTCAGACATTGTGGCCGTGGGAGTGAGGGTAGAGTTGGGAATGAAAAGTGAAAAGGTAGCCAGCAGCTCCAGCAGTTCTAACAACAGCAGTATTAAGAAAGTCAGCAGTGGGTTTCACAAGAAGAAAGAAGGTGAAACAAATGCCGTAATGGGAAGAAGAAATCGTATCATGAGACCTCCATATCAGCAATATCAGCCGCCTCAACAAAGTTTCTTCCAGCCAATCCAACCTAACTATGTTCAACCGTTTCATCAACAAAGACCCGTGTACCCGGTACAGTATGCCCCTCAGCAATATGTGGCAGCTGTGACCCCAGCATTCAACCATTCCACTTCAAACTATCAACCAGGGCGACCAGCGCCCATGTATCAGCAAAACCAGCAAGGGCATCAACGAGCGCCCAACGCTCCGCCCTTTCAACAAAATCAGCAGCAGAGGGTACCACAGCCCAGGCAACAATACCAGAACCGGAGACCAACCACAAAACCTCCACTCCCACAAATACCAATGACGTACACTGAGTTATATCCATCTTTGGTCCAGCAGGGGTTGATCACGACAAGACCACTTAATCCGGATACCACGTCTCCACATTATAACCCAAATGCCCATTGTGCTTTCCATGAAGGTGCTGCCGGCCACGACTTAGAAGGATGCTTTGCCTTAAAACATCTGGTTAGAGAGTTGATGGAGAAGAAAATCCTGTCCTTTGATGATGTACCACCTAACGTCAAGGGTAACCCACTGCCAAACCACGGAGGGATCAATGCCATTGAAAAGTCAGATGAAGAGATAATTAATGATGTGTCAAAAATCAGAACGCCATTGAAGACATTGCATGATAAGCTGACAGAAGCAGGGTTGTTGGAAAGTGTTCATGGCAAATATGAAAAATGTACCGTAGGTTCCAGCAGATGTAATGCGATGCAGGAATATATACAAAGATTGATAAATGAGGGGATGTTACAAGTATGTGGTAAGGAAAGGAAAGGAGAGGTTTCTGTAATAGAGCCAGTTTTCGACCTATCCAGGAAAAGAGAGAAAGTTCCAGTGTGTAATAGGGGTGCAAGGCCAGTTTTCAACAGAGCCGCTATTGGTCAACCACGACCAATCGTAGTTCAAAAACCGAGACCGTTCCATTATGACAATACAAAAGCTGTTCCGTGGAAGTACGATGTGACCGTGGTAGACAAAGAAACGAGAAAGGTTGTTCAGACAGATAATCAGAAAGATGTGACCAACATTGCCGGCACTAGCAAGATGACCCGCAACGGTCGGATCTATCAGCCGAAAGAATCAGTAGCTATTCCAAAAGAAGTCATTCCTGCTGTGGTAATCAAAGAAAAAGAAGCTCCAAGCACAGAAGAAGAAAATGATGAGTTTTTGAGGATTATCCGAAGAAGTGATTACAAGGTGATAGATCAGCTTCATCAGACGCCTTCAAAAATATCAATCTTGTCACTCTTGATAAATTCTCCAGCTCACAGGGAAGCATTACAGAAAGTATTGAGACAAGCACACGTAACCAAGGATATTTCACTTGGGCAATTTGATTCAGTAGTGGCTAACATCACGGCATGCAATACTTTAAGTTTCAACGATGCCGAGTTACCAAAGGAAAAACGTGATCACAATTGTGCACTACACATATCCATCAAATGCCAGGAAGATACTTTGGCACGAGTACTGGTCGACACAGGATCCTCGTTAAATGTACTACCCGCAAGATCACTGTCCAGACTAGCCTATGCCGAGGCAGAGATGAAACCAACCTCATTAATTGTAAAAGCCTTTGATGGTTCGAGGAGAACGGTCATCGGAGAAGTAGAATTACCAATCTTGGTGGGACCCCATGAGTTTAACATTGTATTTCAGGTGATGGACATAAATCCAGCTTATAGCTGCCTACTGGGACGTCCCTGGATCCATGAAGCCGGGGCAGTAACTTCTACCCTGCACCAAAGAATGAAGTTTGTGGTAAATGATAAACTAGTAATTGTTCATGGTGAAGAGCAATTAATGGTCAGTAATCTTTCATCATTCCGATACATTGAAGCAGAAGAGGATGCGCTAGAGACATCATTCCAAGCACTAGAAATAGCAAACGCAGTGATGATAGAGGAGACGGTGGCAAAAAATGGTCCAACTTTCGCATCTGCTCAAGGCGCCAAAGCTACAATGGAAGAAGGCACTCCCGCAGGATGGGGAGAAGTCATTGAGGTAAAGCCGAAGATGAACCGCCAGGGGTTGGGTTACAAACCAACTCAAAGTGAAGAACCAAGGCATGACAACAGCCGGCCAAAGGCTATTCAAGAAATATTTATCAGTGGCGGTTTTCAAATTAACGCCGTGGAAGGAAATCTTGAAAGAGAAGACATAGGAGCGCTAGTGTATCATGACGAAGCTACTCTGAACAACTGGGAGGCTATCGAAGTTCCTGTAGTTTTTCCCGAGTGAAAGTAATTTGTTGTTTTCTTTCTTTTTTATTTTATTTTAAAATCTCCATAGCCGTGCCCAAGGTTGTAGGAATGTTTTGTAAGGGCCCCATGCTTTCAAAGAAATATCAATGAGAATGGACTATTTTGTTAAAAATCCTCGTGTTGTTTCTTTACCGTCTTTCTTGCTTTTACTTTGAAAGAAAAATGGCAATACAAAAAACCAAAACAAAAACAATTTTCTCTTTCTCTGTGTGTGTTGCATTTGTTGATTGTGTGTTTTAATAAAATAAACCCTTCAAACATGCAGTGATGACCATAACCCCATTGAATCCTGTGACCATGCATCTCCTCCTGACCTTGATTCACCAATTTACCAAGCTGAAGACGAGGATGAGGACTGTGAAATTCCTGATGAACTAGTAAGATTGGCCCAAAAAGAGGATGCAGAGCTTCAACCGCACAAGGAACATCTGGAAGTTGTCAACCTTGGCACAGAAGGAGACAAAAAGAAGTCAAAATTGGGGCAGCCCTAGGGGCAGAAGTAAAACAGCAGTTAAAGGAACTCTTAAGAGAATATGTAGATGTGTTTGCTTGGTCTTATCAGGATATGCCTGGTTTGGATACAGACATAGTGGTTCACAAGTTACCACTCCGACCTGAATGCCCGCCGGTTAAACAGAAACTCAGAAGAACCAGACCCGACATGGCTCTTAAAATCAGAGATGAGGTAAAAAAGCAGATTGATGCAGGCTTCCTTGCAGTGGCCAAGTATCCAGAATGGGTAGCCAACATTGTTCCTGTACCAAAGAAAGATGGAAAGGTAAGGATGTGTGTGGATTATCGAGATCTAAACAAAGCCAGTCCAAAAGACGACTTCCCTCTACCACATATTGATACTTTGGTAGATAATACAGCTCGGTTTGCAGTGTTTTCCTTTATGGACGGTTTCTCTGGTTACAATCAAATCAAAATGGATCCTGACGACATGGAAAAAACAACCTTCATCACTCCATGGGGCACCTATTGTTATAAGGTTATGCCATTCGGTTTAAGAAATGCAGGCGCAACTTATCAAAGAGCTATGGTGGCTTTGTTCCATGACATGATGCACAAAGAAATAGAAGTATATGTGGATGACATGATCGCCAAGTCTCAAAATGAAGAAGACCATCTAGAACATTTGTTGAAGTTATTCAAAAGACTCCGGAAATATCAGTTGAGGTTGAATCCCGCAAAGTGCACTTTCAGAGTCAGATCAGGAAAATTACTCGGTTTTATTGTCAGCCACAAGGGGATTGAAGTGGATCCAGACAAAGTCCGTGCCATCCAAGACATGCCAGCTCCGCGGACCGAAAATCAGGTTAGAAGCTTCCTTGGAAGGTTGAATTACATATCCAGGTTCATTTCCAATATGACCCTCACCTGTGAACCGATCTTCAAGTTGTTACGAAAGGATCAAACGGTTGTATGGAATTCTGATTGTCAAACAGCGTTCGATAAAATCAAAGGTTATCTCCAAGAACCTCCAATTTTGATACCACCCGTTCCGGGAAAGCCTCTCTTTATGTATTTGATAGTGCTTGAAAACTCAATGGGTTGCGTTCTGGGTCAACAAGACAAATCTGGACGGAAAGAACATGCCATTTATTATCTGAGCAAGAAATTTACTGATTGTGAAAGCAGATACTCACTCCTAGAAAAGACTTGTTGTGCTTTAGCATGGGCCGCTAAGCGTTTGAGGCAGTATATGATTTGTCACACCACTTTATTGATCTCGAAAATGGATCCAATAAAGTACATCTTTGAGAAACCTGCACAAACCGGAAGACTCGCCCGGTGGCATATGCTACTATCAGAATATGATATTCAATATGTGGCTCAGAAATCTATCAAAGGCAGTGTGTTATCAGAATATCTCGCAGATCAACCTGTCGAAGATTATGAACCTCTGAAGTTTGATTTTCCGGATGAAGATATCATGTTAGTAACAGATTGTGAAGAAACAAGTTCTGACAAAGGTCAACAGACAGAGAATTGGTGGAAAATGATGTTCGAAGGTTCCTCCAATTATAGCGGACATGGCGTAGGTGCAGTCTTAATGAATCCTGAAGGGGGTTACACTCTGTTTACAGCCAGATTAGACTTTAATTGTACAAATAACATTGCTGAATACGAAGCATGTATCCTTGGTCTCGAAGCAGCCATTGATCTCCAAATCAGAAATCTCGAAGTCAGTGGAGACTCAGCTTTGGTTATCTACCAAGTCACGGGTGAATGGGAGACAAGACATGAAAACCTGATTCCTTACAGAGCTTATATCGTTGAAACAATCAAGCATTTTGATGAAATCACTTTTAAACATGTTCCAAGAGCAGAGAATCACATCGCCGACGCCTTAGCCATGCTGGCCTCAATGTGGAAAACTAAAGATGTCAATGATGGCACACTTATCAAAATTGAACGCAAGACAGAACCTGCTTACTGTCAAATGATCGAAGAAGAAACCGATGGCAAACCCTGGTATCATGATATAAAGAATTATCTGTTGAAGCAAGAATATCCCACAGATGCTACGGCACTTGACAAGAAAACACTAAGACGATTAGCATCCAAATTCTTCCTCAGCAACGGTGTACTTTACAAAAGAAATCATGATATGGTCTTACTCAGATGTGTTGACAAAAGAGAAGCGGACTTGTTAATAAAAGATGTTCATGAAGGAATGTTTGGTACTCACGCCAACGGATACGCCATGTCCAAAAAAATCTTGAGAGCTGGTTATTACTGGTTGACCTTGGAAACTGACTGTATTCAATACGCCAGAAAGTGTCACAAATGTTAGATCTACGCAGACAAAATGCATGTACCTCCAACACTGTTGAATGTACTGTCGTCGCCATGGCCTTTCTCTATGTGGGGGATTGACATGATTGGGGCAATTGAGCCAAAAGCTTCAAATGGACACCGTTTCATTCTGGTTGCCATCGACTATTTCACAAAATGGGTTGAAGCTGTATCTTACACCAATGTTACACGACAAGTGGTGGCTCGTTTCATTAAGAAAGAGATCATCTGTCGCTACGGGATCCCTAGCAGAATTATAACAGACAACGACACCAATCTGAACAACAAAGTCATTAAGGAATTATGTGATGACTTCAAAATCGAACACCACAACTCTTCCCCTTACCGTCCAAAGATGAATGGAGTTGTGGAAGCTGCAAATAAAAACATCAAAAAGATCTTGCAGAAAATGGTTAAAACCTACAAAGATTGGCATGAAATGCTGCCGTTTGCCCTGCACGGATACAGAACCTCCGTCTGCACTTCCACAGGGGCAACTCCCTTTTCTCTGGTATATGGAATGGACGCAGTTCTTCCCATAGAGGTCGAGATACCATCCCTCAGGGTCATCATGGAAACCAAGTAAGAAGAGGCATAATGGATTAAAGAAAGATTTGATCAGCTGAATCTCATCGATGAAAAGCGCATGTCTGCGATGTGTCACGGCCAGTTGTATCAAAAAAGAATCAAGAGGGCGTTCGATAAAAAGGTCCGTATCAGAGAGTTCCGCGAAGGAGAACTTGTGCTCAAGAAGATCTTACCAGTTCACAAAGACGCAAGAGGGAAGTGGATGCCTAATTATGATGGCCCCTTTATTGTAAAGACAGTATTCTCCGGAGGTTCACTGATCCTTACTACCATGGACGGAGAACAACTCACACACCCAATAAACTCTGACGCAGTTCGGAAATATTACGCCTAAAAAGTACCTGATAAACCGGAAAATCCAAAAGAACGGTTTATGCAAAAGTTAGGGTAAAAAAAAAGAAAAAAGAGAAAAGAAAAAAGAGAAAAGAAAAAAGAGAAAAGAAATCAAAAAGCTCGCTAAGTTGAAAACCCGAAAGGGCGGCTTAGGCAAAAATGAGCGTCCCGGTGGATTGAAAACCCGAAAGGACGATCCAGGCAAAAATTAGGGACAAAGGCGTTTCGCTGCATCAGACGAAGGCATCAACACTGCAGACTCAACAAAGATTCATCTCAACAGCTCTCGTCAGAAGCAAGGATCTTGGAGAATTCTAGTCTTTAGGGATAGTTAGGTCACAGGATTGAATGTAACCTTATCCACTTTTGCCATTTTACTTGTAAAAATTTCCATGGAATATTGTCATTGGCAAGATTTCATCCTTTAAATAAAATCAGCCTTTTGAGCCTTTCTTTCTTGTGCAAATTATCAGTTCCTTATTTTCTGTGTTATGCAAAATACCGTTTGATTGTTTTTGAAAGCATTAAAATCCAAATTTTTGAAAAAATAACTTGGAAAGATTTTACAAAATGTTTTAACTTGTGAAAAGACTCGAGGAAAATCATACTTCCCCGAAACTTCAGGGTAGTAGGAGTCTTGATGCACAGTCAGAATTTACATTCCCCAATGAAATGCTAGCAAGTTGAGCGACAAAGAGTCCTTTGGCCATGTATGGTTACCAAGATTGAAGATTAACCCTCAGAATTTCTTACGATGATATGAAGGTTCTTTCCCCAGCAAAGTATTTCTGGACGTCTGAATTCACCTCAGCAAAAATCTACCTACAGGCTCTATTCCTCAGTAGGTCTTCGGGTTTATTTTCCCAAGTCTACGTACACCCCTCATCATGGGATCAGTGTGATTCGGTTGTTCCCCGAGTCGGTGACATCTATCAATCCCCGCGAAGTCTAAGTTATTACGCACTTCGTTTCCAAGTACAAGCCCAGTAGTAACTGGCATTTTGTTCAAACCAATTGTTGTTGATATTCATTTGGTCGACACCATCCATGTCCTTTTAAAGCCCAGTCGTCACTGGCATTTCCTAAATCCAATCGTCATTGGTATCTCGTTAGTAGTCACTAACAAATCCACGTATAAGTCCAGTCGTCACTAGGCACTAAATAAAAGTCCAATTGTCTTTTGCACCTCTTGGTTTGGTTGTTACCAACCTTTCCCCGGGAAATCCAGTCGTCACTGGTATTGTTCCAATTATTATTGGTATCTTGTTAGTTGTCACTAACTTTCCCCGTGAAGTCCAGTCGTCACTGACACTGCCTAAATCAAATTGTCATTGGTATCTTGAGGTTTTAACCAATCTTTCCCTTTGAAACCCAGTCGTAACTGGTATCATCGTCTAGAGTCCAATCGTTACTTGGAGTCTATTTCAGTTTGGTTGTCACCAATCTCCATCTAGAAGATCTAGTAATCCCTAGCAATTTTGTATAACCAATTGTCATTGGTATTCCCCAGTATGGTCGTCACCATCTTCATTAAAAATCCAGTCGTAACTGGCATTTTTTAAAACCAATCGTTATTGGTACCCTGATTTAGTCGTCACCAATCACCATTAAAAGACCAGTCGTCACTGGCATCGCTTGGAATTCTGGTCGTTACCAATTCCCCAGGAAGTCTATTGATTACCAGCACTGTGTGAACTATTTGCAGAAGCTGAGGGTGTATCCCCAGTGATCCATGTTCCCAGTCAAGTCTCGTAGATCTAGTCGTCATTAGTATCCTCTGTGTGTGATTAGGCTTGATTCTAGTCCATTCCTGAAGATCCCGTTTGAACTCTTCACTATAGGAAGTTCCTCATCTGATCATCCCCAGTGAGGTTGTATCCAGTCTTTCGCTTCCCCGGTGAATCCTGATTCTCTTTTCCCGATGGAATTAATTTTTCATTTCCCCAGTAGAAGTCTATTCTTCTCCCCGGTGAATCCTGATTCTCTTTTCCCGATGGAATTAATTTTTCATTTCCCCAGTAGAAGTCTATTCTTCTCCCCGGTGGAGTACCTCTGTTCCAATAAGATTGTCATCTTTATTGGATTTGTCTCTTCCCCATGTGAAGTTTTCCTTCTTACGCTATCAGTCATGTCTGAACTGTTAATTTAGTTTCTCAGTACGAGTCCCCAGTGTCGAGTCTTTGTATTTGTCATCGTTTGTTTTACAGTTTCTTTTATTATTATCGTTGCGTCTATGTTGTTTGCATTCAAGCATCATAAAGCATCATTTAGAGTGCATGTCATATCATAGCTTGTCCTTTAGCATGGCATCGGATCTAAGGGACAAAATTTTCGGTTATCTATATTTAAATACCTTTCACTACGATTTAACGAAGATTGTCATCTCTCGTTCCCCATCTAGTGAAGATATTTAAATAGGGGAAACTGTTGTACCCCAAATTTTGACCCCTTAGATTCTCATTATCATTTTTAAAAGCATGATCATGAATTATCTAACCCTAAATCAGTGCAAGTTCATTATTGTCAAGTTACAGATGAATCAGGGTTCTCGCACCGACAAATTCAAAACAACCAAGGAATGATCAACCAATGATTTGGGCCAATTCAATCATGGAATGAAATCAAAGATAATATCAAAGTCAAATGAGAAGTCAATTTGAAGAAATCATTTCAGAATCAAGAACAGTGCAGTCAGGAGGCCCCGATTAGGGTTTTAACCAGTGAAAAGTCAACTGTGGTTTGACTTTGATGAGGTTTAATGGTGGGATTGAGGTCCATGAAGTTCATATAGACTATTAAAGACTATTCAAGAAGTGTCAAAGTCCCAGGATGTCCAGAATATCAACAGGCGACTCAATCGGCACCGATCGATCGTACGGTTGACCGAAAAGTCAACTCCTCAAATTTTGAGAATTGGAATCCAAGTTGTGAATCAAAGTTGTTCCTTATGTCATAATGGACTTGCATATCAATTTTCATGATCATTGGATCAAGGATGAGAGAGTAATCGAGAAATCGGGAAATTAGGGTTTTGAAAAGGGCTAAACCGTATCTCCTTAACCACACATCCAATTGAGTTGGTTCTAGTCTCATTTGAAAGCTCTTGACAAGTCCTACAAAAGTCCCATACTAGTCCACAACCATAAAATGCATACTTTTTGAGATAGAAGCAAAAACATTCCTAGAAGGGAAAATAACTTAGAAAATTTCTAAGTTATTTTCACTTTAAAAGCTAAAATCAGCCAACTTCAAGGTGATTTTTCACCTAGTTTCAAATAGAATCAAGACTTCTGGCCAACATGAAAGTTTTAGTACTATGTGAGGGCTTTCTAAATTGTACAAGAACTCCTCAAGATGATTTATGAGCAGAAATATACATGTGTTCAAAGTTGGTGTTTTGTCACTTTAGTCCCACATTGACCAATTTTGCAAAAGCACCTCTCCAACCCAAGTGGGCCAATTCTAACTTGTCAAACTCATACTATCTGATATATTTAACATCTCAAGCAGGTTGAAGCAAAGAAATTGTATGGAGATAGCATAGAATTAAAGATTGGAAGTTCATTGCCTAAGTTGCCATTCTTGACTTTTCCAAGCATGAGGTGGAAAGTGATTCTGCTCCAGCCACTCTACCAAGCATCTAGGCTGCAATTTATCTGTAGAAACATCATTTAAACTTGCCCATTGGGTTAAGGAGACAGCCAAAGATCAGAAAAAGCAAAGCAAGCTGGCAAATGGATGAAAATATCAAAGGAAACTTCATGTGTAAGTAAAGTTCTCAAGCAAGCACCTCCTTGCTTTTTGCTATAAATAGGGACCTCATACCCCTCATTCAAGACATCAACATCATTCTGAAAACCTGATAAATCAAGCTCTCTCATCACACATCTCTCTTGCTTGCAATTTGCAAAATTCACCAAAATTGTCAAGTGTAGTCAAAATTCTGCACTTTGCAATTTCTCTACCAAATTCAGTTCTACATGTTCCAGCTCCCAAATCATTATCCATACACCTTCTGAATAACATATAGAAGGTGTACAAACCATTGAACCACCAAAAATCACAAGAAATCCAAAAGTCAACATTTCACTTGGCTTACTTTGACCAAAGTCCATAAAAAACACCAAATTGATCTCCAAGCATTTTCTTGAGGTTGTGACCACTCATAAACCTCACATACCATATACCTCAACTGTCCAAGCCTTCATCTATCATCATAAACTCATAAATCTCATTTTGGCATCTCAAGTGGCTTGTTTCTTAAGTTTCAAGTAAAGTGCCAAAGCAAAGACTTGGATTCATCATCTCTGGTTTTCTCAACAGCTTTTAATTGCTTAAACAAGTTTTCCAACAGGTATGTAACATTTAGATTGTTGCTTTGCATCATTGTAGCATAAAACTCAGGTTGCTCATTTATGGCCTATGCTTTTGGTGTATGTTTATCATGTATGTCTCAATGAATGGAAAGGCTTCTCATAAAGCTTTAGCCTACATGTCTTAACCTGAAAATAAAAAAAAAACTGATGCTGATGTACTATTGATTGACCTCTAATATTCATGTTGTTCATATGGATTTGCTTTTATAGGATGACTCAAATTTTTGCTACTTTAACCAACTTGTTCATCCTGCTATGGCTCCCATTTGTCATCTTTCATTTCTGATTTTTAATTGGCATTACAATTGTGCTTTGGTGTGTAGCATTGGCATTATGCTCTGTTTGTTATCAGTGTTTTCTAAATGTCCTGCCCTGAAAAATGGTTGGAATGCTATTAAGTAACAGGTCCTTTGAATTGTTGGCTTAATCCTGAATTGTTACTGCTAGCTAGTTCCTGTTTTTCTGCTGCATATCATGTCTTGACCTGGCCTTTAATGCCTCTGGCCATAACTGTTACATGTTCAGCTTCATAGGCAATTTGAAATATGTGTCATCATGTTGATTTGTTGAGAACAAACTCATCAATGTATTACAGCATCCACACTTTATTACATTGATATGAACTTGGTTTGCTGCTAATATGGTTGTGTTTGCTGTACTGAAACAATTGGGGCTGGAGGGGTTAATTTCATTTCAAAACCTGTTGATACTTAAGGGGTGATTCATAAGCAGGTTTAGGAACTAGTTGAACTTTGAGTGTTGGCTGCTATGCTTATTCAACTTGATTTGTTTTGCTGTGCTCATTGCCCTTTGTGCTGACATTAGTATGACTGTAAAAAAAAAGTTAATTTCAAACAGTTATAAGCATCATCATGTTATGGTAAAAAAGAAATTGTGTTGACTTGTCATTCAATTTTTCTGTCAAATATCAAGTAACATGTTGAAAATCTCATTCTTCAAAAATACTGCTTTTCCCACCTCATGAACATGCTCTAATACACAATTGAGGTATGTAAGCACACTCATTTTTCAAAACAGGTCTGGAACCAAAAATGAATTATCATACTACACTTTCTCTGCATCATACTTGTGCTAGCATACCATTTGCATTCTCTGTTTCAATTCTGCACTAAGTAGATGTGTAATACTTAAATTCACACTTGGCCATAACAGCTAGTTAAGGTAGGGAATTGTATGCCTATGATTGTTCTGGTTTTATTGAGTTGTGCTGCATTTTATTTTTGCTGTCAAAACAGCTAGTTTGGTCTCTTTGATTTAGGTGTTACAAAACAATCTTTGATCCCTCATACATGTTGTATCTATGTTTGAAAGATGCCTGGACCATCACCTTGCCCACTTTGTGCATAACACTCACTTGCATACTATGAACACACAACATCACAAGGCACTCACAATGTTACTTTAGCATAAAACCTTTTCTTTCTTAAATTCACTCCACATACACATTATAGTAGATATTTAAAATGTGTGTGTATGACTGTTTTTCCCATGTTGTACATCAAACTGTTTTTCACATTTGGCTTGAACACACCAAGCCACTCACATACCACTTCTTTGCATAGACTGTTTTTCACTAAAGTATCACTTTGGGCACATCATAAATATCATTCTTGACCTGCTGGTATGGTTATAGTACACTGAAAATCATTGCATCAAAAATTCATCTTTTCAAGTACGCATCATTAAACACACATCCACACAATTTGACATTTCTTGCACCAACTCATTTTTTGTTGAAATTTCAGTACATACACCTCATATTTGACATACTTGAGATGTTTGAATACTCATTTTGCTCATAAGATCATTGCTATAAAAATTCACATCTCAAATGATCATTTTTTCACATAAGGCTACATCACCAAGACCAGTTTTGGAATGAGTTGATCTTTGAGCAAAATGATGAAGCATACATCTCATATTGGTCAATTAGAGTGTGTTTACATCATAGTTTGAAGTTTAAAATGATTGGAACAAAAAAATCTCACTCATGATGCACCTAATGCACACAATCCACAAGCATCCTCATTCTTTGCATAACACATGATATGGCTTGTTTTCTCATTTCAACATACTTGTTTGATCATTTTGAGCATGCTTATGTGTTTGATTTGCTGCTTTACTGCCTTACACCATCATTGCACATATTGACACCAAATGCTTCAAAACACACCAAGCCTCAAAATGTGTTTTTTTTCCTCTACTTGTTTTTTCACCAAAACAACATCACACACATCACTTATTATTCAAATATGGTATGCTAGTACACTTGTTTGAGTATGAAACACACTGCACTACAAAATCACATCCAAGTTGCATTTTTGCTTTACATTCTCACCATACTACACCAGTTTGAAAATGAATGAAGTTTCTTGAGATCTCTTGATTGCAATAGCTTTGTATAATCATATGTGACATGTTTGAATGAACTAAAACATTGAAAATGATCTGTACATTGAGTTACACCATTTCATGCATTATCACACAAAAAAATGCAAATTGAACACTAGAATCTCACACACTTGTTCCAGATCTGAACTCTTCACTTGCACACACTTGATATTACATATTAAAGATGCTTTGAGGATAGGAATGACTCTTGAATGCCTTGAAATCAAAAACCACCTTGTCTTTCATTGTCATCTTTATGTGTTTTTGCAACTTGTATGTGATACTCTAACATCTGCATCTCCTGGCCTTGAAAGTGTTCATACTTGCTTACATATCATCTAAGTGTTGTGTGTGGATGATTAGTTGGGATTGAGGATAAGTGTATCAAGCCATTCATGTCATTATGCATTCAAAAGCACACAAACACACCAGCTATCGTTTTTTTCACTAGGCAAATAATTTCAGAAAACCAACACCACCATCCTCTTCCTCTCATTTTTCTACCCCATTTCCATATAAATTTTGTCTCGTTTCGATAAACGGTTAGAAAGTTACGGTATAAATCGTATTTGGTTTTGATTATGTGTTTGCCCAGCCATGGAACCAAGCAAGCTTTATATGTTTATTGTTTCACATTTGTTAATGGATGTAATAGCCGCCCCAGCGGTAGAGACTTGCGCGCGTATCAGTCTTGGCATGGGTTCGATCCCTTGTGATAACCCTTGTTGCCACTTTTTTTGCATTTTTGTACATAAACTTCAAAAATTCGTAACTCTCTCATTTTTTATCGTTTTTCGCCCGTTCTTTTTTCATTGTGCTTGTTTTTATATGTACTTTCATACCATGTAATTATTTCTCATGTTTGTTTATTTTTTCACCATGTTTGATTACGCGCGATCCGCGCGTCAACGGTACTAACCCTAATTGGTTGCAGATGAAAATTAAAAGGGTTCCTCTTGTGTTTTCTCAGGAAATTTGATTGTTATCATGTCTATATATGTTTGTTAACATGTTATAATTTTTACCTTGAATTATTCTATGTTTATCTCATCTGTTTGTTAACAGCATTCCAGGTGCGAACTGTCGTCACGGTTCTTGTACGAAACAGCTGTTTTGATTGTCATCATTGCTTTTCATCTTTAAATCTTTTTTTCATTGGTTGTCACCATGATTATGTTTGTTTAAAGTTTGTATTTTATTTTATCCCCAAGCGACGAAGCTCGTCAGCTTTCGTCCAGTTGCCAATAATGCTGTCCTCCAAAGGAAGGTCTGTCCACTTGACTGTCAATGTCTTGGACCAAAACCTCTGCTATCCCTTGACTTTGTTAAGTCACCTTAACCCTGATTCAGAAGCCTCTAGACTTTGCTTGAAGTCTAAGAAACCCACCCATACTAGGAGTGTTCTTCAACTAGAACCCTAGGAAAGAGTTCGTCAACTCTGTGTAAGAATCATCGTCATGATTTCTTACTTCCCCTTTTAATTTAGACTAGGGAGTTTTGTCAAACTCCACACAAGCATTGTCATGCTTGTTCCCCCTTTGAACCTTGATCATCATCAAGAGTTCTTTCCCCTCGTGAGGTGAACTACGATTGCTCTGATTCTATCCTAGTCAGGATACGTAGGCAGAAGGTGTGATGCCTTTGCGAGCAAACTTAGGAAACCACTTAGGCCTTTTTATTTGTTTTATCTCATTTCCCAATCCTTAAACCATAGTGCACAATTCACAAACTTAGAAAGTAATTAAACAAAAGGTTCCTGTAGAATACTACAGATATTTAGGGTGCTAATACCTTCCCTAGATATAACCAACCCTCGAATCCCCGAATCTCTTAAAAGCGTTGTCGTTACATCGCGAAAAAGGTTCTTTCTTTCTTTAGACCTATCCATTTGGATAAATTAAAGTCCGGTTGTAAAAAGAAATAAGGTTCAACTTAATTAATAGCTTGATATCAAATTTTCACCGCAACACTCATCTTATCTCCCATTCACATTTGGATTATGGCTTCTTTTCTTTTCTTTTTGGTTTACCTTTTGGTAGTGGTTGATGTTTGAGTGGTTGTAGGAATTCCATTTCTCCCACTTCATCCCATTTTTATGTGAGCTTTGTGTAAGTGCTTTTGTGTGCATACTTTTATTGTTCTTTCATCTCTAATTTCCATTATTGAGGTTGAGATGTTCTTGTGGTGGCTACTTCCCCACACTTTGTTCCTCCCTCTTTTCTTCATCTTTGTTGTGCATTACATGTTTGCATTCTTTCTTCTTTCACTTATGCTTTCTTCTTCTTCTTCTCTTGTCTTCCTTTGCCATGTTCCCTTAGGACCTCTAATCCTTCTTGTTCAAGATGAATTATAATAGACACTAGGATTGAAATCATGCATGATAACATTAGGTAGCATTCCCTTTTCATCCCAATCATAGGTGCACTTTGTATGAGAACATTAGGTTAAGTCTTAGTCTCCCTTTAGAGTTGTGTCTCTCTTCTCTTCTTCAAACTTCTTCAAGACACTTAATAAAGTATAATGAGTGTTGTACCCTACGAGCCTTAAACATTTGGGAAATGATGATTGGGGGGCCTCTTCTCAATTGTCTAGAGTGTTTAGCGTATGTCCTTTGGACGATATGCGACACATTCGCTCCTAAGTCATAGTATTTAGTGCAACATGAATTACAAATCAAATTCAATTCACTTCTTTTCTTAAAAAACACAAACAAACATCAAACTTTTTTTCCCTTCGAGATTAATTAGAAAACCATTTTCCTAAAGAGAGTTTTGTTAACTCTTGGTTCTACCGCAAACAGGTAACGCCTAAGTCTCGAATGGTCGAGCAGCATACACCTAACTGCTAGAACTAAATTTTAACCCTACTCGGGTAAAACACTTGAACCAACCTGTTGTCTTGTTATCCCGAACTACGTTTGCTCTGATTTCTCGTACCAGACGAGGATACATAGGCACAAGACAACGATGTCTTGGCGAGCAACCTTCCTCACCTTCACCTGTAGTCTGCCGAACTACGTTGACTCTGACTTTCCCATTGCACGAGGGAATACGTAGGCATAGAGCAGCGATGCTCTATCGAGTCTCTTTTCTTTTCTTTTGTCCATGTGGCATGTAGCTTAGATAGATAAACACCCTTTAGATAGACAACAAGCATGGATTCCGTCGAGTATGACGGACGCGAGGGGTACTAACACCTTCCCCTTACGTAACCGACTCTCGAACCCAAGATTTGGTTGCGATGACCTGTCTTCTCCCTTTTCCATAGGTTTTCTCTGATCATTTCCTTTCCCTCTTCTGGGATACATAACAAATGATGGCGACTCTTCTGTCCTTGTCGGCCCCTCTTCGCAGCGATGCGACACATGAACTTATCGAATCTCTTATTCCACTGTTGAGGAGATTATTTCAGTCAATATAAGTATCTATTTAGCTTGCACACATAATCTTCCTTCCCTTTTTCGACATACCCTTCAGGTTGTCTCATCAGGATTGTTTCATCTAAATCACCATAAAACAACGCAGTCTTCACACCCATCTGTTCCAGTTCAAGGTCAAACTGTGTCATTATGGCAAGCAACATCCGAATGGATCTGTGCTTCACAATAGGAGATAACACATCATTGAAGTCGACACTTTCTTTCTGATTAAACCCCCTAGAAACCAATCTTGTTTTGTATCTCTTCGACGCCACTCCTTCGATTCCTTCCTTAACTTTGAAAATCCATTTACACCTGACTAACCTAGCTCTAGCAGGTTTCTTGATCAATTCCCAGGTGTTGTTATCATGAAGATATTTCATCTCATTATGCATGGCCTTCAGCCATTCAGTCTTCTTTCGACTCCTCATGACTTCCTTATAGTCTCTAGGTTCTTCATCTAGAACCTCACTTGCAGAGATTAAGGCATAAGCTATAAGATCTGCATACCCAAGTATCTGAGGTGGCTTGATGATTCTCCTCGACCTGTCTCTTGCTAGCAGGTAGTCATTATCAGTCTCCTCATCTTCGACAACATCTTCTGTGTCTTCTTCGACTTCATATGGGGTACACAATTCAGCACCAACATGCTCCACCTTAGCAGGAGTCTCTCCCTGTTCCAGCTCTTCGTCAGCATCATCAGTTTTCTTGAAAGCCGTCTCTACTTTATTAAAAACTACATCTCGACTGGTGACATACCTCTTGTGACCTGGCTCTAGGCACCATAGCCTATAAGCTTTGACTCCTTCAGGATATCCCATGAACATGCATTTCAGAGCTATAGGTTCGACCTTGTCTTGCCTAATATAAGCATAGGCCACACAACCAAATACTCAGTCTATCGAGACTAGGTGGATGCCCCAACTAAACTTCTTCAGGTGTCTTCATTCCCAAGGCAGTCGAGGGACATCCATTTATCAGGTAAGCTGTTGTCAAAACAGCTTCCGCCTAAAATACATTCTTCAATCTAGAACTAACCAACATGCATCTAACCCTTTCAAGGATTGTTCTGTTGAATCTGTTAGCTAAGAGATTTTGATGAGGAGTACCTGCTACAGTTTTATGCCTTGCAATCCCAGACTCAACACAATAACTGTCAAATGCTTTGTTGCATAATTCAAGGCCATTGTCGATTCTCAACCTCTTAACCTTTCTGCCAGTTTGAGTTTTGACCAGAATCTTACAACTTTTGAAATTCTCAAAAGTTTCATCCTTCGTCTTCTGAATGAATACCCATAGCTTTCTGGAATAGTCATCAATGATGGATAGAAGATACCGTGCACCTAAGTGTGAAGGATTCCTTGCAGGCGCTCAAAGATCAGCATGAATGTAATCCAGGGATCTATGTGTTCTTTGCTTTCCTTTGTTAAACTTCTCCAGGTGGATGTCCCGACCAAACTTCTTTAGGTGTCTTCATTCCCAAGGAAGTCGAGGGACATCTATTTATCAGGTAAGCTGCAGTCGAAACTGTAACACTCATTTTAATTATTTAGTCATTTTATTACTATTTTAATTATTATATGTTGGTGTGTCCTTTGGTGGGGATGTGTTTGTTGATGATTGGTGGGTGTCCCTAATATGGGAGGATTATTGGTGGTGAATTGGTGTGAATATAATAATAAAATAAATAGTAGTAATATGGTGGTATTATTATTATTATTATTATTATTATTATTATTATTATTATTATTATTATTATTATTATTATTATTATTATTATTATTACTATTATTATTATTATAATTATTAATTGTAGTAATATTATTAATATTGGAGAATATTATTATTATTAATATTATTACTATTATTATAATTATTAGTGGGAGAATATTATTATGATTATTATTATTAATATTATTGGTGGAGTATTATTACTATTATTATTAATATTGCTATGTGTATTATTATTATTATAATGTTTATTATAATTATTATTATTAATAATATTATTTTTATTATTATTATTGGGATTAGATAATTAAAATAGGGAATGTGAGGGGTTAGTGGTTTTTACGATACATTTGGAGAGTTGGAAGAAAGAACGAGAGAAGTGAGAAGAGCATAGAACGAGCAAAGGAACGAGGAACGGAAGAGAAAGGAGAAAGCCAAGAGACCAAATCTAGGAGGATTTCCATCGATCAAACCGATTAACAAGGTAAGGGGGAGAAACTTGATTGAGAATGGTTTATACATGTATAAGGTAGTGGGAATTCCTTAACCCCGCAGGAAATTGATCGATATATGATTTCCTATATTGATATATTGTGATTGTTGATTATCGTTGATAGTTTGGTGTTGATGGTTCATGAATTGTTGTTTTTGGTAAATTTGGCATATAGGTTATTTTATGGTTTTTAGGGAAGTTCCTATATAACCTCTGTGGTTTGGATAATGACCATGAGTATTGGTGAGATTTTGTGTAACCTCTGTGGCTTGGGTAATGACCATGATATAGGTTCTGAGATGTAGTTTAAGGAACAATTGATTAGAGTAGTGTGTGATAGTTGTAGTAATGATAGGGCAGAGGATGGATGAAGAGTGATAAGATTGGAATTGAGCAAGATGACAGTGTTGGACAGTAAGGGTGGGTTTTCGTATGGTCATTGTGATTGTGTAATAGTGTATGATGGGTAGGATCACATTTAGGATAGAAACCCCTAAATTCCATGGTGTTGAAAAGTATGGTTATATGATATATGATGATATGATCTTTAAAAATATGTTGTTGGCTGTTATAATTGTCATATTATGGTAGGATTTCGAATTCTGAAACCGGGGCTTTTTACGGAATTGAAATCGGAGGTCCGGAAGGCCTCCAACGGTGGAAAACACAGAATTTTCTGCATTCTGCGCTGTTTGCGTCGACTCAAAGCTGTATATTGGTGAATTTTCTGTTTTGACGATTTTGGCCATAACTTTTGATCCGTAAGTCGGATTTAGTCCCCGTTCGAAGCGTTGGAAAGCTCTTGAATAGATCTATAACATGGTATAAATGATATAGTTATTTGCCAAATATTTTTATATCCAATATTTTCGGGGAGTCATTGTTTAATTAAATAGTAACTAAACCATGGATCGATTGAAATGATTTATTGATTATTTACTTGAGTTTAATTGTTGTGCACTTAGTGTGCTTGTGTTTATTGGTGGTGTAATATATGTAATGTGTGGTGATGTGATCAGGAGGATCGTGTGCACTTAGTGTGCTTGAGTGTGTATGTCGTGCATTGTTGTCGTGCATTGGTGTCGTACATATCATGGTGTTTGGTGGGATGAATCATTGCTCAGGAGGAGTGTATGTGATTCATCTGTACTCCTTTGTGGAGAATGGTGGCGATAGATCATATCTCAGTAGGAGCGTAAGTGATCTGTCGGGGATAGATCATATCTCAGTAGGAGCGTAAGTGATCTGTCGGGGATAGATCATATCTCAGTAGGAGCGTAAGTGATCTGTCCAGGATTTGATTGAATGAACCAATGAGTCGGTACCGCATGCTTGGTGTTGAGTTGCATATTTGCATTATAATATGTTATATTGTAATTTGAACAGTAGGTTCGATGATTGGTGTTATGGGGTGAATATTGGTGTGTTTTACTATTGCATGTATTAAATTACCGATATATTTTGATCATGTTTTCTCACCCCTTTGTTGTTGTTGTGGTCTGTGCTTCCTCGGAAGTACAAATAATCCAGGTACATAGATAGCTTGGATAGCGGTGTGCAAGTCGAGTCTTAGGATGCTCTGATACGTAACACGGGATATGGGTGTTTTATTTGTTTATGTTAAACTTGTTGAAAATCCTGTGACGTATCACATTTTGGTGAATTATAATAATAAAGATTTTATGTAAATCTGGCGGATGGCTGAGAATGTTGGAATAATAATTTCCGCTGTATTATTTTGAAAATAATGAATAAAGTATTTTTGATAACTATTGGTGATGTGATATCCCACTGTTTTTGTAAAAACTCTGATGTTTATTTATAATGTTTATATTTTATTTAATTTGGGAAATGGGGTGTTACAATTGGTATCAGAGCAAGTCGGTCCGTCCGGCCAATGTTGTTTAATGTTGTTGTTCCCTGGTATGCGACATGTGTGTAAAAACACTGTTGGTACATGTTGTTGTTTAAACTTTGTCGGTAGAAGTGAAATGATTCCAGTGGGGGAGAAGTTGGTATTTCTCCGGAATGCTGCAGTGTTGTGGCTTTGTGTGTTACGTTCTTATAGTTTGGTAAAGATGGTTTATACCCCATCATGATTTTCGGCTGTCTATTGACAAATTGAGGAACTGATCACCCTCAATCTCTTGTTAATAGTAGACGGGATTGTGTTGGATGGGATAGACGTGTCTTGCAAGCTTAGGTGGTGTGAGTAATGAATTGTCTTGAGTTAAGCTAAGTGCTTAAGGGATTATTTTGAGGAGTTGGCGTAAGACGGTGTTGAGGTGTGTATTTTGACGGAAACTTTGAATGTTAAGGAAAGTGAGAAATTGGGGTTTATCACTTAATCGTGATTGTCCGGAAGTTTTCCTGAGGAGGTAAATGGTTTACTATCGGAATGTGAAGTAAAGCTTACACATTGACTTCGTTCTTGGAACTATTCCGATATGGGTGACTCCATATTGTGTGTTTGCATTGGGATTGAGAAAGTTAAAGAGTCAACTTGAAGACCTGCTGGAAGAGAGGTTCTTTTGTTTGAGTGTGTTACCATAAGGTGCACCAATTTTGTTGGTTAGACAGACGGAAGGTTTTGTTAAGCTTTGGGTGAACTATGGATAAGTGAGCAATATCAAGGATAAGTGTTCGCTTCCAAGAGTTGATGAGTTGATGGATCAACGGGCTGAAGGATGTGAGTTTTCCTTGGTCGTGTGACCTCAGGTAGAGCTATTGTGGTTGTGGTATCAAAGGTCGAAGTTGTATCGCAATGGGAGGCTCCAAGATCTGCTGTTGAGATTGGGAGTAATTGGGTTTTAAAATATTTAAAGATTGAAAGTGTGTTGGATGGTCTCCTAGGTATGAAATTGTTGTTGTACGCTGAATTCCGAGATCGCAACTTTTTACAGAATCGAAATCGGACACTCGGAAGTCGGGTAACGGTCGAAAAGAGGATTTTGGGATCTTCTTTAAATATTTGAGCAAGGCAATGGTTATGTTAATCAGTGATATTTTAAGACATTCGAAGAGTATAGAGGACTATGTTGAGCATTAGGAACTTGAGTTATCAGTGTTGGAAAAAGAGTAGCGATATGCTTCTGGGAGGAAAGTTCTGCCGAATCCGACATAACTATTTGTTGCGTTTGTGATGCTTGTTGATATAATTAGGGATTTGCTAAAGGCAACTTCAGCAAGTTTTAATTATGATTTAAGGCAACTTGAAGTACGTAAGAAGAATTATCTGACCAGTGTTCTAGAGTTGGTTGCTGTTGTAGTTGTATCGGAGTTGGAGGCTGAAATCGTTTAATCTGAGATTTTGTGAGAAATCGATGCTTTACGGAAGAAATTCGGATTAGATTGCATAGTGGCGTCGGGTGATGTTAAGTCGTGATTGAGTATGCTTGTTTTATCAAATTTGGTTGATTTTGTAAGTTTTGGTATTTTTGGAGATTTGAAGGTTTAAAAATCGGATTGAAATCGAATGTCGTAGAAATCATGTTTAATGGTTCTAATTCGAGGCTATATGTTAGGTGAGTATGAGTATGTGTTTGTTTCGAAGAAAGGAATTGAATCGGTCGAATTTTCGGACAAGAATGCAAAATCCCGTAGCAGTTTTTCGGCAAAATTCTGATTTTTCGGAAAACTTCGAAAATTCATAACTCTTGAACCGTATGTCTGTTTTGACCCCCGTTTGAAGCGTTGGAGAGCTAACGTGATGCTCTTTCCGAGAAAAATGGTTTTTATGTCAGTGGATGATCCAATTATAGCAGAATATTCGAAACGTGTAATTTGGTCAACTTTTACCGTCGTGATCGGGTGTGTTTGATGTGTTATCTTACTGTATGTTTTCGGTATATACCGTGGAAGCTGATGCTTCGATTTGGAAACCTTGCTTGTACCAAGGAAAATGGCGAAAAGAGTTGGAACCGGTTGGGAAATTTTGTGATGCGAGTCTGGTCTGTGAAGAGACTTCTTATGGAGTTAAGCATTGTATGTTAGACCTTACAAGTAGTATTCTTGAGGAGATTCGAGGAGGTCAGAAATCTGGGTTGAGTTGGTGAATTAGTTGAAATTGATAAATCAGAGTCGAAGAGTGGGTTGTCGGGTTTGTGGAAATAGTACCATGATATGTTGTGATGGGGTATGTGGACCGGATGTTGTTGAGGGGAGTAGGAGTACTCGTGAAGAAATACATTGAGGTGGATGGAGTGTCCATCCCGGTGCTATGAAGAAGTAACCGAATTTGAGTAGATTGTTTTGGTGACCATAGATGAGGAGAGGAGTGGTTGAGGTTGAATATACTAGTTAGAATTGTTGGAATTCGAAGAGTGAACATCAGAGACTGTTGAGTCTGATGCAGCCGTTGAATATTCCAGAGTAGAAATCAGGTAGTATTTTCATGGATTTGGTGTTGAGATTTCCAAAGAATTGGAAAGACATAATTTTAATTTGGGTTGTTGTGAGTGGATGAACTATTCAGTGTTAAGGATATATGAGATACATATTGAGGAAGTAGTGAAGTTGGATGAGATACTGTCGAATGTTGTGTTAGATTGAAATTTGAGGTTTATATTGAGATGTTGGAGGGGCTTACAGGAAGCTTCAGGTACTAAGTTGAAGTTGAGTTCGGCTTACCATCCGCAAACTGATGGTCAGTCAGAGAGGACTATTGAGTCTGTAGAGAACTGGTGAGAGCTTGGGTGTTGGATCAAGGTGGATCGTGGGATGAGTAATTACCGTTGATTGAGTTACCTATAATAACGATTACCATCCTAGTGTCGGAATGGCACTATATATGTCTTAGTGAGATAGGGAGTGTAGGAATCTTCTGTGTTGGAATAAGTCAAGTGGGAGTGTTGTGCTCAGACCGAGAATTATGCTTGAGATTGCTGAGAAGATCAAGAGGATATAAGGAAATATGTGTTTTGAGAGTCACGTCGGTGACTGGTGCTGGTCGGGCTTCGAAATCTCGGAAGTTCGCACCGGGTTCTCTGGTTGTATCAAAGTAGCGCAGCGGAGTCATGGGAGGAGTAACATGTTAGATCGTTTTGCCGTTGTCGCTGTGAATTGGCATGACGTGTTTCATGTGTCTTCATTGAGGAATTACATTGAATCAGGTGGATGATGTACCAGTGGAAAATAATTTGATTGTGGAGGCATTGCTAGTTCGTTTGACGAACGAGAAACAACTCCGAGGGGAGGAGATAGCTTTGGTGAAAGTGGCTTGAGGGGGGTGCTGCAGAAGGCAGTGTGACCTGAGAATTGGAATGAAGGATACGGGAAGCGTATCCGGAACTATTTCCATCAGGTAATTTTCGAGGACGGAAATAATTAAAGTGGGGGAGAGTTGTAACACTCATTTTAAATATTTAGTCATTTTATTACTATTTTAATTATTATATGTTGGTGTGCCCTTTGGTGAGGGTGTGTTTGATGATGATTGATGGGTGTCCCTAATATGGGAGGATTATTGGTGGTGAATTGGTGTGAATATAATAATAAAATAAATAGTAGTAATATGGTGGTATTATTATTATTATTATTATTATTATTATTATTATTATTATTATTATTATTATTATTATTATTATTATTATTATTATTATTATTATTATTAATTGTAGTAATATTATTAATATTGGAGAATATTATTATTATTATTAATATTATTACTATTATTATAATTATTAGTGGGAGAATATTATTATTATGATTATTATTATTATTATTATTAATATTATTGGTGGAGTATTATTACTATTATTATTAATATTATTATTATGGGTGAAATAATATTATTAATATTGCTATGTGTATTATTATTATTATAATGATTATTATAATTATTATTATTAATAATATTATTTTTATTATTATTATTGGGATTAGATAATTAAAATAGGGAATGTGAGGAGTTAGTGGTTTTTACGATACATTTGGAGAGTTGGGAGAAAGAACGAGAGAAGTGAGAAGAGCATAGAACGAGCAAAGGAACGAGGAACGGAAGAGAAAGGAGAAAGCCAAGAGACCAAATCTAGGAGGATTTCCATCGATCAAACCGATTAACAAGGTAAGGGGGAGAAACTTGATTGGGAATGGTTTATACATGTATAGGGTAGTGGGAATTCCTTAACCCCGCAGGAAATTGATCGATATATGATTTCCTATATTGATATATTGTGATTATTGATTATCGTTGATAGTTTGGTGTTGATGGTTCGTGAATTGTTGTTTTTGGTAAATTTGGCATATAGGTTGTTTTACGGTTTTTAGGGAAGTTCCTATATAACCTCTGTGGTTTGGATAATGACCATGAGTATTGGTGAGATTTTGTGTAACCTCTGTGGCTTGGGTAATGACCATGATATAGATTCTGAGATGTAGTTTAAGGAACAATTGATTAGAGTAGTGTGTGATAGTTGTAGTAATGATAGGGTTGAGGATGGATGAAGAGTGATAAGCTTGGAATTGAGCAAGATGACAGTGTTGGACAGTAAGGGTGGGTTTTCGTATGGTCATTGTGATTGTGTAATAGTGTATGATGGGTAGGATCACATTTAGGATAGAAACCCCTAAATTCCATGGTGTTGAAAAGTATGGTTATATGATATATGATGATATGATCTTTAAAAATATGTTGTTGGCTGTTATAATTGTCATATTATGGTAGGATTTCGAATTCTGAAACCGGGGCTTTTTACGGAATTGAAATCGGAGGTCCGGAAGGCCTCCAACGGTGGAAAACACAGAATTTTCTGCATTCTGCGCTGTTTGCGTCGACTCAAAGTTGTATATTGGTGAATTTTCTGTTTTGACGATTTTGGCCATAACTTTTGATCCATAAGTCGGATTTAGTCCCTGTTCAAAGCGTTGGAAAGCTCTTGAATAGATCTATAACATGGTATAAATCATATAGTTATTTGCCAAATATTTTTATATCAAATATTTTTGGGGAGTCATTGTTTAATTAAATAGTAACTAAACCATGGATCGATTGAAATGATTTATTGATTATTTACTTGAGTTTAATTTTTGTGCACCTAGTGTGCTTGTGTTTATTGGTGGTGTAATATATATAATGTGTGGTGATGTGATCAGGAGGATCGTGTGCACTTAGTGTGCTTGAGTGTGTTTGTCGTGCATTGTTGTCGTGCATTGGTGTCGTACATATCATGGTGTTTGGTGGGATGAATCATTGCTCATGAGGAGTGTATTTGATTCATCTGTACTCCTTTGTGGAGAATGGTGGGGATAGATCATATCTCAGTAGGAGCGTAAGTGATCTGTCGGGGATAGATCATATCTCAGTAGGAGCGTAAGTGATCTGTCGGGGATAAATCATATCTCAGTAGGAGCGTAAGTGATCTGTCCAGGGTTCGATTGAATGAACCAATGAGTCGATACCGCATGCTTGGTGTTGAGTTGCATATTTGCATTATAATATGTTATATTGTAATTTGAATAGTAGGTTCGATGATTGGTGTTATGGGGTGAATTGTTTTACTATTGCATGTATTAAATTACCGATATATTTTGATCATGTTTTCTCACCCCTTTGTTGTTGTTGTGGTCTGTGCTTCCTCGGAAGTACAGATAATCCAGGTACATAGATAGCTTGGATAGCGGTGTGCAAGTCGAGTCTTAGGATGCTCTGATACGTAACACGGGATATGGGTGTTTTATTTGTTTATGTTAAACTTGTTGAAAATCCTGTGACGTATCACATTTTGGTGAATTATAATAATAAAGATTTTATGTAAATCTGGCGGATGTCCGAGAATGTTGGAATAATAATTTCCGCTGTATTATTTTGAAAATAATGAATAAAGTATTTTTGATAACTATTGGTGATGTGATACCCCACTGTTTTTGTAAAAACTCTGATGTTTATTTATAATGTTTATATTTTATTTAATTTGGGAAGTGAGGTGTTACAGAAACAGCTTCCGCCCACGACATCTTCTTCAATCCAACACTAACCAACATGCATCTAACCCTTTCAAGGAATTTCCAGATAATCCATTTTATTGAGGAGTACCTGCTACAGTCTTATGCCTTGCAATCTCAGAATCAACACAGTAACTGTCAAACGCTTTGTTTTACAGTTCAAGGCCATTGTCGGTTCTCAACCTCTTAACCTTTTTGCCAGTTTATGTTTTGACCAGAAACTTTCAACTTTTGAAATTCTCAAATGTTTCATCCTTCGTCTTCTGAATGAATACCATAGCTTCCTGGAATAGTCATCAATGATGAATAGAAAATACCTTGCCCCTGAGTGTGAAGGATTCCTTGTAGGCCCCCAAAGATCAGCGTGAATGTAATCTAGGGATCCATGTGTTCTTTGCTTGCCTTTGTTAAACTTTTCCCTACAAGATTTACCAAATATACAAGATTCACAACACTCTAACTTTTCGACTTTGTCACCTTCTAGTAGGTTTTGCTTCCTCAATTCGACCAGGCCTTTTTCGCTGACATGGCCTAATCTCATGTGCCATAATTTTGTCTTCGACATAGGTTTCATAGATGCAACATTAGTCGAACCACTTACAACCTCAGCCTCAAGGGTATACAAGCCTTGTTTCTTCACGCTTCTCACAACTTCCTTCGACCCCTTCAGGACTGTTAGGATACTTTTCTCTCCTTGAAAAACATATCCCTTTCTGTCAAATTCACCAAGAGAAATCAAATTTCTCTTCAAGTCAGGTACATGTGACTTCAGTCAATAACCTTATTGACTCATCATGAAACTTGAATCTCACATATCCAATACCCGCAATTTTGCAAGATTTGTTGTTTCCCAGTAGCATAGATCCACCATCTTGATCATGTAGCTCCTCGAACAATTCTCTGTTTGGAGTCATGTGCCAAATGCAACCTGAATCCATAATCCACTCTTTTCTCGAGTTGCCACTTGAAACCACAAGAACATCATATGAGTCGAACTCATCTTGAAAAATGGTTGCGTTGCCATTACCTCCATGATCTTTTCGGAATTCAGGACACACCTTTCTTGTGTGACCCTCCTTCTTATAGTGATAACATCGAATACCAGATGTTTCGCCACTATAATACTTTTGATGACTTTTACCTTTCTTCTTGTCGAACTTACCATCCTTTCACAAGAATTTTCCCTTAACGGCCAAACCTTCACCCACCATTGAAGGTTTATGTTCCTTTCGTTCCTTCAAGTCCTTAGAATACAAGGTTGATTGAACTTCTTCAAAGGTCAGGGACCCCTATAAGTGAGCATGTGTTCTGGGTAAAGCACACAACAACAAGAGTGCTTGATCTTCATCATCGATCTTCATATCAATATTTTCCAGATCAAGAATCAGCTTGTTGAACATATCCAACTGCTCAGCCAACACTTTGTTTTCACTCATCTTGAATGAATACGAAGCTTGCTTCAGGTAGAGTCGATTAACCAGAGATTTGGTCATGTACAAACTTTCAAGTTTCACACATAATCCCGATCTTGTAGTTTCCTTTGATACCTATCGAAGAACCTTATCACCAAGGCTCAACAATACTGTGTTGTTGGCTTTCTGAATCATGCCCATCTTTTCTTTTGTCGTTAACGCAGCGTCCATGGCTGCCTCTCCCTTCAATGCTTTCAAACAACCCTATTGAACTAGTAGGGATTTCATCTTCAAGCGCCACACACCGAAGTCGTTCACTCCGATGAACTTTTCAATCTCGTAATTTGTTGAAGGCATCTTCTCCGTGATCATCGTAGCAATTTGTTATGAATCAGATATCTTGAAACAAAATATAAATGGTTTCTTTTTTATCAAGAAACACACAAGGGTTAGGGTTAAGAAAGATAACAAGGTAAAACAACAAGGAACGACAAGGATTGGTAATAAACTGCTATTCTTTCCTTACTCTTAGAACAAGATTACAAGTATACAAGAATAACAAAATAACCTCTCTCTCTCTTGAAATTAGGATTTTATCTTCCTATTTTTCCTTATGTCGAGATTGAGAAACTAGCATCCTATTTATAAGAAAAATAGCACACTAACCTAATGGGATTTTTAACAATTACCCATTACAAGCTAACTTATGATACAAGCTAAGTTAAACAATTGGGCTTACAAGCAAGACCCAATTCAACATTCTAACAACCCTTGCAATATTTACTAATGCATGTTAGAACAAACTTCGACTACAACATACATTACTCCGACAGCAGCATGCGAATAGACTTCGACATCATGCTTAATTCCTGTCGAACCAGAAGCTACCTTTCGCCATACTAGAGTTTGATCCAACATCTCACAGGGTGTTTATTCTTTATGCTTTTATATGCATTATCTATGGTATATTATTTCATTTGCATTATATTGTTACATTTAATTACTGTTATCATATTACTCTACTGCTGTTGTGTTGTTGGATGGGATTGTTCTATGAGAGATAAACCCACTACCCAGGCTTGAGTATACACTTAAGATTAGTGTGGAGAGTAGTATGGCTTGCATGGCGTCTAGCCACATCTAATTGATATGAAACCCACATCTACACGAGGTTTGTTTTGGAGATACTCTATCATGCGCGTCTGGTGCAGATGATAGGGTGTTGAGTTAGAGAGCTTAGGACTCTGGAGACTGTTTATGGGAAATCAATTGAGGCCTCCTTGATTGATGATGATGTCAAACCAGAAATGGTGAACGTATCATCATTTCTCGACCTAAGAGTTTGTGATATGGAGGACCTATTAAGATGTCTGTGACCAAGACTAGAACCCACATGTGAGAGGGAATGGGTTTTGCAGGAAACCTTGACTTTCTACCTACCTGGTTTTCTGGTTTTCTTTTCAGTGTGACCTTTTGATCATGTTATTCTCGGTTATTCCAGGTTTCTGGTATTTTGGTTTTCCGGTTTTCTCGGTGAAGCAGAATTATGGCCGTATTTAGTCAACAGTGTAGCAGCTATTCAGAGCATATGGAAACCTTGATCCCATGTTTGAATTTGCATAATCGTTTTTGCATTTAAAAATTCATGTTTGTGTATTTTCATGTTTACATCTTATCCTTGATTCCGGTTGTCAGAGATTTATAGAGATGGCACTGGTAGGAAGAACATCATCGTGTACAAGTTTCCAGCTCCTGATCAGGTTCCCCTTCATGGTTTGATTGCTCTGGTAGATTCTAGCATTCTCGAGGATTTAAAGAAGGATTATGGGAGGATTTTGAGTTTTGTGCACACTATTACCAGATATGAGTATAAGGCTATCCACACTCTTCTACAGTTCTATGATCATATGTTGCAATGTTTCACTTTTCCAGATTATTTGTTGGTCCCGGCATTAGAAGAGTACGCATTTATCTTGGGAGTTTCTATCAAGGATAAAACCCCTTTCTATTATTCCAGGGAGGATCCTTATCTCGACGATGTTGTCGCTGCCATTTATTTGAGCAAATCTGTATTGATGGACAACATTGCTAGTAAGGGAGGATTTTATGGGTGTCATCTAGAATGCTTGCTGAGTGAAGCTCAAAAGTATGATGAAGCAGGAAGTTGGGTGGTTTTCAACTCTATCTTAGCCATGTACATCTATGACATCGTCTTGTTCCCTAACGTGGCTAATTTTATCGATACGAGTGTTGTTCACCTCTTTATTATGAAGAATCTTGTGCCTACTCTCTTAGGGGACCTGTATCATTCTGTGCACTATAAGAATGAGAAAAGGAAAGGAAGGATGGTTTCCTGTTGTGCACCACTTCTCCATAAATGGTTTATGGATTATCTTCCTCGTTCTTTACACTTTTGTTGATTATAGGAATTCTTCTAAATGGTCTAAAAGATTGATGGGGATGATTGCGAAGGATATTGTCTAGTTCAGCCATGGCTTGCTTGGCAAGGAGATTATCTCTAGCTGTGGATACTTCCTGAATGTGCCTCTGATAGGGAGAAAATGGGGAATTAATTATAACCCTTCTCTCGCTGTTAGACAATTTGGGTATGCCATGAGGGAGCCACTAAAAAATGAGGATGTTCAAGAGTCTTTATTCTTCACTGAGGCAGCCAACCCAGGGCTACTAAAGAAATTTATGGATGCATGGAGTAAGATCTATAGGAGGGGAAAGTATTCTTTAGGTAAGAGTGATTCCAGAGCCTATGATCCCTATGTAAAGTGGATTCAAAAGAGGGTTGAAGAAGTGTTTCCGCCATTCTCCGTTAAAGCGCCTATGTATCTGTTAATGATTGAAAAACCTACTATAATGGAGATTGAGAAGTACAACAAACTCAGGGCAAAAAAAAGGAATAACTCCATAAAGAGAATGAAGAGTTGAGAATGAAGCAGTATATGTATCCAAGGTTAAGACGAAACTTCTAGCTGAGAGAGGGAGAGAGAGAGAGAGAGAGAGAGAGAGAGAGAGAGAGAGAGAGAGAGAGAGAGAGAGAGAGAGAGAGAGAGAGAGAGAGAGAGAGAGAGAAAGAACTAGAAGAAGAAATCAAGAACGTAGAGAGGGTAAGCCAAGATCTAAAGAGTGCAAACAATATCCTACAATATAGAAAGAAAGATCTGGACAGAGCTTGCCTCGAGATCTTAAAATTCAACAGTTAATGGAATGCTACAGTGACGACCCACAAGATGAAAGAAGATGAAATCCACGACCAGATTGAAAAGCTGAAGTTGCAGCTCGAAGTTAAAGAGAGAGGGGTCAGAAAGGAGTCATCTCACAGGTACATAAGTGAAAAGCAGCTTAAGGAGACTTTGTCAGCCTTAGAAGAGCTCAAGGTCCGAGCGGAGGTGAAGAAGCCTAAACCCGAAGACGCCTTTTGAGAAGATGCTTGGTGTCGCTACTGCGAAAAACACCCGGCGGAAAACAGAAGAGTCGCCACCTTTCGTTATTTATCCCACAAAGAGGGAAAGGAAACGATCGGAAAAACCTGACGAAAAAAAAGGAAAGACAAAGTCATCGCAACCAAGTTCTGGATTCGGGAGTCGGTTACGTAAGGGGAAGGTATGAGCACCTCTCACGTCCTTCGTACTCGACGGGATCCACGCTTGTTGTCTATCAAAGGGTGTGTTTAAACTATCTACGCTACAGGCTTGCGGGACAAAAAGAAAAGAAAAGAGACTCGGTAGAGCATCGCAGCTCTGTGCCTACGTAGTTTAGCTAACTACAAGAGAAAGGGGGGAAGGTTGCTCGCCAAGACGTCGTGTCTTGTGCCTACGTACTTTCATCTGGTATGAAAGATCAGAGTAAACGTAGTTCGGGCGGACACGAAACCACGGGTTGATTAAGTATTTTAATCGAGTAGGGTTAAACCTTCATTCCAGCAGTTAGGGACAAAGCCTGTTTGCGGTAGAACCGAAGCTTAATAACACCCTTTTCTGAAAAAAGGTTTCCGATAATAGATGAAAATTGATCCAATGATGATGATAGATGGAGGATTATGCTCAAGAATCCATTGATTCAAATGAAGAATTAAGAATTCCAATGAAAAAGAGCTTTGAGTGAGTTTTGGAAATGGATAAGTTGAGAGATTTGAGAGAGAATTTTGATCAATTCTGAAAAAATGAATGTGAGAAATGAAAATTGGATGGTGAGGTTTGGAGTGGATCACTTAAATATAACTTAGGTTTGGGATCCAAAGCTAGGATTGGAATTTGGGTTGGAAATCAAGGCTTGGAATGTGGAATGGGATTTTGGAGGGAAATCTGAAATTTAAAGGTGTTCTAGATCCTTCCCAAGTGAAAATTTGAATTCCAAGGTGATCAAAAGTGTAGCCCAAGTGCAATTGGCTTGCAAAATCACGTACAGGGTAAAATCTGCTATGGTTAACCGGTTAACCATATGCGTTAACCAGTTAACACTATTAAAACTTCCAATTTGGGCTACTTTTCCTTTGTTTAATCGATTAACCATATAGGTTAACCGATTAACACCTTCAAATTTTGAATTCTGGCGCCTTTTGGTGGAAAATCTGTCCATTTACCCTGTTTCAACTGTCTGGGGCTCTGTTTAGCTGCTGAACCTCATTTTTTATCGTTATCACTATGAAAATGCTTGCTATGAGCCTGAGTGCTGCTTTCTGATCTAAAATTAACCTGCAAAATAAAATCGGTCGCCTGACCGCTGGACAAAATAAATGCCCGAGTTTCTGATGCTCACTGTTCGTTGTTCAGTCTCTTGCTCCAAAATGAACTTGAGTCACAGGAACGCCTTGATCCCATGCCTCGAGAACGAATTCTATGCAATGCAAAATGCTAAATGCAAAGAAACAAGATCCAGTTATGGTTAAAACGAAAAGCAAATTTTGGGGTGCTACAACTACCCCTATTCAAACAACTTGGACCTGATGGGAGGAAAAGCGTCCGCTTTCAAACCTTCAAGGTATAAGGTGATTGAATACAAAAGAACCCGGAAATTTACACCCCGCGGGAATGAAAAACAACGACTACCAACCAAGAGTCGAAAAACGACACGCTGGGTATAACAATCCAATATAATATGAAATTCATCCAAAAGATACCAACCAAAAGTCGGGAAAACGCCCGGAGAATACCAACCAAAAGTTGGAACAAAGACCAATGGATACCAACCAAGAGTTGGGAAACAACCAAGGATATCAACCAAGAGTTGGGATGAAACCATCAACAAATACCAACCAAAAGTTGGGATAGAGAACTCGAAATACCAACCAAGAGTTAGAACAAACCCTGTCGAGGAACAAAAGAGTAACCAAACAGCTATGTGGCGAATTCACCGGGGAAAGAGTAGACTAATCAGACGATTCTGTGGAGAACAAACTAGCAGCACCATCCAAAAGATGGAATGAGGTGTGACTTTATGGGGACAAAACCACCCCTACCAACCAAGAGTCGAAATCCATACTAACCGCAATTTGCATGGCGAGACGACTTCGCTGAGGAGGCATACTGACCAAATTTCGGAATCAACAACCAGAGAACCAAGGTTACCAACCAAGAGTTGGAAAAACGTCAACAAATCGACCACACCGGATATGGCGACCTCACTGGAGAATCAAAGACTACCAACCAAGAGTTGGAAAATGAACCAACGTCCAGGACTGACCCTACCGGAGAAACCATAACCACCAACCAAAAGTTGGAAAGCACCCAAATCTCCTTATCAACCAAAAGTTGAGATAACGACTCCGTGGAGGAATAAGGGAGACTACCAACGAAAAGTTGGAACAACAATAGACATTCCAGATCGACCCTACTGGGGAAATAGGGGAATACCAACCAAAAGTTGAGACAACCGCAGGGGAAAACATCCAACCAAAAGTTGGGAAACAAAGGTACTAACCAATAGTTAGAATCACCATGAAACACCATTGATCGAAGGTCAGAAAACACAAGCTGCTAACCAAGAGTTAGGATTACCGGAGAAAGATCCTCATCGATCAAAAGCTACTAACCAAGAGTTAGGATAGCTGGGGGACGCTACACAAAGATGACTCCACCACAGAAGACTGCCAACCAAAAGTTGGGATGATCATCCCAAATTATCAACCAAGAGTTGAAATAAAAGGCTGCTAACCAAGAGTTAGAACCACAGCTACTAACCAAGATTTAGAACAAAAAAGATTGCCAACCAAAAGATGGAAGAGAGACTCTGCTCGGGGAAGCCAAAAATTACCAACCAACAGTTGGGATCACCTTCTAGGCCAACCAATAGTAGGAACACCAAATACAACCATCTGAACTACACTGGAGAGTACCGGCCAAGAGTTAGAATCCCCGACTCTGTTGAGAGAAATAAAGAACAACCACCAAAAGTTGGAATAACATCCAAACGCTGCTGGGTCATCAACCAAAAGTCGAAATAAACAACGATGACCAACCAAAAGTCAAAACAACTCTGTTGGGGAAGAACCACAAGCTTGTCCAGGGAAAGCAACACTCGCAAGCGACTCTCCTAGGGAAAGCAAAAACATTCACCCAAACTACCCAACTGGGAAGAATCTGATAAGATAAACAAACCAAAAATCCATCCTGACAAGGATAACGCGAAAGCCCCTTGATTCAAACAATCTCTGCTGAAAAGAAAATTCGGTCCCAAAACACCAAACCTGGCTTATGCTTCAGATGCTAATGTTTGAAAATGGCGTAATGCTCCATACGAAATGGAAATGCTACGCATTTGGGAGGATGCAAATGCAAAAGCACCAACCTAGCAAAATAAATGCTAGGGAGAAAAGACCCACTCCGCCGGGGATAGAGAAATAACCCAATCCGGGAAGAGAAATCCACACCGCTGGGGATCAAATCTTCTGGGGACTTGAACAACTTGGCCGGAAAATAAGCAATTATGTGCTTAAATCAAACCCCTTCTACTGAGGAAACTGTCTCTGCGGGGGAAAAGTAATCGACCACCGAAGATTGACTTTATCCTGCTCAAGAAACCAGCCCTGAACGACATTTCCAAAGAACTCCACCCTGCTCGGGGAGAAAATCCACTCTGCTTGGGATTACATCAAATATCAACTTGTCTTGCTGAGGAATATTAGATACTCCTACTCTACGGGGAACTTGAATCTACTGGGGAAATCCCACACTCCTGTTCTACCACTTACTCTATCGAGGGAATCAACACTGCACTCTACTGGAGACAATCCTGCATATCAACTACGTGGGGAAAGGGCGTCACCGACGTTGCCTCCGCTGGATAAGAAAACTGGTTTACAAAACCATCCTCCCGCTGAGGGAGACACTTCTATCATGTTCCGCTGAGAACAACTCCACTCTGTCGGGGACTCGCTTTCTCACGAAGACAAAGCTCTGTTTTGTTAGGGGTCAACATTTCAAATTGGCTAATCGGACTCTGCCAGAGAGGAGACAACTCTGCCGGAGAGAAAATGACCACTTCACTAGGGAAGCAAAATCTCTGCTAGGGAAAACGAATCTCTTATTTGCTAATGTCTAACTGCATTTACCTGTGGGAAACAAGTCCATTCTGCTGGAAGTATCACACTTAACCTGCTGAGAATACCCGGCTGACAGCAACTGCTACTTGTTGCGACCTGAACTGCTGAGGGTAAGGGAATCTCACCCGGTTGTGATAATCTTGTTGCCCTCCAACAAAGAAAAACACCAGAAATGTTCTACATGTGAAATGGTTACCTCGGTTACCATCCATGATACTTGTCGATCAAGCAAAGTCAGCGCTTTTGTTATGCTCTGTACAACCTCTTGCTTTCACTTGCAATGTTTACCAAAATAACAGACATTTCGCAAACAAAACAGTAAAATGGACAAGAAAAAAAAGAAAGCTCTTTGACTGAAGTGAATACTTTATTGATGAAAGGCCTGTAAATAGGCAAATTACAATTCAGATGCAATTCCTGAAAAGAGGTAATTGCTCAAAAACAAGAAACAAATACAATACAAATGTCGGCAATGTGGAAACAGACAACTGCCAAGTGTCGATTCGGCTATGACCTATATGTCTTTGATGTTACCCATGCTTCGTCTTCTGACAAGACTGACTGGACTGATTCCTTTCCTTCGGGATAACTGCGCACAAGCCTACAGATCGAACGCAGACCGTGATAGTTTGCTTTTTTAAATCCCTAACTTTTGCCTGGACCGCCCTTTCGGGTTTTAAATCCACCGGGATACCCATTTTTGCCAAAGTTGCCTTTTCCGGTTTTCAACTTTGCGGGTTCATTCTTTTCTTTTATCCCTAATTTTTGCCCAAACCTTTTTCTTTTTATGGTTCGCCGGGGTGCCCCATTTTTACCTAAACTTTTCTTTTTGTGTCCAGCGGGTCTCTTTTAAGCAAAGTATTTTTTAACCACATCCGCGTTCATAGGGGACGAAAAATCCTCACCATCCATAGTAGATAGTAATAAGGCTCCACCAAAGAAAACCTTTCTTACCATATACAGATCTTCATAGTTAGGAGTCCATTTTCCCCTGAGATCTGTCTGAGGAGGAAGGATCCTTTTCAACACCAAATCACATGTCTGGAAGCACCGAGGACGCACTTTCTGATCAAAGGCTTTCTTCATCCTACTTTGGTACAACCGGCCATGCGCAATGTAACGCCCCCTTTCTATACCCCAAAATAATCACATATCAAATCATATAGCCACGAATACAAGTGTTTTTATTTTCATCAGAGTGTATTTACATTAAGGTATAAAAGAAGTGCGTCACAATACTCACGAAACAACCACATAATATTAATGTTTAAAAAGAATTAACTCAAAAGGGGTAAATCTCAACTAAAAACAAACGCATGATTCTTCGAAATTACATAATCATGTTTTCTCTTAAAGCGGAAGACTAAAACATATATATATTCACTTAAGACATGACAAAACGTAATTACATGTCATCTGGTTATTGACAAATTCATTCACATACAAACAAAACATCATTAAGACATTTTACAAGCCTATCTATCCAAATTTACATATCAGAGTGACCAACACGAGGGAAAGGAACTATACTCCAAAGGAAACCTCCAGCGAATCCTAATCTGCAATGCCTCGTAGGGCATTATAAAACAACAGAAGGGTGAGAAACGTTATCATAATAATCAAGGCATAAGATATATATATATATATATATATATATATATATATATATATATATATATATATATATATATATATATATATATATATATATATATATATATATATATATATATATATATATATATATATATATATATATATATATATATATATATATATATATATATATATATATATATATATATATATATATATATAAATGTACAAGTACCGAATGCCTATACCTCATACTTATTCACTACATTGCATAACCATAGATTCTCACCGCATCAATTACACATAGACATAATCGCTCACACTTAACCGTCTATTCATCGGTCAATATCTTTCACATTTATTTATTTGCTAACGCATCTCATCAATTCCTGTACATAGGCGTATTTACATATGACAATCGCGATCATACCATGCGATCCATATAAGACTCATTCACTACCCTCAATCCTTTTTCCGGACTATGGGTACGTCGCTTATGCTCTACCGGGAACAACGTCTCGGCCATTCTACCCCGGTAACCACCTCACTAGGAACGACGCATCGCCGTTCTACCCTAGTGAGTAGAATCTCTCTACATATACATCGACTTCATTCTCATATTTACCAGACGCAATAAATATTTATATATATATATA
This sequence comes from Lathyrus sativus, assembly GCA_963859935.3. Taxonomy (NCBI): domain Eukaryota; kingdom Viridiplantae; phylum Streptophyta; class Magnoliopsida; order Fabales; family Fabaceae; genus Lathyrus; species Lathyrus sativus. Next base: position 302,704,758 of record OZ012741.1, read on the forward strand.
TATATATATATATATATATATATATATATATATATATATATATATATATATATATATATATATATATATATATATATATATATATATATATATATATATATATATATATATATATATATATATATATATATATATATATATATATATATATATATATATATACATACATACACTAATACATTCTCAAGCATTATTTCCTATTCATCACATGAAGACGATAATGCACTCATAGAGGCCGACACCTCGACCCTATGCAGCTACAACCACGGTACCGACTCATTCGTCCGTCAGATTCTCTTAGAATTCACTCCTCTCGCACTTATACGGTTACACTGTAACTCATCAGATTTCCCTAGGAATCATTATATAACTGTCGCATCAAGCGAGGTTCTGCAAATCCTCCAAGGGATCAAAAATAACCATCGCTCACACCCCACATGGGCACACGAGGTTCTGCAGATCCTACACAGGATCAAATATAACCATCGCATCAAGCGAGGTTCTGCAGATCCTACACAGGATCAAATATAACCATCGCATCAAGCGAGGTTCTGCAGATCCTACACGGGATCAAATATAACCATCGCTCACACCCCACATGGGCACACGAGGTTCTGCAGATCCTACACGGGATCAAATATAACCATCGCATCAAGCGAGGTTCTGCAGATTCTACACGGGATCAAATATAACCATCGCATCAAGCGAGGTTCTGCAGATCCTACACGGGATCAAATATAACCATCGCTCACACCCCACATGGGCACACGAGGTTCTGCAGATCCTACACGGGATCAAATATAACCATCGCATCAAGCGAGGTTCTGCAGATCCTACACGGGATCAAATATAACCATCGCATCTAGCGAGGTTCTGCAGATCCTACATGGGATCAAATATAACCATGCATACGTATTCGCAAATATATTATCATGCATTCTTCACACATCAACACGTACAATTATCATGCACTCACAATGTGTATTATATTCATCATTCATCACAATTGCCGTGCATTTTTATTCAATTCTAAACAATGCATAATTTGCCCAAAGGCCACGATTCAAAATCACATTCATACACTAGGATTCACGCCTTACGGCTACCCACAACACATCACAAACCAGCATATAAGCTATTAAATCAAAGAAGGGTCGATCGCAATTGAAACCCCAAGCTACGACGGCACCACGCGACAGGGAAAATTCATCCTGCTACGTTCGCTACACGCTCGCCTAGCGAGCTGCTAGCAAACGTTTGCCACCTTCTCGCCTAGCCAACTGCTAGCGAGCAAGAACAGAAGCTACAGACTTCGTTCGCTACCTCGTTCGCCACAGCGAACCCCCAGCGAGTCATTCGCTACTCCATTCGCTGCCAGCGAAGGAGACCAAAACACCACTGTCCCAAGTCTGGGACCATTCGCTACGCACTCGCCTAGCGAGCTGCTAGCGAGTCGTTCGTTGCGTGCTCGCCTAGCGAGCTGCTAGCGAGTCGCCTGCGAACAACAACATTCAGTTCTGCTCTAGCACTTCCAAACCCACCAAAATCGCCCGATTAAATCCAAAGTTGTTCCAGTAGCCTTAGTCTAACATATCCCGACTAAGCTACGAAAGTTATTCTCGATTCTAACCGTCCGAACATCGGCTTCTATCGATTTCTATCATTTCGACCTAAATGGAAACAAGGTTCGAAAATAACCAAACTCATCCACACACATACACAATCATACACAATGATTAAGATAGTAAGATTTCACACCCTTACCTTGGATTAATCGAAGCTTTGAGTTGCTCTTGATGATTCCACTCTTTTCCTCTTCTTCTTCTCTTTTCTCTTCCTTTTTCCTTCTTCTCCCTTTCTTTCCCTCCTTCTCTTTTCTTTCCTCTTTTTCTCTTATCTCTTTTCTTTCTATTCTATTTCCTCCAATACACCTAGTATTCCAATCAATTTCCGTAAACCATCCACTTAACCATTAATTGAGACTGTCCGAAATATTTCCCACTAAACTTTCCAAAACTCTACAAATGATAAAATAGCATAATATGTAGACTTAACATATTATCACACTATCCCATAATTAAAATAATTCCAATAACTAAATTAATTAGTTAAACCGAAATTGGGTTGTTACACGCAATGGATGCCAATCTCTTCTCATCAATCAAGCTCAGCTGATTCAACCTGGTTCGCACCCATTCAGATTCGTCAAGCTTTACATCCAACAATACCCTTAAAGAAGGAATCTCAACTTCCAATGGTAGGACTACTTCCGTACCATACACCAGTGAGAAAGGAGTTGCCCTGGTTGAGGTACGCACCGAAGTACGATAATCGTGAAGAGCAAAAGGCAACATCTCGTGCCAGTCTTTGTAGGTCACAACCATTTTCTGCATAATCTTCTTGATATTCTTATTAGCTTCCACAACAGCATCATTCATCTTCGGATGATATATAGAAGAATTGTGATGTTCGATCTTGAAACTCTGACACAGTTCCTTCATCATTTTGTTATTCAAATTTAAACCATTATCAGTAATGAATCTCTCTGGAATATCATAACGACAAATGATGTCCTTCTTTTTGAATCAGGTGACCACTTGCTTCGTGACATTAGCGAAGGACGCTGCTTCTACCCACTTCGTAAAGTAATCAATCGCGACCAGAATGAAGCGATGTCCATTAGAAGCAGTCGGCTCAATCTTTTCAATCACATCAATTCCCCACATGGAAAAAGGCCAAGGAGACGTCAACACATTCAGAGGAGCTGGTGGCACATGCACCTTATCCGCATAAATCTGGCATTTATGGCATTTTCTAACGTACAATCGGATTCCATAGTCATCCAATAATACCCAGATCTCAACAATTTTCTAGCCATTGCATGTCCACCGGTATGAGTACGAAAAGAACCCTCGCGGACTTCCTCCATCAACAGGTTTGCTTCAATTTCATCAACACAAAGCAGCAAGACCATGTCGAAATTTCTCCTGTAAAGCACATTGTTCTTGTTCAGATAAAAATTACCTGCTAACCTCCTCAGAGTCTTTTTATCCTTGCTGGATGCCCCAGATGGGTACTCCCGAGTCTTGAGAAAATGCTTGATATCGAAATACCAAGGCTTTCCATCGGATGCTTTCTCAACGGCAAACACAAAAGCAGGTCTATCAAGATACATGATGGTGATAGCGGGAGTTTCATTCCAGAAATTTACTTTATACATCGAAGCTAGCGTGGCCAAGGCATCCGCCATCTGATTCTCAGGCCTTGGCATATGATGGAAATCAACTCTATCGAAGAAAGCCAACAGTCTCCTTGCATAATCTCTATAAGGCACAAGGTTGGCCTGAGGAGTTTCCCATTCTCCTTTGATTTGGTTAACGACCAACGCTGAGTCACTGTATACATCAAGATTCTTAATCCTCATATCAACGGCCTCTTCTAAACCCATAATGCAAGCTTCATACTCGGCTTAATTATTGGTGCAAGCGAATGTCAATCGGGCGGTGAACGATATATGAGAACCGTGAGGAGTAGTGATGATCGCACCAATTCCATTACCATATGAATTAATTCCTCTGTCGAAAACCAAATTCCACTGAGATCCCCTCTCAGGACCCTCGTCAGGTAAAGGCTCATCACAGTCTTTCATTCTCAAAAACATGACGTCTTCATCTGGAAAGTCAAACTTCATCAGCTGATAATCCTCAATCGGCTTTTCCGCTAGATATTCTGACAGGACGCTTTCCTTAATGGCTTTTTGGGAAACGTACTGAATATCATACTCTGTTAACACCATTTTCCATCGGGCAATCCTTCCAAAGAGTGCTTGTTTTTCAAAGACATATTTGGTTGGATCAATCTTCGAGATTAATAGGGTTGTGTGGTTTAACATGTACTGTCTCAAATGCTTTGCGGCCCAAGAGAGTGCACAACATGTTTTTTCTAGCATGGAGTACCTCGACTCACAATCGGTGAATTTCTTACTCAAGTAGTAGATAGCATGCTCTTTTTTACCTGGCTCGTCCTGTTGACCGAGCACACATCCCATTGAATTCTCAAGAACCGTGAGATACATGATCAGTGGTCTCCCGACAACTGGAGGCATGAGTATTGGAGGTTCATGTAGATATTCTTTTATTTTTTCGAAAGCCTTCTGGCAATTTTCATTCCACCTATTTGTTTGATCTTTTCTCAGCAATTTGAATATTGGTTCACAAGTGGCTGTAAGATGAGATATAAACCTTGCAATGTAGTTTAATCTCCCCAGAAAACCACAAACTTCTTTTTCTGTTCTCGGCTCAGGCATTTCTTGTATAGCTTTTATTTTGGCAGGGATCTACCTTGTAACACCCATTTTAATTATTTAGTCTATTGGTGTTATTTTATTTTGGCGTGTCTTTTGTAGAGGAGTGAGCCTGAACGCGTGGGTGGGTGTCCTTAATTTATAGGAATTATTTAATAAAATATAGAGTTTAATAATAATATAATATAATTAATAATGATGATAATCTAATAATTAGTAATATTATTATTATTATTAGTGTTATTATTATTATTATCATTATTATTATTATTATAAGTATTATTATTATTAGATTAATAAAATAAAATAAGGATTTAAGGGGTATTAGAAGAGTTTGGGGGAAGATGGAAGATTAGAACACGATAGAAGCCAGTTTTAGAGAGAAGAGTAAAGAGGAAGAACAAGGAGGAAAAGAAGAAGGCTAGGGCTAACGATTCTTCGGGTTCTTCGTCAATCGGAGCATTAATCGAGGTAAGTGGGGAGAAACTGATTGGGATTGGTGTTTACATGAAATTGGGTAGTGGGGACTCCTTAACCCCGTAGGGATTTGATGAATATGTTTGTTATGTTGATATGTCTTTGACTGCTGTTGATTGTGATGATTTTGGTGTGCATGTTGATGTGTTTATGATTGTTGCTGCCATTGATGAATGGGTGCACATATGTTGTGGATTTGGTGAAGTTCTGTGTAACTTCTGCAGGAGTAGTGATGAATATGAAAATTGGTTCCGGAGAGAATGTTTAAGGAGCAATTGATTAGTGTTGTGTGTAGTACTTGTAATGATGATAGGACAGAGAATAGATGAGGAATTATAGGCTTGGAATTGAGCAAGGTGACATTGTTGAACAATGAGGGTTTTGTGAAATCGCAGACGCTCGCTAGCACCTTCTCTAGGTGAGCTAGTAGCGAGCATTCGACAGGGACTCGCTAGGCGAGTGAGGTAGCGAACACTTCAAGTAGCTACTGTCTGCCTTCTCTAGGGAGTTCGCTAGGCGAGTGTTGCACCCCAAAATTTGACCAACATTTATTTACCTAGCTTGTGTTCACTAGCATTATCATCTGCATCTCATTGATATGTGCGCAGTAGATCAAGAGGTATGATTACCCAGCAAGAGTTATACAAGACTTGGAAGCCAACCAAGAAGGTTGTTCAAGTGTTCAAAGGTTGATACCTTTGTCAGAGAACTCAAGAGATCCTTAGAAAGATTGGTTGAAACCAAGGGTGTATGCCTCATAACTTGAGAGTTGTGGGAGCTCCTCAGATGATTCTGAGGCCATGAGGATGGACTTGAAGCTTTGAGAGAGCTTATGAGATGTCTTGAAAGCCATCATGAGGCATAGAGAGGTCATTGTGCAAGAATAAGAAGACTCAGCCATGAGTGGTGTAACTAGGGTTTGACTGGGTCAACCCTAGGTCAACTGATGATTTGGAGAAGGTTGAGACCTAATCCAAGAGCCATGTGATCATGGATTGATGCATTGAGATGCTATAAGGATGATTCCTAGATCAACTCATCATGATTGAGGAGTTTGAGAAGTTTCAAGCTAGGGTTTCTAAGGCTTGACAGTGTAAAATCCCCTAGTTTGATCCCTATCTTCAAGGCAGTTTAGCTTAAGATGTGATTGTCATCTCATCTTTCCCCCAACATGAATGTTTTATAGCTTGTTCTTAGATTTAATTTGAGTACTATAAGTCCTTGATAGGATTTGTAGAGCTCAAGTTATGACTTTGACAAATTACAGGTCATCTGAAGTATGTGAATCTGGGTCCTTGAAAGTCACCCAACTTGCATCCAACTTTTGCCCTAAAAGGATGATTCCTATGAATTCTTGGTCAACATGAATGTTGTTCCTCAAATTTTTAGCTTTCTAGAGAGTACTAGAAGTCCTTGATAGGATTTATAGAACTCAAGTTATGGCTTTGACAAGTCAAGGGCATTTTGGTGATTTGGAGATTATAGGTCATTTCAAGCATAAGGCCATATCTCCTATTTCCAAGCTTCAAATGGAAAAATATTCAACATCAAACTTGCTTAGAATGATGTTTTAAGGCTATTAGGGAGGTCATGGTATGTTGAAAAGGCTTGTAGCAAAAAGTGATAAAAATGACCTAAAATGGAGGCATAAGTTAAATAAGTTCAAATTGGAAATTGGAAATCCCAAGTTACACATCCAAACCATGTCATATAATAGTTCATTTTGACTCTAAAAGACATTCTTAAAAACAATGGTTCAGCCACTTTTTTGAATTGAGGCCTAGATCATGGGGCTGCTTTGGAAATTGCTTGCTTGCATAATAAGGCACAAATGCAAAACTTAAGAAAACTCAATGTACAAGTTAGTTAAGGGTTTTAACACATCCTATATCTCATATGAGGAGAATTTCAGGTCAGTTGCAAGGGCTGCAAGGGCTATGGCATGAGATAGCACATGATATGAATGAATTCATAAACTCATGACATGAGAATTCCAAATTCTCATGGGATGGTTCCAGATGGTTCTAGATGATTCTAAACCACTCTATATAACCTATAGAACTTGCTCAGATGCAAGGTTGGTGTTAGAATTGAGAGAAGAGGGATTTGGCCATTTCACTTGCTTCCATTGCAAGTTGAAAGCAAAATCCACAATCTGATTCAATTCCATTCATTCTTTCAATCTAAACACATTCCTCAGATCATAGTGAAGTAGTGCAGATCAATTTGAGGGCCAAACCATGGAGATTTGAAGAGTTGGCATTTGGATTTTCAAGATTGCAAGTCACCATCGAATTCTGAGATTCAAGCATTCTCCATCAAATCTTTTGCAAACAGTAGCAAGATCATCATTCAGGGAGTGATTCTGAAGAGTTTGAAGGCTTGCAGTGAAGGTTTTCACCATCTGTCAATCAAGATTCAACAGGTTAGTAAATTTTCTTCTACACCATGATTTAGGCATGATTAGCAAGAATGGTTAGGTTAGAACTGTTAGAGACCAATAGGAGATGGATTCTGAGCAGTTTGAGAGCAATTGGTGAGGTTTCAGTTGGTGTCACCATTTTTGTTTGGACCAAGAACTCGAGTTATGGTGAGCTATAGAATGAATTAGATGTCAAGAATCAATCAGTGTGAGTTGGTGATTAATCTGAGGCAGTTAATTGCAAGAATTGTTGAAGTTGATATTTGAGCATATCTTTGATCTTGGATCGGGTTTGGAGATTTAGGATGTTTCAATTGATTTCAAGGCCATGGTTAGATTCAGCATGAAATTCTGGGCAGGTTAGGGTTTGGAATTTTGATTTTCCATGGAGAATTGATGAGGTTCGAGTTTGGGGGAAGATGGAGCTTGAAGCTCTGCATTTCCATGGCTTCAGTTAGAACCCTAGCTGGAGGAAGAGGATGAAGAGAGGGCCATTGGATCAAGCGTGGACCCTTTGACTAAGGGGAGATCCAAGGGCCAGGATTTAATTTCATTTGAAGAGGGAATCTGAAACCAGCATGAAACGCATCGTTTCATTAAAAGGGATTTGGGATGGACTGCTAATCACACCCCACTTTCATGGCCCATTGGTTTTTGAACTGAATTTGGTTACTCTTTGCACCGTGGCTTTTCCATTTTCTTTATGATTTCTTAATTGATTTTCTGATTAGATCTGGGCCTAGCGCGCCTCACTATCCCCACCCCCATTTTGAGCCCATTCATAAAATGAGCTATCTGGCATTGCTATCTGCACCTAGGTTTTCTCACTTTTATTTCCTTTTCTCCATTTTATTTCAATCTTTGAAAAATCATAATAAATAGGAAATTAATGATTTTTGCATGGGGATTTTTTCTCCCATTTCATGATAATGTCTAGAAAATTATCAAATAAAAATATTTGCATTTCATGCATTCTTAATATTTTTTGTGTATTTTCTCTTTTAATAGCTTTGTAATTCTCTTATGTTGATGCATAGATTTGTAGAATTTTGTTTAGCTAGTTCCCTTCATATTTTTAGGCCATTCTTTTTAGGATAGTTATATTAGGACTTTAGATCCCCTCTGGATTTATTCCATAATTTTTTGAGGAATTTTTGATTAGTTTTGCTTAGATGACATTAGGTTGTGTAGAATTAGGTCAATCCTTAACATAGGTCCACAATAACACTAGAATTTTGGGTTTCTAGGTCAAGATAGATATTGGGACATATAGGGTATTAAGGGTAGGTATATAGGATCCCCTAGAAATTATATTAGGTTTTAATATAGTAGTATACTATTTTTAAGTGATTTTTGTAGTTGATTGTTGTTTGTGTTGCCCTTGTGGGCTTGTATTTTTGTTTGCTTTGCTTTGTGGGCTTGGAGAGCTTGGTATTGCTTTGAGGAGAATTGTGGAGCATAGTAGAAGACTTGGAGATTGATTGAGGAGCTTGAGAGCTTGGAATCTTATTTGTTTTGTTGTTGTTTTAGGGTTAGGAACTAGGAAGAGTTTAGACCTAGTTAACTTCCTTCTTAAACATGGATGGTATCTTTCACCTCCATTCCTCCCTATGATTCAAAGTCCTTCCATGGTATTCACCTCTCTCCTTTGGAGGGATAGGTGATGGTACCTAGGAAGTAGAACTTTTGAGGGAACCATTCCTTTGATGTTGAACCCTTATAGGTCACCTTTGGTGGTCAATAAGCAGTTTAACACCCCAGCTTATCCAGTTAAGTGATTTCCTCTGGTTTGAATATCTGGAGAGATGTTGAGCTTGAGTTTGAAGATGAAGACTTCATTGAAGAGTGTGGAAGAGGATGAGTCCTTGAGCATTGCCATTCCAGCTGAAGCTTGAAGAGCAACAAGAGCAAGTTGATACTTGAAGACCCAATGAAGATCCAGTAAAGACTGAATGAGAAGTTGAGGCTTGAAGAAAGGACTGAAGGATAAAGTTGACATTTCCAGATGATTGAAGAACTATTCTGAGAAGCTGAAGCTTGCAGGAGGAGAAGACCAAGTTGAGATTGGTAAAGCAAAGAGAGCTTGAGAGCTTGAAGACTAAGTTGATACTTAGGAAGAGGATTCAAGTGAGATTTATTCTGAAGAGCTGAAGCTTGAAGAACAAAGGGAGTTGATATTTACCTTGGAGCTTGGAGATCCTGAAGGAAGCCAAGTTGATACTTGTGGTTAATAGTGAAGCCTGAAGGTGGAACTGATCAAGAAGCTGAAGCTTAAAGAAGAAGATAAGTTGAAACTTATGTTAAAGGGTTGAAACCTGGAAAAGATATTTGTCAAGAGTGATGGAAGTCTGAAGACTGAGTTGCTGTTGGAAGAGCTGAAGCTTGGAGTTGAGAGAGGAATTGATCTGCTTTCTTATCTTTTTCTTTGTTGTATTGATGTGTTTTGTTTGATTTGCTTGATGCATTAGAATAAGTCCATATCTAGACTAGGTAGAATCTAGGAGCATGATTGCACTAGAGGTTGAGTTGCTCCCTCTGCTTGTATTGTTACTGTGTGGCTTTGCTTACGGGTATTCGGTAGAGCCCAGCTCCCTTCCCCATGTGGTTTGTTTGCCTGATGGCATTTCGATTTCATTTCTTCTGTATGATTGCAGTTTACTGTTTGCTTGATAACATGTTGTTTACTTTCAGTATGATTACTGTTATCCATTCTGGCTTGAGGTTGAGATGAGCTTGTGGAGGCTGAAGCCCCACACACATTTCCTCCCTCACTTGCATTGCATGCATTTTACAGTTTGAGCTGATGCTTTATCTGTTTCGGTGTATCATTGACATGATCCCTTAGGACTCTCATTTCCTTTGATAAGGAATTGATGATAGAACTTTAGGTTGAAACCTATGCATGATAACTTCTAGGAGTCCCTATTCAAACCTTAACCATAGGATGAATCTTTGGCATGACAACAGTAGGACTTGATAGTCTCCCTCCTAGTTGGGCCTGTTCTCTTCTCATCTCAAAACAGCTTAAGATACAGTAATCATGAATGATTTCTTTCGTACGTTACGAGCCTTAAGCTATCTGAGAAAGGATTGTGGGAGTTTCTTTTCCACAGTCTGGATGTTTAGTATGGTACCCTTTGGGTGACATGCGACGCATTCACTCTCAGGTCATAGTCTCTAGTGCGATTGAAATTGCAAACACAATAAAAAACACTTCTTTCGTAAAACACAGGAAATAAACCGTAGTGTCCCGAACTACGTAAGCTCTGATCTCTCATACCTGTTGAGAGTACGTAGGCACAATACTGATGTATTGGCGAGCTACCTTCCCCCATAACCCGTCGTAGGTCGAACTACATTGGCTCTGATTTCTCGTTCTCTGATGAGAATACGTAGGCATAAAGTGTGACGCTTTGTCGAGTCATTTTTCTTTTCTGTTTAAGCCAGCCTTGATAGGTAGATAGATACAACCAACCCGTCCAGTAAACACAACAAGCGTGGATCCCGTCGAGTATGACGGACGTGAAGGGTGCTAAAACCTTCCCCTTGCGTAACCGACTCCCGAACCCAGACAATGGTTGCGACGACCTTGTCTTACCCTTTTTCGTTAGGTTTTTCCGATCGTTTCCTTTCCCGCTCCGAGGGATAAATAACGAAAGGTGGCGACTCTTCTGTTGTGCCGGCACCTTATTTTCACGAAAGCGACAGCGAGCAGCTAGCGAGTGTTCGCTAGAGCTTCGCTAAGCGAATGAGCCAGCAAGCATGACAGAAATTGTGATTTTGTACGGTGAGGGTGGTTCTGTCGTTTTGTAGTATCCCTTGAGTTGGGACCAGCATAGATATGGTGATTAGTGGTGAAGCATGTATACTTGACATTAAAAGGTGAAATTATGTAGTGATCGAAGTTAACTGGAATAAGTAGATTGATTTGTGAGATATGCATGGGGTATGGTGATAGGATCAGGGGGATCGTGTGACTTTAATTAAAATAAATAATTGATGAACAATATGTATGTATGATGTATGGTGATGTGATCAGGGGATTGTGTGCACCTTGTGTGCTTGAGTTCATTTGTTGTGCATTTGGTGTTTGGTGGGACGAATCATTGCTCAAGAGGAGTGTATGTGATTCATCTGTACTCCATTGCGGAGAATGGTGGGGATAGATCATGGCCAAGGACGGGTGTATGTGATCTATCTGGGGTTCGATTGAATGAACCAATGATTCGGTACCGCATGCATGGTATTGAGTTGCATAATTGCATTATGGTATGTTGTGTTGACGTTGGACAGTAGGTCGTATTTGATGAATGTTGGGTGATGAGTGATATGATTACTACCTTTATTTCATGTGATGTATTACCAATAATTTTGATCATGTTTTCTCACCCCTTTGTTGTTGTTGTGGTCTGTGCTTCTTCAGAAGTACAGACAATCCAGGTACTTAGCTAGCTTGGATAGAGGTGCGCGAGTCGAGTCTTAGGATGCTCTGATACGTAGCACGGGACTTGGGCATTTTCTTTTGATTTAGTTGAGATTGTTTTACTTTCCTGTTACGTATCATGTGTTGGTGAATTTTATTAATGAATATTTTCAAGTATTGGCGGTTGGACGAGATTGATGAACTAATGAATATTTTCCGTTGTTTTGATTTGAAAACCTTCTGATGAAGAGTATGTTGAATTATGTGATGTGATATCCCACTTTGATGGAGAACTCTGATGTTTTTTTTAAATTAATCGTAATTTATTTTAATTCGGGAAAGTGGGGTGTTACATACCTCAATACCCTTTTCACTGACAATGAAACCCAATAACTTTCCAGATCTCACCCCGAAGGTGCACTTGTTAGGATTCAGCCTCAGCTTCAACTTCCTCAGCCTTTCAAACAATTTCAGAAGATCGACCATATGTCCGTCCTCCGTATGTGACTTTGTTATCTGTCGCTACCGCGAAAAATAAGGTGCCGGCAAAACAGAAGAGTTGCCACCTTTCGTTATTTATCCCACAGAAAGGGAAAGGAAACGATCAGAAAAACCTGACGAAAAGGTATAAGACAAGGTCATCGCAACCAATGTCTGGATTCGGGAGTCGATTACGCAAAGGGAAGGTATGAGCACCCCTCACATCCATCGTACTCGATGGGATCCACGCTTGTTGGTTTATCTGACGAGTTAATTTAACTATCAACGCTAAAGGTCTGGTCTGGTCTGAAAACAAAATGACTCAGCAGAACACAGCTGTTTTATGCCTATGTATTCCTGTATGGAACGAGAAATCAGAGTCAATGTAGTTCGCCTAACTACGGGGGGGGGGGGGGGGGGTTGCTCGCCGAGATATCTCATCTCGTGCCTACGTACTTTCACACGGCGTGAAAGATCAGAGCAAACGTAGTTCGGGCTAACTACGGGTAACCAGGGTGTTCTCGATCACACGGGGTGAGAGAAAGTACTGACAATACTAGCATACCCATTCTAGCAGTTAGGTGTATGCTGCTCGCTCGTCGGAGACTTAGGCGTTACCTGTTTGCGGTAGAACGGACGTAGTATGTCGGGGTTTGAAGCCAAGGGAACCTACGGGACTTAGAACTACGGTCTGGTCTCAATTGCGCTAGGGTAAGAGAAAGGGAAAGATTAGTCGTTAGCGGGAAAGTCTCGATCGCACTGCAGCGAGAGAACGGAGGAGTTAGTTGTTAGTGTGCTCGCTAGGATATCGCATCCTATGCCTACATATTCTCGTCTGGAACGAGAAATCAGAGCAGCTGTAGTTCAGCCAACTACAGGAAAGGGGAAAGAGGGAGAAGGGAGCTCGCTAGGATTATCGCAATCCTATGCCTACGTACTCTCGTCTGGTACGAGAGATCAGAGCAAATGTAGTTCGGCGCTACAGGAAAGCAAGTCTCGATTGCACAGGGGCAAGAGAAGGGGTCTCAATCGCCTGAATGCGAGAGAAAAAGGTTTCCATCGTGCGAGGGCGAGAACAAAGAGGAAGCAGGCCTAACACGCCTAAACGGGAAGGAACTCGGGACACACACGCGAGAACCTAAGGCGTAGGAGCGAGTGCATCGTATGTGACCCAAAGGGTGCCACACTAAACTCTCTAGACAATTGAGAGGAAACCTCTCAATCACCATTTCCTACGTATCTAACGCTACAGCTCACAACACTCGACGGCTGCACGAAGACTCGAATAAGAAAGATGTTATCGAACGAAGCGGTTTCGTTGGCCCTCGACATGTGCGCAAGCTCCATTCCAATCTTCTCCTCTCTGGATCCTTGATGATGACGCTCCGAATCAGAAACAATGTAACGCTAAACCGTTATGACTTGACTTATATGATAAATCAAACTCTAAGAGGTAGTGTATTGATATCCATGTCAAAGACAAGATAGAGAAATGATATCGAAAATCATTCTCCAATTGAATCATGTCACACGGCCAGCACATAATAAAATCAAAATAAAATCAGACAGCGAAAGAGAATTGAGGAGAGAAATACAATAACAAATAGAAATAATACGCTACTCCTAAAATTGAAATTAAATTCCTAATAGAAAATACTCTAAAGAAATATTAAAAGGAAATGCATACAGAAAATAAAATGGAAATTCTATCCCATGCACAATATTCTATAATTCTATAATAGAATGTAAAATCTATATAAACTCTATAAAAGAAAAATAGAAAAGAATTATAAATTCTAGAATATAAAATCTATATTAAAAATAGTGCATAATATTCTAAACTATAATTCCTAAGGAGAAAAAAAATAGTACTTAACAAAATAGAATATAAAATCTATGCTAAAAATAATATGTAATAATATCTAAAGGAAAAATAAACTATAAGTCCTAAAAGAAAAATAGAAACTAAAACTAGGATCTATTACAAACAAATGTCCAATACAAAGCAAAAATTAAAATAAAGGGGAGGGGGTACAACAGCTAAACAGAGGGTAAAGCAGCAAAAAACACCACTGGGCCCAGCCCACAATACAACAACAAAAAAAAAAAACAAAGGGGGCGGGGGGTGGGAATGGAACGTGTTGCACCCCAAATTTTGACCCCTTAGATCCTCCTCATCATTTTAGGATCATATTCATTTGATTATCTAACCATAACCTATTTCAAGTTTGTCTTTGTCAAGATACAGAAATCAGGGTTTTGTACAGCCAAAATCGAGGTTCGAGGGTTAATCAGTCAACGTTTTGGATTGGTTCTCTTTGAATTGAGTCTCCACATCATCAAGTGTTTTCCATTGGATCAAGTATGAATCCAATTCGAGGTTGTCACCCAGGAATTAAGAACAGTGCAGTTCAGGATACCCGATTAGGGTTTTCGATTAGGAAAAGTCAACTGTAGTTTGACTTTTGATTTAAAAGGTGTTCCAATGGTGGGATCATGGTCCATGAAGTTAATATGGCTTAGTAAAGTCTACTCAAGAAGTTTCAAGGCCTCAAAATACCCGGAACATCAACCGTCGACTCGGTAGCCACCGATCGATCGTTCGGTTGACCGAAAAGTCAACTCTTCACTCATGAGGAATTTGACCTCAAGATGGGAATCAAAAATGGTCCTAATGATATATTACACATACCCATGAAGTTTCATGATCATTATATCAAGGGTTAGGGAGTAATCGCAAAAGTTGGGAAATTAAGGTTTTGAAAAGGGCAAAGCCATAACTCCTTAACCACACAAGGGTTTTTGACCTAGTTTCAAGGGGAATGAGTTCCTAAAACAAGCATAAATATTGTAGTACCTAATTGGGGATTTTTAAAAAGTACAAGTGGGTTCCATAACTCTTCCTGGTTAGAGAGAACCAAGATCCACAAGTTGGCAAAAACTCACATTCGCAAAACTAGGTCAGCATGAGTTTTTTTATTCCAAAACCTCTTAAAATCGATGCTAATCAAAGACTAAACCTCATTTATGATGTTTTCATTGATAATGAACATTTTTAATATCAATTCCCACGAAAATGGCACAAAGATCAAAGGAAATCATTGTTTAATGCACGTTGCAAAAGTGAATAGTGAAGAAAGAGAAAAAAGGTGGCTACCCTTGTCAAATCATCAACTTTACTTCAACAAGTCACCTCCTAAACTATAAAGCATGATGAAAAAAATATATAGGGCATGGAGAATATCTTAGTAGAGTGGCTTAAAGACAAGTATGAAGATTGCATTGGAAAACTCAAAGATTTTCATGATGGAAGGTTAAAATAGGCAATTTGCCCATACCTTGATCCAAGGCCTTTGGCTATAAATAGAACTCACTTCCTACATAAAAAACACACCATTTCCATTCTATAAACCATCTAGAACTCTCTCCCTTACACAATCACCAAATTCTTGCAAAATCTCACTAAGTCTCCAAAACCCCTCAAAATCTATTTTTGCAAAACACCTTCCAAAATCATTTCCAAACTTTTTCCAACTCAAGAAACACTTCAAACACATCAAATATGATGCATTGAAGCTATCCAAATCACTTCCACACTTATGTGACAAGGTTTGAGTGAGTTGGTCTTTGAAATCTTTGGATTTTAGAGTTTTTCCTTCATTTACAAGGCATTTCGTCCACTAGCTTGCTTGGAGGTTGTCTGGAGCATCTATTCATCAACCTAGGAACACTTGAAGACCTTGTAAGAGCTCTCAATATCTCTGGTTTTCTTATTGCTTAAGCTTGCTTCAAGAGGTAAACCTAAAACTCATAAATGTGAACTTTTTACTTGCATTTCACATGCTACCATGAATGTTTTTAAGGTTTTCACCTTCCTATCTCTCATTTATTTTCAAAACTCTAATTTCATTCTCTTTTGAGTTTTATTTTAAAGTTATGATTTTGGCTTGTTAGCATCCTTGTGTACTTGAGTTTGACTAAAACTCTTTCTTGTAAGCATTTGTGTGTAATCATCATTAAAACTTGAAAGTTTTCTCCCATGAAGTTTTGAACTTCTCACTTACATTTGTTGTGACATTATTTGATTAGGCATGATGCCTGTAAGTATACACGTCATCTTGTAAGCCCTATTGAAGCCTCATCTTTGTTAAGATCCCCTTCCATCTTTATTAAGATGTACCCCATTCTTTGTCAAGATATGTCTGTGGTTTTCACCCTTTGTGTTTAGTCTTGTAAGAACTTCCCCATTTCATTGATATTGTAATATCTTGATGTCTGCTTTGGTTGTAACCATTTATCTTGATTGAAATCATTGCTTGATATTGTAATATCTTAAATGCTTGCTTTTGGTTGTAACCATTCATCCTGATTTAGATCCTTGCTTATTATAATATGCTTGATCATTCTTGGTTGTAACCATATCCCTTATATTCATCATGTGTGAATGTTTATGCTTTGTTAAGTTTACTTTCCCCAAGTGATGGAACTCTTTAGTTCTCATCCAAGTTGTGTCATCTTTTCCCTTCCAAAGGAAAGTCTCTCTATTGACCCTTGGGTCATAGGTAGCTCATTAAACTCATAGGTCTGGATAGAACTTTCTCCCCCTTTTTGGTCTGGATAGAACCAATAGGATATAACCTCATAGGTCTGGATAGAACCTTCCCCCTCCTTTTGGTCTGGATAGAACCAATAGGACTTAAACTCATAGGTCTGGATAGAACCTTCTCCCCCTTTTGGTCTGGATAGAACCAATGGGATTTAACTCATTAGGCCTGGATAGAGCCTTCTCCCTCTTTTTGGTCTGGAAAGAACCAATAGATCCTTATTCTGTAGTTCGTGCCCGAACTACGACCGCTCTGATTTCTCATTGGATAATGAGAATACGTAGGCACAAGATGCGATATCTTGACGAGCAACCTTCCCCCTTATTCCTCCTTTTGTTCTGGATAGAACCTTCTTCCCTCTTTTGGTCTGGAAAGAACCAATTGATCCTTATTCTGTAGTTCTTGCCCAAACTACGACCGCTCTGATTTCTCATTGGACAATGAGAATACGTAGGCACAAGATGCGATATCTTGACGAGCAACATTTCCCTTTCTCCCACCTTTTGGTCTGGATAGAACCAATTGGTCTTACAACTTAGAGATAGGTAGAGTTTGGTTAACTCTATGTAAGAATCATGGATATGATTACTTACTTTCCCTTGTTGAGCGTTCAACATAGATTTAGAGAGTTTTGTTAAACTCTATACGAACATTGTTATGTTTGTTCCCCTTTGAACCTTGATCATAATCAAGTGTTCTTCGACCCTAGTAAGGTGAACTACGATTGCTCTGATTCTATCCTAGTTAGGATACGTAGGCAGAGGACGCGACGTCTTTGCGAGCAAACTTAGAAACTATCTTTAGGTTTTAACCTACACCCTTTACCCAATCTCAATCCATGGCAAACATTTACCAAACTTAGCATGCAAATAAACAAAAGGTTCCTGTAGAGTACTACAGATGTTTAGGATGTGAAATACCTACCCTATGCATAACCAACCCCCGATCCCCGAATCTCTTAGCGTTGTTGTTACATCGCGAAAAGGGTTTTTTCTTTCTTTAGACCTTTCCTTTGGATAAATTAAAGTCTGGTTGTGAATTTTAAGAATTAAGATTCAAGTTAATCAATAGCTTTGTATCACGATTCTCACCGCAACAGAACGGAGGGCGTATAGTCAGTAAAAACATAATTGGGCTCAAGGGTTTGTGAGGCCCAAACGAAAACAAGCTGGATGGGGGCACAACGGAAAAACGTAGGGTGTAAGCCAGAAAAAACAATTGGGCCACAGGCCCAACTAGCCGAAACCAGGGGGGGCTCTTGGTCTAACCTCTCCTTCTTTCTGGCCAAAAAAATGCTAGAATGCTTTCTCTCTGCTTTGCCTCCTACGCCGCTGCCGGTTTCACATTCTCACCATCTTTGGCTTCTTCTCTTTCCCACTTTCCTCCAACCAGCACCAGAAATCCCTATCCCTCTTCGTTCCTTCTTGTTTCCCTCAAACATCACCCGAACAACACAGCAATGACGGAGATCAGACGAAGATGGAGCCTCGACACTTAAGTTTGATGAAGCTCGTAAAGATTCTTGAAGACTCTCGGTGAAGGCTTGTGGATCCTGTGATGGAGTATTTTGCATGTTGATTTGTCCGGAGATTCGGCTCGCAACTTGAAGCTTAAACCCAGATCTCATAACGTTGACACGAACTTCGTCTGAAAACACAGGGATGAACACTGGATAGAGACGTTTGAAGGATCTGGAAGAACATTATGTTGTTGGTTGACGAACATGCGAAGAACACGGTGGAGTTTCAAAGAAATCCAGGGAAACATTTGTGAGGTTCCATGAGGGTTGATGGAAAGGACGAAGGTTCACCGATCTAGATGGAATTCTTGGAGAATCTGGAAACTTGCATGAACTCGAAGGTTCTTGAAGATTCTGGTGGAAGATTGTTGAAGCTTTTTTGAAGATCTTAAATTGGTTGCTGGAAAACATGATGAATCCTGATGCGTTTTCCGGTGAAACGCTTGTGTTTCTGGAGAAGAAATGATGAACGGATGATGATTGCAGATTGATGAAGATCATGGAAGATCTTGATGAACATTGTTGAAGGTTGACGATGAATTATGGAAAACGTATGAATTTTTGGATGAATTTTCTGGTGGGAGTTGCAGTTTTCCGGTGACGGTTATGAGTTCCGGTGACAGTTACGGAGGTTCCGGCGAACTTCCGGTGGTGGTTGCATGGCCGGCAGCGAGGGGTGAGTGGGTGGCACGCGGCGCGTTGCATGGGAGAGAGAGGGGACGCGTGGAAGTGAGGTGGCGGAGAGAGATAAGGATACGTGGAGGCGCTTATATAAGGACATGTGTCCTGGACTGAACTCGTGGGCCCCCAAAAACGACACCTGGCCCACTAAAGACTACAATTAAAGGATGGGCTAATGCTGATTAAAAACCTGATTAAAAAAACTGATTAATTGTTAAACGAAAATTAATAAAACTTGGACCTAATTAAAACTAACTAATCTAATTAAAATTGATTAATAACCTAATTAACATCTAATTAATATTCTAAAGAAATTAAAATCTAATAAATTCTAAAAAGAAATAAACTAATCTAAAAAGAAATTAATTTCTATTAATTCTAAATCCTATTAAATTCTAAAAAGAGTTATATCTATTAATAAAACCTATTAAACCTAAACAATTCAATTAATATCTAAAAAGAAATAAACCTAGTAAAAATAGAAAAAACTATTAATACCTAATAAAATCTATTTAAAATTCTAAGAAAAACAATTAACCTATTTAAAATCTATTTAAAATCTATTTGAACCATATTTCCTAATATTAAAAATTAAGGAAAAAACTAGAAAATGAAATGAAAAATCAATTAAATCGATTAAAAAAGATGCGAGAATACAGCGAAATAAATGGTAAAAACTGGACACCGAGATATCCTCAAAAACCACAGCAAGAGCTGAAAACACCAGGAAGAGCACAAATTCCACAACAAAACCCGCTTATTCGAACTGGTTTGAACTGCCTGAAACACCAGGGGAGGGATGTAATCCCGATAAAGTCAATCTGACTGAAAAAATGCAATGTACGCGGTATGCAAATGCAAAATGCAAAATGAGTCGAAACATAAGCCAAATACAAGAAATGGTTGGTCAAATTTTGGAGTGCAACACTATCATGTCATCAACATAGACTTCCACCTCATGATGAATCATGTTATGAAACAAATTGACCATCTCCCGCTGATAAGTTGCCCTGCATTTTTCAATCCAAAGGGCATCACCTTATAGCAAAAAGTCCTCCACTGTGTGATGAAAGTAGTTTTCTCCATGCCCTCTGGGGCCATCTTGATTTGGTTATACCCAGAGAAGCCATCCATGAATGAAAACACAGAATACTGAGCGGTGTTATCAACCAACACATCAATATGAGGGAGCGGGAAATCGTCTTTCGGGCTCACTTTATTCAGATCTCGATAATCAACACACATCCTGACCTTTCCATCCTTCTTAGGAACAGGAACAATATTAGCGGCCCACAGAGGGTAATTCATGACAGCAAGAAACCCATCATTTAACTGCTTTTGCACTTCTTCTTTGATCTTGACTGCCATGTCAGGCCTTGTCCGTCTCAACTTCTACTTGACTGGCGAGCATTCTTCTCTGAGAGGCAACCGGTGTACCACAATATCTGTATCTAGCCCAGGCATGTCTTGGTAAGACCAAGCGAAGATATCCTTATACTCACGGAGCATTTCAACCAATCTTCTCTTGAAACTGTCTTCCAATGCAGCCCCTACTTTGATCTCTTTCTTGTCATCCTCGGTACCCAGATTGCTAATCTCAATATCCTCCTGATGAGGCACAATGACCCTTTCCTCCTGCTTGAGAAGCCTGGCTAACTCTTCGGGTAGTTCACAGTCTTTGTTAGTCTCATCTTCAGCTTGATAAATGAGATTATCAAAGTCATACGAAGTCATAGCTGAACCTGAATCGATGGCATCTGATAGAAAAGACCTGCATGAGGATGTTATGTTTATTATGCGATGCAACAAACAAAACACATTGCCATTTTTCTATTAAATATAAATGCAAAACTAAAACAAGAAAAACAGGGATCACAAAATTTGAATGCGAAACGTCTTTTATTAATGATAAACTGTAAATAACAAGAAGGCCCCACAAATGGGTCACTACGTCTTGGGCAGAACACAGGACTGGACATAATCAAAACAATGAACATTACTCTGCAGCAGTAACATGAATGAATTCTTCGGTAGTCCAGTTGCACAGCTTCTGGCCGGGAGTACATGGACGAATCCAGGCATCCATGTCGCAGTCACTGTCACCTTCATTGTCTTCAACGACATTGATTCTATCGAATATCACACCACTGCTGGTGAGCTGAACAGGTCCCCTATATCTCGGAATCTGAGAAGAACATGAGGGTTTGTATCCCAGGTCTAACTTGTCCTGCTTGATAGGAACATCGAGAACTTAACCCCACTTCTGAGATGTCAAACTTCATCAATGCCTTCTTCGGAAGCACATTGAGGGATGATCCCGTATAAACCAAGACACGTGACATCAAAGATCCTCTACACTCCAACGATATGTGCAGAGCACTGTTGCACCCCAAAATTTGCCCAACCTTTTCTTAACTTGGTTTATGTTTCATTTCATTTCTTTCTAGCATTTGCATTGCATATCATGTTGTATTAAACAGGGGATAAAGATATTGTGCATAACAAGAGGAGTCTACTTAGAGGGTTGAGCCTAAGCAAGGGGTTTTACTCAAGTTTGAATGGTCATCAAGTCAGCTAGAAGTGGACATTGGTCTTGTGAAAGAAAGGATGGATATATGTGGATCAACTCCTAACTTGGAGGCCAATTCAAGATCATCAGAGGATTGTTAATTCATGGTATGGATATAGGATGTTGAGAGAGCTCATTGAGTGCCTTGAGGGTCATTGTGGAGCTCATCCAAGTGTTTGTGCTAAGTGTAAAAGGTTACAGTTGAAGGTGTTGCAATTAGGGTTTCATCTGGTTAATCCTAAGTCAATTGTGCAATTGAAGGAGATTAAAACTCAATTAAAAGTCTTTATGGTCATAGGATGTTATGTTAAGATATATGAGATATCATTTCAAGTTAAATTCATCAAGAATCAAGTGTGTGAGAAGTTACTAAATTAAGGTTCTCAAGGTAAAATCCCATATTTAGTGCCTAACTTCAAGACCACCTATCTCAAGACACAAGTTTCATCTTAGCTTTTGACCAACATGGAACTTTTAGGGCATGTTCTTAGCTTTCTTTTGAGTACTAGAAGTCCTTGATTGGATTTATAGAACTCAAGTTATGATCCAGACAAGTTACAGGTCATCAGAGGGATGTGATTTTGGTCAACAAAAGTCAACCAACTTCCAAGCCATTTTTGACCTAGAAGGATGTTTCTCTTCAACTTCTGGACAATATAAAAGTTGCAGGTCTTGGTCTTAGCTTTCCAAAATGTACTAGAAGTCTTTCATCTGATTTGTAAAACTCAAGTTATGAGGGTTGCAAGTCAGGGGTATTTTGGGAAAGTAAAATTATAGGTCATAAAATTATAGGTCTATTTCACCAACTTGCACACTTCAAATGAAGATTTTTCCAACATCCAACTTGCTCCAAATGGTGTTATTTGATTAGTCAAACATTGATAAGTCATGGAATTGGCTTGGTTTGAAGAATGGATATGTGAATTTTCATGAAAGAAAGCTTAAAAGGGCAAAATAGGAATTAATTCATTATTGATCAATTTGGTGCAAATAGTGTATTTTTTTAGTGCAAACAACATTTAAACACATTGGCAATTTTAGATTTTGAATGTGAGGTGTTTAAGTGAGCCATTTTCAAGATTTCTTCATCATGAAGTTACATAACAAATCTCAACCATTGAGATCAATTAATGAGTTAATCCAAGCCATTCACATCCCATGTGGTACCTGTTGCACCCTAAAATTTGACCAACTGATTCTCCTGTCTGACTCATGGTCTAAATTCATATTCGCAAATCAGACGCATGATATTTGGGCACAGACAGAGGATATCAGAATTACAGCTTGATTTTCGTCTATCAGATATGGCAGATCCAGTCCGGATCATCAGGGTTTTATTTTCGGGAAATTTGTGTGCTCCTCGGTGATTTTTAGCTTGCATGGTGATTTTGGGTTATTCTGATGCCCGGGGTTCTCGGTTCGATTCGATCTGGTCTCGTGCGCTCTTTTATGGTGGTCATTTGCATTTGTCTGCATTTTTAGGGTTTTAATAGACTTTTGTGGATTTTAAATAGGCTTTATAGATTTTTCTGGATTTTAAATAGGGTTTTTGTATTTTTTTAATAGTTTAAATCTCTTTTTAGAATTTTATATAGATTTTTAAATAGATTTAATAGTTTTTAATCATTTTTTATATATAAAAGAATTTAGATAGTTTTAATTGTTTTAGGTAATATAGAAAATATTATAGATTTTCTTTTATGTTAATAGGGATTTTAATAAATAGAAGTAAATAGAGTTGTTTTAATATAGGTTTAGTAGTTTTTTAGGATAATAGATTTTATAGTTTTAAATAATAGTATGAATTTTAATAGAAATTAAACAGAATTTTGTAGAATTTTATTAGAGATTAGTAGAGTCTTAATCATTTTTGGTTTAATATAGAGTTAATTAGATTTTTAATCACTTTTTAGATTTAATTAGGATTTAATCTTTTAATAGGAGTCATTAGAGTTTTAATGATCTTTTTTCAGATAGTAGGGGTTATTAGAGTTTTATTAGATTGTAATCTTTTTTAGAGTTAATTAGGACTTAGTTAGTTAATTAGGTCATCATTAGTCATTAGTTTAATTAGTGATTGATAGGACTTAATCAGGTTTTAGGCCACATTATTATTAATCAGTTTTTCAGTCTTTTTGTGGGGGTTTTCGTCCAGTTTTTCGGTGGGCCCAGAAATCATTGTTTGAAGGCCCAAAGTCAGTCCAACCCAGTTTTTGGCAGTTTTTTGTCCAGAGTCTGCAAGTGACACTTGTCACTATAAGAGGCAGGCCACGCGTTGCTCTCAAGGGACCCCACCACACCAACTCTGAATTCACCAAAATCCCACACGCGTCCCACTACACTCTCCCTCTGCCAGCGCGTCTCACGCGTGTCACCACTCTGACCTCCCCTTTGCCACTTGTCACGCCCTCAGCCCTCGCCTGAGCTTCGCCAGAAAACACACCGGCGGCCATGCATCCGCCCTGATCCTCCCACCGCCGGTCACCCCAACGTCTTCCGGCCACCGCAACAGCTCGCCGGAGTTCGTTTTCCACCCAGAATTCCCAGAAACGCTCTTTTCTTCATCTTTTTCCTCCATCCGACTTCATCATCACCTCGCCGGAAACATCAAACTTTGCCGGAAACTGCAAGAACAACTCTCCAGATCATCTTCCATCTTCATTGTTCTACAAGTGTGATTTTCCAGAACACGTTCGAACACTCATCTTCCTCCAAAGATTTTCCAGAACACATTCGAATGTTCATCATTCTTCACAAAGAATTTCCAGAAACGCATCTATCGTTCTTCATCGTCCATTCAAGAGTGCTTCAACAAACTCAAGAACATCATCATCTCATCACGGAATCTTCAAATCAGGAACCTTCATCCTTTGATTGTTTCCAGAAATCTTTCTGATCTTCATCTGAACCTTCTTCATTCGTCAACACCTTCAAGTCGCCCTCAAGAACACCTTCAGAGGATCCACCGTTCGTTCGATCCTTTCTTTCTTTTTTCCAGAAAGTTATCCGGAGATCTTCTCAACGGCGTGCATCCTTCATCAGATCTATCACGATCTTCAAGCGTCTTCCTTCAACGAACGTTCGGTCGCCTTCAGCTCTTTGCAGCGAGCTTCAAATCCTGGTTCGTCTTTCCAGGTTCCATTTCCTTCTCCTTCCTCGCTTTGCATGTGCGTTTTAGATCGCCATCTGTAGGATTAGTCTTTTAGGTGAAGCGTTTAAGTTAGGGTGGCATTTTAGCTGAGTTTTGAGGTTTGAGTGATGATGACGGTGTTCTTGAAGATTTGTTGTTGCTAGTGTTGAACTGAGAATGAAGGTGGTTGAGGTTGGTTTGAGAGGTTTCAGATAGGGTGAGGAAGATGAGAGAAGACGACGGCTAGGTTAATATGAACAGTGTTTAGGGTTGGGGGAAGGGTATTCAGGTTTTGTTGTTAGGGTTAATTGGACTAGGGTTAGGGTTTGGGTAAGGCCCAAACGCGGTTGCTGAAAACCACTCCCCATTTACTCGTACCCCCCTGCGTGTGAGAGACAGATTGGAATTGGGCTTAGGCCCCAATGCTATCCACACCCCCCTCATCTCAGCCCAATGAGAACTAACGTGAAAAGCCTGCTAACTGCACCCCCCTGTGCGTTTTTCTCTTTCTGTTTTTATTAGTTGTTTTTTGATGTCATTGGGCCAGCGCCTTTTTGCTAGGCGCACCCCCCTCTAAGGCCCACCTTAGGATAATAACTGAAAACTGTGCTGTTTGAACCCCCCTCCAATCTTATTTCAATTCTGTTTTTTTTAATTTCTTTTATTTTCTTTGCATCTTGTAAAATTCATAAGAAAATAAAAACAATTGATTTTTAATTTCTGATCTTTTCTACCACCTCATAATAACGTCTAGAAAATTAAATAAAAATAAAAATGCCATTTTATTTTTGTTTACTATTTTTGGTATATTTTCCATTTAAATGTCTTTTTAATATTTTTTTAGTGCATGCGTATTATTAGAAAATCCATAAAAAATAGTAGATTCGATCAAATAATTCCGTTCTCTTTTCTGTAGACTCGTAATTCAATGTAGAATTTTATAGTACAAAAACATTAGCTTAATCATGCATTTTCATTTTAATTGCATTTTTTTGTATTGTTTTGATATTGAATAATTGGTTTGTGGATATGTCTGCTTTGTTGATTTTAGATCTTTCATCTGGTATTGAATTTTGTTCTGATTTTTTAGTATGTTGTCATAGAGCCATGTAGGTTTCCCATAGATTTTTGATAGATTTTTGTAGGATGTTATGATATGCTTTAGTCTGAGCTTGAGGATAGGAGAGGTCTTGATGACTTCCGACTTTGAAGTTCAACTGTGGTTGAACTTCAGAGATAGTATCTTGTGGTTTGAGGACCTGTGGTTTCTTCTCAAGGATGGGAGCTGGTTGAAGTCCTGTTGGAGCTTGCAAGGATGCAGAGGATTGAGGCTTAGTCTAGGAGCTTGTTCCCCGTTTGTGAGGTTCGAGATCCTGAAGTTTGAAGGGAGTTTATGGTACTTTCCTGAGGAAGGCACTATGAATGACTTTCATTCTTTCTTCTCACCTCTTTCTTAAGTATCCAATGATGTTGGAGCCAGCTTATGAGTTTAATTTCTCCTGAGGAGGAATGTAAACTGATCACAGTTGTTGAGCCACGTAGGATACGATTCCTAAGTGTCAGCCTCCTAGTACTTTCCTGAGGAAGGTCCTATGGGTCTGTTCACTTAGTTCCCTTAGTTTATCTAGGATTTCTTAAGTATCCAATGATGTTGGAGCCAACTTGTGAGTTTAATTTCTCCTGAGGAGGAATGTAAACTAATCACAGTTGTTGAGCCACGTAGGATACGACTCCTAAGTGTCATCCTCCTAGTACTTTCCTGAGGAAGGTCCTATGGGTCTGTTCACTTAGTTCCCTTAGTGCATATAGGCTTTCTTAAATATCCAATGATGCCGGAGCCTTCATGTGAGTTTAGTTTCTCCTGAGGAGGAACGTAAACTGATCACAGTTGTTGAGCCGCATAGGATATGACTCCTGAGTAGTAACCTCCTGGTACTTTCCTGAGGAAGGCACTATGAGTTTGTCTGCTTAGCTCCCTTTCTTTGGTAAGCTTGTTCTGAAGCTTGGAGACTGGGATTGATTCCTCTTGCTTAGGGTTTTGATTAGAGGTTTTGCTTAGATCTTTGCTTAAGGTGTTGCATAGGGTTTTGTTTAGAGATAGATTAGGAGTTTGTTTCAGGTTTGTTAGGGTCCTTGCCCAGGAGTAGTTTCTTGTTTGGTAGATAGAGGTTTGTCAGGTTAGCTAGCCTCCTCTTTGTGTTGTTTGACTTGTATGGTGTTGTGTTGCATTAGACTTGGGTGTTCATCTAGATAATTCTGAGGTAGGTGCATCTTAGAAGTAGGCTTTGTGTGCATGAGAAGTTGAGGTGGTCCTCCTTCTGCTTGTTTGTTATTGAGTGGCTTTGCTTGTTGGTATTCGGTAGAGTTGAGCTCCCTTACCTTTGTGGTTTGCGGCCTTTGGGCCTTGTTTGTTTAGTCATTGCATTCATGCATATTTTCAGTATTGCTTTACTTTGTAGTTGATTCCTGTTTTGCTGTTTAGTCCTGTTGCCATGATCCCTTAGGAGCTCTGACTTCTCCGCTGTGGAGTCGTTATGATAGACATTAGGATGGTCAACCAGGCGTGATATCAGTAGGTAGATTCCCCTCTTTAGTCATAGTTTTAGGGTGTCTTTTCCCTTTCCTTTCAGTAGGAGCTTTTGAGTAGCTTGTGTCGTAGTTAGCTAAACTACAGCTGCTCTGATTCCTCGTACCAGACAAGGATATGTAGGCATAGGATGCGATATCCTAGCGAGCATGCTAACAACTAACCTTTGTTCTCTCGCGGCTGTGCGATCGAGACTTTCCCGCTGACGACTAATTGTTATCCCTTTCTCTTGCCCGAGTGCATTTGAGACCAGATCGTAGTTGTAGGTCCCCGAACCTTTGAGACCAGTTTGTCTTTCTCACTGCTGTGTGAGAGCCCCTTGTTTAGCCGTAGTTAGTCAAACTACGTTTGCTCTGATCTTCCATGCTGTGTGGAAGTACGTAGGCACAGGACGTGATGTCCTGGCGAGCAACCTTTTCCCCGTTTAGACGTAGGTAGTCGAACTACGTTGACTCTGACTTTCCCATTGCACGAGGGAATACGTAGGCCCAGAACACCGTATGTTCTGTCGAGTCCTGTCCTTTTGTTTTCTTTTCAGACCGACCATTAGCGTAGATAGATGAACACACCCTTTTCCTTATAAACACCAAGCGTGGATCCCATCGAGTACGATGGACGTGAGGGGTGCTAATACCTTCCCCTTGCGTAACCGACTCCCGAATCCAGGTTTTGGTTGCGATGACCATACCTTTTCCCGTCTTTGCGAGGTTAACTTCGAGCGTTTCCTTTCCCGCTCCGAGGGATAAATAACGCACGGTGGCGACTCTTCTGTCAGCCGGCGCCGATTTTCGCAGTAGCGACAGCTGGCGACTCTGCTGGGGAATTATAGCATCTAGGGACTTTTCCCATCCCTTATGCTGGGACCGTTTCCCATCCCCTACGCGAGTCAATCCTAGCGCTTGGGTGTTTATTCGTTGGGTGTTGTGCATATCGTGTTTTACTTTTCTACACTTTAGTTTTTCGTACCTTTACCTTTCCGCATTTATTTTCCAGCATTATATTATTGTGATTATTGCTGTGGGCAAGGGAGGTTACTGTGAGTGAGAAGCCGGACCTGGGCTTGAGTATGCACCTAGATATAGTTGTGGAGAGTAGTAGACGAACCTGTCTGCTGAGCAGGCACAGTTCCCTACGAAATCTACGCTCAGACGAGATTCTCGCAGAGGTGCTCCTTTCCGGTCCTGAGGATCTGAGGGGAGTCCAGACGTGAGGATTGTCGACTCTGGGGACCGATCATTTGGAAGTCAGCTAAGTGAGGCCTCTTCATGACTTGATGATGCCACTCCTTCTGGGAATCGCATCGTCACTCATGAAAGTCTGTGACGCTGATGACCGCATAGGATGCCGTACCTTTGTCCGTGGATTAGGTCTATCATACCTGTGAGGGGGATTGGGTTATTGCAGGAAAACTGGCCTTCAGAAACCATGATTCGGCAGTTATCAGATGGTGTTCTTGATTAATCTCCAGGTGTATTGTTTGGATCAGATGGGTTTCTTATCTGAGGTTGATGCTATTATCAGATGGTTTTCTCGTCGGATACAGAGGTTCAGATGGATTTCTTACCAGGGGATTGATATTTTGAGTATCAGATGATAGTTAGTATCATGAGGTTCTGGTGACTATGGTGGTTTTCTGTTCTTGATCACAGAGATGTTCCTCTTCAGGCTACAGCATAGCCCCTGTGTTCGCAGATTGCATTATTTATCATATTGCATCATCGCATTACCATTTGCATTCAACTAACGTGTGTGTATTGCAGGTACATATTTTCCCTCCCAGTTCTGGTGTCTGTTTCCTAGCAAGACATGGAAACCCTGAAGAAAGTATTGCCCTACAAGTTTCCGTCTCCGGATATCAGTCTATTGTTAGAATTGATTACAATTCCTAAGAAGAGGGTGATGGGCGACTTCAGAAAGAGATATGGGAGGATTCTGACCTATGTTTATCAGCCATCGGCCTACGAGATCAGCGGCATTTATACCCTGCTACAGTTTTACGATGCGGAGCTCAGGTGTTTTGTATTTCCCGACTTCGTTTTGGCTCCTACCCTGGAGGAGTATTCTGCACTTCTGGATATACCTATCCGCGAGCAGATGCCTTTCTATCGTACGGACGCTGAGCCTAATCTGGCTGAGCTTTCTGCCATCCTGTGCTTGAGAGAGTCTGAGCTGACTGGGAAGATGATCAGAAGAGGAGATGTATGGGGATTTCCGGTGGAGGTCTTGGTGGAGAAGGCTCGGGAGTATGCCCAGAAGGGTGGCTGGGGTGTTTTTGACGTCATCCTTACTGTATGTGTTTATGGCATCGTGTTGTTCCCGAACATTCCTGATTTTGTTGACTCAGATGCCTTCTATATTTTGGCTGCGAAGAACCCGGTTCCTACTTTGCTGGGAGATATCCACCATTCAACTCATTACCAGAATGAAAAGTGGCGAGGAAGGAATGTGTCTTGTTGTGTACCTCTCCTGTGCAGGTGGTTCACCAGTCATATGCCTAAGTCAGGCCCTTTTGTCACCTCTATTGATTCTCTAGGATGGCCGGAGCGCTTGATGGGATTGACTGCCGAGAACGTGGTATGGGTTAACGAAGAGGTATTCGGAGTGGAGGTCATACTCAAATGCGAAGGATTCCCGAATGTTCCGTTGATAGGAAGGAAGGGGTGTGTCAATTACAACCCTTCCTTATTGATCAGGCAATTTGGGTATGTACCTCAGGGAGCGCCGAAGCCCGAGGAGATACAGGAATCTCTGTATCTCACCGGGGCAATAGGGAAAGAGATGCTGACCAAGCTTGAGAAGGCATGGAAGAACTTGCACAAGAGAGGGAAGCCTTCAGGTAGCAGAGGGGATATTCGAGTTCCTGGCCCGTATGTGGAATGGATTCGTGAGCGAGCTGTGAAATTCCTTATGCCTTATCCAGCGGTTCATCCATTGCATCCTTCTCCGGTGGAGGAGCCTACCACGGTGGACATACAGGTATTCAAGCGGCTGATGGCGGAGAAAGAAGAGCTAGCAAAGGCTAAAGAGGCTTTAGAGCAGGAGAATGCCCAGCTTCGTCGTGAAAAGATTGAAACAGGATATTTTTCCAAGCAACATGCCGAAACTCTGAAACATATGAAGACTACGTTATTGGAGTTGACTGAAACCAAGAAGCGTCTGGAGTTAGATGTAGACTCAGTTAGTAGTGTGTTGGCCACTAAGAAGCAAGAGCTGGAAAGGGCCTACACGAAGCTAGCTAAGTTCAGAGAACACTGGGATCTCACTATGACCAAGCGCAAAGAGCGGGAAGAAGAGCTGAAGACACAGGTAGCTCAGTTGGAAGAACAGGTCAAAGTGAAGAATGAAGAGCTTGAAGAAGAAGCATGCCGCCGATACGAGGCCGAGCGCAAACTGACAGATGCCATGAAGAATTTGGAAGATTTTCAGCATAGAGCAGACGCCAAGAGACCCAAACCTGGGGGTGGTGCCAATGATAAGGCTTGGGAAGACTTTGTCAGAGACATCCAGGGGACGGTCAGGAAGAGGGATCAGCTAATAGAAGGTTTGATTTATCGACCGGATCATGCAGAGACGAAGAAGATGGTCGAGGACTTCCGCAACCGTACCCGTACTTGATTTCTCTCTTGTATTTTGTATGTTGAGATCACCACCAGGCATGTTGGCTGGGATCCTCCTTTATCATATCAGTTGTATGGAGCATAGTTATGTAACCTCTTGACAAGACTGTTATTCTAATAAATATATGAGGGTTTTTCTAAATATTGTCTTTATGGTTTATCTCGTCTTGCTACCACTGACACTGGAATTGGAGGGGAAATATCTCCAATGCACACATGCACGTTAGCATTTTTGTATTTTTGTTTGCATAAATCATATTGCATAGCATTACTATAGCAGGCCAGAGCACTTATCCAGCTTTTGTTTCCATCAGAGGGGGATTCTCGGGGACTGTTTGAGGCAAGAGTGGAGTGTTGAAGACGACCAAGGGGCTGAAGCAGATTTGAGCAGAATCAAGCAGTGTAGTCAGCTACAAGTAATTGGTAGCTATGGCTGAAGGCAATTTCCAGGCTACTAACACTTTGACAAGGTTTACTATGGCGTCCAACCCTCAGTATGATTCTATGGAAGACTTCCCGAACAACCTTGCTGCAGACCAAGTCGTACAGCCTATTGTCCAGAACCGAGATCGACATGAGCAGTTTGTTGCCCGAAATGAATGTTATCCTCCTGCTAACAACCAAGGCGTTGCTTTCCCTGTGATGAATTACCGGAGAGATATTCCAATGGCCGGGATGGTAGATCCAAGAGCTCTTGAAAAGGATAGAAGACTCCGGGCGTTGGAAGAAGGAATAAGAGCCTTGGAATTGAAAGATGCTGTCAACCTGGATGCTGTAGGCATGTGTCTGGTTCCTGATCTGGTGTTGCCTTACAAGTTCAAAGTGCCGGAATTTGAAAAGTACACGGGAGATAGTTGTCCGAAGCTGCATTTGATGATGTTCTGTCGAAGGATGACCTCGTTTGTGCGAAATGACAAGTTGATGATCCATTGCTTTCAGTATAGCCTGACTGGGGCATCGTTGAGATGGTATGTGCAATTGGAGAGTAATCAGATTCGATCATGGGCGGATTTAGCCAGAGCTTTCATGAAGCAGTACGATTACAACCTGGATTTGACTCCTAGTCTCGTACATCTGCAAGAATTATCTCAGGCGGAGAATGAATCATTCAGAGGGTATTTGCGAAGATGGAAAGAATTAGCTGCTAGTGTTCAACCACCGCTTCCGGAAAGAGAAATGGTTGACATCTTCTTGGGTACTCTGAAAGGCCATTATTTTGACAAATTGTTCAGCTGCACAAACTTTATGGGCCTGATGAGACTGGGAGAGCTTGTTGAGAGAGGACTCAGGAGTGGAAAGTTTCGAGATGTTCCTCACTTCCCAGTTGATAAGATTGAGTCAGTTGTCAGTTCTCAAGAAGAGTGGGAAGAAGGAGATGACGTCGTCTCGGAATCTCTAGCATCTCAGGATCGGTTTTCAGACACTTCAAGTCAACGATCATCCTATCGTCGATCGCGTCAGCATGCCTCACGAAGACCAAGGAAACCTGAAAGGCAGTTTACTCAGCTACCGGTGTCGTACAGTCAGTTGTTGCCAGATCTGGTCAAAAGTGGATTGATAGTGCCGAAAGAGACTAAGCCGGTGATTCCACCGTATCCTCCAGGTTTTGATGTCAGCGCCCGCTGTGAGTACCATGCTGGGGCACAGGGGCATTCAACCAATGAGTGTAAGGTGCTTAGAAGCCAGGTTCAAGATCTGTTAGACTCTAGCCGTATTTGCATCACTCCTCAGGGTTTTGTTCAGATTAATGATTTTCCATCCTCCAGTTGTGTGGGTTCGTCAGTTAATGTCATGGAAGACTCCACAGGAAGTGTGTGCTCTGAAGATTGCCATTCAGAGAGTTCAGTCGAATATGGGAGAAGTTTCTAGAAGTTTATGTGCCGGGTGTCGCATCTGTTTTCTCTGCATAATCCGTTTAGCTTTTGTGCACTAGTGTCTGCCGACCACCACCAAGATTGTTGGCTGGGGTCATTGTATTCATACTCATTTGTGCCTACGTGATGCTTTTGTTGGTTATACATATGTGGGAGATGTTCGTCTGTGTGCTTATAGCTTGAGTTTCTATTTGCCTTGTCTTGAATATGTGTTTGCTTTCCGCATAGCGTTATCATTTAACAGGTACATCAGAACCGTGGGTCTTATTTCCTCATCGTCTCAGTTTGTTGCAGGAATTCCTTCAGAGATATGGAACAGAATCAGTTTGAATTGATTGAAGTCTGAAGCCAGCTAGGGCAGATGATGAGAGACATGCAAGAGATGCGTCTGGAGCAGAAGATTCTCAAAGAGGAGAACAGTCAGCTGAAGACCCAAGTGAGCTTGATCATGGAAGTAGTCAAGAATGTGCTTAGGAAAGAGGATGATCAGCTATTTGAAGCCACAATGAAGAAGCTCGCGCCACCTGTGCCTGTGGAACCTGAGCGAGTACAACCAAAGGTGCATCCGGCTCAACGGAGGATTCAGGAAGGAAAGCCAAAGAGAATATTTGAGGCACCGCCTATGACATATGTTGAGCTCTTGCAGACCTTATTGAGGTTTAATCTGGTTGAGAAGAGAACGTTGGAACCACCCACAAGAGCGCTTCCTCATGGGTACGATGCCAGTAAGCAGTGTGAGTTTCACTCTGGGGCATCCGGACACGACATCGAGGGTTGCCATGCTTTTAAGCACAAGGTTCGAGACCTGATTGACTCGCACGATATTGAATTCACGCCGAGCGGCGTAGCTGTGCGTATTGCTCCTGTCTCAGTCGATGCTAAGATGACAGATGTTTCTGAAGCTGCAGTGGGTCAGAAGCATATCCTGGACTCCATGGTGTCAGAATCTCCATGCCCACAACTGTTGCCTATTCCTGGGGCAGATCTGAGAAATAAAATGGCTAAGCATAAGGAGTGCCTTAATCAGTACAGTGAAAGTCAAGAAACCGGGGTTGTATTTGCTACGAAGGGTGTTCAAGAGTCAACCCGATACCAGCAACAACAGCAACGATCTCAACAGGGGAAAAGGCAGCAGCATCCCAATCAGCGAAAAGCTCAAAATCAGAAGCCATTGAGGGTATTTAAGGTGCCTCCGATGCCGTATGCCGAACTTCTTCAGACGTTGCTGCGATTGCAGTTGGTTGAGAAGAGGAAGTTAGCCCCACTGGCAGGTACACCTCCAGCAGGTTATGATATCAAGGAGTGCTGTGATTTCCATTCAGGAGCACAGGGGCACAACATTGAAGATTGTCTGGCCTTCAAGCACAAAGTGCAGGATCTACTTGATAGTGCAGCAATCAGCTTCGGGCAGGAAGGTCCCATAATCATCTGAATGAAGGAGGAGGGGCTCTATAATTTGGTTGTGTCGTTGAAAGCAGATCAGGACATCATCAGGATGCCTCTAATAATTGACTGTGAAGATAGCTGGTTCAGCAGCAGGACAGATGTGAAAGCCCGGTTCTCGGAAGCTAGCATATTTTCTTTGTTTTAGCTTGTCATTTCTTTACATTTGTAGTTGCTTTCCTGTTTGAATTTGTAATCTTGTTTGTAAAACTTGTTGTTTTCAGTCAATTGATGATAATGAAATAAATATGCATGTTTTGATTAAATCCATTCGTGTTCACTAATTGTTTTTACAAGTGTCCAACGCTTGGTTAAGAAGAATCTGGGGAGGATGACGAAAATGAACGACATGCAACTGTCGATATTGTATGCTTTTGAAATAAAACCTGCTGATGATGTACAGGCATTAATTCAAATCCCTAAACACTGGAGTTATAAGGAAGATAATCCCTTGTCAACCCCTTTGAGCCTAGTAGTAGGAGTTCTTTCTGAAAGCGAAAAACCCTCAATCTTAACCTGGGGCAGGGTAGGTGTTAGCTAATTTGACCGAGCGTCCAAATTGCAAAAGGAGTGTCCGTTCGAGGATCAATCACGTCCCTAGAGGTCGTGCCTAAAAAAACCACAATGGTTCAATCAAGAGTGGGGCAGTCACATCATTCCCCAAAGAGTCAGACAACCAGTGTCCCACGACTTGTTCGAAAGAAAAAAGAGAGAAAAAAGAATCAAAAGCCCGCTAAGTCAAGAAAACTTCAAAACAAATGACTTAGGCAAAAATGAGGGCATCCCGCTGGACTTAAAAAAAAAAAATCAAAAGAAACTCAAAAGGAGTCAGTCCAGGCAAAAGTTAGGGATATGAAAAGAAAAAGAAGAAAAGGATCAAAAGAGAAATCCTCAAATCAAATGCGAGTCGGGTGACCTCAAGTGTCAAGGACGAAAGAGTGAGTGGCTGTCACTCCCAACGATCATAATTTCTCAAACTATCACTCCTATCTTTCAGCCTCTGAGAGGTGAGCGCTAAGGTTGAATTAGCTGAACATAGGATCGGAGAACATCAAGGAGAATGGGTGGGTTAAAATAAACTTTGAGCCTTTATCCTTTCTTTCAAAACCATGAACCTGACCACGGTACAACCTTCAAAAGTCCTAATTGAAGCAGGTTGTTTCGAAAGCATACTTCGGTAAAGGTCACGTCGATTCTGACTCCTAAAAAGGTTCCTCTTACCATGTTGGTACTAATGTTGATATTCTTGATAAATGTTTGTGCATTATATGCCATAAACTGTTTTTTCCTTTTCCCAGTGGACAAATTGGATGTCAAAGCTGTCATATGTGTTGCATTAATACATCTCTTACACAGAACAACTTGTTTTACTTGCAAATAAGCGCTTGACAGCAGAAAAGTTTCCTACAGTGGAAAGTATGATCAGGATAGAATGCAGAGCGCCCGAATGTTCCGAGAGCAGGGGCAAGCTATTATCGTAATCCCCAGTCAAGTCAGCTTTTCGAAGTCAGTTATCCTGGGGCAAACAGGTTGAGATTCAGGCAAATACGGCGTAGTCAGGGGCACTACTCTGAATCAAATAATCAGGGGCAACGTCGATGCAGTCAGGGGCAGGCTATCTTAAGAGCGCAGAGTTTGTTCTTTATTCGAGGAGCATTTGATGTGAAGCATCTCTCCGAGGTTCAGAATGCTGGGGCATTTCATATCAGACCATCAGGGTACAGATCTGCAGATTTCCTTTCAAGGACTATCCCCACGAAGATCCCATAGGCTGGAGCATATCAAAAGCAAAGGGATTGGTCTTCTCCGTATCAGCAGGGCCATTCAGAGTTATTCGAGCAGATTTAGCCAATCTTTCGAAAGCGAGACGAATGCGGGAAGTCGTGTCACTATCCCTTGACTCTTCACTAAAAGGCTGTGGATTCAGGCAGAGTGTTTTCCAGCGTCAGTTGTACATGACCCATCATAGACAGCCTAAGAGTTCAAATCCATGTTGGCAATCACTGTGAGGCCCATCAGTGTTAGCGCATCAGTTTCCAAATCCAATTTTCGGCAATACGCAGGAAGACTCCGTCCATTTTCTCCAGCAAAGTCCAATTTGTCAGTGACACGGGTGAGCTATCCCCAGAGGAGTCCAATCATATTCAGCACGTCTGTTATTTCACAGCGGAGTTATATTCCCCAGCAGGGTATTACTTCGTCAAGGTGTTCGGTTAAGTTCCTAATATCCCCAGCGGAGTTGATATCACTCTCCCAGCAGTTTTTGCTGGGGTAATTCAGTGATATCCGGGTTATCCCCAGCGGAGTTGGCTTCGTCTTCAGCATTTATGTTGCTGAAGTGGGTTTCTGTACCCAGCTCTCTCCGGCAGCTCGAGCCTGCATTAGCATATTGCATGCATCATCATATTTGCATCATACTTGCATGTCATTTTCAAAATGCGTAGCATTTCCATCCTGAATGGAGCATTACACCATAGAGAGATTAAAGCGTATGCATACGAAGCATAAGTCAGGTTTTCTACCAGCCTCACATGGCGCGTGAATTACTCTGTGATCAGTTCAGGGGCCTTTGTCCAGCAGCAGTGTTCAGACGCTTCAGCGGATTATTTGTATTTCAGATCATACAACAGTTATGCTTTGATCAATCAGTCATCTGGTATCGGCAAGCTTTTCTTCCCGTCAATTCATATTGACGATGTGTTCCGCCAATAAGTGGATTTCTCCGTCTATCATTAGACGTCTTGAGTTCGAACGTGGTGTTCTTTCCGTCTATCAGTAGACGATGTGAAGTTTTGGGTGATTTTCAGTGGGGTTCAAGACGGGGTTTCTCTAGCAAGTGGCTTTTCTTTCCGTCTATCAGTAGACGATGTGAAGTTTCAGGTTATTGTTCAACGGGTTTCTTATTGTCAGACCATACAGATGGTGTTTCCCCAGCGAGTCTTCTCTGGCTATCTTTGATTGTTGAGGGGTTTCAAAACGATATTTCGGATAGTGGTTTTATTTCTGTTTATTGGAGGAGATGACGTTTTAAGAGGGACTTTTCTGACCGTCAATCCTTATTGATGTCGAGGCTCTTTGAAGAATGTTCAGTTTTCGTGATTGTCGATTCTTATTGACGACATGGTTCTTTAAAGGTGGTTTTCTTCCCGTCGGTCCATACTGGCGATGTGGCCCCTTCAAGGATATTGATCTTTCCATCAATTCCCGTAGACAGAAGGATTCTGAAATTCGAGGGATGGTGTGAAGATTAATGGTGTCTTTCCGTCTACCCTTAGACGATGTGAGTATGGAGATTATTTCTTCCCGTCTATCCTTAGACGATGTGAATTGATTTGTTTCATCAATCAGGATGATCCCGTCTATCTTTAGACGATGTGAGCATGGTGATTAATGGTGTCTTGCCGTCTACCCTTAGACGATGTGAGTATGGAGATTATTTCTTCCCGTCTATCCTTAGACGATGTGAATATTGATTTGTTTCATCAATCAGGATGATCCCGTCTATCTTTAGACGATGTGAGCATGGAGATTAATGGTGTCTTGTCGTCTACCCTTAGACGATGTGAGTATGGAGATTATTTCTTCCCGTCTATCCTTAGACGATGTGAATATTGGTTTGTTTCATCAATCAGGATGATCCCGTCTACCCTTAGACGATGTGAGTATGGAGATTATTTCTTCCCGTCTATCTTTAGACGATGTGAATTGATTTGTTTCATCAATCAGGATGATCCCGTCTACCCTTAGACGATGTGAATATGGAGATCAATGGTGTCTTCCCGTCTACCCTTAGACGACGTGAGTATGGAGATTAATGGTGTCTTTCCGTCTACCCTTAGACGACGTGAGTATGGAGATTAATGGTTCTTTCCGTCTATCCTTAGACGACGTGAGTATGGAGATTAATGGCGTCTTGCCGTCTATCCTTAGGCGATGTGAGTATTCAATCAGGATGTCTTCCCGTCCATCTTTGGACAATGTGAGTATATTTCTCTTCCTGTCTATCAGTAGGCAATGTGAAAGGATCAGGTGTTCTGTTGCAACCCTCGGGTTTGTTATATGGGGTATCACAGGTAATCGGCGTTAAAATCAGGAGTTCTTTACCAGATGATCGATCAGTTTGGTGCCGTAATGACTGGACTCAGTTTTCAGGACTTTATTCCCCAAGCAGTTTACAGTATATGCTCGCGGTTGGCAAATTTTCGGGCTTTAGTTGTATTCAACCATCTCGTACCTCTGAATGTTTGAAGGCTGAGCGCTCTTCAAACCCTTCAGGTCCAAGTCGCTTGAATAGGGGCAGCTGTTGCACCCTAAAATTTGACCAACCGATTCTCCTGTCTGACTCATGGTCTAAATTCATATTCGCAAATCAGACGCATGATATTTGGGCACAGACAGAGGATATCAGAATTACAGCTTGATTTTCGTCTATCAGATATGGCAGATCCAGTCCGGATCATCAGGGTTTTATTTTCGGGAAATTTGTGTGCTCCTCGGTGATTTTTAGCTTGCATGGTGATTTTGGGTTATTCTGATGCCCGGGGTTCTCGGTTCGATTCGATCTGGTCTCGTGCGCTCTTTTATGGTGGTCATTTGCATTTGTCTGCATTTTTAGGGTTTTAATAGACTTTTGTGGATTTTAAATAGGCTTTATAGATTTTTCTGGATTTTAAATAGGGTTTTTGTATTTTTTTAATAGTTTAAATCTCTTTTTAGAATTTTATATAGATTTTTAAATAGATTTAATAGTTTTTAATCATTTTTTATATATAAAAGAATTTAGATAGTTTTAATTGTTTTAGGTAATATAGAAAATATTATAGATTTTCTTTTATGTTAATAGGGATTTTAATAAATAGAAGTAAATAGAGTTGTTTTAATATAGGTTTAGTAGTTTTTTAGGATAATAGATTTTATAGTTTTAAATAATAGTATGAATTTTAATAGAAATTAAACAGAATTTTGTAGAATTTTATTAGAGATTAGTAGAGTCTTAATCATTTTTGG
Source organism: Lathyrus sativus (assembly GCA_963859935.3). Lineage (NCBI taxonomy): Eukaryota > Viridiplantae > Streptophyta > Magnoliopsida > Fabales > Fabaceae > Lathyrus > Lathyrus sativus. The sequence continues at coordinate 302,743,894 of OZ012741.1, forward strand.
TTTAATATAGAGTTAATTAGATTTTTAATTACTTTTTAGATTTAATTAGGATTTAATCTTTTAATAGGAGTCATTAGAGTTTTAATGATCTTTTTTCAGATAGTAGGGGTTATTAGAGTTTTATTAGATTGTAATCTTTTTTAGAGTTAATTAGGACTTAGTTAGTTAATTAGGTCATCATTAGTCATTAGTTTAATTAGTGATTGATAGGACTTAATCAGGTTTTAGGCCACATTATTATTAATCAGTTTTTCAGTCTTTTTGTGGGGTTTTTCGTCCAGTTTTTCGGTGGGCCCAGAAATCATTGTTTGAAGGCCCAAAGTCAGTCCAACCCAGTTTTTGGCAGTTTTTTGTCCAGAGTCTGCAAGTGACACTTGTCACTATAAGAGGCAGGCCACGCGTTGCTCTCAAGGGACCCCACCACACCAACTCTGAATTCACCAGAATCCCACACACGTCCCACTACACTCTCCCTCTGCCAGCGCGTCTCACGCGTGTCACCACTCTGACCTCCCCTTCGCCACTTGTCACGCCCTCAGCCCTCGCCTGAGCTTCGCCAGAAAACACACCGGCGGCCATGCATCCGCCCTGATCCTCCCACCGCCGGTCACCCCAACGTCTTCCGGCCACCGCAACAGCTCGCCGGAGCTCGTTTTCCACCCAGAATTCCCAGAAACGCTCTTTTCTTCATCTTCTTCCTCCATCCGACTTCATCATCACCTCGCCGGAAACATCAAACTTTGCCGGAAACTGCAAGAACAACTCTCCAGATCATCTTCCATCTTCATTGTTCTACAAGTGTGATTTGCCAGAACACGTTCGAACACTCATCTTCCTCCAAAGATTTTCCAGAACACATTCGAATGTTCATCATTCTTCACAAAGAATTTCCAGAAACGCATCTATCGTTCTTCATCGTCCATTCAAGAGTGCTTCAACAAACTCAAGAACATCATCATCTCATCACGGAATCTTCAAATCAGGAACCTTCATCCTTTGATTGTTTCCAGAAATCTTTCTGATCTTCATCTGAACCTTCTTTATTCGTCAACACCTTCAAGTCGCCCTCAAGAACACCTTCAGAGGATCCACCGTTCGTTCAATCCTTTCTTTCTTTTTTCCAGAAAGTTATCCGGAGATCTTCTCAACGGCGTGCATCCTTCATCAGATCTATCACGATCTTCAAGCGTCTTCCTTCAACGAACGTTCGGTCGCCTTCAGCTCTTTGCAGCGAGCTTCAAATCCTGGTTCGTCTTTCCAGGTTCCATTTCCTTCTCCTTCCTTGCTTTGCATGTGCGTTTTAGATCACCATCTGTAGGATTAGTCTTTTAGGTGAAGCGTTTAAGTTAGGGTGGCATTTTAGCTGAGTTTTGAGGTTTGAGTGATGATGACGGTGTTCTTGAAGATTTGTTGTTGCTAGTGTTGAACTGAGAATGAAGGTGGTTGAGGTTGGTTTGAGAGGTTTCAGATAGGGTGAGGAAGATGAGAGAAGACGACGGCTAGGTTAAGATGAACAGTGTTTAGGGTTGGGGGAAGGGTATTCAGGTTTTGTTGTTAGGGTTAATTGGACTAGGGTTAGGGTTTGGGTAAGGCCCAAACGCGGTTGCTGAAAACCACTCCCCATTTACTCGTACCCCCCTGCGTGTGAGAGACAGATTGGAATTGGGCTTAGGCCCCAATGCTATCCACACCCCCCTCATCTCAGCCCAATGAGAACTAACGTGAAAAGCCTGCTAACTGCACCCCCCTGTGCGTTTTTCTCTTTCTGTTTTTATTAGTTGTTTTTTGATGTCATTGGGCCAGCGCCTTTTTGCTAGGCGCACCCCCCTATAAGGCCCACCTTAGGATAATAACTGAAAACTGTGCTGTTTGAACCCCCCTCCAATCTTATTTCAATTCTGTTTTTTTTAATTTCTTTTATTTTCTTTGCATCTTGTAAAATTCATAAGAAAATAAAAACAATTGATTTTTAATTTCTGATTTTTTCTACCACCTCATAATAACGTCTAGAAAATTAAATAAAAATAAAAATGCCATTTTATTTTTGTTTACTATTTTTGGTATATTTTCCATTTAAATGCCTTTTTAATATTTTTTTAGTGCATGCGTATTATTAGAAAATCCATAAAAAATAGTAGATTCGATCAAATAATTCCGTTCTCTTTTCTGTAGACTCGTAATTCAATGTAGAATTTTATAGTACAAAAACATTAGCTTAATCATGCATTTTCATTTTAATTGCATTTTTTTGTATTGTTTTGATATTGAATAATTGATTTGTGGATATGTCTGCTTTGTTGATTTTAGATCTTTCATCTGGTATTGAATTTTGTTCTGATTTTTTAGTATGTTGTCATAGAGCCATGTAGGTTTCCCATAGATTTTTGATAGATTTTTGTAGGATGTTATGATATGCTTTAGTCTGAGCTTGAGGATAGGAGAGGTCTTGATGACTTCTGACTTTGAAGTTCAACTGTGGTTGAACTTCAGAGATAGTTTCTTGTGGTTTGAGGACCTGTGGTTTCTTCTCAAGGATGGGAGCTGGTTGAAGTCCTGTTGGAGCTTGCAAGGATGCAGAGGATTGAGGCTTAGTCTAGGAGCTTGTTCCCCGTTTGTGAGGTTCGAGATCCTGAAGTTTGAAGGGAGTTTATGGTACTTTCCTGAGGAAGGCACTATGAATGACTTTCATTCTTTCTTCTCACCTCTTTCTTAAGTATCCAATGATGTTGGAGCCAGCTTGTGAGTTTAATTTCTCCTGAGGAGGAATGTAAACTGATCACAGTTGTTGAGCCACGTAGGATACGATTCCTAAGTGTCAGCCTCCTAGTACTTTCCTGAGGAAGGTCCTATGGGTCTGTTCACTTAGTTCCCTTAGTTTATCTAGGATTTCTTAAGTATCCAATGATGTTGGAGCCAACTTGTGAGTTTAATTTCTCCTGAGGAGGAATGTAAACTAATCACAGTTGTTGAGCCACGTAGGATACGACTCCTAAGTGTCAGCCTCCTAGTACTTTCCTGAGGAAGGTCCTATGGGTCTGTTCACTTAGTTCCCTTAGTGCATATAGGCTTTCTTAAATATCCAATGATGCCGGAGCCTTCATGTGAGTTTAGTTTCTCCTGAGGAGGAACGTAAACTGATCACAGTTGTTGAGCCGCATAGGATATGACTCCTGAGTAGTAACCTCCTGGTACTTTCCTGAGGAAGGCACTATGAGTTTGTCTGCTTAGCTCCCTTTCTTTGGTAAGCTTGTTCTGAAGCTTGGAGACTGGGATTGATTCCTCTTGCTTAGGGTTTTGATTAGAGGTTTTGCTTAGATCTTTGCTTAAGGTGTTGCATAGGGTTTTGTTTAGAGATAGATTAGGAGTTTGTTTCAGGTTTGTTAGGGTCCTTGCCCAGGAGTAGTTTCTTGTTTGGTAGATAGAGGTTTGTCAGGTTAGCTAGCCTCCTCTTTGTGTTGTTTGACTTGTATGGTGTTGTGTTGCATTAGACTTGGGTGTTCATCTAGATAATTCTGAGGTAGGTGCATCTTAGAAGTAGGCTTTGTGTGCATGAGAAGTTGAGGTGGTCCTCCTTCTGCTTGTTTGTTATTGAGTGGCTTTGCTTGTTGGTATTCGGTAGAGTTGAGCTCCCTTACCTTTGTGGTTTGCGGCCTTTGGGCCTTGTTTGTTTAGTCATTGCATTCATGCATATTTTCAGTATTGCTTTACTTTGTAGTTGATTCCTGTTTTGCTGTTTAGTCCTGTTGCCATGATCCCTTAGGAGCTCTGACTTCTCCGCTGTGGAGTCGTTATGATAGACATTAGGATGGTCAACCAGGCGTGATATCAGTAGGTAGATTCCCCTCTTTAGTCATAGTTTTAGGGTGTCTTTTCCCTTTCCTTTCAGTAGGAGCTTTTGAGTAGCTTGTGTCGTAGTTAGCTGAACTACAGCTGCTCTGATTCCTCGTACCAGACAAGGATATGTAGGCATAGGATGCGATATCCTAGCGAGCACGCTAACAACTAACCTTTGTTCTCTCGCGGCTGTGCGATCGAGACTTTCCCGCTGACGACTAATTGTTATCCCTTTCTCTTGCCCGAGTGCATTTGAGACCAGATCGTAGTTGTAGATCCCCGAACCTTTGAGACCAGTTTGTCTTTCTCACTGCTGTGTGAGAGCCCCTTGTTTAGCCGTAGTTAGTCAAACTACGTTTGCTCTGATCTTCCATGCTGTGTGGAAGTACGTAGGCACAGGACGCGATGTCCTGGCAAGCAACCTTTTCCCCGTTTAGACGTAGGTAGTCGAACTACGTTGACTCTGACTTTCCCATTGCACGAGGGAATACGTAGGCCCAGAACACCGTATGTTCTGTCGAGTCCTGTCCTTTTGTTTTCTTTTCAGACCGACCATTAGCGTAGATAGATGAACACACCCTTTTCCTTATAAACACCAAGCGTGGATCCCATCGAGTACGATGGACGTGAGGGGTGCTAATACCTTCCCCTTGCGTAACCGACTCCCGAATCCAGGTTTTGGTTGCGATGACCATACCTTTTCCCGTCTTTGTGAGGTTTACTTCGAGCGTTTCCTTTCCCGCTCCGAGGGATAAATAACGCACGGTGGCGACTCTTCTGTCAGCCGGCGCCGATTTTCGCAGTAGCGACAGTACCAGCAAGCATTTTCAAGCATTTTGGAGCCAATTTGATGGGATTTTCGTGTACATTAGTGAGCTCCATTTTCAATTCCTTGGATTTTCCATTGGGCTGTTAGAGGCTGAGTTTGGGCTCAATTATCATCAAGAAGGGAGAATTGGAGCCAAATTGATCAAGAACAGTTTTGAAAAAGTGTTGAAATTTCAAATTTCGAATTTGGAGATAGAGGACATTTCAAGACAAATTGTGAATTGCAAAAGCTCTATTGAAGTTTATTGAACGATTCTGGATATTTTTCTGCAAGCTTAAGCTCCATTTGAAGGCTCAGTGGAAGTTCTCCACTAGGTAATTGAAAATCAACTTTACACTCTTGATAAGCATCAATTCACTGCCATTTTTGCATATTTGAGATGTAGAAACAATGTAGATCATTAATATGTAAAACGAACTGGAATTGGTGTTGATTGTTGGATGATGCTAAAAAATGTTTGGATCTGTTTTGGCTTGTTTATGCGTGTTCTTGCTTGTTTGATGCTTGATCTATAACCTACGTGACTTCTAGATGAGTTTTAAACCAAATTGGAGATGTTTTGGTGAACTTGGGATTTTGATGCACAATCTTGTTGGTTTCGACTTGAGAGTTTTACGCATGATTAGTGGTTTTTGAGGCCAGATATGAGATCCTCGTGATCTCTAGATGAAGTTTGATATAAAATTCGTCCAAAACGGTTGAGATTTGAGGATACGTGTTGTTGTTGCTCTGTTCACGGTGGAGGATGGCCGGAGAAGACGATGAATAGTGTCTCCGGCCGGCTGTGTGTGTTTTAGGGTTTATAGAGGTTGAAGGTGATTACGTGGCCTCGTGTGGTTCGCATGATCTAATGACTTTTCCTTTCAACGATGGAGATTAAGACCTACGGTGGTCTATGTTTGACTGGATCCACTTGATTTCATTCAAATTTTCATTTATTTGCTGGTACGCTGTCAACCTCATGATCTGCTTACTAGTCAATCAAGCGCTTCAGATTGAATGTCCACGGTACACTGTGTTTGACTTGTCACGTGGGATTTCCAGGTTTTTATTTTCTTTTGATATTTGCTGTTGGGCCTTGAGCGCGCTTGCTAAGCGCACCCCCTGTTGGGCCCAATCCTCTTTCTGAACTTGTTTGGATTGTTATTTGCCACGCGTGTTTCATTATTTTCTTTTTATTTTCTTTTGTTTTTATTTTATTTTCTGTTTATAATTTAAATCATTAAAAATAACTCCAATACATTAAAAATTCACCAAAAATATTTTTTATCAACTTTGAGATGTCTACTTTTTTTTTGGATATTTTTGTTTTATTTTTCAGTTTTATTTTCAATTAAAAATGAATTAAATATTGGAGTTGGTTTTAGATGGTTTGAATCTTAATTTTGTTTGATCTTGCATTTATTTCTCTCATTCTTTTTTGATCCAATGATTGAAAATTGATCCTCATCTCAATGATGAGTTGATCAATTTTAGAGGACCATTTTGCTCCTGGCTATTGACTTTTGGGTTGACTTTTTGTGGTCTTTCTTTCGCCCTTGTTTCTCCCATTTCAATGTGGTACATCTAAACGAATTGTTTCTTTTGATGGTGCTTTGAGGGGATATTTGTCTTGATCCTTTGGCCTCTGGTTGCCAACTTGCTTAACTTCTTTGTGTATTTTATTTGATATTTTTTTGAGCCTTTTTCCTATTTTTGAAGTGACTTGCAAGCTAGGTCATCTCATAGGACAGCTCACACAAGTGCATGACCTAGTTTGGATTGGAAATGACCTTTGTGGATCCAATAAGCTCTAAAATCTTCTTGTTTCACATTGTAGACATGTTGAGCTTGTTGTATGTTCATTTTTAGGTCAAAATTATGTGCATAGCTTGTTGATTGATGCCTTTCTTTTTGTGCTTTCAACTTGAACTCCTAAGTGGTGTGTGCTTGCTTCCTTTGTGCTCTTACTTGCATTTCTTCTTGTTTTGTTTTGATATTGCTTTTGAGCTTTCTTCTCTTCATCTCCCTTATGTCCAATGACCTTGGAGTTTCATTTAAGGTGGCTTGGTCCCTCCTTTGGAGGTACTTGAAGCATACCTAGAGTGATGAATCCTTGAGGACACTTTTGGTGTTTCTTTGTGTTTGATAAGTGATGCTTATGGTTGAGTACCTATTATGGGGTACTTGCTGCCCTCATTTGGTCTCCCATCCTCACTTGGCTTTGAGGTTTGTGTTACCTTTCATTTGGTTTGATTTTATTTGTGTGGTTGATGTTGTTTGACTTAGGTCATTTCATCCCACTTTTTGGTGCATCTTTGTGTAGTTTTCTTTTGTTTGTTTAATTTGTTCTTGTGTACTTCTCCTCCTTCTCTTTTCTTGCATTTCCATATGCATTCTTGGTTGAGATGTGCTTGTGGTGGCTGCTGCCACACACTATTTTCCTCCCACTTTCATTCTATTTGTGCATCTTATGTGTGCATCTTTCTTTGCATATGCATTTTTCTTCTTCTTCTTCTTCTTCTTTCTTTGTTCTTCTTTGCCATGCTTCCCATAAGTTCTCTAACCTCTTAAGGTTATGATAGACATTAGGTGCCTAACCATGCATGATAATATTAGGTAGTCTCCTTTTGAATCCCAACTCTAAGTCCACTTTGCATGATAACTTGTAGGATTGACTAGTCTCCCATTAGTGTTCTTTCTTCTCTTCTCATCTTCAAACATCCATAAAACACTTACTAAAGAATGACAAGTGTAGCACGCTACGAGTCTTAAGCTACTTGAAAAATGGTAATTGAGGGGCCTCCTCTCAAGGACCTAGAGTGTTTAGTGTACTCCCTTTGGGTGATATATGTAACAGCCCAATTTTCAATAACTGATTAATGGTACTAGTTAATTGGTTTGTATGATTTAAGTGAATTATTGGATTTAACCGATTTATTCTATTTGGTAGAATAATGTGGACTTACTAGATAATCTTTAATTCAAGATGAGATGGGATATTTTATGAGAAAATGTATTGGTAAATATTTTGAGAGAAGAAATATATTGGAGAGAAATAGAAGGGAAAGATATATAAGGGAAAGTTTAAGGAAAATGTAAAATAGAAAACATGAGAGAAAGATAGAGGAAGAAGAGAAAGTAGAAGGAAAAAGAAGGGAAAGCTTGGAAAGCTCAAGAACGACTTCTAGCTTCCGATTAATCGAGGTAAGGGTGTGGAATATTGTTATCTTACCAATTTATGTGATTATGTATGGATTGCTTGGTTGTTTTCCCTCATCTTCCATTCTAGGGCATAATGAGTTTAATCGGTAGAAACCGAGTTTTAACTGTTAAAATGAGGATAAGTGGTAGAGTTTAGTCGAGGAATGTTGGGCTAAGGCTACTGAGACGAGTTGGGTTTGAATCGGTTGGATTTCGGTGAGTTTCGAAGTTTTGGACAGTGGAGAATTCTGAGTTCGCAGACCCTCGCTAGCTTGTTCGCTAGGCGAGCAGGTCGTGAGCATTCGCTGGGCATTCACTGTGGTGAGCCAGTAGCGAGCGGTCCCAGACTTGGAAAGAATAGTTTTGGTGTTCTTCGCTGGTAGCGAAGGGGGTGGCGAGCGTTTGCTAGGCCTTTGCTGAGCGAGTGAGGTAGCGAATCAAGTCAGTGGCTTCTGTTTGCCTTCGCGAGCATGCTCGCTAGGCGAACAGATAGCGAGCATGTCAGCATGTTGCTTTCTTGTGTTTTCCATCCAATTGTTAATTGTTTGGTTCAATGATGCTAATCCTTATATAACGAGAATAGTTTGTGTATTATTGAGATGAGACGTGTTGTGGGTAGCCTTATGGCATGAATCCTAGATTGTGAAGTATAACCTTTTGGCAATTATATGCATTGTTTGAATTAAACATGAATGCATGATGTATGTGATTGAGTTCGTTGCAATTGGCACGACATTGTGTTTGTATATTGATTTTATGTGATAAGGTGTGAAGAATGCATGAGAATATATGTATGATATATGTGCATTGCTTGGTAATATGATAATGATATTGAGAATATGTAAGCATGCGAGATTCTTACTCACTGGGTAGAATGACAAGGTGTCATTCTTAGTGTAGTAATCGTCGGGGTAGAATAACTGTGATGTTGTTCCTGGTGGGGTATAAGCGATGTACCCATAATCCAAAGGAGGATTTGTGAGAGTTGATGAGTTTATATGAGTCATATGGTATGTACATGTGATTGTTGTATAAAAGTGTGAGATGTGGCCATTTGGCAATTATGTGTATAATTGTATGTACTTGTGTGAGGTGTAATGCGTAATTATATATATTTGTGAATATGTATGCATCTCAAGAGTGTGTGGAGTCGATTTGCATGTGAATCATCATGATTGCATTCTTATGTCTTGATCCCATGGAGGATCTGCAGAAACCTCGTGTGCCCTTGTGGGGTGTGAGCGATGGTTTATTCTTGATCCCGTGGAGGATCTACAGAAACCTCGTGTGCCCTTGTGGGGTGTGAGCGATGGTTTATTCTTGATCCCGTGGAGGATCTGCAGAAACCTTGTGTGCCCTTGTGGGGTGTGAGCGATGGTTTATTCTTGATCCCGTAGAGGATCTGCAGAAACCTCGTGTGCCCTAGTGGGGTGTGAGCGATGGTTTATTCTTGATCCCGTGGAGGATCTGCAGAAACCTTGTGTGCCCTTGTGGGGTGTGAGCGATGGTTTATTCTTAATCCTGTGGAGGATCTGCAGAAACCTCGTGTGCCCTTGTGGGGTGCGAGCGATGGTTTATTCTTGATCCCGTGGAGGATCTGCAGAAACCTCGTGTGCCCTTGTAGGGTGTGAGCGATGGTTTATTCTTGATCCCGTGGAGGATCTGCAGAACGATTGTGTTCCCTTATGGGGTGTGAGCAATCCTGAAACATCGTGTCCCCATGTGGGGTGCGAGCGATGGGTGAACATCGTAGGCCCGACGGGGAGTTAGTTCAGTAACGAGCGATGGTTCCTTTTGGTTCTTCAATTGAACCTGCTGATGAGTCGGTACCACATTTGCATCTGCATAGAGTCGTGGGTCTGTATCTATGAGTTGCATTATCATCTTTATATGATGCATTGGTGAAATAAACATGAATATAGATGTTTATATGAGTTGGTAGAATAAACATGTTGTGTATGTGTATGTGAATTGATGAATGTGCTTAATTAAGTAAACGTATGTTGTGACATATATGACGTTTATAGTGCATTGTGGTGAGAAAATGTGGAACATATGTATTCTGTATTTGTGCATTTATATATGATTATATGCATTGTTATTATGATAATATTTCTCACCCTTCTGCTGGAATGATGTCCTTCATGACATCATGCAAGTATCAAGGTGTAGTACTGCTCGTAGTTGCAAGGTCGCTATTGGTGCAGCTGTTTAGTGATTTAATTGTATTGGGTCGAGTCGTGCTCTGGTCGTGTAACACTGGGATCGTTTGGGTTATGTTTCAAACGTATATTGTGTTGTTGGCCTCAGTGCCTAAGTGATGTTGATTTATGTGATAAATGCAAATATTTCTTTTATGAAAAAATTGTGATATAAATGAATCCGCTGCTACATGCAAATGAAATTTTGTAAAGTATGATTATTTATTTCAGTGTTATTGAGCATGACATATTGTTTTTAGTAATTTGGAAGTATAGGTGTGACGCCCTTTGTGAATGCATGTTAATTTTACTCTGATGATGCTTACATTTTCTGTGGGGTTTAGAAGGGTGTTACATAAGTGGTACCAGAGCAGGTCGGTCCATCCGGCCAAGTTGTCTAATGTTGTTTGTTCCCTTATGTCATACCCCAAATTTGTCCTACCTGTAGGTAGCCTTCACCTGTACATCCGCTCACCGGCTACTGTTAAAAGAGGGGAAAGAAGAGAAAGTAGAAATACAAAGAAAAATTTGAATGAGAAAGGAGGACTCACTTTGGCTACCTCTGTTTTTGAAGCCTTAGAACCAATCTCAACAGAAGCCACACCTTCAAACCTCTATTCATCTCCTTCACTTGTCACACCAGTAACATCAAGCCACCATTAAACAACCTCCTGAAGCTCTTAAAACTCAAAACAACATCCTTCAAACCATAAACCACACCAAGCCTGCTACGAAAGTACACCAGTTTACCACACCAGACAAAACCGTACCGACAAACCACCAACAACACAGCAGGACCACTACCCTGCTACAAACCCACACCAGACCAACAAACATGCTATGCCACCACAACAAATTCCCAGCCTGTAAAGACATTCCCACGCTACTAGCATAAAGGACCATTACAACCTGTCAATGAGAAGAACACACAACAATAACAAAAGAAAAATGCTCTCAAAGTAAAAAATAAAAAGAAAAAGAAGCCTCTTGACAGCAAAGGAGGAGGAGGACAAAACCTCAAAGTTTTGAGAGTCTCACCTGGAAAATGGAGTCATGGCGTCCTTGTTCCTCAGCCTCAACCTTGAGTCCATGTTAGTGATACCTTCATCCCACAACTTCCTCAAAACTCACTTCAAAAAACCTGCACTTTCTTTTTCTTTTCAAAATCACGCCATTATCACCACACCTCATTCACCATCTACTACTTCTTCAGTTTTATTTCAAACAAAATAACAGCAAAAATCACATAAATCCACAAACCAAGCCCTTCCGATCTCATCATCAACATCATCAAACCAACCCCTAAAATCCCTCTGTTACTACTCAAATAACACAACAACACGGTGTTTGGAGCTTGTTTTTATGTTTTGACGGTTTTTTAGATCGCGAAGTGGGTGCTCTGTTCTAGGTGTATGGTTGTTTTATGTGCAGGTGGTGTATCTCGAGCGTTAGCTATTCTCAATATCTTCACCATAATGAATCATTGTTAACCGTGTAACACAAGGTGGAATAACGACGCAAACTAACTGATTCCGCCATCTGTGACGTTCCCGACAATAGTGACTCACCAGCGACGACTCGAGAAAGAAACACAACATCACAGCCCAGAAGTTCAGTTGCTAAACCTTCAAAATATAAAACCAAAACACGTTTAACCCATACTCATTCCACCAACTCTCATCTGCAACAGACATCAAGAAATCTCTTACAACCTTCAAAACCTTTTCCTTCCACCATTTCCAAACCTCAACCTTTTCCTTCAAACTTCAACCTCACTAACCACATAAAAGACACTCACTGTTTCCACTGTCCATACTGCAATAACACATGTGACAACCTTGAATTCACAAGCCACATTTTCTGACCCCTTTGTTCATAACAAAGTAGAAATCCAAACGACATAAACCCGCAGCAACTCAACGACATGCTCTACCTGTCCCAAATCTTCAAACCGACATCCTCTTACTCTCATCCATCAACCTCAACCGTAAACAAAGACCTTTAAAAATCTCTTCCTCACTCTTGATACACACTAGCCGTCTTCAAATTCACAACCATAAACTCAAATCATCATTAGCCAACAGAATCCACCATTGCTACTCAACAATGTCAATAACATTATGGAATAGAAGGAAAAGAAACATTTTAGTTTAGTACTTTTATCAAACAGATGGTAGGCGAGATTACGGAGCGTTGAAAATACGACATTATCGTCACTCGAACTGAGCTACAACAACAACTGCCACTTCCCATTCAAACCTGAAACTGTTTTTATGATTGACAGCGCCATTGATCCATCCTCCTCGAGGGGATTTGATTTCCTTGAATTTACAATGTGACTTCATCTTTGAAGCCTGAGAATATTCTCTAAAGAGCAGAAGAATATGGGACTTTGCACGACCTGCGCAACTCCTTTGAATAAATCCTTCATATCTCGGCACCGCTGCAAGACTGAAAGGAAGTGGATCTGGAAGAGCACGATTTTGTAGAGAGCTAGAGAGTTAAGAAAAAGGGATTGACGGCGGAGCCGTGACGTTCACACCGCACGGGAGAGAGGAGGACCGAGGGAGATTTGTATAGTTGCTATCAAGAGAAATAGATAATGGCTTCAGATGAATTCTCCACCTTCACCGAACATCCATTCTAACTCAGCCCCTCTGTTCTCGATGTATCAGGTTTCTCAATGCGTTTTTCTTTTCTTTCTCAATATCTGGTTTGACTCATTGCTTCCTGAAGAGAGAGTAATTGTGTTCCTCAATTTCGTTTTGTTTTAATTTTTATTTTTGTTAGAATATTAACTAAGTTTTTTAATCATTTTTGGGCTTAGAGCCCGTCAGACTGTTTGGTGGATCTCACCACCCTCCTATGATTCTTCTAACCCCCTCCTGCTTTTCTTGTGATGCCCGTGTGTCCCCCTAATGGAGTAGAATGAAACTCCTCTAACAGCTGATTACAGAAGAGGCTTTGGTGATCCAACCAGATGCGGTTTTTGTAAATTATGAGTCCTTGGTGGATTTTGTAGTTTGGAAATGAGGTTGGGTTGTTTTGTATTTGGTCAAGTAGTTTGTGGAATGTTTGGCTGTTTTGTAGAGATTGGCGAAGGTGATCCATAAAGAGAAATTGAGGAATAGAGAAAGAAAGGTGCGTACCTGGGCCTTCAGGAGCTCTGGAAAGCGCGTCGGCGACTACATTACTCTTTCCTGTTTTGTATTGAATGGAGTAATCGTAGCCGAGGAGTTTAGAGAGATATATGTGTTATTCGGGTGTTTGTATAACCTGTGAAAGGAGGTCCTTGAGACTCTTATGATCGATGAAAATAGTGAAATGGTGCCCCAAGAGATATTGCCGCCATTTTTTAACAGCAGAAGTTATGGCGTGTAGTTCGCGGACATAAGTTAAAGAGCATTGTAGCTTATTGCAAAAGGGTTGGCTGAAGAATGCAATGAGGTGAGATTTTTGCATGAGTACTGCACCCATGGCTGTACCAAAAGCGTTAGTTTCTATGTCGAAGGGTAAAGAGAAGTCTGTAATGCAAGGGTTGGGGTTTGAGTCATGGCTGTTTTGAGCTGGTTAAATGCAGATTGAGCTTCTGGGGACCAGATGAAAGCATCCTTGCGCAGTAGTGCGACAAGTGGTGCAGCAATGGAAGCATAGCCCTTGACGAATTTGCGATAGAATCCTGTAAGGACAAGGAAGCCGCAGAGAGCTTTAATGGATGTTGGTTGAGGCCATTCCACCATAGCTTGTATTTTAGATGGTTCGGGTTGAACCCCAATAATAGAAATAATGTGGCCGAGGTAAACAAGTTGTCTTTGGACGAATGAGCACTTGGAACGTTTGAGGTAGAAGTTACCATCAAGTAGTTTGTGAAAAACGTGTTCCAAATGTTTGAGGTGAAGTTCGAGGGAGAGGCTGTAGACAAGGATGTCGTCAAAAAAGACTGCGACAAATTGGCGTAGGAATGGTTGTAGGAGTTCGTTCATGGCTACTTGGAAAGTTGATGGTGTGTTATAGAGCCCAAAGGGCATAACGCGATATTCATAATGGCCTTGGTGGGTTCGGAAAGAGGTTTTAGCTATGTCTTCCTCAGACATTCGAATTTAATGGAATCCTTGTCTCAAATCCAGTTTGGAGAACCAGGAAGCACCACCTAATTCGTCTAGTAGTTCGTCGATGGTGGGCATTGGAAAACGGTCTCTGATGGTGATAGAATTGAGTACTCTGTAATCGACGCAGAATCGCCAGGATCCATCCTTCTTGTTTACGAGCAACACCGGTGTGGAGAAAGGGCTCCGACTAGGGCGTATAAGTTCTTGTTGAAGCATTTCTTTGACTTGGTGTTCAATTTCATTTTTTTGAGAGAAGGGGTAGCGATATGGTTTGACGGAGACAGGGGAAGACAAAGGTTGGAGGTGGATGCGATGGTCAGAGGTATGTGACGGAGGTAAGCCAGGATTAGGGTTGAAAATTTGGGAATTTTGTAGAAGAAGGTTGTTGATGGGAGGGATTGGATGTGGGTCGGGTATAGTATATGGTATGGATAGGTCCGTGGGATGAAGCATTTGGATATGAAAAAATTCTGAGGCTGAATTAGTTTGGACACAACGTTTTAATTGTTGGGCCGAAATTGGTGTTGGGTTTTTGGTTGCATCGACTTGTAGTAAGATGGGGGTGTTGTTATATGTGAAGGAAAGTGTGAGTGTGGAATAGTCCATAATAACTGGGCCCAATGACTTAAGCCATGGAGCTCTAAGAATAATGTCTGCACCGCTTAGAGGGAGAACGTAGAAATCCACGGTGAACGGGTGGGATTGAAGGGTAAGTGCCACGTTGTCGCAGAGGCTCTGACATTCGAGCAGGTGTCCGTTACCAACCATTACTTTAAGAGTGTTAACAGGAGTGGAAGGAAGGTTCAGGAATTTTTCCATGCGACTCTGAATAAAGTTGTGTGTACTACCACCGTCGATGAGTACGGTGACAGGGTGATTAGCAATATTTCCGATGATACGTATAGTGGCGGTGGCGGCGGAGCCGGAGAGGGCGTGTACGCTGATTTGTCCATCTAATTGGTCTGTGTAATCGAGTTCGTGGTTAGAAACGGGGGTGGTTCAAGTGTTTGTGTAGGATGTGTTTGTTCGCTTTCTGGTTCGTCTGATACAAGCAAGAAAAAACGACCTTTGCATTTGTGGCCGGGGATGAAGGTTTCGTCACAGTTGTAACAAAGGCCTTTTTCTCTTCTAGAGGTCATTTCTTCTGGTGTTAATTTGCGAAACTGAATTTGAGGGGTGGTGGGGTTTGTTTGGGGAGAATTTGTGGGGTTGGTGTTGGAAGTTTGAGTGAGGGAATGGGTGGGTTTCTTAAAACCGCGACGGTGTTCGTCGAGTTTATCTTCTTGGATTTTAGCTAAAGCAGTGGCTTGTGAGAGGTTGTGGGGTTGCAGAGCTTGAACCTCACGGCGTATCTCTGGTGAGAGGCCTGAGATAAAGCAGCTGAGAATGAAAGGAGGTGGTAAGCCAACGATTTGATTAGCAAGTCGTTCGAAATCGGTGAGATATTGGTTGAGGGAGCCGCATTGTGTTAGTTTGAAAAGTGATTGGCTGGGATCATCGTAGTAGTTCGGAGCAAATCTTGTTTCAAGGGCTTGTAACAGTTCGAAACATGTAGTGACGAGATCGTTACGAAACATATATTGGTACCAGCTTAATGCTGGACCTTCCATATAGAAAGAGGCGACAATGAGGCGTTCTTCGTCTGGTGTTCTGTGATAATAAAAAAATTGGTTGATTTTAAAGATCCAGCCCATAGCATCTGTGCCATTAAAGCGCGGAACTTCGAGTTTTATGTGAGATCGTGGGTGTGGTGGTGGTGTGGGAGGTGGTGGTGGTGTGGGTGGGTTAGTGGTAAGGGTGGCTAATTGGGTGATGATAAGGTCGACTTTTTCTGATAAATCATCAAGTCGTTCTGCATTTATAGGTCTGGTTTCCATGGAAAAAATGAGGGAGGATCGATGGAAGCACCAAATTGTTAGGTGTTAGATATTCCTTGAGTCATAGGACAATGAGGCCTCCTTAGCAGGTTAATAAAAAGGGAAATATCCCTTATCTTATTACTCATTCTGCTAGTCTTTATATAGCAGTTCCATACAATTAGGATTACAATTGATCACTCAATCCGATGGCTCTCCTAGAATATAGGGATTGCTACTAGATTCTAACAAAATATCCTAACAGAATTTTAATAACAACTATATTTGATGAGCTGGTAACCTTCTAGAATCCTAGGATACTGATATTTGAATTACAACTGTCCTATTTCTTCAATCATAGTTGTTAAGGTATTTGGGTCTGCTCTTTATACGATCTGAGGTTCTCTTTTTGGGCTGATATTCTGCAGCTATTTTGGGCTCTGGGTTATCAGTATTTCCAGCATTGTTGTTGTGGGCATTAAGTGATATTGGGGTGTTAACAATTTGTTTCAGGGGTTTCAATGATGCTCTGTCTGAAGCTGACAAGAAGGGAAGTGTGTGAGATGTTGGATCGAACTCTATTATAGTCGAAGTTTATTCGCAAGTAATGCGTGTTGTAGTCGAAGTCTGTTCTAACATGCATTAGTAAATATTGCTACGGTTGTTAGCATGTTGAATTGGGTCTTGCTTGTAAGCCCAATTGTTTAAGTTAGCTTGTACCCTAAGTTAGTTTGTACCCTAAGTTAGCTTGTAATGGATAATTGTTAAAAAGCCCATTAGGTTAGTGTGTTATTTTATTATAAATAGGATGCTAGTTTCTCAATCTTGGCATAAGGAAAAATAGGAAGATAAAATCCTAATTTCAAGGGAGAGAGGTTATTTTGTTATTCTTGTATACTTGTAATCTTGTTCTAAGAGAAAGGAAAGAATAACAGTTTAATAACAAATCCTTGTTGTTCCTTGTTGTTTTACCTTGTTTTCTTTGTTAACCCTAACCCTTGTGAGTTTCTTGATCATTAAGAAACCGTTTATACTTTGTTTAAAGGTATCCGATTCACAACAAATTGGTGCGGTGAGCATGGAGAAGATGCCTTCAACAAAGTATGAGATTGAAAAGTTCACCGGAGTGAACGACTTTGGTCTGTGGCGCTTGAAGATGAAAGCCCTATTGGTTCAGTAGGGTTGTTTGGAAGCGTTGAAGGGTGAGGCAGCCATGGACGCTGCGTTAACGGCAAAAGAAAAGACGGGCATGATCGAGAAAGCCCACAGTGCAATATTATTGAGCCTTGGTGATAAGGTTCTTCGACAGGTATCAAAGGAGACTACAGCATCGGGATTATGGGTGAAACTTGAAAGTTTGTACATGACCAAATCTCTGGTGAATCGACTATATCTGAAGCAAGCTTTATATTCATTCAAGATGAGTGAAGACAAAGTGTTGGCTGAGCAGTTGGATATGTTCAACAAGCTGATTCTTGATCTTGAAAATATTGATGTGAAGATCGATGATGAAGATCAAGCACTATTGTTGCTGTGTGCTTTGCCCAGAACACATGCTCACTTCAAAGAAACTCTCTTGTATGGAAGGGAGTCCCTGACCTTTGAAGAAGTTCAATCAGCCTTGTATTCTAAGGACTTGAACGAACGAAAGGAGCATAAACCTTCGACGGTGGGCGAAGGTTTGGCCGTTAAGGGAAAATTCTTGCGAAAGGATGGTAAGTTCGACAAGAAAAAAGGTAAAAGTCAACAGAAGTCCTATAGTGGCGAAACATCTAGTATTCAATGTTACCACTGTAAGAAGGAGGGTCACATAAGAAAGCTGTGCCCTGAACGCCTGAAAGATCATGGAGGTAATGGCAATGCAGCCATTGTTCAAGATGACTTCGACTCATCTGATGTTCTTGTGGTTTCAAGTGGCGACTCGAGGAAAGAGTGGATTATGGATTCAGGTTGCACTTGGCACATGACTCCAAACAGAGAATTGTTCGAGGAGCTATGTGATCAAGATGGTGGATCTGTGCTGTTAGGAAACAACAAATCTTGCAAAATTGCAGGTATTGGATCTGTGAGATTCAAGCTCCATGATGAGTCAATAAGGTTATTGACTGAAGTCAGGTACGTACCTAACTTGAAGAGAAATTTGATTTCTCTTGGTGAATTCGACAGAAAAGAATATGTTTTTCAAGGAGAGAAAAGTATCCTAAGAGTCATGAAGGGGTCGAAGGAAGTCTTGAGAGGCGTGAAGAAACAAGGCTTGTATACCCTTGAGGCTGAGGTTGTAAGTGGTTCGACAAATGTTGCATCCACGAAATCTATGTCGAAGACAGAATTATGGCACATGAGATTGGGCCATGTCAGCGAAAGAGGCCTGGTCGAATTGGGGAAGCAGAACCTGCTAGGAGGTGACAAAGTCGAAAAGTTGGAATTTTGTGAATCTTGTGTATTTGGTAAATCCTGTAGGGCGAAGTTTAACAAAGGCAAGCAAAGAACACATGGATCTCTGGATTACATTCATGCTGATCTTTGGGGGCCTGCAAGGAATCCTTCACACTCAGGTGCAAGGTATTTTCTATCCATCGTTGATGACTATTCCAGAAAACTATGGGTATTCATTCAGAAGACAAAGGATGAAACTTTTGAGAATTTCAAAAGTTGGAAGATTCTAGTCGAAACTCAGACTGGCAGAAAGGTTAAGAGGTTGAGAACCGACAATGTCCTTGAATTCTGCAACGAAGCTTTCGACAGTTACTGTGTTGGGTCTGGGATTGCAAGGCATAAGACTGTAGCAGGTACTCCTCAACAAAATGGCTTAGCTGAGAGATTCAATCGAACAATCCTTGAAAGGGTTAGATACATGTTGGTTAGTGCTGGATTGAAGAAGGTGTTTTGGGCGGAAGCTGTTTCGACAGCAGCTTACCTGATAAATAGATGTCCCTCGACTGCCTTGGGAATGAAGACACCTGAAGAATTTTGGTCGGGACAACCACCTAGTCTCGACAGACTGAGAGTATTTGGCTGTGTGGCCTATGCTCATATTAGGCAAGACAAGGTCGAACCTAGAGCTCTGAAGTGCATGTTCATGGGATACCCTGAAGGAGTCAAAGCTTATAGGCTATGGTGCCTAGAGCCAGGTCACAGAAGGTGTATCACCAGTCGAGATGTAGTTTTCAATGAAGCAGTGATGGCTTTCAAGAAAACTGATTATGCTGACGAAGAGCTGGAACAGGGAGAGATTCCTGTTGAGGTGGAGCATGTTGATGCTGAATTGCTTACCCCAGATGAAGTCGAAAAAGACGCAGAAGATGTTGTCGAAGATGAGGAGATTGATAATGACTACCTGCTAGCAAGATACAGGTCGAGGAGAGTCATCAAGCCACCTCAGAGACTTAGGTATGCAGATCTTATAGCTTATGCCTTAATCTCTGCTAGTGAGGTTCTAGATGAAGAACCTAGAGACTATAAGGAAGTTATGAGGAGTCGAAAGAAGACTGAATGGCTGAAGGCCATGGATGATGAGATGAAATCTCTTCATGATAACAACACCTGGGAACTGATCAAGAAACCTGCTTGAGCCAGGTTAGTCAGCTGTAAATGGATTTTCAAAATTAAGGAAGGAATCGAAGGAGTGACGTCGAAGAGATACAAGGCAAGATTGGTTGCTAGGGGATTCACTCAGAAAGAAGGTATCGACTTTAATGATGTGTTCTCTCCTGTTGTGAAGCACAGATCCATTCGAATGTTGCTTGCCATGGTGGCCCAGTTCGACCTTGAACTGGAACAGATGGATGTGAAGACTGCGTTCTTGTATGGTAATCTAGATGAAACAATCCTGATAAGGCAACCTGAAGGGTATGTCGAAAGGGGGAAGGAACATTATGTGTGCAAACTGAATAGATCTTTATATGGACTGAAACAATCTCCTCGACAGTGGAATAAGAGATTCGACAAGTTCATGGCACACATAAGTTTCATCAGAAGCCAGTTCGACCACTGTGTTTACTTCAGATTTCGACCGGGTAATTCGTTTGTTATTTTGTTGCTCTATGTGGATGATATTCTAATAGCAAGCAACAATGTCGAAGAGGTAATGAAGGTGAAGGCTGAACTCAATAAAGAGTTCGAAATGAAGGATCTGGGAGTTGCGTCCAGGATTCTTGGGATTGACATCCGGAGAGATAGAAAGCATTCGAAATTATGCTTATCTCAAGAGGCATACCTACAGAAGGTTCTCGAAAAGTTTGGTATGTCGAATTCAAAGCCTGTTGTGACTCCGACAAACCCTCAATTCAAGCTGATTATAGATCAGTGTCCCAGCACTGATGTTGAAAGAACTTATATGAATAGCATTCCATATGCTAACATAGTAGGTTCTTTGATGTATGCTATGGTCTGTACTAGACCCGACATAGCATATGCAGTAAGTCTTGTAAGCAGGTACATGGCGAATCCTGGAAAGGCTCACTGGCAAGCATTGAAGTGGATTTTAAGGTACATAAATGGGTCTCTAAATAGAGTCCTAATTTATGGTGGAGCCTTAGGTGAAGATAGTAAAGCAGCAATCGATGGATATGTCGACTCTGATTATGCAGGTTGTATGGATTCCAGAAAATCTATCTCTGGATATGTGTTCACTATGTTTGGGACAACAATCAGTTGGAAAGCAACACTTCAGAAGGTCGTTGCCCTATCAACCACTGAAGCAGAGTATATTTCCCTAACTGAAGCTGTGAAGGAAGCATTGTGGCTTGAAGGTTTTGCAAAGGAGCTAAAACTTCAAGGTCGAGTTATCATTGTTAAATGTGATACTCAAAGTGCAATACACCTGTCGAAGAATTCAGCCTATCATGAGCAAACCAAACACATTGATGTGAGGTTGCATTTCATCAGAGGGGTAATCGAGCGTGGAGAAGTCCAAGTGCTGAAAGTTTTGACAGATCATAATGCTGCTGATATGATCACCAAGACATTGCCCAGTTGCAAGTTTTTCCACTGTATGCAGTTAATAAATCTGCATGAAGAAAGCTAGTTTCTTGATGTTATAGAGTTAGATCCAAGGTGGAGATTTGTGAGATGTTGGATCGAACTCTATTATAGTCGAAGTTTGTTCGCAAGTAATGCGTGTTGTAGTCGAAGTCTGTTCTAACATGCATTAGTAAATATTGCTACGATTGTTAGCATGTTGAATTGGGTCTTGCTTGTAAGCCCAATTGTTTAAGTTAGCTTGTACCCTAAGTTAGCTTGTAATGGGTAATTGTTAAAAAGCTCATTAGGTTAGTGTGCTATTTTATTATAAATAGGATGCTAGTTTCTCAAGATTGGCATAAGAAAAAATAGGAAGATAAAATCATAATTTCAAAGGAGAGAGGTTATTTTGTTATTCTTGTATACTTGTAATCTTGTTCTAAGAGAAAGAAAAGAATAACAGTTTAATAACCAATCATTGTTGTTCCTTGTTGTTTTACCTTGTTTTCTTTGTTAACCCTAACTCTTGTGAGTTTCTTGATAATTAAAAAACCGTTTATACTTTGTTTAAAGGTATCTGATTCACAACAAAGTGCTTATAGCTCCATTAGCTAAATGAATTGGAGTAGGCAAATGGTGATGGATTATGAAATTTTAGATATCAGATTTGAGGGATACAAGTTCACTTGGACAAATGGCAGATAAGATTCAAAAAATATTCAATGCAGGCTTGATAGAGGAATGGCCACAGTTGACTTCTTCAACAGATTTCCTTCATTTAAGGTTTCACATTTCCCCCACAATGGTTGGGATCATGCCCCCATTTGTATTGACTTGGAGGCTAGGTTATTAGAGACGTTTGGTCGAATGTGGATGGACACGGTGCTAACAAGCTTGCTACAGTTCAAAGTATTGTAGAATTCTTTAGAGAGCTGAGTCCTGGTGCTGTCAAGAAGGAACTGGAGCGTATCAAGGATCTTATAAAGGAGGATTGTAGATGGAAGAAGGGGGCTAGAGAAATTTCCAAGAATAAGTCTCTTGAGAAACAACGTAACAATCTGTTAAGGAATGAGGAAGTTATGTGGAGGCAGATGAGTAGAGCCCTTTGGATTAGTGGCGGCGACTGCAACACAAATTCTTCCATGGCTAGGCAGATCAGCGTAGGAAAACGAACCATATTGCTAAGCTAAAGGATGATAGAGGTGTTCGGTGGAAAGGGGAAGATCATTGCGAAAGAATTCAGTTTAATTATTTCTCTGATATCTTCTTTTCTTCTTCCCCAAATAATATTGTGAAGGTGTGTGGTTAATGCGAAAATTAACGGTGAACAGAAACTTTGGTGTGAGGCCTCGTATTCTTCGGTGGAAGTTAAGGAGGCTTTAATGCAGATGCATCCTTTAAAAGCTTCGGGACCAGATGGCCTTCCAGCACTATTCTTCGAGAAATATTGGGGCGTTATGGGCCGGAGGTTTTGAATCTAGTGCTTGGGGTGTTAAACAATAATCATGATCCAATGGTTTTCAATAAGATGTTCACTGTGCTGATATCCAAGGTGAACAATCCCAATACTCTTAGGGACTTTAGGCCTATTAGCTTATGCAATGTAGTCATGAATATTGTGAAGAAGACCTTTGCTAATAGGTTGAAGGTCCTTCTTCCGGATGTGGTTGATGAAGAGCAAAGTGTGTTTGTGAAAGGTAGGTTGATTATGAATAACACTCTAATTGCAATGGGGTGTTTTCACTGGATGAAAAAGAAGAAAAAGGGAAAGAAATGCATGATGGCCCTCGAACTCGACATGTTGAAGGCTTATGATAGGATATTAGTGGAGTTTTCTATTGGAAGTGTTGCGTCCTAGGGGTTTTCCGGTGGCTATAATGGGACTTATAGGCAGATCTGTGTCCACGGTGTCATATCAGATTCTTATTAATGGGCAACCAAATCTAAGCTTCTCTCCTAAGAGAGGCCTTAGACAAGGTGACCCAATTTCCCCTTACATCTTTATTCTTTGTGCAGATGTGTTGTCAGGTTTCTTAAAGAAAGAGATTTTGGCTAATAACATCCACGGTTTGCAAGTTGCCAGGAGGGTTCCCAAGCTAACTCATTTGTTTTTCGCAGATGATTGCTTGCTGTTTGCCCGTGCCAAATCTTTGGAGGCTGATTATTTACTGGAAACCCTGGGCAGATATCAGACGGCTTCAAGACAAGTAGTTAACATTGATAAATCAGAGGCATCTTTTAGTCGAAATGTGCGTGACGAGGTGAAAGAAATGATCCATAGACGGATGGGTGTAAAGACGGTGATGTTTCATTCTCGATACTTGGGTCTTCCTATTGTGTTTAGGAGGTCTAAGAAGGAGGTTTTCTCTCTAGTGGTGGAGCGTGTCTGGAAGAAAGTTAAAGAGTGGAAAGAGAAATTTTTGTCAGAAGATGGAAAGGAGATTCTCATTAAGTTGTCATTTCAATCCCAAATTACATGAGTTGCTACAAGCTTCCTGAAAGTTGCTGTCATGAAATTGAAGCTTTGTTAGAAAAATTCTGGTGGGGATTGAAGAAAGGGGAGAGGAAGCTGCATTGGTTGAAGTGGGATAGAATGGCAGTGTCCAAGAGTGTTGGAGGTATGGGTTTTCAGGGGTTTAGTGAGTTTAATGTTAGCTTACTTGGGAAACACTTCTGGCGTATGTTGGTAGGGGGAGATTCCCTCCTGGGAAAAGTCTTTAAAAGCATATACTTTCCTCGGTGCTCCATTCTGGATGCCAAAGCTGGGTTCTCCCCAAGCTATGCCTGGAGGAGTATCCTTAGTGCCAAGGAGATTATTCAAAATGGCTACAGATGGAGGATAGGGGATGGATTCAAGGTTAGAGCGTGGAAAGATAATTGGCTAGCTGGTAATTCAGGACTCTGCATAAAAAGCCATCTGAGAACTATTGGTCCTGAAGCTTTGGTTAAGGATCTTTTTGATCAGGGTCTGAATGGGTGGAACAAGGAGTTTTTTGGGAACTGTTTTAATCTGTCGGAGGCTCTTGAGGTTTGTAGTATTCCTCTTTCCTTCAGACAGCTAGAGGACAAAATCATTTGGCGCCATGAAGAGAATAGAGAGTATTCAGTGCAGTCTGCTTACATGTATCTCAGTAGGAGGAGACTTAGTTTGATTCCTGGGACTTTAGGTACTGATCACGATTCTCTTTGGCAGAAAATTTTGAAAACACCTATTCAGAATAGAACTAAGGAGTTTCTTTGGAGATTGGCTAAGAGGATTCTGCCCACCAAATGCAACCTGTGGAAGAAGGGAATTATGTTAGATGTAACTTGTGAGTTCTGCAACATCTCCCATGAATCTGACAATCACTTATTCTTGCACTGTGATTTTGCGAAACAGGTTTGGTTCTCTTCTACACTTGGGTGTCGTATCCCTCTCCACCTGGACACTCTTAACTAGCTGGATAGTAATTCTAAAAGTAACAATGTTTTTGCCATTCAGCTGTTCTGTGTGATTCTTTGCAAATTATGGCATGCTAGAAACTAGTTGCATTTTCAACTTGTTTTATTGAACTCATGTGTGGTGGCAGCACAGAAGAATTAGAGGAAGTGGAGGAGTATTTGCTGGCTAATCCTCTTCTGGGGATTAAAATTAAGAACCTGGGTTCTGTAAGGCAGGACCCTAATACTTTTCTATTTAATTATATTCACGTTGAAGCATGCTATTTTTGGGAGGGGTGTTATTCACTTGGCTGCGTGATTAAAAACAGTAACAATGAAGTGTCTTTGGCTGTTTGCAAGAGGGAGTACGATCATGTGGTTCCAGGACTGGCTGAGGCTTTGGCTATCTGTTGGGGGTTGCAATTTACGGTTTCTCTCCACCTTGACAGGATTCTCATTCATTCCGATGCACTGTTTGTTATGGATTGTATAAACATGCTTAATTTCTCTGGTACTCTTGATCCTATAGCGGATGATTGTAGGTTCCTCCTGAAATCTTTTAAGGAAGCTTCTATCATTTTTATCAGTAGCAATGTTAATGTAGAGGCTCATCGCATGTTTGGAATAGGTAGGAGGGTGGGTTCTAGATCTTGGAGTGGCTTTATTCCTAATGTAGAAGTGGATTCTTTACCATGTAACCAAACTGTTTTCTCAGCTATTTAAATCAGTTTTTTATCGTCAAAAAAATGTATTGGATTTTATCATTATATATGTTAGTTTTGTTGAGTTTGATCTTTGACGTTGATCAGTTTTTGCCTCATGTCCTTATGTTTTTATTTATATTTTTTTTGTTCTACAATATTCTCTATTAGTTTAGCTTAAATTATAGTTAGTTTTTAGATGCAGATATATTTTAAGTTATCACATTTCTATCTCAAAGAGCTTTCTAGAATTATATCTTGAGAATAGCAAGAAGAGAATGTAGATCCACTGCCAATACTAGAAACAGTTTAAGGATACTTTGGCACAATCTAGGATGCCATTTTATTTTAATCTAGTCAAACTACCCCTTTATCTAGCATGGAACCATGTTTGTTTTCTGTAGCCGGGGATCTGACGACTCCTTAGAGAAACTCATTCAGGTATCCTAAAAAGGAAAAGGTGGTTTTGACTAAGGGTGATCCAATTTTGGTTGTTGTGAAAAACATTTAGGAGGAACAAACTCAATATTTTCCTTCTACTTAGGCTTTTTATTTTATGCTTTTGAATCAATTAGGTAGTCGGCCTTATGGCTACCATTAAAAAATTAGGTAGTCGGCCTTATGGCTACCATTTATTTTAAAATTAATTAAATTTCTTTTGTGACTTTTAATATGTCATGCATGATGAGATATACAAGTCTAGGTTGTAAGTTCTACATTGTTTAGAAAAATAGAGGTTAAACATTTTATAAGTGAGATGTCCTATATAACTAATACTTTAAGGTTTTGGGTGAATATTTGGTGTTTCTCTCACTCGCGTGTTACTATTGATCCAATGTGAATGTTCCTCCTCATGACTCGTTTATGGCGTCCGAGCTGATGGTTTGAGTAAGAGATTAACTCCTTTTATCAAAAGTCTTTCTTACAGGGTGGTTGTAACACCCCAAATTTATTGAAATATTTATTTAATTTATTTAAGTATGAAAATTCGTATTTTTGGTGATTTTCGGTGGTTGGTGTGAATATTGGGAATTATGGAGTTTTGAGTTATTTATTTAAATAATAGTATACAATATGAATATATTTGGTATTATTATTAATTTAAATAAATATAAGTTAATTTAAGGGCAAAGACAGTGGACATTTGAGGAGGAGTTAGTGAGGGTGAAATTGTAAAGCCCATTTTAAAGGCCCAAAGTTAGGTTTAACAAAAAGGGACTTTGAGGAAATCAAGATTCATTCTTGTTAGACCGTGAAAAGGGAAGAAATAGAGGTCAGAGCTCCGAGGAAGAGGATTGAGTCAAAAGTTTCGTGAGGTTTCCAAGAATCAAGGAGAAAGTCTTAGAGTTGGCAATTAAGGTATGAGGAGTATTGTCTTCATTGTTTTCAATATATGATTCAATGTATTTAAATCCGATTTAAAGATTTAGGAGGTTTTTGAGTTTGAGGAAATTAGGCTTCGTGGCCAAATATGTTTTTGAGGTTGTTTAAGTATGGAGAGTATTACCTTCATTGTTTTCAATATATGATTCAATGTATTTAAAGCAGATTTAAGGGTTTAGGAGTTTTTGAATATTGAATTGTTATTGCCTTTCTAGTGGGGAGTTCAATGAGTTTGAGGGATTTAAACCGATGGTCTAATAGGTTTGAGGTTGATTTGAGAATAAGGGAAATTAGACCTTCGTGGCCAAAATCTGTTGAGATTGTTTAACCCTGTAAGGTAAGTGATTTGTGAGAACTTTAATAACTGTGGCGAATTTGTAAGAACTTATGGGAATTGGAGTTGTTAAATAGGATACGGGATTGGCCTAATAAGTCGTAGATTTTGTGCCTTTATCGCCGTAATACCGTATGAATAATTTGGGAATGTTTCTGGGTGTTGGGGAAGGAATTCGTATAGACTATTGGCCTGATTTTTCAAAAGTTGCGTAACAGCGACTGACTGTAATCACAGTTATTGCGAGTTCGCAAAGTGAATAATCCTTGCAAGGCGAACATTCGCCTAGACTCACGTCGAACTGTCAAGCGAACATAGCAGAGTTTCGCAAATTGTGTTCTTGTGCAGTGTTGTCTTGATGCTTTGATGCTGTAATTTTCTGGATGAATTACCTTGAGTATGATTGTGATTCTTATGTCATTAATACATGATTGTATGATGATTCCTATGAGTAATGATGATGAGTTATGTTGTTAATTCAATGAGTTTTTAATGATTATATGATGACATTATTATTATGATGATTTTGATGAATAATGATGCACCTAATGAGTTTATTATGAGGATGATATTGACATGTGCATCATGCATTCATATGCATTCTGGACTTCAATCTAGTGTTTGATTCTTATGGCTTCAGTCCCATTGTGCGGATGTGAAGTATTTTGTTGTGCTCCGGTTCTTGTGTAGAATCAATCCTATTGATGGGGATCTATGGAGGGTTGATGGTGTAGTGTCCATCGAACTTTGATGAATTGGTACTACATGCATGAGTCTTGTTACATTTACATTTATGTGACAATTTGGTGTAATTTTTGATATTATGGCTTTTTGATGTTTCCTTGATGATTATGATGATGTTGAATACAAAAATGATGTTATTTTATATATTGATTCCTATATTGATTATTAAGAATCGTTTTACTCACCCTGCCTGTTTGAATGTTGCCTCCATGTGGATAACGTGCAGATGACCAGGTTTAGCCGTGGATGCCGTCGAGGACGTTTTGGACTTTTGGTTGACTTAGAGGGTCTTGCTCCGATAGTGTGACATCGGGTTGGGGTCTTTGAGTTAAACTATGTTTTATTGATTATTGTTATTTTGATTATGTTGCTGCGCAAGGAAAACTTTGGATTTTTCCTTTTTGAGTTTCGCTGCCTTATGAATAATTTTTGAGTAATTTTGGGAAAACCCGTTGTTTACGGAGCATTGACTTTTATTTGAGTTATTGAGAATTGTACGCCCTTTGAGGTGATTTTTATTGTGTTTAATATTTTACTCTGATAAATGTGATTGATTTACCATTATATTTGTGGGGTAGACAAATGTGTTACATTATTGGTATCAGAGCAGGTCGGTCGGTCCGGCCAAGTTTTTATGTTGTTAGTCCTCTGTTAGTCAATAGTGTGAGAACACTATTGGATGAGTTGTTTTCTTCTGACCTTATTGTTGATTGCAGATGGCTAGAAGAAATGATCGTGCTCTTGCAGATGCACTGAAATCTTGCCCAAGTTATGGCCCAAAATGGTGGACCTCCAGATGAGTTTCGTGCTTTGGGGAAGTTCTAGAGGAACAATCTGCTAACTTTTGTAGGCACTCATGATCCTGATGGTGTGCAGAAGTGGCTAAGAGTGATTGAGAAAAATTTTCGGGTTATGGCGTGCACTGATGCTCAGCAGGTGCAGTTTGGTACGCATATGCTAGCAAAGGAAGCTGAGGACTGATGGGATAACATTCGTCAGAGATTGGGAGGTGTTGGCATTGCAATAACTTGGACTGTATTTAAGGAAGAATTTTTGAGGAAGTATTTTCCTGAAGATGTTCGTGGCAAGAAAGAGGTGGAATTCCTTGAGCTGAAGCAATGGAATATGACTGTGGCTGAGTATGCGTCAAAGTTTGAGGCTTTAGTGAAGTTTTGTCCGTATTACAATCGTGTTGACGCAGAGATGTCGAAGTGTCTCAAGTCCGAGAATGGATTGAGACCAGAGATTAAGCAGGGAATTGGGTACCAGTATATTCGTCGGTTTGTGAAATTGGTGGACAAGAGTAGAATTTATGATGAGGATAGTCGAGCTCGATCTGCTCACTACAAGCAGCTGAGTGAGAAGAAAGAGAAAGAAAAGATAGAGGGAAACCATATGTGACTTCTGGTGATAAAGGGAAGCAGAAGGCTCCAGATGGGAAAAAGTCAAGTGGGGGAGCGACTACTGCTCAAAGCAAGTGTTATAAGTGTGGCGAGCAAGGTCACCGTGTTGAGGTTTGTACTAATAATGTGCTGAGATGTCATCGTTGTGGTAGGAGAGGTCATATAGTTACTGACTACAAATATGAAGCTCCGGCTTGCTTCAACTGTGGAGAGAAAGGTCATATCAGTACCTAGTGCCAGCAGCCGAAGAAGACTGCTACTGCTGCTCAGACGAACGACATAGTGTTTGCTTTGAGCGGTACAAAAGAACCCAGGATAGATAACTTGATCAGAGGTACTTACTTTATTAATGATGTTGAATTGGTTGCTATGATTGATACTGGTGCTACTCATTCGTTTATTTCGCTTGAATGTGCTACGAGGTTAAATTTAAAATTATCTTCTATGGTTGGGAGTAAGGTTATCGATACCCCGACTAATGGTTCTGTGACTACTGCGCTAGTATGTTTAAGATGCCCTTTGACCATTTATAATAAGAATTTTGTGATGGACTTGGTCTGTCTACCTGTGCATCGAATTGATGTTATTCTTGGAATGAACTGGTTGGAGTTTAACTATGTTCATATCGATTGCTACAACAAGACTGTGAGGTTCCCAGAGTTTGGTGATTGTGGATAGCTGATGCTTGTATCAGCTAAGCAAGTAGAAGAACTCTTAGAAGATGAGGCTCAGATGTTTGCATTGTTTGCATCATTTCAAGTTGATTATGAAGTAGTGAGCGTGGAGCTACCAGTTGTTCGGGAATTTCCAGATGTGTTTCCAGACGACGTAAGTGACTTACCTCCTGAGCGTGAGGTAGAGTTTACTGTGGACTTGATACCAGACACTAGTCCTATGTTGATGGTTCCTTATCGGATGTCTGCATCTGAGTTGGGAGAATTGAAGAAACAATTGCAAGAGTTGCTTGAGAAGAAGTTTATTCGACTGAGTGTTTCTCCGTGGGGTGCTTCTGTGTTGTTGGTGAGGAAGAAAGATGGTAGCATGAGATTGTGTGTGGATTATCGATAGTTGAATAATGTGACGATCAAGAATAAGTATCCACTTCTGAGGATTGATGATCTAATGGATCAATTGGTGGGCGCTTGTGTGTTTAGTAAGATAGATTTGAGGCCAGTTCATCACCAGATCCGTGTGAAGGCAGACGATATTCTAAAGACTGTATTCAGGACAAGGTATGGTCATTATGAGTATAGGGTGGTGCCGTTTGGAGTGTCTAACGCACCTAGTGTGTTCATGGAGTATATGAATAGGATTTTTCATCCTTATTTGGATCAATTTGTGGTAGTATTCATCGATGATATCTTGATATATTCGAAGTCCGAGGAAGAACATGCGCAACATCTAAGAGTTGTATTACAGGTTTTGAGGGACAGGAAGCTTTATGCCAAGTTGTCCAAGTGTATGTTTTGGTTGAAGGAAGTGAGTTTCCATGGCCATGTGATTTCTAGTGGAGGGATTGTTGTTGATCCGTCCAAAGTTGATGATGTGTTGCAGTGGGACACTCCGAAGTCTACTACTGAGATTCGAAGTTTCCTTGGCTTAGCTGGTTATTATCGTAGGTTTATAGAAGGCTTTTCGAAGTTGGCATTTCCATTGACTCAGTTGAATCAAAAGGGTAAAAATTATGTGTGGGATGTTGCATGTGAGAGGAGTTTTGTAGAACTCAAGAAGAAGTTGACGACTGCTCCGGTACTGGTCTTGCCAAATCCGATTGAGTCTTTTATGGTATATTGTGATGCGTCAAAAATGGGTCTTGGTAGTGTACTGATGCATAATGGTTAGGTTGTTGCTTATGCTTCCAGACAACTGAAGGTTCATGAAAGGAATTATCCTACGCATGACTTAGTGTTGGTCGCTGTGGTGTTCGTGTTGAAAGTTTGGAGAAATTATCTTTTTGGGTCTAGGTTCGAAGTGTCCAGTGATCACAAGAGCCTGAAGTATTTGTTTGATTAGAAAAAGTTGAATATGAGGCAGAGGAGATGGCTTGAACTTCTGAAGGATTATGATTTTGAATTGAGTTACCACCTTGGTAAGGCTAATGTGGTAGCTGATGCATTAAGTAGGAAGTCCTTGCATATGTGGATGCTTATGGTTCGAGAGTTAGGACTGATTGAACAATTCAGAGATATGAGTCTAGTGTGTGAAGAGACTCCTAACAATGTGAAGTTGGGTATGCTAAAGTTGACTAGTGGTATTCTCCAAGAAATTAGAGAAGGTCAAAAATTTGATTTGAGTTTGATGGATCGTCTCACGTTAATCAACCAAGGTAACGCAGGTGATTTTCGGGTCGATGAGAATGGTGTGATGAGGTTCAGAGATAGAGTGTGTGTTCAAGATGTGCCAAAAATTAAGAAGATCATTCTTGAGGAGGGTCACAGAAGTGGGTTAAGTATTCATCCGGGTGCCACAAAAATGTATCAAGACTTGAAGAAATTGTTTTGGTGGCCAGGGATGAAGAAATAAATTACAGAGTTTGTGTATGTTTGTTTGACTTGTCAGAAGTCGAAAATTGAACATCAAAGACCGCTGGGTCTAATGTAACCGTTGAATATTCTAGAGTGGAAATGGGATAGCATTTCTATGGATTTTTTGACAGGCCTACCGATGACTTTGAAGGGATATGATTTAATTTGGGTGATTGTTGATAGATTGACCAAATTGGCTCATTTTATATCGATGAGGATCAATTATTCATTGTAGAAGCTGGCCGAATTATATATTGATGAGATTGTGAAACTACATGGTATTCCTTCAAGTATTGTGTCTAATAGAGATCCGAGATTCACATCGAGGTTCTAGGAAAGTTTGCAGACAGCTTTGGATACTAAGTTGAGGTTGAGTTCGGCCTATCATCTGCAGACGGATGGACATACAGAGAGAACTATCCAGTCTTTAGAGGACTTGTTGAGAACTTGTGTATTGGATCAAGGTGGATCATGGGATAGTCATTTTCCGTTGATTGAGTTTACCTATAACAACAGTTACCATTCTAGTATCGAAATGCCACCGTATGAGGCATTGTATGATAGGAGATGTAGGACTCCTTTGTGTTGGTATGAGTCAGGCGAAAGTGTTATGCTCGGACTTGAGATTGTGCAAGAGACGACTAAAACGATCAAGATGATACGAGAAAAGATGAAAGCGTCGCAGAGTCGTCAGAAAAGTTATCATGACAAGAGGAGGAAAGCACTTGAGTTCTAGGAGGGAGATCACGTGTTTTTGAGAGTTATGCCGGTAACTGGTATTGGCCGAGCTTTGAAGTCTCGAAAGCTCACACCACATTTTGTTGGTCCGTATCAGATTTCGCAGAGGGTGGGAGAAGTAGCATATCATATTGCTTTACCGCCGTCGCTTGCAAATTTGCATGATGTGTTTCATGTGTCTCAGTTGAGGAAGTACATTCCAGATCCGTCACATGTGATTCATATGGATGATGTACAAGTGAGAGATAACTTGACTGTTGAGGCATTGCCAGTACAAATTGGTGAACTAGAAGTGAAGCAACTGCGAGATAAAGAGATTTCCTTGGTAAAGGTAGTTTAGGGAGGACCAGCTGGAGGGAGCATGACTTGGGAACGTAAGGATCAGATGAGGGAGTTGTATTTGACTCTGTTTCCTTGAGGTAATTTTCGAGGGCGAAAATTCTTTTAAGTGGAGGAGAGTTGTAACACCCCAAATTTATTGGAATATTTATTTAATTTATTTAAATATGAATATTCATACTTTTGGTGATTTTCGGTGGTTGGTGTGAATATTGGAAATTATGGAGTTTTGAGTTATTTATTTAAATAATAGTATACAATATGAATATATTTGGTATTATTATTAATTTAAATAAATATAAGTTAATTTAAGGGCAAAGTGGACATTTGAGGAGGAGTTAGTAAGGGTGAAATTGGAAAGCCCATTTTAAAGGCCCAAACATAGGTTTAACAAAAAGGGATTTTGAGGGAATTATGGTTCATTCTTGTTAGACCGTGAAAAAGGAAGAAATAGAGGCCAAAGCTCTGAGGAAGAGGATTGAGGCAAAAGCTTCCCGAGGTTTCCAAGAATCAAGGAGAAAGGCTTAGAGTCGGCAATTAAGGTATGTGGAGTATTGCCTTCATTGTTTTCAATATATGATTCAATGTATTTAAAGCCGATTTAAGGATTTATGAGGTTTTTTGAGTTTGAAGAAATTAGGCCTTTGTGGCCAAATATGTTTTTGAGGTTGTTTAAGTATGGGGAGTATTACCTTCATTGTTTTTAATATATGATTCAATGTATTTAAAGCCGATTTAAGGGTTTGGGAGGTTTTTGAGTATTGAATTGTTGTTGCCTTTCTGGTGGGGAGTTCAATGAGTTTGAGGGATTTGAACTGATGGTCTAATAGGTTTGAGGTTGATTCGAGAATAAGGGAAATTAGACATTTGTGGCAAAAATTTGTTGAGATTGTTTAACCCTGTAGGGTAAGTGATTTGTGAGAACTTTAATGACTGTGGCGAATTTGCAAGAATTTATGGGAATTAGAGTTGTTAAGTAGGATACGGGATTGGCTTAATAAGTCGTAGATTTTGTGCCTTTATCGCCGTAATACCGTAGGAATGATTTGGGAATGTTTTTGGGCATTGGGGAAGGAATTCATATAGACTTTTGGCCTGATTTTGCTATTGTTACGTAGAAGCGATTTATTGAAATCGTAGTTATCATGAGTTCACAAAGCGAACAATTCTTCGCAAGGGAAACATTCGCCCAGACTCGCACGACGAACTGTCCAGCAAAGGTAGTAGAGTTTCATGAATTGTGTTCTTGTGCAGTTTTGTCTTGATGCTTTGATGTTGTGATTTTCTGGATGAATTACCTTGAGTATGACTATGATTCATATGTGATTAATACATGATTGTATGATGATTCCTATGAGTAATGATGATGAGTTATGATGTTGATTCCATGAGTTTTTAATGGTTATATGATGACATGATTATTATGATGATTTTGATGAATAATGATGCACCTTATGAGTTTATTATGAGGATGATATTGACGTGCGCATCATGCATTCATATGCATTCCGGACTTCAGTCTAGTGTTTGATTCTTGTGGCTTCAGTCCCATTGTAAGTATTTTATTGTGCTCCGGTTCTTGTGTAGAATCGATCCTATTGATGAGAATCTATGGAGGGTTGATGGCCCAGTGTCCATCAAACTTTGATGAATTGGTACCACATGCACGAGTCTTGTTGCATTTGCATTTATGTGACAATTTGGTGTAATTTATGATATTATGGCATTTTGATGTTTCCTTGATGATTATGATGATGTTGAATATGAAAATGGCGCTATTTTATATATTGATTCCTATATTGATTATTATGAATCGTTTTACTCACCCTGCCTGTTTGAATGTTGCCTCCATGTGGGTAACGTGCAGATGACCAAGTTTAGCCGTGGATGCCGTGAAGACTTTTTGGAGTTTTTGACTTTTGGTTGGCTTAGAGGGTTTTGTTTGATAGTGTAACATCGAGTTGGGGTCTTTGAGTTAAACCATGTTTTATTGATTATTGTTATTTTGATTATGTTGCTGCGCAAGGAAAAATTTGGATTTTGCCTTTTTGAGTTCTGCTGCCTTTTGAGTAATTTTTGAGTAATTTTGGGAAACCCGTTGTTTACAGACCATTGACTTTTATTTGAGTTATTGAGAAATGTACGCCCTTTGAGGTGATTTTTATTGTGTTTAATATTTTACTATGATAAATGTGATTGATTTACCATTATATTTGTGGGGTAGAAAAGAGTGTTACAGTGGTGGTCAGATGATAAGCCTCATTGAATTACGTGTGACTAGGGGTGGCAAAACATGTCCTTCCTGCTAGATATTTCCATTTCCCGCACTTTTCATGGGGAGTGTCAAGGTTATAGATGTTAGAACACAGATTGGTTCTTAATAATTACTCTTTGTTTTGATGATAACTGTTAGGAAATTTATATTTAAGAATTATATACTCTAAAATTTGTTTGAGAGTTTTACTGCAGATTAAAATTATATTAACTCTCTAGAAGCAAATCTGCCTTGAATACAAGAAGCTATTCTGACTCTGAAGCGCCAGATGCATCTTACAGAAGAATCTGCTTGCTCCTTACAGAAGATCCTGAGCGTAGTCTCCAGAAGGATCTGAAGCAAGAAGCTCCAGAATATTCTGACTCAGAAGCATCTGAAGATAGTCAGAAGCATCTGAAGATATTCAGAAGCATCTGAAGCTGAAGCATCAGAAGTATAGAAGAATATTGATTGAAGAGTTTCTCAAAGCACTTAGTCTACAGAAGTTTCTGAAAGTACTTATGCTTCCAAGTACTGAAGTTCTGTGTCAAGATGCTCTGATGATCAACACGCTAGAAGCACACAAGCTGCAGAAGACTCTGATACAGCATAGTTCTGAATCTCATCAGAAGACTCTGATCCATTCAGACTCTGAAGAACTTGCTGAAACTGAAGAAGTGTTTTCAAGAATATATCCGTTGGAGCTATTCAACGTCTCTTTCCTCATTTGTGCTAGACACACTTACACAGACAAAAAGGATTTATCTGTGCCATCTACTTCAAGGAAAGGTCAGTGCATGTGAAGACAAAAAGGCTCAGACCTTTTGGACTCTCTTTTCAACGTGCTTGAATCAGTTGCCTATAAAAGGAGTTTCTCACTTCATTCTTCAGTGCTACACTCTTGCTGAAAAGAAATCACATATTCTATAAGCTCTCATTCTTATTCTTCATAGAATCCTATTGTACTTAAAACTTAAGAGAAAAATCACTGTTGTGATTATAGCTTTATAGAAGCATTAAAAACTCTTGTATTTAATTTACATTGTTTGTAAAGGATTTTCCTTAAGAGGATTCAGTGTGAATCAGTAGCTCTTGAGAAGACTAAGAACTGTAGTTCTTAGGTGATACTATTGTAATCAGTTTGATTTAATAGTGGATTAAGTCCTTGTTGAGAAAGGCAAATCACTCTGGAAGGGTGGACTGGAGTAGTTGTTTAACGAACCAGGATAAAAATAATTGTGTGATTATTTTCTAGTATTAATTTTCCAAACTTATTCAACCCCCCCCCCCCCCCCCCCCCCTTCTAAGTTATATCTCACCTTCAGTTGGCATCAGAGCTCCGGTTCTGAGTGTGCTATCACTTAACAGTGTCAGTAAAGATCCAGAGGAGATATACTTTGATCTATATATTTATTTGTTATCATGGCTGATAATTCAATGTCAAATATCAATAATAAATATGAAGAGAGGGATAAGATCAGTACCAAACCTCCAATGCTTGATGGAGAAAAATTTGACTATTGGAAAGATAGAATAGAAAGTTTTTTTCTTGGGTATGATGCTGATCTTTGGGATTTGGTCATTGATGGATATGAACATCCTACTGGAGAGGATGGAAAAAAGATTGATAGAAAATCAATGACTGAAGTGCAGAAAAGAGACTTCAAGAATCACCACAAAGCCAGAACTATATTGCTTAATGCAATCTCTCATACTGAGTATGAGAAGATTACTAACAGAGATACTGCTCATGACATGTTTGAATCACTCAAAATGACTCATGAGGGAAACTCCCAGGTTAAAGAGACAAAGGCTCTGGCGCTCATACAGAAGTATGAGGCATTTAAAATGGAAGATTCTGAAAATGTAGAAACTATGTTTTCTAGATTTCAGATTCTTACAGCTGGTCTGAAAGTTCTGGACAAGGGCTACTCAACGTCAGATCATGTCAAGAAAATCATCAGAAGTCTTCCCACCAGATGGAGACCAATGGTGACTGCATTGAAGATGGCAAAAGATCTGAACAAGATCTCCTTAGAAGAACTTATCAGTTCTTTGAGAAGCCATGAAATTGAGCTGGAGGAAGATGAACCCCAGAAGAAAGATAAAGGTAAATCCATAGCTTTAAAATCTAACAAAACTGCTAAAGCTTTGCAGGTTATTCAAGAAAGCTCTAAAGAATCTTCTTCTGAAGAAGAAGATGAGTTGTTCATGCTGTCCAGAAGGATTAACAAACTCTGGAAGCACAAGGGAAAGAAGTTTAACAACTTCAGAAGATCTGACAACAGAAAAGAATCTTCTAGTCACAGAAGATCTGCCAAGAAAGAAGTGGTGTGCTATGAGTGCAAAGAACCTGGGCACTACAAGAATGACTGTCCTAAACTTCTGAAAGAAAAACCTAAGAAGAAGTTCAACAAGAAGAAGAAGGTTCTGATGGCAACATGGGATGACTCAGATGAGTGTGAGTCATCTTCTGAATCAGAAGAAGAATGTGCAAACGTTGCACTGATGGCCAGGACAGAGGATCAAGAGGAAGGTACCTCTGGATATGAATCAGAATCTGAATCTAATGATGATGCAGAAGAGGTAATGACTAAACTTACCAAAGAAGAACTCATTAAAGTTTTAACAGAAGTTCTTAAAAGTTACAACAACATCAAACTCAAATACAAGAAGCTGAAAAGCAATCTTGAATCTGAGATTGATCTTCTGAAAACAGAACTTGTTGAGCAAAAAGAAATAAATTTAAAAATAAAAAATGACTTTGATAGAACTCAACAAGAATCTGATTCTAAAACTAAGTCTTGTGAAAATATTTTAGAAAAATATGACTCTAGTTTTCATAGGTTTCTCACTAAGAGCATAGACAGAAGCAAGATGGCTTCCATGATCTATGGTGTTAGTGGAAACAACAGAAGAGGGATTGGATATGAGTCTTCATCTGGAAGCAATCCAAAACCTGTTGACAAACTTTTCATCAGGAAGACACCTCTGTACTCTCAATTCAAATTTGGTCATCTGAATGACATTAAACACACAAGCTCTGAGAAGAGTACTTATGTGTTTAAACCAAAGGCAAGTCAGAATAAACATTATGTTGCAAAACAGAAGTTTAGACAAACTTGCAAACCAACTAACCCCAACGGACCCAAGAAGATCTGGGTACCTAAAGACAAAATAATTCCTGTTGCAGATGTTCTTAGCAGCAAAGTCAGGACACCAATCATGGTACCTGGACTCTGGATGCTCACGACACATGACAGGAGAAAGGTCTATGTTCCAAAGCCTGGAACTTAAATCTGGAGGGGACGTGAAGTTTGGAGGGAACCAGAAGGGCAAGATCATTGGATCTGACACTATTGGAAATGGTAAGCTTCCCTCTATTACTAATGTTCTGTTAGTTGAAGGATTGAAACATAATCTATTGTCCATAAGTCAATTAAGTGACAATGGTTATGATATAATCTTTAATCAAAAATGTTGCAAAGCTGTATGTCAAAAGGATGGCTCTATCCTATTCAGTGGAAAGAGGAAACACAACATTTATAAAATTAACCTTTCATAACTTAAAGTTCAAAATGTAAAATGCCTCTTATCTGTGAATGATGAGCAATGAGTCTGGCATAGAAGATTGGGGCATATTAATATGAGACGTATATCTCAGATTAATAAACTCAATCTGGTCAGAGGACTTCCTAAGTTGAAGTTCAACTCAGATGCTCTGTGTGAAGCATGTCAAAGAGGTAAATTTTCAAAATCACATTTTAAATCAAAAAATGTTGTGTCTACCTCCATACCATTGGAATTACTTCACATTGATCTGTTTGGACCAGTGAAAACTGCATCCATCAGAGGCAAGAAGTATGGGTTAGTCATTGTAGATGACTACAGCAGATGGACATGGGTAAAGTTTCTAAAACACAAGGATGAGTCTCATTCTGTGTTCTTTGACTTCTGCAATCAAGTCCAGACTGAAAAAGATTCCAAAATTATTAAAGTCAGAAGTGATCATGGTGGAGAATTTGAAAATAAACATTTTGAAAAATATTTTTCTGAAAAAGGCATTGCACATGATTTCTCCTGCCCTAGAACTCCACAACAAAATGGAGTTGTAGAGAGGAAAAATAGAACATTGCAAGAGATGGCCAGAACCATGATCAATGAGACAAATCTGGCAAAACATTTTTGGGCAGAAGCAATTAACACAGCTTGTTATATTCAGAACAGAGTGTCTGTAAGACCTCTTCTGGAAAAAACTCCTTATAAATTATGGAGAAACAGAAAGCCCAACATTTCTTATTTTCATCCTTTTGGATGTATTTGTTATATGCTTAATACTAAAGATAATCTGAACAAGTTTGATTCCAAAGCACAGAAGTGTTTCATGCTTGGTTATTCTGAACGCTCTAAAGGCTACAGAGTATTCAATACTGAAACACAGATTGTAGAAGAATCTATTCATGTTAGATTTGATGATAAGCTTGGCTCTGAAAAGCCAAAGCAGTTTGAAAGTTCTGCAGATAGAGAAGTGATTCTCACAGACTCTGAAGGATCAGAGGCAGAAAAGGCAAATATCAAAGAATCTGAAGCAACTCCAGATGCTACACCTTTGACTTCCCAACTAAACAACTTGCAAATTTCTGAAAGACCAACTGTCAGAGGATCTTCTTCCAGAATCAAAGCTTCTCATCCAGAAGATGTGATAATTGGAAAGAAAGATGATCCAATAAGGACAAGATCATTTCTCAGAACTTCTAAATCTTCTTTATTTGGCTTAATGTCAATAATAGAACCAACATCTGTAGATGAGGCTCTGGAAGATAATGAATGGATTATAGCTATGCAAGAAGAGCTGAATCAATTCACCAGAAATGAAGTATGGGATCTGGTTCCTAGACCTAAAGGATTCAATATTATTGGAACAAAATGGGTCTTCAGAAATAAGCTGAATGAAAAGGGAGAAGTAGAAAGGAATAAGGCAAGGCTGGTTGCTCAAGGATACAGTCATCAAGAAGGTATTGATTACACTGAGACATATGCTCCAGTGGCAAGGTTAGAATCTATACGCCTTCTTATTTCTTTTGCTGCACAGAATAACATCACTCTGTATCAGATGGATGTTAAAAGTGCTTTTCTTAATGGAATTATAGAAGAAGAAGTATATGTCCACCAACCTCCTGGTTTTGAAAGTGAAAACTTTCCAGATCATGTTTTCAAATTAAAGAAATCTCTTTATGGATTAAAACAAGCTCCCAGAGCTTGGTATGAGAGGTTGAGCAACTTCCTTCTGAAGAAAAATTTTATCAGAGGAAAAGTGGATACAACTTTATTCTGTAAAAATGTTACGAAAGATCTGTTGATTTGTCAAATTTATGTAGATGACATTATTTTTGGATCAACAAATATTACGCTTGGAAAGGAGTTTGCTAAATGTATGCAGGAAGAATTTGAAATGAGCATGATGGGAGAATTGAAATTCTTCTTGGGAATCCAAGTCAATCAGACTCCAGAGTGTACCTACATACATCAAACCAAATATGTTAAAGAGCTTCTGAAGAAGTTCAACATGGTTGATAGCAAAATGGCAAAGACTCCAATGCATCCTACAAGCACTCTAGGTAAGGAAGAGGTAAGTAAGAAGGTAGATCAAAAACTCTACAGAGGTATGATAGGATCTCTTCTATACTTGACTGCTTCAAGACCAGATATTCTGTTTAGTGTCTGCTTATGTGCTAGATTCCAATCAGATCCTAGAGAATCACACTTAACAACTGTTAAGAGGATTCTAAGGTATCTGAAAGGTACTGCTAACATGG
Organism: Lathyrus sativus; assembly: GCA_963859935.3. Lineage (NCBI taxonomy): Eukaryota > Viridiplantae > Streptophyta > Magnoliopsida > Fabales > Fabaceae > Lathyrus > Lathyrus sativus. The sequence continues at coordinate 302,784,525 of OZ012741.1, forward strand.
GTTTGTGTTACAGAAGATCTGATGAATTTTCATTAGTTGGATTCTGTGATGCTGACTATGCTGGAGACAGAGTTGAATGTAAAAGCACTTCTGGAAGCTGTCAGTTTCTTGGAAGTCATCTGATCTCATGGTACAGCAAGAAGCAACCTACCATTGCACTATCAACTACAGAGGCAGAATACATTGCTGCTGCTGGATGTTGTACTCAGATGCTCTGGATGAAGAGTCAATTAGAAGATTATCAAATCTATGAGAGTAATCTTTCTATCTTCTGTGATAATACTTCTGCTATATGTTTGTCAAAAAATCCAATCTTGCATTCTAAGGCAAAACATATAGAAATTAAACATCATTTCATCAGAGACTATGTTCAGAAGGGAATCATAAATTTAGCCTTTGTTGATACAGATCATGAATGGGCAGATATTTTCACAAAACCCCTTGTTGAATATAGATTTAAGTTCATTCTGAAAAATATTTGTATGGATTTTTGTCCAGAGTAATATTTATCAGAGGCAACCTCTCAGATGCAAAATGTTTAATGATCTGAAGTATTTCTTCTATTCATTTATTTTATTCTGATTATTATTTCTGATGTGAAAATCTGAACTAACCATCTTTAGAAGATCTGAACGTAGCTAACGTTTCATTTCTTGAGAGAATTCAGAACAGCATGTAAGCAAACACGTGTCCCACAAAATCTGAAGAGGTGGCGTGTGGACAACTGAAAAGACATTTGAGGTGAAATTTGAATAGTAAAATTCTTGGTTTTCCCCCCAAATCTGTCAGAAGCATTTATTATTTGAAATGATTTTATTCTTTTCATTTAATGCTGCTCCAACGTGCTTTATTTCTGTCTTTTAGTGTGCCTATGTGTTTAGTATAAATACTTGAAGTGTTTTCACTTTCACACTTTTCACTCTCAGAATTTATATGCATTTTCATCTCTTGTTCTCTCTTCACAAAAACTCAAAACCTAAGTGTTCTAAAAGGCATTCTTCAATGGCGTCTTCTTCATCAACAACTGCTCAGTTTCAATCAACAATGGCTGCTGTAACTTCAGATAATCTAGGTGCTAATCCATACATTCCTCCACAAAGAACTCTTCTCACACCTGTTGAAAAGTTAGAAGTGTTGTGTGAATCCATGGTTGAATTTGATTCACTGGCTGAAAATGGGTTTGATTTTCGCTCCATTGTTAGAGCTCAAGGTTGGGTGAAATACTTTGATAGACTGTTTGGACCAGTTTACCCTTTGCTTGTTAAGGAATTCTGGATTCATGCATCTGTGTATCCAAAGTTTATTCTATCATCTGTGCTGGGAAAGGAAATCATCATCACAGAGGATCTAATTAGTAAACTGATTGGTTATGAAGAAACAGATGGTGTTTCACATCTGCCAGTTGGACGTGTTGATATGGATGAAGTCTATGAAGAGGTTATGACTGTTGGACAAGCCTCTAACAGATTCAAAGATCTGAAGCCAGATTACAAGATCTGGGCCAAGATATTCATGGGATGCATTCATCACAGAAAATCAACAAATTACCCAGATTATGTCAACAATGAACAGATCTATTTTATGTACTGCCTTAGTCAGAGTAATAAGGTAGATCTTCCTTACTTATTGTTCATGCATCTGTGGAATCACATAAATGCATCCAGAGAATCTGTGAAAGAAAAGAACCAGAAGATCAGGAATTGGATACCTTTTGGAAGGTTGCTCTCAGATCTTCTCACTGAAAATGGTTTAGTGGCTGCTCTGTATGATGCTGGTGTTACAGAAGAACTAGAGTTCATTATGGGAAAGCCTCTGAACGCTAAGAGCCTTCTGAGACTCAAGATTGTAGATGAACTTACCACTGCTCCAAAGAAGTTAAACATGTCTGATCTGAATAAAAGGATTCCAGTATCAGATTTCCCTCTATTTTTTGCTGAAGAACCTAGACACATTGTTCTGATGTATATAGAGGAATGCAAAAGGGAAGGAGTGCCTGTTCCTGCCAATGTGTTTCAACTTGTCAAGCAACCCCTGCCAGATGCAGGAGAAGAAGAAGAAGAAGCAGAAGTTCCACTTCAGAGGAAAAGACCTCAACCTGCAGCAGAATCTGAACCTGTCCAGAAGAAGGCTAAGATTGCTGAGAAACCAAAGGATCTTCTGAAGAGAAAAGATTCTGGAGAAGCTGTCTCTGCAAAGAGGATTAAACTCAAAGGTACTAAAGCTTCTGTTACTTCTAAAAATGTTGTTATAAATGATTCTTCTATTAAGTCTGTTCCCAAACCCCCTGTCACTCAAACAACATCTGTTGCTGCCCCCAATTCTGTATCACCTCAGAAACAACCCACTGCTTCTGTATCAAAACCACCTCAACCAAAACTACACATCAAACACTTCACTCCACGTCCATCACAATCTGTTCCACAACCATCAGAACCACAACCTAAAGAAAAACAACCAACAGAATCACAACCATCAGATCCACAACCAACTGTTCCACAACAACCAGAACCACAACCATCAGAACTACCACAAAATTCTGATACACAAAAATCTGCTCAACCAACAACAGAAAATCACCTAGAAAAACAAACCACAGAAGATCAACCACAAAAAGAATCTGTCATTCCACCATCACAAATTCCATCTTCTGAACCTGTAGCAACTGTTACTTCTGAACCCACTCAAGTAACTTCTGCTCCTGTTTCATCTGAACCACCTACTCAACAACCTGATATTCCTTCAGAACCATCTCATATCCCTGAGACAGAAGTTCTTGATATCACTACATTAAAAACAGTGTTTCAAGTTTCTTCTACCTCTTGTACACCTGAAACATCTTCAAATTCATCTGAATCAGAAATTCATCCTGACTTTCTGATTAATCCATCTGACAAATACCCTGTTCATGACCCTGAACCTGAATCATATGTACCTACCATTCCAGAACCTATGCCTCAACCTGCACCTTCATCTGAGATGATTGTTCCTACATCTAATCCATCATCATCTGGAATATCTTGTGCTCAAGTGTCTTCTCTGTATCATAATTTATCTTATGGTTTCAAACTTAAAGATTTTTATGATAGAGTTGAGCCCTCTGAACCCTTGAAACCTCTGAGACCTAAACTCAAACCAACCCTTCCTTCTGTGATCCTTTCATATATTAAATCTATGGAAAATGAAGGATCTTTAGCCCCCATTTCTGCTACATCTGGTAAAGCTGCTGTTTCAGCTCTGCATCCTGCATCTGACAACACAGTTGCATCTGATAAACCATCAAACTCTGCTTTCGTACCATACTCTAATGCAGTCTTTGATGATGTTTACCCACGCATCAGACCTCAACCAAATCTGCTTAATGCTTTAAACAGATCCCTTCCTCAGAAACCAGAAATTCCATTCTTTCCATATGTTCCCCCTCCTCTGATTTCCATTCCAAAATCATTGATACCACCAACTCCAAAACCTAAACAGATGACTCTGGAAACCTTGCTTAAACCTCCACCCAGACTTAATATTGAACATTTATTTCAAACGTTTTTGCAAGAAATACAGATGTCTTTAGGTACTGTTCAGAAAAGATGTTCTGAAACTATGGATGCAAATGAGACTGAAATCATCTGGAAAGGATTTCTGAATAGATTCAACACTGTGGCTTCTAATCTGAAGAACATCTGTTCTGATGATGCAAAGCTCAGAGCTGAAAGAACTCAATTCTAGATTGTCAACAAGACTGAACCTCTGCTGTGTTTGGATGCTCCTCCACCTCCTCCTCCACCAGAACCAATTGCCCCTACACTAACTATGACTCTGGTAGAACCCTCTTCAGGATCTCCAGAACATATGGCAATTGACTCTGTTCAGGATACAGAACCTCCATCATCAGAGATCAAGACAGAAAATCCAGATTTGGCAAACAAGATTGCTGCTCTGGAAGCTGGTCAATCTGAAATCAGATCTTGGATGGCGAAGCAAGACAAGAAATCTGAGGACATGTCAGAATGGATGTCCAAACAAGATGAGAAGAATGAGACAATCACTAAGTTCATTTCAAAGCAAGAGCAATCACAATCTGAGATCACAGACCTATTGAAGATGCTTTTGTCTAAACACACTTAGATTTTTTTTCTCATGTTTGTGCATCTGTTGTTTTTTGCATCTGAATGTTTTGTTCTATCTTCTGATGTACTTTTTGCTCTGTTATGATTGAATGAAACAGTTTGTTATTCTCCATTGAATTATCTGCTTTTATTCCTTTTAATTGTCTTTATTAAAAGTTTTTTACTTTTTGCTTATGACAAAAAAGGGGGAGAAAATAAAGATCTGAACTATTTAATATAATTTCACTAGAATGAATCTTCAGACATATCTATTCTTTCTAATATCTTAATTGACTATTTCAGAACTTTTGATAAGAACACTCTATAAAAGAACCTCTGAGTTTCTCAGATCATTTATCTTTTATCAAACTCTGAATCTTATATCTGCAAGAAATTCTGACCATTGATTATTACAAGACTAACAAGATCTGACTCTGAAGTTTACTCAAGATAAAAAGGGAAGTTTCTATTCCTTTTTCATATTTAACTCAGGGGGAGATTCATCATCTCAGGGGGAGTTATAATTCTTTATGTTCAATTAAATAAAATTTCTAATACTTTTTGTCATCATCAAAAAGGGGGAGATTGTTAGAACACAGATTGGTTCTTAATAATTACTCTTTGTTTTGATGATAACTGTTAGGAAATTTATATTTAAGAATTATATACTCTAAAATTTGTTTGAGAGTTTTACTGCAGATTAAAATTATATTAACTCTCTAGAAGAAAATCTGCCTTGAATACAAGAAGCTATTCTGACTCTGAAGCGCCAGATGCATCTTACAGAAGAATCTGCTTGCTCCTTACAGAAGATCCTGAGCGTAGTCTCCAGAAGGATCTGAAGCAAGAAGCTCCAGAATATTCTGACTCAGAAGCATCTGAAGATAGTCAGAAGCATCTGAAGATATTCAGAAGCATCTGAAGCTGAAGCATCAGAAGTATAGAAGAATATTGATTGAAGAGTTTCTCAAAGCACTTAGTCTACAGAAGTTTCTGAAAGTACTTATGCTGCCAAGTACTGAAGTTCTGTGTCAAGATGCTCTGATGATCAACATGCGAGAAGCACACAAGCTGCAGAAGACTCTGATACAGCATAGTTCTGAATCTCATCAGAAGACTTTGATCCATTCAGACTCTGAAGAACTTGCTGAAACTGAAGAAGTGTTTTCAAGAATATATCCGTTGGAGCTATTCAACGTCTCTTTCCTCATTTGTGCTAGACACACTTACACAGACAAAAAGGATTTATCTGTGCCATCTACTTCAAGGAAAGGTCAGTGCATGTGAAGACAAAAAGGCTCAGACCTTTTGGACTCTCTTTTCAACGTGCTTGAATCAGTTGCCTATAAAAGGAGTTTCTCACTTCATTCTTCAGTGCTACACTCTTGCTGAAAAGAAATCACATATTCTATAAGCTCTCATTCTTATTCTTCATAGAATCCTATTGTACTTAAAACTTAAGAGAAAAATCACTGTTGTGATTATAGCTTTATAGAAGCATTAAAAACTCTTGTATTTAATTTACATTGTTTGTAAAGGATTTTCCTTAAGAGGATTCAGTGTGAATCAGTAGCTCTTGAGAAGACTAAGAACTGTAGTTCTTAGGTGATACTATTGTAATCAGTTTGATTTAATAGTGGATTAAGTCCTTGTTGAGAAAGGCAAATCACTCTGGAAGGGTGGACTGGAGTAGTTGTTTAACGAACCAGGATAAAAATAATTGTGTGATTATTTTCTAGTATTAATTTTCCAAACTTTTCAACCCCCCCTTCTAAGTTATATCTCACCTTCAATAGACTCACACTCTCTAATATGCTCACCTCATCTTGTTTTTTTGCGGGTTTTTGCAGGCATGAGTACTAAAATAAATGTTTGCAATTTTTAAGTGTTAAGGTGTAGTACTTATATAACCACCCGCCCCTCCTAATTTTTTTTAGGGGCACACCAAGGTTTTATGCTCATTCCCTTACCAATGTCTACCTCATCTTGCCCCTTTTTTTGCGAGCTTTTGTGGGGCAGTTCTATATGGGTTGGACATGCATGTTTGCCACCTCTACCTTATGGTGTAGTAAAGGTATCAACGGCATGAGCATATAAGTGGATGAACTCAAACCCTAGGAGGAGATTTTTGAGATGTACAAGTGTGAGTTGAAAGTATCACATTACTTAGAAAAGTGGAGGTTGAGAATTTTATATGTGACAGGACACGTATACCCAATGCCTTAAAATTTTGGGTCAATATGTGGTGTCTCTGTCACTTGTGTATTGCTCTTGACCCAATGTAGATACTCATAACATATAAGTGGATGAACTCATGTTAGAACAAGATTTGTTCATGACATATATTCCATGGGTTTTGATGACAACAAAGTATTAAAAGAAGAATGGTTACATTTGATGTGTATTTCATATATTCAGGTTCTAATACTTATGGATATATATTCAGAATCTGATATACAAGGGCACACTTGAGAGAAGCTAAATTGCTAGCTTCTGGTTGTGCAGAATCTGAAGAAAATTGTCTAAGTGATGTTTGGCGTAGACTCTGAAGCCAAAGATCTCAACATCAAAAGAAGCAACATAATTGCCTCTACACTTGGTGAATGTAAATTGACTTATGGTGATCATTCAGAGATAGTGATAAAGTTGAATCTATTCATATTGGAAAAAGCAAGCTACATTGTCAAATCAGTTTGTCAGCTAAAGTATTAGTTCACAAGGCTCAAGAAAAGTTGGCATGCTTTACAAATATCTACTTTCAACGGCTCTATAGTACATAATCTCTTTGAAGACTCAACAATTAAACAAGTTACATAATGGATCAAGATCTTTTGTTGTATATATCTTCAACGTCTCTTGTACTATGGAGAAAGCAAATATACTTGATCAAGTTATATCTCCAACAGGTAGTCTTCTACAAATGCTATATAATTAGCTGAAGGTTCAAACTAAATCTTTAACAAGGACCAACCTGATGGAGGAGTAACAAGATCAACAATTATCAACACAGTCGAGTATGCAGAATTTCTGTTGTCGGTTGTAATTGTAAAAGCCTTAAGATTTCTTAAACATTGAATATCTTAGAAATCTTAAGAGCTTTATGTCTTTGTTATGGTGATTTCTCTGTATATCTGATATTTGTATCAAGTACACCTTGTTCTCTATTCTGTCAAACATGTTGTTTAGTAGTTTAGATTAAGTCTCTCACCAAGATGCTTGATCCATGTAAGTCGCATGCTATGTGCTAGAGCAATGAAAGACTTAATCAAGTGGATTGATTGAGCAAAAGTACTGAATCTGTGGGATTTAAGCAAGGAAGTCTCAGATTGAGGGTCTGAGCAAAAGTCTTAAACCTGAGGGGTTTAAGAAAGAAGTCTTGGGTTTGTAGAACCTGAGCATGAAAGTATTAGACCGTGGGAATTAGCAAGAAGTCCTAGGCTTGAGGGGCTTGAGCAGGAAGTCTCGGGTCTGAGGGAACTGAGCAGGAAAGTCTTAGGCTGAGGATCTAAGCAATGAAGTCTTGAGTCTGTAGGACTTAAGCTAGAAATTCTTAAGCCTTAGGGGTTTAGCAAGAAGCCTATGACTTAGGGTCTGAGCATTGTAAAAGTCTTATGAAAAATGCATAAGCGATTGTAATCATGATTTGATTATAGTAAAAATATCTTGTGAAGAAATGGGCTGTACTACTCTCATTGGGGAGGAATCATTATAAATCTTTGTGTCTTCTACTATTATTTATTTGCTTCTGTTAACATTCTGCTGCTAAGTATAACCAGAATATGAACACCAGTTTAGATTCTGAATTATGATCAGACGCAAATTAAAAAAACAAAAAACACAATTCAATCCCCCTCCTTCTTGTGTACTTTTCTCACCTTCAGTTGGTATCAGAGCATGTTCTGTATATAACACTTAACAGTGGTGCATATAATGATCCAATGAGAAAAGTATGTCTGTTAAAGACTTTCCTTCAAGAAGGAATCAAGTGCCACTTGAAAAATATTACATTGTTTTTCCTACCATATTCAAAGGGTGATTCCGCTGAATTTAAATGATGGAAAAGTTAAATATATTTTTAATTCATTGGACTTGATAAATAGTTTTGTGAAGGTCTGTAGAATCCATGAAAAAAGTATTACTATAGAAGTTGATGGTGTAGGGATGATCAAAGTTTGAAAGTCTCTCTGACCAACTTAAAAAAAGCTTATTAAAAATATCTTTAGAGGTATATGCATTCTGGTAGGTGCTTGATCGGTGGTTTTTACACGTTAGTTTACCGTTTGTTTCAGTTAATATATTGTTATGTCTTATCGCATTTTATTTGTTTGTATTACATTTTACGCGTCGATTTGGTGTTTTCACTATCTCTAGGTTCAAGTAAACAATAAAGGAAAAGCAGAGCGAAAACCGGGGAAAATGGCGAGATTTTGGAAGAGTTTTGAGGTGGATCAGCAGTCTGACACGGATGCCCGTGTCCCATGACACGGCCCGTGTTGCAGGAACTGAAGAGGAAGAGCACGCCCAAGACTTGAAGAGGAAAACTAGCAAAACAATCGTGCAACATGGGTGCACGTGTCCCATGACATGGCCCGTGTTGCAACCCCTGAAGATGAAAAGTTTTTTTTCATGAGTCAGCAGCCTGACACGGCCCGTGTCAGGGCTACTGAAAGTTAAATGATGTTATTTTGTGTTTTATGCTGACTGTGCTATCTCGGAGGGCAGTTTGGACATCTCGCATTATAATTTGAATTTTTGATATAATAGACGGATCGTGAAAGGAAAAAGGGGACTTTTGGACAGAAACAAATTTCACGAGAAAGATTGGAGCGATCAAGGTGTTGGGCAACTGAAGGTCCTCATGAGCGGAAGCGATTGAAGATCAAAGCAACCGATTATCTTGTAATGTTTAATCTTATTGTTGATTTTATCTGTATTATTATGAGTAGCTAAACCCCCCAATGCTAGGGGGTGTCCCTGAATTGACTCTGTAATGACCTTGTTTCCTTTGAATAATGGATTTCACTGCTTTCTAATCATTGTTGTTATTGTGTAATTTTCTTATGGATTTTCTTATTTTACAAATAAGGATTTGATTTACGGTTAACCTTAGGTTTGGAAAAATGATCGTTAACGCATTTGTACGATAATACTATAGTCGATATTGCCTAGGAATGGGGATACCCTATAGTAACCGTAATGTTTTAGATAAAATATATTGCTTGGGATTGTTCCTATATCGCCAAGGAATTGGGGCATAGGAAGAATACCAAAGGGTTTTCTGCTAAGGAATTAGAGTCAACTAATCTTTAAAACCGGTAACGATTGAATTGAGCAGTGATTTTTGAAAACTAAGGATTAAGGCTATTACAAGGCTTTTCATACACCCTACCCTAGCATGCTTCTCATAACTGTCTAAAACCTTTATTTTACCGCTTTTGCCTTTTAGCTTGATAACTCTAAGAAACAAACCAAAACCATATGACTTTTTGTTCAATTGCATTATTATAGAGCTTGTGTTCATACGCAGTCCGCGAGATCGATATTCGTGGAATTCCCCGTTATTACTACATCAGTATAATTAGTACACTTGATAATTTATCGGTCAGTGCTCTATCTCGATTTTGAGTATATCAACATTACTGATACATCTAATGCTCAGACTATCTTTAAACCCCTGTGCTCAGGTTTGTGGGAATCAGTTATAAAGCTTGTCTAATTACACTTCATCTAATCTTTCCAAGAAAATTTTGAGAAGATTGTTTTGAATTCAAACCTGAGGTCACAGTTATTCAAGAAGTCATACAACTTGAGTTTACTGTGCCTTATAGGTTTATCTTGTAATATCCAAAGAAAACAAATGGAATTAGATGATGAAAATCTATCTAACATATCATCTTTACTTAAGCCTCTTGAAGGATACTTCCTATGGAATGTCTGATGATGAAGAATTAACCTTCCTAATTAGAAGATTTATTTAATTGGCTAAATGGAATGTGACTTATGTTGTTAGAAGAGTAACTTCAAAATCTTCTGAGATATTTGTATTTCAACTGATTTCCCAAATCTAAGAATAAGGAGAAACACTGCCATAACCTAATGTCAGAGGTCTTCACTGCATATTCATTTGAAGTTGACAATAGTGCAGGATTCAGAAGATTGAGTAATCTGGCTCTGTCGATCATTACTACTTCTGAAGAAGCATATGAATCCTGGAATAAAAATCAAGTATTAAAGAGAAAGAGATTATACCAAATATATCTTGCTTCAATATTTGATAATAAGGAGTCTGTTCTTTAAGATGATATCATAAGTGACTCCATTGCTCCTTGATTGAGGGTCTTCATGGAATCTGTGCTAAAGGACAATTCTATGAGAAACCTTCAACTCTTCTTCGTGTTCTTCCAACAATTATATGATAGTGCTTTAATTTGTTTTATGCCAATCTCTAATAGCTAACACTATCCGGTTCTATGCTTGTCAAATATTTCAAAGTTAAAAGATTTAATCCAAGACAATGAAATCAATGATTCTGCTAAGAACAAGATCTTGTTCATATCATGACTCATCCTAGACTAATACTCTGGAATAAATCATGGTACTGCTATCAGATTGAGGCATAAGGCAAAGGAAAGCCTATTTGGACCAACATGTATAGACTCATAGAAATATGAGTATCATTTTTTAATGTAGTTACTGTAGATATTGAAGAAAGGATCAAAGACATCTTCCATGTTGCTTATCAAAGTTTGTTTACAATATTTGATGGAAGAAGATCCTACAACCCAGACTCAAGTGCTAGAGGTATTGAGTTTGGTGAAAGAAGTGGAGTCAATGGTTTAACAATCATTGAATCAGAATCCACTCAAAGAAATATTCAGATTCTATGATTAAATCTAAATACTCATACGAGTATGACCGAGAAAATAACAAAAAAAAGGTATGTCTGTTATTTTCTGGATTATTACTTGAATAAATGAGATATTTGTGTATATGTAAATACAAATTCTTTGTTAGATTTCTAGAGAAAGTTCTTTTGATAAAAGAATCTTCAGAGATCTTTAAGAAGAAACTATGTTGTATTTGTCTATACTGAATATATCATTAGCTAGATGATGGTCATATTTATGGAAACAGTTTCCTCACTTTTTGTGATGATACTGTTGTTTGTTAGTTGTTAAAGAAACCAATTGAATTTTCATTAATCACTCATGACTCTTGTTTCAAGAGAAAATGTTTGGTTCTGAATAGCATCTTGAAGACTGGTGACTGATAGAAGATGTCAAACTTTAAGTCTTGATCTACTAGACTCTGATGGATGATACCTTCTAAAAATTGTTAGACTCTGAGATTTAGAAAAGGATTCCTTATTTCTGATAAATTAGTTTAAGTAAAAGGTTTTTCAAAAACTTTTATATTACTTAAATATTCATAAAGGTAAAAATCATCTAGTGGATTCAGGAAATCTGACAGATAAGAACCTTTGGGTAATGATGTTTTCTTTTTATATATTATTATTATTATTATTATTATTATTATTATTATTATTATTATTATTATTATTATTATCCTCTGTTTTGTGAAACATCATTTTGTGTCCTTTTTATGAGAAGATTCTTATTCTTTTAGAGCCTTGTTCAATTTTTTTTTCGTTTCTTTTTATTTTCTTTGGTTGTGTGCTGATCAACCAAACTTGAGATGAATTCTCTAGTAAATTATCATTTGAATCAATTAATTGTCATTAATGAAAATTTTGTGGATTTTGACGAGTTGCTTAAGCTAGGTTTTAACTTCTGGAAGACCGTGTCTGAACGAAGTTGGAATGGATACTTTGAGATGCTATGTGGTTTCACTTATCCAAGTCTTGTCAAAGAGTTTTGGATTAATGCTTCCATTGTTGAGCTGAATTCTGAGTGTACTATTCTTTCTAAAGTGAGTAGTGTTACTATAACAGTAACCTCTAAATTGATTGGTAATGTGATCAATTGTGAGGAGATCGAAGAAATCCCAGGAACTCTTGTTTGGAAACATTATCTTCCTACTTGGCGTATCTTTGTAGACCCATCTAACACATCTTTGGTCTCAAATCTTTGTCTTGATGCAATTGTTTGGAATTAGATTCTAAACTCAAACTTGCTTCCTAAGGATACGAATATAGACCCCGTGGACCCTATTGAAAAGGATTTGCTATTATTTCTCAATTCAGACTTGCATATTGATCTTCCTCAAGTTATGTTTGACTATTTAAAGATGACTCTTTCTTCCTTTCATAAGGGAAAAACTTTCTTCATTCCTAATGGACGAGTTCTTTTAGAACTACTGGTCCAGTTGGGAGTTATCATAAGTTCAGAGGCTGATTCTTCTAAAATCTGGAGAGACAAGTTTGAAGCTATCTTTGAGAGATTATGATGTTAGACTTCTGCAAATTTATGTCATGTAATTGTTAAGACTTTTTGTGTTAAGCAATCTTATTGTTAATCCAAGTTTGTTCATGCTTTTGTGCATCTTAACTGTTATAAATATTCATGTATATTGTTGTTCAAGAGGATAAAACAAATAGGATTAAAAACTTTAAATATGCAACATTCTCATTAATTGGAAGCTATTACAAATTGTTAAAACTTTCTACGCATTCAGATTTGCCCTAAGGTATTCCCTAGGAACTTTTGAGATATCTAGATTGTCTAAATAATCTTGCCATTCTTCCTTTGCAAACTCTATAGCTTCGTTTCTTAATTGATTTATGTGTTTTGACCTAGAAGTTCTTCTTCTGTGTGTCTCAATGAAGGTTGCTGAAGAAGTGTGTGCTTCTGAAGCCACCTGTTTACTTATCGATCCTTCAATTGCTGCATCACTCTTGTTTGCTTGAGTTGCTGCATTAAGCATGACTATTTTTCTGAAATCTCTCTTTGGAACCCAAATTTGCTTTTGCTTATACGTTTTGGTGTTTAGAAGATTAAGTGGTTATGCAAGTGAGTCTACTAAGGTTTTTTTATAGAATCGTTACATTCATTACCTTTGAGTATTCATTATTTTATTATTGATTAAGTCAAATCAATTTTAAATACTGACTCTTGGAAATGATGTCTATTATTCTGACCTATTAAGATTCTTTTAATAGTTGTAAATAGTATTGTTAACATGTTAAATGTTGCTTCTGGTTATCTTATTACTTCATTAATGTTTTATTAGAAAACCATAAGGGAAAATAGAGTGATTATTTGCATGCAATGTATATAGAAATAAATTGGTCAAAACTTATTCTTCATTGATCAATTTAAAGGATTACAAAATAAATATTACAAAAGGAATTGATACGATCTTAGAATAAATCCCTATCTAAGTCATCCATTGCCTTGTAGGAGAAGCAGTTGTTGTAACACCATTCTATCCCAATAAGTATTTTAAGTGATATACAGAAATTAAATTAATCAAGAATCACCACTCAAGGGTGTCACACTTCATAGAAACATCAAAATTATTCATCTTGCTCTGTAACACGGGTTTCCAAACATTAATGATAATCATTTCTTTGGTAACATCAACAAATAAGTCCACACTTCGAAGCGGAATCAGAGTCAAAAAATAACTTTATTTATTTCATCAACCATCAAGAACTTTTAGTCATTGTCAAAAGTCATCATCAAATAATTCAGCATATTAGAAAACTCATTAGATAGATTTAACAAAACAACACAACTCCAACTCAAGCATTTCCCCCACCCAATGTTACATATCAGAGCAAGAAACCTTTACTATTAACAGAAACACAAATAAATAACTCTAAAGCCATCACTGATGCTTCTCCGAGCTATTCCTGAGAATCTGCACGTTACCCATGTAGAGGCAACATTCAAATAGGTAGGGTGAGTAATCACGAAGCAATATACAAGATATAATGAAAAGATATACCAGTACAACAACATCAACAATTCATATACACCGTCATAGTATCCTTAAACCAAATAATCATCATCATCACACATCACTTAGAAATCACATCATCAAAAACATCATCGTCACACTTCACTTAGAAATCACCTCATCATTAACATTGTTTACTTCACTTAGAAATCCATACATCATCAATTACCAAGTATTATACTTACACCTTCCTATCATAGTAACATATATACATATGCGTCATAAAATCATCAAATCAACATTCATCACCAAAACATCACTTAAGTCACAACATCATCAAACATCATTTTAACACTCAATTATGCAATACCACATAGTATGAAATGAAACAACATAGACTCATGCATGTGGTACCAAACTCATCATGTTGATGGACACTGGGCCATCACCCTCCAAAGATCCCCATCAATAGGATCGTTTCTACACAAGAATTGGAGGATATCATAAACACCCCAATCCACACAATGGGATTGAAGCTACCATTGGACCGAAGTTCTAACATCTTCACTGGACCGAAGTCCTAACATCATCACTGGACCTAGGTTTTAACATCATCACAGGACCGAAGCCTTAAAGTATGCTATGAATGCATGATGCAAAATGTCATGATAATCATCATCACATCATCGTCAAAGTTGCATCATCATTCATGAAAATTCATCAAAACATCATAGTATTACAGCATCACTATGAATCACCATTTTTCACAATACTCCACAAAATCATCATGTTATAGTCATCAAAATACAACAAATCAATTATCCAAGGCATACAAACAACACTCAAGGTTCGTCACTTACACCACGACTTCTTAAGGTACACAACAAGCAACAACCACATTCTTCAAGACATTATAGATAAAAATATTAGGAAAATGATTCATATAACTACACCATATTAAATTTCTACTTGTTAGCTTTCCAACGCTTCGAACGGTTCGCCATTTGGATTAACGCTTAAAAATTTATGATCGAAACCGTTTCTGGCGTTTTCTACCTATGATCGACTCAAAGGTCGACGCATTGAGGTATGAGTCGATGCACAGAGCTATGAGTTGACGCATACTGTTAAAATTTCCACAGTTTTTCATTCGGGTGACCTCAGTGTCGTACCCCAAATTTGTCCTATCTTTCTTACTTTTTATTATTATTATGGATAACAGTATTGCTTGGTGGTTGCTTTCTAGAAGATCATTTGGCTTTGGACCACAATTCTATAGCTATTTCTCATGTCTTGGAGTTTCGTTGGTTGTGTTTAGTGTGGTCGTAAGCCTTTACGGAAGGTGTGCAGTTCAATTAAAGATAAGAGAAGGTTAAGGCATGTTATTACGGTTAAATGTTCAAAAGGTTAAGCCATGGTGCAAGCTATATGACATAAGTTGTTTTAAGGCATGATCAAGAAGTCTATAATGAAAGTTTCGGCTCATCATATTTTCAAGTGGGAAACTTCTAGATTGATTGGTATTTGGTTCATATTTAATTCATGTCTCAGGAGATTATTCAATTTACGAAGTCCAAAAGTCCAAGATCGATTCAGGGAGTATTTTATTTTTTCGAGGACCAATTCAAGGCGTTATTCATTTCGAGTGAAAATTCAAGATAACGAGATTTGGTTTCAAATATGAATGAGGAGTCAATATGAGAAGTTTAAGAATTCAAGGTATTGCAAGAGTCTTTAAATGGTGCAAGGATTAAAGTTTGAACATTATAATTTGAAGCTCATTTCAGTTACAATATTATAAAGAGAAATTAAAAAAAGGCTCATGGAAATAAGATTTGAAGCCCATTTCATTACAATGTTATAAAAAAACAACAATATTGTCAACCAACATATACAGCCCATTTACAATGCAACTAGCAAACAAGGGATTTATCCAAGCTTTCTTGACGGCACCGTAACTTTTCCTGAGTGACACCATTCTTAGCTGATATGCAAACCATACCATAACACATTTAACTCTTCCTACATATACAAATTGCAGCCTTGATAAGATTAACGGAATGAGTGAACACCTTAACCAATTTGCATCCGCCCGTACATCTTATCACCAAGCCACAAATCAAGTATTTGTTACCACAATAGAAACGTACAATACCCAATATCACTCAGCAAGAAAACCGCACCCGCAGTATACCTCACAGCCACCTCTACACTAACCATGATTTTATGGTGGATGAAATACAAGTAAAAAATTCACAGGAAAGATGAGTTGTGAAACCATTTTCAACAACCGTACAAAAGCATCCTGAAACGATCACGGACGTCGCTACGAATTGAAAAATAAACTGTATGGTAGATGGCCCTTATTCTTTTCACATGGACCCCAGCCAAAATAAAAGAAACACACAGTCTACTGCAAATTTCCAGCTCACAGTTGTCGCTATTGCGAAAAACGAGGCCGGCAAAACAGAAGAGCCGCCACCTTTCGTTATTTATCCCACAGAAAGGGAAAGGAAACAATCGAAAAAACCTGACGAAAAGGTATAAGACAAGGTCATCGCAACCAATGTCTGGATTCGGGAGTCAGTTACGCAAGGGGAAAGTATTAGCACCACTCACGTCCATCATACTCGATGGGATCCACGCTTGCTGGTTTGTCTACGGGTGAAAAACAATCTATCTACCGCTGCTAAAGCTAAACGGAAAGGAACTGACTCGATAGAGCATCGCGCTCTATGCCTACGTATTCCCTCGTGCAATGGGAAAGTCAGAGTCAACGTAGTTCGGGAAACTACGGGGGGAGATTGCTCGCTGAGATATCGCATCTCGTGCCTATGTACTTTCACACGGCGCGAAAGATCAGAGCAAACATAGTTCGGGCTAATTACAGGAACACCGGGGTATTCTCGATCACACGGGGGTGAGAGAAAAGATTGACGATACTAGCGTACGCATTCTAGCAGTTAGGTGTATGCTGCTCGACCATTGGAGACTTAGGCATTACCTGTTTGCAGTAGAATGGACGTAGTATGTCATTGGTTTGAAGGTATGGGAACCTACAGGACTTAGAACTACGGTCTGGTCTCAATTGCGCTAGGGCAAGAGAAAGTGAACAATTAGTTGTCAGCGGGAAAGTCTCGACCACTCGGCCGCGAGAGAACAGAGAAGTTAGTTGTTAGTGTGCTCGCTAGAATACCGCATCCTATGCCTACATATTCTCGTCTGGTACAAGAAATCAGAGCAGCTGTAGTTCAGCCAACTACAGGAAAGGGGAAAAAGGGAGAAGGGAGCTCTCTAGGATCATCGCAATTCTATGCCTATGTACTCTCGTCTGTTACGAGAGATCAAAGCAAACGTAGTTCGGCGGGAAAACGAGTCTCGATTGCAGAGGGGCAAGAGAAGGGGTCTCAATCGCCTAAATGCGAGGGAAAAGGGTTTCGATCGCTTGGGGGCGAGAACAAAGAGGAAGCAGGCCTAACACGCCTAAACAGGAAGGAACTCGGGACACACACGCAAGAACCTAAGGCGTAGGAGCGAATGTGTCGCATGTCACCCAAGGGGTACCATACTAAAAACTCTAGACGATTGAGAGGAAGCCCCTCAACTGCCATTTCCTACGTATCTAACGATACAACTCACAACTCTCGACGGTTACACGAAAACTTGAATGAGAAAGATGTTATCGAACGAAGCGGCTCCATTGGCTCTTGACATGTGCGCAAGCTCCATTCCAATCTTCTCCTCTCTGGATCCATGATGAGGACGTTCGAATCAGAACCAATATAACGCTTAGACCGTCATGGTTCAACTTATACAAGAAATCAAACTCTAAGAGGTAGCGTATTGATGTCCGTGTCAAAGACAAGATAGAGAACTGATACTGAAAATCATTCTCCAATTGAATCATGTCACACGGCCAGCCAAAAATAAAAATCAGAGATAAAATTGGATAGAAAAGAAATGAGGAGAGAAATCCAATCACAAATAAAAATAAAATTCTACTCCTAAAATACGGCAATAAACTTCTAATAGAAAATACTCTAAAGAAATATAAAGGAAATGCATATAGAAAAATAGCATATAAATTCTATCCTAACTCTATAATTCTATAAAGAAAATAGAATGAAAATTCTATACAAATTCTATACTAATAGAAAATAATTATAAATCCTAGAATATAAAATCTATACTAAAAATATGTAATAATATTCTAAAGGAAACTATAAATCCTAAAAGAAAAATAGAAAAATAAATCTACACTCTATTACAAGCACACATCCAATACAAGCAAAAATTAAAGGAAGGGGGGTACAGCCTGAAAAAAGGGTGTAAATGCAGAAAAAACCAGCTCTGGGCTCAGCCCACAATACAATAAGCCACAAAAATAAAAAATTAAAGAAACTGGGGGGTGAATGGAAAACGGAGGGTGTAGGCCTCAGCAAAACGGTTGGGCCCGTTGGCTGGTGAAGCCCAAACGAAACAGTTGGAGAGGGGGGGGGGGGGGGGAGGGTAAACAAGCAGAACCGGCAGTGTGAATCCAAAACTGCAACAATTGGGCCCCAGGCCCAATCAACCCAAAGAACCTCTTCGTATTCCTTCAGTAAACAAGGAAAGAAGCCCTAGCTTCTTCCTCCTTCCGCCGTCACCGAGCACTTCTCTCTCCCACTGTCTCAACTCTTTTACTTCTCACTGTCTCAACCTTCAATCTCCCCTAACTTCATTCGTCTCAACGTCCCAACTAAACACCACAAATCTATCAAAACCCTTAACATGAAGGAATCATCTTATATCTAGAGATAGTGAAGAAATTCGTTAATGCATGTTGATGATGTTCTTGAATCTGGAGATTTTTGATGAACTTGAAGGATCTGGAACTGATATTGATGAATCTGTGAAGAGCGCATGGTGGAGCTCGAAGATTTTTTGGAGATCTTGAAGAAATGATGAACACGAAAGTTCCTTGAATGTTCTTGGACGAAAACGGAGGATGCGAAGTTGGATCCAGATCTGGATGAATTTATGTTGAACGGATGAAGATCAACACGAACACGTTGCAGATTTGTTGAGGGTTGAGGCTTCTCGGTGAACAGACGATGAATATTCTTGAGGTTTGGACGATTTCTGGATAATTCTGGAAATTAGGTGAAGAACTGATGATGAATACGATGGAGATTTCTTGAAGTTGTGGAAGGTTTCTGGATATGGCGTTGAAGATCTAGACGAACTCGGATGAACAAGCTGAAGGTTGATTGAAGATCTTGTATGATTTTTGGAGATTTGCGGATGAACACATTAGGTTGTGTGAAGATTCTTGATGAATCTGAGAAGTCTGATGAACATGAACGAAGGTGATGAAGATTCCGGTGATGTAATTGAACTTCCGGCGAGAAGCTTACATTTCTGGAGAAGATACGATGAGGATGATGAACGTGATGATGAACACGGTGGAAAGATGACTATTCCGGCGACGGTTACAAGTTACTGGTGACGGTTACGGAGGTTCCGGCGAACCTCCGGCGGTGGTTGCATGACCGGAAGTGAAGGGTGAGGGTGAGATAGGTGTACGACACATGGTGATGAGGTGAGAGAGAGAGAGAGAGAGAGAGAGGGACGCGTGTGGGTGTGAGGTGGCGGAGTGAGAAGGAAAATGCGTGGCTTCTTTTTATAGTGCCAAGTGTCACGAAATGGACTTGTGCCTGGTGGGCCTGAAGTTGGACAAGTGGCCCACCGAAAATGGATTAAACACTGATTAAAAACCCAATTAATTCCAAATCAACTCGGTTAATGATGATTAATGCTAAACATGGATGATTAGGATTCAATTAAAATCTGACTCAATTAATTCTGCTAATTAATATTCTAATTAAAATCCTAATTAACATGATTAATATCCTAATGACCATCTAATTAATTTTAGGAAAAGAATTTAAAATCTAGTAAATCTAAAATCTATTATATTCCAACAATTCAAATAAAATCTAGAAAAAAAATGAACTCTATTAATTTTCTAAACCAACCAATTAATATCTAACAAGAGATTTAAATCTACTAAATTCTAAACCAATTAAAAATAGAAAAAATATATTAAACCTATTTAAATATATTTAAAATCTATTTAAAATTCTAGAAAAAGAATTATCCTATTAAAAACTATTTAAAAAATCTATTTAAAATGCTAGAAATTAAGGAAAATCCTAGAAAATGCAATAAAGCTAATTAAACCGATTAAAAAATTGATGCGAGAATATAGCGAAATAAACGGTAAAAACCGGACACCGAAATGTCCTAAAAAATAACAGCGAAAGCTGAAAACACCGGGACGAACACAAATTCCACGACAAAACTCGCTTATTCGAACTGGTTGAACTGCCTGAAACGCCAGGGGAGGGCTGTAATCCTGATAAAGTCAATCTGACCGAAAAAATGCAATGTATGCGGTATGCGGATGCAAAATGAAATAAATCGAGACATAAGCCAAATACAGGAATTGGTTGATCAAATTTTGGGGTGCAACAGCTACCCCTATTCAAACGGCTTGGATTTGAAGGGTTGAGAGGGACTAGCTTTCAAACATTCAAAGGTAGAAGACGGTTGAATACCAAAGAACCCAGAAATTTTCCAACCTGCAGAAATAAACTGCATAAACTGCTTGGGGAACAAAATATCCAGAACACTGAATCCAGTTGTCACGGCAACAAACTAATCAATCATCTGATAAAGAAACTTACTCTAGCACCAGTTACCTGTGTGACGCCACAGATAACAAACCCGAAGGTTGGATGAACATGCACTTGATCTTTTCACATCGTCTAATGATAGACAGGAAGAGAAATATACTCACATCGTCTAGAGATAGACGGAAAGACACCATCCCGAAGGAGAACAATATCCATACTTGCATCGTCTACTGCTAGACGGAAAGGCACCATCCCGAAGGCTCACGTTGTCTAATGATAGACAAATAGAAAAAACAATCTGAATCTCGCATCGTCTAATGATAGACGAGAGGAAAACCATAGTCGAATCTCGCATCATCTAATGATAGACGAGAGGAAAACCAATCCAAATCTCGCATCGTCTAATGATAGATGAGAGGAAAATCATACTCAAATCTCGCATCGTCTAATGATATACGAGAGAAAAAACTTATCCGAAAAACCACATCGTCAGTGAGAACTAGCGGAAAGAAAACCATATAAACTTCAACACCACCCATGAAATTTCAGAATCCTTTCGTCCATAGGAGTTGATAGAAAGAACAATATCCTCAAAGGGGCCACATCATCAATAAGGATTGACAGGAAGAAAACCACCTTCAAAGAGCCATGTCGTCAATAAGAATCAGCAACTAGGAAAACTGATCATTCTTTAAAGAGCTTCGATGTCAATAAGAATCAACAGTCAGGAAAAACCCTTCTTGAAATGTCATCTCACTCAATAAACAGAAAGAAAACCATATCTGAAAGATTGCCTTGAAACCTCACATCATCTAAAGATAAACGGAGAGAAAACCATACCCGAACTCACAACGTCAAAAGATAGACGGGGAAAATTCCTGCTCAAACTCACAACGTCTAAAGATAGACGGAGTAACATCCCAAACTCACGACGTCTAAAGATAGACGGAGAAAATTCTTGCTGGGGGAACACATCGTCAATAGGAACTAACGGGAAGAGAACCTGCTCGGAGGTACATGTCGTCAATAGGAATTGACGGAAAGAAAAGTCTATCGTCATCAGATGATTGATGGACAAAGCATAACTGTCGTATGATCTGAAAATCAAATAAACCAAAGAGATGTCTGAACAAAGCTTCCGGATAAATGCCCCTGCCCTGATTGCAGAGTGAGTCACGTTGCCACAGAAGGCTGATAGAAAACTGGCTTATGCTTCGCATGCATATGTAAATACAAAGTCTTTGTTAGATTTCTAGAGAAAGTTCTTTTGATAAAAGAATCTTCAGAAATCTTTAAGAAGAAACTATGTTGTATTTGTCTATACTGAATATATCATTAGCTAGATGATGGTCATATTTATGGAAACAGTTTCCTCACTTTTTTGTGATGATACTGTTGTTTGTTAGTTGTTAAAGAAACCAATTGAATTTTCATTAATCACTCATGACTCTTGTTTCAAGAGAAAATGTTTGGTTGTGAATAGCATCTTGAAGACTGGTGACTGATAGAAGATGTCAAACTTTAAGTCTTGATCTACTAGACTCTGATGGATGATACCTTCTAAAAATTGTTAGACTCTGAGATTTAGAAAAGGATTCTTTACTTCTGATAAATTAGTTTAAGTAAAAGGTTTTTCAAAAACTTTTATATTACTTAAATATTTATAAAGGTAAAAATCATCTAGTGGATTCAGGAAATCTGACAGATAAGAACCTTTGGGTAATGATGTTTTCTTTTTATATATTATTATTATTATTATTATTATTATTATTATTATTATTGTTATTATTATTATTATTATTATCCTCTGTTTTATGAAACATCATTTTGTGTCCTTTTTATGAGAAGATTCTTATTCTTTTAGAGCCTTGTTCAATTTTTTTTTCGTTTCTTTTTTATTTTGTTTGGTTGTGTGCTGATCAACCAAACTTGAGATGAATTCTCTAGTCAATTATCATTTGAATCAATTAATTGTCATTAATGAAAATTTTGTGGATTTTGACAAGTTGCTTAAGCTAGGTTTTAACTTCTGGAAGACCGTGTCTGAACGAAGTTGGAATGGATACTTTGAGATGCTATGTGGTTTCACTTATCCAAGTCTTGTCAAAGAGTTTTGGATTAATGCTTCCATTGTTGAGCTGAATTCTGAGTGTACTATTCTTTCTAAAGTGAGTAGTGTTACTATAACAGTAACCTCTAAATTGATTGGTAATGTGATCAATTGTGAGGAGATCGAAGAAATCCCAGGAACTCTTGTTTGGAAACACTATCTTCCTACTTGGCGTATCTTTGTAGACCCATCTAACACATCTTTGGTCTCAAATCTTTGTCTTGATACAATTGTTTGGAATTAGATTCTAAACTCAAACTTGCTTCCTAAGGATACGAATATAGACCCCGTGGACCCTATTGAAAAGGATTTTCTATTATTTCTCAATTCAGACTTGCATATTGATCTTCCTCAAGTTATGTTTGACTATTTAAAGATGACTCTTTCTTCCTTTCATAAGGGAAAAACTTTCTTCATTCCTAATGGACGAGTTCTTTTAGAACTACTGGTCCAGTTGGGAGTTATCATAAGTTCAGAGGCTGATTCTTCTAAAATCTGGAGAGACAAGTTTGAAGCTATCTTTGAGAGATTATGATGTTAGACTTCTGCAAATTTATGTCATGTAATTGTTAAGACTTTTTGTGTTAAGCAATCTTATTGTTAATCCAAGTTTGTTCATGCTTTTGTGCATCTTAACTGTTATAAATATTCATGTATATTGTTGTTCAAGAGGATAAAACAAATAGGATTAAAAACTTTAAATATGCAACATTCTCATTAATTGGAAGCTATTACAAATTGTTAAAACTTTCTACGCATTCAGATTTGCCCTAAGGTATTCCCTAGGAACTTTTGAGATATCTAGATTGTCTAAATAATCTTGCCATTCTTCCTTTGCAAACTCTATAGCTTCGTTTCTTAATTGATTTATGTGTTTTGACCTAGAAGTTCTTCTTCTGTGTGTCTCAATGAAGGTTGCTGAAGAAGTGTGTGCTTCTGAAGCCACCTGTTTACTTATCGATCCTTCAATTGCTGCATCACTCTTGTTTGCTTGAGTTGCTGCATTAAGCATGACTATTTTTCTGAAATCTCTCTTTGGAACCCAAATTTGCTTTTGCTTATACGTTTTGGTGTTTAGAAGATTAAGTGGTTATGCAAGTGAGTCTACTAAGGTTTTTTTATAGAATCGTTACATTCATTACCTTTGAGTATTCATTATTTTATTATTGATTAAGTCAAATCAATTTTAAATACTGACTCTTGGAAATGATGTCTAGTATTCTGACCTATTAAGATTCTTTTAATAGTTGTAAATAGTATTGTTAACATGTTAAATGTTGCTTCTGGTTATCTTATTACTTCATTAATGTTTTATTAGAAAACCATAAGGGAAAATAGAGTGATTATTTGCATCCAATGTATATAGAAACAAATTGGTCAAAACTTATTCTTCATTGATCAATTTAAAGGATTACAAAATAAATATTACAAAAGGAATTGATACGATCTTAGAATAAATCCCTATCTAAGTCATCCATTGCCTTGTAGGAGAAGCAGTTGTTGTAACACCATTCTATCCCAATAGGTATTTTAAGTGATATACAGAAATTAAATTAATCAAGAATCACCACTCAAGGGTGTCACACTTCATAGAAACATCAAAATTATTCATCTTGCTCTGTAACACGGGTTTCCAAACATTAATGATAATCATTTCTTTGGTAACATCAACAAATAAGTCCAAACTTCGAAGCGGAATCAGAGTCAAAAAATAACTTTATTTATTTCATCAACCATCAAGAACTTTTAGTCATTGTCAAAAGTCATCATCAAATAATTCAGCGTATTAGAAAACTCATTAGATAGATTTAACAAAACAACACAACTCCAACTCAAGCATTTCCCCCACCCAATGTTACATATCAGAGCAAGAAAACTTTACTATTAACAGAAACACAATTAAATAACTCTAAAGCCATCACTGATGCTTCTCCGAGCTATTCCTGAGAATCTGCACGTTACCCACGTAGAGGCAACATTCAAATAGGTAGGGTGAGTAATCACGAAGCAATATACAAGATATAATGAAAAGATATACCATTACAACAACATCAACAATTCATATACACCGTCATAGTATCCTTAAACCAAATAATCATCATCATCACACATCACTTAGAAATCACATCATCAAAAACATCATCGTCACACTTCACTTAGAAATCACCTCATCATTAACATTGTTTACTTCACTTAGAAATCCATACATCATCAATTACCAAGTATTATACTTACACCTTCCTATCATAGTAACATATATACATATGCGTCATAAAATCATCAAATCAACATTCATCACCAAAACATCACTTAAGTCACAACATCATCAAACATCATTTTAACACTCAATTATGCAATACCACATAGTATGAAATGTAACAACATAGACTCATGCATGTGGTACCAAACTCATCATGTTCATGGACACTGGGCCATCACCCTCCAAAGATCCCCATCAATAGGATCGTTTCTACACAAGAATTGGAGCATATCATAAACACCCCAATCCACACAATGGGATTGAAGCTACCATTGGACCGAAGTCCTAACATCTTCACTGGACCGAAGTCCTAACATCATCACTGGACCGAGGTTCTAACATCATCACAGGACCGAAGCCCTAAAGTATGCTATGAATGCATGATGCAAAATGTCATGATAATCATCATCACATCATCGTCAAAGTTGCATCATCATTCATGAAAATTCATCAAAACATCATAGTATTACATCATCACTATGAATCACCATTTTTCACATTACTCCACAAAATCATCATGTTGTAGTCATCAAAATACAACAAATCAATTATCCAAGGCATACAAACAACACTCAAGGTTCGTCACTTACACCACGACTTCTTAAGGTACACAACAAGCAACAACCACATTCTTCAAGACATTATAGATAAAAATATTAGGAAAATGATTCATATAACTACACCATATTAAATTTCTACTTGTTAGCTTTGCAACGCTTCGAACGGTTCGCCATTTGGATTAACACTTAAAAATTTATGATCGAAACCGTTTCTGGCGTTTTCTACCTATGATCGACTCAAAGGTCGACGCACTGAGCTATGAGTCGATGCACAGAGCTATGAGTTGACGCATACTATTAAAATTTCCACAGTTTTTCATTCGGGTGACCTCAGTGTCATACCCCAAATTTGTCCTATCTTTCTTACTTTTTATTATTATTATGGATAACAGTATTGCTTGGTGGTTGCTTTCTAGAAGATCATTTGGCTTTGGACCACAATTCTCTAGCTATTTCTCATGTCTTGGAGTTTCGTTGGTTGTGTTTAATGTGGTCGTAAGCCTTTACGGAAGGTGTGCAGTTCAATTAAAGATAAGAGAAGGTTAAGGCATGTTATTACGGTTAAATGTTCAAAAGGTTAAGCCATGGTGCAAGCTATATGACATAAGTTGTTTTAAGGCATGCTCAAGAAGTCTATAATGAAAGTTTCGGCTCATCATATTTTCAAGTGGGAAACTTCTAGATTGATTGGTATTTGGTTCATATTTAATTCATGTCTCAGGAGATTATTCAATTTACGAAGTCCAAAAGTCCAAGATCGATTCAGGGAGTATTTTATTTTTTCGAGGACCAATTCAAGGCGTTATTCATTTCGAGTGAAAATTCAAGATAACGAGATTTGGTTTCAAATATGAATGAGGAGTCAATATGAGAAGTTTAAGAATTCAAGGTATTGCAAGAGTCTTTAAATGGTGCAAGGATTAAAGTTTGAACATTATAATTTGAAGCTCATTTCAGTTACAATGTTATAAAGAGAAATTAAAAAAAGGCTCATGGAAATAAGATTTGAAGCCCATTTCATTACAATGTTATAAAAAAACAACAATATTGTCAACCAACATATACAACCCATTTACAATGCAACTAGCAAACAAGGGATTTATCCAAGCTTTCTTGACGGCACCGTAACTTTTCCTGAGTGACACCATTCTTAGCTGATATGCAAACCATACCATAACACATTTAACTCTTCCTGCATATACAAATTGCAGCCTTGATAAGATTAACGGAATGAGTGAACACCTTAACCAATTTGCATCCGCCCGTACATCTCATCACCAAGCCACAAATCAAGTATTTGTTACCACAATAGAAACGTACAATACCCAATATCACTCAGCAAGAAAACCGCACCCGCAGTATACCTCACAGCCACCTCTACACTAACCATGATTTTATGGTGGATGAAATACAAGTAAAAAATTCACAGGAAAGATGAGTTGTGAAACCATTTTCAACAACCGTACAAAAGCATCCTGAAACGATCACGGACGTCGCTACGAATTGAAAAACAAACTGTATGGTAGATGGCCCTTATTCTTTTCACATGGACCCCAGCCAAAATAAAAGAAACACACAGTCTACTGCAAATTTCTAGGTCACAGTTGTCGCTACTGCGAAAAACGAGGCTGGCAAAACAGAAGAGTCGCCACCTTTCGTTATTTATCCCACAGAAAGGGAAAGGAAGCAATCGGAAAAACCTGACGAAAAGGTATAAGACAAGGTCATCGCAACCAATGTTTGGATTCGGGAGTCAGTTACGCAAGGGGAAGGTATTAGCACCCCTCACGTCCATCATACTCGATGGGATCCACGCTTGCTGGTTTGTCTACGGGTGAAAAACAATCTATCTACGGCTGCTAAAGCTAAACGGAAAGGAACTGACTCGATAGAGCATCACGCTCTATGCCTACGTATTCCCTCTTGCAATGGGAAAGTCAGAGTCAACGTAGTTCGGGAAACTACGGGGGGATATTGCTCGCTGAGATATCGCATCTCGTGCCTACGTACTTTCACACGGCACGAAAGATCAGAGCAAACATAGTTCGGGCTAATTACAGGCACACCGGGGTATTCTCGATCACACGGGGGTGAGAGAAAAGATTGACGATACTAGCGTACGCATTCTAGCAGTTAGGTGTATGTTGCTCGACCATTGGAGACTTAGGCATTACCTGTTTGCAGTAGAATGGACGTAGTATGTCATTAGTTTGAAGGTATGGGAACCTACAAGACTTAGAACTATGGTCTGGTCTCAATTGCGCTAGGGCAAGAGAAAGGGAACAATTAGTTGTCAGTGGGAAAGTCTCGACCGCTCGGCCGCGAGAGAACAGAGAAGTTAGTTGTTAGTGTGCTCGCTAGAATACCGCATCCTATGCCTACATATTCTCGTCTGGTACAAGAAATCAGAGCAGCTGTAGTTCAGCCAACTACAGGAAAGGGGAAAAAGGGAGAAGGGAGCTCTCTAGGATCATCGCAATTCTATGCCTATGTACTCTCGTCTGTTACGAGAGATCAAAGAAAACGTAGTTCGGCGGGAAAATGAGTCTCGATTGCACAGGGGCAAGAGAAGGGGTCTCAATCGCCTGAATGCGAGGGAAAAGGGTTTCGACCGCGCGGGGGCGAGAACAAAGAGGAAGCAGGCCTAACACGCCTAAACAGGAAGGAACTTGGGACACACACGCAAGAACCTAAGGCGTAGGAGCGAATGTGTCGCATGTCACCCAAGGGGTACCATACTAAACACTCTAGACAATTGAGAGGAAGCCCCTCAACTGCCATTTCCTATGTATCTAACGATACAGCTCACAACTCTCGACAGTTACACGAAAACTTGAATGAGAAAGATGTTATCGAACGAAGCGGCTCCATTGGCTCTTGACATGTGCGCAAGCTCCATTCCAATCTTCTCCTCTCTGGATCCTTGATGAGGACGTTCGAATCAGAACCAATATAATGCTTAGACCGTCATGGTTCGACTTATACGAGAAATCAAACTCTAAGAGGTAGCGTATTGATGTCCGTGTCAAAGACAAGATAGGGAACTGATACTGAAAATCATTCTCCAATTGAATCATGTCACACGGCCAGCCAAAAATAAAAATCATAGATAAAATCGGATAGAAAAGAAATGAGGAGAGAAATCCAATCACAAATAAAAATAAAATTCTACTCCTAAAATACGGCAATAAACTTCTAATAGAAAATACTCTAAAGAAATATAAAGGAAATGCATATAGAAAAATAGCATATAAATTCTATCCTAACTCTATAATTCTATAAAGAAAATAGAATGAAAATTCTATACAAATTCTATACTAATAGAAAAGAATTATAAATCCTAGAATATAAAATCTATACTAAAAATATGTAATAATATTCTAAAGGAAACTATAAATCCTAAAAGAAAAATAGAAAAATAAATCTACACTCTATTACAAGCACACATCCAATACAAGCAAAAATTAAAAATAAAAGGAAGGGGGTACAACCTGAAAAAAGGGTGTAAATGCAGAAAAAACCAGCTCTGGGCTCAGCCCACAATACAATAAGCCACAAAAATAAAAAATTAAAGAAACTGGGGGGTGAATGGAAAATGGAGGGTGTAGGCCTCAGCAAAACGGTTGGGCCCGTTGGCTGGTGAAGCCCAAACGAAACAGTTGGAGGGGGGAGGGTAAACAAGCAGAACCGGCAGTGTGAATCCAAAACTGCAACAATTGGCCCAGGCCCAATCAACCCAAAGAACCTCTTCGTATTCCTTCCGTAAACAAGGAAAGAAGCCCTAGCTTCTTCCTCCTTCCGCCGTCACCGAGCACTTCTCTCTCCCACTGTCTCAACTATTTTACTTCTCACTGTCTCAACCTTCAATCTCCCCTAACTTCATCCGTCTCAACGTCCCAACTAAACACCACAAATCTATCAAAACCCTTAACATGAAGGAATCATCTTATATCTGGAGATAGTGAAGAAATTCGTTAATGCATGTTGATGATGTTCTTGAATCTGGAGATTTTTGATGAACTTGAAGGATCTGGAACTGATATTGATGAATCTGTGAAGAGCGCATGGTGGAGCTCAAAGATTTTTTGGAGATCTTGAAGAAATGATGAACACGAAAGTTCCTTGAATGTTCTTGGACGAAAACGGAGGATGCAAAGTTGGATCCAGATCTGGATGAATTTATCTTGAACGGATGAAGATCAACACGAACACGTTGCAGATTTGTTGAGGGTTGAGGGTTCTCGGTGAATAGACGATGAATGTTCTTGAGGTTTAGACGATTTCTGGATAATTCTGGAAATTAGGTGAAGAACTGATGATGAATACGATGGAGATTTCTTGAAGTTGTGGAAGGTTTCTGGACATGGCGTTGAAGATCTAGACGAACTCGGATGAACAAGTTGAAGGTTGATTGAAGATCTTGTATGATTTCTGGAGATTTGCGGATGAACACATGAGGTTGTGTGAAGATTCTTGATGAATCTGAGAAGTCTGATGAACATGAACGAAGGTGATGAAGATTCCGGTGATGTAATTGAAGTTCCGGCGAGAAGCTTACATTTCTGGAGAAGATACGATGAGGATGATGAACGTGATGATGAACACGGTGGAAAGATGACTATTCCGGCGACGGTTACAAGTTACCGGTGACGGTTACGGAGGTTCCGGCGAACCTCCGGCGGTGGTTGAATGGCCACCAGTGAAGGGTGAGGGTGAGATAGGTGTACGACACATGGTGATGAGGTGAGAGAGAGAGAGAGAGAGGGACTCGTGTGGGTGTGAGGTGGCGGAGTGAGAAGGAAAATGTGTCGCTACTGCGAAAATCGGCGCCGGCTAAACAGAAGAGTCGCCACCGTGCGTTATTTAACCCACAGGAGGGAAAGGAAACGCTCAGAGTAAACCTACCGCAAAGACGGGAAAGGAATGGTCATCACAACCAAATCCTGGATTCGGGAGTCGGTTACGCAAGGGGAAGGTATTAGCACCCCTCACGTCCGTCGTACTCGACGGGATCCACGCTTGTTTTCGGGTATGGATTGTTATTCTATCTACTCTACAGGTTAAGGGTTAAAAGAAAAGAAAATGACTCGGTAAAGCATCGCACTTTATGCCTACGTATTCCCGTCTGGAACGAGAAATCAGAGTCAACGTAGTTCGCCTAACTACGGGTGAAGGAGGGGAAGGTTGCTCGCTAGGATATCGCATCCTATGCCTACGTACTTCCACACAGCATGGAAGATCAGAGCAAACATAGTTCGGGCTACGCACGACACAAGCTGTTCAAGTGTCTTTTATGAAAAATCTCACCTTAAACAAGGGTTTTCTTATTGCGAAAAGGTTGATGTTTGTTCAAGTCTTTTGACGGAAGAAATGAATTAATCTCTGTTATAACCTTTATTAGTGTTTTTCTGTTGTTTGAAGGAATAAGATATGACACTCTACAAATCCTAGGGTTGAAAAAAGGGGAATAAAATCTATCCTAATGTTATCATGCATGGGTTAAGACCTAATGTCTATCATGCTCCTCTCCTGCGCAGAGAGAAACAGAGATCCTAAGGGAATAGACGGAAACAGAAACAACAGATATATACAATAAAGCAGTAAAATGCATGGATGCAACAATACAAGCGAGGCAAGGGAGTCCCACTCAACCTCGAACCTAGAAAACAATAGGCAAAAGTGAACAGAATTCACTTTCAACCTACAGGGTAAACAGCAAACAATACATTCAGGGAAAACCAATCAATACATCAGAAATAAAACAGCAGAAAAATAAACAGCCACAGCAGCTCTGCTTCATCATCTCTCTTCAAGTCATCTCCAAACAGCTACAAGCTTTAGGCAATGCATCAGTCTCCACAGCCTTCAAGCAAGGTCTTTGTCATCAGTCTTCAGTCTGCAATGGCTTTTCTTCAAGTCTCAATCTCCAAGAGGAATATCAGTCAACAAGAGGGAATGAATGTTAAACAGTAAACTGCCTACCAAGGGTGGCTCATTAACTGTTAACATTATACAAACAGTTTTCTCTCAAAAGTTCTATCTTTCAAATACATTCACTAATCCTTCAAAAGGAAGGAGGTGGATATTTGAAAGATACTTTGAATCATAGAGAAAGAATGGAGGCAAACAAAGCCTTCCATGTTTGTGAATCAAGTTTGCTACTCTAGAGCTCTGCCTAACTCCTAGATCCTACAAACTTCAACAACTGCCAGCAAGAGATACTCCTCATCAGCTCTGGAAGTTGGTCTTCATTCTCTGATCTTCAAATGGGCTTCATCAACACAGGTCTTCAGCTCTCCCAATCCCCAAGCAAACCCAATACCCCACACAGGCAAATAATATTCCCCAGAGAGGGCACACCACACCAGTCAAGCAAATGCAAGCAATATACTGATAGTAATAGTAGAATAGGGGAAACCTAGTAATTTCTAAGGGATCTATTAGCTACCCATAACCCCTATAGTCCCATACCCCAAAGATTCAAACCACAACTCCTAAGGGAAATGACTTAATTCACCTATGTTATCTCCTAAACCCTAGTTTTGATCATGTTATTCACACCTAAACAAATCACCTAAAATCAAGTTCTAAAATCATGAATTAAATTTTATATACAAGATAAAGGTCTAAGCTAATCAACCTAAAAAGAATGGATCAAAAATATAAAAGCATCTAATCAAACTAAAATCAACAAATTCATACATTTAACTAAACATCATTTAATCCTATTTAAAAGAAAAATATGCTAAAAATACAAAAATAAAATGAAATTGGAATTTTTTTGAATGATAATTTTCTTAACAAAATTATGAACAATATGCAAAAAGAATCAATTAAAATCATGCATTTTTCAATTATTTATGATTTTCCAAAGAATTGAAATGAATTAAGAAAAATTGAAATGAATTAAATGAAATGAGGGGTGCAGCAAGCATTAATTCCAGTTGAAAATGAGAGATGGGCCCAGACTGGAGGGCGTGCATAGCAAGCGCGTCTGGGCCCAGTGCATTCAGAAAGTATAACAAAAATTAAAAAACAATAAACGGTGCAGTTAGCAAGATTTTTAGTTCATTTTAGTTTGGGCCTGCATTTGGGGGGTGGCATTAGTAAGGAATCATAAAGCCCAGTCTGAGGGTTTTAGTGAAACGGTGCGTTTCACCTTTTGAATCTCCCTCCGTTTTCCAATTGAATCAAGGCCATTGGATCTAGTTCTGAGTCCAAGTCAACCTGACCATCCAACGGCATCCATTCATCGTCTACCTCTGGAAACCCTAGGTTCTGAAATAACCTCCCCATGCACAAACTTTCACCAGCTCTGTTCTCCCTCAATCTTCCATGAAATTACACGATGTAAGAACCAAAAGTGATCTACTCCTTCCCCTCTACACAGCCATGCCATCAGTTCTTTCTAAAACTCAACCAAGCTTCAAACCCGATAGGTGTAACAACTCGGTTCCACCATTTTCACCTGACATCAAACTTGAGAATTCTTGCTAAATTCTATCCTAACATGATCTACACCTTATGCTGATCAACCTGAGCTATTCAATGAAGATTATCGTGCCATAAACAATGAGTTACAAACCCTAACAGTCTTGGTACACCTATGGCAAACCTCATGAAACTTCCTCAAACTTTGTGAAATCCATCATCTAACCTATCCTAACAGTTCTAACCCTACAATTCCCTAACATGCTAGCTAATTCGAGCAATTCGAATGAGAAACCAACCTGGTGTAAATGGTGAAAACAGTTGTAGAATTCTTCCAATCCAATGCTTGCAATGATCTAGATTGGATCAGTGAACTTGATTCTGATTTCTGTATGCAAAAATTCTGGCTCAAACCTCTTGGATCTCGCAATTGAAACTTTCTTGCACTTTGGATGATGAAGTTGTATGGCACGAGTTCTCTTCAATTCAACCAAGTTCTTGTGTGAATTGTGATCTATGAAAGATGTTGATGATGAACAGATCAAGAAAAATGGAAATTGATAGAGATTTTATGGAGTTTGAGATGCTTTTGCAAATTGGAAGATTGAAGTGAAACTTGGTATCATGCACAAAATGAATCACCAACCATGGCATGAAGCTATTCAATTCAATATATAGATGGAAATAGAAACCTCTAGAACCTTGGAGAAACTTCCCATGCACACTTTCCTTGCATTTTGGATTATGTAACTTCTTTTGTAAGTAACCAAGCATAACTTTCAAATCTTGAACCAAACTCAAAAATCCACTTTTGTCAATGTTCTTAAAACATTTTTTCCAATCAAAATGACCTATAATTTCATCCCATTTGGCCAAATTATGAAAAATCTCAATTTTAGGTCATTTTTCATTCATTAAATTCACCAATTTTGAAACCTTGAGCTATGAGCCTTTACAATCTTTCATGGTCACTTTTATAGACTCAAAATGTCATTTGGAGCAAGTTTTATGTTGTGAAGTTTTTCATTTGAAGCTTCCTTGTATGAGTTTTAGGCATAGGCTAAGAATGACCTGTAATCCTCAGATGACCAAAATACCCTTTGCTTGCCAATACCATAAGTAGAGTTACACAAATCATATGAAGGCATACCATACCTTCCTAGAAAGCTAAGACAATAAGGAACAACTCTCATGTTGGCCAGAAATCCATTTGAAATCTCCTTGAAGGTCAAAAGTTGCTTGGAAGACAGACAACTTTCACAGACAAATTTCAGTGCCCTCAGATGACCTATAACTTGCAAGAGCTATAACTTGAGTTCTATAAATCATCTTGATGACTTCCACCACTAAAATTAAATCTATGAAGATACTCTACAAGTTTCATGTGGACCAAGAATTCATATGAAGCTTGCATCTTGAGTTACACGACTTTGAAGTTTGACCTAAATCAGGGGATTTTACACTGAAACCCTAATTTGGTAACTCCTCTTCTCCTTGACTCCTCTTGATTTTTCTTTAGCACAACATCATATCCATATCCATGTAGCAAATAATGAATCCCACATTATTAAAATGATTCTTGATGCCTTTCAAAACACTTCTTTGACCTAGGGTTGACCTAGTGCTGACCCAGATAAAACCCTAGTTGACTGACTTCAACTGAGGCTCTTGCAATCATTCCACTGACTTGGTTCTTCTTCAAAAATGATCATCTAGGCTCTTCATAACATCCATACACACCTCATGCTCTTGGCTCATGGCTCACACTTCCTCTGATAATTCCCAAACAACCTCAAGATAGGAGAGAACTCACTGATCAACCTGTCAACTCTCCAAAGCTCAAATTCTTCCCTGCTGACCTGAAGAGTCTTGAATATGAATGAAACCCTTGAATATGCCTCTTGAGATAAGAATAGCACTTGATCCTCTGATTAAGATAACTTTCTCATGCTATGAAATGCAGATGAATACACTATGTACATGATGACAATGCAAATGATTATGCAATTGAAACATAAACCTAGGTTAGAAAAGGTTGGGCAAATTTTGGGGTGCAACAACTGCCCCTATTCAAGCGACTTGGACCCGACTGGATGAAAAGCGCACAGCCTTCAGACATTCGAGGCATGAGACGGTTGAATACGAAAGAACCCGGAAATTTGCCAACCGCAAAAATAAATTGCGAATACGACTACTGCTTGGGAAAACCCTTCAGGGAAATGACTTCTGTTGTCACGACAACAACTAGCCATCCATCTGTCAATCTGTTTTTTGCAAAATAATCTGATATGGTCCGCAGACCGCTCTATTCCGAAGAAATGAGCATACACCACACAACGAGAAATTGTTGATATCACTTATCAACCTCTGTTGATCTCACTTAGCAACCTAGCACACGCTAACCAGCGGGAACATACTGACTTCACTTGTCATGTTGACTTCACTGATCAACCTTTCGCATCCTGAAGAAACGAGCAAACGCTTAACCAAGCGGGGAAATGTTCGAAGACATGAACAACCGACTCTGCGGGGAAATGAGAAACTTAACTAAGCAACTCTGAGGCCAATTCTGACGACTGCCGTCAAACACCTACTGGGGAAATTGGGAACTTGTCCAAGCAGCCTGACGAGAATAACCTTGTTGAAAAATACGAGGAATTTAACCAAACAACTCCTGTAACAAGCTCCCTGCTGGGGACTATGAGGGACTTAACCAAGCAACCCATTGAAGTAACACCCTGCTAGAGATCATAACTCTGTTGGGGGAATTGCGGGTAACCACCCAAAAATCTACATTACAGTCTTCTAATACTGATACCACAGCATCCTGAGAAACTCAGCTGGGGAATACAAGCAACCCAGTGACTTGTCAAAGAATACCCTGCCGGAGACTACGAGGAACTTAACCAAGTATATCGTTGAAGACCACCCCGTTGGGGATTATGTCTCTACTGGGGTAACTGTGGGTAACCACCCAAAATCTGCAACATGCCATTTCCACCGTACCCTGATAAAGAACCCGGCTGGGGAGAAAGAGAAATGCTTGACCAAGCAACTCTGCTAGGGGAATATGACATGACGAACACGATTACTGCGTGTATCACAACAACCCTTTGTAACAAGATGAACACGATCACTGCGTACTTCAACCACCAATATGATAAACACGGTCACTGCGTGTGCTGCAATAGGACGAATACGATCACTGCGCATCTCGACCAACAAAACCCCAGAATGATGTCAACACGATCACTGCGTGTGCTACAAACCCAACCCATGTAATAGGACGAATACGATTACTGCGTATGCCGACCAACAAAACCAACTGACGCGATAGCCATGATCACTGCGTACTCCGCATCACAAATTCCCATGGTACTATCAACACGATCACTACGTGCCATATGAATACGATCTATGCGTATCTTGAACACGATCACTGCGTGTTTTAACACGATCACTGCGCGTTCTGAGCCACGATCCTCTAGAATGGAGAAAAAAACACGATCACTGCGTGCCATATGAATACGGTCTCTGCGTATCTTGAACACGATCACTGCGTGTTTGAACACGATCACTGCGCGTTCTGAGCCACGATCCTCTGGACTGGAGAAAAACACGATCACTGCGTGTTGCGTGTCTCAACTAACCCACATAACTGGACGAATACGATCACTGCATATTCTAACCATACATAGGGTAAATGCGATCACTGCGCGTTTCATGTCACGACCCTCTTGACTGGAGGAAACACGATCCCTGCGTACTGTGACACAACTTCAAACATGGGACGAATACGGTCACTGCGCACTTCGGCCACCAACAACTAGATGAGCACGTTCACTGCGTGCCCCACCTCATAACCAAATCGTATAACGGACGAATACGATCACTGCGTATACCAATCAACGAAAACTGGATAAACACGATCACTACGCGTCAATCTATAACCACCGTATAACGGACGAATACGATCACTGCGCATATCGACCAACAACATCACATAATATGGTAAACACGATCACTGCGTGTCCTGCCCAACCAATAGAGTAAACACGATCACTGCGCGTCCTGCTCAATAAAACCCCCGGGACGATACCAACACGATCCCTGCGTGCCTTACAAAACGATCTTCTTAGATCGGGACGAATACGATCACTGCGCCATTCGACCACAGATACACATACCAAGATCAACACGATCACTGTGTGTCCTACAACATGAACCCCATAGATGGTACAAATACGATCACTGCGTACCTTGACCACGAATCAACATCTTCCTGAACCACGACTTCTCTTATCGGCAGGGAACAAACATATCTGAAACTGAAGAGGTAACCACCTGGCTTATGTTTCAAAGATGCACGTTGGATAATGACGTAATGCTTCCATACTGCGTGGAAATGCTACGTACTCGTGTAAAGTGCAAATGCTCATGATGCATGCTTATACAAAGAGTTGCTTCAGCAAAATAAATGCCGAAGACACACTGGATCCGCCGGGGATGACCGGAATACTACCGATACACTTCCAACAAAATAAATCTTGGAAAGATGAACTAACTCCGCTGGGGATAACCATCCTGCTGGGAAAGTGGCTCACGAACTCAAAACTCCAAAATCTGCTGAGGACGGTCCTCCTGACGAGGAAGAGCGACTTGCTGGGGAAAGAAAGGACAATCCTGCTCGGGAAAACTCCTTTCAGCAGCTCCAACCACCTGATCACACTCTGTGGGGAACCCTCTCCTACTATCATTATGCTGGGGAAATCATCCTGCTATCACAGAGCTGGGGAAATCATTCTGCTATCACTGAGCTGGGGAAATCATCCTGCTATCACTGAGCTGGGGATTGAACTACACATTCTGATTTGCACTGCACAAGAACTCTCTGGGAAGTTAATCACATCCATCTCGACCTTCACTGGGGAGGACTCGGCTCTGCTCGACAAGCTAATTCTGAACTACTGGAGATACATTATCTTTTACTTTGACGCAATCTCCGCTCTCCTGGGGAGATAACATTCAGTTTTGCCTGGGGCGACTTCACTGGGGAAAGCCACAACGTTCAACCTCTGGAAAGGGTACCAGCCTGCCATGGACTCTAGCAGGGAACTTTGCGATCTTTTGAATACCTGCAAAAGTCAACAAGCAAACACAAGGCAATCTATGCAAAAAGAAACATCTTGGTAATCACCCACGACAACCATTCAGGTAATTTTCGGTTTTAACAATCATCGGCCGAGGCCCGCCTGTTTACGCGCATGTAAGTTTATCAAAAACATCGGCGTTTTTTACAAACAAAACTGTAAAAATTTAAAACCAAAGTCACATGCTATACTGAATAAAGCACTTTATTGATATCGGCCTGAGAATAGGCAAGATTTGTACATCAGATGCAACTCCTGAAAAGAGGTAGTCACACACAAACAAAATGCAGAAGTATACAAATATACAGAATAAAATTTGTACACATGTCGGCAACGTGTTACAGACGAACACCATGAACCGATTCTCCTATGACTCATCGGACTCTGACGCTTTCCCGATCTTTGTCTTCGGAAGAGATTGCTTTGGATAATTGACCCCCAGATGCTCCCAAACCGCTAAACAATCAAACTTGGACCGCTGTCATTTGCTTCTCAAATCCCTAACTTTTGCGTGAATCGCCCTTTGCGGGTTTTCGATTCACCGGGATACCCTTTTTTGCCGAAGCCGCCCAGTGTAGGTTTTCGACTTCGCGGGTGTACATTTTTTCAATTATATCCCTAACTTTTGCCCGAACCTTTTTATTCTGTTTTTGGTTCGCCAGGATGCCCCATTTTTGCCTGGACTCTCTTTTTACTGTCCAGCGGGTCAATTTTAAGCAAAGTATTTTTTAACTGCGTCCGAGTTTACAGGGGACGAAAAATCTTCACCATCCATGGTGGATAACAATAAGGCTCCTCCGGAGAAGACCTTTCTCACGACGTATGGACCTTCGTAATTGGGAGTCCATTTGCCCCTGTGATCCGATTGCGGTGGGAGAATCTTCTTCAGCACAAGATCACCCGTCTGAAAGCTTCGAGGTCGAATCTTCTTGTCGAACGCTTTCTTCATCCGGCTCTGATACATCCTACCATGCGCAATGGATGCCAGTCTTTTCTCATCTATCAAGCTTAGCTGATTCAACCTACTTCTCACCCATTCTGCCTCGTCCAGCTGAACATCAAGTAAAACCCTTAAAGATGGTATCTCAACCTCCAATGGCAGGACGGCCTCCATGCCATATACTAGTGAGAACGGTGTTGCCCCGGTTGATGTACGCACTGTAGTACGATAACCGTGCAAAGTGAATGGCAGCATCTCATGCCAATCCTTATACGTTACCACCATCTTCTGAAAAATTTTCTTTATGTTCTTGTTGGCCGCTTCAACAGCGCCATTCATCTTGGGTCTGTAGGGAGATGAATTATGATGCTCGATCTTGAAATCCCGACACAGATCTTTCATCATCTTGTTGTTCAAATTCGAACCATTATTAGTAATGATTCGCTCAGGAATGC
The DNA here is from genome assembly GCA_963859935.3 of Lathyrus sativus. NCBI lineage: Eukaryota > Viridiplantae > Streptophyta > Magnoliopsida > Fabales > Fabaceae > Lathyrus > Lathyrus sativus. Next base: position 302,824,069 of record OZ012741.1, read on the forward strand.
CGTATCTGCAAATTATATCCTTCTTGATAAATCTAGCCACCACCTGCTTCGTCACATTGGCGTAAGAAGCCGCTTCCACCCACTTGGTGAAGTAATCAATCGCAACCAGAATGAAGCGATGCCCATTAGAAGCATTAGGCTCAATCTTGCCGATCATATCAATTCCCCACATGGAGAATGGCCATGGAGATGCCATAACATTCAGTGGACTGGGTGGCACATGGATCTTATCAGCATAGATCTGGCACTTGTGACACCGCTTGGCAAACTTGAAACAGTCAGTTTCCATTGTCAACCAGTAATACCCTGCTCGCAACAACTTTCGAGTCATAGCATGCCCCCCTGCATGTGTACCAAAAGTTCCTTCATGAACCTCTTCCATGAGCAAGTTGGCTTCCTTCTCGTCTACACACCGGAGGAGTACCAAATCGTGGTTCCTTCTATATAACACGCCGTCGGGATTCAGATAGAAGTTGCCTGCTAATCTCCTTAGAGTCTTCTGATCACGACTGGATGCCCCAGCCGGATATTCCTTATTCTTCAGGAAATTCTGTATGTCGAAATACCACGGTTTACCGTCGGATGCTACATCAATGGCAAACACAAAGGCCGGCCTATCAAGGCGAGAGATGACAATGCTGGGAGCCTCATTCCAGCGGTTGACTTTATACATCGAGGATAACGTTGCAAGGGCGTCCGCCATTTGATTCTCCGCCCGGGGTACATGATGAAACTCCACCCTATCAAAGAAAGGTAGCAACCTTCTCGCATAATTCATATACGACACCAGATTAGGTTGACGCGTCTCCCACTCTCCCTTAATCTGATTCACAACCAATGCTGAATCCCCATATACGTCCAGATTCTTGATCCTCAGATCGATAGCCTCCTCTAACCCCATAATGCAAGCTTCGTACTCGGCTTCATTATTCGTCACTGAAAAAGTCAATCTGGCTGTGAACGGGATGTGCGACCCGTGGGGAGTTGTAATGATTGCCCCGATCCCGCTACCGTACGAATTGACAGCCCCATCAAAAATCAATTGCCACTGGGAACTCCGCTCAGGACCTTCACCAGGCAACGGCTCATCACAATCTTTAGCCTTCAAGTACATTATGTCCTCATCAGGGAATTCAAACTTCATAGGCTGATAATCCTCAATTGGCTGTTCGGCCAAATATTCGGACATAACACTTCCCTTAATGGCCTTCTGGGAAACACACTGGATATCGTATTCTGTCAATACCATCTGCCATCTAGCAATCCTTCCAGAGAGCGCTTGCTTCTCAAACACATATTTGATCGGATCCATCTTTGATATCAGCATGGTTGTATGATTTAGCATGTATTGTCTTAGACGTTTGGCAGCCCACGCCAATGCACAACACGTCTTTTCGAGCATAGAGTATCGAGATTCACAATCCGTGAACTTTTTACTCAAGTAGTAAATTGCATGCTCTTTCCGTCCTGTCTCGTCATGTTGACCGAGAACACAACCCATACTGTTCTCAAGAACCGTCAGATACATAATCAATGGTCGTCCCGCTACTGGGGGTATCAACACCGGAGGTTCCTGCAAGTATTCTTTTATCTTTTCAAATGCTCTTTGACAATTGTCATTCCAGACCACCGCTTGATCTTTCTTTAACAGTTTGAATAGTGGTTCACACGTGGTCGTTAGGTGAGAGATGAACCTAGCAATGTAGTTCAACCTCCCTAAGAATCCACGGACTTCTTTTTCTGTTCTCGGTGCTGGCATCACTTGTATTGCTTTTATTTTTGCAGGATCGACCTCGATTCCTTTCTTGCTCACAATGAACCCCAGTAGCTTCCCGGATCTCACTCTGAAGGTACATTTATTAGGATTCAGCCTCAGCCTGAACTTCCTCAGCCTCTTGAACAACTTCAGCAGATTAACCAGATGTTCTTCCTCTGTTTGAGACTTGGCAATCATGTCATCGACATACACCTCGATCTCTCTGTGCATCATGTCGTGAAAAAGCGTTGTCATAGCCCGCTGGTACGTTGCCCCAGCATTTTTCAAACCAAAGGGCATCACCATATAACAGAAGGTTCTCCCCACGGGGTAATGAAGGTCGTTTTTTCCATATCCTCCAGAGCCATTTTGATCTGGTTATACCCTGAAAAGCCATCCATGAAGGAGAATACTGAAAACTGAGTCGTGTTGTCAACTAACACGTCAATATGCGGCAGCGGGAAGTCATCTTTCGGGCTCGCTTTATTTAGATCCCTATAATCAACACACATTCGAACCTTGCCATCTTTCTTTGGCACAGGCACGATATTAGAGACCCAAGTGGGATAAGTGGTAACAGCCAGGAACCCAGCATCCCATTGCTTCTGCACTTCGTCCTTTATCTTTACGGCCATGTCAGGACGAGTCCTTCTGAGTTTCTGCTTCACAGGCGGGCAATCCTCCTTCAACGGTAGACGATGAACAACCATATCAGTGTCCAAACCCGGCATGTCCTCGTAGGACCAAGCAAATATATCACTGTATTCACGCAGCATCTCAATAAGCTCTTGCTTGACGTCAACTTGCAATGCAGCCCCTATACGGATATTCCTGACGCATTCTTCAGATCCCAAGTTGACAATCTCAATCTCTTCCTGGTGAGGCAGAATGACTCTCTCCTCTTGCTTCAATAACCGACTAAGCTCTTCTGGTAAGTCACTATCCTCCAAAATCTCCTCCTCAGCTTGGAAGATCGGATGCTCGAAGTCTAAACGAGTCATAGGAAGTTTTTGGTCGGTGTCATCTGAAAATTCATGAATCCTGCGAGGGAAACGGTTAATTGCTTCAAAAATGATGTACAAGCAAAATGCATAACCACGTTGCCATTTTATTGAAAAATAAAAATAGAAAGAAAAGGATCACAATATTTGAATGTAAAAAACGCCGTCATTTATTGATCATGCAAACATACATGTAAACAGTTAGGCCCTAAGACAAGATCATCAATGCCCCGGGCAAGGCATGTGATCATACAATGATTGAAAAAACAATGCATTACTGTTTGGTGACTTGGATGACGTCCTGGATGGACCAGTTGCATAGGCTTTGCCCCGGCGCGCTGGGTCGAATCCATGCGTCCATGTCGCAATCGCTATCCACTTCCTCCGTATCAGACACGGCATTAATCCTTTCGAAGCTAACTCCTCCGGGCGTGAACACGACAGGTCCCTTGTACTTAGGCGTACTTTGCGAGGGAGATGGGCGGTACCCCAAGCCATACTTATCCTGCTTCACCTGGATGTCCAGAACCTGCCCCCACTTCTGAGTCTCTCCTGCTTGTACCAACGCCTTGACTTCTTTATATGAGGAGACGGCCACCTCGTGCCCCTCACTCTTCACTGGAGCTTCTTCTTTACCCTTCACCCCTTCGAACGCCTGACACAGCGTTTCATGAATCTCTCCATCTACCTCCACGTACTTGAAGGAAGACAAATGACTGACTAGGATATCCTCTTCGCCACACACCGTCACAATACTCCCCTCGACCATATATTTCAGCTTCTGATGGAGCGTCGAAGTTACTGCCCCAGCGGCATGAATCCAAGGCCTACCGATCAAACAGCTATATGCAGGCTGGATGTCCATGATGTAAAACACTGTATCGAACACCTCCGGACCTACCTGAATGGGTAACATTATTGACCCGAATACCGACCTCCTTGTCCCGTCAAAGGCCCTTACTACCAAATCACTAGGTGTGCACAACAACCCACGGGTATCTAATTTCAACAGGGCTTTCTTTGGTAACACATTCAACGAGGACCCAGTGTCTACCAGCACATGAGATAACACAGTGCCCCGACATTCGATAGAGATATGCAAGGCATTATTATGATCACGCCCTCGAGGCGTTAAGTCAAAATCCGTGAATCCCAGTCCATGCCCAGCGTTAACATGTGCCATAACTCCCTCCAGCTGATTAACTGAAATCTCTTGCGGCACGAAAGATGTCTCCAGTACTTTCAACAGGGCATTTCTATGCGCTGCAGAACACAACAGTAGCGATAATATGGAGATCTTTGACGGGGTTTGCTGCAGGTGATCTACAATCTTGTAATCACTTTTGCGGATTAACCTCATGAATTCTTCCACCTCTTTGGTTATCGGCTCTTTCTCTTTACTCCCCGAAGATTCCCCCTCAACAACTTTGTTCTTACCCCTGGCAAGCCTCTCTGCTTCAACCTCAGGTGAAGTGAAAATTCTACCGCTCCGGGTTATACCACCCGCTCCCACTATGTTATCTACGGATCCCGCTGGCGGATCATTCAGGTCAATCTTTTCCCCATTACAATACACCTCAGCACCATAGCACCACAGGACTGCCTTTGTGCTTTCAAAAGGGACTGGCTTAGCCTTGGTAATAGTAATGGTCGGCCTTTTTGATGATGCCGAAATTGTCACTGATTTGAACGGAATGGTGATCTTAGCAATCTCACTACGCTCTTCTACAGATTCTGTCTCAACGGATTTCTCTCGCCCCGCAGCCCTGTCAAACTGCAAAATTCCTTCATCAATCAAACCTTGAACTCCCCTTTTCAAATTCTCACAGCCCTCAGGTTGAACCAAACAGTCATCACACTCTTCGCCGCAGCCGGGATAGACTCCTCCTTTCAACAAGCGCTGCTTTACGAAACTCAAAGGGGTTTTCAGCTCGCTCACTTCTGAAACCAAGTTCAATTCATCATCCCTCAGGATTGCATTGGCCCCAGCCCCACCATGCTTGGGCATTGGCTGCTGCGTGATGTTGGGACCTTCCTTCCCGAAGTTAATAGCCGTACTATCAAGCAAATCCTGTACTTTATGCTTGAAAGCTAGGCAATTTTCAATATTGTGCCCTGGTGCACCCGAATGGAAGTCACAGTGCTCATTAACATCATATCCGACTGGTGGCTGGCCAGTTGGTGGTGCTAAGGTCCTCTTCTCGACTAACTGCAATTTCAACAAAGTTTGAAGGAGTTCTGCATAGGATACCGGCGGTACCTCGAATACTCTTCTCGGTCGTGGGTTCTGAAGCCTGCGCTGATTATTATTAGGCTGCTGCTGAGCCTACTGCGGCGGTTGTTGTCTCTGCTGCTGAGAAGGCCCTGGAATGGTTACACTTGCAACTTGCGACTGCTGACGCCAGTTCTGACTTTTATTCTTTCGTCGAGCACTGTATACAGCATTGGTATCACCCTGACATTTACCACCAAACGTCTTCTTATTACCCCCTGCGGAACTGGACTCACCCGCTTGAATTTTACCAATCTTTACCCCGTTTTCAATGCGCTCCCCCATCAAAATCAACTCAGAGAAAGTACTCATCGAAAAGTTGAGCAAACGGTCATAGTACATTCCAGAGAAAGTTCCTATGAACATATCCATCATTTCGCGCTTCACCATTGGAGGGTGTACCCTAGCAGCCAAATCTCGCCATCTCTGGGCGTATTCTTTAAAGCTCTCGCTAGACTTCTGAGACATGCTTTGTAGCTGGACTCGGTTAGGAGCACGATCACTATTATATTGATAATGTCAAACAAAAGCTTCTGCCAGCTCTTTCCAACTCCTGATCTGAGTAGGCTCCAAGCTCATGTACCACTCCAGCGATGGCCCTGACAGGCTATCTTGGAAGAAGTACATTAGCATCTTTTCATCCTCAGAATATGCAGACATACGCCTGTAAAATGCGCGCACATGCACCCTAGGGCATGTATCCCCTTTGTACTTATCAAATGACGGTGCATTGAATTTCAGCGGGACCCTTAACCCTGGGACTAACCCCATATTTGACATATCCAGCCCGAGAGCATTCTGGCTGGCCAATCCGTTCACCTTCTCTTCTAGCAATCTCATCCGACGGTTGTCATCCCTGGCTCTTTCATAACCTTCATTCTGACCAGAGAACACATCCTCCTGACGATCCTCCCAGCGAGGTACTGCATCATATCCAACATAATCTGCATCACGGCCCGGACCCGTTTGGACGTACCTGGGGTCATACCTCAGATTACCCATCTCTTGAGCGTTGTATGCGCCAGTTCCATATCCAAGGTTACCATAGCCACCAAACCCAGCCTTGGCGCCAGCCATGCTGCCATACCCCATGTTCACACCATTGAAGCCCTGGTTACCATTAATACCATTCATTCCGACATTCTCAACGCCCCCATTGAAACCCTGGTTGACATTACCCACAAATACCCCAGCAGTATCTGTATTGGCATTCATATTACCGGCGTTCCCACCTCCACCTACAGGACCAGTTTCTCCAGCATTCAAACCGGTTACGGGAATAGCATCAGCACTTTGACGGTTCTCAATTCGGGGAGAAGCAGCAATGTTTTCACCATGCAGTGTCCCGTTGTTTTCAGCCCGTGCGACCATCGGTTGAACCAGGTCCTGCAGCTGCTCTTGTCCTTTGGCGATGGTCTCCATGGTTTGCATGAGCAGGGCCATCCTGTCACGCATCTCTTGCATTTCACTCTGCACGTTGTCCATGATCTTCTTCTGGTTAATCCTTGTGGAGTAACGGTGGACCCGCTTTTCTGCAATCCTGAAAATACCTGAATTAAAGATGCAGGAGATAAGATACACAAATCACAAACCTGCAATGCAAATATGAGTATGTATGCAAAATGCAATATGTGTCTGTGCATTAGGGATTATCATTCCCCGATTCTAGTGTGATTGTGCCAGTGCAGTGACAGTGCTAGTAATACAGTGATTGGAGCCGAATCATAGAAAACCTCGTATATTGCAGAGAAACCCAAGAATACAATATCACTGAGTGTACAATAAGATGGCATGACCTCAACCAACAATCCTGGTGATGGTCAGCACAAATGCAAATAAAGCATACAAGTTAATACATGAAATGAACAAGTACTCCCATAAGCCCGGTACTCTTCTATTAACTTCTTGGTCTCTGGATGGCTTGGCCGGGTAAGCAGACCCTCGACAAGCTGGTTTCTTCTCTTGAGAACACGTCGCACGTCACCAGCGGTTTCCTCCCATGCCCCCTCTCCGAAGCGATCCTCTAGCTTCCGCTTCTGAGACACAGCTTCGTTCCTGCCTTCGATGGCCTTGTTGACTATACCTGGTCATTACCTCCTCTTCATGCTTCTTGATGCTAGCCTTCAACTGCTCCTCGAGGTCAGAAATTTGCTGCTTCAACTTATCTTCCCTCTTCTTGTTGTTGGTTAGCGTAGCATTCCATGTCTTGTTAGAAGAAGAGATTTCTCGGTGAGCGGCGTCGAGTGCTTTCTTTTTGGACTCCAACATGTCGTGAGAGCTTCTGAACTCTTGACCCAGACGTTCGCGCTTCTTTTTCTCCTCAGTCAACTCAGCCCCTAATTTGTTTACTATCTCGATCTGCTGTTGGAAAGCATGCACAGCCTTGTTTTTCTCACTGCGTATCTGGGCCAGCTCTTGCTCTAGCCCTTCATTGATCTTCATCAAGGCTTCCTTTTCTTTAACAACTTGCTCGTAGGCCTCCCTAGCAACAGTGGTTGGCTCCTCCACCGGAATATGAACAGGGGCTAGTGCAGCTGGAAATGGCATCAGTAACTGTCTTGCCCTCTCCTGAATCCAAACTTTGTAGGGTGTATACGCCTGACAATCATTCTTCCCCAACAGTGGTTTCCCTTTCCTGTTAATACGCGTCCAGGCATGCCGAAGCTTGGCTAGTAACTCTCCATTCAAATCACCTGTGTAGTACAGAGATTCCTGTACTTCTTCCTCCTGAGGTGGGTTCTTCAGCGCATATCCAAACTGGCGGACAAACAGAGATGGGTTGTAGTTGATGCACCCTTTTCTCCCTATCAACGGAACATTAGGATACCCAGAACAGCTGAAAATAAGCTCAGATCCCAGCAAGTCTCGGTCAAACCACTCAATGTCTTCAGAAGATAGACTCATCATACGCTCTGGCCAGTCAGCTGTAGTTGCACTATCCATAAAAGGTCCCTTCAGGGGAAGATGGCTCTTAAACCACATGTTCAACAGCGGCGCACAACAGTAAACAGTCTTCCCTCTTCTGTTTTCATTCTTGTAGTGCAATGAATGATAGAGATCTCCAATCAAAGTGGGCACCGGGTTGCCAGCAGCAAACAGATGGAAAGCGTCCAAGTCCACAAAATTGGGTAAGTTGGGAAACAACACTATTCCGTAAATGCATAGAGCCAAGATAGCATTAAAGACTATCCAGCACCCGTTCTTGGCGTACTCTTGAGCTTTGCCAACCAGAAAATCAAGGGAGAAACCTGGAACCCCAAGCCAAGAAGTCATCAACAACTCAGAAGCATTCATGTGCAAGGCCTTAGCTAAATCCTCCAACTTGGGCTCAGCAGTTGAATGAATAAAGGGGACTGCATTCTGTACAGGCAGCTCAGTAAACTCTACATACTCCTCCATGGTGGGCCCAAAAATGAAGTCAGCAAATGTGAAACATCTCAATGTTGGGTCATAGAACTGCATCAGCGTGTACAGCCCATTCATCTCAACAGCAGTTGGCTTGCAGACTAATCTCAGCAATCTTCCATGACTCATTCTGAAACTTCTCCTAACCTCCTCATCAGCAAGAGACATCAGACCAAGTAAGGGAGTAATGTCAGGCGTGGGTAGCTTATACGCAATTGTCTTCCTCAATCCAGCCATAATCAATACTCAGAAGTCTGGGCACTAGAACCAGGGAATATGCAAATGCACCTGCAGCACAGACACACGTTAATGGGATGCAATGATAATGGTCATGCAAGCGATGCAATGCAAGCAACATGCAACAGGGACCAAATGCTATAGCTGAAAAGCCTGAACCATATCAAAAAGTCTCAGATAGACCCTCCAGAATTCCTCAAACCCTGGTCTCAGATAGACCACAAAACAAAGCTCCAACACTGGTCTCTGATAGACCCATGACATAACTCTGACTGGTCTCTGATAGACCTCATAACATAACTCTGACTGGTCTCTGACAGACCTCATAACTATCCATAAATACCCAGGATCTCAGATCAAGAAATAACCGGTATCTGAAGGTCTAGTTACCTGCATAACCCCAAACCCTCTCACAGGTGGATGTCCTAGTAACTGACAAAGGTATGGCAGCCTATGCTGTCGTCGGCGTCACAGACTTTCAGGGTTGATGATACGATTCCCAGAAGGAGTGGCATCATCAAATCCTGAAGAGGCCTCACTTAGCCAACTTCCAAATGATCGGTTCCCGGAGTCGACAATTCAGCTGACCAACAACCCCTTCGACCCAAAGGGTAGAAAAAGAAGCCAACCAGAAGAACCTCGTCCGAGTGTAGATTTCGTGAGACACTAATGCAAGCAAAGCCGGCACGCGCCCACTACTTTCTACTCTAATTCTAGGTGCACTCAAGCCCAGGTCCGGCTTATCTCTCAATCATAGAACCCCCATCAAACCCACAATACAACAATAATAATGATAATAAAATGCTGAAATGTAAATGCAGGAATGTAAATCCATACAAAGCCCACGACGGGAAAACAAGCGCTAGGATTGACTCGCGTAGGGAACCGTTGGAGTCCCCAGCAGAGTCGCCAGCTGTCGCTACTGCGAAAATCGCCGCCGGCTGAACAGAAGAGTCGCCACCGTGCATTATTTATCCCACAGGAGGGAAAGGAAACGCTTAGAGTAAACCTACCGCAAAGACGGGAAAGGAATGGTCATCGCAACCAAATCCTGGATTCGGGAGTCGGTTACGCAAGGGGAAGGTATTAGCACCCCTCACGTCCGTCGTACTCGACGGGATCCACGCTTGTTTTCGGGTATGGATTGTTATTCTATCTACTCTACAGGTTAAGGGTTAAAAGAAAAGAAAATGACTCGGTAAAGCATCGCACTTTATGCCTACGTATTCCCGTCTGGAACGAGAAATCAGAGTCAACGTAGTTCGCCTAACTACGGGTGAAGGAGGGGAAGGTTGCTCGCTAGGATATCGCATCCTATGCCTACGTACTTCCACACAGCATGGAAGAATAGAGCAAACGTAGTTCGGGCTACGCACGACACAAGCTGTTCAAGTGTCTTTTATGAAAAATCTCACCTTAAACAAGGGTTTTCTTATTGCGAAAAGGTTGATGTTTGTTCAAGTCTTTTGACGGAAGAAATGAATTAATCTCTGTTATAACCTTTATTAGTGTTTTTCTGTTGTTTGAAGGAAGAAGAGATGACACTCTACAAATCCTAGGGTTGAAAAAAAGGGGAATAAAATCTACCCTAATGTTATCATGCATGGGTTAAGACCTAATGTCTATCATGCTCCTCTCCTGCGCAGAGAGAAACAGAGATCCTAAGGGAATAGACGGAAACAGAAACAACAGATATATACAATAAAGCAGTAAAATGCATGGATGCAACAATACAAGCGAGGCAAGGGAGTCCCACTCAACCTCGAACCTAGAAAACAATAGGCAAAAGTGAACAGAATTCACTTTCAACCTACAGGGTAAACAGCAAACAATACATTCAGGGAAAACCAATCAATACATCAGAAATAAAACAGCAGAAAAATAAACAGCCACAACAGCTCTGCTTCATCATCTGTCTTCAAGTCATCTCCAAACAGCTACAAGCTTTAGGCAATGCATCAGTCTCCACAGCCTTCAAGCAAGGTCTTTGTCATCAGTCTTCAGTCTGCAATGGCTTTTCTTCAAGTCTCAATCTCCAAGAGGAATATCAGTCAACAAGAGGGAATGAATGTTAAACAGTAAACTGCCTACCAAGGGTGGCTCATTAACTGTTAACATTATACAGACAGTTTTCTCTCAAAAGTTCTATCTTTCAAATACATTCACTAATCCTTCCAAAGGAAGGAGGTGGATATTTGAAAGAGACTTTGAATCATATAGAAAGAATGGAGGCAAACAAAGCCTTCCATGTTTGTGAATCAAGTTTGCTACTCTAGAGCTCTGCCTAACTCCTAGATCCTACAAACTTCAACAGCTGCCAGCAAGAGATACTCCTCATCAGCTCTGGAAGTTCGTCTTCATTCTCTGATCTTCAAATGGGCTTCATCAACACAGGTCTTCAGCTCTCCCAATCCCCAAGCAAACCCAATACCCCACACAGGCAAATAATAATCCCCAGAGAGGGCACACCACACCAGTCAAGAAAATGCAAGCAATATACTGATAGTAATAGTAGAATAGGGGAAACCTAGTAATTTCTAAGGGATCTATTAGCTACCCATAACCCCTATAGTCCCATACCCCAAAGATTCAAACCACAACTCCTAAGGGAAATGACTTAATTCACCTATGTTATCTCCTAAACCCTAGTTTTGATCATGTTATTCACACCTAAACAAATCACCTTAAATCAAGTTCTAAAATCATGAATTAAATTTTATATACAAGATAAAGGTCTAAGCTAATCAACCTAAAAATAATGGATCAAAAATATAAAATCATCTAATCAAACTAAAATCAACAAATTCATACATTTAACTAAACATCATTTAATCCTATTTAAAAGTAAAATATGCTAAAAATGCAAAAATAAAATGAAATTGGAATTTTTTTGAATGATAATTTTCTTAACAAAATTATGAACAATATGCAAAAAGAACCAATTAAAATCATGCATTTTTCAATTATTTATGATTTTCCAAAGAATTGAAATGAATTAAGAAAAATTGAAATGAATTAAATGAAATGAGGGGTGCAACAAGCATTAATTCCAGTTGAAAATGAGAGATGGGCCCAGACTGGGGGGCGCGCATAGCAAGCGCGTCTGGGCCCAGTGCATTCAGAAAGTATAACAAAAATTAAAAAACAATAAACGGTGCAGTTAGCAAGATTTTTAGTTCATTTTAGTTTGGGCCTGCATTTGGGGGGTGGCATTAGCAAGGAATCATAAAGCCCAGTCTGAGGGTTTTAGTGAAACGGTGCGTTTCACCTTTTGAATCTCCCTCCATTTTCCAATTGAATCAAGGCCATTGGATCTAGTTCTGAGTCCAAGTCAACCTGACCATCCAACGGCATCCATTCATCGTCTACCTCTGGAAACCCTAGGTTCTGAAATAACCTCCCCATGCACAAACTTTCACCAGCTCTGTTCTCCCTCAATCTTCCATGAAATTACACGATGTAAGAACCAAAAGTGATCTACTCCTTCCCCTCTACACAACCATGCCATCAGTTCTTTTTAAAACTCAACCAAGCTTCAAACCCGATAGGTGTAACAACTCGGTTCCACCATTTTCACCTGACATCAAACTTGAGAATTCTTGCTAAATTCTATCCTAACATGATCTACACCTTATGCTGATCAACCTGAGCTATTCAATGAAGATTATCGTGCCATAAACAATGAGTTACAAACCCTAACAGTCTTGGTACACCTATGGCAAACCTCATGAAACTTCCTCAAACTTTGTGAAATCCATCATCTAACCTATCCTAACAGTTCTAACCCTACAATTCCCTAACATGCTAGCTAATTCGAGCAATTCGAATGAGAAACCAACCTGGTGTAAATGGTGAAAACAGTTGTAGAATTCTTCCAATCCAATGCTTGCAATGATCTAGATTGGATCAGTGAACTTGATTCTGATTTCTGTATGCAAAAATTCTGGCTCAAACCTCTTGGATCTCGCAATTGAAACTTTCTTGCACTTTGGATGATGAAGTTGTATGGCACGAGTTCTCTTCAATTCAACCAAGTTCTTGTGTGAATTGTGATCTATGAAAGATGTTGATGATGAACAGATCAAGAAAAATAGAAATTGATAGAGATTTTATGGACTTTGAGATGCTTTTGCAAATTGGAAGATTGAAGTGAAACTTGGTATCATGCATAAAATGAATCACCAACCATGGCATGAAGCTATTCAATTCATTATATAGATGGAAATAGAAACCTCTAGAACCTTGGAGAAACTTCCCATGCACACTTTCCTTGCATTTTGGATTATGTAACTTCTTTTGTAAGTAACCAAGCATAACTTTCAAATCTTGAACCAAACTCAAAAATCCACTTTTGCCAATGTTCTTAAAACATTTTTTCCAATCAAAATGACCTATAATTTCATCCCATTTGGCCAAATTATGAAAAATCTCAATTTTAGGTCATTTTTCATTCATTAAATTCACCAATTTTGAAACCTTGAGCTATGAGCCTTTACAATCTTTCATGGTCACTTTTCTAGACTCAAAATGTCATTTGGAGAAAGTTTGATGTTGTGAAGTTTTTCATTTGAAGCTTCCTTGTATGAGTTTTAGGCATAGGCTAAGAATGACCTGTAATCCTTAGATGACCAAAATACCCTTTGCTTGCCAAGACTATAAGTAGAGTTCCATAAATCATATGAAGGCATACCATACCTTACTAGAAAGCTAAGACAATAAGGAACAACTCTCATGTTGGCAAGAAATCCATTTGAAATCTCCTTGAAGGTCAAAAGTTGCTTGGAAGACAGACAACTTTCACAGACAAATTTCAGTGCCCTCAGATGACCTATAACTTGCAAGAGCTATAACTTGAGTTCTATAAATCATCTTGATGACTTCCACCACTAAAATTAAATCTATGAAGATACTCTACAAGTTTCATGTGGACCAAGAATTCATATGAAGCTTTCATCTTGAGTTACACGGCTTTGAAGTTTGACCTAAATCAGGGGATTTTACACTGAAACCCTAATTTGGTAACTCCTCTTCTCCTTGACTCCTCTTGATTTTTCTTTAGCACAACATCATATCCATATCCATGTAGCAAATAATGAATCCCACATTCTTCAAATGATTCTTGATGCCTTTCAAAACACTTCTTTGACCTAGGGTTGACCTAGTGCTGACCCAAATAAAACCCTAGTTGGCTCATGGCTCACACTTCCTCTGATAATTCCCAAACAACCTCAAGATAGGAGAGAACTCACTGATCAACCTGTCAACTCTCCAAAGCTCAAATTCTTCCCTGCTGACCTGAAGAGTCTTGAATATGAATGAAACCCTTGAATATGCCTCTTGAGATAAGAATAGCACTTGATTCTCTGATTAAGATAACTTGCTCATGCTATGCAATGCAGATGAATACACTATGTACATGATGACAATGCAAATGATTATGCAATTGAAACATAAACCTAGGTTAGAAAAGGTTGGGCAAATTTTGGGGTGCAACAAAATGCGTGGCTTCTTTTTATAGTGCCAAGTGTCACGAAATGGACTTGTGCCTGGTGGGCCTGAAGTTGGACAAGTGGCCCACCGAAAATGGATTAAACACTGATTGAAAACCCAATTAATTCCAAATCAACTCGGTTAATGATGATTAATGCTAAACATGGATGATTAGGACTCAATTAAAATCTGACTCAATTAATTCTGCTAATTAATATTCTAATTAAAATCCTAATTAACATGATTAATATCCTAATGACCATCTAATTAATTCTAGAAAAAGAATTTAAAATCTAGTAAATCTAAAATCTATTATATTCCAACAATTCAAATAAAATCTAGAAAAAGAATTAACTCTATTAATTTTCTAAACCAACCAATTAATATCTAACAAGAGATTTAAATCTACTAAATTCTAAACCAATTAAAAATAGAAAAAAATCTATTAAACCTATTTAAATCTATTTAAAATTCTAGAAAAAGAATTATCCTATTAAAAACTATTTAAAAAATCTATTTAAAATGCTAGAAATTAAGGAAAATCCTAGAAAATGCAATAAAGCTAATTAAATCGATTAAAAAAACGATGCGAGAATATAGTGAAATAAACGGTAAAAACCGGACACCGAAATGTCCTAAAAAATAACAGCGAAAGCTGAAAACACCGGGACGAACACAAATTCCACGACAAAACTCGCTTATTCGAACTAGTTGAACTGCCTGAAACGCCAGGGGAGGGCTGTAATCCCGATAAAGTCAATCTGACCGAAAAAATGCAATGTATGCGGTATGCGGATGCAAAATAAAATAAATCGAGACATAAGCCAAATACAGGAATTGGTTGGTCAAATTTTGGGGTGCAATAGCTACCCCTATTCAAACGGCTTGGATTTGAAGGGTTGAGAGGGACTAGCTTTCAAACATTCAAATGTAGAAGACGGTTGAATACCAAAGAACCCAGAAATTTTCCAACCTGCAGAAATAAACTGCATAAACTGCTTGGGGAACAAAATATCCAGAACACTGAATCCAGTTGTCACGATAACAAACTAATCAATCATCTGATAAAGAAACTGACTCTAGCACCAGTTACCTGTGTGACGCCACAGATAACAAACCCGAAGGTTGGATGAACATGCACTTGATCTTTTCACATCGTCTAATGATAGACAGGAAGAGAAATATACTCACATCGTCTAGAGATAGATGGAAAGACACCATCCCGAAGGAGAATAATATCCATACTCGCATCGTCTACTGCTAGACGGAAAGGCACCATCCCGAAGGCTCGTGTTGTCTAATGATAGACAGATAGAAAAAACAATCTGAATCTCGCATCGTCTAATGATAGACGAGAGGAAAATCTTAGTCGAATCTCGCATCATCTAATGATAGACGAGAGGAAAACCAATCCAAATCTCGCATCGTCTAATGATAGATGAGAGGAAAATCATACTCAAATCTCGCATCGTCTAATGATAGACGAGAGAAAAAACTTGTCCGAAGAACCACATCGTCAGTGAGAACTAGCGGAAAGAAAACCATATAAACTTCAACACCACCCATGAAATTTCAGAATCCTTTCGTCCATAGGAGTTGATGGAAAGAACAATATCCTCAAAGGGGCCACATCATCAATAAGGATTGACAGGAAGAAAACCACCTTCAAAGAGCCATGTCGTCAATAAGAATCAGCAACTAGGAAAACTGATCATTCTTTAAAGAGCTTCGATGTCAATAAGAATCAACAGTCAGGAAAAACCCTTCTTGAAATGTCATCTCACCCAATAAACAGAAAGAAAACCATATCTGAAAGATTGCCTTGAAACCTCACATCATCTAAAGATAGACGGAGAGAAAACCATACCCGAACTCACAACGTCAAAAGATAGACTGGGAAAATGCCTGCTCAAACTCACAACGTCTAAAGATAGACGGAGTAACATCCCAAACTCACGACGTCTAAAGATAGACGGAGAAAATTCTTGCTGGGGGAACACATCGTCAATAGGAACTAACGGGAAGAGAACCTGCTCGGAGGTACACGTCGTCAATAGGAATTGACGGAAAGAAAAGTCTGTCGTCATCAGATGATTGATGGACAAAGCATAACCGTCGTATGATCTGAAAATCAAATAAACCAAAGAGATGTCTGAACAAAGCTTCCGGATAAATGCCCCTGCCCTGATTGCAGAGTGAGTCACGTTGCCACAGAAGGCTGATAGAAAACTGGCTTATGCTTCGCATGCATATGCGTATGTTTGAATTTTTCTATGGTGTAATGCTCCATATAAGATGGAAATGCTACGCATTTGAGGATGAAGTGCAGATATGATGCAAATATTAGGATATATGCAAGATGCAAATGCAGGCTCGGGCTGCTGGAGAAAAGCTGTACACAGAACGACCATTCCAGCAAAATAAATGCTGGAAAGGTGAAGCAAACTCCGCTGGGGATAACCGGGTATTACAGAATTACTTCAGCAAAATAAATGCTGGACAGGTGAAACCGACTCCGCTGGGGGATAACCAAATGTGCTAAGTCTGATTGTACTTCCCGGGATAGCTTACCCGTGCCAATGAAAATTGGACTTTTGCTGGGGAAATAGACGGAGTCTTCTTGCGTATCAATGAAGATTGGATTTTGAGACTGATGCGCCAACACGGATTGGGCCTCACGGTGATTGCCAATATGGATTGGGCTTTAGGAATGGCGCGCCAATAAGGATTGGGCTTCCTGACGATTGCCAATAGGAATTGGGCTTTAGGCTATCCGTGGTGGGTCAGGTACGACTGACGCTGGAAAACATCCTGCCTGAATTCACGGTTTTTGGTTGAAGGGTCAAGGGATAATAGCACGACTTCCTGACATTCGTCTCACACATGAAGATTGGCTGAACCTGCTTGAGTAGCTATGAGTAGTTCTGATGACACGGAGAGGAACAATTCCTTCGCTTCCGATATGCCCTAGTCTGTGGGATCCCTGTGGGGATATCCCTCGAATAGAAATTTGAAAATCTGTACCCTGATGGTCTGATATGAACTGCCTCAGCACTCTGAACCTCGGAGAGATGCTTCGAATCAAATGCCCCTCGGGCAAGAAACAACTTCTGCGCTTTTCTTAGAGTGGCCTGCCCTTGTCTCCAACGACTTTGCCCCTGATTGGCTGATCTGCGGGGAAATACACTGATTGTCCTCGAGAGATTCATCAAATCTCGACCTGACTGCTTCAGAATAATCAACTTCGGATGGCTGACATCACTAGGGATTACTTGATATAGTTTGCCCCGATTCACGGAGTATTCAGGCATTCTGCATTCTATCCTGATCAGACTTTCCACTGTAGGAAACCTTCCTGCTGTCAAGCGCTTACTTGCAAGTAAAACAAGTTGTTCTGCATAAAAGATATATTAATGCAACGCATATGACTGTTTTGACATCCAATCTGTTCACTAGAAAAAGAAAAACAGTTTATGGCATATATAATGAACAAATCATTTCTCAGAACATCAGTACCAACATGGTAAGAAGAACCCTTTTAGGAGTCAGTTTCAACGCGATCTTGACCGAAATATGCCTTCGAAACAAACCTGCTTCAATTAGGACTTTTTTCGGTTGTAACGTGGTCGGGTTCACGGTTTTGAAGGAAAGGCTAAAGGCTCAAAATTTATTTTAACCCACCCGTTCACCTTGATGTTCTCCAACCCTAAGTTTAACTAATTCGACCTTAGTGCTCACTTCTCAGAGGTTGAGAGATAGGAGTGATAGTTCGAGAAACCATGATTTTTGGGAGTGACAGCCGCTCACTTTTCGTCTTTACCACTTGGGGTCACACGACTTGTATTTCGTTTGAGGATTTTTCCTTTGTGATCCTGTTCATTTTTTTCGCTTTCCCTAATTTTTGCCTGGACTGGCTCTGTTGAGCTTCTTTTGATTATTAAGTCCGGCGGGATGCCCTCATTTTTTTGCCTAAGTCATTTATTTTCAAGTTGTGACTTAGCAGGCTTTTGATTCTTTTTGCTTTTTTTTTGAACAAGTCGTGCGACACTGATTGTCTGACTCTTTGGGGAATAATGTGACTGTTTCACTCCTGACGCTTAACCATTGTGGTCTTTTAGGCACGACCTCTAGAGGTGTGATTAATCCTCGAATGGACACTATTTTCTTCAATTTGGATGCTCGGTCAAATTAGCTAACACCTACCCTGCCATGGGTTATGATTAAGGGTTTTTTCGTTTTCTGAATGAAACTCCTACTACTAGGCTCAAAGGGGTTGACAAGGGATTATCTTCCTTATAACTCCGGTGTTTAGGGATTTGAAATAATGCATGTACATCATCAACTGGTTTTATTTTCAAAAGCATACAATCGGAAGCTTGCGCGTCTTTTAAACTTCGTCATCCTCCCCGGATTCCGCTTAACCAAGCGTTGGATATCTGTAAAAACATGAGTGATCACGAATGGATTAAGTCAAAACATGCATATTCATTTCATTATCAACATCAATTGAAAACAATACAAGTTTTACGAATGCAATTTGCGATTTAACAGAAAAGAAACTACAAATGCAAAGAAATGACATGATAAAACACAGATTGCCAGTTTCTGGGAACCGGGCTTTTCGAACTTGATTTGCTGCTAAGCCAACCATCTTCAGAAATGATCGTCAAAGTCATCCTGATACTCATCTGAACATCTGCTATCAGTGAACTCTCCCATAACCTGAACTGATTCACCCACTTGGCTGGATGAAGGAAGGTCGACACCCTGAGGCGTGATAGATATCCTATTGGAATCCAACAAGGTTTGAATTTGGCTTCTAAGCACCTTACAATCATCTGTTGAATGCCCCTGTGCCCCAACATGGTACTCACAGTGGGCGTTGGCATCAAAACCTAGAGGGTAAGGCGGGATCATTTGATTAGTCTCTTTCGGCACTATCAGCCCACCTTCAATCAAATCCGGCAGTAACTGACTATACGACACCAGTAGCTGAGTAAACTGCCTTTCAGGTTTTCTTGGTCTTCGTTGGGCATGCTGACGCGTCTGACAATAATACGACTGTTGACTCTGGCGGGTAACAGATATCTGACATACAGACTCAACAGGTTGCTGACTCTGAATACTCGAAGTGTCTGAACACTGAATCTGAGGTACGGGAGATTCCAGGATGACATCACTTTCTTTCTCCCGTTCTTCTTGAGAACTGACAATTGATTCATCTTCATAAACTGAAGTATAAGGAATGTCTTGAATCTTTACGCTCTTGATTTCGCTCTCAACATGTTCTCCTACTCTTATCAAGTCCGCAAAGCTTGTCGTTTCACAACTAAACATTATGTCATAATAACGGCCCTTCAGAGTGCCCAAGAAGAGGTCAGCCATTTCTCTCTCCACAAGCGGTGGTTGAACCCGAGCAGCCAATTCTCTCCATCTCTGCACATATCCCCTAAAGGATTCATTCTCCGCATGAGATAATTCTTGTAAATGCACGCGACTAGGAGCCATATCCAGGTTGTAGTCGTACTGCTTCACGAAGGCATTGGCTAAATCCGACCATGATTTGATGCTATCACGCTCCAAGTGCATGTACCAATCCAAAGATGCTCCAATCAAACTATCTTGGAAACAGTGAATCATAAGCTTGTCATTGATGACATGTGAAGTCATTCTTCTGCAGAACATAACCAAATGTAGCTTCGGACAACTGTCCCCTTTGTACTTCTCAAAATTGGGCATTTTGAACTTTGGAGGCAACACAAGGCCTGGCACCAAACACATGTTCGCAGCATTCAGATCAAGAGTATTCTTACTCATCATGGTAGCAATCTGATCTTCCAACAGCTAGAATCTTCTCATATCCTCAACAGTCCTCAGGTTCTCAGCATTAACCTTCGGAGCATCCCTCCGATGATCTGGCACAGGGAAAGTGAAACGCAGATAATCTGTGTCATGGAGAGAAGATGCATATCTGTCTCTGACGGGAATCTGCACAGGCTGAGCTTGAGCAACATTATTCACCAGAGTCCTCTGAACATTGTCCTCTCCTCTAGTCATAGCTGTTATGGCTTCCATGAACTGGCTCAACTGGTTTTTCAACAGTTCAAACTCGGCCCTGGTAACAACCTGATTCTGCTCTGCTGAGTTCATGATCCTTCCAGAAACTAACTCAAGTCCAATGCAAATGTCGGGAAGTCAACTGCGAGTTGGAAAAAAGACGGGTAAGATCTCTGTTCCAGCCGAGGATGGACATGCAAGCATGAGATGCATATGAAATGCAATGCAAAATGCAAATGCAGCAAACACGGGATCACAGCCCCCACAAAGCTCTGAATACTGCTGTACTGCTAGCGGGATAAGTTCGCTCTGACGAGAGAAAACCAAAATACCGGGTAGGCTGGAAGTCAAGTTTCCTGCAAAAACCCTCCCACTCACGGGTATGGACCTAAACTGACACAGGTTCGGCATCCTATGCGGTCATTAGCGTCACAGACTTTCAAGAAACGATGATACAATACCCATGAGGTGTGGCATCGTCATCTCTTGAAGCGGCCTCACTTAGCTGAATCCCAAATGATCGGTCCCCAGAGTAGACAATCCTCCAAACCAACAACCCCTCAAGCCCAAAGGGCTGGAAAAGAAGTCAACCGGGAGAACCTCGTCTGAGCGTGGATTTTGTGAGACACCGGTACCTGCAAATCAAGCACGCGCCCACTACTTTCCACAACTAATGCTAGGTACGCTCAAGCCTGGGTCTGGCTTTTCACTCATCAGAGCTCCCCTCCCACAACAGCACAATAGCAACAGATAATAATATTGTGCGGGAAATGTAAATACAGCAGTATACAAAATACATCACAAAAATAAACACCCAAAGACAAGCAAACAAGCGCTAGGATTGACTCTCGTAGGGACGTTGGATCCCCCGATTGACTCGCATAAGGGACGTTGGATCCCCAGGAAACTATCGTAGTCCCCAGCAGAGTCGCTACTGCGAAAAACGAGGCCGGCAAAACAGAAGAGTCGCCACCTTTCGTTATTTATCCCACAGAAAAGGAAAGGAAACGATCGGAAAAACCTGACGAAAAGGTATAAGACAAGGTCATCGCAACCAATGTCTGGATTCAGGAGTCGGTTACGCAAGGGGAAGGTATTAACACCCCACACGTCCATCGTACTCGATGGGATCCACCCTTGCTGGTTTGTCTACGGGTGAAAAACAATCTATCTACGGTTGCTAAAGCTAAACGGAAAGGAACTGACTCGATAGAGCATCGCGCTCTATGCCTACGTATTCCCTCGTGCAATGGGAAAGTCAGAGTCAACGTAGTTCGGGAAACTACGGGGGGAGATTGCTCGGAAAGTCTCGATTGCCCGGCCGCGAGAGAACATAGAAGTTAGTTGTTAGTGTGCTCGCTAGAATATCGCATCCTATGCCTACATATTCTTGTCTGGTATAAGAAATCAGAGCAGCTGTTGTTTAGCCAACTACAGGAAAGGGGAAAAAGGGAGAAGGGAGCTTGCTAGGATCATCGCAATCCTATGCCTACGTACTTTCGTCTGTTACAAGAGATCAGAGCAAACGTAGTTCGGCGGGAAAACGAGTCTCGATTGTACAGGGGCAAGAGAGTGGGTCTCAATCGCATGAATGCGAGGGAAAAGGGTTTCGATCGCGCGGGGGCGAGAACAAAGAGGAAGCAGGCCTAACACGCCTAAACGAGAAGGAACTCGGGACACACACGCAAGAACCTAAGGCGTAGGAGCGAATGTGTCGCATGTCACCCAAGAGGTACCATACTAAACACTCTAGACGATTGAGAGGAAACCCCTCAACTGCCATTTCATACGTATCTAACGATACAACTCACAACACTCGACGGTTGCATGAAAACTTGAATGAGAAAGATGTTATCGAACGAAGCGGCTCCGTTGGCTCTTGACATGTGCGCAAGCTCCATTCCAATCTTCTCCTCTCTGGATCCTTGATGAGGACGTTCGAATCAGAACCAATATAACGCTTAGACCATCATGGTTCGACTTATACGAGAAATCAAACTCTAAGAGGTAGCGTATTGATGTCCGTGTCAAAGACAGGATAGAGAACTGATACTGAAAATCATTCTCCAATTGAATCATGTCACACGGCCAGCCAAAAATAAAAATCAGAGATAAAATCGGATAGAAAAGAAATGAGGAGAGAAATCTAATCACAAATAAAAATAAAATTCTACTCCTAAAATACGACAATAAACTTCTAATAGAAAATACTCTAAAGAAATATAAAGGAAATGCATATAGAAAAATAGCATATAAAGTCTATCCTAACTCTATAATTCTATAAAGAAAATAGAATGAAAATACTATACAAATTCTATACTAATAGAAAAGAATTATAAATCCTAGAATATAAAATCTATACTAAAAATATGTAATAATATTCTAAAGGAAACTATAAATCCTAAAAGAAAAATAGAAAAATAAATCTACACTCTATTACAAGCACACATCCAATACAAGCAAAAATTAAAAATAAAAGGAAGGGGGTACAACCTGAAAAAAGGGTGTAAATGTAGAAAAAACCAGCTCTGGGCCCAGCCCACAATACAATAAGCCACAAAAATAAAAAATTAAAGAAACTGGGGGGTGAATGGAAAATGAAGGGTGTAGGCCTCAGCAAAACGGTTGGGCCCGTTGGCTGGTGATGCCCAAACGAAACAGTTGGAGAGGGGGGGGGGGGGGGTAAACAAGCAGAACCGGCAGTGTGAATCCAAAACTGCAACAATTGGGCCCCAGGCCCAATCAACCCAAAGAACCTCTTCGTCTTCCTTCAGCAAACAAGGAAAGAAGCCCTAGCTTCTTCCTCCTTCCGCTGTCACCGAGCACTTCTCTCTCCCACTGTCTCAACTCTTTTACTTCTAACCGTCTCAACCTTCAATCTCCCATAACTTCATCCGTCTCAACCTCCCAACGAAACACCACAAATCTATCAAAACCCTTAACATAAAGGAATCATCTTAAATCTGGAGATAGTGAAGAAATTCGTTAATGCATGTTGATGATGTTCTTGAATCTGGAGATTTTTTGATGAACTTGAAGGATCTGGAACTGATATTGATGAACATGTGAAGAACACATGGTGGAGCTCAAAGATTTTTTGGAGATCTTGAAGAAATGATGAACACGAAAGTTCCTTGAATGTTCTTGGACGAAAACAGAGGATGCGAAGTTGGATCCAGATCTGGATGAATTTCTGTTGAATGGATGAAAATCAACACGAACACGTTAGAGATTTGTTGAGGGTCGAGGGTTCTCGATGAACAGACGATGAATGTTCTTGAGGTTTGGACGATTTCTGGATAATTCTGGAAATTAGGTGAAGAACTGATGATGAATACGATGGAGATTTCTTGAAGTTGTGGAAGGTTTCTGGACATGGCGTTGAAGATCTAGACGAACTCGGATGAACAAGTTGAAGGTTGATTGAAGATCTTGTATGATTTCTAGAGATTTACGGATGAACACATGAGGTTGTTTGAAGATTCTTGATGAATCTGAGAAGTCTGATGAACATGAACGAAGGTGATGAAGATTCCGGTGATGTAATTGAACTTCCGGCGAGAAGCTTACATTTCTGGAGAAGATACGATGAGGATGATGAATGTGATGATGAACACGGTGGAAAGATGACTATTCCGGCGACGGTTACAAGTTACCGGTGACGGTTACGGAGGTTCCGGCAAACCTCCGGCGGTGGTTGCATGGCCGGCAGTGAAGGGTGAGGGTGAGACAGGTGTACGACACATGGTGATGAGGTGAGAGAGAGAGAGAGAGAGAGAGAGAGAGAGAGAGAGAGAGAGAGAGAGAGAGAGAGAGAGAGAGAGAGAGAGAGAGAGAGAGAGAGGGACGCGTGTGGGTGTGAGGTGGCGGAGTGAGAAGGAAAATGCGTGGCTTCTTTTTATAGTGCCAAGTGTCACGAAATGGACTTGTGCCTGGTGGGCCTGAAGTTGGACAAGTGGCCCACCGAAAATGGATTAAACACTGATTAAAAACCCAATTAATTCCAAATCAACTCGGTTAATGATGATTAATGCTAAACATGGATTATTAGGACTCAATTAAAATCTGACTCAATTAATTCTGCTAATTAATATTCTAATTAAAATCCTAATTAACTTGATTAATATCCTAATGACCATCTAATTAATTCTAGAAAAAGAATTTAAAATCTAGTAAATCTAAAATCTATTATATTCCAAAATTTCAAATAAAATCTAGAAAAAGAATTAACTCTATTAATTTTCTAAACCAACCAATTAATATCTAACAAGAGATTTAAATCTACTAAATTCTAAACCAGTTAAAAATAGAAAAAAAAATCTATTAAACCTATTTAAATCTATTTAAAATCTATTTAAAATTCTAGAAAATGAATTATTCTATTAAAAACTATTTAAAAAATCTATTTAAAATGCTAGAAATTAAGGAAAAGCCTAGAAAATGCAATAAAGCTAATTAAACCGATTAAAAAAAAAGATGCGAGAATATAGTGAAATAAACGGTAAAAATCGGACACCGAAATGTCCTAAAAAATAACAGCGAAAGCTGAAAACACTGGGAGGAACACAAATTCCACGACAAAATTCGCTTATTCGAACTGCTTGAACTGCCTGAAATGCCAGGGGAGGGCTGTAATCCTGATAAAGTCAATCTGACCGGAAAAATGCAATGTATGCGGTATCCGGATGCAAAATGAAATGAATCGAAACATAAGCCAAATACATGAATTGGTTGGTCAAATTTTGGGGTGCAACAACAGTCTGCTACAAATTGCCAGCTCATGAACCGTTGCATCATTCGCAGTAAACAAAAGCACCAGCTAATCCTGCACGAACCAAGACACTTAAGCTGGCAAGCCATATTCATGAATATTAAATCTCCCAAACTTTTTAAATGAAAATTCAAAATATGAAAAAGGTACAGGGGACCACTTGAGTACAAGGGATACTTTCAATAAACAAGTGGCTTCTCGATTCATTTGGACTTCACAACATGTACAACAAGCCACTACCAATTTCATGAATTGTACCTGCAAAATCAGAAAAAGGCTGTTATGAAAACGATAAAAACCAGCAGCCCCACACCAGACAACAGCCTTTCATCATCAGCCAATGCACAAAAAAGAAAGGGACCACACAACCACAAGAAGACAAACCGTACCAGAACCACAACCATCCTACAATCCTTAACAACTATCAACAGCACATCACTACCCTGCTACAAACTCACAGCCTGTAAACACCACCTTTTGACACAGCCAACATTATTCATAAGCCATAACCATTTCTCACACAAGGGGAATCCATGGGAAGCAATACAAAAAAAACCTTGCAGCAAACCTCTTGCAAAAACCCTTGATACCGCGATGAACATGCTATTTTCTTCAGCCATAAAACCTGCTACCACAGCCCTGAATCAACAACTTTCATCCATGTTTTTATTCAAAAAAACAACATCCTACCATAATACTCTATCTGGTTTTATTTTCTTCCAAACACATATTAGTTTGCACCTGCACACAAAACCAATATAACTACAATGCTAAATCACCCAAATGGCTACACATTCCACCAAATAGCCAAAACTCATTTTCCATCAAAGCACACCAAGCTAGTTGGAACTCCTACTTCCCGTGTTTGCAGACCATCAATGAAAAGGTGAAAACTAGCACTGCTAACACATTCATATGAGTAAACAAACAAGTTCAAAAAAACCACCTTCGAACTTTCTTTCAGCTTCATCTTCAAACCCAACTTCCATCTTCTTTCAAACTCTGCAACAACCTTCCAGCATCAGAACAGGATTCAAACAACAACAAAACCACAACTCCACAGTCCAGCTAACCCTCATATTTCATTTTCCATTGGTAGCAACCGAACACCATACGCCTCCATTATGAAACCACCACGGGAAACCTACGTACTGCAACTTCAAAAAATATCTATACAAAACAACCACCAAGCAACAAAACCAACTCACCGTGTTTCCTTATCACCAAACACAAACACATTACTTCTCTTTCCTTTAACTGACCTTAATGCAACAGTGCGACATGTTCTGGTGATGTACTGCTTTTGAGTTATGCTGCTACTTCGTGTTACTTTCGTTGAGTTGAGTTTCAAATCCAACACAGTTTCGTTTCTTTATTACAACAACAACAGCCGCGTGACCAATAATCCCTTGCCACACAAACCACCCTTTGTATCCCCCAAAACAACACACAATTTCCATACCACCATTAACACAACCTTCATGAATTCCCACCAATAACTCACATACCTTTACCGATCCAAACACATACGCCTTAATTTTGCCTTATCTGAAACCAGCCTTTTCACAAACAGTTGGTATGCGCCTTCCAATTGACAACAACAATAATCAGACCTCAACTCAAAACCTTCATCAATTTCGTCTCCCTTTCACTCCATTAATTTCACTACCGAACCACATCACTATCCTCTTCATCCCGTTTTTAACACACACAAAAAACCTTCATCCAATATCTTCAAATCTGCAAATCAAGCGCAAATCAGAATACAGAGAGTGAGAAGAATAAGGGGTTTAGAATCGGGACAAAGGAGAGAGAAAACTGTAGATCAAGCTTGATCGAACGAAAAGGTTGGAGTGCAGCGTATTCTCCAGATTGTTTTTGTTTGGTAGATTAGTGTTGAGCATCGTGAGATGCTTGCGTTGAAATCATCTGCAAGAGGTACATAGGTTCACCTCGTTTGATTTTGGTTTTCGTTCGTGTTCACCGTTTGTTTTTAATGGAGATTGTTGTTGACTCTTATTGTTCATCATACTGGATTTTTGTTTGGAAAGCCCATTTTTCTTTTACTAAACTCCCTTTGTTTTTGTTTTAATATAAATTTGTTTAATTAATGGTTCATTAGCTTATTAATTTATATATTATTAATTTTTAAACAGTTAATAGTTTTTGTTTATATCTCATAAAACAGTTTTTCTTTAGTTTGTACATATACATATATTTTATATTTATTTTATTTAAGAATTTTGTAAATATTTGTTTATATATATATTTTTTTAAAATTTCACTTTTTTTAGAAAACTTTTAAATATTTTCTTTTCAATTTAAGTTTTAGAGTTTACATTTTTTAGAAACTAGATTATATTTTATTTCATTTCTATCTTTTTGGTCGATGACGAGACTTCCGTAAACCGTTATTGGTCAAACTATTGATAATAACGTTGGATCCGACACCAACTTTTTTCAAACTTTTCATTTTCGATTTTTACTCATTTTATTCATTTTTATTCATTTTTATCACTTTTTGGTCTATGACGAATTTTAATAATTATTATCGGTCAAATTATTGATAGATGATGATTTATTTGAGACTATTCCATTTTCTATTTCATTTTCTATTCCATTTCCATTTTTATTTCGATTTTTGGATCGATGAAGTCTTTTATTCGTAAGCGTCGCGTATCGAAGTTGATAACCTTCTCGATTTCAAATCTATGGGGAATGACCATTGGGGTCATTTTCCTTACTTTGGGATCGTGATAGGCTACCTTCGATTAATCGGCATTATGTTTGCGATTAAGACGAGATCTTATTCTTTCGTATCCCGATTCAATTCACTAAACTAGCCACTAACTTTAATTTCTGTCAAATATTATTATGGATATTATTGTTATATTATCTTGCTATATTCATATTGTCATACTCATTATTCATTCTTATTCACCTATAATCGAAAACATTAATAAATTATCAAAATCCTAAAAGCCGAATTGGTGGACTATTGTATCATTGGTTATTTGCAGGAACCCTAATTTTGAGTCGTGCCCGACTTTGCTCAAGGCGTAGTTTAGGACACAATGCACACACACGGCTTTCTCTTGGGCTACCTTACAATGAGACCCATTTATTTTGTGCAATCCCGTGTAACTTACATGTACCCCTCTCCCATTCCGATGTATGTTTCGCATTTCTTTGATTATTAGTTTATCTCCTAGGAGCACCCATAGGGACTAGAGTGGATCAAACTATTTTCAAACTAATTCTTGACTCATCATCGAGCCATTTTCAAACCCTTGTAAGTCGAGTGCTCATACGCATTCACTATCAACCTATTGCACACAACTCAACCCTTGATGCGTAAGTCAAGTCGGTCCCGTTTTTCAAACCATATCCATTACACGCTTTGCACGCAATAATAAGTCAAACCCTTGATCCAACGTCAAGCGAATTTTCGTGATAAACCATCAATCAATTAACAACTATCTAATTCTTTTCAATGTGTAAAGAGTAGGTTCAAGTCTTTGATCTTGCTTTCGGTTGTTTGGATGCGAGTTATGTTATTCGTGTGTGAGCAATTGACGCCTTTAAATAACATTAACAACTCGACAACGTCCAACCATCATCCAATTACTCATCCTTCCAAACTCCATTTCAAACTCAAACAAATTTCTTTTCACGATGAAAAAGAGAGGGTTCCAAGTCTTTGGTTCGCTATCCCGACTACTTGGGTCCGAGAAGCCTTTCTTAAGCTTCAAGTAGTCGTCATCCGATCAACCTCAACCATTCAAACAACCTTCTTTTGCGATGAAAAAGAGAGAGTTCCAAGTCTTTGGTTCGCTCTCCCGATTGCTTAGGTCCGAGAAGTATTTCTTAAGCTTCAAGTAACCGTCACCAATTCAACTTCACCCTTTCAAACACCACTCCTTTCAATATGAAAAAGAGAGAGTTCCAAGTCTTTGGTTCACTTTCCCGATTACTTGGGTCTGAGAAGTCTTTCTTAAGCTTTAAGTAATCGTCATCCATACCCACCTTCAAACCAATTCAAACCCGTTTCTTTCGTGGTCGTTACCACGAACTATGACTGCTCTGATTCTTCATTCATTCTCGAATGCAAGATACATAGGCACAAGATTGCGATGATCTTGGTGAGCACAATCCCCTCCATCTTCCACTTCCCCCATCCTTTCCCGTAATCGAACTACGACGCTCTGATTTCTCATTCTCGTCCGAATGAGCATACGTAGGCACAATGGCCCCAATCCTTGGCGAGCACCTTATCCTCTAACCATCCCTTTTCCCCTTAGTGTCTTTATCCCTTTATGGTTTCGTTTTAGTATTTAGTATTGATAAGAGAAGAATTAAGCTTAGCTAACATCCACCACAACTCGAATTAAGAGGTTCCTGTTGGGTACAAAGGACGTGAGGGGTGCTAATACCTTCCCCTCGCGTAACCGACTCCCGAACCCAAGAACATTAGGTTGCGACGGCCGTGTTCCTTCCGCTTTTTGAGGTTTTCTCGATATTTCCCTCTCCCGTTCATTCGGGATAATAAAGTTCGGTGGCGACTCTGTCGAACCGCATTTCTGCGCCTTTTGCACGAGGCTCGTATGTTCGAATGAATTTTCGAGGTGCGACACTCAGGTCGACCCATGGGTTCTAGCAGTCGACTCACACTATTCTGAACCCCAAAAATCACTTTTTTTAAAAGCATTTTCACCCTAGATTATCACTCTAAAGTCTATACCATTAACCCCCTGATCGGTGGTTTTTACACGTTATTTTACCATTTGTTTCTGTTAATCATTTATTTTATCTTGTCACATTTTATGTGTTATTATTGCATTTTACGCGTTTGTTTGGTGTTTTCATTATTTCTAGGTTCAGGTAAACAATAAAGGAGAAGCAGAGCAAAAACCAGGGAAAAACAACAAGAAGTTGGAAGAGCTTTGAAGTGAAACAGGAGCCTGACACGGCCGCCCGTGTCGCGTGACACGGCCCGCTTCAGGACACCTGGGACTCGGAAATTTCACGCGAAAAATGTGTCAGGAAGCCAACACGGCCGCCCGTGTTGTCTGACATGGCCCGTGTTGGTTGAAACGCCTCATCACCTATTTTTCTTGTATTTTTGACACTTGTGATCCCTGAGGGTATTTTTGGCATTTCCCTAGTTCTAAGTTTGAATTGAGACTATTTGATACGTGTTTGGAGAAAGAAAAAAGGGACTTTTGAACAGAAAAGAAATTTGACGATAAAGATTAGAGCGATCAAGGATTTGGGAAGGGAAGGTCCTCATGAGCGAAAGCGATTGAAGATCAAAGAAACCAATTCTCTTGTAATGTTGAATTTTATTGTTGAGTTTATTTCTATTATTACGAGTAGCTAACCCCCCCAATGTTTGGGGGGTGTCCCTGAATTGACTCTGTAATAACCTTTGGTTTCTTGAATTATATATTTCACTGCTTTCTAATCATTGTTGTTATCGTATAATGTTTTATGGCTTTTCTTATTTGACAAATGAGAATACGATTTACGGTTAACCTTAGGTTTGGAAAACAAGTGTTAATGCGTGTATACGATAATACTATAGTAGATATTGTCTAGGAATAGGGATACCCTATAGTAAGCGTAATGTTTTAGATAAAATATATTACTTGGTATTGTTCCTATACTGCCAAGGAACTGGGGCATAGGGAGAATACCAAAGGGTTTTCTGCTAAGGAATTAGAGTCAACTAATCTCTAAAACCGGTAACGATTGAATTGAGCAGTGCTTTCTGAAAATTAAGGACTAAGGTTATTACAAGGTTTTTTTATACACCCTACCCTAGCATGCTTCTCATAACTGTCCAAAACCTTTATTTTACTGCTTTTGCCTTCTGGCCTTTATATTTTTAAAGAACCAAACCAAAACCCTTATGAATTTTTGTTCAATTGCCTTATTATAGAACTTGTATTTACACGCAGTCCTCAGAGATCGATATTCGGGGAATTTCCCCTTATTACTACATCGGTAAAAATAATACACTTGCTATTTCATCGGTCAAGTTTTTGGCGTCGTTGTCGGGGACTGCCAGAATATAAGTTCGAGTATAATTCAATTGAAATTTTGTTGCTCTGTGACCAAAATTTTATTTTCAGTTATTTATTTATTTTTTAATTTTTATTATTGTTATTTTGTTACTACTAATCTGCATCTAAAATTTTCATGCGAGGAGATCCCTCAGCTAATTGTTCTTTGGACGCAGAAATTTAAAGGACTCTACGCGAAAGACGTAGGCAACCTAGACTATTAGCTTCATAAGAAGAAAGAGTTTCTGTTCATTCAGATTCAGGTTCAGAATCAGAAAGAGACACTGAAGCTATGGCGGATCTCCCACCAGCGGAGAGACTTTTGGGAGACTATGAAGGGGTAAATGCTCAACCAAACCGAATGACCATCGTGAATCAACCGGTGAATATGGCACACTTTCAGCTACATCCTTCCACCATTCGCCAACTGGAGAGCAAGCCTTTCTCTGGAAGAATCAACGAAGATGCAAACAAGCATCTGCAGAGATTCCTAACAACTACCACATCTTTGAAGATAGAAGGTCATTCCGAAGAGGCTAAGAGGCTTGTGATGTTTCCGTTCACACTGACTGATGATGCGGAAGAATGGTTCTATTCACTTCTAGCTGGGAGTATCACCACATGGCGAGATATGGAAACTGCATTCCTTAATGAGTATTTCCCTGCTTCAATGTTTATTCAAAAAAGATACGACATTGTCAATTTCAAACAAAAAGAAGGGGAATCTCTAG
Organism: Lathyrus sativus; assembly: GCA_963859935.3. Classification (NCBI taxonomy): domain Eukaryota; kingdom Viridiplantae; phylum Streptophyta; class Magnoliopsida; order Fabales; family Fabaceae; genus Lathyrus; species Lathyrus sativus. Next base: position 302,855,854 of record OZ012741.1, read on the forward strand.
GAGATGCATACAAGAGGTTTAAGAGGTGTCTGTCAGCATGTCCTACTCATAACATGGATGCACAGAGCAGATGTAGAACTTTGTGAATGGTTTACAACTCAAGACAAAACAACTTATAGACACTGCTGTCGGTGGCTCAACTAATTTCTCAACAACCACTGGTATCAAGAGGATCATAGAAGCAATTGCCGCCAATGAGCATCTTGAGTTGTATGATCTCACTGTGAACCAACCAGAGGGCAAGATTGATTTGAAGCTAGCGGAGCAAGTTGTGAACATGGAAGATCAAATAAAAGCTGAAGTGGAAAGAAGGCTTAAGGGAATGAACTTGGGTACTGAAACTGTAGCTCAGGTCCAACCTATCCAAGCTGTGAGTTATGAGGTTTGTAATGGTCCCCATTTTACTGCGCATTGTCTTGCTACTGCTCAACAAATTGAAGAGATAAAATTTTTAAGGCAGAACAATCCATATTCTCTGACATATAATCCAGGATGGAAGAATCATCCTAATTTTTCTTGGAAAGACCAAAACCAACCTCCATATCTGCAACAACAACAAGATCTTCAAAAAGCAGAATGGGAGTTAGCTATTGAAAGAATGGCAGCTCAAAGTATGCAATTCCAAGAAGAGACCCGTAATGTTCAAAGGAATAACACAACTTCCATCAAAAATCTTGAGTCGCAAATGGGACAGATAGCCCAACACCTCTCAACACATACTCAAGGAACCCTCCCGAGTGCGACAGTACCGAATCCGAAAAATCAAGAGAGTATTAATGTTGTCACAACCAGAAGTCAGAAAATGACAAAAGAAGAGGAATCAAATGAGGATGAGTGCATAGAGGTGGAGCTTGAGGTTAGAGAAAAAGTGAAAGAACCAAAAGAAGTTGTTCTATCTGAAAAACAAACTGGGGAGAAAAAAAAAGATGAGGTTAAACCGAAAATTAAACTGCTGTTTCCTCAAAGAATTACAAAGAAGGATCAGAAAGAGAAAGACTTTGGAAGGTTCAGTGCAATGCTCAACAAATTGGAAATTAACATGCCGCTCTTTGAATCACTCGAGCAAATGCCTTTGTACAAGAAATTTATGAAAGAGGTTATAGGTAAAAAGCGATCAATGGGTGAAGAACTGAAGATCACAACTGAGCAATGTAAGGAAGTATCACAAGAAAAGAGAATCCCCCATCAAGAGGAAGGATCTTGGACCATTTGTAATCCCTTGTACTATAAAAGATCGAACTTTTAAGAAAGTCCTAATTGATTCAGGTGCTAGTGTGAGTCTCACGCCGTTATCGATTTTCAAAAAGCTGGATATTGGAAAAGTGAGTGATACGGGAACAAGCTTGAAGTTCGCTGACCACACAACTAAGATGGCATATGGGCTAGCAGAGGATGTACTGGTGACAATCGATAACTTCACTTTCCCAGTTGATTTTCAAATCATGGATATACCAGAGGATGAAGAGACTTCAATCATACTTGGCTGACCGTTCTTTCTTACTAGTTGGTGCAATATTGATGTGGAAACAGGTACGATCACTTTGAAATCCTTTGATGAGGAAGTCACTTTAAAAGCTCATGAGGATAGAAAGAAAGGTAAGGAGAAAGATGTTAAACCTTCAGTTGGAAAGATCAACACAATTCAGAAAGAAGAACGATCAAAACCACTTCATGTTGCTCTTATCTCTGAACCTGCCAAATATTCTGTTGCGAAGAAGTCAAGCAATAGAGTGTGGAGGCTGAAGTACCCCCCATAACAATGGGGCGTCGATCGTCGAGCCATGCGACGTTAAACGAAGCGCTGCGTAGGAGGCAACCCACGAATTTTAAGAATTGTTGTTGTTTCTTGTGTTGTTATTGTTTTTGCAGGAATAAACGAGATTTTGCAAGGGAAAACGTGGAAGCAGCAAAGAGGTACTGCATTACCTGTCGACCCCTCTGTGAGGATCTCTGTGAGTACACCTCTTCTTCTCTTGATTCTTGAACATTGAGACAATGTTTAGTTCAAGTTTGGGGGAGGTTTTATCGTTTTAAATTGTCAATTTAAATACCTTTTTATTTTTAAGTTCGGTAAAAATCACATCGAATTCGCCCCTACGGAGACCGTCAAATTTTTTCTTGTGATTGGTAGGTGTGTAAGATAGTCAAGAAAGTATTTAGAGTTCAAGGGAAGTGGAGTTTGAACAAAGGAACTTGGGAAAGTTCGGAAATTGGGGTATAACTTGAACACCCTAGGTTCCCCAGAGTAAGGAAACGAGTCCAACATGTAGATTTGTGCCATAGTACTTGGATTTGAAAAGTATACCCTGATTAGTTCATTGTGATAGTCCGGCATGATAAAAAAATTGTAGATATTGATTTGGGGAATGTTGCGTGGCACCAAAAAAAGAGTTAAATAATGACGGTAAAGACAACCTGTCCTTCTAAGTTGGGTAACCCTCACCCGGTTATTTAGCCTAACGGCGGTTGAATCTCTATAGTCGTCCCAAAGTGGACTAATAAACGCCAGTGAGCGAGAAAAAGAATAAAGGTGCCACCAAAAAAATGTCAAGCAAAAGTGTACATGCCTTAATCTGATTATCCGAATGAAAGGGGTAGAAAATCAAAGAAAAGACTTAAGCCCAAAGCATAGTTGGCGAGGTGGCCGAAAGCGGGATTTAGGTTCGTAGTTTACTGCAGTGTGTGTTTAAGTAATGCCTTCGTTAACGGATGAGTACCGAGAGAGCTGGTTTGAGCCGATCAGAACTAAGACTCACGTATGAGTATTGGCACGTCTTGCATCCTGAGCCCTTCACTGGACGTGCTGTTTGATTTGAAAATTTTTATCCAAGCTTTTTGCTTGAGGTCAAGCAATGGTTTAAGTTTGGGGGAGTTTGATCGATGGTTTTTACATGTTATTTTACCATTTGTTTATGTTAATCATTTGGTTTATCTTGTCGCATTTTATGTGTTTTTATTGCATTTTACGTGTTGGTTTGGTGTTTTCATTGTTTTTAGGTTCAGGTAAACAATAAAGGAGAAGCAGAGCAAAAACTGGGGGAAAACAACAAGAAGTTGGAAGAGCTTTGAAGTGAAACAGGAGCCTGACACGGCCTCCCGTGTCGCATGACACGGCCTATGTCAGGATGAGCTCAGAGAGGATGATTTGTGGTGGAAACCAGGGGCCTGACACGGCCGCCCGTGTCACGTGACACGGCCCGTGTCAGGACACCTGGGACTTGGAAATTTCACGCGAAAAATGTGCCAGGAAGCCAACACAGCTGCCCGTGTTATCTGACACGGCCCGTGTTGGTTGAAACGCCTCATCACCTATTTTTCTTGTATTTTTGACACTTGTGATCCCTGAGGGTATTTTGGGTATTTCCCTAGTGCTGAGTTTGAATTGAGACTATTTGATACGTGTTTGGAGAAAGGAAAAGGGGAATTTTGAACAAAAAAGAAATTTGACGATAAAGATTGGAGCGATCAAGGATTTGGGAAGGGAAGGTCCTCATGAGAGGAAGCGATTGAAGATCAAAGCAACCAATTCTCTTGTAATGTTGAATTTTATTGTTGAGTTTATTTTTATTATTATGAGTAGCTAAACCCCCCAATGCTAGGGGGGTGTCCCTGAATTGACTATGTAATAACCTTTGGTTTCTTGAATTATATATTTCTCTGCTTTCTAATCATCATTATTATCGTATAATGTTTTATGGCTTTTCTTATTTGACAAATGGGAATATGATTTACGGTTAACCTTAGGTTTAGAAAAACAAGTGTTAATGCGTGTATACGATAATACTATAGTAGATATTTCCTAGGAATGGGGATACCATATAGTAACCGTAATGTTTTAGGTAAAATATATTGCTTGGTATTGTTCCTATACCGCCAAGGAATTGGGCATAGGGAGAATACCAAAGGGTTTTCTGCTAAGGAATTAGAGTCAACTAATCTCTAAAATCGGTAACGATTGAATTGAGCAGTGATTTCTGAAAATTAAGGAGTAAGGTTATTACAAGGTTTTTTCATACTCCCTACCCTAGCATGCTTCTCATAATTGTCCAAAACCTTTATTTTACTGCTTTTGCCTTCTGGCCTTTATATTTTTAAAGAACCAAACCAAAACCCTTATGAATTTTTGTTCAATTGCCTTATTATAGAACTTGTATTTACACGCTGTCCTCAGAGATCGATATTCGGGGAATTTCCCCTTATTACTACATCGGTAAAAATAGTACACTTGCAATTTCGCCGGTCACCCCCATCACCCTAGATCCGACATTATATGAAAATAACATCCTAAAATTCAATTACTCTATGTTTTACTCATGGATTAACAACAATTCATCATAATTTCATTCCTCTGACTCGAAACTCTAAAACTCAACAATGGAGGAATTTTCAACAATTTCCAAAATAGAATTTCTACACACATACATGTATAGAACTTATCACATATCAGTTAGAAAACATCATTTATCGCACAACCAACTAACAATTTCATCATAATCTCATTATGTTCCCCAAAATCCCCAACTACCTACATACATATACCTTTATATCAATTATATTGACAAGTGATACTCCCCATACCTTAGATAATTCTATTTCGAATTTCTTCTTGAAATCTTCAGAGTTTTCTCTGAGCCCTAGACTCTTTGTCTTTCTTTCTTCAGAACACTCTCCCAAAAACACGATCCTGCCAAATAAACTTCCCCACTCTATCTTTTTCCATTTTGTCGTTCTTACCCCTTGGACCCCTATTATGATTTCCCAATTTTGTCCTCACTTATTCCACCCAACATTACCATCTTACCCTTAATGTTCCCTTCCTATTATTTAAAATAATAATAATAATAATATCTACGTGGGTGATGCCTCCCTAGTCAGGTTTTCTCTCACTTGCACATCATCCACTTGGATTACATGAGACGGATCCAGAATGTATCTCCTCAACTGAGACACATGAAACACATCATGAAGATTAGGAAGCAGTGGTGGCAAAGCAATCTGATAGACCACCTCTCCTATCCTTTGTAAAATCTGGTACAGACCAATAAAACTTGGTGTGAGCTTTCGAGACTTCAAAGCTTGACCAACACCAGTTACCGACATAATTCTCAAAAACACATGATCTCCCTCCTGGAACTCAAGTGCTTTCCTCCTCTTATCATGGTAAATTTTCTGACGACTCTACGACGCTTTCATCTTTTCTTGGATCATCTTGATCTTTTCAATCGTCTAGTGAACAATCTCAGGTCCAAGCATAACACTCTCACCTGACTCATACCAACACAAAGGAGTCCTACATCACCTACCGTACAATGCCTCGTACGTTGCAATTCCAATACTAGAATGGTAACTGTTGTTGTAGGTAAACTCAATCAACAACATGAATCTATCCCAAGCCCCTCCTTGTTCTAGCATACAAGCCCTCAATAAATCTTCCAACGACTGGATGGACCTCTCGATTTGACCATCTGTCTGCGGATGGTAAGCAAAACTCAACCTCAACTTAGTACCCAAATCCGTCTGAAAACTCTCCCAGAACCACGATGTGAATCTCGGATCTCTATCAGACACAATACTTGAAGGAATACCATGAAATTTCACAATCTCATCAATATATATTTCGGCCAGCTTCTGTAACGAATAATTGATCCTCATCGGTATAAAATGAGCCGATTTGGTAAATCTATTAACAATCACCTAAATTAAATCATATCCCTTCAAAGTCTTCAGTAGACCTGTCATAAAATCCATAAAAATGCTATCCCATTTTCACACTGGAATATTCAACGGTTGCATCAGACCCAACGGTTTTTGATGCTCAATCTTCTACTTCTGACAAGTCAAACAAGCATACACAAACTCAACCACTTCCTTCTTCATTCCTGGTCACCAAAACAATTTCTTCAAGTCATGATACATTTTTGTGGCACCAGGATGAATACTTAACCCACTTCTGTGACCCTCCTCAAGAATGCTCTTCTTAATTTCTGGCACATCTGAAACACACACCATATCTCTGAACCTCATCACACCATTCTCATCAACCCGAAAACCATCCTTGTTACCTAGGTTGATTAACGTAAGACGATTCATCAAACCCAAATCATATTTTTGACCTTTTCGAATCTCATCAATAATACCACTAGTAAGCTTCAACATACCAAGCTGAACTTCATAAGAAGTCTCTTCACAAAACAAACTCATATCTCGAAATTGCTGAATCATTTCCAACTCTCTTACTATTATCATCGACATATGCAAAAACTTTCGACTTAATGCATCAACTACCACATTTGCTTTACCCAGATGGTAATTCAAACCAAAATCATAATCTTTCAGAAGTTCCAACCACTTCCTTTGCCTCACATTCAATTCTTTCTAATTAGAGAGATACTTTAAACTCTTATGATCACTAAGCACCTCAAATTTCAATCCGAACAAATAATGCCTCCAAATCTTCAACACAAACACAATAGTAGCCAACTCTGAGTCATGCGTCTGATAATTCCTCTCGTTCACTTTAAGTCTCCTTGAAGAATAAACTACAACTTGCTAATGTTGCATCAACACACCTCTCAAACCCATCAACGAAGCATCAAAATACACAACAAATGGTTATGCTGGATTCGGCAAAATCAAAACAGGAGTTGTTGTCAACCTTCTCAAAAGCTCTTGAAAACTTTCTTCACACTTTGCATCCAAAACAACAGCTTGAACCTTCCTAGTCCACTACATCAAAGGCAAAGATAACTTGGCAAATCCTCTAATAAATTTCCGATAGTAACCTGCCAAGACAAGAAAACTTCTAATCTCAAAAACTGGAGTCGGAGCTTTCCACTGTGATACAGCTTCAACCTTCGATGGATCAATTGCAATACCTCTAATGAAAATCACATGGCCAAGGAAACTCACTTCCTTCAACCAAAAATATCACTTAGAAAGTTTAGCATACAACTGCTTCTCTTTCAACACTGATAACACAATTTTCAAATGCTCAGCATGATCCTCTTCATTCTTCAAATAAATCAAAATATCATTAATGAATACAACGAAAAACTTGTCAAAATACAAATGAAAAATCCTATTCACGTGCTCCATAAATACACTTGGCACATTAGTCACACCAAACGACATCACATAATACTCATAATGACCATACTTGGTTCTAAAAGCAGTCTTTTGAATATCTTCAGCCTTTATACAAATCTGATGATACCCAGACGTCAAATCTATCTTACTGAACCCACTTGCACCAACCTACTGATCAATCAAATCATCAATCCTCGTAAGTGGATACTTATTCTTGATAGTCACCTTATTCAATTGTCTGTAATCCATAAAAAGTCTCATAGATCCTTCTTTCTTCTTGACCAACAAAATTGGTGCACCCCACGATGACACACTCGAACGAATGAATCTTTTCTCAAGCAAATCTTCAAGTTAACTCTTCAACTCTTTCAACTCCGATGCGGACATACGATATGGAGCGGTCGATACCGGACTAGTTATAGGACCTAAGTCCATCACAAACTCCACTTCACGTTCTGACAGTAAATCACTTATCTCATCAGGAAAAACTTTTGATAATTACAAACAATTGGAAAAACACCAGCTGCCCCATTTTCACTAACACTCAAAGTTGCCATCAACATAAACATCTCAGCACCATCCTGCACCGACTCATCAAAACAATCTGTAAGCACTTGGCTTAACTCCAAGCAATTCACTGCACATACCATCTAAGCTCGCAAGACACGTCTATTTTATCCAACATGATCTCGTCTACTATCAATAAGAGATTAAGGATGCTCAGTTCCTCAATTTGTCAATTGACAGTCGACAATCATGATGGGGCATAAACCATCTTTACCAAACTATAATAGCGTTCAACGACACACTGAGCCACCACTCCCACTTGAAACATCTCGGAGAAGCACAAGCTTCTCCCCCACTTGTTTCAATCCCACTCCTGCAGCGAAAGGTTAGAAAAAAAAGTGTATCGACAGTGTTTTCACACACATGTCGCATATTAGAGAACAAACAACATTAGACAACCTGGTCGGATATACCGACCTACTCTGATACCACTAATGTAACACCCTTCTAACCCAACAAGTATTTCACGTGATACGAAAATTAAATTAATCAAGAATCACCACTCAAGGGTGCCACACTTCATAGAAACATCAAATTATTCATCTTGCTATGTAACACAGGTTTCCAAACATTAATGATAATCATTTCTTTGATAACAACAACAAATAAGTTCAGACTTCGCAGCGGAATCATAGTCAAAAAATAAATTTATTTATTTCATCAATCATCAAGACCTTTTAGTCATTGTCAAAAGTCCTCATCAAATAATTCAGCGTATTATAAAACTCATTAGATAGATTTAACCAAACAACACAACTCCAACTCAAGCGTTTCCCCCACCCGATGTTACATATCAGAGCAAGAAACCTCTACTATTAACGAAAACACAAATAAATAACTCCAAAGCCATCATTGATGCTTCTCCGAGCTATTCTTGAGAATCTGCACGTTACCCACGTAGAGGCAACATTCAAACAGGCAGAGTGAGTAATCACAAATCAATATACAAGATATAAAGAAAATATATACCAGTACAACAACATCAACAGTTCATATACATCGCCATAGTATCATCAAACCAAATAATCATCATCATCACACATCACATAGAAATCACATAATCAATAACATCATTGTCACACTTGACTTAGAAATCACCTCATCATTAACATCGTTTACTTTAATTACAAATCCATACATCATCATTTACCAAGTATTATACTCACACCTTCCTATATAGTAACATATATACATATTCATCATAAAATCATCAAATCAACATTCATCACCAAAACATCACTTAAGTCACAACATCATCAAACATCATTTTAACACTCAATTATGCAATACCACATAGTATGAAATGAAACAACGTAGATTCATGCATGTGGTACCAAACTCATCATGTTGATGGACACTGGGCCATCACCCTCCAAAGATCCCCATCAATAGGATCGATTCTACACAAGAATTGGAGCACGTCATAAACACCCCAATCCACACAATGGGATTGAAGCCACCATTGGACTGAAGTCCTAACATCTTCACTGGACCGAAGTCCTAACATCATCACTGGACCGAGGTTCTAACATCATCACAGGACCGAAGCCCTAAAGTATGCTATGAGTGCATGATGCAAAATGTCATGATAATCATCATCACATCATTGTCAAAGTTGCATCATCATTCATGAAAATTCATCAAAACATCATAGTATTAAATCATCACTATGCATCACCATTCTTCCCATTACTCCAAAAAATCATCATGTTATAGTCATCAAAATACAACGCATTAATTACCCTAGGCATACAAACAACACTCAAGGTTCGTCACTTACACCACGACTTCTTAAGGTACACAACAAGCAACAATCACATTCTTCAAGATATTAGAGATAAAAATATTAGGAAAATGATTCATATACTTACACCATGTTAAAGTTCTACTTGTTAGCTTTCCAATGCTTCGAACGATTCGTCATTTGGATTAACGCTAAAAAAGTTATGATCGAAACCGTTTTTGGCATTTTTTCTACCTATGAGTCGACTCAAAGGTCGACGCACTAAGCTATGAGTCGACGCACAGAGTTATGAGTCAATGCGTACTATTAAAATTTCCACAATTTTACATTCGGGTGACCTCAGGTTGACCCAGGGGTTCTAGCGGTCGACTCACACTGTTCCGAACCCCAAAATTCACTTTTTTAAAAAGCAGTTTCACCCCAGATTATCACTCCAAAGTCTATACCCCTAACCCCCATCACCCTAGACCTGATTTTATATCAAAATAACATCCTAAAACTCAATTAAGCTATGTTTTACTCATGGATTAACAATAATTCATCATAATTTCATTCCTCCGACTCGAAACTCCAAAACTCAATAATGGAAGAATTTTCAACAGTTTCCAAAACATAATTTCTACACACATACATGTACAGAACTCATCACATATCAACTAGAAAACATCATTTATCACACAACCAAGTAACAATTTCATCATAATCTCATCATGTTCCCCAAAATCCCCAACTACCTACATACGTATACCCTTATATCAATTATATTGACAAGTGATACTCCTCATACCTTAGATAATTCAATTTCGACTTTCTTCTTGAATTCTTCAGAGTTCTCTCTGAGCCCTAGCCTCTTCGTCTTTCTTTCTTCAGAGCGTTCTCCCAAAAACTCGATTGTACCAAATAAACTTCTCCACTCTCTCTTTTTCCCTTTTATCATTCTTACCCCTTGGACTCCTATTATGATTTCCCAATTTCGTCATCACTTATTCCACCCAATATTACCATCTTACCCTTAGTGTTCCCTTCCTATTATTTAAAAATAATAATAATAATATAAATAATATTGTTCACATTATTCCACTATTATTATTATCTAAATAATTCTAGTAAATCATACACTTCTAAATATCCTCAATACCCTCCTAACATCATAAATACCCCACAACAAAATTCATCAAGCATCAAAATATTTCACTAAAATTCAACGAAAATCATGAATATTTATAATAAATAAATTAAATAAATATTCTAATCATCTTGGGGTGTTACCGTTGCCATAATCAAAATCTGGTTCATCTTCATCTATGTCCTCCTCTTCTGCCTCTGGAACAACAAAACGATAAAATATCTTATTGAGCCTCTTCCTCATTATCTTCTTCATGGACTTCTTATTTGGCTTTATCACAGCTACCGAAGGACCTGCTTCTGTAGGTTGTTGAGGTACTACTAACAAAACTTCATCTGAAGTGTTCATGGTAGAGGGCATAGGCTCGATACCAGATGCTTCTGAAGCTGCTGGCTTCTGAAGGTTTTGGATATTTAGACTTGTAGAGCTCTCTGTGACTTCTGTCATAATAGAGATTTTGTTGCTTTCATCTGATGACACCATGACATATTGGTGGATGTTAGTGAAAATGAACTAGGTTTAGGTTGCTTTTATAATGGCTTATGAGTAACCTAATCAACAAAATAATATCCTTTGCTTGATTCTTGGGACTGTTACGACCAATAAATATTTAACATGCATTGCACGATCCTTTATTGATCTCTGTTACTTGATCGTTTTCTCTTCCTTGAAAAATGATATTATAATGATGGCCTGTTGTGTATTTATGATTGTAATTCTTTTTTCTCTTTTTATTCTTTTTGATGTGACAAAAGGGGAAGAAAAGATAGTAAGTATTTAATTAGAAACTGAACCCATTCAGTTTGTACATAATGGTCATTTATAATTTATGTATTTAAATTTTTGTACATAATGGTTATTTTTCCTAGGCGACACATTTTAATTTTCTTGTACATAGAACGAAGGAGGAGCTTACAAACCTTAACCTTAGAGTATAAGACTCAGAAAAAGCTTACAAACCTCGTATTCTGATGTTGCCAAAGGAAGTTAAAATATTATTTTTAGATTTCTTAAATATAGATCTAAGGGGGAGCTTACAAACCTCAACTTTGAACTATTTGACTCAGGGGGGCTTGTAACACCCCAAATTTATTGGAATATTTATTTAATTTATTTAAATATGAATATTCATATTTTTGGTGATTTTCGGTGGTTGGTATGAAATATTGAGAATTATGGAGTTTTGGGTTATTTATTTAAATAATAGTATATAATATGAATATATTGGTATTATTATTAATTTAAACAAATATAAGTGAATTAAGGGAATAATGGACATTTGAGGAGGAGTTAGTGAGGGTGAAGTTGGAAAGCTCAATTTTAAGGCCCAAAGTTAGGTTTAACAAAAAGGAATTTTGAGGGAATTCTTGTTAAACCGTGAAAAGAGAAGAAATAGAGGTCAGAGCTTTGAGGAAGAGGATTGAGGCAAAAGTTTCGCGAGGTTTTCAAGAATCAAGGAGAAAGGCTTAGATAATATGAATTTGTTGGTATTATTATTAATTTAAATAAATATAAGTGAATTAAGGGAAAAATGGACATTTGAGGAGGAGTTAGTGAGGGTGAAGTTGGAAAGCTCAACTTTAAGGCCCAAAGTTAGGTTTAACAAAAAGGAATTTTGAGGGAATTATGATTCATTCTTGTTAGACCGTGAAAAGAGAAGAAATAGAGGCCATAGCTCTGAGGAAGAGGATTCAGGCAAAAGCTTCGCGAGGTTTCCAAGAATCAAGGAGAAAGGCTTAGAGTCGACAATTAAGGTATGAGGAGTATTGACTTCATTGTTTTCAATATGTGATTCAATGTATTTAAAGCTGATTTAAGGGTTTAAAGGGTTTGAGGCTGATTTGAGATAAAGGAAATTAGGCCTTCATGGCCAAAATCTATTATTGAGGTTTTAGAGATTTGAACTGATGGTCTGATAGGATTGAGGTAGATTTGGATTTGAGGGAAAGTAGACCTTTATGGCCAAAGTCAATTATTGAGGTTTTAACCGTATAAGGATTTGAACTGATGGTCTGATAGGTTTGAGGTTGATTTGAGAGTAAAGGAAATTAGGCCTTCGTGGCCAAAATCTGTTGTTGAGATTTTTTAACCCTGTAGGATAAGTGATTAGTGATAACTCTAATGATTGTGGGGTATTTATAAGAAATTATGGGAATTAGAGGTGTAAATATAATACGGGATTGAACCTATATCCCTTAATTTTAAAGGTTTTAGTCTTAATCTTAAAACAATGATTCGATGGTTTAATTGTGTTAAAATTGTAAATTTACTTGAGATAATTACAGTGTTGAATGGGTTGTGATTTTCTGAGAGTATGGGTTTTTACAGAATCAAAATAGAAGGTCCAGAAGGCCTCCAACGGTGAAAAGCGCAGAAAATTGCATGTTGTCCGTCACGACTGTTCATGTTTTCGGTCGAAATCATTTTGGATGTAACTTTTGATCTGTAAGTCCGTTTTGGCCCCCGTTCGAAGAGTTGGAAAGCTAATGAACAGGGATATAACATAATATTAATAAGATAATTGATTGTCTAATATTTTTATGAGATTAAATACGTGTTTGTATGATGAATTACCATGAGTATAACTATGATTCCGACGAGATTAACATATGATTGTACTGATGATTCCTATGAGTAATGATGATGAGCTATGATGATATTTCCATGCGTTTTTTATGTTTCTATGATGACATGATTTATGATGATGATTTTGATGAATGATGATGCACCTATGATGTTATTATGAGAATATTATTGACGTGTGCATCATGCATTCATGTGCATCTGAACTTTGGTTCAGGACCTTGATTTCTTTGGCTTCAGTCCCATTGTGCGGATGTTATGTATTTTGATGTGCTCCTCTTCTTGTATAGAATCGATCCTATTGATGGAGATCTATGGAGGGTTGATGGCCTAGTGTCCATCGAGCTGTGATGATAGGTACCACATGCATGAGTCTTGTTGCATTTGAATTTATGCGACATTTTGGTGTAATTAATAATGTTGTGGCCTTTGATGTTCCTTGATGATATTAATGATGTTGAATATGAAAATGATGCAATTTTATATATTTATTCTTATATTGATTATTAGGAATCATTTTACTCACCCTGCCTGTTTGAATGTTGCCTCCACGTGGGTAACATGCAGATGACCAGGTTTAGTCGTGGATGCCATCGAGGATTTTTGAAGTTTTGGTTCGTTGGCCATTATGGTTGACTTAAAGGGGATTACTCTGATAGTGTAACATCGGGTTGGGGTCTTTGAGTCAAACTATTTTATTGAGTTTTTCTTATGTTAATTTCCTTGCGGTAAAAGGAAAACTTTGGATTTTTGCCGTTTTGAGTTCCGCTGCCATTTGAGCACTTTTGAGTAATTTTGAGAAAACCCGTTGCTTATGGAGCATTGAGATTGATTTGAATTTATTGAGAAATGTACGCCCTTTGAGGTGATTTTTTTAGTTTAATCTGATAAATGTGAATATTTTGCCATTAAATTTGCGGGGTAGAAAAGGGTGTTACATTAGTGGTATCAGAGCTGGTCGGTCCGTCCGACCAAGTTGTCTAATGTTAATTGTTCCCTAGTATGCAACATGTGTGTGAAAACACTATCGGTACACGTTTGTTTTCTAACCTTTGTCTCCAGAAGTGGGAATTAAACAAGTGGGGGAGAAGCTTGTGCTTCTCTAGGATGCTTCAAGTGTGGAGTGGTGGCTCAGTGTGTCGATGAACGCTCTTATAGTTTGGTAAAGATGGTTTATGCCCCATCATGATTTTTGGCTGTCTATTGACAAATTGAAGAACTGATCACCCTTAATCTCTTATTGATAGTAGATGGAGTCATGTTGGATGGGATAGATGTGTCTTGCAAGCTTAGATGGCGTGTGCAGTGAATTGCTTTGAGTTATGCTAAGTGCTTATAGATTGTTTTGGTGAGTCTGTGCAGGATGGTGCTGAGATATTTATTTTGATGGAAACTTTGAGTGTTAATAAAGTGGGGAAGTTGGTGGTGTGCCAATTATTTGTGATTATCCAAAAAAATTTCCTGATGAGATAAGTGATTTACCGTCAAAACATGAAGTGGAGTTAACGATTGACATAGTTCTTGGGACTAGTTTGGTAGCGATTTCTCCATATCGTATGTCCACACCGGAATCGAAGAAGTTGAAGAATCAACTTGAAGATCTGCTTGAGGAGAGGCTATTTTGTCCGAGTGTGTCACCGTGGGGTGCACCAATTTTGTTAGTTAAGAAGATAGAATGTTCTGTGAGGCTTTGTGTGGATTATAGACAATTGAACAAGGTGACTATCAAGAATAAGTGTCCACTTCCAAGGATTTATGATTTGATGGATCAATTGGTTGTTGCAAGTGTGTCCAGTAAGATAGATTTGAGATCTGGGTATCATCAGATTCGTGTGAAGGCTGAAGATATTCAGAAGACTGCTTTTAAAACAAGGTATGGACATTATGAGAATTTCGTGATGCCATTTGGTGTGACTAATGCACCTTGTGTATTTATGGAGTATATGAATAGGATTTTCTATCCTTATTTGGACAAGTTTGTGGTTGTGTTCATTGATGATATTTTGATATATTCAAAGAGTAAAGAGGATCATGCTGAGCATCTGAAAATTGTGTTATCAGCATTAAAAGAGAAGCAGTTGTATGCAAAACTGTCAAAGTGTGAGTTTTGGTTGAAGGAAGTGAGTTTCCTTGGTCATGTGATCTCGAGTAGGGGTATTGCAGTTGATCTATAGAAGGTTGAAGTTGTATTGCAATGGGAAGCTCCAAAACCAGTTTTTGAGATTAGAAGTTTTCTTGGGTTGGCAGATTATTATCGAAAATTCAAGAGCTTTGGTAGAAGGATTTTTCCAAGTTATTTTTTCCATTGACACAGTGAACTAGGAAGGTTCAAGCTTTTATTTTGGATGAAAAGTGTGAAGAAAGTTTCAAGAGCTTTTGAGAAGGCTGACAACAGCTCGTGTTTTAATTTTGCCGAATCTGGCAGAACCATTTGTTGTATATTATGATGCTTCGTTAATGGGATGGGGAGGTGTGTTAATGCAACATCAGCAAGTTTTAGCTTATGCTTCAAGGCAACTTAAAGTGCATGAGAGGAATTATCTAATGCAGGATTTAAAGTTGGTTATTGTTGTGTTTGTGTCGAAGCTTCGGAAGCATTATTTGTTTGGTTCGAGATTTGAGATGTTTGGTGATCATAAGAGTTTGGAGTATTTCTTTGATCATAAAGAGTTGAATGCGAGGCAAAGGAAATGATTGGGACTTTTGAAGAATTATGGTTTTGTTTTGAACTACCATTTGGATAAAGCAAGTGTGGTAGCTGATGCATTGAGTAGGAAATCTTCGCATATACCGATGATGATGGTAAAAGAGTTAGTGTTGATTGAGCAATTGCGTGATAGGAGTTTGGTTTCTGAAGAGACTTCTTATGGAGTTAAGCTTGGTATGTTGAAGCTAACTAGTGAAATTCTTGATGAGATTCGAGAAGGTGAGAAATTTGATTTGAGTTGGTAGATCGGTTGAATTTGATGAATCAAAGTCGAAGAGCTGATTTTCGGATTAATGGAAATGGTATCATGAGATGTCGTGATAGAGTTTGTGTTCCAGATATTGTTGAGTTGAAAAAGAGTATTCTTGAAGAAGGACATCGAAGTAGATTGAGTATCCATCCCGGTGCTACGAAGAGGTACCCAGATTTGAGGAAATTGTTTTGGTGGCCAGGGATGAAGAAAGAAGTGGCTGAGTTTGTGTATGTTGGTTAGACTTGTCAGAAGTCGAAGATTGAACATCGAAGACCATTGGGTCTGATGCAACCGTTGAATATTCCAGATTGTAAATGGGATAAAATTTCTATGGATTTTGTGATAGGTCTACCGAAGACGTTGAAGGGATATGATTCAATTTGGGTTATTGTCGATAGATTGATCAAATCGGCTCATTTCATACCGATAAGGATCAATTATTCGCTGCAGAAGCTGGCCGAATTTTATATTGATGAGATTGTGAAAATGCATGGTATTCCTTTAAGTATTGTGTCTGATAGAGATCCGAGATTCACATCGAGGTTCTGGGAGAGTTTGGAGACAACTTTAGGTACTAAGCTGAGGTTGAGCTCTGCCTATCATCCACAGACGAATGGACAGACAGAGAGAACTATCTAGTCTTTAGAGGATTTTGAAATTATAGGTACCCAACGGTGGATGTTATCACGAATGTTATGACATCCACTGTAACACAGACTACTGAACTTAATAATAAATTGTAAGTGAAAACTGTAAATAACACAAGTAATTGTTCACCCAGTTCAGTGCAAACCACACTTACATATGAGGGCTACCAAGCCAGGGAGGAAATTCACTATTAGTAGAATTAATTCAGAGTCAAACAACCAGTTTGCACTCCTCACTTAAGACCTATCCAATGACACTTCAGCCTAACACTAGACCAGAGTTACCAACTCACTCCCCTTCAATCACAGCAGTGATATTAACCAATTAAAAGTTACAAAATAGAAATTGAAGACGCACTTCAAACACACCTTGATCTTGCTTCACATCTTTGATTAAGTAACACACCACTCTTGCTTAACAACTTAGAGTGAAACACTGAACAAACAGTTCACACACACTAAACCAAAGCAATCATGCAGCAGAAAATTACATGGCATACAAGTATCCTAAGACACAATACACACGTGAAGAACAACTGATACAATCAGACTTCTTCACTCACAAAACTACACACTTCAATCTCTACCTGATTACGATTGATATTCTGTTATTTATAGCAGCAGATTGTCTTTGGGCCTTCGTGCATAAGTTAGGTTTACCCAAGTAAACCCTCTCTTCATAAAGCTGCACACTCCAACTGGGTCAGAGGCATTCCAAGGTATCCTCAGCAAATGCCTGATATGTCGCCTAAGATAACTAGGCTTCCTAAAAAGCTTCCTGAAGTATAGCCTGAGCTAATAATAGAAAAACTAAAACTTCATGCCCTGATGTCATACGCTTGATGTCATAACATCCAGCATGACATCCATCGTACTTGCTCTTAGCTATTCAAACTTTAACCTGCAGAATAGTCCTTATGTATGTTATAACATCATTCATGACATTCATACCTACAAAATTGTTTTGCCACAAAATGCAGCCAACCAAAAACATCTACAAACTCCCCATTTGGAAATTTTTTGGCTAAAACACTCTGTCAACATATCGGAGATTACAAGCAGCAGAAACAGTTGATACCATATACTAATCATGCAGGAAAGCTACTAGCTAATAGCACACACAACTGCATTACCATATCAGAGTCATCTACACAGCCTAAGTACTACCTGTTAGTCTAGACTGATGCTCCCTCTTAACTGATGCACAACACATCAGTGCAACCACAACCTGCAGTCATACAATTTATCCAGAATGCTCTGGTTCATGAATGTCAGGACATTCAGGATGACATCCTGAAGAACACAATCACCTGTTACATCCTGTGCTACTCCCCTTGAAAAGATGCACAACCACATCATTCAGCAAACACACTGCAGACACACACACACACACACACACACACACACACACACACACACACACACACACACACACACACACACACACACACACACACTAATAGTAGCTCTACTACTACTAGGTTCCATTAAGGAACACACACAATAGCAACAACTCATCACCTCATGCAAACCTGCACAACAAAAACAACAAACAAGTCTTCCACCTGAAGTCTTCCACCTGCTGTTACTCATTACTCAATTACTACTACCACTTCTCCCCCTTTTTAGCCACAAATTTAGATCAAAACTAATTTAATAGGATAAATCAAAATAAGTATGGAAGCACATATATTAGGGGTTATTACAACATACTGCTCATGAAGAGCATCAAAAAATTCATGCCGTCACAATAAAACAAAAGTCTAATCAAGGAACCAAAAAATATTCAAACCAGAAGCACATCATCATCAGCTCAGAGACCAGTAGCATCCCATCATCCTGAGCCACACAACAAGCTACCACCATTTTAATCTTCCTCCTCAGAGGAGCTAGAGTCACTGTCATCACTATCTGTTGAGATATCCTCATCACTTTCATCAGAATCTTCCTGTGGCCTAGCTGCACTGTTGGAGCCATGAGTATTATCAGAGGTGTGAGGAGGATCAATGCGAGTAAGAGGAATAGTTATGCCACGCACATGTATCCCTTTCTAGAAAATCTTATCGACAATTTCCCTAGTGGATTTTTCCATACATGTTGAGCCTTTCTTGTTGCTGATTTGCCTAAGTTCGTCAGTAGTGGGAGGAGGATACTTGCCCTTGGACTCTTCTGCTGAGGATTTGGGAGGGGTCTTGGATGAAAGGGCATCATGATGGAAAGACATTTTGATGCAGAGTGGAGATTGAGAATGAAGATCTGAGAGAGATTTGGGAGAGTAGTAAAACTGAGTGAATTTGATGAGGGATAAGAAAAGTGGTGTGGGATACCGAGCTTTACTGGTCAAGGGTGTGGAATGCATTAAATACCCAGGTTTGACCACGTATTTTCCAATCAAACATCGTTTGTTCAGAACACTCCCTTTGGCCAGTAATTGCTATAGGTCCTCATACATGCAAATTCCCAATTTTCCTTTTAGATTCTCAAATTGAGCAGCATCTAAAGCCTTTGTAAAAATGCCAGCTAGCTGTAATTCAGTGGACACATGTTCTAGGGTGATCACTTTGTCTTCCACAAGGTCTCTTATTAAGTGATGCCTGATATCTATATGCTTGGTTCTGCTATGCTGAATTGGATTCTTAGAAATGTTGATAGCACTTAGATTGTGACAGTACAATGTCATGACATCCTGAGTGACATTATATTCGGTCAATATTTGCTTCATCCAGACCAGTTGAGAACAACTGCTACCAGCTGCTATGTATTCAGCTTCAGCAGTGGATAATGAGATACAATTTTGCTTTTTGCTAAACCAGGATATAAGGTTGTTCCCTAAGAAGAAGCATCCATCAGAGGTGCTCTTTTTATCATCAGTACTTCCAGCCCAGTCAGCATCACAATACCCAGATAAAGTAGGATCACACCCATGAGATTAAAGTATACCATAATCACAAGTTCCATTCACATATTTGAGAATGAAGGGGGGGGGGGGTTGAATAAGTATGACAAATAATCAAAGATTCAAACACAGTTATTTTTATCCTGGTTCGTTGAACTCAACTACTCCAGTCCACCCTCTCAAGAGTGATTTGCCTTTCTCAGTCAAGGACTTAATCCACTATTCAATCAAACAGATTACAATAGTAACACCTAAGAACAACTGTTCTTAGTCTTCTCAAGAGCTACTGATCCCAACTGGATCCTCTTAAGGAAACCTTTTACAATCAATGTAAAACTAATACAAGAGTAAGAATGCTTCTAAAAAGCTATTATCACAACTGTGATATTTCTCTTAAGTTTAAGAACAATGTTACAGCAAATAGAATATAAGAGCTTTTGAGAGATTTGCTTTTTGTGAATATTTTGCAAGAAGTTCGTTACTGAAGAAGATGGAGTGGACTTCTTTAAATAGGCACTTAGATCCATGAAGTCTTCTCAACGTTGAAGGCTGTGTTGAAAAAGCCTGGAGCCTTTTGTCTTTTCATTGGAGGCTGTGCTGAAAAAGCCTGGAACCTTTTGTCTTTTACTTTGCAGAAACTTTCCTTAGAATGGAATGCACAGATCAAACCTTTTTGTCTGTGATCTTGTGTCTAGCATAAAAGAGGAAAGAGTTGTTGAGATATGCCAACGTACATATTCAAATCTTCTCCACTAAGTAAATTCAGCTATCAACATCAGAGTATGGATCTTCTGAGTCTCTAGAGTAGAGATCTTCTGGATCTGCAGAGTCTTGGGATGTTCTTCAGATTATGCTGAATCAGAGTATGTGCAGCTTGTGTGCTTGAGCGTGTAGTTCTGTCAGAGCAGAGTCTTCCATATCAGATTCTCAATATTTATGCAGCACAATATCTTTAGAGTCTTCTGATGACTAAGCTTCTGAACTCTCAGAGTCTTTTATTCTTTGAAGGCTTCTGCTTCAGAATCTTCAGTAGATACCACTCAGATTCTTCTGGAGGCAGCGTTCAGATCTTCATCTAAGATGCTCTTGAACCTTTGAAGCCTTTCATAATATCATTGTTCAGATCCAAATTTGCTCTTAAAGAATATTTTCTTTAGTACCTGTAGCAAACAGTCTAGAACAAATTTAGAGTATATAATTCTTGAATACAAAATTCATAAGTGTTATCATCAAAACATAGAGATATTACTAAGAAACAATTTGTGTTCTTACAATCTCCCCCTTTTTGATGATGACAAAACATGAGAAATTTTGTTCAATAAAAATTATGAATTATAACTCCCCCTGAGATTAACAATCTCCTCCTGAAATAAATACTCTAATAAAGGAAAACACTTCCCTTTTTGATTAAGTATATTTCAGATTCAGAGCCTGATGCAAGAGGTTTGACTTTCAAAATCAAATCTTGATGCCAGATAATTATGACTTCCTTTAGTCAGAGCGCATGGTTATCATCTTGTTTGAATTATCTTCTAGAGTAAAGGTATCAGAGTAAGCTATCAGAGTTGATTGAATACTCATATTGAGCGTGTAAGCTATCAGAGTTGACATGCACACATCCTTAACACGAGCATATTCAGAATCTATCTCCTTCTTGAATATTTCAAACATAGCATTAACACATGATCCTAGATCTGACTGTTCAGACTGTTCAGAGGGTTTAGGATTAGGAGTGTTAACAGGAGTAGGTTCAGATGGTGTAGGTTCATATGGTTGTGGTTGAGGTGATGTGGGTTGAGATGTTTGGATGTCATATTGAGGGAGTTCAGATGGTTTAGGAATGGTTTGTGTTTCAGATAGATTGTTTTCAGATGGTTGAGGGATGGTTTGTGTTTCAGATGTTTGAGTTTCAGATGGTTGAATTTCAGATGGTTGAGATGTGGTTTTCTGAGGTGGGGAGTTGGGTGGAGTATGAAACATAGAAATGGGAACATGTTCCTTCATAGCACTGTCAGAACGTGCTTGTTTGAGTGACTCTGGTTCAAAATCAGATGAATCAGATGATTCACAATCAGAAGATTCATCTGAGTGAACAGATGTTGAAGAAATGATAATGGATTGATTGAGTGGTTCTATATCCAGAATATTGTCAGAAAGATTTGGATCTTCTGATGGAACTGGTTGTTCAGAGTGTTCAGTTTGTACAGTCTCTAGTTGGTTTGGTTCTGAGATGATTATATCTAGTTGGGGAATTTCTAATTGGGGATTTTCTGGTTGTGAAGTTGCTGGTTGTGAAATTTCTGTTTGAGGAATTTCTGTTTGTGAAATTTCTGGTGAGTAATTTCTGTTTGTGGAAAATCTGGTTGAATTGATTGAGGGGGTTCAGATGTAATATGAGGTTGGGGTTCAGAGGGAATTTGTACAGAAGATGGTTGTGAATGTACTGGCTCAGATGAAGGTGGTTCAGATGAAAGGTTTGCAGATTGTTTGGGTTTAGAAGTTCTATGTCTAAGGTTTGGAGAGAGTTGAGGTGATGAAAGGGGTGAATGAATAGCAGGTGTAGGATCAGATGTTAATACCTGATGAATAGTGTCTCTAATTTCTTCCAGAGTGGCATCTCTTCCAAAATTGATTCTGGCTTTCTTTGCTCCTTTCTACTTCTTCCTTGGAACTTCAGATACTTTCCTTTTCTTCTGAACCGATCCTTCTTCAGCTTTTCTCTTGCTAAGCCTTTGCTTCATCAGATTGGGCATTTCTTCTCCTTGTTTCTGAACAAGGTTAGCAGGTAGAGGAATTCCTTCCTTCAGACACTCTGCAATGTAAGTCCAGACAATACTTTTTGGTTCATCTGCACTGAACATTGGAAAATCTTCTATGGGTATCCTTCTGCCAATGACCTCCTCAGAGTTTATCTTCCTTAGTTTACATTCAGCTCTGAAATGATTTTCATCCTTTTCAGAGTGAGTCCATTTATCTCAGATCCAATGATATATGACATATCCTCTGTTATCTTTGCATCTGTCAGATGCTTCACCAACTTGTTTTCTACAAGGATGTCAGAAACCAGTCTTCCCAGAGGTATCCAAGTTCTAACTTTCCCAGCTTTAGCTCTGACCTCTTCTCTAGTCTCTTTGACATGAGTCAGAAGATGACTGAAAATCAGATAGGGTAGATCAACCTTAATATTCTGGCTGATGCAGTACATGAAGTACAGATGCTCTGAACTCACATAGTCTGGTGAGTTGGTTGACTTTCTGTGAAAGATTGTACTCATAAATATCTTTGCCCAGATCCTATAGATAGGTTTCAGATCTTTAACCTTTCTTGTTGGTGTTGCAGCTACAGTAATTTCTTCATATACCTTAGCCATATCAATACGTGAAGAGGCTAGGTTTGTAACACCATCAGATTCTGTATAACTGAACAGTTGCCTGATCAGTTTTTTAGTAATCACTATCTCCTTCCCAAGGACAGATGAGTGAATGAACTTAGGACCAGTACTAGCGTGAATCCAGAATTCCTTTACAAGAGTTGGGTATACAGGACCCATCAGTCTCTCAAAGTACTTCTCCCAGCCTTGAGCTTTAATGGAAGTTGTTAGGTCAAACCCATTTTCTTCTATAGATTCAAGATCAACAAAACTCTCACGCAGAACCTCAAGATCTACTACTGGAGTAAATAGAGTGTGTTCTGGTTTCTTGTACATTATATTTTTGTTGGAGATTTCAGCAGCATTTGATGTAGAAGCCATTGATGAAGATGAAGCTTTTGATTTTGGTTTAGGGTTTTGGTAGAGTTTGAAGAGTAAGCAAAAACGCATGAGTGTAGTGAGTGTGAAAAGTGTGAAAATAGTGTGATAGGTGGTATTTATAGAAAACTAGAAAATCAAACATTGAGCACATCAAAAGACACATAAGCACGTTTACACAGCATTTAATGAAAATAATCATTTCAATTTAAAATTATGACAATTGGGGGGAAATCCAAGAAAAATGAGATTTTCAAAGCAATACCTCAAACGTCAATTCAGTAGAGCACTCCATATTTTCAGATACTGAGTGACACGTGTTTGCTTTGTATGTGCATCTGATATCTCTCAAGAAATGAAATGTTTCCAACGTTCAGATCTTCTGAGTTTGTTAGTTCAGAGTTTCACACAAATAAATTAATTAAAGATAAATGAACAAATAATCAAATGAAATACTTTAGATCTTTAAACATTTTGCATCTGAGAAGTTGCCTCTGATAAATATTACTCTGGACAAAAATCCATACAAATATTTTTCAGAATGAACTTAAACCTATCTTCAGCAAGGGGTTTTGTGAAAATATCAGCCCATTGATGATCTGTATCAACAAAGGCTAGATTTATTACACCCTTCTGAACATAGTCTCTGATGAAGTGATGTTTAATTTCTATATGTTTAGCCTTAGAGTGTAAGATTGGATTTTTTGACAAACATATAGCAGAAGTATTATCATAGAAGATAGAAAGATTACTCTCATAGATCTGATAATCTTCTAACTGACTCTTCATCCAGAGCATCTGCGTACAACATCCAGCAGCAGTAATGTATTCTGCCTCTGTAGTTGATAGTGCGATAATGGGTTTCTTCTTACTGTACCATGAGATCAGATGACTTCCAAGAAACTGACAGCTTCCAGAAGTGCTTTTACGTTCAACTCCGTCTCCAGCATAATCAGCATCACAGAATCCAACTAATGAAAATTCATCAGATCTTCTGTAACACAGACCCATGTTAGTAGTACCTTTCAGATACCTTAGAATCCTCTTAACAACTGTTAAGTGTGATTCTCTAGGATCTGATTGGAATCTTGCACATAAGCAGACACTAAACAGAATATCAGGTCTAGAAGCAGTCAAGTATAGAAGAGATCCTATCATACCTCTGTAGAGTTTCTGATCTACCTTCTTACTTACCTCTTCCTTACCTAAAGTGCTTGTAGGGTGCATTGGAGTCTTTGCCATCTTACTATCAACCATGTTGAACTTCTTCAGAAGCTCTTTAACATATTTGGTCTGATGTATGTAGGTGCACTCTGGAGTCTGGTTGTCTTGGATTCCCAAAAAGAATCTCAATTCTCCCATCATGCTCATTTCAAACTCTGCCTGCATACATTTAGCAAACTCCTTTCCAAGCATAATATTTGTTGATCCAAAAATAATATCATCTATATAAATTTGACAAATCAACAAATCTTTCTTAAGAGTTTTACAGAATAAAGTTGTATCCACTTTTCCTCTGATAAAATTTTTCTTTAGAAGGAAATTGCTCAACCTCTCATACCAAGCTCTGGGAGCTTGCTTTAAGCCATAAAGAGATTTCTTTAATTTAAAAACATGATCTGGAAAGTTTTCACTTTCAAAACCAGGAGGTTGGTGGACATATACTTCCTCTTCTATAATACCATTAAGAAAG
The DNA here is from genome assembly GCA_963859935.3 of Lathyrus sativus. NCBI lineage: Eukaryota > Viridiplantae > Streptophyta > Magnoliopsida > Fabales > Fabaceae > Lathyrus > Lathyrus sativus. Next base: position 302,880,904 of record OZ012741.1, read on the forward strand.
GAACTTTTAACATCCATCTGATACAGAGTGATGTTATTCTGTGCAGCAAATGAAATAAGAAGGCGTATAGATTCTAACCTTGCCACTGGAGCATAAATTTCAGTGTAATCAATACCTTTTTGTTGACTGTAACCTTGAGAAACTAGCCTTGCCTTATTCCTTTCAACTTCTCCTTTTTCATTCAACTTATTCCTAAAGACCCATTTTGTTCTAATAACGTTGAATCTTTTAGGTCTAGGAACCAGATCCCAAACTTCATTTCTGGTGAATTGATTTATCTCTTCTTGCATGGCAATAATCCATTCATTATCTTTCAGAGCCTCATCCACAGATGTTGGTTCAATTATTGACACTAAGCCAAACAATGAAGATTCAGATGTTCTGAGATAGGATCTTGTCCTGATTGGATCATCTTTCTTTCCAATAATCACATCTTCTGGGTGAGATGCCTTGATTCTGGAAGAAGATCCTCTGACATTTGATCTTTCAGAAATGTGTAAGTTGTCCAATTGAGAAGATATGGGAATAGCATCTGGAGTTGCTTCAGATTCCTTCTCTTTAGCCTTTTCTGCCTCTGATCCTTCAGAGTCTGTGAGAATCACTTCTCTATCTGCAGAATTCTCAAACTGCTTTGGCTTTTCAGAGCCAAGTTTATCATCAAATCTTACATGAATAGATTCTTCCACAATCTGTGTTTCAGTATTGAATACTCTGTAGCCTTTAGAGCGTTCAGAATAACCAAGCATGAAACACTTCTGTGCTTTGGAATCAAACTTGTTAAGATTCTCTTTAGTGTTAAGTATATAACAGGTACATCCAAAAGGATGAAAATATGAAATGTTAGGCTTTCTGTTCTTTCACAGTTCATATGGAGTCTTTTTCAGAAGAGGTCTTACAGACACTCTGTTCTGAATGTAACAAGTTGTGTTGATTGCTTCTGCCCAAAAGTGTTTTGCCAGATTTGTCTCATTGATCATGGTTCTGGCCATTTCTTGCAGAGTCCTGTTTTTCCTCTCTACAACCCCATTTTGTTGTGGAGTTCTAGGACAGGAAAAATCATGAGCAATGCCATTTTCAGAAAAATATTTTTCAAAATATTTATTTTCAAATTCACCACCATGATCACTTCTGACTTTTATGATTTTGAAATCCTTTTCATTCTGGACTTGCTTGCAGAAGTCAAAGAACACAAAATGTGACTCATCCTTGTGTTTTAAGAACTTTACCCATGTCCATCTACTATAGTCATCAACAATGACTAATCCATACTTCTTGCCTCTGATGGATGTAGTTTTCACTAGTCCAAACAGATCAATATGAAGTAATTCTAGTGGTTTGGAAGTAGAAACAACATTTTTTGATTTAAAAGATGTTTTTGAAAACTTCCCCTTTTGGCATGCTTCACAAAGAGCATCTGAGGTGAACTTCAGATTAGGAAGTCCTCTGACAAGATTAAGTTTATTAATCTGAGATATACGTCTCATATTAATATGGCACAATCTTCTGTGCCAGACCCATTGCTCTTCATTAACAGACAAGAGGCATTTAACATTCTGAACTTTAAGTTCTGAATGATTTATTTTATAAATGTTGTTTTTCCTTTTTCCACTAAATAGGATAGAGCCATCCTTTTGACTAATAGCTTTACAACATTTTTGATTAAAGGTAATATCATAACCATTGTCACTTAATTGACTTATGGACAATAAGTTATGTTTTAAGCCTTTAACAAGTAAAACATTAGTTATAGAGGGAAGTTTACCATTTCCAATAGCGCCAGATCCAATGATCTTGCCTTTCTGGTTCCCTCCAAATTTCACGTCACCTCCAGATCTAAGTTCCAGGCTTTGGAACATAGACCTTTCTCCTATCATGTGTCGTGAGCATCCAGAATCCAGGTACCATGACTGGCGTCCTGATCTTGCTGCTAAGAACATCTGCAACATGGATTATTTTGCTCTTAGGTACCCAGATCTTCTTGGGTCCTTTAGGGTTAGTTGGTTTGTAGGTTTGTCTAAACTTCTGTTTTTCTACATAATGTTTATTCTGACTTGCCTTGGGTTTAAACACATAAGTATTCTTCTCAGAGCTTGTGTGTTTAATGTCATTTAAGTTACCAAACTTAAATTGAGAGTACAGAGGTGTCTTCTTGATGAAGAGTTTGTCAACAGATTTTGGATTACTTCCAGAGGAAGATTCATATCCAATACCTCTTCTGTTATTCCCACTAACACCATAGATCATAGAAGCCATCTTGCTTCTGTCTAAGCTCTTAGTAAGGAATCTCTGAAAGCTAGAGTCATATTTTTCTAACATGTTTTCACATGACTTAGTCTCAGATTCAGATTCTTGTTGAGCTATTTCAAAGTCATTTTTGATTTTCAGATTAATTTCTTTTTGCTCAACAAGTTTTGTCTTCAGAAGATCAATCTCAGATTCAAGACTGCTTTTCAGCTTCTTGTATTTGAGTTTGATATTGTTATAACTTTTCAGAACTTCTGATAATACTTTGATAAGTTCTTCTTTAGTAAGTTTAGCCATTACCTCTTCAGCGTCATCGTCAGATTCAGAATCAGATTCAGATCCTGAAGTTCCTTCCTCCTGATCTTCTATGCTGGCCATCAGTGCAACATTAGCACATTCTTCTTCTGATTCAGAAGATGATTCAGATTCATCTGAGTCATCCCATGTTGCCATCAGAACCTTCTTCTTTTTGTCAACCTTCTTCTTGGGTTTTTCTCTTTGAAGTTTGGGGCAACCATTCTTGTAATGCCCAGGTTCTTTGCATTCATAGCATACAACTTCTTTCTTGCCAGATCTTCTGTGTCCAGAAGATTCCTTTCTCTGATCAGATTTTCTGAAGTTGTTGAACTTCTTTCCCTTGTGCTTCCAGAGTCTGTGGATCCTTCTGGACAGCATGGATAATTCATCTTCTTCTTCAGAAGATGATCCTTCAGAGCTTTCTTCAATAACCTGCAAAGCTTTAGCAGATTTATTAGATTTTAAAGCAATAGATTTACCTTTCTCTTTCTTCTGAGGCTCATCTTCCTCAAGCTCAATTTCATGGCTCCTCAGTGAGCTGATGAGTTCTTCTAAAGATATCTTGTTCAGATCTTTAGCCATCTTCAAGGCAGTCACCATTGGTCTCCATCTGGTAGGTAGACTTCTGATGATTTTCTTTACATGATCTGATGTGGAGTATCCCTTGTCCAGAACCTTTAGACCAGCTGTAAGGATCTGAAATCTAGAAAACATAGTTTCTATATTTTCAGATTCTTCCATTTTGAACGCCTCATACTTCTGTATAAGCGCCAGAGCCTTGGTCTCCTTCACTTGAGAATTTCCTTCATGAGTCATTTTAAGTGACTCAAACATTCCATGAGCTGTTTCTCTGTTAGTAATCTTTTCATACTCAGTATGAGAGATTGCATTAAGCAATATTATCCGAGCCTTATGGTGATTTTTGAAATCCTTCTTCTGGGCTTCTGTCATTGATTTTCTATCAATTTTCTTGCCATCCTCATTTGTAGGATGTTCATAACCATCAATGACCAAGTCCCACAAATCAGCATCATACCCAAGGAAGAAACTTTCTATCTTGTCCTTCCAGTAATCAAATTTCTCTCCATCAAACATGGGAGGCTTTGTGCTGATTCTATCCCCTTCATATTTGTTACAACTGGCTGTATTGGATGTAGAAACATCACCCATTATGACAAACAAATATATACCAAAGTAACTTTTCTCACTGGATCTTTACTGACACGGTTAAGTGATAGCACACGCAGAACCAGGCTCTGATACCAACTGAAGGTGAGAAAATTACTTAGAAGGGGGGGTTGAATAAGTATGACAAATAATCAAAGATTCAAACACAGTTATTTTTATCCTGTTTCATTGAACTCAACTACTCCAGTCCACCCTCTCGAGAGTGATTTGCCTTTCTCAGTCAAGGACTTAATCCACTATTCAATCAAACAGATTACAATAGTAACACCTAAGAACAATTGTTCTTAGTCTTCTCAAGAGCTACTGATCCCAACTGGATCCTCTTAAGGAAACCTTTTACAATCAATGTAAAACTAATACAAGAGTAAGAATGCTTCTAAAAAGTTATTATCACAACTGTGATATTTCTCTTAAATTTAAGAACAATGTTACAGCAAATAGAATATAAGAGCTTTTGAGAGATTTGCTTTTTGTGAATATTTTGCAAGAAGTTCATTACTGAAGAAGATGGATTGGAGTTCTTTAAATAGGCACTTAGATCCATGAAGTCTTCTCAACGTTGAAGGCTGTGCTGAAAAAGCCTGGAGCCTTTTGTCTTTTCATTGGAGGTTGTGCTGAAAAAGCCTGGAACCTTTTGTCTTTTACTTTGCAGAAACTTTCCTTAGAATGGAATGCACAGATCAAACCTTTTTGTCTGTGATCTTGTGTCTAGCATAAAAGAGGAAAGACCTGTTGAGATATGCCAACGTACATATTCAAATCTTCTCCACTAAGTAAATTCAGCTATCAACATCAGAGTCTGGATCTTCTGAGTCTCCAGAGTAGAGATCTTTTGGATCTGCAGAGTCTTGGGATGTTCTTCAGATTATGCTGAATCAGAGTATGTGCAGCTTGTGTGCTTGAGCGTGTATTTCTGTCAGAGCAGAGTCTTCTATATCAGATTCTCAATATTTATGCAGCGCAGTATCTTCAGAGGCTTCTGATGACTAAGCTTCTGAACTCTCAGAGTCTTTTATTATTTGAAGGCTTCTGCTTCAGAATCTTCAGTAGATAGCACTCTGATTCTTCTGGAGGCAGCGTTCAGATCTTCATCTAAGATGCTTTTGAACCTTTGAAGCCTTTCATAATATCATTGTTCAGATCCAAATTTGCTCTTAAAGAATATTTTCTTTAGTACCTGTAGCAAACAGTCTAGAACAAATTTAGAGTATATAATTCTTGAATACAAAATTCATAAGTGTTATCATCAAAACATAGAGATATTACTAAGAAACAATCTGTGTTCTTACCGAGAATACTTTTGACTTGATTTATGTGACTTACCTTAGGATCTGCTTGGTATCTAGCACACACACCAACTACAAAGGCAATATCAGGTCTGCTAGTTGTTAGATACAACAAGCTTCCAATCATGCTTCTGTACATGCTTTGATCAACACTAGTACCACTCTCATCTTTTGATAACTTCAGATGAGTGGGTGCAGGCATTCTTTTGTGACCAACATTGTCCATCCCAAACTTTTTGACTATGTTTTTGGTATATTTACTTTGGGAGATAAATATAGAATCTTCCATTTGCTTGACTTGCAATCCAAGGAAGCAAGTTAATTCACCACACATGCTCATTTCAAACTCAGATTGCATGTGATTAACAAATTGTTTCACCATTTTTTCTGACATCCCTCCAAACACTATGTCATCCATATAAATTTGTGCAATCATGATTTTTCCACCTTCATACTTTACAAAAAAGGGTCTTGTCTATCCCTCGTTTTTTGTATCCATTGGTGGTAAGGAATTCAGTCAGTCTCTCATACCAAGCTCTAAGAGCTTGCTTTAATCCATACAGTGCCTTCCTCAACTTGTATACATGGTATGTCCAGTTAGGAACCTCAAATCCCTTGGATTGTGCCACATATACTTCCTCATTCAGATATCCATTCAGAAAAGCACTCTTCACATCCATCTGGAATAGTTTAAATTTCAAAATGTAGGCAATTCCTAACAACAGCCTGATTGACTCAAGTCTTGCAACTGGTGCAAACGTTTTATCAAATTCAATTCATTCAACTTGAGTATAACCTTGTGCTACTAATCTAGCCTTGTTTCTGGTTACAACTCCTTGTTCATCAGACTTATTCTTGTAAATCCACTTGGTTCTAATGATGTTTGTTCCTTCAGGTCTTGGAACTAATTCCCACACTTCATTCTGTTTAAACTGTTCCAATTCATCTTGCATGACCTTGATCCAATATTCATCAGTTAATGCCTCCTTCACATTTTTGGGCTCAATCTTGGATATAAACAAGAATTTGAGACGATTTCTATGGTTCTGGTTCTTACACCACTGTTGGGGTCTCCAATGATAAGATCTTTGGGACGATCTTTAAGGATCCTGATAGAAGGTTCTCTGTTGGGAGTTTGTGATTCAGAATTAGGAGTTACATCTTGAGTATCTTCAGTATTGACCATACCATCTGCAGGTGTCTCAAGGAATGTTTCAACATCGTCCATGACATTGGTCTCTTCATGTTGATCATCAATAATCACATTGATGGATTCCATCAAGACTTGTGTTCTAGAGTTGAATACTCTATATGCTCTGATATTGGTAGAGTGTCCCAGGAATATCCCTTCATCACTTTTGGGATCCATTTTTCTCCTTTGTTTACGATCTATCAAGATGTAACACTTGCTCCCAAAAATATGAAAATACTTCACAGTTAGTTTCCTTCCTCTCCATAGTTCATACGGAGGAAGTTCCTTTTCTCAAGGTGACTCTGTTGTGAACATAGCAGGCCGTGTTCATTGCCTCAGCCGAGAAATGCATAGGTAATTTCTTTGCATGAATCATGGCTCTAGCAGATTCTTGGATAGTCCTATTTTTCTTTTCCACTACTCCATTTTGTCGAGAAGTAGTAGGGGAGAAGAATTCATGAATGATTCCTTCAGATGATTAAAATTCAGCAAACTTAGAGTTTTCAAACTCCTTACCATGATCACTTCTGATCCTAACCACACCACATTCTTTTTCTCTTTGAAGTTTGATACACAACTCTCTGAAGACTTCAAATACATCTGATTTTTCTCTGATGAATCTTATCCAGGTGAATCTGGAGTAATCATCAACAACTACATAAGCATTCCTTTTTCCACCAAGACTCTCTACATGCATTGGTCCCATCAAGTCCATGTGCAGCAATTCAAGAACCTTGGATGTTGCAAGATGGCCAATTCTTGGATGGGACATCTTGGTTTGCTTGCCAACCTGACATTCACCACAGGTCTTACCTTCATCAATAGTCAGCTTTGAAATTCCTCTCACAGCTTTCTTGGATATGATCTTTTTCATCCCTCTAAGATGAAGATGTCCATGTTTTTGATGCCATAGTTTGACTTCCTTTTCTTCTTTGGCCATAGAATAGACAGTAGGGTTACTTGAGATTTGAGGCTCCCATAAGTAGCAGTTATCTTTAGACCTAGCTCCCCTCATGACTTCTTTTTTATCTCTATTTGTGACAACACGTTCTCCCTTTGTGATGTTGACATTGAGTCCTTGCTCACAGAGCTGACTGATACTGATTAAGTTGGCAATCAGTCCTTTCACCAGCAATACATTGTCTAGGTTAGGGAATCCAGGACAGTCTAGTTTCCTAACACCTTTGATTTCCCCTTTTTCTCCATCACCAAAGGTCACATACCTAGTGGAATGTGGTTTGATGTCCACCAATAGATTCTTTATTCCAGTCATGTGCTTAGAGCAGCCACTATCAAAATACCAGTCTTCTTTAGCTGACACTCTCAGAGAAGTATGAGCTATCAGACCAACCACCTTTGCCACCCATTGTTTCTTCTTGACAAGAGCATCTTGATGAGAGTTACTAGGAAATCCATGTAGACTGAAGCAAAATGGTTTTATGTGTCCAAATTTATCACAATAATGACACCTCCACCTTTGGGACTTTCTCCTTTCCTGATTCATGTTTTTGTTCTTCTGATGTTGTGACATCGATCGTGACATCCGTTTTGGTTTATGGTTTTCAGCCTTTGGTTTCTTGAATCCCAAGGTGGGTTTCTGTTCACCAACAAATCCTAGTCCAGACATGTTTCCAGCTTGCTGACCACTCTGTAGGATTTTTTCTAGAGTGTCAGTCCCAGGGTTTAGCATCTTGATAGATTTTGTCATCTAATCAAGTTTGGAGTTTAAAATTTTGACCTCACTGTTGAGTGAGTCAATGGTTGCAAGATTCTCCTTCTTCTCCGCTTCCAACTTATTGATGATTTTCTTATGCTTCTTCCATTGTTGACATACTTCAGCACTTCTAATGTATAGCTGTTTATATGAGGCTGCAAGTTCATCAAAGGTCAGTTCATCTTCACTTGAGTCACCATCAGATATGCATACACTGTTCAGAACAATGACATGTTTGGCTGATTCTTCTTCTGATCCACTCTCAGAACCTCCATCAGACCAATTGACTTCTAGGTGTCGCTCTTGCGAAAATTGGCGCCGGCTATGACAGAAGAGTCGCCACTGTGCGTTATTTATCCCACAAGACGGAAAGGAAACGCTCAGAGTAAACCTAACGCAAAGAGGGAAAGGAATGGTCATCGCAACCAAATCCTGGATTCGGGAGTCGTTTACGCAAGGGGAAGGTATTAGCACCCCTCACGTTCGTCGTACTCGACGGGATCCACGCTTGTTTTCTATCTAAGGGTGTGTTATTCTATCTACTCTACAGGTCTGGGTTAAAAAGAAAAGAAAATGACTCAGCAAAGTATCTCACTTTATGCCTACGTATTCCCGTCTGGAACGAGAAATCAGAGTCAACGTAGTTCGCCTACCTACGGGAAAGGAGGGGAAGGTTGCTCGCTAGGATATCGCATCCTATGCCTACGTACTTTCATACAGCATGAAAGATCAGAGCAAACGTAGTTCGGGCTACGGAAGACACAAGCTTGTCTGACAATTTTTATCTCCTTCTGAAAAGGGTTTTCCTGATTAAAGGTCCAAGAGGATAAAAGCAGAGTTTGAATGTTTGTTTGAGTTTTTTACGAAAGAAATGTTTTTTAGTCTGTTTGTAGCTTGTACTGCACTAAAGACTTGGGATCTGAGAGTGACTACGTCGCATGTCACCTTAAGGGTACCATACTAAGCAGCCAGATTACTGAAGAGTGACCCTCCAGCAACCTTTCCTCAAATAGTTTAAGGCTCGTAACGTACAACACGCGTTATCCTTATTACTGTGTTTTTGAATTATTTTGAGATGAGAAGAGAAAGACCCTAAAACTATGGTTGAAAGGGAAACTGGCCTAATGTTATCATGCATGGGTCAGAACCTAATGTCTGTCATAATTCCCTCTTGCACAGAGGAAATCAGAGATCCTAGGGGAAACAACAAAAGAAAGCAAGCAACAAATAGTAAACAGTAAACATGTATGCTATGCAACAGTACCAGAGAGGCAATAGAGAGAACAATAGGCAAGATAAGACAAGCTCCACCTCAAACCTAGAGGTAATCAGCATAATTAAACAGGCAATACAGAGGAAAACAAAAGACACAGAGGAGGTAGCTCAGGCAGCAGTACTAGACTCCTACAGCAACAACAGCTCTAAACTCTAAAGTTGAATAGATAGAAAAGTTGACATCAAAGGCCTCATCTTCAAGCAAGCTTCTATCTTCAATCTTCATCAATCTTCAAGCTCCAACAAGCACACTCCAAGAGGAGGATCAATCATCAAGATCAAGTTATAATGTTAAGAAACTTAATGACAACCAAAGGAAATCACTAAGAACTCAACATTGCAAATGAAAGGTATCCTCAAAGTTCTACTCACTTGGGTATACCAATCATCCCTCCTAAGGAGATATGGAGCTTCCCAAGAAGGACTTTGTGTCATGGGATAGAATAGAGGCAAACAATGCACTCTATGTTTGAAGAAAGAATTAAAACTAGGTCTAAGGCATTTCCTAAAACCCTAGTTTCCTAAGCTCCTAAAAAGAACCTCCACAAGAGGAAAAGCCTTCAACTCCAAGCTCTAATCCTTAATCCCAAGCATCTTCAATGAATCCAAAAGCTCCAACAAAAAGAACTCAAGCTCAAACCAACTCCAAGGCAGCCAACCAAGCCAAACAAACAAAGGTACTCAAGAGAGAACAACACAAACACAAGCAATTTGCAAAATACAACTAAAATAGAAAATGAAATTGAAAAATTCTAATAAAATTTCTAGGGGAATAGAAAAGTTTGAACAAACTAATGTAAAAATATTGAAGCCTAAATCAACATCTAAGTCATCTAAACAATTTCTACATTGAGATAGGTCAAGGGAATCCACAAGTTTGGGAGAGTCCTAATCTCAATACCTAAAACAGATCCTAACATTGTTCTAAAAATCCACCAAAAATTCTAAGGGAACATACATGTCTACCCTAACACATACTAAAAAATCAAAGCCAAACTCAAAACCAATTGGAAGAACTAAATTCAACAAAACAGATAGCCAATTATGCAAAAATAAAGAACAAAATAAAATGTGAAAAATCAAATAAAAATTGAAAAATGCATGAAATTGTATTTTGTTAATCCCAGAAAATCATAAATTCGATAAGGATCATGAGGATATTTTTAAAATAATTTTGTGATCAAAATTGGAATTTATATGATTTTTGGAATAACAATGCAATTAAAATAAAACAAAATGAAATAAAAATGAATTAAAAACAGAAATAAACAAGAGCAATGGATCAGGAGACCAGTCAATCCATCCAACGCGCCAGAGCTTGCCACCTCCTTTATTTAAACGCAGCGTTTTGAATTAATCTGGAGTCAACAAAAAAATAAGTCCCAGCCACACGATCTGGTGGTCAGTCAATGGTCCAAGGTTGATCTAATGGCTCTCACATCATCTTCTTCATTTTTCAGGTCATCTAAGTAGAGACACAGGGCGGTGGTGCGTGGTGGCCGGAGAAGACTCCGGTTGTCTTCTCCGGCGAGAGTCCAGTTTCAGGCAACCAAAAATGACAAACCAAATACCAAATCAACTCAGTTTTTCATGTACAATCCAAATCTCCACTCCAAATCCTCTAGATCTGGCTAGGTTTTAAAATTCGAAGGCAAACTACAAATGCACCTCAATTCTGATCATCATTAAATCCTAAACTAAATACACAGAATTGTTCCTCATGCTTCCTAGGTCATCATCATCTATCCAATTCATGTCAATTCTTCAAGATCAAGCCAAATCGTGCCTCAACAAAATTCATACATGATCCTACATTGTCTCTAATTGTCCAAATTCCTATCCAGAAACGATCTACATCTCTTCCTGATTCTACAAGCAAGCTCAAAACTAAATGAATCATGCTAAATCATGTAGAATATGGAGATTTACTAACCTGCTCTAGATCTGTTGACAGAGGTACTTAGAGCTCGTGATTTGCTTCCAAATGCTCCAGAAACTTTCAATGATCTACCAGAAAGAGATTGCACACCTCAATTTTGCTTGAATTGGCTCCAAACTCAGAATCTGATTTCAAGTTGCAGTTGTGAAATTTCAATTGCTCTTGCTTGCTCTAGCGCGAAATGAAGCTCAAAATTGATCTGAACTCACTCTAATGAATATATAGAAGAGTTTCATGGGCCTTTGGATCCAAGTTGAAGCCCAAAACACTGATTTGCATTTTCTGATTTTTCCTTCAAAGTTCACTATGACAGTCGTGTATTGCAAGCTTGGCATTGGTTCTAGAAGTTTCTAACACCTTGCACATGTCATTTAGAATGAGTTTGGATGGAGAAATTGGCCTAAATTGCCTTGTGTATGATTTTGCATATGTGACTTGTTCATGAAGTAACAACATTGAAAGTCATGGAATTATGCCTCAAATCAAAAATTTAAAAGTGTCAAAGTGTTCAAAATGAAATTTCCAGTCAGAAAATGTACTCATTTGCTTGGTTTTGGTCATCTAACTTAAAATCCCATTTTCCCTCCTTTCCAAATTTGAAATTTCTTCATTTTCAAACCATTTCAAATGACTTTTTGACATGAGCCAAACTAAACTTTCATGACCACTTGGTTGCACTCAAAACATCATTTTAAGCAGCTTTCATGTTGAACAATTTTCTATTTGAAGCTTGCAAGTTGGAGATTTTGGCCCATGCTTGAAAATGACCTATAATCTCACTTTCCCAAAATACCCCTGACTTGTAAACCTCATAAATTGAGTTCTACAAATCAGATGGATGACTTCAAGTACAATTTAGAAAGATAAGATCATGAGGAACAACTTTCATGTTGACCAAAAGTTCAGTTGAAAATTCCTTCTAGGTCAAACATAGCCTTGAAGTTAGATGATTTTCACAGACAAATTTCAGAAGCATCTGAGGACTTGTAACTTGTTTGGACCATAACTTGAGTTCTATAAATCCCCTTGAGGACTTCTAGTACTCAAATTAAAGGTATTGAGATGTTCTACAAGTTTCATGTTGGCCAAATATCCATTTGAAACTTGTATCTTGACTTATGTGGTCTTGAAGGTAGGCACTAAACAAGGTAATTTGCACTGAAACCCTAATTTAGCAACTTCCTACATTCTTGACTCTTCTTTATTTGATCTTGGAACAACACCACAAATGTATTATCACATCATTCCATGAATTCCATGACCTCAAAGTAGGCTTGAATGCTTTTCAATTGCACAATTGACCCAGGGTTGATCCAGATGAAACCCTAATTGCTTGCACCTCAACTGTGGCTCTTGCACTTGAATCAATGACTTGGTTGAGCTCCAACATGGCCCTCTAGGCACTCCATGAGCTCTATACACATCTTCTGTTCACAATCCAAGCTTCACATCTCACTGATGGACTTCAATTGATCAAGACCTCTCACCACCTCCTGATGACTTGGATGACTTCTCAAGCTTGGATAAGATTTATTGCTAGGCTTATCTTGATAATAATCACACTTGA